>OX337244.1:62848224-64140795 GCA_946965025.1 Blera fallax
CTCTGTCTTACCAGCCCGTATTCGCTGTCAATATTTCTTTCCGCCTTTAGTGAAGTTGCATCAAAGATGATCTATACACACCCCGCCCATTGTCTAATCTTGTTAGACATCCATCCTTTATGATACTTGAGCAAACGATGTGAACGAGGATACAGGCGGTGGCGTAGGATTTGGCGGTGAGGGTGGTACTGGTGAAGAGCATTTGAAATAATATCTTTCTTTGTCAGCAGAAAATCCCTTCATAAATCCATAATAGGATCTGCTACGTTGCACAATTATGCGCATAAATATGCATACATCCTCCGATGTCCTTCCGAAATATTAAATTGTTCAATTTTATACAATATAAAATACGCAGCATACTCTTGTACCTTGATGTTGTGTACTTTTTTTTTTTGTCATGTATCCTTTTTTGCTCGGTCGTGGAAGGGCGAAGGGGATGAAAAAATAGCTCTTCTTCAGCGAAGTAGTTTACTGTAAAGAGGCAGGCAAATCGACTAGTCGCCTTTTGTATTTCATTGTGCTGAAGGAAATTGCTGCAGAAAACAGGAGCAAGGATTTCAGTTCCCAACTCAGGTTACCGTGCGAGACAACCGAGCAACATAAAATATCGAATTGTATTTCAATTTCCTCTCAATATCATTTTCGGTTATAAATTATTATTACCTGAATGCAACACAAATGGCAGGGCATGACGGCGACGACAACGCCGACGACGATGTGTTCAAAGGAGGGCACATACATACATACATATGTAAGTATGTAATGGCAAACCAAAGCACATGTAATCTTATTCACATTTTCTAAAGTGGAGGTCGTGGATGGTGGCGGGCGGCTACAGGTACATTGTGTTAGCTTTGCAGGCTTTTGTAGGAGTGGTGGGTACACCAGAGTGCAGGTAGTCAATATGTAAAATGAATACATTCTGCCAAGATGAACACACACTCAGAATACTGCTGGTGTTATTGAGTAGCGGTGCATTTCGATATCCCCGGCCCAATGCAGTGGAGGGGGATCGCCAGCATTTTATTTTCTCCACATAACCATTCTGTCCCGGATTCCTGGTTGGTACTTGCATAAATTATATCTTCCGCCGCTGATATTGGCAGTCAAGTGTTTTCCAATTTTTTTGCTCAATTCATTCTTTGCAATGGGAAGTGCTGTGGCGGTGGTGGGCATGTTACGTCAAGTGTTACTTAACACTTCTTTTCTACGGAAATCCCAATGGTATGTAGAGGTGTGAAGTCTCTCTTTGTTGTCACAAGAGTGAGCTACTATGTACTTGTTGTTGTTGGTATTTTTGCAGTCGGTTGGAAGGATTGAAGTAGAAATCAGGGACGGAAGTTAGTTTTCATCACTTGCAATGCATTCCGGTTGCGAATTTTACCAACACGTTTCCGGCTGATTGAAAGGAGGGTTGTTTTGTTGACTTGACTTAAGGAGTTGTACCACATGACGAGTATAGGTATGTACATATGTATACATAGAAGTTGTCACTTTCAGGATAAAACATTGTGTGACATTGAACGACCTCTATGTAGAAACTTTAGACAAGTGAATGTGTCTACGAAACTTTATGTGCGATAAATTTTATGTAAGTAAGTCAAACTTTAGAATTTGATATGAGAATGTCTTAGACACTTGTGTTGTGTCATAACGATGGGAAAGTTGTAGTTTAAGAAAGTCCTTATGAAGTAGGTTATAAATGCGTATGGAGCGCAAAAGCGATTTTCGTAGCCGTCAGCTTTACAGATGAATCTGGAAGGCTAAACGGATTAGTTTAGACATACAGTAGACGCTTGATAAAGTGAACTAATGAAAACCGGGCCTGTTCATTGTATGGAGTGTGTCCTCCTTGAAGCAAATTTCATCAAACTGTGAATGTTTTTAAATACAATTAGAGATGCCACTAATGGTGATTTTGCCGAATTCCGAATATTCGGCTAGGCTCACGGCCGAAGCGCCGAATATTCGGCTGCCGGAAAGCTTGACGAAATGGCACCATTTAATAAAAAATCACCTATTTGGGAATATGTGTTATGAAATTTGTAGTAGTAGCTGATTTTTTCTTTAAATAAAGTTTTTTGTGAATAATATTTATGCGTTTTTTTCATAATAAAGTAAAAAAGTAGTCGAATAGGCCGAATACCGAATAGTAGCCGAATATTTGTGGCATCTCTACATACAACACATCGAAATTAAAATATAATTAAAACCTTTCTGTCCAGTTACTGATCCAATATTTACGAAAAAGAATAAAATAAATAAACACAATTTATCCGTAATGCATGCGGTGTAATAAAAAAAATAAAAAATAAATAAAATAAATTCAAAGTGTACTAAAATGGTTCGTCATTTTCGTTTGCTTTTTTTTTTGAATTAAGGTCAATTAGTATTGCATTTTCCTGCAACGTTTTAAAGACTAAAACGTCAGTGAAACCTACTTTATTGCTTGTTGCCCATTCAAGTGCTTTCCCAATTAATTGAACAGCATCTCTAGACGACACTGAATAAAACGGATTATCTGTATCTGGTTGTTGTTCTTCTTCATCTTCGTTTTCGACTTTATCAATATCTGAGAATTTCTGATCTTCATTCCATTTGTTCAGATCGGTTGCCGTATATGCTACTCCACGTTTAGTAGAACAAACGGCAGATTTAGACTACTTGTTACTGCATTTACAGCGTTTATTAGTTTTAACTTTTTTTTGCTTGCTGAATGATTCTGAGAAAATGAAAACATGAGTTCACTAAATCGAAAATTTTGTTAGAATAGCCTGTATAAAAATGTGTGTGTTCACTAAATTGAATGTTCACTATATCGAAGTTCACTATATCGAGCGTTTACTGTATTCGAACAGTGTGGTAGTGGTGTAATGAGCGCCGTCACTCAAGTGGTTAGTGTGTTGGATTATTGAGCAAAAGGTTCGCGGTTCGAATCCCAGAAAACACCAACAAGTTTTTTCACGGTCCTACCTCTGACAAACGTCCGAGGGTAATAATTGTCATGAGGAAGCTTCTCATTTAAAAAAGGGGTCTTAGGAATGACTCTAAACTGTACGTCCTTTCAACTTGTGCGAAAAAAATATAACACGCACAACATGAATGCTCGCACAAAGCTAGGTGCTATACTACATACGAGTACGGTCCGCTGCCCCAAATATTTGTGTTTGTATTGGATCAGCTTTCATGCAGATGTGTCATTTAAAGCTGATATTTCAGTTACCAGGCGTGCTTTCGTTCTTATCTTAAAGCCAAAAACACGATGCTTAAATTCTCCGGATCTTGTTCTCAGCGCCTGAAACTTTAATCTCTTTGAGTTTAGAGACTGTGAGACTGCATTCGGTTCTGCCTCTATCTGGAACAGAGAATGCATGAAAAGTAACGTTCCCAAGTACATAGGATAGAATCCCGACTGTGCAACATCTTTTTTGTATCACACATTGACTCAATGTTAGTTAGCCTGCGTCCTTAGATATTTTCGGCAAACAGTTTGCTGCCCGTGCGGCCATCCGTCTGAGAGTCTCCTCTCAGTGGTCTAGTTATCACATTGGCCACTCCTCGATCCTTGATCTCCTCAATTTTAATCACGAAAATACAGACTACACCCCGCCGAAAATGTGTTTTGACCGAAACTTCCGTACAAGCATTCCTAAACGGGATGAATGGCACAATTCTCCCTCCATCGATGGCAGCTCGGTTCACATTTTTACAGATGACTCTAAAACCGAAAACGGGGTGGGATGTGATGTTTTCTCCGAAAAACTCAACCTAAGAATATAGTTCCGCCTTCCTGATCATTGTACTGTTTTTCAGGCAGAAATCATGGCGATTAAGGAAGCTCTGTCCTGGCTGAAGTGTAATGTACTATCTGTCAGGGATTTTACCATTCTCACTGACAGCCAAGCAGTAATCAAGTGCCTGGAACCTCAAAGGCCGGTTTCAACTGCCGTCTATCTCTTATGGAGATGACAGAGCAGTTCAACATGCACCTATGCTGGGTACCACAGAGACATTCCTGGTAAGTGCAGGGCAGACGAACTCGCCAGACAGGGTACTACTCTAATAATTCTGTCTGATAGGCAATCCCTAGGTATGTCCCTAGCTACATGTAAGCATCTACTAAAGCTGAATGCTATTAGCAAGACCAACCTCAGATGGAAAAATTGCTCAACGTGTCACATTTCGAGACAGATCTGCCCAACAAGCAGTACCGAGTTGATCAAACTAAATCGATCACAGATCAGCTGCGATCACTGGACACTGTTTTAGAGGCCAACATGCCAAAAGAGTTGTCGTTTTCTCTAACGCCTTTTGTAGGAGCTGTAGGGACTAGGAGGAAAGTGAAAGCATCCTTCACCTCCTATGCAATTGCCCAGCCCTCTCACATAACAGAATACTCCATTTAGGGTCCCCCTTCTTTGAAGACCTTAGCGATCTAGCGTCCGTAGCTGTCGCGTGCATCCATCGCTTTATAAAAAGCTCCGGTTGGTGTTGTTAGTCCTGACTGGCCAAATGGTTTTGATCCATGGTATCACAAAGGACCTTTACTGGTCTAAGTGTGTCTGCACTCTCGTGCGGACCTAACCTAGCCTGCGTCTTGCAATCGAGGGCATAGTAAGTATTGCAAAGAAAATCCATTCTTCTCAGTTGCCAAAGCCAGTTGGTAACCTTCATTCTTCATGGAATTCTCAAATCTAACATAAGACATCGGTATCATCTCATAATCCACTCAAATCTACAAACAAATTTCTCATCAAACTAATCAGGAAATATTGAATCAAATGGCGGGTAGGATAGGTGTTCGGGCGTTACCAACTAATGTATCCTTGTTTCCACTAGAAAAAGTATGTACAAAAAAAAACTGAAAATTAACTGCTAAAAATGCTCACCCAGCACAACAATATTATCCCTGCAATCAGCACAACATTAGCAAGGATATACATATCCTTTTTCTCATTTCTCATTCCGATTTTTTTTTTTTTTTCAAAAATGAATAACCCGTAATAACAGACCGCGGAAAGCGTTATAATGCCCTGCCATTTACCCCATCGTCGTAGTTGTCGTCCTCAACGTGGCTTAGTCGTCATCGTCATAGCGCGTCAAAATTGAAAAATGCGCTAATTTGAGGGTAATTTCTGTACAAACTTCCGAATCGATGTGGGGGAGGGTATGATACGCGGCAGTTGGGTTCTCAGATTTATTCACCCGGTATGTATGATGAAGGATCTTTGTTTTGTCGGTTCCAGCCAACGCTCTAATGGGCCGAGAGCGCGTTAACAACCCGATGATTGATATCTTGTGGGCTGTATGACCTCCAAATAAGTTAGCCCAACCCCCTATACCGTCATATAAAAGTGTTCTCAACCCGAAAGGGTGGCAGCAGTCGCGGTTAATTGATTTTGTTATTTAGGTCTAAATCCTAATGACGGCACAATTTACACGGTGGTAGGGTAACAGCGCGCAGGTAGCGTGGATTGATGGGTGATGGCTTTGGCTCATTTTCTTTCGCCATCGACCTCTTGTTTAAGCCCATTAACTCTGAAATGGCTTTTGCCGTTGTTATTCATTCAGTTACACCATTTTTTTTTTTTGTTTCGCAGTCTTTTATTCAATTTTTAATGAAACCTTGATGACGCAGTAAATTAAAATAATGACGACGAAGAAGGTGAAATGAGCAGCGCAGGATAATGGCACCGGAAAGTGCGCTCATGAAATTGAAGTCCTTGCCTGATTCTCTCGTCCATCGTCATAATTGTAGTCGGTGCGGAAAATATTCTGGCTGTGCAAATGGAAATGTATAAATCCCAACTCAGACATAATTATCGTAGAGTAATGGACGCATAGAGACGGACGACAACGGAGCAATCTTTTAATTTTGTTGTTTTTATGAAAATATCATATCCCGGTGAGGTTGGTAGCGTATCCTACTGTGTAGCAAGCAATTAACTGCATAGAATGGTGGAGACTGGGCGCCGTCAGTAACTGAACAGCAGCGTTGCAAGGATTATGTGGAAGGACTTTTGAGTTTGTGTGTGTAAACGTTGGTTCCAAAGTTTTTTTTATTTGAAAAGCTTGCAGAGCATCTAGGATTGCACTTAATGTCCACTCACAGAGTACCCTTTATCACTAGAATCGCACACAAGCAAAAAAAAGACTCAAGACTACGCAGGACTGTTTTTTTTTCTTCAGGAGGAACATAGGTATTATTTCGAAAATTGCACCCCCGAGAAATGAAAATTATTCACAGTCAGTGTGTGGCTTGAGGTTGGCCTGTTGTTCCAACTGGAATAAGAGTCACAGAGAGGAGAGGATTTTTCATTTTACCGCTTTTGTTGTTATTGTGCGTTGTGAGGACACACAGAAAGCGTACACAGAAAATCCCAACAACTAATGGTCACAGCTAATTACGATCATTTATTTGCAGCATTAATGTTTGCGTTTATGGCCGCTTTATGGTACAGCAGCGCATTGTGTTTCGAGCGCTGGGGTGGTGCTTTCTAAGCATCACAGCTGAGATTTTACGAGCTTTGTATATCAATTGCCAGAACTTTGTCCATGGAACGGATTGAGTGGGTGTTGGAACGGTAATGGCCTGCTTATGGCCATGGTCATCGGTTGGTTGGTTCGTTGGGTGGTAATCAAAACCTGCCTAAAAGATAGGGTATTACAACAGTATAATTAGGCAACACTGGATGTAATGCGGTGCTGTTTTTGGACCAGTTTGGGTGTGGCTCTTGTGATATTAAATGTAAGGTGTTAAGTGATGCTCAAGGTCGGATGTTCTTGATTAATGGCAGCACGAGCTGAAAAGTTGTGGCTGAGGGAATTATTTTTGGTTGTTTTTGTCCGGAACTCGGATAACAATTGTGCTATTTGAATAAAAGTACAGTGCTTTTCTCCTATTTGGACAAATGACCTTTTCTCCGGTATCTTGTACACTCGAGAACAATAGAATGAGTACTCATAAAAACGAATGAGAACTCATAACTGTTTGTGTACTTAATCCATAAAATTTAGGAATTTTTTTGACGTTGAACTACATACGTAGATGTATGAATATTTGGGAAGGTTTCTTGCGTTTATCGTAAATAATATAATGGATCTCGATAAGACGATGTGTATTAGATGTATTTGGACCACATTCGTAGGTCTTGGAAAGGTATTGTAGTAAAAATTAAGATAGCTTTACACTCGTGGTAGGCGCTACCAATTAGAACGGTCAGTGTAAGTGCTTTCGTAGAGCAACTTGTATAGTCTTACTGCTTTTTGTATCTAATTACCGTATTGTTTGGTAGTGCTTTTTATTGACACCGACAAGGAAGTTTGCATAAATTCTCGTAAGGAGTACAAGCAGTATGCAGTCAGCAGGTGAAAACAGTGTGTAGTACAAACGAAAGTGTGTACATAAAGATTACTATGGCTGAGTGTACCAGGATTCAGACACACTTAGACCAAAAGAGGTCCTTTGTGATACCACTGATTTTTCCACTTTGCCTACCCTGGGACTAATAAACCAACCGGAACTTTTAATGAAGCAGAAGATACTCACAGCGTCCGTATCCGAACTCCGATCATGTGGCTGGTCTCTGTTCGCTTTAGCATGACCAACCTGGTCCTACGTTTCTGATTAAGCTTGAGCCAGATCTGTCTTGATATCCATGTCGATCCATTTTTCCATCTGTGGCTGGTCCTGCTGAAGCGTCCAGCTTAAGTAAATTACCATCATCTGGCGAAAGAATCCTTAGAGTCGTATTTTTTCTGTCCAGCTCATCAGTTTTACGGAAAGAGATGTTCAAATTAAACTTTTCAGAGAAGACACTACAATTCACCCTGGTTTTGGTTACAGACCTGTATGTGTAGAAGATAACTGAACTACCGTCCAACCTGGCAACGTTATTCCATTCACTGCGGGCAGGGAAGTTACAGACAAATCTTAGTTTCGGCGTTGTTTTCATGCCTAAATCTCTCAATATCTCCGATTGCGTGCTTCTGAAGCTCTTGCATCTACAATCTACCAATTATTTTTATTTGAGCTGCAACGACATCCCTCACATCGTCACAGATGTAAACAAAGTTTTTCCATATCGTTCAGAAATTTGTGGATAGCATTGAAAGCTGTTGAGCTTAGAGTTGAGGAAATAAAAATCATTCCCTAAGAAGAAAACAATCTTTTTTGAGTGAGAAAAGTATGCATGTATGCACATTTTTTAACCAAGCGTACGCATGATATAGTCGTGCAATTTTAATTGTTCTAGAAATCATCGTATTCAGTGATTTATACAAGAACATGAAAGTCCTGTGAATAGTTTAGCAATCCATTATAATGGTTTTTTTCTGCAATCAATTTGTTGTTATGTACTTAATTCGTAGCTAATTGTTTTGAATTTATTGAAGTACATATCAACTTGAATACCAATTTCGTTAGGACAACTAGAAAATATTTTCCAGTAAACTCTCATAAGTAAGCTCCTACGATCAATTGAATTCAATTAGAACAATCTATTTTCCATTAGTGTATATTTACGTCAAAGGATAGCATTTAATCTTTTCTCCTGAGACGAAAGAGCTACTTTTGAACAAGTACCTGCTTCTACTAAATCCATTGACGACTCTACCATCCCAAATCGATATTATTTTAAAATCATTTTACCAAATTGATGGTACTTTCTCCAATGATATACACGTCGTCGCTCCGAAAGATTAAAAGAGCACAGCAGGGTTTCCCAATGAATCCTTTTGCTCATAAAATTGAAAACCTTTAAGGATATTCGAGTACATCCATATATCGTATTTTATACTGCACATTCGCTTTAATTTCCACAAATACCACACAGTTGCAGTGACGCATAATAGTCCTTTTGAGAATTTCCACCGGAGTTCTGGAGTATACGAAGGATACACGAAAAAAAAAATCTTCAACGCTTTTGATTCCTTGCAGTAAGTACACAAATAAAACATAAAAAAAAGCAAAAGGAATTCAACACAAGGAGAGGGATCTCAAGTGAAAACAATGCGGCGAAAGGACTCATTTGTCATCTTTTCCTTCGTCGTCCCTCGTTCGTCGTCAACATCGTCATCGTCAGTTTGTTGGGGGGTTGGTTCGTCGTTCTTATGAGTGCAGATAACGTTGCAGCTGTACAGATTCCTTAGACAGGTGGTTTTCACGACTTGAAACGCACAGGGAAAGAGAGCATCATGATGGGTACACATCTTGAAACCATATGAAAAGCGCATTTTATTGTATTCCATCAAAGTGCAACTAAGTAGAATGGAAAAAAAACACTCACACACACACGTTCACTTAAACGCGCAGCGTTGGGCGAGCTCGCACTGCCAAAAGAATGATTGAGAACAAACAGGGACAGACTCCAGGATTCCAAATGAATTGAACATGTAGGGGGTACACTTCTGTGTGCAGTGCTACAACAGGTAAAAGACTACAGTATGGCTGGCTGCCTTGAGGGTAAACAATATTTTCTCTCTAGTCACTGAATTGTGTTTTAAAAAAAAAACTATAAAGCAACCGACGGGCAATGGAAAGTGTTAGAAATACAATTTTCTCCAACTCCATCTTCTAGATGAAATTCTTATCTCTTGGTACGGAGAAGATACTCAGACGAATGGTGGTACAAAGCGAATACTCGTACGGAGTAAAGGTTGGTTGGTTGCTTAAAGAATGCTTTGTATATTATTGTTGCACTAAAAGCGTAATAAGTGAAAATACATCTCGCCGAGGGACCTTTGTGTCGATTCGTGTGTGAGTCTTTTCTAAGATTTAAGAGGGTCTTATTGTACACTTGTGATTACACTCACTTATGTGTTTACTGGAGATGTAATTGGGTAAAATGGAATCAGCTGCAGATGGAATTTATGTATTTTAAAGTAAATGAATATTTCTTCGAACAGTTTCTAGTCTTCTCAATTGTATAGTCCAGTGGTGATGTTCTCAATTCCCGTGGCATTAACATAATTTGTCTCTACCACGTTGTAGATACATATAATAAATGACTGCCCTTCTAATGGTCTTCTACTTTCTGCTTGCTTTTGTTCGGCGAGGTTATGATCAGGATTATAATAAAGAAGGTATCTGCAAGCCTCCCGGTCTCGGATCACTTCGTCACTGAGGCCAATCAAATGCTGCTGTTTTTGAATTGTGTGATCCAGGAGTTTTTTGGCTTGCCTCTATTCCACGCTTGTGTAGAAACGTTGATTGATTGAGCCGGTCGTGCTCAAATTTTTTTCTTTGACGTGAAGGCTTCCTCGGATCTTCGAACTTCTAATTCGATCAAGCTTATCCAGCATTGTGAACCGTATGTGAGCGCCGGACGAACAACAGCCTTCCTTTCAGCTTAGGGGGTATATTTCGGTCACGGAAGATAGCAGAGTTTTCCTGCCACTTCATCCATCATACGCTTACGCGATGATTGATGTTGTCACCAACAGTTGCTTCGCTATTGAGCATAGATCCCAGATACTTCAACTTTTCGCACTTGGGAATCACTTTTCCATCCAAATAAATGTCTGGACTAGGTTGGAGTGGATCAGAGGATGGGCAGTACAGGTACTCTGTCTTTTTGGACTGATTCGATACCCATTTCCCTCCAAAATATCCACCCATATATCAAGTGCTCGTTGCTGATTCTCACTTATGATAGCTGCATCATCAGCAGAGAATAACTGGTGCACTTTGGGGTCCGTAATTTTTCCTTCAAGCAGATAATCTAGGACTGCAATAAATAGCAAAGAACTTAAAACGCTTCCCTGATGCACACAGACTTTAATTGGGAACTCTTCGATGACTCCGGCGGGGCATACTCTTGTCTTTGCTCCGTCATACATGTCCATGATCATATGTACGTAGGGTTTTGGAACTCCTCGATGTCTTAGCGCTACCCATATCAGATCTCTTGGTTTTCGAATGGTTTTTCAAAATCAACCAACACAATATGCAAATTCTTTAAGGAATAACGATGTTTTTACATTATGATCCTTATAATTTGGATTGCATCTGCGGTTGATTTACCCGCGACAAACCCGCACTGGTCATTAGACAGACGTATTATTTGCCGCAATTGGCCGTCTAATACCCGCTCAACGATCTTCATGGTGTGTGACATCAGCTTAATCGAACGGTAATTATCACAGTTTCTCGTATCACCCTTTCCTTTGTGCAAAGGAAGAAGATAACTTTCCCTCCACTGATTAGGCATTGGATCTCCTCTCCTGAGTTTGGAGATGAGAATCATGAGTCATCTAGACCCAATGCCTCCCATCTTTTTCCAAAACTCAGAGGGTAACTCGTCCGGCCCAACTACTTTTCGCTTTTTGGAGGATTTGACCGCTTTCCCAACTTCATCAACTGTTATGTCGGGTACTTCTCCATAGTTAGGAACGGCTCTTGGGAAGTGTAGCCGGGGAAACTGTTCTTCTTCTCTGCGCGGCCATTTTGAAGATGGTTGTACTCTTGTTCAAGTTGTTTTGTCGCAGCTCGAGGATAGCCTGGTTCATAAAGGCAAGAGAAGAAGATATTTCCTTCAACTCCCGATACATGCCCTCCATACACTTTGTTTGAATTTGTGCACACTTCTTCTTCGCGGAACTTGCTTTTTTAATGGTCATGGTTCTAAATTATTGTAAAATGGTTGTCAAATATTTTTGTTACCAAAAAACCTTAACTCATCGCAAAGCTCAGTTCTCACAATATTTCTTTGTTTTTGCTATATTCGGCATAGCCAAACGGTTACGTAAGGATCCAAGTTAATGTTAGCTCCATGCCAACTTTCGATATCGATCATACTGGAAGAGTGCCTTACATAAATCACAGCGTGATCAATCTCATTTTCTCTAAATAGGTGAAGAGACCTCCATGTCGCTTTAAGTACATATAACCAGATGCGGAAACCACGTGAAACATACGCTAACGTTTCGTTCGGCCGCAAAGCCGATTGACCTGAGTCCGTTATCGCTATCGCGCAGGCTATGCTTTCCAACAATATTACTAAGGATGCCCTTCCCAGCATGGCGTTTAATTCACTAAGGACAATCTTAACATTATAACTAGGGTACTGATCATACGCCTGGATCAGGTTCGCCCAATCAATATTTAGCAATGTCAACTTTCTCCTCTGAAAACATGTGCTGATATTGGCGAATTTGGCCAAGATACTGATAGTTATGAAACGTTCATTTACTTGTTGGAAACTTAAGACTTCTTGCCCAAGTTTGCCTCCGCATCTGTTTTTGTTTTCGGCAGCAATCGCTGGAGTAAATGGTGTAGTTTTTGAGTTTATGTTTGCCCGGACCGTCCCTTCTTAATTCTTAGACGGCGCGGCGGCGATGTCAGTTTAGGGTGTCAGCTAGTTATTCGGCTGCACACGGTCTGCGAAGAAACCTTCCACGAGCTGATTTGAATGTTGTCACCCTTGTTTGATTTTCAGTTGTTGTCAGTAGTTAAATCTCCCTTATCCGAGGCTTGTTATCGCTTCGTGAAGCGGGCATTTTGCCCGACAGTGCAAGCCCCATTCTGAGCGATCGAATCATTGGTTACACTAGGACAAAGGAGCCGGATATACTGCTCCTTATATATATAGGTACATCTGGGCTCTGGATATACCGAAGTATCTTATGTGAGATAGTTACTGGACGTCGCCGTTGATTCGACCTGAAGAATCCTTCCTCCACCGCCTACGTCCCAAGAAGGGTGCTTTAATTTAAACACCCTCTCCCCACTCTCTTTTTCTGCGCCCAAAAGTCTTCCAACGTAACTAGAACCCGATATCTAGTTACAGTGGTAAAAACCAATTGAAAGCGAGAGTAGGATTTAGTAGACAGTGATGTGTGAGGCCCCACTGCCATTTCAAATGAACTATGTACATATATCTACCAATTGGTCGCCACTGTCATCAGGAAGAGTTACAATCTGTTCACATCCTTGATTCGATTCCGATATAAATTTTGATGGCATGTACATATGTATGTACATACTCTTATGAATTTCAATACCACGGATAGAGTAAACATTTGCATCTTTAACGTCTTATAAGCAAATTACTTTAATATTGATTTCTCGCATAATTTTAATTACAAGTTTAATAACCATAAATACACATGCCGACAAACAACGCCCCACAGAAATAATGCGACACACTTGCGAGTTAAACGAACCCAAGAGAAGGCTATAAGCTACAGGAAGTCTGATTACTTTAACCTAAAATTAAAACCGCAGACTCGTGTTCGAAGGAACTGTATTGTTCACACAAGCAACATCAACAATAATGTAGAATAATAATTAGTGTTGCGTGTGGGTAGAACAGTGTGGGTTAGCGCATGTGGTGAAATTTAACACCAAATCCAGTTAACGGGTTACCATAGGGGGACCGCTTAGCTTCCGGATTAGATGTTAGGTTGAGTGTATTCATGGGAATTTCAAGTGTAGTTTGTATGGCAGTAGTTGAAGTTTGCAACAAAAGCATCTATACTTTGATTATTATTTTGCGAATTTGAAACAATCTACACTCTACAGGATTTGCGTAGGGTGGGTATGGACTGAGTGATGATTATTAATTTACTTAAATCAGAATGCTGCTTGTGTGCTATCATCAACCACTGCTATTTTTGATGGTAATCAGTGTAGTTTTGACAGTAACTGACAGCGGAATACAATAGTTTACTATCGCGCAGTACTCATAAGCAATGGTACATATGTACATACTCTAGAAGCGGAGGAAAATTGGTTTGGGCTGAGGATCAATAGGGGTCGAGACTAAAGCCCCTAGTTTTTTCAACCCAACCATTTAGTTAAACATTGCCGGACATTGGTTGGAGAAAGTTGACAGTTTCTTTGTCCAAGGTGTGGTCCCGATCGTTGTTGGCACCGAACTTGATGTGGGCAGCAAAATTGGGTATGTCAAAGCTGCGTTTAGAATGCTTTCCGAAATCTGCAAAGTAGTTTTTTACAGCCACGACTTTTCCACTCCAACATTGATTCAGTACTGCTCTGTGGGTGTAGATCATTAATATCGTTTCGTTAATAGATGTCAAAGCATCATTTGTTAATAGCTGTCAAAGAATCATCCTTTGAATTTTCTGGAACAGCCACAGGAACACAGACACAATATATTAACTTTTAATATATTTTTTTATGTTTTTTTAAAAAATCAATTCATGGCATTAATACTTGGAAATGACTTCGTGCATATGACCACCTAGGCTGTTCATGACGAAGGGCATTCTTTCCGTCAAATTTCGACTAATCATCATACATAACTCATTGGCGCAAAATTACAGTCATTTGATTTTAAAGAAGGTTAGTAGCCACTAAGTAACATCCCTTTAACTTTAAAACCAGTGCTTAACTTTCAGTTGAATTATAAACAATTTTTAAACTATGTACCTTCAAATAGCATCGACTTTAGAACTGACTTACAGCAAATTTTATTCAAACAAACCTAAAAATTGACAGTTTGAGAACCCAAACACAGTTTAAGCGACATTGTTTCAGCAAATTCAAATGAATTTGACATATCGAACAGAAATCGAAGCCCACAATTGGATATCGAGATTTTCGATCAAGAACTGAATTACCATCTTACCAAATCTATAGCGGGAATAAAATGCGTCGTCATCTAGCTCTTCGAAAGGATTTGCACTTTTTTTTTAATATATTTTAGGCTTTCTGAAGATCTCAAAGTCTTCAAAAAGATTGCAATCTTCAAAAATATTAGAATCTTCGTCTTGGGAAAACATGTTGTGAAATTTCTTGTTATAAATGACAGATAACAGATGGTTAAAAGCCCATATTTTAAAAGATGAAATTTACTTTGTGTGATTTTAATGTTAGAGCGAGCTGATAACTTTAAAGTGGGTTTTATGTGGTCTATAATTAGCAAAACACTAGTATTGACTTTGTTACGTGCTAAAATAATTTTTAAGTGTACTTTATCCCACTATAATTTTGCGCCATTATTTTTAGTTGATTCGTGAAAATAAATAACCTTTACTACGCGCTACTACTACGCCACAACTACCTCATTGTGGTCGGGCAGTGTCTCTGAGAGATTTTCATCCCCACTCCTTGTAAATTGAAAATCTGCGAATTTCGGCGCAGAAAATACGAGAACAGACCTAATTTGTGTTACAAATTTTGAAGTCGCGCGTTTTGATAAATATTATCGTAAATCGGTACAATGCCTGTCAAACGCGAGAGCGTGCGAGCGCCACATTGTGTTTTGCCCATATTTCTCAATCTGCTGAAATAGACCCTGTACTGCTACGTAAAGGGTGCTGCGCATCGGGTGCTCATATCATATGTAAGATTATCAGTAGAATGTTTAACTGACTTCTTACGAATAAAAAAATTGTCTGTAGTCCTACCATAGGGAACTGTATTTTCCTGAGTTTTTTTAGTTTTCTTTTAGTTATTAAATATTCAATGAAAGTGGTTATATAATACCGTTAATATCTGCATTCATATTGAAATCTGTTGAAAATGGCTTCAGGTTTGAAGGGGTTAAAAAAATCAACACAGAGGGGTGCATCAAAAAGCATGACAATTTTTTTAACATAACATTCATTCGCTTCTACTCTAAACGAATTCAGAGTCGATTACTAAAATATTTTGGTTTCAAATCATTTCTAATGGATATAATCGTTAAAAATCGTTTTCGCGGATGAAAAGCCCATTGAAACAATCACGATGCGTTTATTTTATTGAAAACTGATAAAAGTACGAAAGTTTCTATTGAATATTTTATTGAGCTGTGACATTTCAAATACTCAATCGAAAACCATTTAAAATTCTGCCATCAGTTGGTAGCGCAACGTTTCCTGAACTGGAAAAAGCGTTTTATCAAAAACTAAAAATCAAAAAAAAATTTAAAAAAAAAAAAGGAAAAACGAAAACCACTGCACGAACCCTGTTTCATTCAGCCCCCTCCCACAATTTCAATTTGTTTCACATACGCTTTACCAATTAGGTAGGCTGGATACTTTAATTATTAATTCCACTGCGCCCAGTACAAAACATCGCAGTCGAGTAACGAAGTAGTCCCCCCTACAACAACAACAACAAGAAAAAAATGCTCTGCAATATCCGCTCTAAATCCAGTGCTTATGACCAAAACACTCTGAGTTAAATTACACCATTCCAAACCTATAACAATTTTTTTTGTCCTGATATTTTCCATCAAAAAGATTAGAACCGCCCCTCCAGTCTAGTTGGCCATTCGGTTTATAACCATTTCGGTGTAAAAATATTTTTTCATCCAAAATTGTGAAATTGTAAAAATGGAAACTTTGAATAGGCAGTCACTCTATGGTGGTCACCAATTTAGAATGCAATAGTGAAAGGATTGTGATAAAAATCTATGCCTCGGACCATTGAAATCCTGGGAAATGGATTTTTTTTTGTATTTTTGCTGACGGAAAAAGACACCAAACGAAACGATTCTAAAAACAAAAAAAAAAAACACTTTGCTTTTGATTTAGAAGGGAATTATTTGAAACGAAAATCTACATAGGCCAACGGGTTATTCTGAAAATGATCCTTTTTTTATGCAGCTTTTCAGGTTTTTATTATACATCGGTACTCATTTTAATTTGCTTTTATGGCTTGTATAAATGAATGTTATAGGTGCATAGAATTAAAAATAATTGAATGAAACTGCTGATCTTACGTCAATTCGTTATCTGATATTGTTGATAAGTGAAGGTGCTTCTGTTTAATTAAAAATAAGGATAAAAGCGTGAGACAACGAAGAAAGAGTACGAGTAATCCAAAGGAGTTTTTTTGACGTTTGACTTACAAGGGACGTCTGATAAATTTTAGGATATGGCAGCACTGATTCTTTTGACGTTTCCAAAGTATCATATTTATAAAAGTAGAATTTTTCTCATGGTGAGAGGCTTTAATCAATAATTTAGCAGATCAATGAACTGTTGCCAATTGACACACAACAATATTTTTGCCGGAAGTCATCAATGACAAACAAACAGTGCTAGTTCTCATACAGCTTTTGAAGTTTCATAACGTCGACTTAATGTGCCATTGTCCATTTTCTAATGACATCCTTTTCTCTGTTTATCGAAAATTAAATGCGTTTTCAAAACCAGAAGAGGCTGCAGAGGAGTTCAAAAAGCATATTTCTGACGTTTCGGCTTCAGAGTGGTACTAGACATATAAAAACATTTTTAGTAAAAAAAATGAGGGTAGGATGGGTTGAAATAAAGTCTGTAATGCTATTTGCTAGCAACTTTTAAGAGAATCCTAAATTAAATAGTTGCTCGCGTTTTTTAGCACTCCTTCCTGTATAACATGACAGGAAAAGTCAACGTCGTATAGAACATCGATACACTTTTTCTCCTATTTGCTGCTATCAACAACTTTTCGAACGGGTTGAAACCTAATCTCCAGCCGAAGTAATGGGTACCCGAGGTTTAGCGCGGTGAGAGCAAAAGTTGCTCCATAGACGTGGGTTTTCAGTAAATATACAGACGCCTGATTCATCTTGACTGTACGCACCCTTTGAATATCCAACGTTTCGTCATCAGCCATGTTTCGCCAAACTAGAGTCCAGTGTTGGGGATATTTCGGAGCAATTTCTAAGCAATTCGTCCTGTATCCAGATAGTAGACGAATGCTTTAGTTAGAGTATAGAGCATATCTTAGAGGTGTGCATCATCATTACTTTCTAAATGACCTAGCTCACATCTTTTGAAGAATTTCATAAATCTATTTAAAAGAAGTATGTAGGTCCCGCCCCCTTTTTCACCATTTTAAAAAATTTGTCCAATTAATGCTTTATGTCATAGGCTGAACTGCTAAAGTTCTCGAACAAATTTTCTTACAAATCATTCGTACTCACAAGTTTTGGCGAATATCCATTGAGACATGTCCAAGACATTGAGCGCACAAGATAATATATCTGTGATGGTCTTCCCTAATCCCTAGATGTTCATGACCCAAATGATTTTTTTTTTTTATTTTGCAAGTGACAAACAGTATCCTCAGCAATTATCATAAAAATACACAGCAGTCGATAAACACCCTCCAAACCTAATATTTAGACAACTCAATACCCCCTTCCGGTCTCACCTTCGGCAAAAGTAATTTGACTTACAATGCAAAGTCATGAAATGCCATCCAACCGAGACGAGCATAGAAAGGGAAAACAAATTCCATTCAAATTGAAAATTGTATCGAAACAGTATTTTCCAATACATCCTTGGGAAAATTCCTTTTTCGATATACCTAAGCTACGAGTTGTGTTTTCGTTTTTTTTTTTATGAAAATCAATTTGCTTCCATCCGAATTGGTTTCAATTAACATAAAAATAGCCATGCAATGGTCCCGGTGCGAGCATAAACGTATTCGCAGTCAAATTTGTTCTCTGTTACATGAGGACGCTGCGGCACCAGTAGAATATGCTGGTCTTTAGGACGATGAATGCTATTCGCTGGTATTGCCTCCTAATCGGAATATCTAAGTATCTAAAAGCTAAAGAAAGCAAAGGAAACAGAAAGAGAGAGAGAGAGGGAGAGAGATCCTTCTTTCAGTATTGCCAAATTTGAAGAAGGATCGTATGACGTTACAAACATTATTTCCTGTTAGGGGAGGCAGCAAACTGAGAAAGTTTTCAGAGTGTGAGTCGCTATGCGGTGGAGTGAACAAGTTTTCTCAATAAAACAAGTAGGGAGCAAATTGAAAACGGTACGGTTTCCTAAACGCAAATTGTACTCTACGCACTCCATTCAGCATTCAACACATTTTCGTGTAGATACAGCACAGCACAGTAGGGTCTTGATGAAGTCTAAGGCATTCTTACTCCGAAGGATGTGGTGATGGGGTATCCCTCCACCTCTCTCTCTCTCTCTCAGTCTTTCTCTTTCAAAGAGCAAAAGCTTGTGAAGGGTGTAAATGGAAATTCTGTGAAATTTAAATTCGTTCCTGGGAATATTTATTCGAATGTTAATTCCATGAATTCTTACACGATTGCAGGAGTATCTGTCGGCATGTATGTGCGCGTTTTGGTAGTTTGAGTTGTATATTCGGGCGTTATGGGTGTTTTGGGAAAGGAAATTACCTTCATCATTCCCGGAAGGGGATCTGCCAAGGTACGCAGGCTGACATACACACAAACATACATATGTAAGTATGTGTATAAAACTCTTGTGTTTTGAGGTGAATATTTGGGCTTTTGACGTGAAGGTTATTCGGAATTATGAAACGAATATTATATTTTTCTTTTCCCTTTTTTTCCACTTACTAAATGGAGAATAATCGTACCTGATTCTGATGTTTAGAAGAAGGCTTTGGCTAAGGTATGCAGAATGCTGCTAAAACATTTTTCGTCGGTTAGCATTCTTTTTAATTTAAGTAAAATTGCATGTACGTATGTACATACATATGTACATATATTTATGTGTGGTGCTATTCTTTAACCGATGTGTTAACATTTTTTTTGCCAAGGTCATGCTTGGTTTACATGCCAGAGTGAGAAAATAGGATTTCATCAGCCTAAAAGTATTATTCAGCATGTACTTTCAGAAAAAAAAGAGTTGTGTTTAGCTGTTTATCTGATATTAACCTTGACTAATCAGATGCATTCATAAATGCAACAAATATAAAAAAAAATATTTGGGGCAAAAGCCGAGTCTTAGCTTTTCGAAACCATTCATAGTGTACGCTTTATATTTCCATACATTAAATTTAATTCGGAACTAAGCAGCTTTTTTAGTGTGGCTTTTACCTTTAGGAAGAGGTGGACATGGTATAGCTGTTGTGCAACCTAAGAAACCGAACATACATATACATTATGTACATACGAAAGTAAATAAGATCATGCGTTCTACATCCACTGCACATAAAAGGGTTTTAATTTTAATTTAAAAGACAAAAAGTAAATGTAAGATGTAAACTGGAATACAATTCCTGACTTTTTTAAAAAAAATATACATATGTACATATGTACATATAATAAATATTAAGGAAGACTAAACTTCAGATTCATCCGATAAACTATCCCCCTCACTTTATTCGCCACTGGTTAAGATTTCGGCTCGTGCACAAATTAATTCAGAAACATCTTTTGGAAAGTTTTAAGCAGCTTGTTGTCAACGGATCTGATGTTATCAGCATTAAATTAAAAACGTCTTCATTGCATTTTTCGCGAGAACATTTCTTTGAATAACTTCCCTATATTTTTTGAAATTTTTGTTTCTGGCTTCTTGCCCTTCTTCTGATAGGTGCCCTATTGGAAGCAAGGCGGCCGAAATCACATCTTAGAAGCTTATGCATAGTTGGGGGCATATAATGCCCACATCGAGTTTACATGCTCTAAATTTTTAAATACTTATACCAAAGTCACTTCAAATAGCTACCAAAATTGCATGCAATTTCTCAATTAGTAGGTTATTGACACTCAACATTTCAGATGTCACATCAACGTTGCCAAAAAATCGCCTTGCGGTATTGCCATCATTGGAGTTGAACTCCTTTTGTTTGCGTGCTTTATTACGGAAAATTGTACAATGGTGTGATGGAGTTCTTCACCATGTAGATTGCAGTGATCTTTAAGGTGTGCCTCCAAAAATATAAATTTTTCTTGCTATGTTTGAGGTCCGGATTCATTCATGAGGTTGAACAACTCCATCCTTGTTATAAAAAAGCTCTTGAATGCGAAGCTAAACAGACATAAGAGCCACTTAGGAAAATGAATGAATAAAATAAGAAAATTTTCTGAAATAGTTGATTCTGAAAAATTAAAAAAAAAAAATTAGCTCGTATGCGCACCGATTTTTTTGAAATTATATACACAAGAAGTCAACCTACATATATAACCATATAAAAATCTCAATGTGAGAGAGTGAGATATTTTAAATTTACATTATTTAAAAAAAAATGTTTTTATAGTTTTTATATAATAAAATAAAAACACAAGGGAATTTCATACATAAAGGTAATAGATTCCATAATAAAATTAACTTTTCACGTAATTATAACAGGAATTACAGCTAACCAAACACTCGCTAATTAAACCACTTTTTTCTAACCACTTTGCAGGAAAAAATAAGGTGTTACTTTCAATTTGGCAGTATGGAGTGTAAAAACGTAAAACATTTAACTGTTCTTGCAAATCATGCTTTGGAATGTTTAAAAAAGGAAAAGTGAGATAGTACACTCATCTCTTTCATTTAATTTTTTGATTTAATTCCGGCATTGACATATAAGGTGCCCCAATGTGCGCCCTGGCTCAGTGGTTTGTGCGTTGTATTACTGCGCGGGAGGTCGAGGTTCGAATCCCAGAAAACACCAATCCATCTTTTCACAGCTTTAAGAGCACATCAGTTGTGATAAAATTTAAGCAAGTTCGACAGATTGTCTCTTTCATTGGGTCCTAGCTCATGAAGGACATGAGGCGAATGAGATGGCCAAGACACTGGCAAAAATGATAAAAAATGCCAGTGACACCTTCATAGACAACGAAATTTAGTGTGGAGTGAGTTGGAATTTTTTACGAAGTACACTTAAAACCTAACATTGACAAGGCCTGCATTAACACCACTGAATAGATCTACACAAAATCAATCTTCGAGAACATGATCAACCTTAATAGTCTCACCTCACTTAGTATGCCTTATAAAAAGGAATCTTCACTGACTAACCCTTTCACTAGATCTGATCTCTAGACTATGCCTTGCAAGTGAAAAAACGCATTTTTATATGTTCACACAATACCCTGCAATCATTCACTTAAGAAAACTGCAATCCACCAGGAGAAGTTCTTAGACTTCCTGGTATCTTCTGGAGTGGACAAAACATGCTGCAAGTTCAGAGTGCCGGAGCTACCTATCAGCTCTTATAGTAAAGCGTAAACTATTTGAACTGGTATCATATTACAGAAGGGTGTCCAACCCACGCTTTTTGATTATCCGCAGCAAGACTTCAACTTACCTTTAATTGGAACCGTAATACTTTTGAATTTACCATGAATCTGCAAATTACTTTAAAATTTCTCTGCCAATATAAATTCTATTCCTACAGTTTTTCCCATCCTTTCCCTTGGCTTTTCTCCATCATCCTGTTCTATTATTACATCCACATGCGAAGAACAATTCTTCATTCCGTGACCTTTTCATCAAAAATTTTCTTCTGACAAAATGTCATTAATCAAATCAAATAAAAAGAAAAAAAAAATTTATTTTGTAATTTCAGGCTCAGCAACCAGACCAATGGCAACATCACCAGCTGTCGGACCGTTGCCACGATTTCTATCCCGTGGCCATACGTATAGAGCAGTTGTGGGTGACACATTAGTACTGCCATGTCAGGTGGAAAATTTAGGTAAGCATTACAAAAATTATTTTTGTTGTGAGCATCAACAGCGGTTACAGATTTAATTTTTGATTTGTTTAGCCTTCAGTAATGAAGCAATTAATTGTTATTTACGTTTTGCAGAACAATAGATTTAAGCAGGTTATTGTGCGCGTGCAATTTAATTACCCCATGTAGCGTAGCCATTGCCTACATAATATTGCCGATCGAATAAAGTTATAATTAGCGCCGTGAAAGAAAACCTAATTAAACATTATTTTAAATTTTAATGAATAGCATCTGTAGCGCGGTTATTGAACTATGGAATCCGAAATCTTTTTTTGTTGTTTAATTACTCGAACGGTAATAATACGAGTACTTTTATGGGAAAGGAGTTTCTAGAAAAATCGATTTGGTAATACTGGGAGAAGTGCTGTATTAATTTCAGATGAATTTCTCTTTTGTGTACAAATTTTAATAAAAGCGATTTTTAAACTAAGTACATAGCACTGAATAGATCCATTCTATATTGACAGCTGCATTGGTACTCAATGCGTAGAAATTTTTACACATGAATTAATTACAGGCATATGGGGTGGGACGACATAATTTTGTGGCCTTTTCTCATTGCTTGGAACCCGGAATTTTTTGTTTCTAAACGCAAGCCTAAACATTTACAGTCGATAGAGATTATGTCTGAACACAAGAAGTGGGCACAATGTTCAATTGCCTCCAGAACTATGTGAATCCTGAGGACTTAACCGTGCGTCGGAGGTTCGCTGCCTAGGCCTTCAGCAATTTAAAATCTATTTCAATTTCGATGATGACGAAGCGCATTTTTGGCAAAAAATCAAAATGGTAGGATCTTGGAGGAGTACGACGGCTTACAACTGGAGCTTCCTTTGCATTTAGAAAAACTAATAGTGTGTTGAAGATTTGGCTCAGGTGGCGTAATAGGGCAATACATCTTTCATTAGGAGGACGAGGCGGTAATTGTCTACGTCAAGAGTATTCGTCACTCGAGCCACTGTTGAAATCCCCACTTTTTATGTGGAAGAGTAAAATTTTGTCTCGAATAGCCTTCTACAAACATCAAGCTTTTCTTTGCAGGCCCCAACGTCCAACTTTTTAGCGTGTAGGTGCGATGAGGGCATAGGTAAGGGTGCGGATGTTTTTTAATTTTCCCTAGGGCAGAACTCCTTGGACACTTGGCACGTTTTCATCTGCAATTGGTTTCTTTGATCGCGGTGAGCTTCAGTTAAGAACTTACACTTACACTCTTGGTGACCTTTTACCCAGCCAACGTTGAATTGCTTCGCCATCTGCTTGGGGGACAAGCGCCAAGAGACACAACATAACGAGGTGGGGTCTTACTTCCTCCTCTCTGCAACGTTGTAGTGAAAGCAGTTCTATTAATATTGGAAAGGAAATGTTGCAGATAATCGCCTGGGTAGATTGCATTGCTATAGCTGTCTCTCGAAAACACACAGCTACGCTTAGAGAACTCTAAGAGAATGGACTCTTAGGGCTCTTTTATGGACTGACAATTGTGGATTGGGGGCAAGCCCAAACTAAATTTGTCGGTACCACTCTTGTTTTTGCAGATACAACAAGACACTGGGTCTTATCTTAGCTGGAAAACTAATGTACTAGAACGCGTTAAGGAAGCTATGATATATCCTTATTCTTTCAAGAAATCTATTGAAAGCAATTGCACATGCATCCCCGAATAACACAGTGGCATTTTGCGCCCTTGATAATGGGCATAGACTGATGCACGGCGTGAGTATTTGGTGGACATCTTTGAACAAAATCTTCTACCTCAATCAGCTTGCCAAAGTACAGAGAAAAGTGTGTATACATACGTAAGTGGTGCCATCAGAGCCACTCATTCAACTGCTCTCGACATCCTGCATTTTTTTCTGAGAGTTTAAGGATTGGCCTCGATAATTGCGATATCTACGGCGTTACCTCCGGAGGGTTAAGCAACGTGGACCAACCTCGCGAGAGATACTGATATCGGACGGAAGAAACCTTTTAAGGACTTCCCTATAAAAGCGCCAATTTATTTTCTTCTAAATTTTTAAAACTTGTATGACAACGACCGTCTAAACCAAATAAGAGGTAACGGTGAATACAAGTGGGACTTCTTTCTGTGTATTACGAGTGATGAAGGTAAGTTGTAAACCCAATGTAGACAGTAGGCATTCGTATTTAAAGATCGAAAAGTTAGTCACCTCTTTCTTTTATGTCAGCATTTCCGCTTAGGCGATATGTCCTAGACTCCAGCTAAGATTGAGAATATCGAAAATTTGGTTTCTAAATTCTATCAGGCAGCCTAGTAGTCCTAACCTAGAGGACAACCAACTACTACAACCCCCGGACCGGAGCGAAGTTGATGCAGCCATAGCCAGACTTAAGTCCCACAAGGCCAGATGGCCTAGCAGCTGAGCTGTTCAAGGAAGGAGATGACTTGTTAGGGTACAAGTACCAACTCATCTGTAAGATATGATCCAAGGAAAGCATGTCCGATGTTAGGAATCTCAGAACTATATATATGGCCGATCCATAAAAAGGGAGACCGCCTAACCTGTGTAATGCTGAAACGCTTGAGACCATGTGTCGACGAGCTGATTGGGAATTATCAGTGCGGTTTTAGGCCTGAGAACTTGACGATCGACCAAATTTTCACACTACGCCAAATCCTGGAGAAGGTCCAAGAATTCCAAATCGATACCCACAACCTATTTATCGATTTCAAAATCTCGTGTGATAGCGTGAACAGAGATGAGCTATTTCACACCGCGCCTAATTTTGGTATACCTGCAAAACTCATTCGCTGATGTAGGATGACGATGGAGAACGCCTGCTGCTGCGTTAATGTCGGAAAAAACAACACCAAAATCTTCAATACCACTAGAGCTTTTAGTCAAGGCGACGCGCTGTCTTGCAGCTTCTTCAACCTCGTTCTGGAGAAAATAGTGCGAAATTCCCAGGTCAACACATCAGGCACTATTTTTCACAACTCAGTACAGCGTCTTGGTTACGCGGATGACATTGACATCTTCGGTACAAAAATTGAATCAGAAGCTATTAAAATGGGTCTGGTTATAAATGAGGATAAAACAAAGTACATGCTGTCTACAAATAACGAAACACAACACCGACGTCTTGGGCAAAACTTAACGATGGACAGCTTTAACTTTAAAGTAGTAAAGGAATTTGTCTACATAGGCTCTGCTATAAATTCCGCCAACATCGGCACTGAAATCAAACGGAGAATAACACTCACCAAATCGCTACTACTTTAGCCTTAGAAGACAATTATGTAGCAAGACCCTATCAAGAAGAACCAAGGAGATGCTACATAAGACCCTCATCATCCTCCTCGTGCTGTATGGTGCAGAAGTGCCCTTGGAATATTTGAGAGAAAAGTTCTTCGTTCGATTTATGGTCCTATGTGCGTTGAGGACATACGGAGGAGAAGATTCAACCACGAACTAAACGAGCTGTACAACGACATCGACCTTGTCAAAAAGATACGCATTCAGCGCCTAAGATGGCAAGGTCATGTAGAGCGGATAAGCCCCAATGCTCCAGCATGAAGAGTTTTCGAATCAACCCCTAAGGGACTATGCAGAAGAGGACGACCACATCTTCGAAATATCTTTCAAAATATCTAAAGAAAAGTTCTTCAATGCACATTACTTCAAGAAGCATATCCATTAATTAGGCTTTCTATTTACAAAATACCATTCACCGGCATGAAATTGCCATGAGATTGCCAATTAAACTGCTTCGAGCTATACCGCTGCCACACCACAATTTCAAAATAATTATTTTAATGAATTCATTTTGTTTTATGGAAAATCATTCATCACAGCAAACAATCTCATAAATTGACACAACAAAATGTGATGCCATCAACTGCGGGGAGAAGTGGACTGCAATTATGTAAAGTTACACAACTTAGCCAGCACCGCCCATGTCCCAATGGTATTTTTTCGTTGGCGTTTACTTCATTCTACGTTTAATTACAAAACCTCATTACAATTTTTTTCCACAGTGAGAATTTCAAAAAAAAAAAGAACACCCACCGACATCCATCTCCCCTAAATTAAATTAAACAACAAACAACAGGCAAATGAATATACTCATGCACCCTCTGAAACCCATTCATCGCCACCTAAGGTAAATTAAAAACCCCAATTGGAGCATTATTCTCACCTGATGTTTTGTCAAAGTTATACCGACAATGGTATGATAAATAAATAAATATGCATATCCGTGACACGGGACATAAGAAGCGAATCACGTTTTCGAAATGTTCGTTCAGCAAAAAAAAGTTTCAATTTTTTTATGTGTGTTGAGTGTTTTTTAATTAACTGAAAATTACCATACACAATTCTAATGTACTTTTTGTCGGTTTGGAACATGTGTACAGGTACAAAAGGACTTGTCTTCTTGCGGACACGTACACATGTGGTTGGGTTTATCGATAGACGGGGAAGGTAGTTGTCTGACGCAAGTTATTTTTATGATACGATGAAATTGCATAGATAAGATAAAATAGATATGAGCACAATGTCTATGAGCTTACCTGATGGTTCGCATAATTCCTGTGTAAATTCTCGAAAATTGCTCACAGATCGTACATCTCCCCTCAAAGAAAACTCATGAGATATCCTTACGGTGGTAAGTAGGTAGGTAGGTAGGTAGATGGGTGATGGGTGTCATGCCTTGTGACATAAGAGTCACTGCTCACTTAGACCAAGTAGGTCCATTGTGCCGAATCTTTTAACCCTGGAAACATTGTGAAACCGCTGTTAGAACCACACAGATAATGATATGAATCTCAGGAGGTCCGTCAGCTCTACATAACCTAAGTCCTCCAATTCCGAAAAGAAGTAACTTCCGAGAGTCCTCATTCTTATGACGGATAGGGCAGGACAATCACACAGCAGATGGCGAACAGATTCAATTTCTTCTTCGTCCCTGCAAGTTCTGCAAAAGTCGTTATGTAGCACACTGAGTCGTTCTGCGCGAACGCCGATAGCACAGCATCCAGTAATTATGCCGGAAACAACCCGTGCGTTATAAAGACTAAGTTTTACCAGAGAGGTTGATCTCTTCTTGCTGAAGGCCGGCCATAGCGCTCTGGCCGTTGCGCATGTTTCCAGATCTTCTATCTTTTCCGTAAGGAACTGATTGGGGTTACTACAAAAGGGAGGGCCAACGATAAGTGCAGCGCCGACTCTTTCCTAGCAAGGTCATCAGCCTTTTCCTTTCCTTCGATATCCATATGCCCTGGTACCCAGCAGAGGGTCACCGCATTGGCTCTAGATATCTCGTTTAGGAGAGCCCAGAAAGTTCTCCCAAGCCTCGACCTGATTACCGCGGAGTTCAGAGCCTTAACGGCTGCCTGGCTGCCTATATAGACAGTGATCGTTTTGCCAACGATATTACTCTCGAGAATAATTTCAGCAGCCTGTATGATGGCTGTGACTTCGGCCTGAAAGACGCTACAGTCGTCGTGAGTTCTAAAGGAGTGGTTTATTCCTAGGGCTTTAAAACAAACTCCGGCTCCCGTGCCAATGTCCATCTTAGAACCATCGGTATAGAATGACAGCTCCTTTTTCATGCTTCTACGACTCTTCCAGTACACTCAGAAATTCTTGTAGCGAATCTCATTTCAAAAGCTAATATCGGGTTCATGTGATCAGTTTCCGTCGATCTGCTGGTAGTCTCCCATCGAGACAATATGGAGGCATGGCCGTAGAGGCTCGATGAGCACAGTCAACCTTCTTCCAGTCTTACCGCGGTTTTGGCTGCCAGACTGCTACAGTATAGATCAAGCGGAATGAAACTAAGCATGGTTTCCATTGCCGCTGTTGTTCTCATTGATCCCACGACTCCGATACACGCTCCCCCTTTATTTTGGTGTGGTTCGAGAGCTCGTATTGCTTCTCAAGTACCATCCACCAAACTAATGAAACATAGTGGGTCGTGTATATTCAGTACACTACAGCTGGTTTAAACCCCCACGTATTACTGAAAGCCTTTTTGCAAGAATAGAAAGCTACGCTTGCTTTTTGATGCATTCGGTAATGTTATCCTTCCAACTTAGTTTGGAATCCAATATTACGAACAGGTATCGAGCTGAACTTGAGAGACTTAGTTCAGTACCACCGATATTTGGCGGTCTGAAGGTAGGGGTTGATCTCTTCTTAGTGAAAAGGACTACCTCCGTCTTTGAGGGGTTCAATCCCAGCCCTTTGCCACCGACCCACTTATGCACTAGTTGTAGTGCGAGATTGAGTCTTTCACTTAGGACTGGAGGAAATTTTTCCGAAACCAGGATGACCAGATCATCGGCATAGGCCGTCATTTTGAAGCCGTTTTCCTTCAATATTACCAAGATCGCATCCCCCATATAAGGGGACACAGAACTCCGCCTTGGGGGGTTCCTCTGCAGACTCTTCTCTCCGGACGGTAATATCCTTACGATATTAGTGATACTAATTCCTAGCATACTCCAGAGGTGAGTAATTGCAGAATTTCATTCTGTCCTTAAATCCCAATTTTGTCGCGGAGTGAATAGCCTTAATCGTAGTATGTCCTGGAAGAGGCATTTCTTTCCCATCAACATTACACTGATTTTCAACTTGGTATTGATGAATCCTTTAGACCTGGAGGTCGAAATCAGGGAAAGAGAAAATGTTCGCCCAATTGTCCTTTGACCGCACCATATAGTCATGTAAGAAATGTTGGACGAAGAAACTGCAATGGAATACTGTGTACTCCATGCCTTTCTCTTGATCTGGACAACCTGGGCAAAGAGGTAAGCTTTCGTCCATATTTGTGTAAATAGTTAAAAAACCACCGTGACCAAATAGAAACATAAGCGAAGTAGCGCGTAGCGTACAGCCTTCTCTGTTTCATCTTTTTTTCGCAGGCAGCTAGTGCAATTCTCATCGAAGCAACCGTACAGTGGTCTAAAAAAGAATTTGATCACACCTCCATTCTGATTAAATTCAAAATCTCTACCGATAACGACGATTACACCATTCTCCATCTAAACTTTGACAAAAAACTTTCAAGTCACCATTCATGCCAGATCGATTCATTTCTATGCCGAGGGGTCAAGAAACAACGACGGGGTTAGTGGAGGTTTTTTCTCTGATACGCTTAATCTCAACTCCTTTCCCCCCTTTCAAAACAATGTAGTCTGTTCCAGATGGATATTAAGAAAGCATATTCTTGGCTAAAGAAAAACGTGTATCCGCTAAAGATATCCGAATCTTTTCGTATAACCAAGCAGCAATCAAATCGAAGATCCTGTCTCATTGAGATGGCAGAGTCGTTCAATATTCACAACTTTTAGGTCTCAGGACTTAGGGATATTCGGGGAAATTATAAGGCTGCGAACTCGTCAGATATGTAACAAATATACCCATCCTCTCGGAAAAAAGTTCCAATTCGCTTAACGAGTAAGTAGGAAAATTTCTCCCACGATCCACGTAGCATCACAATGCACCCACCTTTGGTCTAAGTGTGTGGCGGTGGCTGGCAGCCAATCTAACCTAACCTCATTTATCATTTTATACCAAAATACTGAAAGCATACGCATAAAGCCTATCGAGCAAATCTGCCCAAAAAAAACTCTAATTTACTTCGGAGATTTTGCTTAAATCATAAAAGAAGGCCATTGCAGATGATTTGAATTTATTTTCTGTCTGTTGTAGCTTTCATTGAGTAAATTTACCTCCCTACGAATAATTGTAAACAAAGTTGTATTTCCCTCCACAGAGATATAAACTTTTGCGACCTCAAAAGAGCCCCCTCTTACATAACAACGCGGAATAAATTTATTTTATTTTATTTTTCAAACAATGCAACTCGGCTTGCTTTTATTTTAGTTTTTTTTTAATTTGCGGTAATTGGGTCAAAAGCCTTAACACACTAATGGCTCAAAAAAGGAGAATCGTTCATTTTACAATTTATTTATTTTTTATTTTTTTCTGTCCGAGGACTAGCTGAAAAAATATGGAAGCTTTAATGAATGTAGGACACACAAAACAAAAACGTAAACGACAATTCCAAATGAAACGAAAAGTTTAAACTTTTTTTTTTAATCGGAAGCTGAATGCGAGACGCTATGTTTCAATATTACACAAACCACTCACTAGAAGGGGGGAAAATAACAGCTCTTACGTCCTTTTTTTGTGCTAAAACTCAGCCACAAATGTGGTCTTGTGTTTAAGGTACTCCAACATTTTGTCGATTTATTTTACTACCTCTTCAGTCTTTCATAGAAGCACATGGTTAACTTTACTACGGTGTGAGCCTGTCAATGGCGATGGATGTTTGCTAAGTTTCAATATATGAACAGGGTGGCAATGAATTGTGAATATATGTATGTATTACATATAATAACAAAATTGTTACTTTTCGTTGAACAAGTGGGTATTTTCGGTTGGGCGGTAGAAATCTTTGTAAAATGTTGGAACATCCCACTGTGTGACCCTTTTTTGTGAGGCGACGATCAGGACTTAAGTTGATGGTCACCTTTTCAAAAATTACGTCTCAACTTTATGAAGATTTGTCGTTAGCAGCATAATTTTCCGCAAATGATGGTCGCTCATAGTATTCTTTTCAATTGTGCCTCCGTTATCGTGGACAATGAAAAAGCAACATCTTCGACTCTTTGCTCTGTCTTATTCGAATCGATGTAGGCGTGCCCTTAAGCACACATAACCTGTCAACACCTGCGTTATGTAAAAGTTCAGTTTTCCATGTTTATCCACGTCAATGTTGGGTGATCATTTTGTTTGCTGAATAGTATCGTCATTCAAAGCGTTCCACAGTAGAGGACCAAGTAAGAAACCTAGTGGAACGCTTCATGTGATCTGTTTTGTAGAGCAACACTCTATTTCTGAAGGAGTTCAATAATATTTTTTAGATGTATGTTTACACTGTTTTTTTGAGCATGTTGACAACTCAGTACTTCCTCCTTCCACCTCTTTCATCGTGCACTCTCGATGGCTCTCTTCGCTATGCTGAAAACTTCCTGATAGCTTCGATCGTTCAGCGAGCTTTTTGGAAACCATTTTGACGCGTGGAGAGCATTTCGAGTCTGTTGCTTGTAATTCACTCCGAAAAAATTTACAACGATGAAGGATCGTTAGGCGGTTACTTATTTTTGGGAGTCTTGGAGGTATTGGGGGACACCATCCGGCCTTGATAGTTGCTGATGTGCTATTTTTTTTTTGTAGACATGCAGGACTTTTCAAAGGGGAATGTAAGATTTTTGTACGTTCCCGCTACGATTCGCGGTTTGTGGGGTCTACGTTTTCCAAATACATATGTTGCCACATATCTGAGTAAATTTCTGAAACCGCCCACGGGCTTTGTTGCATTATGGCAGCTTTATTCACGCGGATGACGTTTTCAAGATCTACATATATGTATGCGCTATTTTAAAAGACTGCCGGAGATCTTCATGATTTCCTTTACGATATGATCAATGCTGGATGATCGCCGATCGTAAAGCAGCTTGTTCATTGACAAGGATTCTCTCCAAATACTCTTTGATGCATTCCCTCCTTTTTCTTGGCATTCATTCCCTTCTGGAATACGTGACGATCTTGTACCTTCTTTCACTGGTGCATTCAGAGAGTCTACTGGTACCCTCGGTGATACTTTGTAAAGTTCGTCGGGGATGTCATTAAGTCCTGCTGACTTATTACTTTTGACCTTGTTTATTGAAGCTTTTACTTCTTATTAAAAAGTTTTTCCATCTTTTAGGTTTTTCCTAATCCTAAGCTAGCAGAGAATCATTTCAAGTTTTCACGGGGTGTTGACGCAAGACGTGGTCAGCTATCAACTTCTTGATGGTTATTTAAAAGGTCAAAGCTCACTACTATCGCATCTATTCGTAGCTTCTTTCGCCTGTTCAGAACGGACAGCTGTGTGATTGCATCTGTCACAGCGCGCTACCTGAACTTCTCACACATCGACATACATATATGGTAAGAATAAGTTAGATAGAAATAGCTTACAGCTACATATCGCTAATACCCAATGTACTTCTTTCTAAAAAGTGGGGTATAGTTGTTTCATATCTCACGAGTTCATCAACTTAACGATTCTCTCGAATATCCCTACGCTCTGGCACCCTTTAAAGGGTAAAATGCTGCGTTGTCTCTATGAGAGACGATCAGCAATCTAGAGCTGCTAATGAATTTAGAGAAACCGATTCCAAGGATCGTTTGGAAAAATCAGAAAAGACTCAATCGCCTACTCAGAAGCTGCTGCATGGACCGCTACATCGGAAGAAATCGCTTGCTCTTCTCTCTTTAAGTTCGAAAATAGGAAAAGTAGAAACAAAAATAGCTTCTGAGTCACAATGAACAGGGTTTACTACATGTGTTTCGTTTCTGCATTGTGTGTCATACCGCTTTCTAAAAAAACTCTTGAAAATGAACATTTCTGAACATCCATGCGGCATAAATGGTAAAATATCGAAATATTTTATAAGCCCATGGTGTCACCCTGTACGAAATATTTTGCGTTTTAAAATCAAAGGATTTGGTCACGTACTTTGAAAACTTTCAACAAGGTCGTTCCTAGGAAAAGCTAATATCAATACCAGAAAAAAAATTAACTCTTGCCTTTAGCAAGGCTTCCATAAAGAGTTTCCGACTCTGAATAGCAGTCGAATGATGCGACATAGAAAACTGCTAGTATCGATTGGCTACATATTGCACAAGCTTCTAATGGATACATGGGTATGCGCACGAGAAAAGTGAAAAAGTTTAACATGGTGTAGTGTTACGAGTTATAAGAGTTTTGATGGCCAAGTGCTCTATGTGTGTGCGGAAGTTCACATCCAGTTTGGTTGGTAATACAGAAGTCACATGGATTGAAACCAAATTGAAGTTGATTCATAGAAAAGTTCTTGTAGAGAAGTAATGTACCTATGTATGTACATAGTGCTACCTAGTACTTGTTTTGTAGAATACCTTTTCAAATGTAACGTTTGATTTTTGAAAATGCTTTGATTTTGTTTTACATTTGAGGCTTATTCTTACGTTTGAGACCTGTCAAAAGGGAGAACCGTTTGGGTTTACCGATGTGTGCCTATGACTGAGGGCTCAGAAATGTCACAAACGATGAGAGGCAGATGGTAGTGTATTTTATTATGCATTAAATTACTCTCTATGATCGTACCCAGTTTTAATATCGAAAAAGAGATAATCAAACGTAACGGATCCGTTCCAAATCCTTAGCCGAAATTCCGTATCTAAACTGTAAGCTCAATGAAGTTGCACGAACATTTATCATGCAATTATCTGCCGAAGTCCATAAAAATAATTTTGAGTGTCGTTCAAAATCAAAAAAGCGAGACAGGCAGACGCCAATGTTCAAAGTAAGATGTCCATTAAATCGATCCAAGGATCATAAGGCTCCTGGATATGGCAATACAATATAAGAAAGGCGACTCTTGATATCCATCCATCTATAGACGCATCTCCCTTCTGAATAAAAAATACAAATACTTGGCGCAATAGACCGAATTGGTCAAAAGCCTAGCTTCTCGCAACCATTCGTGTTGTGTCTATCTGTTGAAATGCAACAACTGCAAAAAATTCCAAAGACGTGTAAGAAAAAAAACTACGATTCTCATGATTTGTCTTGTTTCTTTTCCATGAAATTGAAGAGCATTCGTTGTATAGAGTAGTAAAATCTTTCATTATTCGTTATTTAGAGATATCAATGGACTTTAAATGCTGATTCGTTAGACTGGACGTTCGTTATATCGGCAATCGTTATACTGGACGTCCAGTGTACTTTCAAACGGAACGTGGATTATATGCTTAAGGGAGACTGTTGTGCTGATGTAAGCATTCGAAGTCTCACATGTAAGGAGATGTTAAATCTGGCGGAAAGATACGCCTTTCCATTAGTGATGTAAAATGTGAATACATTTGACTACTCGTACTCATTCGTTATTTTTTTATAAGTACTCGGACAAAAGTAACGAGTGCTTAATACTCGCGGGTACCACCTATAAAATACATTGGAAACTATGCAAATACAATTCTGTCTCTTTTCTACGAACCGAAAAAAAAAGTAATCTCTTGCCTTGTTTCTCTTTTCACTTTTGCCAAGCCGTGTGTTTGCTTGAAAGTAAACAAAACATATTGCGTGTCCGTGTGTAAAATTTGTCTGCTTCCTTGTGAGGTGATATTGTTTTGTCGACATATTTTACAAAGGCAATTTTATACGATTATAGTATTGGTGTAGGACGAGTAAGAAAATCTCTTAAAATAATTCTTGTTGATAGTGCAAGAGAGAACGGGTATTCGAATACATATCTTTGGCGGATAAGAATCCCCTGAAATGTGTTCGGTAGTGCAAAGAGAATGAGTAAGCAAATACGTATCTGAGTACTTTGCAGGTAACGAGTACGAATGAGTACATGGTATTAACGAATACATTGTACCGAATGAATACTTTTTTTACACCACTACTTTCCATCTCATGTAGATCTACAGTGCTGTGCAAAACATTTGCAACCAATGATAGAAAGGAATATAACAACCATTTAAATCTTTTTAAAGTAGCAAAAATTAAAAAGCCTCATATCATTTTAAAAGCCTTAAGTTGTTGAGGCCATATTAAATGTTTATATTTTCCTCCGCAAGCCGAGTTTTTAACAGCTTAGACGTATGCTTGGGGTCATTGTCATGCTGGAACCACCAAACAAGCGGCATCTGCCATTCCGCATAAGGAAGCATGGTGGTTCTTAAAATTTCCTCGTAGTCTTTGGACATCATTATTCCCTCTACTCGTCGAATCGGACTGATACTTTGTGCTGAGAAACACCCCCAGACCATAACGCTACCGCCAGCGTGTTTTACTGTCCCTTTGGTGTATTTTGGGTTTAGTCGCTCGCATTTTGGTCTCCTCATGTGTTGCCTCTCATCAGGTCCATGCAATTTGAATTTAGACTCATCAGAAAATAAGATGGTTTTTCATTGCTGTAGACTCCAGTCTACAAATGAGTCCGAGCAAAATTCAAGCGGGCTTTTAGGTTCTTTTTCGAAATATATGGTTTTCCGCTGGTTTACAACTTCGCAGTCTGGCTTGTAAAGTCCTTTGTCTTTTTGTTGATGAGTCAACATCCAATTGCAGTTGCAGCTTTATTTCTTTAGAGGAGGCTTGATGTTGTTTCCGCAAAAAAATTAATATTTTTCTGTCATCTTTATCTGTTGTTTTGCGCGGTCTCCCTTCTTTATGGCACGTGCTCACACTTTTGCTCTGGATTATGCGGCAAACTGTTGACTTGTGGATTGCATATTTTGAGGAAATTTGTTTTGAACGAATTCCGTTATTAAACTCACTCAAAATTCTTGATTTTATTTCAATGAGCTTAAAATCACCTAAATCAACCAACAACTGAAATCCAAGGCATATATATAGTTTACCGTTATGCAAACACATCATGAGGTAGATTTAAGGGATGAGGAGTGCTGCCTGTTGCAAATGTTTTGAACAGCAAATCCGCTACATACTTTGAAGAAAGAAACATAGTTTTTAGAAAGACTTAAGTATATGTTTTTTGCTTTTTCGATAATTAACTACAATATACGTATACAGATTGTAAAATGATATGATTTCAATATTCCAGACTTCACTGTATAAAAATCGTTATTCTTTTGCCTTGCGATTCTAGTTGCAAATGTTTTGCACAGCACTGCATGCATGCTCAACGACTATATCGAGAGAGCAGAGGGATATACAGTGGACTCCCCCTAAGTCGAATTTTCACGGGATACCATAATTTGTTCAAGTTAGAGGGAGTTTTGGAAAAATTCGAGTTAGAGACAGAAACTATTTTTTTTTGTTTTGAAGCGTTTATTTAATAAAAAAAAAGGTTAACACAAATTAAAAAAGTTACCAAAAAAATTAAATAAAAAATAGCTTCTTGCTTGGTTTAAATTAAATAAGGACAGTAGTAGTAGTTCATCAAAATAAAAAAAAAATAATTAAATAAAATAAATAAAAAATATCTTCTTGCTAAATTAAAATTAAAATAAGACACATAAATTCATTGTTATATCGTCAAAATCTTATTTAAATAACTTTACTCAAAAAAATTTTTTTATTTTTGATTGGGTCATCACAGGTGGAGTGTTTGTTTTTTTAAAAAATTACTCTAGTTTAAAAAGAAAGTTTTGAACTTCATCCGGTACTTGGTCAGTCAATTCTATTGCAGATTGCGGAATTTCAATCGCGTTCTCAATTCCGGTTTTTCCTGGCATTTCTATGTTAATTAACTCGGGTTCTTCTTCATCTTCACTTTCGTTTACGTTATTTTCAGCATTTATTATTTCTTCCAAAACAGACTGATTGTCAGGTACTTCGGTAGCCACGATACCGTCATCGACTTGCATAAAGTCTTTCCAATTAACATCTGCAACACTATAATTCGCTTCTGTTACTTTGTTCCACATTTGCTCGATTTCATGGGCGTCCTTGTTCTCAGATCTAAGTAAATTGAGCGGAATTTCATCTTCTTCGTCCCACATCTCGTCTCGAAACCAGGCCTTTTTAAAACAATTTTCAATCGTTAACGGAGTTACATCTTCTATCCATGCTCTTGAATTTCCCGTACAGTCTAGAAGCAATATTTTGTAATATTCTTTTTTGGTTTCCCAAATCCTTAAGGTTTTTGTTAGTATACGGCGCTTATAGTGTACTTTCAAATTTTCAGATTCTACTTAAGTGTTGAAAAAGAGGCAAAGAATCGAGAGAATGTGTACGAGTTAGAGGGAGTTTCGACTTAGAGGAAGTTTGACTTATGGGATGTGTTTATATGGAAAATTGAGAGGAATGCTAAAATATGGCGAAAAAATTCGAGTTAGAGAGAAATTCAACTTAGGAGAGTTCGGCTTAGGGAGAGTCCACTGTTTTCTAAGGCTTAAGTTTTCTTATATTTTGCTTATGGGACTATTGCCCATATCCTACCCATTTATGTTATCTAACAAAAGGCTCAAATGTTTCTTCCAGTTGGGTGGCGTTAACTTGCGCCTTTTCCCTAACATCCCTGACTCAGTTGTCGTATTTTTCTTGAATTTTAGGTTCTGTAATACGCTTTAAGGCGTTCAAAGCCTATAATGAAGCTTTTTCTTGTAGGAAAACTTCTACGGTAAGTTTACATTCTATGACATTTTTCTTTCCAATCAATAAATAACCTGAAACGAAAATAAAAAAAAATTACTTTGCAAGTTGTTTTCCTTCGAAAGTCGCTTAGTAAAATTCAGTATGATCATCCATTCACGAATTTCTATTCAATTTATGCAACACATTCCTCAGTGGAGAAAATTTAAAAAAAAAACACAAGTTAAACTATCAGAAAAGAGAACATTCTCCCCAATAAACTAGCGAAATAATTTTTAATGAAATTAATAATCCTGATGTGGTAACAAACATTCGCTTTCTGCATCACTACACCATTATCGCGAAGAGAATTCGGTGAATTGGTTGCAACTATCCATCAACGTAGCTTTCATTCAGTCAATCATCATATCTGGCTTTTATAGTAGATGGATTCATATGTCTACGGATGTGACACATATGTACATATGTATGAATGGCTGCGTGCAAACACACACCAAACACGAATACAACAGAACATCATCAAGCAAAATACACCGCAGGAATACTGCATAACTCATCATTTGCATTGAACAGCATGTAGGCTTATAGCTATCGGTGGATTGTTCATTCACACATCCTGGATCTACTGATACACACACTAAATGTACCTGCCTGTTTGTTAAAATCAATTCATCCTTCCTGTTGATTAAATGAATGACTTCAAAAGCACAAATGAGCTACGCTATGTTAAAATGCAGTCGCGCATCGGCAGTATCCTGTCATCATGGATTGGCATTCTTTGTTATAATTATGTATTACATTATGTGTTGAGATTCTTGAGAATAACAAGGATCTGTATCTTTTGGAATGTCATGTCCATCCGTTGCATTGTTAATTTAAAGAAATCTCAAGGCTTTGGCATACCGACAAAAAGGTGAGTCCTGTGGGTTGAAATACAATTGTTCATTCGCTTTATTTATTTAAACACACTCGTTATGTACACACGGGTCACAGATTGTGTGCTCTAGGATTTTAATTAGCATAACAAGAAAATATTAAAGATTTCAATGAACTTTTTTTATCTTTTTAAACTCTGGACTATGTCATCTATATATAAAAAATTAATGAACCTATGTACCTATGTATCCTTGTACCTAGGCAACTATGTTTGTATGTTTCTATGGACTCCGAAACCACCTAAGCGATTAAGTTCAAATTTTTAGGCAATCGCATTATATTCTGAGAGTGTTTCTGTGAAGTTTGGTCATAATTGGTTCGACAGTTTGCCCACAACTGCATTTTGAGTGAGGCAAGTCGAAAAAAATTTCCGACAGGATGTTTATTTTTTTATGAAATTTCAAAGAGTTCTTTTCGTTTTAGCAAGTGTTCAAGCTGAAAAGGTGGTAGACTTAATAATAGGCCCCATACACGATACGATAAGTCTGACACACGTTGAAGTCCGTCCGACCGATCCCATCGTGTGTGGCGTGTTTGGAAGGTCTGTCAGGCGGTCTGTCCGAAGGTCGGATGGATATCAAGAAATGTTTGATATTTTGGGGCAATTTTCAGTATTGGCGCGAGAGTGTTTCTGTGAAGTTTGGTCAAAATTGGTCCAGTAGTTTGCCCACAACGCACGCCGAGTACCTGCTAGTTGTGTATAAATGTAATACAACATCGATTAAATGGCCGCCACGAAATTTTTTCAAAATTCGATTTTTGTGAAGTAATTATCGATGTCTTTTCGGCATATTTCTGACTGTATTGTAGTCACGGATGTTGTTTTTAGTGCTTCAAAGTTTGACTGTCTACATACAGACGATCATTAGCACAGCTCTACAAAATGAAATCCAACGAAGTCAGATCATGCGGGCAATTGATGTCGTCAAATCTCGAAATTAAACGGTCTGGGATGTTGTCATGTCATAGAGTCAAATTTGGCTTCGTTGTGTGACAGGTGGTCGCGTTCTGTTACAACCAAATGTCGCTCACATCGTCGCCTTTAATCTCAGATCAAAAAGAACTATCAAAAATACGGCCCGACCTCGCCTTTAGTCCACAGAGCACACCAGTCTATCACCCGTAGAATATGCAATAGTCTCTTAACGATCACATTGGGATTTTTAGGACCCCGAATTCTGCAATTTTATCGACATCGCCGCCAAACAGGAAATGGACCTCATCGCTGAGAAAGATTTTATTGCAAAATCAACGTCAACTTGTTGATTTTGTCGAACCCAATCGGCATATGTTCTACGCATTCTATTGTAAGGAGGATTTAATTGTTGTGTAAGCTGGACGTTATAGGGATGAAGATGCAAATCTAAGCGTAAAATACGCCAAATGGACCTGTAGGAAATATCAAACTAGTGAGCGCGGCGTGGAAGTCTACAAATTCAGGCCTGAGGCACTCAAAGGGGCAACGTTTTCAGTTGATCGGGCAGATCAAACATTCAGTAAGATGATGCACAGGCCTAACGATATGACAAATACTACCACTTTGTTCTATCTCGCATTCCTTCCTCAGTTGGCCGATTATGATGATCATAATCCATCCTTATAACGCAAAAAACAGATATTACGAGTAGGAAAACACTAGGCACCAGAATGAGCCCATCGCGATCCCTGGGGAAACTTCATAAAAAGCAAATGTAAACCTAAACACTTTCCCTAAAAACACTTGATTTCCCTACAGAATCCAAATAGCCTGTTTTGGTTGATAGAAATTACCTCTTATAGGTTGCTGAAAAAGTAGTTATCTAGATATTTGCTATGATTTCTTGGCGTGCTTTTCCAGAAGGCAGTGCCCGGACAAGATTCCTACTGCTGTTCTTATCTGAATTCTGGTCAAATTCAGAATTTCCCTAGTTCTTTCCAATCAAATTCTGACCACAAGGCCTTGGATACCCTGTGACCTGCTATGTTTGACCATCTTTGGTTGGCTGTTTTGTATACTTTGCCTTTAATGGTAGCCTTAACTTCGCACGAAGGTGGTTTGATATCCACGGCTTCGCCTACTGGTAATTCTCCTCCATACCTTGCCAGTTCATCAGCAAGTTCATTTCCTTTTATACCGCTATGTCCTGGCACCCAGCATAGTTTTACGCGGTTCTGCGTGCATACCTTTAGCATTGTGCGGCAGTTCCTATCTCAGATTTTATGATATTTGATTCTAGCGCTTTGAGTGCAGCCTGACTATCGATATAAATGACAATATCCTTATTGGATATTGATTTCATCTCTAGTAGTTCCGCAGCCCTGAGTACAGCTAGAACTTCTGATTGGAAGACACTGCATGTATTTGGCAGTCTCAGAGACACATTCAGGTCCGGATTCTCAGAGCATATTCCAGAGCCCGTTCCTTCGGATGTCTTTGATCCATCCGTATAAATTGCAATTTCTTTTTGTTTTATTATCGCATTCCCGCGCCAGTACTCCCTTCCTGGGTATGTTATCTCGTACGGTGTGTCGAAGTCGAACACGGGAGTAATGTCGTCTGTTTTTACTGAATTGCCACTTATAAATTCATTTAAGATGGAGCAGTGTCCTATACTACTTTTCTTAAAGAGGCCTTAGTTAGTGAGTCTTAGCACACTGTTTCCCGCAAGGTTTTTAGCCTGTAAATCAAGCGGTAAAAGGTGAATAATGATGTCCAGTGCCGCTGAGGGGGTCGTTCGGAGTGCGCCCGTAATTGCGACACTGGCCGTTCTTTGTACCGCCGCTAGTTTTCGAACGGTGGTTAAACGATCCATATTGTAAATTGGGAAGGCAAGAACTAACTATGTACATACATACCACTATGGGCGGCAGATGGATTTGACAGTTGGCACACGGCAGGGATGTGAAATACCAATTCCAAAATGAATAACCATTTACATAAGCATAAGTACGTGATTCACACCTGTAATGATTTTGTTACTTTTAAAATGAGAATTGCATATGGTCTGCTTTCAATAAGCAGGATGAAAGCATATGAATGCTATAAGAGATCATTCGTTGTAACTATCAGAGAATGACGAGAACCCTCTGCAGTGGACACCTTTCTCTGAAGGATCTTATTGTTCTAAAACTGGGTAGGCGTAGCTATATAAATACGTGCGAATGTTTCTTGATTGAAGGCATTGCATAAAACCCTACTAGCCTTAAGGATTCAAAGTTTAATCTTACAACTATTAACGCAGAGAGGAAAGTCGGAATTAAATTGAAACCAGATAGATATCACTGTAGTGTTTATATTCGTGTCAAGTCCTTTCTTTTCTGTCTTTCTTTCAATTGATTATTTAATTTTATTTTGTTTTTCAATGACTTTAATTAAATTGTTGCCGTGCGTTACGCGTGTGTAACGTCTTAGGAGGGTTGCGTCGGGAATTGCCTAAAATATTGTGCTTCAGATTGCTTCAGATCATTTAAATTAGTCGGTTTCGTCTTACAACAACCCCATGGAAAACAAACCAAGTGCAGTAAGGGTGGGTCATCTTGGGGGCCAACGAAATACATATGTAGTTCCACGTTGTTCCATTTTTTTGGTTATTTTTTGTTGCAATCCTGTCATTACGTCGCAGTGCAACCGTTTTCTTTGAAAAAATAAAGTCAATAATGCACCTCGATGAAACTACACATCACACAGTGCCTCGATCTGGAAGCAGTTTCATCTCTTGGAGCATCTCTGGGTTATTCTCATTTCAAATTCAATATGTATTTATGTATGTCAGAAAGTGCCTCATCAGACATTAAATCTTCCACAATTGGAAGAATTCCCGGGCAAATTTCCAAGTGAATCGGCAAGTTTGTTGGGTGTATTGTAATTGAATTTAATTTGAAAACAAGTTTAAATATTTATGCTGAATAGTCTGCAGTCACTGGCTACTAATACGAATCTGAGCAGATAATCTCCTTGTCGTAATGGCAGAATACCATTGTGTGGCAGAAGATACATACATACATACATATGTATATCGAATTGTAGGTTTTCGATTATAGCTCCGGGATACAAGCGGTGATAGCGGCGCACTATCTATTTCTTTGTTCCAATTGTCCATTTTTTTAAAAACCAAGTACAGTTGTGGCCAATAAAATAGAGCCACTATCAACTACTGCAAAAATTGCTTTAGAAAAATTATTTACATTGAAGAAACAACAAAACCAAAATAACTTTCATGTATTTTGATTTGTAAAGAACAGAAATAAATTCAAAAATCTTGTTTAAATACGATTTGAGTGGTCAATAAAATAGAGCCAGTTTAGTTTTTATGAGAAAAAATAAAAGAAATTAAAGAAAATTTCTTGAAATTTTCTCTGTTTCAGAATGCTATTAATTTCTATGTTGAATGGCCATTATTTTGCAAGAGAGCAATATAACGTCTTGACATAGAGTCGACAAGAAGTTGACGTTGCCGCGATATTGCATATGACCATTCTTCTTGAACAACTTTCGAAAGTTAAGCCAAATTTTTTACTTTATTTTAAGCCAATCTCTTCTTAAGGGCTTCCCACAAATTGTCTATCAAATTTAAGTCCGGAGATTGAGCGGGCCACAGTAAAGCACTTAAATTTCTAACTTCTTGCCTTTTTGGACGTATGTATGCTTATGATCATTGTCTTGTTAAAAAATCCATCAAAAGGGCCTGTTTTCATCGGTATATGGCAGCAAAACGTTCTCGAGGATGTAAACGTATTCATGTTGGACCATATTTTGCTTTATTCAGTATATCGGACCACTTCCATGCCATGAAAAACATGCCAACAAGTTAATGTTTTCGTGTCCATGTTTTATGGTTTTTGTTTGACATACTTTGGGGAGAGTTTAGTATTTGGTGGTGGAGGTACCAATCTCTTGCCATGATTACCAAATAAATTTATTTTTTCTTTCATAACTCCGAAGCATATTTCTCCATTTTGTCTGAGTTTGCTCCATTTTCCGCGCCTCTACAGTCTTGATGCCTTGTAGCGAAATTCAAGCGGTCTGTATATTTCGTTTACTAAGGAGGGGAACTTTTCTAGCAACCCTGACTTTCAGATTACAGTCTTATAATCGTCGTCAAAGATTTTGTGTAGTTATTCCCAACTTTAAATCCATTTTAATGTCTCGAGAAGACATAAGTACGAACAATCGTCCGGTCTTTCAGCAAGGTTGTTTTTCTCCTCATGTCCGGATTTTCTTGGGCTTTTTGTGGATTGAATATATTTTTCACCATTTTCGGGGAACATTAAAGTGCTTTTACAATCTGCCTTTGAGATGTCCCATCCTTATGTAGCTGTAAAATGAGAACACGCCATATTGGTGTGCATTGGATTCCGGGACCCATATCTAAGGTTAAAGTAAAATTCAATGACCAAACTTTTTTTAGCGAAGTAAATACTAATATTACCCGTCATTTTAATCTGAAACAATAAATAATTCAAACGTTTTTTGTGTGTTCAAATCAACTTTGATCAGCTTAAAGTGACACTTTAACTCTCAAATGGTATTGTTTGCAATAAACACAACAAATTTAACAGTTCTTTTCTGTCCTTGCAACGACAAACCATGTCAGCAATTTAAAAGATAGATGGCAGCATTATGAAATAGAAAGATATTTAAGAACAAGCTCATTTTCGCTTTAAGTTGGCACTGGCTCTATTTCATTGACCACCACTGTATATAACAAAACAACATTAATCAAAACATAGCACAGGAAAAAATTATTAATTTTGTTGGCAGCGCGTTCTTTTTATTATGATACTAGAGATTGATGCGAAAAATAATAAGCAGTCCCAAAAGTTAGTAGGCTTTGCTAATTTATTAGAAAATATATCGAAAGGCTCCCCCGTCTTTATACAGGGGTTAATCTCTTCGAAATGTTCAATTTTATAACTGAGACACGGAAATCAGTTGGAAGTAGTATGTGAGATAAAAGTTCTGCTAAATATCTAAGACACTAGATGATCGTCCCAAAGAGAGGACAAATTTGGATTTTCACTTCGTAAATGTTTTTGGAATAGGGCTCAGGGTCTAGGAGATTTAAGTATGTTTCGGGCTTTTACCTAGATCAAGGCTAACTTGTAATAATCACGTGAAAAAGAAAATTTTAGGAAAGTAGAAAAGGGTCCTGTATCAGAATAGGACAATACGTGGTCAAAAATGGATGATCTGACTGAGGTGAGGTGATCTCAATGGATGATGTAAGAATCATGATCACATGCTCCTCGTTTGTATGATAGTTGATGTCAACTCACACTTTCGGTATGAATGGGACTAACTTCGTAAATGTATACTGCAGAGCAAGGTGCCATCTGCGCCAGGAACTTCAACGCCCAAGCCGAGATTTGGATCACTTGCAGGAAGGTCAGGTGACCAGGAAGAATATACTAATAGAAGATCTGGATAACCAAGCAGTAATCAGATGCATGAAGCAGACAATTCATTACGACTTTTCAATGGTTTGAGTATGAATGGCCGAAGGAATTACTGCTGTTAGTCAACATGCGTGTGACAACCCAAGAGCTCTTGCATAAGGACAATGTTGCATAAAAACGTCGAATTTGTTGGTAACAATGTCCTGTTTCTCGCTTCTCTGTGTGGACCTTAGTTGAATTGGAAAATTTTGCTAACTTCTGTCTCCGAGGCCATGTCAGCAAGGTCTTTGAAATTCGAAAGGAAATCCTTACGAAGCCAAAACATTGTTTGACCTTTTTTTATAAGAATCGTTGTTACCCCAACTATCCGTGAACAAGTAACAGGCTTAAGGAAAATATACATTGAGCTGTTTGCGAAGTAGGCCCACAAAGACAAATAACGGCCCTAAGATCCACAAATGACACCGGATATACGTGACATTTTTATGCGAATATATGTATGTACATATGTATTCAGAACAGGTTTAAATCAGACGCTATTGGTTCAGATATGATCCATATTAAAAGTACAACTACAAGCCGCGGTAGATGGTATGTATGGACATGGGTCCAGCCCATGTAAACACATTATTATATTTTCACTCACTCACCGAGGTACGTCGCGCTCTCAGGGTGCTAATTAACAGACGAGTCTTTTTTTTTACTTCAGGCCTTCCACTGAACGGAAACCTGTCTATCACTGTTTAAGGTAAATAGACCTACGGTGACGATCCACAGCGACGTAAATGAGCATCGGAAGGATGCACTCCCCCAAAAAAATTTAAAATTCAGCTCAACAGAAGCAGCTGCCTGTGAAATCCTTCTGACACATTCTGATAGCACTTCCCGTACAGGCGCATATATGTACCTAAGTGTGTATCTACATGTAAAGGGTGTATTCGATGAAAGTGCATTAGAGCTGCGACCATAGAGAACATAGTCCCCTGCTATTGTGTGCATATATGATTAGCAGGAAACAGTGTAAGATGCCTGCTGGCATTGCGACAGGTATACATATGTACATATGTATCTCACTTATAAAGGAGGAATTGCAGCACTTTTTTTTATACATATGTATAGGTATATTTTTTTTCGTATTATCCTTTTTTGCTTTTTGCTAGTCCGTCGCATTCTGTCCTATCGCAATGTAGTGGACACGAAATCGTTTCCATTTTCAAAGAGGATGAGAATTTCCTGCAGGCAATGCTGCACGGGGGGCTGGACGGATGATGATGAAATTGAGATGGAAGAACATGTCGTAGGTTGTCACGGTGATGGAGGTGACAGGGGAGAAATAAAACAAGGCTGACGTTAAGAATGGAATGTCTCGTCGTTAAAAAATTGAAAAATGCACAGCACCATGGAAAATGCTGGAAGCAATTTAATTTATTTAAATAAAAGTATCTCTCGTCTGTTATGCGAATTTTCATTTTTTTTGTTCGTATTTTGTCGCTTGTAGCAGACGAATTCAGCTCGAATTTCGCAAGAATTGACAGTTGAATAAAACAGCAAATTCCCGAGCTAGCAAGGAATTTCTCTGCTCTGATGGATTTTACCGTAAAACAATCATTAAGATGTTCGAATCTTTTGGTTCAGATGCATTTAAAAATTAAACGAAGCCCATCGCATTCCATGGGAGTTCCTTTGAGCATTGAGATCAGAATTAATTGAAATGTAATGTATCAACTGAGTTAAACGTCGGAAGAAATACAAGTAATTTGAGATCACTGTGTACTGGCAAATGGTCATAGGTTGTGCTGTTTGCGGATAGGGTGTAATGTGTTAATCCCGAATGGGAAATTTACCAGATAAAGCCGGAAGAATTCAGCAATTGTAGCAATTTGCTTTGTAGATAGTGCTAAAGATTAATATGATATAATTTGTGTCCTTCAACGGTCTCGATTCTCAATCAGTTCTGCGGTTTCATTTTGTAAGTGAATAGAAACCCACAAATTGAATGTATTTTGAAAATTTGTTAGCAGTTTTCTATTGTGAACTATCCGGGCCTGATGGAATAATTCTAAAAACGCTAAGAAGAGAAGAGGTAGTGATGTCCTAGTTAAGACACTTACAGGTGATCAGGTGATTTAACGTCTGATTTATCTCACAGGTATGATGTGTAAGAGAGGCAATTCAACAGTTTAATTCTACTCTGCTTATTACCAGGTGATTTGACATTTAGTGAAGGACTGATGAACAAGAAAATACCCACCACAAAAGCTGAACATATTGTGTGCTGACTAGTGTACCTCATCGAGGGCTATTTCAATCCAACAAACCAAGCAGAGTTTGAATAAATGAATCGATGTTGGGACCTATGATTAATTTATCGCAAGCTGCCAGACACCACTTATTGTTAATATTGGCGTCCCACCGGGCTCTGTGCTAGGGACATTATTATTTTCCCTGTTCATTAATGATCTCCCGGGTAATATAAAAAGTTGCAATATACAAATGTATGCCGATGCTATACTGACATATTTATGTCGTTCAATAGGCCTGATGGAGGACTTAGTTGCTAGAATGAATCAAGACCTTGTAAGAATTCAGCTATGGTACAATCTTAATAAGCTTATACTTAGTCCCTCTGGCTATGTTATGCTCAAGAAGGGAAGTATGTAAGTGCTCTGGAATTTCCCCCTATTTTTCTCAATGGCAAATGATTCCATACGTCAACAAAGTAAAGTATCTTGGCATTACCTTAAACAAAAAATTAAACTGTTGTGACGCTATTTCGACCACGATTGGGAGAAACTGCCCTGGATTACGCAGCTTGAGATGCTCTGTCGGCCTTCTTCTCCCAGGTATGAAACTGCATTTATTCAAAAGCCTTCTTATACCATTCTTCAGCTTTAATTGCGCTGTTTATCTTTCTCCGGACTACGAATGCAAACATAAAATAAACGAATCGAACGTTTGTCAGATATTCGCGAGAGTTGGGGCCGTAAAAAAAATGTTTGGTGTTTCTGGAATTCGAACGCCGAACCTCTCGCTCAGCGATCCAAGGCACTAAGCACTTGAGCCACGGCGCCCACAATGCGTAAGCTCATCGGCTGAATTTCGGAGGAGGCTATTTTCACATCTATCAAAAAATAAATCCAAGGAACATAATCTTGTTCACGCAAGAGAGAGGAATTCTTTTGCTTTACCTTCGCATCTTCAATCGCCACATATACATTCATTGCATCCTGTGTTAAGCCCAATTATAGTCTTTCCTAGACTGAATACAAATTTTGCAGTTCTATGAGAATATTTCACAAAACACTTTGTGGTTCTGCAAGAAGTCGGGGTAGATTATTTCGCTTTATGCTAAGAGTAAGGGTGTATTCAATACAAAACTGACTCTAATTATTAGATCCCAGTTAATAGAATGGTCTCTAAGCTTTCTTTCCATTTATAGCTCTATAGATCTCTTTGGCCCATCTACTTGGCCGAGAATCCAAGAAAGACAAGCCCAATTTCGTTCAGAAATTTTATTCAGTGTAGTATCACATCCTGCAACAATTTTTGAAGGATTGTTTGGGAGTTTTAAGTGCTGTCACTGCAGGCTATAATGGTCACAGCAAATGCTAAAAGTTCTACCATGTCAACTCTCTTCAGTTATCTAATTTGCAGCAAGCACAAGCACTAATACATATGTCTAGGAGGAGTATTTGGATCTATTCAAATAACACCCAATTCCTTCGCTATGCTGGAGCCATCTGTATAGAGGGCATTGGCGATGCTTTTAAAGATATTATCAATTTTTCCATTTGATCTTTTCGAGGATGCACATTACATGTGTATGTATCTTCTATCGAGCATGACGACGGAGCTCGTATTAACGATGAGCAACATAAACAAAAATTATTGTTCATTGAGCTTACGGAATAGAGCTGTATGTCTGGAGACATACATAGTCGACGCATTGCTTTCATTGCCTCCTTCTGAACAATTAAGTCCAATGGTTGCAAGCTAAGCGTTAAGGCGTTAAAAACATCATGATTCCGAGGTATACCTGTCTTTAGGATCTGGTGAGTGCAGCAGAGACTCAACCGCAGTCCTTGGCCATCGAACTACAAGTATGTACTAAGGAGCAGACTAGTCTGAAAATCACTATGTAGAACCAATGTACAAAGCAAGTTTCAGACAAAACGTTTTACCAAGAGATTTGCGACATTGTGAAAAAGTTCTGAGAGCCTGAGTTGACTGGGGCTTAATATATGTACATATGTATTTATTCCACATCAGGTCCCAGATGCTAAACCTCAGCAACTTTCTCCTTTAACATCGGGAGCTTCACGGGTTTATTTTTCTAGTAAATTGCACCAAGGTTGCTCTATTTGGATTGGCGGACAGCAGTGCTCCCTGCTTCCATTTTATTGCAAGATTTTGCCGATAGGTACTAAAGCACTGTCACTGTCGAGTAGTGATTGATGAAAAAGTTCCACGGTAGGAGAGCAAGAACTCTTTCAAATTCCTTCGATTTCCATCATAACGCTTTCACCTCATTTATTCCCAGCGACTAGCAGCCTTTAGGACAGCGTGATTAAAATTTATCTGACGACGATTCTATCTAGTCCGACAGAATTACTCATCGAAGCTAGTACTTAAAAGACGCCTTTTATATTAACTAACATTCCAAGAGTGTATAGGAGATACACTCAATCTTGTAGCCAAATACATGAAGTGAAAATACACAGAAAGTACCTACCACTCACGATTTTCTCCACGATAAATCTAAAAACGTTCGCCATAATGGCCGTTCTTGTTTTGGGAAGCAAAACGACTTTGACATCGCATTAAAGACATGACACATACCCACGGAGCAAGCCTGAAGATCACCTGTCAGAGTCTTAACTAAGATATCAATATCATCAGGGCCGAATAATTTATAGTAGAAAACCTCTAAAAAAAAGTTTCAAAATACTTGCAAAATGAAACCGCAAAACTGATTGAGAATCGAAGCCGTTGAAGGAGACAAATTACATCATATTAATCTTTAGCACTATCTACAAAGCAAATTGCGACAATTACTGAATTCTTCCGGCTTTATCTGGTAATTTCCCATTCGGGATTAACACATTACACCCTATCCGCAAACAGCACAACCTATGACCATTTGCCAGTACACAGTGATCTCAAATTACTTCTACTTCTTCCGGCTGGGAAACCAAAAGAAAACTAAAAAAAACGAAAAAATGCCAACAAAGCTAACGACAAACTTAATTTAAGGATACACAATACACACACTCCCTCTCCGCCACTCACCATCCTGCCATTCTCGTTTAAGTAGAATTAAAAAGAAAAATTCGAAAAAACTATGTAGAAAGACTTGCATGGGAAAACCCAACCAAGTGACCGGAAAATTTATATTAAAAATCCCACAGCTGTCGCACTAAACCACAGGCGATAACTTGCATGACTCTCGACTTTCTCTTTGACTTGGGGTGGTGCAACGATGGTTACTACCTGAACATCGGTATGTAACATCGTGATAAAGCTTTCACCCTTTCACCCGTGAACATGTCTTAATGCCCGTAAGCCATGCCATGCATCGCACCAGGTGGTATTATTCAACGACACGGAGAGGCAGGATATACAAACGAGAGGGTGAAAAAAAAAACAGGAAAAGCCAAATCTCTAAGTACAGATAATGCCGGAAGTCAATTGTTGTAGATGTGTGTGCATGTGTACTACGCCTTGTGGGGCTTCCTTACAGACATATAGTAACCGTTCGATATGTTCTCCTTTTACAATGGCAACGGAAAGAATAAACCCTTAAATCTAAATCTTTCTATTTTCGTTTTTTTCATACCTAATTTCGTGTCCCAATAAATGTCACTTAATTCCGATTACCCAGGTGTGCGAAGTCGAAAGAAATCCCATTAAAACACAGTGAAACACGGGCACGGGGATGAGCTCGGGCAGTGGAGCGCAACGACATCGGCAAAGGATACATGGATACCGGTAGAAAAAAAAATACGTACAACAATATCGAAAAAAGAAAAGAACATGAAAGCAAAGAATCGTTTCGCGTGTCACCCTTAAGGGCATAATAGTGCAACCGAAGTCATGGTGCAATTACTTTCATTACTTCCTTCGATCCATGAGAGGGAGTCTCTCCCACCTTACTAAACTTAAAGCCTTAGATACATCCTTGTGTGGGAAAAGTAAAATATATCAGAAACTATAAAATACGTCACGTAGTTGGCAAAAAGGGGAACTCAGTAGTTTTCCAGCGAAGAAAATGCGCTTTGATCAACGCGGGTTTCATTGCATTCCAAAGTGTTCATAAAAATTCAACGCCAATCGCTGTAAAAGTTTAAGATGCACCATCAACTTTAGATACATGAATCGCAGGAATATCAGAAGACAAAAATCCTTTGGATGAAAGCAAAATGGTACCAATTCAGCTTAGAAAATGACCCATAAACTTGGGAAACCCGATATTATCGGTAATCAGGAACGACAATGAATTAAAGGAACAAAGAGATTAATTACACTTCCAATGGATGTATCTAGATCAATTAAGAAGAAGACGAAAAGTACAGCTAAGTTAAATTAGATTCTAAATAGAATGGAGAAGAATAATTATTTACTAACATACTTACTTAAAGGGCTCCCGACCTTGAGAGACGGCTAACTTCCATCCTCTGCGGTCCCGGGCACGTTGCTTCCAGTTGTGAAGAACAAGTTTTCTGGCATCCGCGACAGCTCGGTCTTTGTACCGGAGGTTCGGTCTTCTTCGGCGTCTCGAACCTGGGAGCTTTGATTCGAAGATCCTCTTGGTTGGAGCGTTGTTGTCCAATCGCTCTCTGATGCGGATTACAGCCAGGCGATCGCTTATCGGCTTAAAATCAATGACCCTTGATCTAAGCCGATTTCCCACGACGAATCCGCATCCTAACATGTGCAGTCTTTTGTGGCAGCTGTACATAATAAATGTCGCAGCTAGGTCTTTTCTGCATACTTGATCCTATCCTTTGTATCTTCTGGATCGCAGTAATATCTGCCTTGTACTGTGTGAGGACAGATTCAAGTTTTTGAGCCGCACCCGGAGTGTGCAGAGTTTGTACCTTCCAGGTGCATACTCGTAAATCCTAGTCCGTAGACGTTCCGGGTCGTATAGCCAATCCCCCTATTGTTGTTTTTATCCGAGGCTGATGTCTCTCTCATAACTATATTCTTTTTACGTGGTAAGAAAATTACCCCGACGGCTCAACCCCCAACCTGAAGGACCAGTACAATGGGCTTTAGCGCCTTGGACGAAGGGCCGGTTCGAAAAGCCGACATCAGTATCCCACTTCGGGGGTATGAGCGCTGCCGTTGGCCCATTTAGGGTTCATCCGCCACTATCTCTATTCCATAACCCTGACGCTGTCATAGGAATCCTTACAGACCTGTGCTTCCAATATGTCGAAGTAGCTCATGTAAGTTGTCTGCCAAACTGTCCATGGATTAGCCATCCATCCTCCTTCTAAGGGCTCCTGTTAGACATCTGAGATGCATTAAGACGGTCAGGTCAACAAGAGATGCCTCATCCGGTCCCACATGAGTGCTGAAGTTCACCCAGCTGTGCTCGCTGGATAGACAGATTTGGCATACGCTCATCGTTAGTTCACTACTACGTAGCTATCTAGGGGGCACCACGTGGAGGTGATGGTGCGACATTTTGCGCCCCAAAGAGAAGAATAATTATTCACTGTATGTCGAGATAAGCTACTTAAGTTTCTTCTGAAGTTTTCTAAATCCTTGAGTGTGATCATTTGGGAGCTCGTTGAATGAAGAAAGTAAGGAAGGAACATTTATTACCCTTGTCATCCTCCTAGTTCTGAGGTGAAATTAGGGACAGTTGGCAACTCCTATACTCAGATGCGAAATAAATACTTCCGAAAGCAATAACCATCAAAACTTAGTCGTCCTCTTCAAAGTTTTCAATAACAAAGGCGAATGGCCTTTTGAAATCGCCAAAAAAAAATTTAAATTACTTCTCAGTCAATAATTTTATAACAGTTTTGCCATACTTTACAGAAATTATTAGCCAAGTTCAAATAGATGGACGAGAAAAAGAATAAAATATGTTGTTGACAGGAAACGACATCAAGGACCTCATTTATTTATTTCTTCCAAAAACATGTTATTCTTGTATACCTACATACATATACTCGTACACAAAAAAAGGGAAAAATAATTGCTTAATCTGTTTATTTATGCGTTTATCTGCATGTGAATGGTATTTATTACTCTTTCTATCGAAAAACAACACAAGAAATGGTTTTTCCTACCCCTTTTGGATACACGTAGAAATACCAATGTTTGGCTGTTATAAGAAATCTTCTTCTCTGACATAATCCGCTTTGTATTTATGTTTTTTTTTTGTAACGTTTCTTTTTCATGAAAAATGCTTCTCGGCAAAGGTAAATTCTAAAATTAATTGAAACACATTCCTGAAAATTCTTTGCTGACAGCTTTTCGACACCTGAGTCTGTTTGTTCCTTCTAAGACATCCGAACGCAGTACACGTGACTTTGATTTTCCTTTCTGTAATCCCCAAATATCACAAAAGTATCTACCGTATACGTATCCTTGTAGCGCCGTAGCAATAAAAATGAAAATAAATGTTTAAAAATTATTTACATGATAATGGGGCCACAAAGATGGAGTGCGGAAGTCGTCTCATTGACTTAGATGACTATTCCGGCACACATTTAAATGTGTCCCTTTAGCTTTAAAGTAAGTAGGAGTAGGGTGAGAGCAGAAAAAAAAAAAAAAAACAAGCGCGAGAAAAACTTTTCCTGTTCACACAGAAAAAGAAAAGGAGCAAAGTGCGTATACCGTAAAAACCTCATCAGCATTACACTTGGCCGACTTGAAATGTCCCGGCTCGGTAATAAATTTGAAATTAGACGAACGGGAACTTTTGTGACAATCTAAAGTGATTTATTTATTTAGCACTAAGACGAGATTCATTTCCTTAGTCCTGATGTTGCTACACGTTCTTCATTTTGTGTTCTTTTTTTTTACAGGCAACTTTGTGTTACTATGGCGACGCGGTATAAATGTGCTCACAGCCTCGAATATTATGGTGACAAGGGATGAAAGAATAAGACTGATAGATGGATATAATTTAGAAATATCTGATTTGGAGCCACAGGATGCCGGAGATTATGTGTGTCAAATCAGTGACAAAGTGAACAGGGACCAAGTGCACACTGTTGAAATTCTGGGTAAGTGAAATGATGATCATCATAATAATGCCACCCGCCATCCGCTTAGATGACTATTCCCAAATCCTGAAACAAAAACCTCTGTTAGCACTCTCTATTGAAGTGTTTTTTTTTTTTTTTCGTTTTTTATTTTTTTTGTCCAACTCCTTTTGATTAAATGTTCCTTTGTTCTTCTATTTTGTGTCCCTCTTTTATTTGAACGCAAGAAGAAGAAATCTATCCAAGTTCTGTGTGTTTATCCTTTTGAATAATTATCAAGGATTAAACTTTCAACTTTGTCATTTATTTTGAGTTTCATTTGTTGTCATTTCTCAGTTCCACCAAGTGTACGAGCGATACCAACATCAGGACAATTGCAGGCGCGAAAGGGTGGACCGATTACGTTGGAATGCAAGGGTTCAGGAAATCCTGTCCCATCGATATACTGGACTAAGAAGGTTTGTTTATTTTCTGTTTGATTTTGTTATACAGTTTCTTTTGTATTTTATTTCTGTCTTAATTGGGATTAGGGGATCAAGTGAGGATTTGCTATACCTAGAGCAGACTGAAGAGAGAAGAAGTTTTTGAATTGGATTTGAATGCTACGGGTTAAAGGATTGAATAGGATGAATGAGAAGATTTTGTATAGATGATAATGATGACTATTCGAAAAGGGACTTAATGGTGAAAGTTTCTTTTTTTTTCTATTCCTTTGCTTTATTCTATTTTTATTTTCTTTTGTCGGAATCGTTGAAGGGGGAATTAATACATTTTTCTTTCGATTAGGTGTTGCGCTGGTAGGCAAAATGGAAAAGGACCATTTTTGTGAGGGTCACATGGAGAGATTGCCTTCAGTTTTATTTTATTAGTACTCGTATTTATTTTAAGACGTTTTGAAAGAGACTTAACATTTCATTGCTAGAATTGTCTTTATTACTTTTTAAGGCACATCAGGAGTGGTGTGACTTATACATATGTATATGTACATATCTTATGTGTGGTTAGAATGTTCAACACGCTAGTACACTTAAGCCAGTAAGAGGTCCATTGTGGTACCACAAGGGTCTTGGAGAAGTTTTCCTACCTACTTGTTAAAATAACTTACTGATTTTCATAAAGCTTAGGGGTTCTTAACATCTACATACATATGTACATATAATTTCCCCTCTATTGAAGCAGAGTGTTGGGCATAGCCATAGAAGGTCAATAATCTTCTCCTCCAGCAGAAGCTTTTTGATGGGCGGTCGAGCCATGTCGCGTGCATTAGACGGGACGTTCGAAGTTTAAATCTCAAAAACACAAAAAAAACATGTTTTTAGGTCACATACTGTTCATCTAAGAAAGTGTTTACTTACTCCAGCTCTGCAAATCATCATAGATAATTCCTTGAAGATAGTTATTTTCCCTACTTTCTTATTTAGGACTGATCTAACCTCAAATAGAGGATGTATAGTGAGATCTTTCACCTCATTCTTTATATAGTCAAAAATCTTCTTATTTCAATGGTACAGCGCGAGTGAAAAATTCTCCAACAGTGCAGCCGAAGTACCTTTAAAACGTTTTGTTTTCATAAACATATCCAGTGAGAGAATTCTTAGAATCGCTGTTATTGTATATCCCATCACATTTCTGATACATGAAAAACGTTGCACTCAATCCATTATACATATGTAATCTTTTGACAATTATATGAAGTGTACTAACCTCAAAGATACTTGAGAGAAATACCCTTCTTCGTGTGACAGGCATTTCTTTAATACTTTCTTTTTCACCTTGAACCCCTGATGTTACAGGTTTCGATATAAATATGTCCTCGATAGCCGATTGTAAACTGTGGAGCTGTATGTCTACATGTCAATCTAAGAAAGTCGTGTGTATTTGATATTCTGATGGTAATAGCTACATAGATTCTTACATATAACAAGTTCAAGTAATGCCTCTCCTATGTCGGTATTGTTGGTTCTACCCGACACGTCCTGCACTAATTTAGACATAGGCGAGAACACTGTGGCCGGTTCTCGATATAGACAGATAATTCTCTAGTAAAATCCAGTCTCAAAAATATCTTTGGCACTCATGGCATTTGTTCCGAAATCGTTCACAATCACCAAAGATGCATTCTCAGTATAAAGAAAGAGATGGGGAAGGGTTATTCTTCTGATTGATTTCATTGTACTGGTATCGTTATTCCTGCTTTCAGCTGAGCGTAGTCTACCTAGTCCGTCTAACGAAGTCCTTGACTACCTCAAAATTGTTGCTACTCATGGTGACGTTTGGGCTTTGCCTTCGATTTTGTGTATTCTTTCGAGATGACACGCCAGTGTCATCGTGCTCCTTCCACGATGCCAACGTGATCTGCCTATGCGGGTATTAGACAAAACCTCTGAACTGTCGTTTCCACTATGCTGGCAGTGGAATTTCGCAAACGATGTTGAAGTCTATGACAGTGTGTCGACTTATTTAAAACCTTTTTGACATTCGTTTGGTCAATGCTCACCTTAATGGTGAATTTAACGTACTTCACAGTGATCATCTTTAGACACAAACGCTGTTTTGCAGGGATGTTAAACCATCCTTATACACATTGCCATACACACTACACACAGAACACCAAAAAGTCTTTCACGGTCCCACCTCTCGCGAATGTCTGACAAACGTCCGAGAGTAATAAGTGTCATGAGAAAGCGTTTCGGATATGGCTCTAAACTGTAGGTCCCTTCCATTTGTGTGAAAAATATAGCACGCACAACATGAATGGTCGCGAGAAGCTAGGCCCTGGACCACATACGTCCGTTGCGCAAAGTATTTGTATTTTGATTTCAATCTTTGATGAATATTTCAGCTCAACTGCCTCATCTTGTTGGCAATCGTCATTTAGCAGTCTGCAGAAATGTTCTTTCAAAATACCCAATCACGACTGCTCACCTGCTACAATCCTGGTTGAAAGCTTGGAAATAATTAGTGACTCGAAGTATGTATACATATATGTTCATATGTATGTATATATGTTCTTCAGGTCAAATTGGAGTATTATCACCCTAGTGGCTATGGATTAACTTCCTTCAGATGATATAACACTCAGACCTAATTGACAAAGTACAAGAGCATAAAAGTTTTAGCCTTCATATAAAAACTCTCAACGAACTGTTCATATTCTACCCATAACCTTAACACTCTTTTGGTTAAACCACATACCAGTAACCTCCGAAATACCGAGAGTTTTATGCAGCAGTAACCAAGAGAAAGCCAAATAGATGCTGCCTCGCTTCCTGCGTTGATTTAACCACTCTCTCATTCCCCTTAATCGCACGTACATACATAATAAAAACTTTTCTATAAAACTTCCGCATTCTGCCGCATCATTCACTCTGCACATCTCAAAAAGACCATCAATAACGGCCGCTTAATTTGGACTAACCACGAACAAACCGAAAACTTTGATCGATCAAAATTTCAATAGTCCAACAGAGCCTTAGGTCCTACAATATTCACAGAATATACCCAAAAATTAATTGGTCATATGGTGCTCATACAATCCGAAAAAGGATCAACGGTACCAGCAGCTTTGGAAAAAGTTATTCTCCCTTAACAGCAGGCCAAACAGTAGTAGAGTAGTAGAAACATAAAACGACGCTCGTCGCCTGCACCAAACACATCCGCATGTTCAATCTGTCATAGTACGTGAAACACATTAAATCATTCTTCCTACACACATACGAATGTACATATCATCCCCAAAATGGTCATAAATCAATTGCCGAAGTTGTCGGCACAGAAAAAGCAAAAATAAAAGCTAAAAAAAAATCCCGTCCATTTCCTGGGAACACCATTTGAACGGCGAACTTTGCCGTTTCACCCACTCAAAAATGGCCCATACAAGCCTTAGCCCCTCAGCGAATCAAAATGTCCATTTCGAACCGTGCGGCATTAATTTAGAGGGGCACATGTACACATTCTCTCCAACCGACCTCGTAGTACGTTGGCTTTCTATTCCATTATGCGGCGTAATTAATTCTACTGCACCCTTTGTTAAACCTTGTTCTGCCCAGTTTTCGGGGAGCTGCTGGGATCTTCTGGTCGAGGTCACATTTCAAAAATTTGATTGCTTATGTACATCCTGAAGGGCTCGAGAATGGAGGGTAGAGAACAAATGAATCAATTCGAAACCAGCAGCTAAAAGGCCTGCCTTAGACTAACTCACTCCCGTGCCGAAAAGCAAGTTGATGAGAACAGAACTTCCGCCGAACGTCCTAACGCCCGTGCATGTTAAGTTTAAGATTTATGCTGCCATTTTCGTTGTTCCTTTGGTGTTCACTGTTCGCTTCTGTTCGCTCCTAAGAGCATAAAATATGGGGATCAGGCTCCCAGTCCACTGAATAATGGCTCGACGCGACGAATGGAGGTAGCTCTGCCTAAATTGCGCATAAATATTATCCTTTTGCTCCTGTGATATGTGTGTCCCGCTTTTTAGGAGACTAATATATGAGGTTCACGATAGTAGAACAAACAGAGAGACGAAGCGTTACACTAGACTGGCAGTTTAGTTCTTAGCTAGAGAGTAGAAGTATACATAGAGTAAAATATGCAAGCACCATTGGCTGAGCTCGCTCAAGTAAAAGGATTTTATGGTGAACAGACGAGCACTGCCAAAGAACCGCAAAACGTGCCCGTAATGTGCATTGAAGACGTGTTTAACATAAATAACACTTAAGACTGTAGCCTTGTTAAAGCAACCTACTCGTCTCCTTCTACATTGTAAAGGTGCAACATATCATGCATTCTGTCGACTGTCAGGAGCTCCTGTGTATCCCATTTACCGATGAAAATGACTCCCTCTACCGTCTATAATGCCTCAAACGAGTTTTGCTTCTTATTAAAATGCGATTTGGGCTGTGTGAGTTCTCTGCATGCCAGAGTCCTTGCATAATGCAGTTAGTGGTTGCTGCATACTCCGTCGACGACGCGGTTCCATTTTATCCTGTGCGCGGTATGTGTGGTGGCCTTTGATGCCACCATCAAAGTGGGGATGGGAGCTGGGTGTAACGTTAAAATTATTACCAAGATTTATTGGAACCGGGTGGTAGGGTAAGGAAGCCAAAGACAAAAGGCGTTTTCTGCTTTGTTTTTATTCAAGTTTTCGTCCCTTTTGCCATTTTGTGTGTATGTCGGTGTGAGTGTGTGTGCATATTTTTTGAAAAACTTTTCTTCATAAACAAAAATCTCCTTTTTTTTCTATTATCCTTACAGAGCGGCGCTGGAAAATCATCAGCTCGTATTGGCGATGGTCCAATACTGACTTTGGAAAAATTGGAACGTCAACAGGCCGGAGTATATCAGTGCACAGCAGACAATGGAGTCGGTGATCCGGTTACAGTCGATATGAGGCTTGATGTTCTATGTAAGTATTTTCTAAAGGGTGTGGGAGGGCTATTTCTTTTGGGCGGTTTCTGATTAAATTTTGAAGAGAAAAAAAAAATTCAAATTGAATTGTTATTCAATTGAAATTCACAAAAGGGCACGACGTCTTACAAGTGTTTTTGCGGATGACCTTTGCCAAAGGGGATTCAATTTATCGGTCAAATTGTGAAGATGTTTATTTGGAGAGAATATTGATGAGCGTATCGTGGATGACAGTTGTTCACTTGTTTTTATTCAGTTTTATTTTTTTATTTTTTGTGTTGTTGCTTTTTATGAACATAAAGGGTCATCCAACAAGAGGCGCCATTTTTAATTTAGCGCCATTGCTGAATTGTCTACATTCTACTTCCTTTGCGATGACTGTTGATAAGTAAAAACTAGAAGGTTATTAAATATGGATCGATAGACACTCGCACAATGTGTTGAAATAGTGAAAATTCACTACAAAAACGGTGCAAATATCACGGAAACGTTTCGTAAGTTCGTACAGCCTTTGTTCATAACCAAGCGCCTTCTCGCACGCCTCGGACACTATAGTGGTGTGAAGACTCCAACTCGTGTTCGTCCGGCAAGGTCAGCTGAAAATATCACCGCCGTAGCTGAAGAAACCCAGGTCTGTTCATTTCGGGACGATCATAGTAATTGGGCCTATCCGCAATCACTTTATACCACATTTTGCATAAAGATATTGTCCTACATGTTAATAAGGTCCAGTTGCAACCAGAATTGAAGCCAGCAGGCCACACACTTCGCTATACTTTCGCTGATTGGGTGCTGGAAATGATTGAATAAGATCATGATTTTTTATACAAAATTATTTTGTTTGATGTGGATTATTGCCATTTGTCTGGGTACGTAAGCAAACAAACCTGTCACATCTGGGCCTCTGAAAACTCAAGAGAAATAGTAAACCAACCTCTCCATCCACAATGAATGGCAGTTTAGTTTGGTTGTTGGGCTGGTGTTGACCTAAATTTTTTTCGAAAATGATGCGATTGTTTCAGTGAATCCACTGTGTATCGAACGGTGTTACCTACTGCTTTTTGCCTGAAATTGATGTTATGTACGTGGACGACGTTTATTTTCAGCAGTACGGCGCCGCATGCCGCACAGCGGGTGACAAATTGCGAGACAAATTTTTTCTGTGTGATTTCTCGAAATGGAAACTTCAATTGACCGCCGAGATCGTGCGATCTAACACCATTAGACCGTTTCCTTTGGGGCTATGTTAAAGATAAAGTCTACGTAAATGCTCCCCAACTATGCATGTACTAAAAAAATATCGGAGCTGTTATTCGCGAAATACAGCCACAATTATGCAAGAAAGTGATGAAAAATTTCATCAGAGCCTCGGCAGGTATTGGATTCAGGTACCTCTTTTGTAAGCCAACCGGCTCATTAGAGCACACTAATTTGGAGGTTGAGGTCCCTGTCAACATGTATGCGCTATCTATTCGGAGATTTACATATCTCTTCTGTGCTCTTCCATTCACTTATGCAGACGTAACCAACGATCAATAGAATAATTTTTCTTTCAAAATAATCAAGCCCATGCCTCTACAGAGGATTACCTGAGTTTTTCTAGAGAGGCCGTTATTACTCAATCTGGGCAGAAAGTTCATCCTCCACTATAATGGGATTCATAAAGGGAAAAATGTTCTTCCACTGTATCTCAAAGGCAGGTCTGGGTGACCGAATCTGATGAATTGCGTCGTTTCCAGAAGGATTCGGCCTGCACAGAACAAAGTCAGAACACAGAACCTCATGTACAGAACACGTACTAAAGTTGTTAGGCTAGTGGCCATACGAACGGATCACTGGCTTATATGTATGTAGACACGCATTCGTATGTAGGCACGTATCCAATACTCACTGCAAAAGTTCTTTGCAAATCTCCGGCATTGGCCAACTCCACAGGCTGGTTTAGAGCTTTACTTCCCCTACCTACGTACATATGAACCTACTCAATTGCCTTCTTGGAGCATAGAAAGAGCGATTGTCAAGCGTGATTCTTCGTTTAATCTCATCGCTGAAATTATTTGTGCAGTTTACTACGGGTCCTAGGTGACAGATTGTACAAATGGTATAGCTTGAGACCTAATATCTGCAAGTATTGTTTTTTTAAGAGCAACCAAATCCCAAAAGCATTCAGAATATCTACGTCCATTGTACTGCCAGGCAGCGACTTTTTTTATGTATAGTAGTTGGAGAAACCCCAATTTCATTCGTTTCTCTATTGTAATTGGTGGATGTGCTTGACGTTCTCCTAACGGGATTTTAACTTACACCGGCCATGTCACAAGCAGACATACTACCTACTATTCCGTGCCCACCACAAGTATTGTACAAAGTCACATGATAGCGCATCATTCTCGCTTGGGTAATGCTGTCTCCGACTTTGATGAAGCAAGAGCAATTCTCCATCGTTATCCGGTAAAGGCGGACCGGTTTGGTAGGGATGTCGTAAATAGACGTGACTCAGTATACCCGATGTCCAAACCCGGTTTCATTCGCAACTTTTAAGTCGATGTCTTTATTCATGATTTTTTTCGAATATTTGTCGTAATATGAAAATTTGTTCAACGGTGGAATTTTCCGGCCAAAAAACGCACTTGTGACCAGCAGCTTTAGGCGTCTACAAAATTCAGTAAACAAGATTTTGTAAGTGAGGAGGCTAATATCGCCATAGTTGGGGCGGCTAAGACGGTATTCTTTCTTCAGAATAGCGCAATCGATGTTGAGATTCCATATATCCCACTAAATTTGGAAGATGTATTGATGCACGCTCCTTATCAAGTCATCTCTCTTAGCTTAGAAAAGTTCTGCTGTTCGTTTCCGCTTTTGTTCGGTCCCGGATTTAACTTTAGATATACCTATAGCTATCGTCACCTTATTTTAATGGGGTTAACGGGATTGCTTATCTGTCATCATCACTGTTTAATGGCTCGTAATGCAAGGGAGTGAACAATTTATCAATGTCGCCGATGGTGTTCAAAAGTCTGCTAAAATGTACCCTCTTCTCCTCTGCTTTTATGCGCCGCCGCATTTTGAGTCTCTTGCTTTGTTTGATGAACCTTCCAGCATTCTCTAACAAACCAGGGGTTTTGTTATTGTGGTCCAGAGAAACCCAGAACCCAGACATACATATCTGATAACTTGATCGCAGTGGCGTCACATGTCTTCCGTATATGCTGTTCTGAGAGCGAGGAAATCGATACTGAATTTGCGCTCCAGTTGGATCTTCGGCGTTAATATACACATCTATAACGCTCAATTCGAAGAAAAAGTATCACACAAAGTCACCAAAACTCAAGTGCGGGTTGTTTCAAAAACCAGATAAATCATTGGTGGGCAGATCCACTGGACGTGTTTCAGTGGCAAGAGCCAGGTTTTGCCAAAAGGAGCCTTAAATGCGTTTTGTTTGTGGTCGATACTGTTAAGCATTATTTGAGTTAGATCGAGTAGGGCCCTACTTCTACAATTGAAAACTTAGGTTCGGTTAGGTTGAAGTGGGTGCCAGCTAAGAATCGCCAAACATTGTGATAGCACGTGGATCATGGGAGAAAGTTTCTCTCTACCTACTCGTTAAACCATTTTGAGCTTTTTATGAGGCTCTAAATATCAGGTCGCCTATATCGTTGTAACAGGGGACTCATAGGTGAAGCTTCCTTCTACGCAAGAAAGCTGGGCAGATACAAAGAAGGTGAGGAATAGTTTCTTCCTTTTCTTGCCTTTCTAGCCTTGTAGCACGCTTGCCTATTAGATATTGTCCAGTGATGACACCTTTTGTGGTGCCGATATGCGATCTATTGAGAGAAATCAAATTCTTAGAACGTTTTAGATCCAGCTACGGCCAAATCTATTCGCTAGACTTGTTGATCAACTTGTCCACCTAAGATTTGTACTCTTGACAGCACCCAGCTTCAATTTAAGTTTGCGAGTAGCGATTGGTATACCTTAGGTGCCTTTATTCGGCAGAATGGGTATAGTTGTTCCTATTCTGGCGAGTTCATCGACCTTACAATTCCCTGGAATATCCCTATGCCGCGGGACCCAACACAGGTGAATACTGAACTGCTCAGCGCTATCCGCAAGAGACGATCGGCAGTCTAGAGCTACTAAAGAATCTATAGAGGTCGATTCCAGGGATTTGATTGCTGTTTGACTGTATGAAGAGTGCCTTTGAAATTTCTTCGAGACAGCATAGATGCTGGAAATCTGGAGAGTATTCAGCAAAGATCCGATCAACTGAATCATAGCAGTGTAGGTAAGCCACAAACTGCCTTCACAAACAAAGTTTTATTCATCAAGACAGCTCTGCCTCATTCCAATCAATCTGTTGTTGGTTAGGTTATGCTGTCGAAAGTGAGTTCTTAATTTTACGAATTATACTTTAGAGTTGTTTAAGATGTTCCGCGTTTTAAGCCTCTGCTGCGCCTTAGCATCCAACTGAATATGTGTAAGTACCAGTTGTGCCAGGTTGAATGACCCATTTCAGTCTCACTCTCGTAGATCGGACATGGATCAATTGTAAACTAATTTCCCAGGAAGTGTATCTTCTACTAATCTTTCCCAATTTATGAACTCCTCATCATAGCACGAAAGCAATTTCAATGGAAAAAGATCCCGGATGTAATATAGGACGCAACTTCTCTCGCGTATGACTATGGAATCTTTCGGATCTATTTTCCTTTCCATTAAATCCAATTTCTGCTATCGATTTTCAGCGACAAGACGTTGTGTCCTTCAGTGGTGCTGTCCATCTACATATATTCATGTATAAGGAAAATCCGTATAAAATGCAACCGACAGAAAGAAAGCCCAACGATAGTTTAAACTGAAAATATGTCAATAATGTACGGCATAGTATTTTTTCCAGGACATTAAACATGCTCTAATATTCTGCCTACAGTGTACTGGAATTAGGATGCGAAAAGGATGAAACATGAATATATTTTCTACCTATCTGTCACATAATGGATTCTCAAGGATGTTATTCAATTACTATTATTATTTTTGTTTTAAAATAATACTCATATGTTTGTTGATACGATACCGTTTCTTGTTCAGTATTAGTTTCAGTTACTCGTAACAGAAATGCGATTGACGTGTTCTGGAATTAAAACAAAGGCACTTAGAAAACGACTTTAACGAGATTTCAAAGGCTAATGTCTCTTTTTCTTTGTCAATTGTCAGCATACATCGAATACACTCGTATAGGGTTAGATAAATGGTTCCTTATCCGATCAATAAAAAAATGATGAATTGCTTCTATTTATATCCTATCCCAATGCGTATGATGACTTTCACACAAACAAAGTTTCTAATACCGCGAAACAATAAAGTATATTCAAAAGCAGTTTTGAAAAATTTCGTTTTTTTAATATTTTTATTGTCTTTAACCGAAAACAATTTCTTTGCGAAATATGAATGCATCAACTTCGGGTATAATCTGTCCACACTTTGTCCACATTTTTAAAATGTAATCAGAATCTTAGAGGAAAACTAATGATCGGGCTATCTGCTGGTTTCTTTTTAAGGTGCATTTTATTTTGACGGTCGGTGAAACATCGACTGATATGTAGTGTCAGACATTCTCTCTCTCTCAATGAGAGATATTGCAGTCATCCGAGAGTTTCTATGAGTCATTGATCTTGTGTTATTCATAGAAAACTTTGCTACCGGTTCGTGTATTCACTATAGACCCATCAGTGTTGAGTTGAATATCCTGGACATTGATTAATGAGTTAGTATAGGCAGATTTGACTTAACTTGCAGCGTATAACTAGAGCAGCTAATTTGTTGGATTCAGTCTTAAAATATTTTAACTAAGCCACGAACTGCTTTTAGCCACTGCCTTAATCTTTGGCAATTATCAGTTTGATTCACTTACAATAGCTGGAGATAGTGTTAGACTTCTACAATTTGGCCAAGATAAAGTTCCTTCTGCACTTATGTATATCCTCCATTCGTCCTCTTTTCAATTAAACCAAAAACGCTAATTGCTTTTTCTTTTAAGACCATAAGACCATTTTATGCGGGTCCTTAACTCTGTATAAAAGCAGCCGAGCACCGCAGCTTAAACAAGGAACTGGAACTGGTTTCTGATAATGCGAATAGCAGCGGTGATAAAATACGGCCCTGTCATGCTGCTCTTCGGACTTCAACAGCAGCTGGCAACTTGCCGTTGTGAAGAACGCAACATTTTGTACACTCATTCGAAGGCTTTATGATAGCGATGGGAGGTTTACCAGATGAACTTTCGAGTCACGCTGTCAAAAGGCTTTCCGAAGTTTATAAAATGCAAACTTATACCCAACGCTTTGCTCTTCAATGATCTGCAAATATGGTCAATGCTGAAGGATCCTGAGCGGAATCCTACTTGTTCGACATCATCATTTTAATACAAGCGTTCTTTGACCTTTTTCAGAATCATTTCCGCCGGAAAAACACATACATGTGTATGTATACTCCTCGAATTTCCGCATTCCATGATGTTGCCATTTTTTGACGTTTTCGTCATTCCATTCTTTAAGAAAACGCTCATTTTCCCATGCCTTTGCTTTGAGATGACTGCTGCGAAAAATTAGACAGGGAGTGTAAGAATGCCCACCGCTTTGTTCTTTTTGAGAGTCCTAATCGCGGCTGTAGTCTCTATATTGGTAGCGACTCCAGTGCGTATGACTGTATTTGTTGCATTGTGCCAAAATGCAACCAAATGCAAAACCAAATGGCCACTGTCACGATATACTCCCTACATTTCCTGGGCTGGTCCTCATTAGACATTAATAATAAGCCGTCTATACATTTACGGAAGTATTGCTTCGAGCTTCGACCGTCCTAATAGTCCCTTGGTAATAGCATAAACCGTCCCAATATCGCACAATTTGCTTCATCTTTAGCCTGAGCAGCTACAGCATTATGTGGTTGTTTTGCTAAATGGAAAAAGGTTTTCTAGGAGTCGTCTTCGAGCCTCCACGAGGCAGTCATTTGCGAAGTTAACCTTTACTCCGAGTGATGGAATCTACTTGAATACTTTGAAGTTATGGATGACGATAGTTTTTTTCTAGTTGGTGGATGATTGCTTTTTTTTTTTGGTTGCGCCAAGGGATGTGGTAATCTTCTAAAGATACTAGTAGCCCGGCAGGATGGCAGGAATACACCTGCACATTTCTACCATTCTCCCCACAGGACTGTCGTTAGGTATTACCTCGCGGGGCTGGTTAGCATATCAAGCTATTCGTGCTGTTCACCTGCTTCTGAGGTTTCTGCGGTTTCTAATGTTCCGTTTCTTTGCCTTTCTATTCTCGTTGCTCATTTTGTACAATTGTTGCAAAAGCACTTATTTCCGACCAATTCTTCTCCGAATCCAACAAGTGCTCGAGGAGTAAAGACGGACTGGGCAGAGTAGTTCTCCATGCCGTGAAGCGTGGGCAATAAAATACTGCGTGCTCCGTATCCTCATCTTCATTTGGGCATTCGGGGCAAGATGGTGAGCTGTCGTGTCCAAATCGGTGGAGATACTTGCGGTACCCGCCATGGCCAGACAGGAACTGCGTAAGGTTGTAGTTGCAGTCACCGTGTTTACGACTTATCCAGTATTAGATTGTCGGTATGAGTTTGTGTGTCCATCTGCCTTTTTTTTTTTTTTTTTTTTATAATTTACCCGCACTCAAGGGGTTGTGAATACCCTTTTACATGTTTTCACATGGTGCGGGCGTTGGAAAGATAGATAAAGAGAGAGAGAAAGAGATTGGTGTAGTGGTTTGAAACTCAGCTGTATTAGGTTTCATATTAGCTCCAGGGGTGGTGTCCAGAATAACTGGGGAGATTTTGATGCTGTCATGTATTTTTTGCCTTCGCTTCTGATTCACAGTATTTTTTTTCCGATCCACCTGATGTCATAAGCATATCAATTATCAACAGAGCGATCAATTTCTCCAGCCATATGTCAAACCTACTGCCAGTGTTATGCCTTCGCAGTAGTGTTGTCACAAACTTTCGCAATTAATCGGACTGCCTCTTATCATATAATGCTTGCTGACATCAGGGATTGAACTGTGAACCATCAGCTCGACAAACGATGACGGTACCACTACACCATTGCCACCCCTTTCTATGTATTATCCCAACGAGCTTGCCACAATGCTGCTGACGCTGCCTTTTCCTTAATTTTGATCGTCTTGATTCCGTTGGCGTCGTGTTGGCTCATGGTTCTTCTGTTGTATATCCTCAACATTTCATCTGCAAGAATGTCGATGGGGGCCATTCCAGCTATAACAAAGGCGGCCTCATCTGATATAGTCCGAAAACCGCTGATTGTTCGTAGCGCGCAGAGTCTGTATGTTGACGATAGTTTCCTTCTGGTCTCCTTCGTCTTTAGTACATGCACCCAGACTGGGGCGGCATATAATAAAACTGATGTAACAACTCTGGAGAGTAGGATCCTTTCAGCGTAGTTGGTGGATGAATGTTTGTTTGATTGTCGACAGCATGTGCATAGCTATTTGGTTTCATTTTCATTCTTCGTCAGTTCTTCAATTATCGTGAAAGCTTCTACGCTGGGTATGCCTGATAATGTCGATATTTTCTGCGTATCCCAGTAGCTGGATAGACATGTAGAATATTTTGCAGCACAAGACTGAAGAACGTCATTGATACAAGGCTTGAGACCATTTACACTCCGAACTTTTGTGATTTGAATAAGTATTTATCAACACTATTGAAATGTTTATCATTGACAGAAAAAAATGTCCCGGAAGGCATGTCAAATGGTCTTTTTTTCACTTAGGTAAAACTTACTTGCAACAACCCCAGCTGAGACGCAAGGATCGTTGTGATATGTCTCCTAAATCTTTGGTAGTGACAACGTTAATCCACATTCTATAACAAACGACCTAAACATCCACTATTAACGCGATTCTCTAAATTTCTTATTCAAAAAACAACTTTGAATACCCTTCTTACCTTGATCGGTTTGTATAACAAGTGCAACAGAGTCGCTGTCACACATGCAACAGCTGTTGGAGAGCATTAAAAATACAAAAAAAAAAAAAAAAATCTGAACATAAATCACTGCATACGTCAGGCATCTAACGTACTCTCACGGTCTCTTCATTGTATGAACTGAAATTGAAACATTAAAGCATATCTTATTCATGTGCTGAGGTTTTGTATTTTCCTCTGTGGTTTAGAACAAGATTGAATTTTTCTCTTGCATGTGTATGTATGTACATAGAGTTGGCGGTTTGGGCTCATAGGGCTGAAAAAACTAATACATCCATTGAAATACAAAATATTTGCATGCTAAAAGGATTTGAAGTTTTTTATTTTTTTGTTCGTTATTTTCTCATTTCCAAGCCATTCATGTGTTTTTTTTCGTGAATTTTTCTTTGCAGATCCTCCGGATATACAAGTGGAAAAATCATGGATACATTCCGGTGAAGGATACGAGGCGAAACTAGTCTGCATTGTGTTTGCGGATCCAGTTGCAACGGTTTGTTGATTCCCTCATTTCTTATTTGAATAAAAATCAACTATTTCTTCATTTTTTTTCGTACATATATACACACATAGTTATAGTATACTCGTATTTTTTGAGTTCTCGGGCCGGAGTACACTTTGCCTCTCGGTTTCTATATTTCTTTGTACGTCGCCTCTGCCATACAAAGTATCCAAAGTAGGAGATAGTGGAATATTCTATTAGTCAGCTCCAGTCCATAGAGGGAGGCAGTGAATACAGATTTGTTAGGGTAGGTATTAAGGATTTGGTGTGGGAGTCTCGGATGAAAGTGGAATGAAAATCGAATCGTTCGGAGTGTGCGGTTAGTGTACGAAATGCATGAGTAGTACTTTACGCATGGTGGGACCCAACGAATGTATGTTTTCAATTCTACTCGATTTAGTTTTTGTTTTCAATTTAATGTTTCATTTTTTTTTTGTAAACAAAAAAGGAGCTATAACCATCGGTAGGATAGCAGTTAGTGTTTATAATGGGATTGAATGAAGGGATTACAGAATATTTTCGGAAAATGCAGTTTCAAGCTTACGTTCATCCTTGAAATACTATAAATCTGCATCTGTGCATATTTTAATAAAGCAGGGCAAATACATACATACATAGGTAGGAAGATGTGTGTGCATTAAGAATTCGAATGTAGGGAGACCACTGTTGTTCTGCAGTTGGAGCAGGTGTTCATTTTTTTTGTTGATGAACCAATATGTAGGTGACAATATTGCTTCTATAATTTTGTGTTATGCGACGCCGGTCATGACAGGATATTGGTTTTATATGCACATAATCTCAGTTTGCTGAGATATGAAGCATCCTTACATATTAATCTCTCTTACTGACTGCATAGCTGTGCGACTTGGAATTGCCTTAACCCGAGCCCTAACAAGACACATTGGTAGCGACTAATGATGTTTATATCGTCTGCCTTCCGTGTTTACCCCTATCCTACGCATTATCTGCTCCAGCACAAGATTGAAAAAGCATACTGTAGCGCTTCTCCTTTCCGAACTCTGATACACGTTTGGAATAACAAAGAACCATTTTCAGGTTACTCGAGAGAGCTGGATTAATTATGACGGGATCCCGAATAAATCTACCGTCGTGTCGAGCCTTATACGATAATCATGTAACGCTTACAGCGTTCAAGTCGATAAAAAAATGAAGCTTCTCGTTGGACTTTTCCAGGATTTGTTTTAATGTGAAAATTTGGTCAGTGATGAATATTTGTGCTAAAAGGATTAGTTCTTCGTTGACTGGTAGTCAGGTGTCATCTTGTGCTGTCACTCTCTCGACATTATGCCCTATAACAGCTGTTACAAGTGCTGTTTAAACACATATGTACATAATTCTCCTGTGAATCGGTTACTAACTTCCCTTCACCATTTCAAAGAGTCTGCGTTCTGCTCTTGTATCCAGATGCTAGCTGCTTGGCTTTCCTGTAACTTTGGCTTTGATTTTCTTGAGCTGGGAGCTAGATTTTCTTCTTCCCTTCTCCCTTCCTCCTTTGCAGGGGCATGTACACATTTTAGGCTGATTTCACAGAATTTGGCTTTGATGTGGGTCACAGCCACGTGAAAGTCTATCGGCTTAAAGTCAATAAATCTTGACCCTTATTTACGACTAGTCCGCATCCCAATACGAGCAGCCTTTTGTGGCAGTTGTAATAGATTTCGAATCTTTCCGACTTTATATACCTGATCCTACCCATCGTACCTTCGTACCTCCATATAATTGTAAAAATTGCATTTACTGGGAGAGGACAGTTCTAAGTTTTGAAGCAGCACCCAGATTACCCAGATTATACAGGGCATATGCCAGGTACATACTCTTAGGTCGTAGTCCTTTGACGTTCAGGTTCATGTAAATATTTTATGGGGATCGTAAATTGGTTGAAAGATCGCCAAAAGAGGGTTAATGACAACCAATGCGGAGTTGTAGGAGGCAAATCGACAGTCGACGCAATGCAAGGCTAAGGATTCTGCAAGAAAAAACTTTGAGTTGCTTGCACATGATTTTCATCGACCTAGAGAAAGCACTCAGTAGTGTTTCTTGGTTTTAATATGTACAGTGCAGAAGAAACTCAAAGGATGTACTTATGCATATTAAAACTGTGACACAGTCATAGAGTGAGCGTGGAATGGATGATGAAATAGCGAGATAACACGAGAATTTTTATCGAGTGAAAAAATGTTAAAAGGGATCTTCGCCTTGATATAGGGCATACACTTCTGGGCAATATAGGACACATAAAGGAGTAAAATTAAAGTGGCGGATATGAAACTATTCAGAATGCTGGCAGGAGATTCTTTTTTCCTACATTGAGACAGTGCTTTTGCTCTGCAATGGAGCTTTGTTGCTCGCTTTGTCCATATATCTTGTCTAGAAGTTCGTTGAAGCATTCGTTGCTTCCATCACCTTTCTTATAAAATTAGCTTTAATAGATTAAAACATAGCGTCTCTTTCACTTCTACTTATGGTCTGGCCATAAGCCTTTCTTCTGAATCCTCCTTTAACGGATTGTCACAAGGTGCTTCTTTCCGTTCTACAAATTCGCAACCTAATTGGTATAACACTGTCATATCCATTTCCATCATTCATGGTTTGAAATGCCCCATTCCTCATCGATCTTATGCCCGGTCTATAAGCAGTGGTATCAGCTTTGCTTCAGTCCAGGACCTCCGCGATTAGTATGTACATAGTTGCTTCGATGGGGCAAATGTACCGCTTTATTTGTCAGTGTTTCTGTGAATGTTCATTTTCTGAAAACACTTCGACCTTTCTGCTTTGCAGTTAAAGGCACACTCTGCTTGCTACTGGTGTTTTGCATGACTCGCTAAAAGGGCGAATGTGATACCTCCTTAAAGAGAACTACGAGGCATCGGACTACTGGAACCACCTGTTTAACATATTTGGCATAGAAAATCATTTAAAGGACTTGTACAAGTGGACGTCGATTCCAACGCGATACAGCCGGGGTCTACCAATAGGTAAGCGTTTCTTGCTACCATACCACAGCTGTTGACCTTTGCCAAAAGACTTATTTTTAATATCGCGTCAATTAAATTATCCAACGGCATTAAATTTTGCGAGTACACTCATTCCCAACCGAAAATTATTCAAAACCACAAATAGCTACGTACCTTCATTAAAATTTTTACGCTTCAAGAATTTATAAACACTTTCTTCCCCTGCCAATTTACAACTAAAAATTAAATAAAAATCGTAAAAATTACAGATCCTTAACTTTAGGAATATCTTGCATCCGATTATGTGCATAATTTCCCTAATTTCGTGTTATCCAATTTAAACAGTATCCTATTTAAACTGATTCATTATACCCTTGTCGGCATTAAAACACATCGACTCGCTTTCCTTACTTCGAAAGGTTTTCCATTCCACCGTGAGTCCCTCATTAAGATTCTACTCAGAGATTATAATTTTATTAATATAATTAATTTGTTATCTACGCCCGAGATAATAATAAAGATTGCTTCTTGCCTAAAAGGATAAGCACACTGTGGTGTATCTTTACCAAGAATTTAGATGTCATTACCAGAATTTTTATTATCTTAACCTTAAGTAGTAGATAAGCTTCGTGTAACCGCTCACTTTATGTACATACTTTATTCGCTTTTATGGTTCTATCGATTTATCATCAAAAAACATTTTTATTTATTCATTTACGGAGAACCAGTCAATAAACGTGTGGTTGTTGTGGTAGCAACTTTTTCGAGCTGTATTCTGTCAAATTTTACAATTTGACAGAATTGTTTATTTACTTACATATTTATGTAAACAAAACTTTTCCAAATGGCATCTTAAAATCGGAAAGTACAGTTCGTAAATTTTTGTCGCAGTAACCCTTCGGTTCGATCGGATAGAAAATATTGTGTCTGTATGACGGCGTTTGTATTATTGAAAAGAGTAAGTGCGTAACGTTTATTTGATTTTTGGATTTATAACTCGTCCTTGAACTTAGCATTGACGCAATTATGCAAACATGATTGTACCTTAACAAGTTAGCCTTACTTCCTTAACGGGCTTGCGAGTAGAGTCTTCCCTTGAGGCCTTCTGTATTCTTCCGCCTCGGTCTTCCTGGACGTCTTAAGTCCGGTGGCTGAGATTTGAAAATTCTCTTTGCTGGAGCGTTGTTGTCCATTCGATCGAAAGATAAGAGCCAATATTGTTCCAAATTCCAGAAACAATAAAACTCTATACGGTCTATTGTATTACCAGTGTAGTAGTTGTACACTGTGGCTTAGTGGCTTTGATTGCTATTGACGTGACCGTGTTTATGATTAAACCGGCCAGTTCACAAGCAAAAACACTACCTGTAGTAGGTAGGTGGCCACCTTTTTCAAACCCAGAATAGTCGGGTCTCTCTTTTTTACTACATTTCCATTTTGGTGCTTCTGGAAGTGTTCACAACTGTATCTTCTCTTCCATTCGTCCTCTTCCGTGGGCGCCGTGGCTTAGTGATTAGTGCATTGGATTACTGAGCGGGGGGTTCGAGTCCCAGAAAACAGCAAAAAGTTTTTTCACGGTCCCACCTCTCGCGAAGGTCTGACAAACGTCCGAGAGTAGTAACTGTGAAGAGAAAGCTTCTCAATTTGTCTTTCGGATATGGCTCTAGACTGCAGGTTCTTTCCATTTGGAGTGTGGAGGGTTTGAACCCGAGCCAATTAGTGCAGTTCTTTCGACGTTCATGGGCAAGATGTTGTATGCAATACTTGATCCCTGTCACTACCTTTTATAAGAAAATGGATTGAATTATAAGTAGATGCGGCATATAGAGTCGATATTCCAGTCACCAATTATACCTTTCTAGGACCACCCCTGATTGATGATTTGTTGCATACATGAAATTAGCTTCTTTTTAAACATATTTTCGCTGAAAGGATATCGAAACCATCGGCTCTGTTTTCTTCCAAAATTTCAGTAATACCGCTGACTTCTTCCATATCGGATGCAGGGACTGCTTCATCATTGATTGGCGTTGAGCTTTCTGCAGTCCCTATTACCCCCTCTATGTATGTACATATGTACATTTCCCTATGCATCGATGACTCGATTTCCTTCTGTGATTCAAATTTCGAACCTCCCGCCCAGTAATCCAAAGCACCAAACACTGAGCCGCGACGCCCACACACATCACACACATGTGCATAAACTCTGAAAACCCATTGTTCTAAGTTTTTCTCGTTAGCTTAAGTTATCCTGCCTCCTACTCCATTCAATTTTCGAGACTTGTTGTCGTGTGAAACCATTTCCTGCTAATTCTTGGATGAGTAGGTGATGTTGTCGACAATAGGGAAAAATATTCCCTTCTCGAAAAAGCGCACATCTCAATGTAGGAACTTGGATATGCCATAAGGGAAAGTAAGTATCGTATCAATAGCGTTGAGATACATATATTTTTTGATTTGAAAATGAAGTAAACTCTAACAAGTTTGAGCAGCGCGTTGAAAGGACGCCAACTGCTGCCGTGTAGTTTCCTTAATTTATTTTCTCATCCATATCGTTTTCCTGGGTCATTGCTATAAACACGTGTATCGACCTAGAAACTTTAAGAACTAAGTCACTAAAATAACCTGAACCAACATATCTTCCAAGCGATTAAATTAAAAGCCACAGTGGGTTGATTTCTTGGCCGTCCTGTATCATACTCGTAAACTTCAATAATCCTATTCCTCTCTCTATCTCCAAAAAAAAAAGAAAAATCACACATTTCGTACTAAAAACCAACCGAAATAATAGTAAATAAAATTTTTATCACCAATTCCCAATGGTGAAACATGATTCACTCATCGTTCTTCCGCGTTAAGCCAGTACCATATCAATTCGGACAAGGATACAGCAATGTCATCCTATTATCCAATAATTCTAAAGTCAATTTATTGCCCAACGCGATTGCCAGCTATTTCTAGCGCTTTTCGCTTGAATTCAAGTGCACCATCATTCATCCAGACATCATCATCATCATCAACGCTTCTGTCGCCTTTCCTATGGCCCGTACAGGGATAGCGTGTAAGAAAACAACATAAAATCCTTGAAAAAAAGGGAATGTTATGCTATTTCTGTAGGTTTGCTCATTGTAACTCCCTACCAAATTGTCACATCCGGTTGGCTTGTGGATTTGTTTCTTTACCCCGACGCGAAAGTTGGTTTATTTTTTTACGAGGGTCCCTTGATCCCTGTTTAATAATTGCAATGATGAAGAGTGCCGGAAAGTAATAAAATCACTCCGTCTATAGGGAAGGGAAGAAATCGAGGACCCTAGACACATTAAAGTCATCCTTGTATGTCCTGTCGAAATGTGTTTTAAAGGGATGTTGTAAGTTTTTCTGAGACATTCATTGAAGAACGAATTTGATTTCAGTTCTCATGGAGCTATGATGTCGATTAAAGCCACCAGGGTGACATCCTTGATTAAGAACGATGCCATATGTATACATATTTATATCTCTCCTTTGTCACTGACTAGGTGATGAAAGATTCATGGGCGTATTGCATACTCCTTCACATGGCTTACATCACTGATAAGTTTACAGTACAGAAAGTGAGTATTCATCAAAGATTTAAGGATTCATCGCCGAATTGTCCGAACATTTGGTATGGTTGGTGCTTTAAGAGGATTTTACGCAGCCTAGAGGATTGCGATGTGTTAGCAATGTTCTATCGTAGCATCAGGCTTCTTATACGACGAGAGTATCATGTGGAGGAAATGCAATGAATGGAAGGAAAGGCAGAGACTTACTCGTAATCGTTAGCGAGACTAGTGAGTGACATCTTTTTTTTTTTCCTTCGACGGTTTTAACAGGGAGGTATTGGAAACACAATGGACCACAATGGCCCCCGTGATAAGCACTTAGGTGCACTTCCCTCCAACCTAACAGGGAGGTCCCTTTTCATTGCATCAGTGGAAATAGCTTTTCTAGAGTTCGATGTCCACTACCAATTTGCGCGGTCATTTATCCGTTGTTCAGGGTTTTGGTACGCTACGATGCTCATAATTGTGACAATAAGTGACTTAGTTCGAGAATAAATACAGATCCTAGCTCTTGGCTTGTCGGGGATCTGACTCTGTACCACAGTTCAGCCTGGATCCTGCTGCCTCTATTTGGCCATTTTCGAAATAAATGTTATGTTAGCCTTTCTGCAGATCCCATTTAAAAGGAAAATGCTATCTACCCAAAGTGTCATGCAGATGTAGTTCTCTCTACTCTCTACATGAGTAAAACGCATATTTCGTGCTAATATTCCAATCCACTAAGTGCACCAAATTGCCTGATATCCTATAACCGTTCTCCAAATGGAATGAGTTTTCTATGTACATACCTTTATGTACCATTTCATATTCCTTAAAAACAAACACAAGTAAGCCATAAAAATAGATACATCCTCGGTCCTTTTTAAATGATAGTGTATATCGCACAAAAGCGTATCTTTTTCGAAATACATATGTACAAAAAAATTTCTAAAACCTTTTTCTTTATCTCGTTGTTCAGGTATCCTGGTATCAAAATTCATTCCCCATCCAAACGACAGATAGAAGAATTATGTCATCAAGAGGAAACCGGCATACACTAACTGTGCGACACATCCAACAGGAGGATTTTGGCAACTACAGGTAAGTGAATTTTCACATTTCATGCATCCCTTTTAGGGTAAGCATGTGGAATGACAAGCAAATTCTTTAAAGGATTGCCACTACTATCAGAATAATGCAGGATTACATTCCAGCATAACCGTGTTCGTATATATGTATATGTACGTCACAAGAGGTAATATTTTCATCAGTTTAAAGTCAGTTGGCTGGGCGGGATTGTGACTTTCTGTGCATGGGAAATTGTTTCTAATTAGTTGCAACTTAATTTATATGCAAATTAGGCAGCATTGTACCTTCATAATTACCTAGGTAGGTATTCTTTCTCGAAATTAGCCTTGTATGTTTTACCTCTGCAGAATTAGATGGATTTCAAATTAATTATGTAACTCCGAAGCCTCATCGAATTGATAATGAAACTTCAGACTATTTAAAGTTCGGAACAAGAATTATCTTAACTCGTATACACATGAGAGTATACGTCTAAAGGTAACTAGGTAGAAATGGCGGTTCTGACTAACTAGGCGAGTATTTAACTGACTCATGTGTGCCGTTTTCAATAATCACAAGCCACGGTCGATGTTTGTGTTTGACATCGGAAAGAGAAAAATATTTTAGATCTGATCCGTGGAACTTAGACCGTTGATATACATAACGCGTACGTACACGCACATCTTATGCTACATACATATTTCTCCCACGTATCTGCCTTGCTACTGCGCCGCTTATGGGGTTGGCAAAGTTTGCGGACCTATCCTTCTACAAGTCGCTCTATTTTGGATTACTTCCTTGCTTAGACCGAGAGTTTGCTGTTGCTTTTGCATTTGAGTAATTCAAATGTTTTTTCGTCGGCCTCTTTTCTGAACTTCAACTGGAACTTGAGTCGCTATTGCTCTTCGGACGGGGTTTTGCGACGATCTTGTTTGTACGTGACAGTACCAGCTGATGCGATCCGCCTGGAGTTTTTCAACAATAGGTCTCTTTACATAAAGGCTTTGGCGAACACGCGTACTTCTAATTGGGTCGCGTACTTCTACTTCCGCTGACATCCGTATCATTTTCATATCCGGCGCTGTCATTTTTCCTTTATAATGTTCATAGATCGTCCTCATAAGATCTCCAATCTCTTTCTTAAAGAGTGCTTTAGGGTCAATGAAGAAAGTATTACCATTGGTCGATATCTAATTTTGTCTAATACCGGACACTCTCAATAGAGATAAAGAATTTATTTCATTTTAATTTTCATAGCCGCCGCAGTAGGTATTGAATGGAATACACAATCTATTCGCGTGTGTTTCGACAAGACAGTGTTCTGAACATATCTGTGACAATAAGGAAAAACAGCACAAGTCGTTTTTTACACTTTTTCAGGACAGTCCTTTAATGGTTTGCCATGAGTTTGCAAAAAAGAACTATCCATAGTATAATAAAGTTTTTGACACAGAAATGAAGATGAACAAAATGTGTTTCTGTACAATTCTAGAATCGATTATAGAATCGAGTATATCGCTTCCGATTGTATGATAACTCAATTTTGACATAAGGAGACTTGTGTTGTTGCCACAGATATACATAGTAGCTGGCCTTGTGTAAAGATCCCGGGTGGATAAAAACACTGAGTTTGTGTGTTCAACCCCTATCATAGGTGGGCTTTATCATCCTGGATATGGCGTAGTTACCTGCTCAATCTTGAGTTGTCCATTGTTAGGAGATACACGATGATTTTGCCATTTGACAGCTCCCAACGTGCTTGACTAATTCATCGGCCGCGCTTACTGCCCTCCACGTTTCTTTGACCTGGAACCCTGAGAAGAGAGCGCGAACCGAGAACGTAGCTATGCGAGTTCTTCTTCCCAATATTCCCGGCAGGATGTTATGACAAAAACAGTTGTTTTAATGGCAACTTGACTTTCAATATTTCTGAAACTGATCGTCAAAAAAGGGCCTAATGTAGTAGTTCCTCAAATAAGTTCGAACAAAAATCAATTTTGTGTCAGAAAACGAGTTTTGATTCACGTGTTGAATAAATTCTTCACCAAGAAACATGGACTCTAGCGGAAGATGGCAACTAGCATCTTCGAAATCGTATTCTAGTTTTGCTAAATTAGGCGGTAAAAAGTAACCCATAATGCACAAGAAGTGGCTTTTTAAAATTAGCGAAAGTTGTGCTTATATGCAGAAAGATGTGTGGCAAAAAATGCAAATAACATTTATTGTCATAAGTGAAATTATTGTAGATGCTTTGTACATAGCTTGTTACTTAAAACAAAAAGGAAGTACATAGTGGCACAATGGAACCCACTGTTCCAGTAACCTGTCTGTAGCTGAAAGTAGTGAAAGCCGTCGTGTTGTGCATATATGTACATACATACATTTAAAATTCTATGCCCTGAATTTTGGAAATATATGTGAAACTCTTTAAACTGTGCTGTCGCTTTGAACTGTATGTGCAAAAAAACAATAATTATTCGTTATGAGCTGTTCTATTGCAGATGGAATTTTCCTTTCTGCGGCTGTTGCACATACTAAGAATAATGAATGGCACGTACATCCTAGATAAAATAAATTAGGAATAAATGTTGAAGTTGCACTGGAACCCCATTTAATTCTCCTGGCAGAACAGTTTTGCAGTTCCATCAAACCAAAAAAAAAGTGTCAGTAACTCTATTTAATTTAAAGTATCTGGCTAGAATAACTAGACATTTTTTGGTGGATATATGTATCTGTCGTTTCATCCAAGATGAGGAAGAATTTATTAGTTTGTAAATTATTTAAATTGATTTCGTAGATTTACATCTGATTTTTAAATCTTTTGGGTACCTGCAGCGAAGGAAGTCGATTCGAGTAAGAGTGTCTATCTAAATTGGATATGTTATTGCTTAACAACTTTTTATACCATGTACAATAAGATTTTCTTTCTATTATTGAAAGCCTGCCTGGCTTCCACTTTTTAACGAACTTTTGCTCAGATATATTTTTCTTTGGTTCTGAAAGTGGAAAACGCTAATGCCTACGAGAAGCTGGCCCGTGTGTTCTACGTCGTCATGTGGAGAGTCTTCGTACTGGCAAGCTGGGCTCCTTACTTTCCCCATCTTATGCAGGTGCGCTGTGAAGTAACCATGCCCAGTAAGAAACTGAGTTAGGTAGTAGCTTACTTCCCCATATCTCCGTTCCGACCATTGAGCACCGTTAGTGATCATGATCAGCCTTGCTGTCCATCTGCCTCTGGTTTCGGAGTTCCAACGTTCTTGCCAGCGTTGTTTGGTGATCTCCATTGGCTATACTAGAGCTAAATGTGTGGAAGATAATAGTAAAGCCTTGATTTACTGAAATTATCCTCCTAGACGACAGGGCTCATATAACGGTATAAACATTGTTAACAAAGAGTATTGTTCATGGAGTTTACGACATAATGCTTCATGTCGGAGGACGTATTTCTCGTGTCAGATTCTAGGGTCTTTCAAACTTCACCATTGATTTCGAGGCAGACTTCTCTACGTAGTTTCTTTGGGGTGTTTACTGCCGCCCCTGGTCACCAAACTATGAACGAATATTTGATACAATCTGTGGCTTAACATATTTTTGAATGCTCTACGATATTGTCCGAAAGTTTTTCGAGCCCAAATACCTCCAAATATTCAACTTCATTGGCTGCTTAAAGGGTTATACGTTTCGACTTTTAGAAAATCAGGACCTCATGCTTACATATGTCACATCCCAAATGTTGCACTCCACCCAGCGGTGAATCAACGAAAATCACCACAGTGCGAAAGTATAAACTCCTCAATACGAACAATACCTACGAATGGCCTTTATCGAATCGGAGCCGATGAAAACGATGTGGTCATGCTGCGCTTTCTAGAGTTCACAGAAGTAGCACCTAACGAAGCTTGTCTGTCAGGGCTAACATCTAAGTGTTCTGGAGAGCAAGATGGTGAGCTGGATTTGGTTTTCATAACTTTCCTTCTGGAGGGCCTTCGCTTGGAGTTTTCGTGTCGTATTCCTTTTCTCAAATTCTGTCGTTTGGTTGCTTAAATTTTCCTTATCCTGGAATTTGGTAGCAATTTTAAATTTGATCGATTTACAATAGTCAACCTGTTTGCGCGACAGCACTAGTAATAAATGTCCACCACATGTGGCCATCTCAGCCATTGGTGACTTTGAAATACTTATTCCTGTACAGTTTTATTTATTTTTTTTCCTGTTTGCGGTCTATCGTGCCTCGGTTATGATTATGAACACACACACACTGAACACTCTAACTGATACAAATTACACATAAGCCTCGACAAATTGCAACAAATAACGGATATTTACATGAGCCGTGCAGGAGCACTTTTAAGTTTAATATTGGACTTGTGGGTTAGACATACATATGTATTTATGGTTTCCAAGAAAAAGCCATAACTTAGGGAATGGTTCCTAGAACAATTTCATTTCCCCCAATATTCCTTCACCATTTTCTTTTTAGTATTTTTTTGCAAAAATCCTTAACCAAGTAATTTTCTATTTGTTTGTTAATTGCAGTTGTGTTGCTGATAACTCATTGGGACGATCCCGAAAATATATGGAGCTATCTGGTCGCCCTGGACCAGCTGAATTCTACTCACCGAAATGGGGTCGTTCGTCGGACAGTTACAACCTCACATGGAAAATTGATAGCTATCCGCCGCTGGAGGAAGTTCGCCTGCTCTATCGGAGAGTCCTGGTAAGTGAGAATGCATATATAGTATGTGTATCCTTAATGCAATGACTACTGGTCTATCCTAGAGGCCAGTATTTATATTTACTTCGTCCAGCAATTATTTCTAAGTTTGTCTTGTGTTTCCATTTTTTTTATATTTGTTCCTAATTTATTTTTTTTACTTTGTTTCTCGTCATTTGGGGTAGGGAGGTCAATTTATTGCTGTTGCAGCTGCCGCTTTTTGAAAACTTCTAGGTTAAATACACAGTTTCCATCTGCGGTTGGATTTAATTTGTTTTCCCGGTTCGCAGGCACAAATAGCTCCCAGTATGCCACACAATGTAGTGGCAGTTTCCTGCCGTGGTACAAGGATAATATTTTTGTGACCGGTCTTCATTCGAATTCAGTTCCGTTCCTTTTTTTTTTTTTACAAAATGTACACGAATATAATTTGAAATTGGATTGAAGCGCGGGTGAATTTGACTTCTAGGGATAAAAGAGCGTCATGAGTACATAGCCAGAAACAAGGACGTCTGATAAAACGGCAGGAAAAAATTTCATTTTTTAGTCTTGAGCACAAAAAGTTGTGCTCGTCGAGTCACAGTACCACCCCTTCCTTCATGGTGGCCGACAGAACTTTTTTTTTCTGCAGCTCGTCCTGTAGGATCGTTCGAATTTTCGATTAAATTTTCGAAACAAACTTGATTGCGAATTTTTTGTTGCATCCTTGATGAATGTCTATCAAATGGGAAGTAATTTAATTGCTGTCGAAGCGGTGCTGAATGATTTGTTCAATATTTGTCAATACATGGGATGCAAGTGACGAATTTAATTTGATTTTAAGTTTTTCATAAATGCATACATATGCATGTATATTTTTACGGGCATACGCGTTTTTGTGTGCTTTCAAACTTTTTATGAAGCTGCTGGAGGTATGGTTGGATGGTTTTTTTGTTTCAAGTACTTCGTGCGAATTAATACATTTATTCATTTTATTATTTGTCCGGAAAATGTTTGCTTTGTCGGAGTTTTAAACAAGTAAATCATACTTAACAGTCTGGATATCGATTAATTATTTAAATGAGTTGCTTGAATTTACTTGTAGTCATTCGCTGATCGAATTTATGGTTCAATTGATTCAGTGGATTAATTTTATTTCGCAGTACATTAATATGGGTCAGAATATATGATAATTACTGGGATTCATATCAGAACAATATAGCACATAGTTATGTACATATTCTCCAGATAATAGAAAAGGTGGTAGTGGGATTGCAATTGATAGGTTTGGTTCGACGGTATTAAGATGAAGATTTGTTTGTGTAGGTCCACTTCTATTAGCAAATAATTTAACGTATGAATTACAAAAAAATGAAATGAAAAATGAGAACAAGATAGTTGAGCAGGATGTGCTGTATGGTTTGTGGACTATCAAGTCAATGATTTGATTTCATTTAGATAGAGGTCTCTGTAAGTTTTACGTGAAAGTTCATATGCGACTGCTTCATATAACCGCAAAGACAAAGCCCAAGCTCTTCTGCGTGCCTGCGAACTGACAAATTCGTGTACCTAACTGCGGTGACATTTTGTTCAGATCACTCTGGTCCTATTCTTGTTGTTGGCCTAATGTCATATAGCGTTAAACTAGTAAGAAATCTATCCACAACACGACGAATAGCACGTTCAGATAGGGAATTATTCGGTCCATAAAATGGACGAAGTGCTCGATAAGTTTGTAAAGTTGTTGCTGTGTAATCTATCCTTTACTTACAAAAAAAAGCATTGATATTTAAAAAAAAACCCCTTGTCTCTTACAAAATCCCCATTTATCTTACTTACTTAGATACTTAGGTGGCGCTACAGTTCGAGGTGAATCTGGGCCTCAACAAGCAAGCCTAACCAACTAGTGCGGTTTTTAGCCAACTGCGACCAATTGCGCACTCGAAATTGGTTGAGATCTCTCTCTACTTGTGCGCGACACCTTCCTCTCTCCGGGATGTCACTTTGTTAGATTTAAAAACTCTGTGGGCCATTCCCTCAGCATGTCATCTCAAATGTTCAATGTACAATTTTTTGACTAGGCTGATGTCGCACAGGTATAACGTATAAATGTTCGTTGAATTCATTCCTCCAAAGCCCATCAACGGAACGGGATATCTTCATTCGTCTTCGAAAAAGTCTATGTTACCGCACAGTTAACTACGGCTGAGATAGTAACGGCCTTATGTAGAGTCTTTTTTGTTTCTTGAGGCAGTACCTTACTACTCAATTGGCCTCTTACAGTTCTGTGACTCCTGCGCTAATATAATAGCGGAGCCAAGGTGGTCAAAGTTCCTTACTATGTCCTCTATGACGTTCTTTTCGATTTTTCGATGTTGCGTTTATCGGTAGATCCTTTTGAGCCACTTCTGTGTCTGTCTGTATACTCATCGGTGTATTTGAGCAGATTTTTGTACCTCCAGTGTTGACTTGCGAGTTTCGGACAATGTTTTCAAAAATTACGTAGGGGAAGTGACATGACAGCGCGTCACCTTCTTTTTTGACATCAAAGGTCTTGACGAGACCAGTGCTGACCTTGATGGAACAATGATCGGTCTCCAGCGTCATCGTGCATGGACAGACGAGCTTTGCATGGATGCCTAAAGTTGATATGGCTCTGTATACCTTGTCTCTATGATTGCTACCATAGCCGACGATGTTTGTTCCATTTTGAAATTTATGTTTGTAAACAGTTATATTCATTCGTTCATTATATTCATTCGGTGATTCCGAATTCCGCCGGGCCATCCCCTTGTCTTTGCTCCGTCATACATGTCCATGATCATCTGTACGTAGGTTTCTGGAACTCCTCGCTATCTTAGCACTACCCTTGATTGTGTGTCGAATGCTTTTTCAAAATCAAAGCCGACTGTTATGTCAGGTACTTTTCCATAGTTAGGAACGGTACTTGGAAAGTATAGCCGGGGAAACTGTTCGCTTAAAAGTTCCTTACCATTCTGTCGCCACCTCTGTAGAATTTGTTCGTCGTTCACAAGAAGTTGGCCTTGAGCATTGTTAATGAACTTCGGCGAACGGCTCTTCTGATCATTTATTCTTCTTAGGGCGGCTTTCTTGAAGATGGTTGTACCCTTGTTCACGTTGTTTTGTCGCAGCTCGTGGATAGCCTGGTTCGTATCAGCAGGAGAAGAAGATATTTCCTCCAACTCCCGATACAGGCCCTCCATACTCTGCTTGAATTTCGAAATACTTTTGAAATGTTTATATTCCAACTAGAGGTGAGCTTTATCATCTCTGTTATTAGACGAAGCTTTGAATGACACTTCTTTTTTCATTTGTCACTACTTTAGCTTCCTCTGTCCACCACCATGTTTCTTTGCCGTGTTGCTAGTGTCCTTTTGAAACTTTAACCAGTGATTTAGCTCTCTCTAAGCAAGGCCACTGTAGGGAATCCCACATATCTTGTGCTCTGTTCTCTTAAACCTCAACATATCTTGTGCTCTATACTCTTAAAATCACTTTGCAAGACCGTATGACTTGCACATGCTTAGGATGTCTTCACCAGAAGTATTCCTGGTGCGTATCCCTGTCTTTAATGGCAGTCCGACATGTCTGTCCAAATCTCCACCAACAAACAAACGCTTTGTCTTTGGGATGTTCTTGATGAGGTTTTGATAATCTAGCGAGAATGCATCCTTTTTCCTCTTGGGGAACGCATGCACTGACAACATTCCAAACTGCACCAGTTTGAGTGACAATAAACGGTCGCTGGAGTTCGAAATGGTCAATACGTTGCCAAGAAGCTCTGCCGCAAGGATGATGCCGATTGCGTCCTTACCCTGTTCGGTTCCGAAGTAGAACATCTTGTAAGCTTTGGTCCTAACGTCTAACGTCCAAGAAACGCACCCGATTTCCCGTGTTACGCCATTTCGTGTCTTGAACACACAAGATGTCCACTCGCTTTCTACCCATCATCTCTTCCAGCTCGTAGCTACTACTCTCTAAGCCGTTGCATTATTTTCCTATCCCCCGGCAACCGAATAGCTCTGACTCGAGCATTTCTACTCGTCCCAGAATCACAAACAGCATTAGTACTGCCTGGAGGTGTAGTGTCTTTCCTTTTAGCGTTCTTTGCCATAAAGCTAGAGTTAAAGCGAATTTATTTTTGACACGTGCATGTTCCTGTTATTTGTTGTTGTTTGGTTTTTCCTTTAATGACACCAGTAATCTCCGGTCGTGTCAACCCACGGATTTCCATGCGCACTTGCAGGACAGTTTTAAGATGTTGAATATGTAGCTAGGCTCACCTGGATGTTTAAGCTGCCTAGAAGTGGTTTCTTCCCTTAGTCGCCTTTTACGATAAACGCTACTTATCGCGGGGCGCTGCAGAGATGTTTTTGGCCCGTCCATTAATATTAGTTTTCGGGATAAAGAAGCATGCTTGAGGTCGGTGACAGATTAGCAGTCACTGTAAATGACGACTTCTTTAACAGATGGTGTTTGATTACATATATGTATGTACAGACATATGCTTGTACTTTCACAAGGACACGTGCGTGAAGAGCTCTACTACGGCACTCTGGAAGTGACCATTAATGTCAATATTTTCTGCGTATCCCAGCAGCTGAACGGATTCTCTGTGACGCCAAGAGCATCCTTTGCTACTCTGACCTACATAACTTAACTTACATATGCGTCGTCTATTCAATCATGCTATTTGAAATCACAAAATATCACTTACTCTGAACCTGTAATCTTAATGAGTATTATCGAAAACCTTGTCAATACAAAATTGTAAAATGCTTTCCCAGACTCAGGAGTCCTACTTCAATACATTTCGCATGTCCTTCATTCTTTCATTACTTCGAAATGTATCTGAATGGAAGATTTCATGTTCTTGTCCTGATTTTCAAATACAAATATATACTCTTCAAGGCCTCACTTTATAAGATCCTTAAGACGACATCTAAAGCAAAGTTCAATTCATCTTTTACTATTTCAACATTGCTTACTCTGAAAGACCACCTGAAAAGCTTGTCCCAAATACCTCATTAGCAAATGAAAAAAACAAAAAAAAAACTCTGTCAAAAAATAATTAATACAAATATCAAGTGCAAACATTCGATCCGTATCTGCTCTAATTTAAAGCGCGTGTAATCACGTTGCTGGTCTCTATTTACTCTCGTCGAGTAATCAATCGTTCTCTAAATTAATGATGCACCCCTTGCAATCGAACAGCTTCACTATTGCCAAGAGTTCTTACCGGGAAAGTAGATATCGATAGAGTGTAGATTTTACTATTTTTCACTAAATAAAAATAATTATTTGAAGTCCTTTACGCAAAAGAAAAAAAGAAAAAATTAGCGATTGAGTTATTCACTTACGTTACTCTGTTGGTATACCTATGTATTCGTATTTATATACGATTACTCGTCTACGTTAATTGACTACCACTAGGTTAGGAAGATGGATAGTGAAATCTTCGGAGGAGTTGGATGTGGATGGGATACAGTACTACAATTTTTCCAGTAATTGAGATGAGAACAGTATCTGCAGTTTTGAGGAGTACGTGTTAACAAAAGGAGAAGATACTGGAAATCCTGGGGCCAGGCTTGCCAGATAGTACTTAACACGCAATTGCCAAGTTATAATGTTATCTGGCACGAGATACTATCCAGAGTTGTTGTCTTTAGATCTTTTAGAATGAAGGATGTTTTTACCTTTGGATTATGCTGTGAAGGATTTTGGATAAAGCAAATACATGCATGGTATTTTTCAGGATCGGAACTCTTTCTTCATAGTACATTGGCAATTCTGAATGTAGCAAGACAAAATCGACTAAAATGCAACGCCTTTCTTAACAAACTTAATTACATTTATATCAGCTGAATTGTTTGATTTTTTTTCCTAAAATATATGAACTGTACGACACGATACCGTATAATCCTGGCAAGCCTGCCTTGCGCATTCAAGTAGCATTCATTCATTTAAATGAATTCGAGATCTATTTCAATCGTAGTACAAGTACCTGCAGTATTTTCCCTCCCATTCGCATCTACAACCACTACACCTCACGCTAAGATCTCATTAAAAACATCGTTCGCTTTTAATTAAGAGTAAGACATAAATGCAATTTTAATCACGTGCTTCATTAAGTTTTTGAAGATGGAGATTTAAACAGAACGTTTCGCTGTACTCCTTGGTTTTGATTCTTATCTATTTATTTTCCTTCACGCCCATAGGTATTTATGTATTTCAATGTTCATGTAGGTTTCTATATCTATCCTCTTTGGATGCCATTCTTTAGTAGCATTATACAATTTCCTCCTTTTTTTTTTTCGAAAATTCATGCAATTATTCTCAATTTATCGTCGAGTACATCCATTATGCACATTACAGCGACCAAGGCATATTCGTATACGAGTACTCTTACGGATATGTATGCAGTCTCTTAGACGTGGTCCAGTGTAATTTCCTCGTTAATGGTTTCATTTAACACTCACATGTGTGTTTGTATTTAATGTAATGAAAATTCTATTTTGTAATTTTGCAGATGAATGACACGTTTCAACAGCCCGGACGATGGCATGACTTTATCCTTACACCAGAGCATAGACCAGCTTCGGAGCCATTGACACATATTATGTCGTACACAATAAAGAATCTGCATCCTGGTGCGTACTATGAGGCGATTGTGCAGGCTAAGAACAGATATGGATGGAATGAGGTGAGTGTATGTGTACATATTAAGTTTTAGCACGCATCCTTTTAAGGTTCGTTGATTCGGGATGATGAGCCTTACATATAAATATATTGTCTCTGCTGATTTATACAACTTTTTTCATATATAAAACAAAATTTATTCTTTGCCCAATGATATGTACATATACATATCTAAATTATGATAAATATTTTGCACAAACAACCCTTGTAGAGCCTAGACCTAGCTTATCGCAGTCATTCCTGTTGTGTTAAATGAATGAAAAAACCTGCGATACAACGCATGAAGAAACTTACAGTTTGATGCCATATAGATTAGGTTAGGTTGATGGGTTGATGAGGATAGATTGCTCCGTTCCCCATCATACTTAGGTCAACGTAGACCCATTTTGATGCCCGGTTTAGGGATCCGTCCTTGTTGTGGTTGCATTGTTCCATTTTCTCCTTACTTGTTTACCAACGCTGTCCAGCCGTTTCGATGATCTGATAAACCTGAAAACATTCGTTAGCGGAATTATGGATATTTCAGAAATTTCTTGGAAGAAGTAGCTTCCTAAAGTTCTGTGCCTCAACTGACTGAGGCTAAGACAGTGGCACAGAAAGTGGGGTGTGTCTTCACAGCTTTCTGCATCGCTACATCCTCTGCATATGTCGTCAGTGCTGAGATTTAATTTCATAGTGTGGTAACTTAGGAGATTATGACCCGTGAGTATTCCCACCAGTAGAGATATGGTCCTTCTGTCATTTCCCATAAGTTTTTTGATGCGGGACTCATCGTAGTTTGGCCATTTTTTCCAGGTGGGTAGTGAGTACCATCTGTTATTCGCCTTCATACGGATCTTACATTCTACTCGCTTCCTAATATCACAGAGTAGGGGTTTGATCCATTGGAGGGCTTGGTTACGATCCATTGCAGATCCCAGACATGCAAGCTCATCAGCTTCGTCATTATCTTGTAAATATGTTCCTGTGACCAGGAACCCAGCAGAGTCTTACATTGTGCTGTAAGCCAAGAACCTTAAGCTCTTTGCGACAGCACTGAACAAGTTTGAATTTTATTTCGGTGGCAGAAATTGCTTTTATGGCTGCCTGGTTGTCAATAAATATGGTAATATCATCTCGTGGTATTGCCATCATTGACAACAGGTTGGCTGCCTCTGTTACTGCCAGAACCACCGGTTGGAAGACACTGCTGTAATCAGGTAGCCTAAGCGAGCCTTGTATATTAAGCCTTTCTGAGTATAGGCCAGCACCCGTGCGTATATCCATTTGCGACCCATCCGTGTAGATGGACAGTGCTGGTTCTTTGAGTGTCTTCTCCGATTCCCAGTCCTCTCTACTCGAAAATATGCATGTGAAGGGTATATCAAAGCCGAGATACGGAGTTAGGTAGTCGGAGAAGGCGTTTGACCCTACGTGATCCTTAAGAATCTGTGTGTGCCCAATTGGGATTGAGGTCCAGGCCTGTGATTGGCTAAGCCTCAGAGCACTTTTGGTAGCAGATTTCTGCATGTATAGATCAAGAGGTAGCAGATTGAGAATTGTTTCCAACCCGGAAGTTGGTGTAGTTCTGATTGCAGAAGTAACGCCGATACATGCAATTCTTTGTATTTTCGTCATGGCATTTAGGTTGTTGGTTTTACTGGTTGCTTGCCACCAGATTAAGCTGCCGTAAGTGAGTATTGGTCTTACAATCGCGGTATACATCCAGAGATGTTATAGATGCCACAGATGCCATGTAACTAGTATCAACAACTCCTGTTCGCCACCTTGTTACCAGTTCTGGAAAGCATTTGAGATGCCTCCAACCCATTCCCAAGGAGATTGATTCTTCCTCAACCGTTTTGCGCCACGTTTGCCTACGTTACGCCTATGTCTGCAAGCCTATGTGAGCAGATTGTACTACATGACATGCCATATTTTGCAATGGGATCCTTTTGCGCCATAGGGTATTCTATTACAATTTGCTCGTTGGAGATACGATTGGACAACTGTTTAACCAAAAGCTCAAGAAACCTTTGTTGCTAAACATAACTTGTAATTAGTTCCTATAAATTGACCAGAAAAAAAGAGAACGATACCTAGGCGCCATGCAGTCCTTTGCTGATAATACCATTGCGTTGTCTAGGGTGGAGTTCCTAAAAAGAGGAGCAAATAGTTTGGCTCGGATTTAGACGGTGATGTGGTCCTGAGCTATCCCGATTTCAGAAAGCATTTTGGAATGGCTTCTCTACCAGGGCCACCTTTCTAATTGTGCTAAACTTGGGGCCTTTGATAAGCATGTGTAATTCTCTCAATGTACGTCGCTACAAACTCTTCTGTGGAGCGCAAGTGGCTTATTTTTGGGTAAGCATGTTAGGAGAAAATGTAAATGTGGTTTGCTAAGCTCAAGCTTTTTTTTAGTTTTTCAAATGCGGTATGTTATGAGCTCTGGCACTCATCAAGTCATTTTTGAAATTCGAATCTAGTATTGAATATTAGGAAACACATTATAACACATTAAGAATAAATGCTCGAACATTGATTGATTGAGTTCTGAGCCTTTAATTGCCAGCTCATCGGCATTCTTATGTCCATTAACACGGAACTCAAATTAATGTATTTTTGTGGTTTGAACAGAAGGATTGATGGTCGCCGTGATAGCGTTTGACTAGTTTTTATTTCATCATTGCGGATGCCTATATATGTAGATGTCGAGATGGGTAGCTCCCACAAGACCTGGAAGACATTTATTGTCCTAATTGGTACATTAATTGTGGATTCAGCCAATAAGATTCAAGTGTCTACGTCAATGTTCATTTTCGAACCATTCTCGAAGATATTGCTGGGGTTTATTAATACTTCTTCCATGGAACACTTTTTTTAGGGTTAGGATCAAGGGGTACTTAATTGATCGTGTTGAAGTTAGTTGCCTTCCCTTAGGCTGGCCAGGCACTCGTTTGTAAGACTGCGGCTTACCATGACTATTTTTGGTGGATGGTAGCAGGCTTTACCACAAATCCAGTTCCTTGAATAAAAGTAAAATGCGATCGATAGGTTCTTTGTTGAATGAGTAAGTAGCACTACATTCGATAGCAGATTTTGTCATTTTCATTTGCATCCCCTCCCTCCTTGCCAAGAAGGGGCGAAACGCACCCATTACGGTCGAAATATTAAATCATCAGAAAATCTGGCAGCACTGCTTGGGGGAAGATATACCTGGGTACCTGGGTACTACTGTCTCCCGGAGGTGATGTTATATTATTTTTGCATTTCATAACACTGCTGTAACTACATCTCTTCCAAAATATTTTATTTTATTTACATTTTCCTTCCAGGTCAGCGACATTTTCCAGTTTATTGTCGCGAACAACAATGTTGAACTACCGCCGGAAGATGCTGAAGTGGTGGCGAGTTCAAAATCTCGCAGTAATTCTGCATCGCAACTGTGCATTCACCAATCCATTGTATTCGGTGTATCGCTTGCATTCACGATGTTACTACTGCGAATGAAACAATTTCATGTAGGATAATTGTATTTATTTTAATTTTTATTTTATATATACATATACATATATCTGTCTCTCTATTTCTTAATATTCTTATACATATATATTATTTTTCTTAATTTGCCTTCGAAATAAAACAAAGAACTAATTTAACATAAAAAAAAGAATATTTTTCTTCAAAAAAGTGCATAATCATTAAAAAAAAATAAAATAAAATAAAATTACAAAAAAAGAATAAGTATTTAAATAGGGATGTATTGAAAATAGTTTATGTTAGATATATGTATGTATATTGTAGGTATCGTAAGAGCCAGAAAACTACAAGTATAAAAATGAAATAAAGAAAAATCGGTTTTAATGATGTTTACAACTTATTCCAGGAGTATTCCACTATAAAGATGGTTGTTGGGTATCTGCACTGCCTGAAATTATTTTTTTCTTTATAACCTCGCCATTAAGGTTTTTTTTTAAATATTAAAAATAGTTAACTTTGGTTGAGTGTAAGTAGACAACTCCTGGAATAAAGTGTAGAAGCTATAGTATTCACAGTAATACAGTTGAGTGATAGGTAAATACACAATGTTTTTGAGTTCACTTGAAATATTTTTTGTAATGTTTCTCTGAAAAGGTAATTAGTTTTGAAATGATCAGCACGAAACTCTTTCAAGCATTTCACTCAATAACTCAAATATAATGAACGTACCACACACAAGCCGACACTTGATGACATCCTATCCAAATATGAAAATATTTATGAACTTTCTTTGAAGGAAAATTAAATTGTAAATACATCGACCACTACGTAATTTAAATTAAAAATAAAATACAAGTTATAAACACAAAAAAATAACGTTTTCTTATTTATTGTAAATACATTTTGTACACGCAAAATCATTATTAATCGATAAATTAAAAAGAAATGTCTTAAGTTTTACAAAAAAAAAAAAATACGCAATATACCACCAATCGTAAGAGAAATTAAAAAAAAAATAAATAAATTTAAAAGCACTTACGGAAGGGGATGGCTACAATTTTACAATCGAGGTTAGGGAAGCATTTATGTTTCGCATAGTCAGACTTGTGATTTGCATATTGTTAGATTAATTACAGAAGAGGCATATTAAGTTGAATGCAGAATGAGTGGTTGTCAATTTGATAAGAACACGGCTTTATGAAACCAGGAGCCGATTGCATACATATGTGCTTTCATTACGCCAGGAGGAAGTATATACATTTCTATATTCCCCTTCTAAATTCTATAAATTTTCGTAAAAATAAAACAAATTATAAGAAAACTGTAAATTAGTTATTGGAAAAAAAACAGCAAATATACTTCTAATGTGTGTCTACATGCAGACTTTTCTCCTTCTCTATAGCCTCTGTGTCTCATTTAATTGTAAATAAAACATATATTAAATAAGACATAAATATAACACACATAATGTTTGCGTTCTAACACAAGAACAAAAACAAATTTTAAAATGATATTATAATATTATGTAACGTAGTTAAGATTAAATATGAAAGTATATATTATATATATAAATATAAATTAAATATTTAAAAAAAAAACAAAAAAAACTTAAGCGTTACTCAGTGAAACTTGTAAACAAAAAAAAAAAGAAACAATTGTATGCAAAAACATAACTAAAAATTAACCATTATTTTAATTTAAATTTCCAAATAAAAAAGAAAAAATCCCACACAGAAAAAAAAAATATTTTATTTAAAGCATTTGGAAATATATTAATTTTATTTACTGATCGAAAAATAACAAAAAAAAAAAAAGAATCAATGGTAAAAAAATACTTTTTATATGGATGTACCTTAATTAGTTTATACAATATTATTATTATATAAAAAATAAAACTATATATAATAAAGCAAAATTCATATAGTATGTAAAAAGTAAACATGAATCATTTAGAAAATAAAAATGAAATTAGATGTAAACTAGTAGAACTCTTTTTCTTTGATGTACTGCATTGAAATGGGCCCCATGGTTCCGAGGACGCCACTGGTTTTTACGCCCTCCATCTGTCACAAATGTCTGATTAACGTTGTGTCAAAAGCCTCTTCAGGGGATGGTGTAGGGAAATCCATAAAGAAGGTTCGATGCGCAGTGACAAAGGAACTATTGCTGTTGTTTAAAGTGAGTAGCACAGGCTGAATATCAGTCACACTTCTTTGTACATTTTTTGGCCGAGAGTGAACAATTTGGTTTCAGCAGAATGGGCCAACAGTGGGCGCCGTGGCTTAAGTGGATCGCTGAGCGGGAAGCTCGACGCTCGAATCCCGGAAAACACCTACAAGTTTTTTTCTCACGGCCCCAACTCTCGCGAATGTCTGACAAATGTTCGAGAGTAATAACTATCAAGGGAAAGCTTCTCAATTTGCCTTTCGAACACGGCTTTAAACTGTAAGTCCCTTCAATTTCTGTGAAAAAATATAACACACACAACACGAATGGTCATGAGAAGCTAGGCCCTGGACCACATACGGTCCGTTGCGCCAATTATTTGCACATATTTTTTTTTAGAATGGGCCAACTTATTTACGCACCAAATTTTAGGCATTGAAGACTTTGACGCCGCGTAGCTGCAATTTGACACAGTTGGTTTTGTTTTTTGAGAGGAACTGTCAATGATTGCTGTTTCTCCAATGATCCATAAACAATTGATGTACTTAAGGATTTATCGACCTAGAAGCTACAAACAGTCGCTTGCGTATTGTAAAGTAGAGTTGATAGGATGCCAATCCAATTCTGTCAGTCATTTAAACGAAAATATTTTCTATGAATAATCGGAGAGTGCAAACTCTTTAAAAAAGTAAGAACCATTAAAAAATATTGAGTGTTGTACTTGTAGAAATTTTAAAAAGAAAAAAAAAAAAACGTGGCCTATCCTTATGTCACTTTCGGTGACCATCTGAGAATCTACACGTGCAAGTTTTGTTTATTTGGCTGCTCAATACTCGGATGCACACATCCTGGCCATCTTCATAGCTGCTTAATGAAGCCCTCATTCGTGCTAAGGCCTTGACTCTATATGGAATGTTGCTTCAATTACAAGAAGTACCAGCTTAACATTGAGCTTACCGCCCCTGTATGTATCATTTTCAATGAGCACTATATAATCGGAGTAAAATACAATACGAGGAAACAGCTTTTGGTTGAAGGTAAGCAGTTCATAAATGTATTGAAAAATAGATGACTTACCGAAGCACTGATTGACTGGTTGACACGACTAGAGTTTACCGGTGTTATAAAAGGAAAAGCGAGTTGCACGTGTCAAACACAAATTCGCTTAAACAAGCATTATGGCAGGCGACCTGATGAATATTGACATCAAGAGCCTCCTACGCTTCATAAGAGGCTCCAATTGGTTTTAATACGAGTAGGTGGAGGGAGGATTCTCCCATGATCCACGTGGTATCACAACGGACCTCATTGGTCTAAGTGTGCTGGCGACTCCTAGCTGGCAGCCACTTCAACCTAACCTAACCTAAGCATTATGGCAAAGAACGCTAGAAAGAAAGGCACTAGCCCGCCAGACACTACTAATGGTCCGCATGGTTGTGATCCTGGGACGACCAAAAATGCTCGGATCAAGTTGCGAGTAAGAGTGGTCGCAGGTAGGAGCTGAAACCATCTCGAAAAAATTGGAGCACGACCTCCCCAGTTGGTGTTGCCATGTTCAAAGGAGGGATCCTACGAACCCTGTCAAAAAGGCAATTTCAAACAACGTTTCTATACAATCGCGGAAGAGAGACAGGCCAAAAACCTCTTGGATTACACAAATGCAAAAACAGCAGCATTTGATTGGCCTCAGTGACGAAGTGATCCGAAACCGGGACGCCTGCAGATACTTTCTGAGGTCGAATCGGCGAATCCCACAGGCGCACCAGTAGGGATGCAGTAAAGTGGGAGGGTTATGATCGCCGAACAAAGGGAAGAAGAAGAACGTAGAACGGATTTCAGGGTAAAATGAACTTCTTAACTACCCCATTAATAGTAACGTTCTAGGCGGTAGACAGATGGTCTTTCGTCTGTCGGTAACATACATATGTATGTATATGTACTTTGTTTTGCCCACGTTTACTTTCAGACAAACTCGTTTCACATCTCCATCGATTGACGTGAAAGCATCTTAGTGCTACCGCACGCTGTAAGCGAGAAATGATGTCGATATCGTGTGCGTATCCCAGCAGCTGGCAATTGATGGACTTGTTTCGTTCTCTGTTCGAAAATTGTCGACAAGAAGTATTTCGCTTGTCTGTTCTTATTTAATATATGAACATACCTACATACGCAGATTGATTTGCTTCTACATGATAAATTTTAAGCAAACACGGCAATGCTAAGAGAACCACCAACAGCACTAAGACCACTAAGTCGTTGAGAGTGTTGAGAGATGGCATGAGTGCTAGAGATCATCCAGTTTGAATGAGATGTAGCAAAGTACTCCCTAATATCCTTGTAACTTCTGTGAATAACAGGATATAATCTTAAATAAAAAAGTAGTACTTCTAGTCTGCGGTTATATGTTAAGCTTAGCTGGCTTATAGTTTACATATGTACCAAGTATGTACATATGTAGCTCATTACAATTAGTAAGCTAGATAACGTTTTATCGATGATCTTAGATCTATTGCTGCAGCTAAGGAAAATAAAGCTCAGTACGTTAAAAAAAAATACCACAACAAGAAGTGTTACGTTATAAGTACGAGTGCTAGTATCTGCGTTATCTCGCCCGACCTTGAACCTACTATCGCCTCGTGTGTCACTATTACACCCGCCTGGAAAGAATCAAATCAGACTTCACGAACACTTAAATGCAAACAATCTACGTTTTAGTACTTCGATATTTTTTATTTATTTGGAATTTTTGTAGAACACGAGAATTTACCAGACTTCCCTGCACCTACCTCTGCTATCGGGTAAGTATCCTGGTTGGCATGGAAAATCAATCATATTCACTTGCATCACACTAGTAGTTCCAGTTGTAGTTGATTCAACTTCATCAAAAGCATCCGGATTCAGGGTTACACACCAGTCTGGGTTAATTGTTGCCGGTGCACCAGCAACATTGGCTGTGCATTCGACCTTCTTGAGGCAGTATTTCACACAAACTCTTCCGGTTCCATGTTTGATTTTTTTCTTGCAAATATAGTGACCAGTGCAACCATCTGCAATCTTTGGGATGGTATTTTCCAGAAAGATTCTACTGGATGATTTGGTTGTTGGAGGCTCAGGTGTGGTGCTTGTAGTGGTAGTTGTTGTTTTGCGGCTAAATAGACTAAATGCACTCGGTGATGCTGTTGACAGCACGGTAAAACTCAATATTACAGAGCAAATGACGAAAGCTAATAAGAGCTTAGACATGCTGCCGCGATGCTATGAATGTACGAACGATTAATTGGCGACTGCCAGCGATCAGAACTATGTATTTCATCGGAAGAGTTTCAAGATAATCTTTGACATTGGATTTTATTTTTGTTTTCATTTTGGAATTCATTTGATTTCCTCTGAAGATCAACTTGCTGCCGCACTAAGAGATGTTTGCCTAAGTATTTCTATTCATGGTTGTCATATACTCATTTCTATCGGTTTCACAACAAAAAAGCGGCCTCCAGCTAGGCAATTTTGGAAATCAAACTTTTGGAATGACAAACAAAAAGTATATATTTTGGTGTTTTAGTGCTGTGTCGACCGATTCGCGTCAGACTAAGTTATAAATAGCTTTTATCATGTATGGTATTTGTGTTGAAATTAAATTTAAAAGAGGGGCTAAGGTACATCCACTGCTGGACAAAATAATAGGTGTGGGTAGGTACTTTTTTTTCATTATTTCAACTCAAAATGAAGTACAAAAATTTATTTCACCAATTTTGATTTAAAAGTCATAGAAAATAAGAAATACATCCAAAAAACTTAAATTTAAATCCCCACATTAGTTTAAATCCTATATTTTACGATTAAGCCTGGACAAAATAATAGGTGTGTTCAGGAGTGCTTGGAATAAAACAAAATTTTTATCTTAATATGAAGCGCTTTACCAATTCTTTATAATCCTACATATTAGTAGACTGTGTAACCACCATTGTTCTTTATTAGAGCCTGAATCCTTCTACGCATATATCGTATAAGGTCTGGAACGTCTTGATAGGTATTTGGTACATTTTGTCATAACTGGTTTTTGCTGGCTGATGTGCGCATTGACAGTCATCTCTTCAGCTCTCCCTATAAGTTCTCACTGGTATTTAGATCGGGGGACTAACTTCGCCATGATAGATTGGCAACACTGTGTTCGTTAAGCCAAGCACTCACCAGGTTCGATGAGTGTTTTGGATCATTATCCTGTTGGAATCGCCAAATCAACCGCATATTATCTTCCGCATAAGGCAGTATTACATTTTCCAAAGTATTCTGGTACTCAAATTTTATTATTGTGTCCTCTCTTCGAAGAGAGTCCGACACTAACGGTTCTCGAAGAGAAAAAAAAACGGTGTTTTTTAAATTTTTCTTTCTAATTTTTTTTGCCAATATCCTATGATAGATAGCAGCATAAAATTATAAATTCATGCACAATATTTGAAAATAATGAATCACATACGTTTGAAAAATGTTGTGCCTATTCAGTTGACGAGGAGTGTATGTATACCTAGCCAAATTCTGCGTACTCGTACTGAACCGCATAATTTCAAGCGGTTAAGGAAATTTTAGAGAATCCATAGCATTACGACCCAAGAAGCGCAATAGCGTTCTGGTGAAAGCTGTGCACTGGCAAAGTGATCAGTCATATCTTCGTCTTCGAGACAAGACTCTCATGTCGGATCGGTGATGGTTCTGTTTTATGTTCAGTGACTACACCGACGTTGGATCCAGTGTCTTTCCTGCTCAAATTAAGGAGAAATATTGAATTCTCTCATACTTTTCCATTCACTTTGTGGCTTTGCATAAGCCCATATTCGACCATCTTTTATTATGTTTGGCAACCATATTAAAGTCGATGCTAAACTAACACCAATTATCGGTTCCGGAATTAAAGGAGAAGTGTCTGATTCATCCTTTGAAAGTGTGTAGAAGATTTTATTTCATATGCCAACCTTATTCCTTTTGGAAAGTTTTGTCCCCTTACATTTCTTTACAATTATTAACCAGTTTGTGGGAGTATTAAGTACCATAAGTACAGAATAACTGTCAGTGTAGATGCTTATCGTTCTATTATTTTTTTTTTTTTTATAGTTTACCCGCACTCAAGGGGTTATGAATACCCTTTTAATGTTTATACACAGTGCGGGCGTTGAAAGGAAGATAGAAAGAGAGAGAAAGAGATTGGTGTAGTGGTATGAAACTCAGGTGTATTTGGTTTCACACATTGGCTCCAGGGGTGGTGTCCAGATAACTGGGGAGATTTTTGTTGTCATTTATTTGTTTTGCCTTCGCTTCTGATTCACAGTATTTTTTTCCCGATCCACCTCATGTCATGAGCATATCAATTATCAAGAGAGCGATCAATTTCTCCAGCCATATGACAATCCTACTGCCAGTGTTATGCCTTCGCAGTAGTGTTGTCACAAACTTTCGCAATTGATCGGACTGCCTCTTATCATATAATGCTTGCTGACATCAGGGATTGAACTGTGAACCATCAGCTCGACAAACGATGACGCTACCCACTACACCATTGCCACCCTAATTATACTAATTATGCCTCCAATTTGCAACTTCGAGTATGGCAAATACCTCAGTCTGGAAGACAGTCGGTATTATGCCCAGAACGCAGGAGAAGTTAGTCTCATTGTCAAAAAAAATCTCATTGTAATATTAGAGCTATCAGTATACATACATATGTATTGCATAAGATATGACTCTCTCTCTCAACTGACTTCCGCAGTCAGAGACGCATATTGTTGATAGAAGTCATGAACGAAGTTATCTATACCCAATGTCGTGTCTATCGGGTCGCACTCCGTAGTTCCTGAATTGACATATCGATTTCATTGCCTCCTTCGGAACAGTTCCAATTGTAGCAAATGAAGCAGAACGTTAAGAGCAGCGCTAGGAGTAGAATGCTTGGCGGCAGTAACTCCGAGGGAAATTTTTTTTTGTCCTGGGTCATACGTAAATGACTACCGATTTTTACAACCAGTAAACCACCAAGGCAGGTCTCAGATATCCACCTCGATCCGAAAACTTTTCAACACTGGCATTCTCATGATCTGTGTGTGCGTAGATTTTAGCCCAACGTGTTCTTGCTACTTCAGCTTACTATTTCTCTTAGATATTTAAAGTCGTCCCCAAGTGGGAAGGCAACGCCTTTCCACTTTAGTAGCAAAACGGCATCGCGTTTTTTTTTTACGAGTAAATAAGACAAGTGTTGTCTTGTCCCGATTATCGGATAGTCTGCGCTCAGTTTACCAGTCACCGAATTCATTTTGCTTTTTTATAGGAACTTGTTAAAAATTCTTTTTTTTGAAACTGTTAATGGCTTAAACAACTCACAAACCATTGAAGAACATAAGGAAAACATTCCTTAAAATACAGCCACAGAATGGATTATATAGTGCAAAATTATGTTGCTAAGATTGGCTCTTGCCAAGCCAACCGTGGCAGACTTTCGAATGAAATTATCTTCAACATATTATCGGAATGCATACTCTCTATAAAAAACCAATTATCATTGGAAAATATTGATGAGTGTAAGTTTCGCAGGTATTTCCAAGAGAAACCAACAAATGGTCCACGCTTTTTGCACTATCCCTGTCAGTTCTGGTGTACATGGACTAAACAACAAACTTCAAACATCGTTACATGGTGTCTTAGCACCACTTAGAAAAAACTATTCAATTGAAATGCCTGACAAGGACCTTGCATTTGCCCAAAATCTTAGACTAAGGTAGAAAAATTTAAAGGGAGGATGCCAACACTATTCAATCTTTAAATTAATTAATACGCGACAAAGGATAAAAGGTGATAACTCTTAATACGAACACAAATCTTCAATTATTCCACCCAAAATGTATGACTTTTGATCTAAGACTTCCCATCAGTTTAAATCAAGTCAATTATAAGCCTCCCATGACGGCCTTATTTTGTAGGTAGGTATGTGCATACCCGCCCAACACGTCTTCCTCATAATCATTAAATTCTCGGGAATTCGTGTTAGTCACATAAAACTGTAGCAGTTAAATCATGACAATTTATTACTTCTGCCCACAACATGCAATTACAAAAGGATTTTCAATTCAAAAGGAAACAATTATTACACAAAACCCTCAACAAGGACCCACTTAAATATCCATTACCCAACAAGACGACATTCACAGGGAAATGTCCTCTTCAAAGGCGATGTCGACGTCGACAACCAACCACGAAGACGACAACGACAACGACAACGCCAACGACGACTACGAAGACGGAGTATTCAATCCCTGAGTCCTTAGAAAGGCATTCACTTCCGAAAATAAGCCAACCCCAATCCAATAAAGTGCTTTGCATGCCGATGCCGATAACTGGAAACGTTGTAATAAAGAAACATCCATAAAATGGAATAAGAATCACCCACTCACCGAAGGTCTTTTGTTGCCCTGCCCCACCATGGGAAGTCTTTGACATCTAAAGCCAAGCCAACGTCAGCGCCGCGCCGTTACCGCCGTAGCACCGTTCTGAATAGAAATCACGAATCGTTCATAATTCGAAGGGTTCCTCCATCGACCGGGGTCGATTACAAAACACATATACCTACATACGTGTCTATATAATTATTGCCTTGTTCTGTAACAATATCTATCGGAAAACTGCTTCCAGGCCATAAAATCCAGTTTGCAGGGCACGGAACACAGGACACGGGTTTGCATGTCGAACATCAATTTCACAAGAGAATAAGTATCTATACAACAATCGCGTCTCGGATTTCTTTTGTGAGAAGTGTTGAAAAGCGAGTCAGAAATTACAATTTTGTCCAACAACATACAAACATACACACGTATACATAACTTGTACAGGAAAAGGATGTGGGATTTAAAATATGTTGAGGCGGGCTCTGACGGTTAATGGTGGTGGTAGTTTCCAATGCGGCCAAACCGACACGATCAAATTCAATAAACCAAACACTGCCACCGCCGCCGGCACCTTATACTGCCTCCGGCGCGCGATGGGTAATAAAATCGAAACGAAAAGCAATTTTAGGCAACTTTTTTTTTACGAGCTCTTTGATTGATACTTTATGTGTCAGCGACAGCTTTCGATGTCCGGAATCACCGAAATCAATGGAAAGGAGGGAAGCTGCCGTGACAACAAACAATGGTGCGGCTAATTGCATGTGTACAGCTCAATTTTGAATCGAAATTCAAATAGAAATGGAAAATACTGTTGCAACAGAGTAACTGTTTTATGGAGTGGAACTTTTGTTGCAGCTGAGATAAATTGAGTTGCGACGGTTTTGAATGAACAATTTGTGATTGAAATGACTTTCATTTGAAATCGAAATTGGCGAGTACCTGGCTTCATTTTTCGAATCATAATTCGCCTTAAGTTTTGAATTCATGCATACTTTTGTTCACTTCACACAGTTATTTAGGAATTTAGTAGCTAAGAGCCTCTATTCCACAAGGGTCAAGACTGAAGAAGTGTTGAATTTGCTGCTCTACAGAATGAACTTTCTCTAAAATTTAGAGCTAATGCGCTGCTCAGCAGGAGCTTTCTTTATTTTACAATTCTCATGGGCTTGTTGGACTACTGAGTTATTTACGAAACGACGCGGTCTTCTTCTGTCCCTTAAAGAGAATCCGCCTGAGACAGCAGAATTCCATACCTTTCAGTCCCATGCAACTGCTCTCTTGAGGGTAATAATACACAAACTTGACCACATGACTGCTGGTCCTGACGGTCTGTCTGCCGAGCTTTTTAAGGCAGTAGTCCTTTACCCGATCCACAAGAAAACAAATTGGTGTTTGTTGATCAGCTCTTTAGAAAACCATGCTGGTTTTCGCTTTGCTTACAAGTTTCTGTTCGTGCTCTTAACCCCTGATATGTTCGCCTATCTATCTGGTAAGACGTTCGGATGTCATTCTTCCTATAGCACCTCTCAATCTACGCGAATAAGCATGTTGGTCTTTCTCCTCAGCAGCCGTCCTCTTTCGCAATCTCGCCATGTATGTGTGTGATCTTCTCTCCTCCTTCTTTTTGGTGAAAGTTGAACACATCAGATGCGATATCTTTGGCTATGGCTTTCTGGCCATGGTACCACTGATCTTGTTCGCTTAATGCTGGAGGAATAGAATTTCTCAAGAGATAAAAAAAACAATAATTTGGCTAAATGGAGCGTTGTAAATCAGCATTTGAAACCTCTCTACAACTAGGGATTGGTTCGAATCTATGCTGATTTTTCTGAATCTCCTCAACGTCGATCGCAAAGTAGTAATTTTGGTTGACCCTGTGTTGGTTTAGAGACTTCCTCTTATGAAAGTTGTGGTTATTTAGGTCTTCCGAAAGACCAATCAGCATAAGACTTTTCTTGGATTTTATATCTTGTAGTTGGTTGCGTCATCTTTCTGGAAGCCTGAGCACAAATAAGGTTTGTGTTGCTGTTAGTCGTTGGATTACATGCTTAAATTTCCCGACATCTTATTCAAGTCTGCAGCTGAGAAATGAAATCGTATCCAAATTACTTTCTTGGATGATGTTTGGATATCTGCTTTGCAATAAATTATGGCCTGCTCAAGAAGTTCGTTTGCACATGCTCAATTCAGGTTTCGAACATTTTTCGTACAATGATCGTTTTCCCCTTTTCGTATATGTACTCAACGGTGAAATCATTCTTATCCGAGGCTTGTTTATACATCTGGAATACTGAGCCCTATCCGATATGAGGTTTCATACTATGAGACGCATTAAAGACGATCATGCCAATGTCGTTACACCTTTCCTTGAAATCTCGTTTACATTTACATCCAGAGACGCACTTAAGTACTCTAAATTTTTTTTTAAACATCTTGGCTAAGGTCTTGTTTCCCTCACTTAAAGATCCATTACTACCCACGGATTCTGGCCTTTTTACTTATGTTGCCTTTTAAAATTCCTGTGCTCCTTGACTAGAGTTCTTTGAAATTAGCTTAGATTTCCTAAAATATTTAAAAACTTCGAATCAATACTTCAACGATTTATCGTTTATCGACTTTACGACATACATATGTATGTATGTATGTACCTACAAATAATGACACATTGAATTGTCCTTCGATAGCAGCTGCATATTCCTAGTGCTAATTGAATTCCAGGAACTAAATCGAATGTCCACGTTTGCAGGATGAAACATTGATGAATTAATGGGTAGCAACAGCCAAGTATTTCTGAATCAATAATTGATAAATATTTAAATATTTACCAACCCCATGAAATTACCTTTAAGTTTCCGCTTATCGTTTGTATATCTATGAAATACGTTCTACAATCTGAATTGACCCAAAAGGCCATTTCAATGAACTAAACACGTAAGCACTAACACTCTTTGTGATGTGTTTATATGTACATCGATTTGCTGATCAATAAATTGCAGTTTGGCTCGCTTAAGGAAAAAATTATTTCATCAATTCATAGCCTAACTAGGCAAAACTGTCTCCGCATCAAAAGTATATCCTTCAACTAGACCGAATGGCAAAGGTACATGTGTGCCCAATCCATTTTGGTACTGCCCCATGCAAGAAACTTTGGCGGAACAAACTTTTCTTTAGCAATTTAATTAGCTCAGAGAACAATATAAACTAGATAAAACCATTGCCAATCAACATCATTTGTGCAACTTGATGCTGCCAACCTTTTGTGCTCTTAGCTGCTGGAAGATGAAAAAAAATCGCAAAATAAATTGCTCGTTTAGTTCCCCCCTATGGTGGGAACGATGCGTCCGCGTCCGCGTCCGCCCTCCAACGCTCTTGACGAGCAGGCAGGATAATTAATAGCGAAGGACATCATAAGTCTGTTCGTGTAAATCCAAATATTGAATCGCATGAGGTAGCTAGAGAGTAAATTTATTTGCAATCATGAGAACCATTCATTAAAACAATATTTTTCGCAGTCATTTTTTATGATTTTATGTTGTGGTTGGCGAGGCCCGGAGGGAAGGGTAGTTATTTGTTTGCAGTGCTGCATATGCTGTTCGAAGCGGACATCAGAAATGACAATAGTAAATCATGCGAGGCTGTCAAGTCAATACGTGGCCAATTCGTTGCCGCCGACATTACTATGGGAGCAAGAGTGGGAGTAAAGTGCATACTATTCGCGTGTGAGTACCAACTGTCGAGCAGACTTGTTGTGGGCTCGTTTACAGGCTACCCTACTTTGGAGGTGCCAACCGACTTGGGGGTGGAAATGAATAAATGATTCGGGAGGGAATAACAAACAAATCGGGTGTTATTGCCGTTAATTGGTGGTTGACCTGTTGTGGCACAGACTCGTATAGGAGTCCATCACGGCTTGATGTGGTATTTACACATGTGACTCAGTGCTATGTAATGAATTGCATTTCTCATATTTGTGGTTAAATAAAGGGCACACGCTGCGCACAAGGGTTGTTATGCGATTTTTAATAAGCCATAAGGGAGTTACTACATGAATGAAGATGGTTATATAGCAATTGTACTTCGATTATATTTCGCTATTTGCCCAGCTTATCGCTCTCAGTAATGTATATTTACTTACTTAATTACATAATGTGGTGTTACACTCTGGGGGGGCATGGGCATCTTCCAATATGCTTCTCCAGGAAGCTCGTTGGCTAGCTAGCCATCTGCCTATCTCCAGTTTGGCACACAAAGTTGGTTGAGGTCTATGTCCACTTGTACGCAATATAATATAAGGTGTGGCCTATGAATGTTTAAATTAAACACTTCCGCCGTTCTAAGCTTGAAATATATTCCGCTAAAAAGTTTAAATTTTCTGTCAGCTTGGCAGATCAATTGCTTTGTACTTAAGGGCCTACTATGGTAGTTGAAGTTAGAAACCCAGTTGTTTAATTAAAATTTGTTGGACGAAATAGAGAATGAGAATTGGTGCACTGTAAACCCGTTCGAACGGTTGTCTTTGCGAACTCACAATATGCACTCGAAAAGGACTTACGCCTGATAAAAGTAGTGAGAGATATCAAAGCAGCAAAGGGATGACGAACTACTTCAACTTGACAAAAATCCTTTTCATTTTTCGAAATGAAGCCCTGCATTGGCTGGTGTAAAGAAGGTTCGTGAAACTGGCATGTTTATACTTTATAGATAATAAAATCTGCAGTTGGTCCATTCCCATTACAGCATGAAAAACTCAAGACCCTTAACTAGCTACAGAACTCAATAACTGAGCAAGAGTCACAATTCTCTGAGGAGATTCTATCATAGAACTTAGCAATCTATGATTCATTTGGAGTCAAATGGTCGGCCCAATACTCTATGCATATGGACACATATCTAGAATGTTCTCAGAAATTGGAAAATTAACCTATGTATATATTTGGATCCCCAAACTTATAATAGAAGTCCCACTTACCTGAACAGCGTAAAATTAGAAGGAAATAATGGAAAACAACTAGTTCTAGTTCTATGCACGGGGAAATTAGCGTTCTAAGCCAAATTCCATTCCGGTTCTGCTAAAAGGTTGCAAAACCTGGCTGACTAACAGCCGTTGACGAAGACGTTGTCTTCGACGTCTTTTACGCCTTGGAAGCCAAACTTAATCAGTAACTACAAACTCTGTACAAGACTTAGGCTGAAATCAATGATTGGCGGCCGTAACCTACATATGCAAAAGCTCGGGCGGATTGTACTGTTAAGTGCTAGAATGAGGCCCGGAAGGAGGCCAAAAAAGATGCCTCAATTGAAATATGTAAATGAAATCGTTGAATCTGGTGAATACTGACATAAATGGAACTGCTCTTAAAAAGGAGGGTAAGACGTAGCTGATGGTGAGAATGCCACACTAGTCATATGTACTTACAACGATGAAAGTAAATGGAGCGAGCGACTAGACCTCAGCCTTAGCAATTTTCATTAATACAACTCGAAAATTCGCTATAATTAAGAACTTCAATTCGCATCGCTACTGATGGGTTAAAGTATCGGTTAGCGTATCTTTTTTTCATTTAAAAACCGATGCAATGGGATGTACTTTGGGTGGGTCGTTGCCGGTCCAGATTTATTCGGAAACACACGTCGTTTTTCTGTCATTTTACTTGCATGGCTTAATTAAAATCTTTTATCAATGTGACAATAAATTAATTTGCCGTTCGCTCTCGTACTGAAATGAGACATTTGTACACACAGCAGAAAATGAATGTAAAGTGTTCACATATTCCTCGCAACAATAAACCACGGCAAAAAGCACAGGGCCGCATTCAGGACGATAGATGAAGAGCGAAATAAAGGTACATAAACAAAGACACTCTTGAGTGGGGTTAAAATCCTATCAGAATAACCAACTACCTATAAGGCATTAAAGGTTTCTTAAGGCGAAGGATTCAGGGTGAAGGATTCCTTGAAGGATTCAGCTACGAGTACTAAGAATCTGAGTAAAGAACATAATGCGGAGTAAAAAGTGTACAGTCGGAGAGTGATGATACTGTTACGTACGGGGCACAAGCCTTCCAACTAACCTTGACTGCAAATGGCAACACCATCCACCTTCACAACATCACCGCAACTTCGTCACCCACCTCTAAACAGCATCGCCCCCCACCTTTAAACAGCATCACCGTCCACCTCGAACAACACCAACGCCCGCCTGCACACATCCTGCCGCCTCCGTCATCGTCGTCCATTCTAGCTGTAAGCGAAACTTAGTAAAATCGGTACCACAACTTATCTTTCCATTGCTATAGGTTCCCCCTTCCGTCGCACCTACCCTCTTTCTAACCGCATTTAACCTTAACCTTAAAAAAATTATAAATTACTTACCTGCTCTGCGGGAAGCCCATCACCACATTGCACGCAAGCGCGCACTATTCCGGAGTCCAAGAGCAGCCGAGAGTTCGACCGCAACCCCAGGGGTTATGTGCCATTTGTGTTGATCCGGCTAACAAGCACGACGAGGTCAAAGATAAAATTAAAATAAAAAAAAAAACTCGGAAAACACAGGAAAACTCGGAAACCCAGAAAATTCGCGAAAAAGAAATGAAATAACCAGCGCGGCGAAATTGACTGGATGAACGCCAAAAGCCGGGACGCGTTCGGTGCTAGACGCAATTTTCGGGTAAGTCTAAATTGAAGGCAACGGGGGAGCAAAAAAGGTGCCAAAAGGAGACGGAAGGCTGGGAAGGCTGCTGCCGGACGGAAATTAATTTTCACCTGGACAAATGACCCCTCATTTTGTACGGAAAATTGGGGACTTAACAATGGAGGGGGTCCATGAGCGTAGGACAATGGCAAAAGAGGACAGATATAATGTATATCTGGAGAAAAATTTTGATGGAGACCTAAGTGGAGACTTTTCACGTATAAAAAGAGCATGTGCGAGGCGACTAAATTGTCTCTCGATCGATCGAGCGAGCGACCCCTAGTACAGGGTGAACCGGATTTAAAATCGTAAAAATAAAATAAAACACCTCTCGGCAATTATTTAAATAAAAAAAAGTTGAGGAACAAACTCCATCTAATCTTACTTTACTTACTTAGGTGGCGCTACTGTTCGGGGTGAACGTGGGCCTCAACCAACAAGCCTCTCCAGTTAGCCCGGTCCTTAGCTAACTGCATCCAGTTGCGCACACCAAATTGGTTGAGTTCCCCTTCCCCTTGTGCGCGCCACCTTAGGCCAGGTCGTCCTCTACTGCGTTGTCCCTCCGGGTTCGATTCGAAGACTCTGCGGGCCGGAACATTGGTGTCCATTCGCTCTACATGTCCTAGCCATCTTAGGCGACTGATGCGCAGTTTTTTGACTAGGTCGATGTCGCTGTACATACTACATACATATGATAAGAGTGCTATAGGGCAAACCATACTCTTACATTTGGTTTTTTCGAGATAGATCGATTGCAGGATCGAGGCCAAGTATAGGGATTCAGGAACGAGTCAATCGGGAGTCACGGCAGTGCTGTCAAAATTCTTACCGTTTTGAAGATTAGAAATTCACTAAATTTGTTTCACTGTAGATCGCATGGAGTTATGAGAGCCCTTAGCCGTATACTTGGATCAACCCTCCAAGAGGCAACTTCAAAGAGTGAATGGAGCATGAGATCCAGATGCAGCTCGCTTTCCAACTGTGTTGTAAAAATAAAACTCTGGCGTAGATCCGAGAATTTTTCATCTGCCTTTGATTCACTTTCCGATTACGTTTGATTAACGTTGTATTGTTTTGCAATTTACGCTATGGGGGAATCTGCCAAGACATAGAGAGAGATGTTTCCTGCAGTATTCATAGGGGCTTTTGGGGTGGGTGTCAAGGGTCGATCAAGGGTATTCCGCTTTGAAACTGGCACCCTGGCAGTTCCACAGCCCATTCCAGGACCAATTACATGTTACGAAAATGACTGCCACCATCCCCGGGCAGTACCTACTTCCGAATAAGATGATCTCAGCTTCATTTCTCTTCTATATTTTTGGTCAAAGTTTTTTGCTCTTATTTTTATCTAAATCTCACTACCAGCCTGGGAAAGCAGGTCTACCGAACCATAATTCCACGTTATGCTAGATATCTGGAGTTCTATCGATAGGGACTGTTAAAAGACTTTGTATGATTGGTTACATAGATCGATCCTTCGCCAAGACAAAGAAGAATAGAAAAGGTGATGGTCCAGTATTTGTGCAACCGCACTTTTATTAAAATAGGCTCGCTAGTTGTCTCTAGTTGCATACACGCCATGCTACACAATGACAGAAACTATTTCCCTTCAACGAACACAGTTCAAAGAGACTATAACATTTTATTCTGTGCACTTTTCTTTTTCGTTGGCTTATGTCGACTGTGTAGCACTACTGCCATAATTTTCGATTGCTTTCTGATTCATACCGGTGAATAAAAGTTTTATCGCCAGTATCAAAGCTGAGAAAGAACTTTCTTGCTGCAGTCAACTCGCTCTTTCTTTTGCAACTCGGCCAAAATATGCGATATCCACAGAGCACAAATCTTCCTAGAGAAGTACTTACATGCGAGCCGCGGTCATGCCTAAGAATGATTCAATATCCCTGTAGGTAGGTGTATCCAGTTCTGAAAGCCGCCAGTTGTTTCTGCGCCAACAACACTGCCAGGACGACGCACTCGTGGCTCGTACTTGAGCGAACGAAGTGGGCCCTTGCTGAAACTCATGGAGCCACCCATCTGCACTAGTGCTTCATCACCAAATAATCTTTGCAATTTTCTCATCCTTCGACCGTGGATACTAGCAAAAAAAATGTTGTTAAAGCAACATTAAAAAAAAAATTAAAAAAATTAGAGGATGTCCGCTTTAAATAATAATGTTTTGCTGGAAAACTTACCTAAAAAAAAACGCACTTTCCAAATCCATATCCGCGCTAATCCGGTCCTGAAAATATTCGCTATAAAATAAAAACAAAATTGGAAGCTTAAAATTATTCACGTTTGTTCCCAGCAGGTCGTTTCATCGTTCTCCCAGCCATTGGATGAACCCACAATTACGTACACGCATCTATAGCATTGGTCGAGAACCCAAACTTTATTCATAAAGGAAACAAAAAAAAAACGAATTCATGCGAAATCACCAACTCACCCAACTTGACATATGAAACCTAATTAAATAAATCACATTTCGTATAAATGGAAAATTAATTTTCGGACCTCTTTCGCAACATACATATGTACATATGTACGTGTAGGTATATCATGGAGAAAATCAGGAAAATAAAGAAAAGGAATACGTACATACATGGTAAAATGCATTTCAAGCATATCTCACAGCCCACAGCAAAGGACGAAATACAAGATACATTAAAAGAGCGCGAAATTTAAGTTTCAACTTTGTTTTAAATTTAATTTAAATTTTACCTCTGAGTCGCAAAACAAGAAGGCACACAAAGTGCTACGGAGTATTTCAATGAATGGCGGCAACGGATGTCCTTTAGAGATCTTAATAGCGCAAAGAATCAACATAATTTGAAGAGAGAAAAGTTTAATCCGAATCCATCTCTCTGTCGGTATTTCGTTGGCTGAATATACGGTGCCGGATGTTGACGAAATTTTGTCTATGTGCCTTAACGTGACTGTTATGTGTGTATACTCGTAATAAGTAGGAAGAAACCTTGTAACGAAATTATAGAGCCATTCTTGGCTCAAGTACAAAACGAAATTATGTACGTTGCGCTGGGTTGGGCAGATGAGGATAGCAGTGTTCCACTTCACTTTTGGTTCCTGGACGGGGATGGGGAACTTAAGTACTTTCTTCTTCTATCAAGTACTGTATAAAAGTACCTGTATTGGAGAATGATGAACCCGAAATAGAATTTTGATTATGTTGGAAGAAAATGAAGTAAGCAAGGAGGTAGGAGTTCCGTCAGATGTTTCACATTTTGTAAGACTTCTAACAGTTGTTGTCTAATGATTTGCTTGTTTAAATGTAAAATATGTTTCCATGTTGGTCACTTTGTCATTTGTGGGAGAGTAAGACTGGAATATGGTGGACTTACATATTGAGAAAGACTATGCTTAGGTAGGCTTAGTCAGTACTATTAAAAAAAATAGACACTCATTTGAAAATTTGGTCAAAAACTTATCCAACAATTTGTGGCAGTAAAAATTCAGCAATTTCTTGGCTATCCATTGCATTACATTAAAACTGAACATTCTGACGTTATATTGTTAGCTTGATGGGACTATCGATGAGGGACAAAGAGTTGGCCTGTGTGCCACTTCTTCAGAATGTTTTTTTTTTTTTTGTTCAGCGTGAAGAACAGCTGTTCGCCCTGGATAGGCTGGGGAGATCATTAAGGTATTTGACAAGGTTTTGCCCCTAATGCAAACCTAAAGCGTGCGGTACACGCACAGAGAGAATAGATTTGGTGTTTCCCATTTCATTCAGCTTTGAAGATGTCATTCTATGGACATGTAAGCCTCTGGGTCTCTCTATAGTGGTAGGTTATGACAAAGCCAAACAACTCACGAAATGTATTACGAAGGCTTGTGAAACGTCAAAGCAATGAGAAACAAAAAAAGTTCCACTAGTACACAGGTGGACGAAGGAGATGTCAAAACCGCACACATAATGTTACCGTTGAAGATGACAGTCCAACCGTTCTAGCAAACTAATACATATCCATTTCTACGATGTTACCCTTTTGGAGGTAAAATGAGCCTCAACAAATAAGTCTCTCCAGCCAGCTCGCCTGTACCTGATATTGCACGACAAATGCGCCATTGACAGCCCGCTGTGTTCTTCTACGTTGTCAATGTCATCTGTCTTTGCAAGTTGCTGTACAGACTCTAAAGATCATGCCATCAGATGATTTGCTAATAAGAAAGTACTGCTCCCGTAGACCAGTACGTACTGATTTCACGTTGGAGTGGAACATTCGCGGGGTTAATTCTTCTGATGTGAACATTAGATAGCTAACATTGCAAATGCAGCTATCACTGGCATTGGTGAACAATGGATAAAATGGAGACAGGTACTAGATGAATTGCTCTATGATGATCCGCAAGATATTTGTGTAATCGAAGCATCGAATGTGCGCCTGTTGGGAGAAAAATATTGTTTTATGTTAGGTATCTTTAAATAAATTGAGTGTGAGGTCTTTGATTGCATAAGTGACCCGTTGCTGTTGATTTAAGCGATGTTAATTAAAGCCTGTTAGGACACGTAGGTTATTCTTGTTAAGGCAGATGCATGCCTCAAAGCTTTTTGAATTGTAATATCCCAGAAGTTTCTTAGCTTGCCTCAGGCCTGATGTGCTAGTCCAAGTTCTCGCCCTTTCTTTATCCTCCTGAATTCTTCGCGTATGGTATGATTCCCGCAGAAAGGTTCAGGTCCAATAAAGGATTCTGTTCCTCCTTGTTTTTCCAACGATTCCGCTTCTTCGTTTCTCTTCATTCTGACGTGGCCGGGTACCCAATAAAGGGTTATACTCATTTTACTACCCGATTCATGAAGTTTGTGTAAGTATCCCCACACAAGTTTTGATTTATTGTCATTGAAGTCAAGTGCTTTAATAGCTGCTTGACTCTCTGAAAATATTGCTGTCACTGTTACTGTATCTTCTTTCGAATCGAATCGATTTGGACACATCTGCCTATATCACATATTTCAGCTTGAAAGATACCTTTGCCAATAGATTCTGAGTGTTTTGATCTTGGCCAAATTCACCTGCTTCTGTTCCTTCTTCAGTTCTCGAGCTGTCTGTATATCGCTTTATTGCGTGGATACTTAGTCCATAATTTATGGATTCGTAGCTCTTTTCAGTGTTTAAATTTGCGCAAAATTTTTTGTGGAAGTTAACTTCCTTATCCTATCTTCCCCAACGATTGCTAGAAGGGGAAGTTTCTTGAAAAGTTCAAAGTGTTCTCTCAAAAAGATGCATTTCTCTCTGCCGGTGCCCTCTTCTGCCATCCTCAGGATCATCTAGGATGATGATAGTTCTAGGAATACTTCGATTGCCGCAGTTGGATATGTTGTCGTAGCTCCAGTAATGCAGAGACATGCGAGTCTTTGCCCTTTAGTAAGTGTCTGCCTCGTTCTGGCAAGACTAGCTCGTTTCGCCTACACTATCACTCTTCATGTGATCGTTGGTTTCGCAATGGCGATGTACATCCATCTTTGATTGTTAATGGGCAAAACTTTGCCTGTGAATATAAATTGTTATTCCGATACTTTATGCGTGAAGGGACTTCCGTTCCCCAGTTTCAAGCACTCTGAATAGTTTCGGCTAGTGTCAAATATTCCCGATGAAACTTTAGACATGGCTAATGGACGGCGTTCAAGGCGCTCTCAATCAAAGGCTCTCTAGTACTATTTCGGCTATAAGATAGTTTCTCGATTATTAAGTTTAGGGATCTTTCCGGTAAATATTAAAGTCCTGTCTCAGCTACACCGGAGCTTTTCTGAGTAATCTCTGCTCTACGTGTATTGCTGAATGCAACCTTTTCTTGATGTTCATACCATAGGCAGCACTATCAAAGCATTCCACCGTTGTAGGCGAGGGGGTTTTGGTATAACCCATTCTATGGTTTTGCGATCTTGCGAGTTTTTTATATTTGGACTTTTGTCTCATGCATATGCCGTCTGAAGGAATGTTACCAGAGCATCGGTTGCGCAAATTAATATTCAACTTTCCTTATTTCAAAGACTGACTTCGACGAAAATCTGAGGCAACAATGAATCTGGACCCATTTCTCATGCATTGGAAGACAAAAACATTAGGGTCCATTTTCGTTAGGCAAATACATACATATATGTCTATGGACGGTGGCGCTACCGTCCAGATCTCAACTAAAAAGCTTCTCCAGCCAGCTCGATTTATAGCTAACTATTCCCAGTTTAGTTGAGGTCCTCTTCTGTTTTCGTACACCACCTGAGTCGCGGTCTTCTTCTACTAGGCCGGAGCATTGTCTTCCATACGCTCTACATGACCCAGCTACCTCAGTCATCGGACTTTAACACTTCTGGCCAAGTCGAGGTCGCTGTACAGGCGTTGTCGTTGTATCTCCTCCTCCAGTCATCGTAAGACTTGTAACTTCATGCGTCTTCGGCCAGGGTCTACATAAGAAATTGCGCTTCAAACGAATATAACTAACATGCTTAATTGCAGGATCATCAACTCAGCCATTGGAGCAAGTTCTGTAAGGAAAATGACAACAAGAGGTACCCCGCAGGGAGGAGTCCTGTCTCCACTGATTTGGCTTCTTACTGTCAATTAAATCCTAAAAATCCTCGGGAAAAAAAAAGTTGTAGCTTACGAAAATTATTTGGTAATAATGATTAAAGGCAAATTCTTGCAAACTATCAGTGAACTAATGGAATCTGCTCTTCAGTAACTCTCTAATTGGTCAAAGCAGAACGGTCTAGGAGTTAACCCTCTGAAGACCGAGCTTGTTTTGTTCACTAGAAAGAGAAAGATACCTGACTTCATATTACCGAAACTAGGCGGCACCACAATAAATCTCTCAACTGAGACCCCAAGTTATCTTGGGAAGGAATGTTGAAAAAAGAACAAAGAAAGGATTGAGCGCTCTGCATGCCTGTAAGAGAATCTTTGGAAGAAGATGGGGATTGCAACCGCGACTGGTGGACAGTAAGAAGAACAAAGAGCTACATAAAGGAACTCTACAAAGTACAAAGGCTTGCATCACTTTGTACAACGGGAGTTGTGAGAAGTGCACCGCAAGCGGGGCTAGATATGATTTTACATCTCCTGCCCCTGGACCTGTTCATTAAATGGTCTGCTACAAAAGGAGCCCTTACACTAAGAGAATCCAACTTGTGGAATTTAACTCTGAAAGATTCACAGCCACATCAGACTATATAACCCCCTATAATGACTTCTACATCGACATCCCTATCATATTTCCAAGGCGAGAAGATTGGGCGTCAAAAAGTGTAGACCAAAATCAAGAGATCACGATCTACACCGATGGCTCCAAGATGGATATTGGTACGGGTGCGGGCTTTTATTCGGAGGATCTGCAAAAACAGGAGTCTTTCAGATTACCAGAAGCATGCAGTGTTTCCCAAGCTGAAATCCTGGCAATAGAAAAGGGCGCCATATGCATAGAAAACAGTCACCTCCCTTCGTCAGATATAACTATTTTCGTTGACAGTTAAGCAGCCCTTAAATCGGTTCAATCGAATATAATCAAATCAAAGGCGGTTAAGGAATGTCGCCATGCACTGATCAACATGAGGCACCATTGGGTGCTGGGTTCCTGGACATAGTTATATAGAAGGGAACGAAAAAGCCAACGCCTTGTCAAGAAGGAGGTCAGAAATGAACATCAGTGTAGCTGACACATCCATACTGCCACCGATTGGTGGACTGTATAATATCATTGACGCCATAATAGAGAAAGAAACTTACTCATCCTGGTCTTCCAGAGAGGACTGTGCCATCTCTCGTACTTTATGGCGGAAATTAAATAAATCTAGAACAAAGAGCCTTTTGGCAATAGACCGATCCTCCATCCGCATGCTGACGGGAGTAATCACAGGACATTGCGCCATCGGAGCTATTCTCAGCAAAGTCCAACGATTTATGCAGAAGCTGCGGTGACGAGCAGGAAGTGGAATATATCCAACATCTGTTATGGTACTGCCCCGCCCTGCAAGAACGACGCCTACGCACTCTAGGATCAAGGGATCAAGGTTTTTCGCAAGCATGGCAGAGGTAGCATGATCTCCTACACTTCTTAAAAAGCAGCAACTGGTTCCAAACGCCACAATCTAGATAGGTTTTTCCACGGGTTATCCCCACCAACGGGTATTCACAATGGACCTTTAGATCTCCGAGTGGACGTCACGAGTTACACATAACCTAACCTTACCTAATGTAATTTTGTGTGAAATGAATGTCCAGAATGCAGTCCGACCAAAGACTGCAGTAACTTATTTTCGACCTAGCGGGCCACTATACCTTTGTAAAGTACCTGTTTATGAATTAATAATTAAAAAAAAAACGAGAATGAAAAAGCTTTGGAATGAAAATTGATACCTTTAATGGTTAGCAGGATGTTCGCACTTGGCTGGTTGATACAAAAAAGAGGATGAGTAAATTGAAACAATCTAATTTATACATCGAGAATAACAACATACAATGGTGAGAGCAAATTTTAAAGAGAGCAACAATTGAATAGAGATAGTGTACATTATTATTTGTTTGTCGATATGCGACCAAAAGGATAAACAATATTATGTAATTGTATGTAATTGTATTCAATTTAAATTTAATCAATTAGTAGCGAACATTCAGCCCCCCCTGAAAGACTCAGATCTTTCAGTAAAGGGTAGAGGAGCTAGTTTTATTATTGGTCGAACATATTCGCCGTTCTGAGTAATAATTGTTGCAACTCGATTTCGGTGGTCTCTTCCAGGATGGACGATCGTTACACGGCCAAGTATCCATTTTGACGGAGGTAGATGCGGGTCTTTCAGCATTACTACGTCGTTGACTTGAATGTCTGCTTGGACGTTTTGCCATTTAGGACGCTGTTGAAGAGAGGTCAGATACTCGGCATGCCACCGCTTCCAGAAACCTTGTTTTAGATTCTGTAAAAGAGACCAGTTAGAGTAAGGGCAAACATCTTGAGAACACATATCAGGACGAGGAACAGATATTAAGGGTTCACCAATCAAGAAGTGAGCCGGAGATAATGCGATTGGATCCATATCCGAGGTAGGCCACATAGGACGAGAATTTAGCAAGGCTTCTATCTGAGTTAACAGAGTATACATCTCCTCGTATGTAAGCCTATGGTCCTTACTTACTCGCTTAAGATGAAACTTTACCGACTTCACTCCCGCCTCCCACAGACCCCCAAAGTGGGGTGCAGACGGGGGAATGAACTTCCATGCAATTTTGTCCTTGGATAGGTGATCTACGACGATGTTGTTGTGTTGTTGGCTCATAAGTAACTGGAACATTTCATCCAAGTGGCGCTTACTTCCGTGAAAATTAGTAGCATTATCACTCCAGATTTCAGAGGGTTTGCCCCTACGCGACGCGAAACGGTCAAGAGCAGCGAGAAACGCGCATGAAGAGAGATCTCCAACTAACTCTAGATGAAGGGCCTTTGTTGCAAAACACACGAAAATAGCGATGTAGCTCTTTACGAATCTCGGATTCCGTCCTCTAGCTAAGCGCAATGTTATGGGTCCTGCATAGTCGACGCCAACCTTATTAAATGGACGTGAGTATTGAACGCGATTTGCGGGCAGATTTCCCATGAGTTGTGTCGTAGTTATTTTACGGTGACGGAAACATACTACGCATTCATGCACCACCTTGCGCAACAAATTACGGCAACCGACGATAAAAAATTCTTGCCGAAGTATAGCGAACATTTGAGATACACCAGCATGTAGGTACCGTTTGTGAATGTCTTCGACGATAAGTTTGGCGATTCGAGAGGTTTTGTCTATAATTATCGGATGCTTTATAGAGAAAGATGCACATGATTCTTGGATACGACCACCGACGCGGAGGACTCGGTCTGTATCCAAAAAAGGGTTTAAACAAGCTAACTTATTTCCACTCTTAAGTACTTCACCTTTCGCGACAATTCTTATTTCTGACGAAAAACACGAAGATTGGTGAAACTTGATCAAAAGAGTTTTTGCCACGGAGAGTTCACTAGATGATATCGACTGCGTCTTTCTGGAAGCAAAGTTCACACGCGTATTCGTAATAAACCGTAGGATATAGGCGAGCACACGAATAGTTCTTAGGTAACGCGACGAATTGTTTATTAGGATGTCCAAAATATTATCAGAATGTGTTTCCGACACCAATATCTGCATAGGCGCACCTTTCCGTTCTTCGAGGTGTTCGATTGGAATGTCCTTAAAAGAATATAAGGTTATAGGCCATTGATCTCGGTCACTTCTTAACCACGATGGTCCATACCACCACAACTCATTTGATAACAAATGAGAAGGTGGAATACCACGTGATGCGCAGTCAGCTGGATTATATTGTGATCGCACATGATACCATGAATCTCTCGCGATAGTAGAAAGAATTTCTGATGTGCGATTGGCTATAAAAACTGATCACCCTTTAGGCAAAGCCGAGAGCCAATGAAGGACTATTGCCGAATCAGTCCAAGCAAAAACTTGTATTTCTTTGTACTGCAAAGAAATTTTAAGTTTTTTGACCAATCGAGTCAAAAGAACTGCTCCACAGAGTTCGAGTCGTGGAAGAGAAATCACCTTTAAAGGTGCTACTCTGCTTTTAGCAGCGACAATCCTAGTGGTTACATTCCCCGTATAATCCGTACTCCTGCAGTATACGACTGCTGCGTAAGCTTCTAGAGAGGCATCGCAGAATGCATGGAACTCAATATTTTCCTTAGATGTCCACATAATTCGGGGGATGGCTAGAGCTTCTAACTTAGGAAGCTGATTTCGTATAGAGCACCATTGATCTGATAGCTCTGCCGATATGGGATCATCCCACGTATACTTTTTTCGCCAAAGCTCCTGAAAAAGAATCTTAATAGAGATGACAACGGGAGCTAAGAACCCTAAAGGATCAAATATTTTCGAAGATTCCGATAGAATGTTACGTTTAGTAACCGAAAAGTTATCACTTAAGTTGACTTTGTAAGAAAAGGTATCTCTGGCAGGTGACCATTGCAAACCTAGCAGCTTAACCGAACTGCATTCTTCAAAATCCTTTGGAGATAACTCTCGTTGATCTTCTGGTAAACTTAAAAGAAGCGGCCAACAATTGGTAGTCCATTTACGAAGGTTGAATCCACCAGATTCTAGTAATCTAATTAGTTCCAAGCGGAGAGAAGTTGCTTCATCGATAGAATCTGCACCGGTCATGACATCATCAACGTAAAAGTCATTAAGTAATGTTTCCGCCGCCCGTGGATACGTATCCATGGAATCGAGTGCGAGTTGATAGAGGGTACGCACGGCTAAGAATGGAGCACAAGCTGTGCCATAGGTAACGGTGGTAAGACGATAATGTTTTAGAGGTTGGTCACTAGATTCTCTCCATAGAATCCTTTGAAAATCCGAGTGATTTCTGGATACACGTATCTGGCGAAACATCTTCTCTATGTCGCCTGATAAAGTATAGAGATGACGACGAAAACGAAGGCAAATAGAGAAGAGATCGCGTTGGTATGTGTGGCCTATTAACAATGTTTCGTTAAGAGACTTGTGGTGACCAGACTTAGCCGAGCCATCGAAGACAACCCTTACCTTTGTTGTGCTGCTGTCTTCTTTCATCACAGCATGATGAGGCAGATAATAGCATTTATGTGACTGTATGTTCATTTCATTTATAGGCACCTCCTCCATGTGTCCGAAGTCTATATATTCGCGCATAAAAGCAATGTATTTATCCCGTAGATACGGATTTGAAGCAATCTTACGTTCGGTATATTTGAATCTGTTAAGTGCGACGTTCAGGCTGTTTCCATAATCAGTATCTTGATCTGACCTGAAGGGTAGCTGCACTAGATACCTGCCATCAGGTAATCGTGAGTGAGAACTAGTGAAAATGTCTTCAGCACGCTGATCTTCGATTGATAGAGTGGGTTCATGACCAACTTCCTCAAGTCTCCAAAACCGCTCAAGATCAAAATCAAAAGTTGTGCCTAATTGTGTGCAATAAGAATCTACACTATAAGTTGGTAACGAGTTGGAGGTTGACAAGTTGCCACTAACAACCCAGCCAAATATAGATGGAACAAGATCAGGTTGTCCCTTCTGACCATGAACAGGTGACCCATTAATTACACCGAACACTTTATCGGAACCGATGAGAACATCAATGTGACCAGGTATATTAAATTTAGGGTCGGCTAATGTATATGATGTGATCGCGGTTTTATCGACGATTGCAGAAACAAAAGCAGGCACTAGCGATGTGATCTTTGAGATAACGTGGCACTGAATCTCAATAGATTGCTTACTAATGCACGAAAAAAGTTGAAGTGTTACTATTCCGTTTGTTACGCCTGCAGATAATGAAGCAACACCTGACACAGGAATGCGAGCAGCTTTTTTGGTGAGGCCTAAACGTTGAACTGTTTGTTCTGTGATGAATGAAACCTGCGACCCTGAATCTAACAACAAACGAATGCTCTGACGAACTCCTTGCTTATCATAAGCACGAGCGATAGCAGTAGGTAATATAGTTTAAGTAGAACGAATGGGTTTGGACGAATTATCTACTGCATTTGTATGAGAGCAAAGCAAGGTTGTTGAAATTGTTTCCGGTGTCGTATTCGAAGATGTCTGCAGGTTTGAACGAGTTGAAGCGACGAAGCCATTTGTAGAAGAGGATGGTAACGATGTTGGTGATGAGGAATTGAACGACGAAGAAGTTGACTAGGAGGAAAGCGCAGTTGTAGAAATTGATGACGAGGTCGAGGAATGCACAAGCGTATGGTGACGGGAGTTGCATGTCCTGCAGCGATTGTTTGACCGACATTTGTTTGATGAATGTCCTTTCCTAAGACAATTAAAACACAAGGAATGTTCCTTGACGAAAGTTCGACGAGCGTCAATCGAAAGAGCGAGAAATTGTTTGCATTGTATGAGACTATGATCTAAGTTGCATTTAGGACAACCATGATTAGATTCTACCAAATGTGTACGAATAACGGCTTGAATCTTGTTTCGAGATGGTGTAGAACGCGAAGGTGTGTAACAGGATTCCAAACATGCGCAACGGCTTTGTAAAAAATCTAGCAATTCTTTGAAGGAAGCATCGTCCCTCGATCCAATCAACTCAGCCCAAGCTTGCTTAGTTTTCTGATCAAGCTTTTGTAATAAAATGTAGATTAACCACGGATCTCGATCATTGGAATTCAATGAATTCAATCCACGAACTACCTCGTCAGCACCGTCAGTGATTTTGCGCAACAAAACCACATTGCATGTATTTGATGTTGGTAGGGATAAAAACGATTGGATAAATGATTGAACAATCAAGTGAGTTCTATCGTAACGACTTTCTAAACGATCCCATGCTTCTAAGTAGTTGCTATCCGAGTTCACTATGCTTTAAAAGATTACTAGCTTCTCCACTCAAAAATGACTTTAAATATGCAAGTTTTTGGGCAGGAGTTAACGATGGATTGCAATCTATTGAACCCTGAAATGAGTCTCTGAATGCGGGCCAATCCTTATAATCCCCCGAAAAGGTTGGTATTAATAGTTGTGGTAATTTTACTGGAGTTGAAACTTTAGAAGAATTTAATTTTTCCAAAAACGACGATTGCTGACTAGCTAATTGTTCAACTACTGATTCATGCGGCTGTCTTTGAACACTAGCCATTTTCTGCACAGAAATAAAGTTCGTAAGAATCGAATGGGCAAGAAAGTATTTCGTTTCGTACTCCTCGTATTCCGGTTCGGGATCAACAAAGGTTGGATCCGCCATAAATTCATACATCGCGTTTTGTAATTCGACAAACTCAATCCACGTTTTCTTTAAACTCACTAATCTAACCTCTAACATTGTGATTGAAGTGTTTATATCCGCCGATTCTGCAAACGATACAGCGCGAGATATTGCGGCCTTTGCACGGCCTCGTTTTGCTTTGATGAAATTCATATTACACCACGTGTGTACAGTGCAAAGGGATGCAAAAGTTAAAACAAGTAAATCACGTGCACTACACAGAGATTAGGATTTTTAATCACGAGATGGGATGAGTTTGTGATATGTTCTTATCTTATCACGTGATGCAGCACGAGAAAGAAAAAAAAAAAAAAAACAAATTCACCAAATGAAACGAATACCACTTTCTATTATTTCAATTGTCTATTATTTCGATTAAATTCGGCTTCAGAAGGACCAAAAATGTTTATGAATTAATAATTAAAAAAAAAACGAGAATGAAAAAGCTTTGGAATGAAAATTGATACCTTTAATGGTTAGCAGGATGTTCGCACTTGGCTGGTTGATACAAAAAAGAGGATGAGTAAATTGAAACAATCTAATTTATACATCGAGAATAACAACATACAATGGTGAGAGCAAATTTTAAAGAGAGCAACAATTGAATAGAGATAGTGTACATTATTATTTGTTTGTCGATATGCGACCAAAAGGATAAACAATATTATGTAATTGTATGTAATTGTATTCAATTTAAATTTAATCAATTAGTAGCGAACAGTACCTCAGAATGCAAGTTTGAAGTAACACTACTTCGTTTGTGCATTAACTTGCCTCTGCTCGTATCTTCTTAAAAAGAGGACGTAATTTCAATAAATAGACTAAACAGTGTTTGCTTACTGTTAGTAAGCAGCAGCATCTGAGTGCTCCAGTAGAGTTTCCCGCAAGGTCTAGCCTCCATTTACTATTTCTACTTTCTTCATGTAATTGTATGACCTCTATAACCTTCATACGGACAGCATTTCCGCAAGGACTATCCTTAAGTATGGTCTCTCCTGCGGTGGCTGACCTACCTTTCTGGTGATCTATGTCGATCATTGCATCGATTCCGAGGAGCATCTTGTGTATTTTGGTCTTGTTAAGGTATAGAACTCACTCTGATCCGCTTTCAATTCTCCTAAGCTTATACTGGTAATTGAGAAATATACCTTTTCTCCATATAGTCCTCCGTGGATTTATCTAGTGTGGTGGGAGTAGGGATGTGCCTCTAATTTGTTTTGTCCTTTATGGGAAGTTGCGTACTAATCTCTTTCATCCGTTTCTGGGTTTGAATTCTTGCAATTTCATTGGTGGAAAACTTAATAGTATCTACACACGAGTATGTATTTCTGCACGAGTAAAGTTAATTGTTTTTCGAAAAAACAACCGCACAAATGCCTCCGGTAATACTATTCATGATTGGCTTACACATTTGATTTGAAGACTAATTCATAGTGCGAAAGTGGAATCCGTGAATTACGAAAATTTCGTTATAAATTTGTCCCACAATTCAGCCAATCATTCGTACTCACTCGCCAACGAATAAATTAAATTATTGCCGTCGTTCGGTTAATTCTAGGACAGTTCCGCTTTGTGTTTCGATAATTGTAAATATAGTATATCTGCTACGAAAGCCCTATCTAAAATTATTCATGAATTATTCTAATTCATAAATTAATTTCGCTCCAGGGGAGTGTGCGTGCGGTTTGTTTGTCAAAAACCGTCCGTCTACCGCGTGATGGTATCTGTAAACTTCGGTTCTTATAAAGGCGTTTCTCCCCCAGCTAGGTGACCACGCATATACAAATCATACGAAATGGATTAGCTAAATAAATGTATTTTATCAAATTTACAATTTCAATCATGATAATAAAATTATAATTCATGCACAGTTGCCATTGTGAGGTATTCTCGCCATGGTATGCAGAGCTCGCAGCAGTACAACACTTTGGCGGAAGTGACTGTGTCGAGCGTTTTATTGCAGGACAATAAATTCGCGTATCAGTTTGTTGCAAATTGCATTTGCTAGCACGAGGTGAGAGCGTTGCCGGAACGTGAGCAAATATTTATCTGAATTTTATGAGATATTTTAACTGCATTCGCAGTACATGTTCAGAATGTTGCCAAATGTGAGCACCGCGGTTTGCACTTTTTTTTAAGTGGCACAAAAAGCTTTCGAGTTGTTTTGTTGTCTCTAATGAAGTGTTCGTTTTTTAGGATACTTGTATTCTCCTGCGGTACGCATGTATAATTCATTTTATTCAAACTCAACGTGGGAAATTCGAGAATTTTTCAAATGCCATTTTGTACGTATGCTAATTTGGGTGCTGTAATACTTTTAGAAATTAGGTAGTGGCTTGTTTGCGTTCAAATATTTTGTAATATTGGCCGCAATATGGGATGCGAAGTACAGAATTGGAGAGTAGTGCTACTTTAATTTAATTTATTGTTGTTAAACAACGTTGAATTACCATACTTATTATTTATGAATGAACACAATTTTGTTTGGTCATTGAAATGATGTGGGCATCAAATATTGTTTTACGCTGTTTGAGTTCCGCTATATAATTTTTTTATACTACCGGTAGGATTTCGTTCGCTAAATAACGAAAAAGAACTACTGCAACCGGAAATCTGGCAGCTAAGTCAGTAAGACCTAATCCCACCTCCTCGTAGTGCCACCGAGGAACTGCTTTAGAAATGAACAAATGAAAGAGGACGAATGACGACGACCCTCCCCCACAAGGCAGGAGAGGTATCGGTTGGTTTGTGGCCCAACGAGCCACTACTGTGTAAAATATAATTTGATCGATACGGAACAGATACCTCGGATAAGTACTGACTGTTGACTGGCTTTGGCTTTTAAATATGCGCACCAATCAGATTCTGGAATCGTAACATACTTTTCGACTAACCTTTTTGAAGAAGGGTCTCCAGACGCCACTTTTCTCGGGCGTGACGAGATATACATAACAAAAGTATCTTCGGGTTGAGCGAGATAAGCTAGGAGCGTATGGAAGTCTGGAGTATGGCTAATGCTTATCTTGGAATTTTCACAAATTGGGCTTTAGTCGACCTCCACCAAGAAACCCCTGGTTTGACGAAGAATGCCGGCAAGCACATCTAGCTAAGCAAGACGCGTACAAAGCGGCGCTGCAAAGAAGGACGAGAGCTGCTAGTGAGCTTTACGAGCATAAGAGACGGGAAGAACATCGGCTTCCCCAAAAGAATAAAAAAGGGGGCGAGAAGCGCGCGATCGAAGATATTGAGAGGTTATACTCCAGGAATAACGTACGGAAGTTTTACCAAAAGGTAAAAAGAACGTGCCAGGCCAACAGGATCCGTACGGAAACCTGTAGAGATCTGGAAGGAAACCTGGTAGTAGAATCACAGTCGGTGCTGCGAATACGGAAAAACTTTTTCTGAAGACTGTATAACGGCGTTATAGGCAGCACGAACCATTCAATATAGACGCCGACAGCTAAAACTTCCGTCCGCCTGACCAAATCGAAGTGAGGATAGCAATACCCGCGTTAAAATCCAACAAAGCTTCTGGTCCCGATAGCGTAACGGCCGAGTTGTTCAAGGCAGCTGGAAATGACTTGGTAGAGAGCATACACCATCTCATTGGCCAGAAGAGTGTATGCCTGATGAGTGGAATCTCAGCAACGGAGACCTCCTTAACTGCGCCAGTTACAGCGGTATCCGTCTCCACAAATTGTGTAAAAGATCTTACATATCTGCCATATTGTGTGAACTCCTGAAACCCATCGTCAACAACCTGATTGGCCCCTATCAGTGTGGTTTCATTCCAGAAAAGTCTACAGTCGACTAAATTTTCACTCCTCGCAGATCCTGGAAAAAAACCCCAGAAGTCTAAATCGATACCTACCATCTTTTCATCGATTATGAGGCCGCATATGACAGCATTTATGGAGAGGAGCTATAGAGAACCATATCTTATTTTGGCAGGATGACGATGGAGCACGCTCGCTGCTCCCTCAAGGTCGGTAAGACCTCACCGAGACCTTCGATGACAAAAAAGGATTTAGACAAGGTGGTGCGCTGTCATGCGACTTCTTTAATATCATACTTGAAAGAATTGTGCGAAACTCACAAGCCAACACCGGAGGCACAATCTTTCAAAAGTCTGTGCAACTACTAGCTTACGATTCTTCATGACATTGACATATTTCGCAGATCACAGCGGGCTGTTACTGGTGTGTTCGATAGTATCGAAACAGAAGCCACCAAAATGGGTTTAGCTGGGACACACAAGATCGACGAATTGAACAGAACGTCACAGTCGACAGCTATAACTTCGAGGTTGCAAGGGACTTTGTCTATCTTGGCTCTGATATTAACTCTGACAATAACACCTCATCAGAAATCAAACGAAGAATAACTCTTGCCAATCGCTGTTTCTTTGGGATGTGAAGGCGATTTGGTAGTAAGGCTCCTTTTCGTACAACTAAGGAGACTCCATACAAAACCTTAATAATCCCGGTCCTGCTTTATGGCGCTGAAGCATGGACTCTGTCGCAGGCGAATGAAGATATTCTCGGTCGTTTCGAGAGAAAAAATTCTTCGGAAGATATTCGGTCCCATTTGCATTCACGGGCTTTGGAGGAGAAGATTCAACAATGAAATGAACAAGCTGTTCAGCGACATCGACCTAGTCAAAAAACTGTGCATCAGTCGCTTGAGATGGCTGGGACATGTAGAGCGAATGGACACCAATGCTCCGACCCACAGAGTCTTCGAATCTAACCCGGAAGGACAACGCAGTAGAGAACGACCTCGCTTAAGGTGGCGTGGACGAGTAAAAGGAGACCTCAACCAACTTGGAGTGCGCAACTGAAGCTAAGAACCGGACTAAATGGAGAAGCTTGTTGGTTGAGCACCAGGTTCACACCGAACAGTAGAGCCATTTAAGAAGAAGAAGAAACTTTTCACATCAATAGTCAAGCGGTCCTTAAGGCGCTATTCAATTAAATTTCACTTCTTCAGATATAAATATTTTGCACAGATTTGATCTGTTTAGCCTTTATTCCCAAAGGTTTACTGTGATATGATTCTTCGATTCTAGCCCGGAGAGGCGACGCACTACAAGAAGGTCACTTCCGAGGTCACTTTCAGCTCAAGGGAAATGGCAGCTAAACTAACTTGAAGTGCACAAATGGGTGTACTCACCTAAATGAAGAGGGTTTTTGGTTCCATAATAGTTCTGAGCACCACCGTTATCTTAGTTTCTTGCTACGAAATTGCTCTACACCAACATGATTGTCCACTCAAATGCACTACGATTCTTATGCGCAATACTCCTCCATACACATCATAATTGAGTTTTGTTTTGAAATTCACATCATGCCTAATCCCGTGCCATCATAATAAATGATAAGAGCTTAATGCTGTTAACCACCACCCAAAAATCCTTCTTCTTCAAATAAATTTCACTTGCTTTGAGAACGCACACACACACACACACATTCGCAAACGTCTCCTACCATCCATCGAGCAATCATAATCTGAGGATGTTTATATACGAACGAGTATATAGACAAAATATATGTACAGTGAAAAATGCCAAAGGAGAAACTAAGAGCAAACTCCAATTGCCAGCTGAAATGTAGAAACCTACACCAACACTGTAAAATAAAGCCTCATACATAGGAATCTCAATATTTTTCCAGCTTGAGGTAGGCAGGCAGGTTCTATATTTGCCATTCGCTGGAATGACAGGAGTTCCTTTTGTTATCGTTCCATGTAAGATTTCATGTTAAAAATGTTAATCTGACAATTTCCATAAATCATATTAACCCACATTCACAAGTATTTTGTGTGCCATAAAAATCCTGTCACGATAACGCTTTAAGTCTCATACTCCCGTCACAAAAACTCCCCTACTTCTCTACGATAGCTCAACCTAAGCTAGAACTTGTAATTGTAATAAAATGTACGAATGTTGTGTATACGCCCGAGTGTACATTGTGCGAAGGATCTCGTGCTGCAGTGAACTTTTCCCATGTCGTGTGTTGCTTGGGTATTTGAGTTGAAAGTCCCCTCCGCCGCCAAAAAAAAGGATGTGGCTGAGCTCTTTACAATTTTTCATTCAACTATTTAAACTAACATCATTTATCATCATCTGTAACTGTCGTGAAATAAAACAATTAGAGAGGAGAGGGTTTCAGATTTCCAACAAAGTAAGCAGTTATGTAAATTTTTTAACAAGCTAAGGACGTTGGTAAGCTGTGGTATATACATAGTTCTTTTTTCCAAAAAAAGAACAATTTTTGTCAGTCTATTTGGACGAATCGTTTTCGAGGAGAGATTGTGAGCTATAGCATCAGAAGTTTATGCTCAGTGCTCCGATAAAAATCTCAAAAAAAATTTATATTTTCATTTCAAAATTACATTCCATTGAAGGATGTAGCTTACTCGAGAACTTTGCAAGAGTTTCCTGAATTTCCATTCTATATAGCCACAATGGGTAAAAATAAATATTTACCCATGCAATTAATAGGTTTTTTGCCGGAATTTTTTCATTATTTTTTATTTTTTTTTTATGAAAAGCAGTGAATAAATGCAGACTCATTCTTCTTATTGCAATTCGTTTTCCCGTAATGAGATACAATGACCAACATTCAAGCTAAGCGCAAGTTTTAAATAAAAATAAACGAAGGACTTCATGGTGGGAAAGGAGAATGTGCATATTTATGAAGTAAGTTTGGTGAGAGAGGTATGTTTTTTTTTCTCTCCTCAGTGCAGCTCTTCCGTTGAAATTGTTAGTTTTGAGAATAAAATATTATTATTCACAGGAAAGTTTTACGTTTCCAGTTTGAGGGGAAATAATTACTTTTATTCAAATCCAGGGGAACTTTTTAATTCTACATCTCAGTAATGAGCATATGAGGTCTGGTATCACCTACATACATATATTTCGATGTATGGATTAACAAATTCTGCGGCAAACGTTTTTGGATTTATGGCTTGATTATAAATGGTGACGAGACACTGGCACAATGGAGAATTGTGTTCTATTTGGCGGCTGCGTTCAAAATTGGTGGGAATTTCTTTATTATTACTATTTGCCAGCCCCGAGGAGCAGAGCTGGTCATTGAATCGAAGAAGAGCAATCCGAAGCGACTGAGAATTAGAGTTGTCTTCCACTATGGCGTAATATATTTGAATTCATGCATTTTTTTTGTTGTTTAGAATTAAACATTGCAATGAACATGTGATAATCCCCATTCCAACGATGTCAAGTTGTTTAATATATAGAAAGAGAATGAGAGAGAATATAAGACATTTATGTACAAATAATTATTAATTTATTTTTCGAGATAATGTGCTCGTATGCGCACTATAACAGTTAACCATATAACAGTTTAAGTGGGAGTGTTTTTTGCTGAATTTTAAGTGTAAATGTAGTGTTGAGTTGACTGAAAGTCATATTTTTAAACGTGATCTCCTAACTTTGCCCTCATTCCTGCTACGCTTTCTGTTCGGTGCTTGGAGGCTTTATGCTTTTTTATATAAAAAATTAATTCGTGGTCGTCATGATTTGTGTCATCGCAACACATGCCCGATGCATGCTGAATATGGTTGGCGATCACATATCTAAGGGAATATATTAGTGGTGATCACGCAATCATTCAAAATCTATCTTGACGATCACAAGTTGCCCGAATTCATTGCATGAATTCAATTTTGTGTTTCTAGTTCTAGATTCTACTTCGTTTTTTTTTGGAACTCTGAATTAAGAACAACAGATTTAACAAAATTCAAGTTTAGACTACTCCAAACGCCAAGTTCATTTAAATTTCTAAACATCCTTTATTTCCTTCATTTATCATTATCATCGTCAAAAAAGTCTTCCACATTCTTTCCTTATTTAGATCAGTAGTTAAAAATATGTAGTTAAAAATATATTCGCCGCAACGAGAGTTATACAATTTACATGAATAGAAAGACCTTCAGTTTTTTGTCGAAATGGGAGGAATTATGAAGCTATCGTAATGCCTTTTGAAATTTTGTTACTTGGTGGAGTAACTATGATTATTAGTAATTATAACCTTCAATCTACCTATATACGGCAAAGATTCTTTTTAACTTGCACATCTATCTGCGTATCATGCTTGTTTTTATAAAATGTCAGCTAGGTGTCGGGCGTTTTGAAGCCTTCTGTTTGTTTATTTAATAGTTCTGCGTTGCTTCATCATTGTTGTGCTGGCATTTTATATACTTTGGCTATGATTTTATCTGGCTCGGTAGATTTTTTTCTTTAATTCTTCTAAGCACCGCTTTTATTTCATCTTCAGTGAATACAGTAATTTACTGAATTTTCACTGCAATTAGTCAATTTTCATTTAAAAGCGTGCTAAAATATTCCTTCCTTGCATCAAAGTTATTTCTAATTGAATTACTAGCCGAGATTAGGTACTTAATGTTGTTAAGCCTTTGATTTTATATTTTATAAATTGCCTTCTATTTTTCTGTTGAGTTCATTTTATGTAAAACCTCTCTTATACTTTGGTGTTTGCTCTTTTTACCGCAGGCTTACACCACCGGCTTGCAATGTCTTGTTTTAATTCGATTTAAAGATATTTAATACATTTTTTTGTAGTTTTTTTTCTTTGAGGCTGATTATCAAAGAGGACTCTTTCTTGATTCGTCATATTTTCTGCCAGAAATTTTCCTTCTTTCCACCCAAATTAAAGAACAAGTTATAATTATTTTTCAACCTATTGCTTCCACCAATTAATTTAGTTTCTTAGCGTCTCGAAATAACATTTTCTTGGCCCTTGAAGTTGATAGATCTTCGAAAATTCAACAAGTCACAGCGGTCATCTTATCTCGAATTAAAATGTTAAGGCTTTATATAATATCTTTTATTTTTCTCACAATAGTGTATAAATATTATGAATAAACAATAAACAAGACATCACGTTGTGTACTTATGAAATTGTTTATGTTTTAAGAACTTTTAAAAAACTTTTACTAGCATTTTGAGTTTTACATGAGGACGAGAGAACAATTTTCTACTCATCGAGTACGACAGTATGGAGAATTTTATCAAATGTGGTATACTCGCCAGACAGGGTACTATTCTAAGGACTCTGCCTGATAGGCAATCCCTAGGTATGCCCCTAGCTACATGTAAGAATCTACCAAAGGTAAACGCTATAAGCATGACCAACCTCAGATGGGAAAACGGCCCAACGTGTCACATTTCGAGACAGATCTGGATTAGGGTATATCATAAACGTAGTGCCGAGTTGGTCAAACTAAAGCGATCACAGATCAGCTGCGTTGTCGGTGTTCACTAGACACTGTCTTGGCCTCTTTTGTAACGACATCTGCAGGAGCTGTAGGGACGAGGAGGAGGAGGAAAGCATTCTTCAACTCCAATGTAACTGCCCAGCTCTGTCGCATAAAAGAATGCTCCATTTAGGGTCCCCCTTTCTTGAAGACCTTGGCGATCTGGCGCCCCTGGGCGTCATGCGCATCCATCGCTTTATCAAAAGCTCCGGTTGGTTTTGTTAGTCCCTGAGTGGCCAAATGGTTTCTGATCCATGGTATCACAAAGGACTTTTACTGATCTGAGTGTGTCCGCTCGTGCGGGCAGCCAACCTAACCTAACCTAACCTAACCTACCTCTGTCCTTTATCAGCAGTTAAAGAACAACGAAATATACGAGTAGCTATAATTAAAATATTTATTAAAATACCGACTGAAATATTGGCATATGTTCAATGGGATTTATCCCCAGCCCAACACGCTTGTACTAAGGGGAAAGGCGTTGAGACAGCGCTACACAGTGTCGGCAGCACAATAGAAAAGTCACTCAGAGACAAAGAATACATGTTAGCAACATTTCTTGACATCGAGGGGGCCTTCAACTTTAAGTATGCTAAAAATAGATAAGATCCTTGTAGGTTGGATTGTTAGCATACTGAAGTCGGTGGAACGAAGCTAGAAACGTATGCCTCCAGAGGCACCCCTCAAGGCGGGGTGATCTCCCCACTGCTTTGGGTTATAGTCCTGAATGAGGCCCTACAGCAACTCGAAAAATTTCGGCTTCAAAATCAACGCGTATGCAAACGATGTGGTGCTGCTGGTAACTGGGAAGTTCCTCCCCACTCTAAGTGAGCAAATCGACTGGGCGCATAAAACCCTTGATAGATGAACTAGGAATTGCGGTCTCAATGTCAACCCCCAGAAGACGGAAATGGTATTATTTATGAACAAAAGGAAGATTCCTCAGTTCGCCTTAGTTGGAGGCATACCTCTCAAAATCTCTGACGGCGCAAGATACCTGGGACTTATACTCGATAAAAACTCACCTGGGAAATGAACATTGATGAAAGAATTAAAAAAGCCAATATACCTTTCTACTCATGTAGTAGAATTCTCGGGAAGACCTGGAGATCTCCTCCAAGAATAATAATCTGGATGTACACAGCTATTATAAGACCCATACTGACTTATGGCGCTAAGGAAGCCCACATATCTAATGGCACTCACCAAAGTTCAAAGAGCAGCGCGCAATGGTGCCACCAGTGCAATGAGAACAGCTCCAACCGCAAGGCTGGAAGATATTCTCAACCGGTTTCCACTAGACACAACCATTAGTCAGTTAGTCAATGAACTGGAAGTCAAATGCAACCCACAACGGACTACATCACGCCATACCTGGACTTTAAAATGCCTTTTACTGCAGCCTACCCTAGCAGAAGAGAATGGAAAAGTGCGCATATAGCCAATACCAGATCCATAAAAATATACACTGACGGATCGAAAGTGGACACCGGTGTAGGGTCCGGCATCTACTCTGAATCGCTAAGGATATCGAGATCCATTAAAATACCAGGCCACAGCAGGGGTCTTAGACAGTGACAGCAGCCGCCCGTGAGTCTGCCGTGAGGGCAATATGACAGGATGGTATCACCTTCTTTATCGACAGCCAGGCAGCTATAAAAGCAATTACTGTTACTGCAATTAAATCGAAGCTTGTGTGATGCTGTCGCTTAAGAGCTTAAGGTTCTTGGAATACAGCACAAGGTATCGCTCTGCTGGGTTCCTGGACATGAGGGTATCCCAGGCAATCAAAAAGCTGATGAACTAGCTAGGAAAGGTTCAACAGATTTACTAGAACCAACTGATCTCTCTGTAAGCATCCCGCCTTGCATGCTCAAGCTAGAAGCAGGGAAATTAGCCATAAGAGAGGCAAACCTAAGATGGAAGTCCATGGAAACGTGTAACATTTCAAGAAAACCATTGCCGTCCTTCGACAGAACAAGGGCCGAGAGACTAAGTCGAAATGACAGATGCTTTTTTATGCTCGTGGGTATCATCACGTCGCATAATAGTCTATGGTACCATATGAAGAAACTGCGTCGGACGGAAGAAGAACTTTGTAGCGGCTGTGGCGACGAGGGAGTTTTTGAGGACACCACCCACTTCCTCTGCCATTGTCCTGGACTCCGACATTCCAGAAACAAATTCCTCGGTAAATACTTCTTCTATAACCTTGAAGAGGAGTACGGCGTACCTACAGACAAGATGCTGAACTTTGTCAAGTCATCAAGGTGGTTTGTCCTCGGATATATGTAAGTGGAAGTTAGAGTAGATTAGAGATTTACAGGTTTTCAATGGGCGGGGAACACCTCTTCACCCCTATGGGTAACACAATGGGTCACCACTGACCTGAGTGCGGCAGGTCTCTGCCAGCCCGCTTACCTAACCTAACCTATGTGCAACGTCTAGAAAGAAATGTATCATTTTAAGCATAAGCTACGTTAGGTTAGGTTAGGTATACGAGTGCCCTAGTTGACAGGCTCACTTAGTCTAACTTTGAGTCCATTGTGCCCATTAGTAGACCCTTGAGAACCTAAATTTCATTATCGACGGTTGCATTGAACCTCCCAGATGTAGTATGTATGTATACAGGGTGTCCCAGTTAAAAGGTATAATCCTTCAACTGGAAATTCCCGTTGTTCCGGCGAACAAAAAATCGTATGGCAGGGGGGTCTATTTTCACCCCAGTTCGAGTTATAGCCCTTCAAAGTGGGACACCTACAATTTGGAGGTACATTCACTTTAAATAGTATAACTTCTGAACTATCACAGTTACAAGAACGGTTTTATACATTTTATAGAGACAATTCAGTGGCACATAAAACTGTGAAAACTTTTTGTAATTTCATGCAGCCTACGCATTTGCATATTTTCTGCGCAGGGAGTGCTGCTCGAGCCAGTGATACCGTTTCCTGCCACGATTATAACAATTAGTAAGGCGTAGAACCTTATGAGTACATCTCCCATTCGCCAAAACCATTTACCTCATTTTTCCGGGGTATAAACTCAACCCAACAACTTAGGTACTGACTTAGGTTGCGCTACAGTTCGGGGTGAACCTGGATCTCAACCAATATTACTTATGTGTATGTCTTGTCGAGAAACTGGTACAAACACCCATTGGTAGCTTAGTCTTTGTCCTTTGTGGGGGAATGATTTTGGAGACGAACAAAGCTTTGTTGCGGATTGTCATAAGAAGCTCGCTAAGACCTGTCTGAAGTTTTAAGACTTCTTGCATAAGTCTGCCGCGTATGACAAATCCACATCCAAATAAGTGTAGCCTCTGCTGTATTAAACCATCACCGTAGAAAACGTCGCAGTTGTCCATCCTCCTTTTGCGCAGCCCATCGCATGTCCTGCATTGTGGATATGTGTGCTTTGTAGCAGTTTAGGGTGTCCGCTAGTAGTTTGGCAGCACGTCGATTATTGAGGGTCCAACATCCCACCTATAAATCCTTACGTCGTTAAGATCATCATTTCCAAGGTTGTTAGTTGCGTCGCTACAAGATTATTTTTCCATTGCGTGGACGTTAACCCCCGTAAAATTTTGCAACCTGGGCGAGCAAGGTTTTTTGTGCAAAAGGAATAATTCAATATTTACTGACCTATGATCAGAAGTAGTATATTTAAGGTGCACATTGAGTACTTAGGGTTTACTGGAACTGTCCTGTCCAAACGTTTGGTTTAGTCTAGGGAGTTCATCCGCTGCCGTCTGGGTAAGAATAAAGCCTTGGTACATCTTTCTGCTGCGTTGCATAGTAATTTGTAATGCCATACCACCTCACTTTCGATCTTGAGTGGCCCTTCTACAAAATCTAGTTCTTAGTAGTAGCTGTTTAAAAAAGCTTTCGCTCGCCATTTGGATTGGGGTCCTCTCACTGTTTGGTTGGGCATTTTGAAAATTGATAAGATATTAAAACCCATCTTTCATGGAAGCACTAAATCAAAGTTTAATCAAAATTTAATGCTTCAATCCATCTCCGCCCCGGATCTTGTCTTTGTTCCTACACTCTATCTGCAAGTAGGAACATTTCTTAATATATTGAAATGTTTCTAAACAGAGCCAGATGCCGCTGTTGTAAAAGGTATACAAAAAAAAAGAAGAAAAGTAATTCAAAGAAAAACAAATTAAGTGACCAAACTTCATGTTTTAGCATTTGGATTGACATCAAACAAATTTCATCGCCCACCCTTAGCAGCCTCCCCACACACAGAAATAACGATTTGGAAAGTAGAAACTTTTCCCTCATCTGTATTCTCTGGGAAAAAAAATACGATGCCATCCTCCAACTACTAAGGAATTCTTCTTACAAATTTCTACACTCAAAGGCAAAGTCAAAAAGTTTTTTTTTTCATTCTTCTTTTTCTTCTCTTTTCTTTCTTTCTTTCTTTATATTCGCTATTGTCTTCGAAAGAGCGAATTAAAATTGAAGAAAAAGTGAATAATTCATACATTTCGAAAGAAAAACTCGTCGCCAATATCTAATGGAAATCCATCTGGTAGCGGAAGTCATTTCACAAAGTGACAGGGTGTCCAAAACAGTCGTTTCCATTTGCATTAGTTCACTTAGGGGAGATTCTCCATGTCCGAAAGAGTATTTTTCTAAGAAGAGGTGTAATTCATACTTTGAGTGTGGGGGCGGGGGGTCGCCGTAAAATGCTTTTAAAAAAACATTTTTCTTCACTTTCTCTACAATTCAGTGTAGCGATGAGATATTTGCGATTAGAACAAAATAATTCCAGAATAATTTTTTTTGCCTTTACAGGATGCTAGAGTTAGGACTTAAACTATGTAGATCATGAGAAGACTTTTCACAAATGGTAATCTTTGCTTTGCTTGCGTTTTATGGGTCTATGAATATATTCCGAGATGTAGGTAGTCTTACACAACTTGGAGTTTTCCGTAGCATCTAAAAATTATCTCCAAAGAAATTAGAAACCATTTCAATGTAGAGGCTCCCAAAACTGCTTTGCCAAAAACCACATGGATCATAGGGAGCGCAGATACAAATTAGTTAAAAGTGAATGAGTTTGCAGCTCACGTAAAACACTAATAGTTACGAAGTAACAACAAGATTAGGATATGGGTGACCCTGCTGTTCACGAACCTAGCAAACAAGATGAAGACAACGACCGTTGTATCTGCACAGGTCGTGTGCAGCCGAATATCTAGTATCCCACCCATCCAAAAGGTGCTATAGGGTGGGCCAGGCAAAAGGAGGACGAAAAACTGTGACGTGTACTTCGGTGATTACGGCATAGGCAGCGCTTATTTGGATGCGGTTATGTCATACGTAGATTTGAGCAAAAATGTTGAAAACTTCTGACATGTGAGCGAGCGTCTTGTGACAATCCGCATCAAGGCTAAAGAGTATTCCTACGAGCTCTTCGATATATGACCTATGTAGGTTGAGGCCCAGGTTTACTTTGAACTCTAGCGCCACCTTAGTAAGTAAGTAAGTTGTGGAAGTGAACTTAGAGGTTAAAGTTAGGAAAAATAGGGTACATGCTTTTGATGAATGGGGGATATACTCATAGCTCTATGCCATATTTAGGTCAATGTTGGCTTATTATTAGAATCATGGGAGGAAACGGTATCCCTGGCTCGCGCAGCATTTTCTTCACAGGAAATGTGCAAATCACCAGAAGAGCACGCGGATAAGTTTTGACTTTCAATAAGCATGCCAGTTTCTTTAGGCAGCTACACCAACTGCGGAAGGGCTTTATATCGACCGAAATTTATTGTCAAATGTCATACGCAGCAGATTTAGGCAAACAGTCTTGAGTTTTGACATATAAATGGAAGTCTTATAACAATTCGTATTAAGCTTAAGTTCGTCAACGTAAATCTAAGCGTAGAATGCACTTAGAGAGTGTTTCTACGAGGAATGTGATTAATATGACTTAAAATTCATCTAAGATAATGTTAATACCAAAATAGGAAAGGAAGACATCCTTAGTAGTCTAGAAACGGACTGCAGGGTGAAACGTCGCCATAGGCCAGCACTTGATTTCCCAGGCTCAATATTCATAAAAGTACATGGCAGTCCACTGATTAAGAAGCTGTTGCTCAAATTAACCACATTGCTATCAACAAACGGCATGCCTCCAGTATTTCGGATGTCCAAACCTTCCAAGCGGGCCACTTACAATCGAATCACTTCCTTGTGCGCCACAGCAGCGAATAAATATGATGTCGAAAAGCTGCAATTGCAACAAGGAAGCTGTTAATGTGCTGGGTTTCCTCAGTCTTCCACCAAAAAACTCTTGTTTGACGAGAAATGGCGGCAGGCACACAGACGCATATAAAGCAGCGCTGCAAAGAAGGACGGGGACTGCTCGTGAGCTCAACGCGCTCTCACTTCCAAGTATAAATGCTGACTTCCAAGTATAAATGTTGAAGTGGCTAAAGTGGGCCTGTCGCAAAGGCAAAATAAACTGTATGATGTCAACAAAAAAAGCACACAAGGGGCCAAGAAATGTGAACTGGTGGTCAATCCCCAAAAAACTGAATTGGCAAAAAAGAGAATGATACCACAATTCAAAACTCCTTCTGTTGAAGGCAATCAATATAAGAACTAACACAGCCACCATAGCCTTTTGCTCCTGAAATAGAATATTCAGCAAAATGTCCCAGACTCATTCTGTGGATGTATACTGCTATTGTAAAGACTATACTCATCTCTGGCAGTCTAGAATGGTGACAAGACTACTATTAAAGTCATGACGAAAACACAGAGGCTAACGTGCATTGGAGCCACCAGTGCAATGCAAACAACCCCAATGGCAGGACTCGAGGCCAGCCTCTGCTTACTTTCGGTAGAATTTCTTAAACAAGAATCGGTGGCTATAAGTGCCCTGAGAAGAAGCCAATCTGTCAGCTGGAGGCCGAAAAACAAAAGACTATACTATCATCCTATAGGAAAATGTACATACATACATAGGTAATGTAGCAGCAAGCGACTACAAAACGCCATATTTGAACTTTACAAGAGAAGGTGTGGGCGCAGGTATATTTTCTGATTCGCTTTGCATTTTAAAATCAGTATGATTTCCGAGTACCGTCTTTCAAGCGAAGTCCTTGTAGTGACATGAGAGGGATAATGAACTGGAGAGGGTCCGCACTCGACCTGGAGTAAGTCGAACACACGGTGAACAATCTGCCATACGACAAATTAAGCCCTAATAAAGGAAAATAATAAATGGAGTTCCCTGAGCACATGTGCTACAACAAGAAAACTATGGCCTCCATTTAATAAATGAAAAACCTGCAGTCTTTTAAGGACGGACAGGAAATCCTGTTTTACCCATATAGGAGTTATCAACCCTTATAGGGGCTCAAGATCCTGCAGTGCTGTCATATGTAGAAATTACGTTTAACCAATGAAAACTTCTGCAGAGGCTTTTCTGTCATTGCCCAATGAAATACATTCCTCGGAAGAATCTACTTGCTGTTTGGTTGTATTGCACAGATTGGGCGGCTTTTCTTTCACGATTTGTTCTTCCTTTTGTTGTAGTTTTCTTTATTTTTCAGGCATTCCTTTCAGCTCTTCTGCTTTTTTTTGCTACTTTTCCATTATCTCTTTCCGGTTTTTCATTACGCGGTTTTGGGCTCGAGACCGATATTTTCTTTATCATGTCTTACCTTTTCCGGGACTCTATAGATTGATAGTTTGCTGGGTGTTCCCTTTGCAATTCAAGCATATCAGTAGGGCTTACTGGTTAAGGATGCATTTTACGTTTACGTTTAACACGACGCGGCTTTCTATGGCAATAGGATCCCGTGTGATTGAAGCCTTGGCAGCGCTTACACTGGGGATCAGTCTTGTGCTTTTATGTAAAGGAAGTCCACGTTTAAGTACGGCATGCCCTGCTTACGCTGAGAATTTTTAAGCCTTTGGTTAGAAGGTATGGAAGGATGGATATTTTTCTCAAGTTTTTATCTCCATACAAGTATTTGCAGTTTATTTCAATTTTGCTTTATCAGACATATTCGTACCATGTGTGCACATACAAAATAAAATAAACCAATATACATAAATCCTTTAATTACACTCAAGTATGCCTTCATCTGCATTCAATTTCTTAACCCTTAGCCTACTATTAATCTAAAACATTCATCGCCAGTTCTGCAAAAGCCATCATCACTTTTATTATTACAATGCCGACAATTTTAATCTACAGCTGCTGACGGTTATAAAAGGAACAAAAAGGCAATACAACCGACCGACAGGATGTTATAAGCGTTTATGGTTTCTTCTTGCAGTAAATGCACACAACACACACCAAATCTTTTGCCTTATGAAATAATAAAAGAAAAAAAAAATACACTACGGGGGATGGGTTCGGATACGAACTATTCCTTTATTACTGCGATAACGGCCGAGGATAATCAAGCCATAAATCTTGAATTAAAATTAATTTTGCAGGAAAACACGCCGCTCATGAAAGGATAGCGCTTTATAGTGTGCCCGTCCAGTGCCATCAGCATAAATTGAGTTCATTAAAATTGTTTTCTCCTGATGCCATCGTCAGTGAGCGTTGCACCCCACCTAGTACAGACCCCAACGTAAAAGATACGATGCACTCAGAGCTACTAGTGGTCTCTGCGGCTCCACTGATGCCCGACGGTTTCGTCCTTCTCTGATGGTTTGTTGTGGCAGTTGCCAGGATGTTGATTTGTTTTATGCTCTTGGAGTTTTTCGCTTTTCAAGAAATTTAATCGAATTGGCGGAATGGAAAAGGAGGCAAGTATAGTAGAAAATTAAACCTGCAACTATAGACAAGCACGTTGGTATTGCCATAAAGTAAGGATCCGTAGAAAGGATTTGTGTGTACACAATGACTATGTATGCGGTTGAAGGTAGGTTGTGTGATGGTGAGCCTCATCTCTTGCCACACAAAGTGAGAATTATTGCAAAAAAAAAGAGTGATTTTCTTTCGCTTACTAGATCTGCGGTATTTCGTTTAAGTTTCATACTCCACTTTCATACGGGCATCCTTGCAAATGGACAGAGTTAGTGTCTTTTTAATGGCATTTTAAGTGTTTTTTTCTGATATTCCCCAGCGAGAAATATGGTGGTTATGAAATGGTGTCGTTTCTGGGTTATAAACGATTCGGAGCGATTAAGACCTACTTAAACTAAGCGGCCTGAACGTTAGCGATACAAAACGAAAGTGAGTTTTACGTTTCAGACTTTGAGCTATTAAGGAAGTTCTGACTGACACAGCCTCGAAAGCTTTCAGTCTTCTAGGGAAAAGCTAGGCTTACGTCTACTCCTAGTGATGGTGCCGCTAACTGTGTATGTGTTAAAACGCAAATGCATACTGTGACTTGCAAAAACGATAGAAGGTGTCCTAGGTTTTTAAAACAAATGGCAATGGTGTTATGCGGTAAGGTTTTTGAATGTCTGGAATGTCATCCACCTTGTCGCCGTGTAAGAGGATAAGGCTTTCCATAAGGTCATCCAATCAAATTGATCATATGGCTACCGTTTCAGATCTCTTTTCATCCGCAGTAGATGAGAAGTCGACGTTAGAATAGAGATCATCCCGTTACCATTTATGGTAACTTATGAACATATATCTGCCTACAGCCGTTCGCAAAAATAAAAACACGTTACTTCCACGAGCCAGATATGACAATAGCGGACTAAGTGATTCCGTAGAGGACCACTAATCTACAATAGTAAACATCTAGTTCAAGGAACTGATACAATCAGTAACTCCATTCTGTAAAAAAAATTCTCGACGCCAGAGCAGAAAGTATTATAGGGAGATCACGAAACGGGAATCAAAAAAAAAAGTTGCAGACGGAAACGAGCTTAAGTTCCAGTATCGTACGAAAATGATCAGCGTAACGTGCTTCATTTCAAACGGATTTTTGTTGATGAGTTGGCCATAGCTGACTTCAACATATGGCGGAGAATTTGTATGACTTAAATCGGGGATAAGGTATCCTACCGCCAATCACCAAAACTTCGGTTTTCGCATTTTCCGTCCCAGCATGCACGAGATCATTACCGTGAGTAAAGCGCTAAAAACAAGCAAGACCGTAGGGTTTTACCCCATCAATGCAGGGCTCTTCAGAGGTTTTTGTTCTGGGTCCTCCGCAACAACACTTTACGATTCATCATCAAACAACGCGTCGAGTACAAATCCTTGCTTCATTTGGTCATCACCGATTTTAAGGAGGCATTCGATATGGTGAACGGACGGTTTACTTTACATGCCTTGTGCAGCAGAATCATATCACCCCGACAAGCTACGACAGCATGAGTTGTTACCTTGTGCGTAGTAGAACCATTTTGGAGATATTTTAAATGCAAAGTGGTATTCTTTGGAGTACTTTGTCAGTATGAAGTGCAGGAATCCAGTGAAGTCTTGGAACACATTTCAAGCATGTCGAATACGCCGATGATGCTTCCTTCACACTGCATCAAATTGTAAATGTATACCAAATGTCGATCCCACCTCCCACATCATTGTCACCTTGGTTTGGTTCGGAGGCTCAAGTAATGTTGGGAAAACTAAGAGCAGTGTAAACTCCGCCGATGCCTACCCATTTTCCTTCTTCCTGCCCTTTCTAGAAGCGTTTGAAAAATCACAACAATTTCATTCCCAGATCCAGATCCTAAAACAATTCCTAGCTTAGAACTATGAATGAATCAATTTAGATAAAATTCCGATGTACGAAGTTTGTATAGTTTTCCAATCAGAATTTAGAGCATTTCGCTTGAAGTAGTATTTTTACTCTTCTGAAACAAGAAGTTGAGCAGATTTAGGTAGAAACGGGAGCATATTTTTTTTGAAAACAAAATCTGTGCAGACTAAGATTGCATTCTTTTACATGCGGGCTTGAATCAGGGGGAAGACTGAGAATGAGAATAAGGGATGCGCTTGATCGTAGATAGCCCGCCATAAAAAAAAGGCTAGTCGTTGGTGTCAATCTAGCTTTCTAACTTTAGTAACTGTGATAGTGTTTGCCTCTAAATCACTGCAGCACAGGGAAAATATGTTTGTCGATCAAAGTGTATATTTTGAGCAGTGTTTTCGGGTTTAGTACCCAGTTTTCACTGCGGACTCGTAGACAGATCCATAGAGACCTGTTTGCTCTTTTGATGATGTAGTAATATTAGGGTTCCGGAAACGATGTTTCTCATTCTACAGAACCAGAATTCCTGGTCAGCTACCACACTTCTTAGAAGAAGGATAGAATGTATCTGAAGAGGAGGATTAGCAAGCACTCAGTTGCTTTTGTTGTAGAGCAGATCGAAGAGTATTCGGCACTGATCGGAGAGTCATGCTTTGCTAGATACCCTTAAACTTGCGATTTTAAGGAAATTATTGTCAGATAAGATTGGTAAGTACATAAACCTTAAGGGTTGGTTTCTTTTTGAAAAGCATGTCATTTGGACTCTGGCAGTGCTTGAAAAATTGTCCGATATGTATATGCTAAGTATTTGTGATAAAAAACAAATCATCTGACGCTTGAAAAATGCTGAGAAGTATTGAAAAAAATGTAACAGTACATCATCTACCCTCTCCACAGTGTTTGCTGTTTCGCTGGGCGATATGAGTCTCTGAGAGAATTTTCCAGCTGTGAAAAAGTGGTATATGCCTCGTATTTTCGTCCACCGTTTTTTATGACAAATACATATTATGCCTTTCGTCCTCGTTTCCATATGCAGCAGCAATCCCCGTTCGTCTCTAAGGCCCGCTAACATCTGTACTTTAAGTTAGCCGACAATTTTGCCTGTTTCTACAGTCATGATAAGAATTGTCTTAGGTCTCTCTAGTACCTCACCCAGCTGCTCTCAAGGTTTGAATGTAGGGGGGAATCGTGACCCAATCGTGAAAGAATTGATCTTTTCAGTCTAATCTGCGGAAGCCACCCTTGCAGTTCACAAGGCCAAGAGTCGAAGATCGCCTTGCACATGATCATCTGGAGCTTCCCCTGCTCCAGAGTAAATTGTCGACTAATTTGTACCGAGGTAAAACCGTAGAGCACTTCGGATAGTCTCGCTGGTTTGTTATATTATTTGCTGCATTGTTGGCTTCTTCTTGAAATCTTTTTTTTCTTGGGCTTGGGAAAGCTTCCCTTTTTGGTTTCTTTGCTTTCGTCGTCGCGGCTATTCTACCTTTACCTATCTCATTGACACTATAAGGACCTTTCCTTCAGACCGTGATAGCGCCACCTGCCTTCTGTGCAGTTTGGCGTGTCTTAGCCATCCCGCTGTGAATTGACTTATCGGTGTGAGTTCCGCGTAAACGAACGCAACGTTTTTTAAAGGATTAAACTTATTGATGACACCACTGTCTGAGGCTGCCTTTCAATATACTTTTCCCAGAGCTTTGGTATCTTTTTTCGGATAGATAAAGCGGCATTATTTATTATTCCTTAGGCCTGCACTAGTTTCTCGTTCTCCTTATCGGAAAGCAATATGTACATACGTCTAGTGCACAGCTTTATTATACTGGAGAAGAAATGAATATTTTAATTCACTTACATGGTTTAAAGCGATCAATTTTTAAATATAATGAATTATGCGACATTCTTACTTAAATTTCTTGAATGCTTTTATGAAATACGGCGACAAAGGGTATTATGCTTGTTAAATACTCCTTATACCAAGCTGCAGTTGAAAAAAATTCCAAGCTCCTTACACTTTTCTAACTTCTCCTCCTGAGTTTTCGAATAATAGATGACAATTTGAAACTTTTATCCAAAAGTTACCAAATGCAAGGACCTCCTTTGCCTTTGTGTCTCCTTCTCATCGTTCTTTTTTTTAGTTAATTTTACCGAATCATATTCACTTTTGTTTTAAGAAGTTTTTTTTTTATAACAAATGGATACCTTTCTACGCGTAGCCCATTCTATGCATGCAGTTCACAACTTTAGACGAAGAAAGTCGCGCAAATTCAATGAAGTTATCCCAATTTACGATAAGCATTGTCGTCGTTGTCGTCGTTTTCGGTATATTTTTGCGTCGTTTTCGTCCTTGTAATTTTTAACTTTGAGCAGGAATATAAATCAATTGAAAAACTTGGTCGCATAACCGTACATACATACATAGATGGAAACAAAGTTGGATATCTCTCTCTGAAGTTCGTTCAGCTTCATGAGGAATCATTTCTGTCAGAAGCATAATTTCCTTTGCGCGATTTTCATAGGATTTATTTTTCTTCGTTTCATATTTGTGCATTTGCAAACGTACTAAAACGTCTTTGGCCAAAATGAGGACAGAAGTGAGTAGAACGCATAAAATTTGTTTGAAGAAGAACGTGGATTCTAAATAAATTGAGAGTGTGTTACAGAGAGCGTCTAGCAAAAGTACTTCAAAAGAACTATGACAGAGGCAATAAGCGCCAAAGTCCCTCAAAAGGGGACCGAAGACGCAGCTAATGACGACTTCTATGAGTTCCTGGACAAAACTCAAAAGCAAGGATCTAACCACGATGTTAAAACTGTAAATGGATGCTTTGGTAACGTGATCGGAAATTGTAGGAAATGCAATTCTGAAGCGCTGCGAATCCCCTGGTTTGACGAGAAATGCATGAACTCAAGTAATAGGCACATAAAACGGTTCTGCATATAAGTACCGGAGGGGCTCTACGAAGAGAGGGGAAAAGAAAATCATTGGATTTTAAAAAGAAAGAAGAAGGACTATGAGAAGCGCCCGATAGACGAGATAGGCAGATCCTATTGCAGTAATAATGATCGAAAGATGGCTTGTGATGTGGTCGAGCCAATATAGGTGACCTTTCTTGGCATTTCGGACTACATTCACATTGTGGTACAGCTCTTAGGGTTTGCGGTAGTATCTTTTCATCCATTTACACGCAATACCAAATAGCGGAAGCTACACTGGTCCTTTATGATCAGCAAGTTACAGAAAGGCTTTAGACGTTAACACAATAGAATAGGAGTCAAGAGGAATATGCCTCAATATTTGTTGCAAGACATGGAAACATCCTCTTTGAAAATATCACATATGAAGCCGACATTTCATTCAAGGAGTCAACTTTCGTTGCCCTAGTACTCTTTCAACATTATGCCCATTTAGTTGCGGCTGGAAGTGCTGCTTAAACACATCTTCAATTCCCTGTGCATCGGTGACTAGATTCCATTGGTTATTTTGAAAAGTTTGTATTCCGACCTAGTAGCCAGCTTTCAGTTGGTGGTTTTCTGAACTGAACTACCGGGTATTGTTCCCGTCGCTCCACTCTTTGATTTCCTTCAGGACTGTCTGCTCTCTTGACCCAGTGTTCTTCGATCGCTGCCCTTGTTTTGCATCTTCTGTCACCTTTCCAGGTTTTTAGGACATAGTCATCTGTTAACAGCCACGTCTTGGGAACCTAGTGGTTCTTATCACCGTATTGCAAGCTGCGATGGCGTTATCTGTTGTCGTGCCGTAGAGACTATGCCCTCCAATTATTCGTCAAAGATGTTACCTATCGGTTTTAGCATTTACATAAGTCCCGGCGTACGATTTGGACATTCAGGAGGTCATTAAATACCTCCTTGACAGGGTTTTTAGCGTCGACGGTAAGAGGTGTATTCAAACATGTATTATTAAGTACTAGGATGCGGTGCCAAATTGTTTAGCCTCTTTTATTTACACGACAGGGTTGTGTCCTGTTTTCTTCTTTATGTATTCAGTACTTCTTGGATGGAGGAGCGCACTCGGTTCCAGTTTTCTAAGTCATTTGGTGCATTCAAAGACCGTTTGTGTGGTTTTCTGTCGAGTCGCCATACTGTTTTACCGTGCCCGTCCCATCTTGTGTGGGTATCACTAAAGCATCCGTGACCCGTATGTTATTGGGTCAGGTAGAAAATGCCTTCTCCAGATTTTTGTTCTGTCGAATCCACGACGTTTTTTATTAGTCTTGCAATGTATCTAACCACAGTTACTCTGGTCCAGTGTTCTTGCCAACGACGTGTACTGATCTCCTTGGTTTCTGCCGTTACCGGTTCCCTTCTAAATTGATTCATAAAAAATACTATTATTCTGATAGAACAATCCACAATAATCTGCTTTGAAGTAGTTCCCTCAGGCTGCCACACACTCCTCCCAACGGTTCTGTCATTGTCGGAAGCAGCGTTGGATTCTGCATGTTATTTTCCCTGAATTGAAAGGAAGGTGTTTTACAGGAAATTTTGTACACTTTCTTCTCGCTGCTTAGATGACGATGCGGACTATCCCCGCGACTACAAAAACGGCCGATCCGGATACTGTTCGGTAAGACATTGGCATTCAAAGACCTCCACTTTCTTGCACCGCCTAAACTTATTTTCTTTACTTTTCTTGCAGGAGCGCATGAGTCCAGACATCATAGGCAAACTATGACTTTTCATGACTTTTATGTATAGTAGATATGCGCTTGCTTACTATGGGACCCATCAAGATTGCCATCAGTCTACTCAACGCTGAAGTGGCTTATGCAACCCTTTCGGATGCGTCCTTGATCTTCCTATCAATACAAGAACTTTGTAACCAACTTCACTTCCAAGTTTTTTTTACTGAATATTTAATGGTTATTGCCTCCAGCCAAGATTTGAGTGTATGTACATATGTATCTACAGAATCTTTGAAAACAAGTTAGGAGGCTCCAGTTCAAAACTATTAACACGGCAACGGATGGGTATGCGATTTCAATGATATTATAGAGCTACTACAAACAAAGGACCAGTTTTTGCCTCATTTTAACGAACCTTTCCTTTCGCTCCATCACTAGATTTATAACTTTAAAGGACTTCAGTCCTAAGTGATAAAGTACACTAAAACAAAGAAAAAAACTCGCTTCGCATAAGCTATCAAAGGAATACTCTCAGACAATGCACTTCACTAAGAGCTTAATTGATTTCCATGAAACAATCATTTAAGTAATACCATCTAAAAAAATGTTTTCATCACATTATTAAAAAAAATTAAATCAACTTTAATTGTCATGTCTCAGCTTATCCTTTCCAAGGCTACCAGAAAACCTCTCCTAAAAACATCAAAGCCAAAACTTACGATAAAACTTCAAACAGATATGTCACTCCTACCTCCCTCCCTTCCAAAAAAAAAGTTCTCCCATTTAATGACCCAAATAATTAATGCAAAACAACAAAAGCTTCTCAAATAATTACACAACCCGAGCCAAAGACTAAAAACTTTCTTCCAATACAAAAAGAGAATGAAAACTGCGACGGAAGAAAAATCCCGACAATAGAACTCTAATGGACGGCGAAGATGAAAATTCAGTCAGAGGTCCTTTTACTTCTTATCCTTTCACAAAAAAAAAAGCAGAAAAAAAACACGAAACGACGACGATCATCTTCCACTTGGACCAACAATGTGAAACCATGGATAGCTTAAAAGTGGAGCACAGTTCCTCTGATTCTGTACCGCCTCCTCCTCCTCCTCCTCCTATTATCTAGTCATGTAGTCCTTTGGATTTCGCAAAGCAATCGAAAGATAAAGAACTAGAGAGAAACACACAAAAAAAAAAAAAAAACATAGCACAACGTCTAATTACATAGTAATTTATCTTCCGTGAAAGACTGCCTTGTTAAAGAGATTCTGAGAAAAGGGACGAAGGACAGGCACACATACAGATAGTAGTTTGCACATGAAGTGTACGCGAAGGCGTTAGAAAAGCTGCAGCAGCAGCGCTAACGCTTAAAGTTCAACTTGTTAATGTTTAAACAGGCAATTATCCTTTACTTAAGCCACCATCACCGGCATGTTTATATTGTATTCCATTTATCTCCTAGCTTAGTGGCGGTCCATAATCGTTCCTCAAATGGCCTCGATGGGATGCATCCTTTGGTTTGGGCTGATTTTAAATTTTCTTTAATTTTTTTTTTCTCTTTCTTTACCTCTCTCTAGTGTAACAGTCGATTCGAAGGACAATTTCATTGAGAGAATTGAATTTCTCTTTCATTTCATATTCTGAAATAATTATTTTTCGGTTGAAAGTCCTTGCAATGGAGTCCTTGCAGTCCCCGCGCTACGCTAAGGTGCATATTATCAAGAACTTTATCTATGACTGCGTTGAGTTTGTGCGTTCTTTTATTTCATCCTGTTAGAGTGCACATCGTCATTTCTTTTGTTTTGTTCCGTTAAAATTTTATAAAGAACCATTATCCTGAACTTTGCATTTGCGGTGGTATGGCCTGTGAAAGTTTTCACTTCTCAACACAGTTGTTGGGTTGTGATGCGGAACGACAGCACAGCGGAATAGATTATATGCAGTAAAAATTGCACAAGAAGACTGAGCAAGTTCGAGGAATGTCTGCTGTCTGTTGGAGAAACTTAAAAAAACGTGAGGATTGTTGGAAAAAATTAAATGAAAGAAAACTTCAAGCAGTCTGTTGTCCTGAAAGGACATGCGAATTCTAAGAAAAATGCGTTTAAATTGGATTTTAAATTGAAATTAATAAACAGTATTTTTTTTCTCTTTTTTGTTAATGCAAACTAAATTCATTATTCAGGTTCAGTTGTCAGTTGACTCAAGAGATTCACAATAATGCAGATACAAAGATAGATGTGTTTCTGTTGTTGCTCTAGTGCTATTAGTCTTTCAAAGATGTTTCCTTATGTTTTTATTGTTGTGAAAACGCCATTGATATGCTTTGGAAAGAAATAAGAGAACGTTTCTAAGGATACTTGGCTACCAGCACGTATGATTCGCTATCCTGAAAAATCGCTGCAGAGAATACTTTCCGCTGAGTACTAACCTCTACGCGGAATAGTCGTTCAATGTTACTTCGCGTGGCTGTTAAGCAATTTATAGTATTGTTGCCATATTTGATGCTTATGGTCGCCTGAGTTTCTTATAGCTCACTTTGCTTGACTCTCAAGAATGTGCAAATTCCCATCCAATTGTCTTCTAACCGCATCACTTACTGAGAAACTGTGGACTTGGCGCGTCAGATCTCCGTTCTATGCAGCATCTGCAATGGATTACTGCAATGAAATTCTGCGTGCTCCATATCTTCCTACTGTTCTAGACAATCAGGGTAGAAAGGGGAACCATTGTGTCCATACGGGTGTACTCGGAGTACTCGGTTTGTCCAGACCTCGATGGTCGAACTCAACTTGTTCATATGTCCACCTGCCTTTGCACTAATGCTCTACGTGACTTACCACACAACCATTGAAGCTGCCTTTTCCTCTTCCATGACTCTTTTTATCACACTTGCATCTTCTAGGTTTCGAGCTCTTCTGTTAAAGACCCTTAGCATATCATTTGCCACAACGTAAAGGCTGCTTCATCAGATATTATTTGAAAACTATTGACTATCTTCAATCTACTGAGTTTGTATATTGACCATAATTTTCCCCTGTTTCCTTTGTCACAAGTGTGCCTACCGATACAGAGAGTTAGGCTATAAGAGGATTGAGTTAACTACTCTGGATATAAATATATTCTTAGCAAGTATTCAAGAAAGAGATGCCTTCAGCATTGACACCATTGACAATTCGTGCTGTGCGCGTTATATTTTTCGCACGAAAGAGGGAACTTATGTTTAATGTCATATCTGTAAGGCGTGATTGAGAAGCTTCTCATGAAAGTTACGCAACACTCGAATGTTTGTCAGACATTCGCGAGAAAAGGGACTGCGAAAAAACTTGTTGGTGTTTCTTGCACTTGTACGTCGGACCTTCCGCACAGTACTCCATCGCACCAGCAGTGTTTGGCCACGGCACCATCACGAAGAAAATAATTCATAAGAAAAAAAACAAGCTTCAAGCTGCCTCCCAACTAAGTCCCACAATCGTTAGAGACCAATGTACCCAGCATATGTATGTGATATGTATGTATGTATGTATGTATTTCAACTCGAAACCTTCGCATCGACCTGGTCGCATATGATAACACATACCGTCAAAGTTATATAAGGCGGTACCAAGTCACTGTGACATTGTCGGGAATTGTGCAGTTGGAAAACTTCTTCGAGAAGGGTTTTCTGGTAGAAACGGTATAGGTCGTATACTGACCGTCTTACTCATCATGGAGGTTTGAGGCGTTAACCGAAATATTTCGGTCAATTCAATACCACTAAGCTACTAAAACAAGTTTTAAATCAAAAAATATCTAACGAACTTCCGTCCCGTCCCTGTCCTGTTGTCAAAATCACCTGAGAAGAAATAAAAACAGCCATTTGACCCCTAACTTTCCACCACAAACACTTAGTTAACATTTCAACCGCATTGAGTCCAATATCCACAACTCTAGCTCTCACGCACATCCTTGAAACTTTTCAAATCGTTTGTGAAATCGAGTATCTATCCAAAGAGAAACTTTTCTCAGTGCCCGGAATTGATTGTCAACCGGGAAGCCCAAGGATACTTATGCCTTTTCAATTCCACAACGCGCTACATTTTTTATTTTTTCTACACACCTATACACTCTCTGGACTGCGCTCCGGATGTGTATGCCGAAAGATTAATGGTGTCAGTGAACGTGATTTATTATCAAAAGGAAGGCATAAAATCATCACAGCACCAAAAATCCGTTTCTGATCTTCTTGTCGAGTCGTCAGAAAATGCCGGTCATTTTGTCTCAAAAAAATTAATCTGGAAAAAAATAACTAAGGAAAAATCCTGCAAAAGGATATCCAATTAATGCGGTCAATAACAAATGAATGGTTTCGCAAATAGCCTAGGGATACGTCATACTCTTACTTCAGCCAATCACTATCATACCCATGCTTGTGCCCTGTTGACGGTTGTAAAGGATGCCAGGTTGCATTAATCATCAAGATAATTGTCCTCCTTTAACTCGTCAGCAATTGCCGTACCAATTTCTGGATTGAAAATAAGTCGGACTGAGAAATGTGGGCAAAGTTTTCCGTTTGCACAATTTTTAGTTTATTTTTAATTTTATCATTGGAAGCAACCGCAGTTCCGCGAACTATTTTGAGGTTGAATCCGGTATTCATTTCAAAAACTTTAGCTCAGAAAATACTGTAGAGTATCAGTTATACACCTAAGGGGATTGCAAAAGTTTTCAATTAACCGGAATTTCTCGTGGGAATACAAATAATATTCAGTGTGTTTGTTGTATAAGGTTTTCGTAGGAAAATATGCTTAGGCCCACACTTTACTCGGTGGGAGTGTTTGTGCATGAAACTGAATGTGGGTAGTTTTTGACTAACTGTTTCCGGTTTAAATTAGAGAAATTAACATATGTATAATGATGGCGAAAACTTGGTTTCTGCATTTATGCGACTGCCTTATCGAGGACAACAAAACTTTTTTCTCTCGAAAAACAGGACGAACAGGACATGTTTATGTGTCCAAGTAAATGAACTCCAATTTTATCTGCACTTATGGCCCTATCATCAATTCTTTCATTTAGTGTCTTAATTTTGGAATTTTTCCAAAAGGAATCTTAAGTTGGCACACTTTCGATACATGCTATCAATCCTATTCAGGGCGGGTAACAAGTGGACGTTGTGTACACCGACAGGGCGATTCATTCTGTGAGTCATGAAATATTGTAAGAAAAGCCGTTAAATTTTGGTTTTCACTCTAAGTTTTTAAACTGGATTTCATCGTTCTTAATGGAATAAATCCAAAGAGTGCAAATTGAAAATTGTTGCTCATGTTCAACAGGAGATCCACAAAAAAGTCACTTGGACCCCGTACTGATTTATTATTTTTACTGACGACATTCTTTTACACAGACAACTCTGCGAATTTCTAAAACAAAAAATTTTAAGATATACCTTAAATCCTACACGATAGGGTCTTAGTTGGTCATGAGCAATATTCTAGAGTACCACCTAATAGTGCCCACTGTAAGATGAACTCCATTCCTCGATCATAATACAGACAATTAAGACCGTCAATACAAAGTCCGCTTTAGATCCTCAGTATCAACCCCTATTATAGCATCCTCTGGTGTCCCTCAAGGCAGCCATTTCGGACCCCTGATCTTTATTACTACAATAAATGATGCCGAATGGGGAATGCATCATCCGGAACTCTGATCTTCTGGTTGATGTTGATGATATGAAAATCTTCAGATGTATGTACATATATCATCCACTACCGATTCTTGCCTCCTACAGGAGGAACTTAACAGTTTCTCCATCTGGTGTGACAAAAATTCCTTAGAACTTGACGTCAATAAATGTCATTCCATTACCTTCTGACGCGTCGTCTCCCAGTGCCTCCACATTTTACTACCTTATTCGTGACGGGCCTGTACTCTCTACCACGTCAGCACGCGATTTTGGTGTTATCTGCGATAGCCAACTCAACTTCCGATTACATATCGACATCACATATATGCAGAGCTGGTCAAAGGAGTTTTCTTAACCATATGTCACAAAATCCCTCCATCTGACCTTCGTTAGACCCCTCCTAGAGTACGCCAGCCAGGTATGGGTATGGTCTTCCCATTATGCTGCCCACTCCATAAGAATTGAGGCTGTTCAGCGTAGGTTCATCCTCTTGCGTTACGCGGCCTATATTGGGCTGATGATATACATCTATCGCCCTATGTTGATCGCCTTAAACTTATTAACCTTCAGTCATTGGAAAATCGCCGTGCTGTAGCCGACATACTTTTTATTCACCTACTGTTATCCGGTAGAATTGATAGTCCCGCCTTGCTTCAAGCGATTTCTTTCAATACCAATCCCCGCAACTGTCGGTCTGTTCTCCTATTCCGCGTATCTCCTCATCGCACTAACTATGGTTACAACGAACCAGTATCTAGAATGCTACGTAAATCAAATGGTGCGAGAAATTTTTTGACTTCAACAGAAGCAAAAGCTCACTTCCTAATATCCTACCCCACTAACTTTATACATAATCTTCAATTCCCACTTATTTCTACTCCCTGAATCACTTCCCTGTATAATTTTAAGTTTAGTTTATAAGGTGTGTAAGATATCTAGATATCTTTATGCAGTCACAGGCAGCCAAGAGCGCCCTAAGAATAAGCCAGTCTGAAAACTGGAAAATAAATACTGTGGGTCACTCAACGATCCTACAAAAATACATTGGCCACGGACTACATCACGCCATATTTAGACTTCTCGAGACCGTTCTTTTGCGCTTACCCTAGCATAGAAGAATGGAAAAATTACCACTTACCAAATGCACAATTTATATCTGTGTACACAGACGGCTCCAAAATGGCCACTGGCGTTGGTTCTGGCATTTTCTCCGAACTGCTGGGAATAGCACGATCAATCCGAATCCCAAACCATAGCAGCGTTTTCTAAGTGGAGGTCCTGGCAGTGACAACAGCAGTCCGTGAGTCTGCGGTAAGGACAATACTTCATGAAGGTATCACCTTTTTAATTGACAGCCATCGAAGCTTGTGATGTGCTGTTGCGAAGAACTCAAGGCTCTTGGCACGCAGCATAACGTCGTACTCTGCTGGGTTCCTGGACACGTAGGAATACCAGGCAACGAGAAGGCTGACGAGCTGGCAAGGGGTGGCTCTGCATCGACCACCGAATTGACAGACCCATTCGTGAGAATCCCGCCTTGTACACTTAAGCTTGAAGCTCTGCAGAGGCTGTGGCGAAGAGGAAATGATTGAGAATACAACCCACTTCCTATGCCACTGCGCCGGCCTCCAACATTCTAGATACAAGTTCTCCAGAACGCCAACGGAAGCTCCGATGATGCATGCCGGTAGAAAGCAAAAAGAGACGGGAAAATATTAGAAAAGATGACTCCACTTGGCGCGGGACTCTGTCAATCCAGCAGATATTTAGAACCTGAAATGTAGAGTTGTACTGAGGTTTATTAAGAGCGTCAATATAACTTCTGGTAAGAATATATGGGCCAGTGGGAAAAATCTTATAAGTCGCTGTATACTCTAAGGGTCTTAGTGTAGTACATACATATATAAGTAAGAAGTATATACATATCTAATAAATGTATGACTTCAGCTAATTTCGGTCTGAATCAGCAAACCGCTTTAGTCAACTCGATCCTTAGCTTACTACTTACAGTTTCGTGCTTGAAGTTGATTGAGGTTCCTAAAGCAATAGGTCGTCAGCATAGTATCAGTACGTGTCTTAAGAGAGATTGTTGCGTTTTAGGGCAAGAGTTTTTTTTCATGGTTACGATTCGATGTGTCACAGATGAATTCCGTTTACAATTTCCAAAGAAATTCCTTGATAGAACCAAGTGATTTCCGACTGCTGTCATTTTTGCTCATTATTTGACGAACCAAAGTCTATTGGGAAGCACTACTTCTACGAGGGGATTGTTATTCGTTTACCATGCGTTTATGTAGAGGTAGGAAAAATGTATTGCCAATAGACTAATCTGAGCAAAAATTCTTTAAGACCTATAAGCGTTCCTGGATTACGAACTTAGCATGCTAGCAAGTGATCTTTTAAAGCTCACCAATAATAAAAACAAAATTGACACAAAGTTAAGGGTAGTACTCCCTACTCTCATTTAGCGCTAATTTGTAGCCGAGGCGCTTTTAGTATTCTATGGATAGAATTAAGTGCACCTAAACGGCATTTATAAAAAATCACATTAACAACAAAAACATGAAATGCCTAATCCCTCTAATGTCGGAAAGAGTCACCGCCTTCCATAGCAAAAGAAACCATTACCCACGCAGAAAAACCATTCCCGACATCGGGCGTAGTACAAGATTACTGATTAATTGATTACAGTCTGAATCCTTACCTGGTAAATAACTTACCCGGCAAAATTATAACTTATCGCCTTAGGACTACATTGGAATTACAATAGCACGCTTTCAGGTAAGCCACGACCAGAAGTGTAACCAACTCCAACGCTCCCTTTCCTCTTGTTTTCTGTGTGTGCCCTCAGGTGAACACTTAATGGCAGAGGTCACTCGTTAGCTATTTCCTTAGAAATTCTTGGATCATGTTCTCGCCTGATAAAGGCGCATTGTAGTCCTCCAGTTAACGTTCCGTTATTTTTTTTTTTATGACTACAATTTGTTTGACGATAAATTAGCCACCACAGTACCAATGTTAAATAGAAAGCCACACTTTTTTGAATGTAGTGGTGAAGGAGGAAAGGAGAGCAAGGACTCTCACACACCGGCGCGCGGTAGCGAGTCGCTACTTAGATTTATTAATTGTTGGGCAAAGTCAACCTTGTGTTATCCTTAAACATAAATCGTTGGTCGCACACGTTGCGTGTCACGCTCGCTCAAAGGGACTACTCGCTCGCACGAAGGCGAACAGTGTCGAATCGGAACTTTTTTTGTGGACTAATGGGTGCGTTTAATAGCATATTACAGGTTTACTATTAAGATTTGGTAACATTTGGTCATTACTCACGCGGTAAGTAAGGCAAGATTGGTTTGATTGATTAGAAGTGAAATTGATTTCTTGTTATATTTTAATTTGATTGTTTGTGTTTTGTTTTTTGTCTTTTTGTTAATGATAATGCAAAGCAAAGGAGATTCCGTCAAGGGGATGTTACTGAATTGTAATGAGTAAGTGTACTGAAGGATGACATGTACGTAGTTTTATTGGTATTGAATTATATTTCAAATATGATTAATGAGTGTCAATAGTGAATGGATTTGTATCCCTACAACGGCTGATAATCATGTGCACTGCACCCTAAATACGAAGGTGTTTTGACAAGTTCATAATATGAGCACGAAAACATACTTGAAAGTTTTATCCTTCAACGTAATCTATTTTAAGCTGAATTTTAAAAAAACTTTTTCCTCAAGGCTTTTTTCAAGCTTCTAAAAAAAACTCTGTCCTTCCAAATGTGTTCTTACATAGATTCTGGAACAGACAAAAGTCATACCGAACCATATCAGTTAAATAGGGATGAAGCAGCAGTAATTCAAACTCACAGTTTGAATTCAAATCTGGTTTCTCAACATTGCTTCGGTTAATAAGGGTTACGATATTCCCGAGGATCGCATGCCTGTTATAAGATTTGACTAGAATCCATTCCCATATACCTAGTTTAAACTGCATACGAAAGAATAAAGCTGGTCTCTGTTGCTTGTTACTGGATACCGATCGATGAGAGTATATCGATAGTCACCGTTGTGGCTATAATAAATGCCGCATCGTACAACTTTATGCGAAAGACGCTCCCCTTTTAGTGTTTTTCCTATAAGCCACCGCTTTCCATCGTCTACGTGTTTTCACTTTCACGAAATTGGCTCACATTTGAAGGCCATGGGATATTATTAAAGATACCGCTCTTGGATCCGAGGAAGCCTTCACGTTGAAGAACTCATCTCGAAAAAATTGGAGCACGACGGGCTCAGTTGGAATTACCATGTTCAAAGGAGGGATTCTACGAACCCTGTCAAAAAGGCAATGTTAATCAACGTTCCTACACAAGCGCGGAAGAGAGACAGGCCAAAAAAATTCTTGGATTAAACAAATGCAGAAACAGCAGCATTTGATGGGCCTCAGTGACGAAGTGATCCGAAACCGGGAGGCCTACAGAATATTTTCTGAGGTCGAAAGTGGGAGGGTTATGATCTCTATAATCCTGATCATAACCTCGCCGAACAAAAGGAAGAGGAAGCTCTTGTCAGGATCATATTGCAAATCTCTTTAGACCAACACACTGTCGCATGGCTCCAGACTCACCACAAATGAATGCTTTCTCTTACCTTACAGATCCATCCGACTCTTTTTTAAATTGCCGCAACCTATCTCCACGGATCTATGAGAAGTATCCTGGTCTAAAGGGTTGCATTACACGGTGTGTTAGCTATGTCATTGTCGTCAAATGGTGATGTATTTTCTAATTCTATCATGGACCTGGTCATTAGAAATGCGATTAAGCCAGAAAATTCTCAGTGTTTCAGAAACGGTTATTTTTCAATTGGTACACCCATATAATAGCATGTATTCGACATTGCAGTCGTACGAGTAGCTTTACAATAAGGCTTGCTTCCCACATCCCTTTGCAATTCGGTTCCTCATTCGGTCGGGACATTACTCATAAGTTATTAGAAACTTCCTAATGGCTGGATGATTTAGAAATATGGTAGACTCTAATTGGTGTTAACCAGGGAAAACCCAGTGCTGTAACAATTACTACGCATCAATTGTGCTTATTTGATCTCCGGACTCAACTGGCTAAAGACAAAAATAATAGCACTATAAACACGGCAGCGGACGAATCCCTCAGATGGAACCAACGGTAGCGTGATAAGTTTCTCGAGCGAATACATTGCATTATCTAGACTTCTACGACATATATGGAGCTTAAGCATAAAGGATTTCCTAGATTAGTTAGATTATTGGAAAAGAGATGTTGTCCTATCAGCTCTAAATAGGCCAACGTCAGTGCGTTACCGACATCATTATAACCGACCTATCATCCTAGGGGTTTCAACAATGGAACTTGTACTCCAAGTTAGAGGTTGTGCTGCTGGTGTAGCCACCCGACAGCAGATGGAAGAGAGAGTTTGCGAAGTAGCAACAAGCCTCGGCTATGGGCAGATTTACTGATGACGAACTATGCAAAGAAGGACAACGAACTTCGGATCTGTACGTGGAATGTTAAGGGACCTTAATTGGCTACGTACGGCTGAACAACGAGCGTAGACCCGAGAGTGCTGCAAGGCAGATATCACTACCACTCAAGAAGTGCATTGAGATGGGCCGGGCAAAATGCGACATTTGTTACAGAGATGCCGCATCTAACGTGCTGGGTTTTACTCGGCCACCGCAACGAAACTTATGGTTTGACGACGAGTGCAGGTAAGCACAGCAGCTTAACAAGAGCTATGTATACAAATCGGCGCTGCATACCACGCCTAGAACTGGCCACGAGCTCTAAGAGCAGAAGAATAGAGACAAGCACCGTCTTCTCAGCAGGAAAAAGAAGGAGCATGAGAAGCGCGAGTTACGTCGCCATCGGAAAATCCTATCCATTTGCATAAGCCTGTCGGTCCTTGCCTTGTCAAAGTAAGGCCAAATACTTCTTGTGGTTGCACAAGTGTCCTGGGAAGACCACTTGTTGTTTGCCTCTCTTAAGGCCTTGACCACTGCTTCAAGCTTTAGTGTGCAAGACGGGATATTTACTGATAAGTCTATCTGATCCGCTCGAGATTCGGAGCCTCTTCTAGCCAATTCGTCCGCGATCTCGTTACCTCATGTCCAGTGACCCAACAGAGCGTAGCCTTGTGATGTGTTCCAACAACCTTTAGTTCTTCTTGACAGCACTTCACAAGCTTGGATTTGATTTCAGTAGCAGTAATCGCTTTCATTGCTGTCTGCCGATGAAAAAGATGATACCTTCTTGAGGTATTGCCCTCAACGTAGTTCCACGGGCGGTTATTGCCACTGCTAGGACATCTGCTTGGAAAACACTGCCGTGGTTCGGGAGGCGAACTGATTCGGAAAAATACCTGATCTCACGCCTATGTCTAGCTTTGATCCGTCTGGTATTGAGTAGTCCGTAGTAGGTACTTTGCCTAGATGTTTTTTCAGGATCGTAGAATAACCCATAGTGCTTGGTCACCATCTGGCTGTTTGACTTATTCTTAGGGCACTGGTTGCTGCCGGAGCTTGTACGAGCTTCCAGCGGAAGCAGGATATAAAGCAGGTTTGTCTAAGCACACAAATTAAAACTGTTTTACCCAACTGTACGTGTACCTAGGTATTCTTAAATATAGGGTCATTCATTTTTCGGTTTCGAAAGTAAAGCTAAATAAAACACACAGCACATATATGTATTTTTGATGAAAATTTTAATTCAGTATAAGGTTTGGACTTTGCCATTAAGTGTGAAAAACAATATCATTCAAATGGCCGCCTCGGGAAGATTCGCAGCATGCGATTCTTTTGAGGTAATTTTTAACCACTTTTTCGCACATTTCGGGCGGTATCTCGACCATTACTTGAGTAATGTTGGTTTTTAATGCGTCTAGAGTTCGAGGATTATTCGCGTAAACACAGTCTTTTGCGTAGCCCCACAGAAAAAAATCTAACGGTGTTAAATCACATGATCTTGGTGGCCAATTGACGTCGCCAAAACGTGAAATTACGCGACCAGGAAACTTCTCACGCAATAAAGCCATAATTGGTCGTGTTGTGTGGCTTGTTGCCCCGTCTTGTTGGAACCACATATCGTCCAAGTCATGATCTTCAATAGCCGGCCAAAAAAAATCGGTTATCATTCGACCATATCGCTCCGAATTGACTGTCCGCCAATTGGCATCTTCGAAGAAATACGGACCAATGACACCTTTCGACCATAGAGCACACCAAACAGTCACTTTTTCTGGATGCAACGGCACCTCTTCGATCACTAGTGGGTTTTCTGAGCCCCATATGCGGCAATTTTGTTTGTTTACATACCCACCGAGTGAGAAATGTGCCTCATCACTGAAGAAAATGTTGTTCGAAAAATCGGTGTTTATTGTCTGTTGTTCCAACACCCAAGAAGCGTGTCTACGGCGTTGTGAATGGTCAGGAGGATTCAATTGTTCCGTAAGTTGAACTTTATAAGGATGAAGATGCAAATCCAAATGCAAAACTAGCCATAGTGAGGTGTACGACACGTTCAACTGCTGCGAACGCCGGGAAATCGATAAATTCGGATCATCGGCAACACTTGCACTTACAGCAGCATTATTTTCGACGGAGCGTGCATTACGATGATGCACAGGCCTTACAACATCAGTAACGATTCCACTATATTCAAATTTCTTCACAATTTTACCGATTGCTTGCGTAGTCGGTCGATTATGACGACCATAATCATCGCGTAATGCGCGAAAAGTGTCTGCGTTTGAATCACCACTTTTCTAGTAAGTTTTAATAATTTTAACGCGTTGTTCGATTGTTAAGAGATCCATTATCGTAAATGGCAAATATTCAACTAATATTATGACACTTCAAATGACAGCTAAGTTTGGCATGTGTCAAATGCCAGCGCTACCAACTTGAAATCACGAAATGAATGACCCTTTACAATGATTCATGTAGCTCTTAAGAGAATTCCTTACGAGGCGACGCCACGATCTTCAACATACGCTTGAGTGCCTCCATTGTTCACGTGTTCCCCTTGCGGGTGAAAAATTTCAAAACCCTCTTTCCAAATCAAAGCGCAGATAAACACATCTAAATCTAAAAGCAGAAACAAAATTTGAATAAAAATGTTATTCAGAACCGCACATTTTCTGGTAGTTCTTGACACATGCTTCATGAAATCATTTATTTACAAGGAATTCATCCACAATTTATGGAAGCAATTTGCCAAGTTATTCGGAACGAAAACATATTTTCGCTCGACTCTATAATTGACCAAGATAAGCATGTTTATGAATCGTAGAACGCGCGTCCGGAAAACAAAAGAATTTAAATGATTGGAAAAAAATCCATAATCTCCAGGACATAAGGCTATTCAGTCGTAGGTACTTTTTGTTATTTTTCAGCTGCCATCTAACCCACCCGCCACACAAGGATAATTTTAAAATTTATGCGTCACGACAATGGTGGTTGGCTGCGCTGTGGAAATAGAGTCATAAATCCGCCCCGGGATAGCAAGCCTGAAACATCAAATTATGTAAGCAGGCATTTTAACATAATAACTTTGTAATAAAAATAAGAAGCCCTCAAATGCCAACTATCATGACGGCGGCTCATAAAGGCCGCCTTGGAATGTGGACGCGGGCGGTATTTCATCGTTGACGGTTCCTTGGTTTCTTTTTATCCTTATCGCGGTATACTCGTATAGTTCTTGTTTTGTGCTGGTGGTGTTTTGTAGTTTAGTTTTGCTTTGTTTATTTAATTCGCTTTCAAAAAGAAAAAAACAAAGAATGGGCGCCGAAAGTGGGTAAACGAAACATATTTCTTTCGTGTTAATGACTTATTTTATTATTTGACATCGTGGCCTGACAGTTATTGCCCGGTCCCCAGCAAGGGATATTTACGTCTTTTAGATTAGCTAATGTAATAACAAAAAGGTGACTCTTGTTGAGTTTGATGGTTTATGGGAGCGCAAATAAAGAAAACAGGACGTTCTGGGGTGATTATTAGTTGAGGCCATTACCGGTGGGAATTTCTTGAAAATTCTAAAACAACATGAAACTAAATGTGTAGACTGTGTGTTATGCCAGGACCGTCATTGTATTAGCATGCAATGTTTTTATAATGACTGGCTTGTTAAAAAACTGGAATTTCGTATCAAAGCTAATTTCACTTTGCCAAGTTGCTGTTAACTTTTTGATAGTCGGCTCTAAGAGCAGAAAAGAACGAACGAGCAAGGAAAAATGGTACAGAGCTTCAAGAGCGATGAAATAATTTTAATACGACTATTATTAAAATTACAGAAGATACCGTAGAAGAACAATTTGGCAATACGAGAATGCCGATTGGAGCGGCCAAAATTCGTTCTTCAGGACTTTTAACTGGTCTCTATGCTTCCTCGATAGAGATGTAAACGCCGCTACTGACATGATTACAGACTTGGTTTTATTTGGGATGCGCTCCTTCATTCCGAGTTAAACTGTTAACATCAAACCAAAACAAGAACTCTGGTTCAATCCGACTTGTGCGATTGCCATCCAGAAAAAGGAAGAGACTTTTGCGTTATAGCGCCAAACCCCAAGCAAGGCTAGAAATGACTGCAACTCAATTTTAAAGCGTGCGAAATTCCTACGAGACCAAAAAGTGAGGCAAAAAATACTGCAATGTCCTAAAGGCAGTAAATCTTTCTAGTCTTTCGTCAAAAAAATCAAAGGCTCCGCCTCATCGTCCATCCCAGCTCTTGTCCACAACGATCAAAATATCACTGACTCTAAAGAGAAAGCCAATCTGTTAGCAGCTATGTTCGCCGCAAATTCGACCTTGCCGGATTCTTCTCTATCACCACCATTACTGAGTCCGGTTCAATATACCTTAGGACAAATATTTTTCCGAATCCGCTCAGTAGCTCGAGTCCTAAAAGATCTCAACAGAAACAAATCTTCAGGTCCAGATGGGATCCCTCCCCTTGTTTTGAAGAGGTGTTCTTCTACCCTGGCTACACATCTACGTAAGCTCTTCTACCTGTCATACTCTACGGGCATCTTCCCGGATAGGTGGAAACTCGCACACGTCTCTCCTTCAAACTACCGACCCATAGCCCTGACATCAGTGCTCTCTAAGGTCATGGAAAGCTTTGTAAATTTCCATCTCATGAGATATCTTGAAAGAAACCGTCTTCTAAATGACCGTCAGTACGGTTTCCGTCAACAACGTTACACAGAGGACCTTATGGTGTACCTCATGGTGTACCTTACGGAAAAATGGAACCATAGTATTCACCACCACGGTGAATGCCGAATTGTTGCCTTAGATATCTCTAAAGCTTTCTCTAGAGTATGGCACAGTGCGCTCTTAAGCAAAATCCATGCTTACGGTGTCGGTAGAATTTTCTCATCATGGATTGCAAGCTTTTTAAGTAATCGGTCTATACGAGTTGTATTAGACGGATATACTTCTACGCCATTCTCTACCAATGCTGGTATACCTCTGGGCTCAGTCTTCTCTCCGACCCTGTTTTTAATATTCATTAACGACCTTCTCTCTCTCACTTGCAATCCTATCCATTCCTTTGCGGATGACAGCACTCTTGACTTCGCTTATTCTTTTTCGACTCCACGACTGACACCCCTAGCTGTGGAGTCTCAACGGCAGCGAATGTCAACCGAGCTCAACTCCGATATTGATGCAATCATCAATTGGGGTGCGAATAACCGGGTTGAGTTCAATTCGTCAAAAACCCAGTGCTGTCTCCTGTCTCTGAAGCGGAATGCTAAAGTAGCCACACTAAAAATGAATGGAACTGATATTGAGGAATCTAATGGCTTGTCAATGCTTGGCATGCAAATCACCCCAGACCTTCACTGGAATCATATGATTTCCGAAGCTGCGAAAAGTGGCGCAAGGTGCCTCGGATACCTCAAGAGGTGTAAACGTTTTTTCAGTTCTGCAGACTTGGCTACTATCTATAAAGCTTATATGCGTCCGAAACTCGAATACAACTCACCTGTTTGGGCGAGAGCTCCCGCAACTTGTTTGAGTTTACTAGACTGTGTCCGGCGTCAGGCATGTAGATTGATTGGTGACCCGTCAATTTGCAACCAAATCCCTTCGCTGGAGCACCGTCGGAATGTTGGATGCTTATCGGTCCTGTACCGATTTTTCCACCACAGATGCTCGGATGAAATCGATGGTTGTGTCCCGCCTGTCCGTCAGTTTAATCATACTACACGAGCGGTCTCTTCCGCGCACCCTTATCTTTTAAAATCTATCTTCGGTCGCGCAGTGAAATTCAGAAATTCGTTCTTTAGCCACTCAAGACGTAAATATGTGGAATGAATGTTGAGCTCTGAATCTATGTAACTGCTGAAGATAATAATATTATTTTTACCGATTTTAACATTGAAGCATTGAGGAGTACGATTTTGGCAGGCTCTGTAAGCACCACTCAGATTAAAAATTCCTCTTTGACAAGGTCTTTAACCTCCATGTAGGTAATACTCTAATGTTAAAGAAATTGGGTTTAATACGGATCACAGATATGTCATCGCGTCCAAACCACTTGACTTGAATTTATCACGACGAATCCGCATCCTAACATGTGCAACTTTTGTGGCAGCTGTACTATCCATCGTATCTCCTGAATCCCAGTAATGTTTGCCCTTTTAGTTTGAGGTTTACGCTCTTAAGTATCACCAGGGGTGTACAGTGCGCATACATTCCAGGTGCATAGTCGCCGGCCATAGCATATTTTGCTACGTAGGGAAGCTAGCCAACAGTATAGCCCCCAACTCCAGTTCCATTGATAAAAACCCATAGGAAGAGAGGTCAGTTAAGCCGATATCAGCAACCCACTTTGGTGATATGTGTGCTGCCACTGGCCCATTAATGCCTCATCCGCCAACATCTCTGCTTCTGAGGACTTCTATCTTTCTGAGATGCAGTTCAGCAAACCAGGTCAGCAATAAATGCCTCGTTCGGTTTAATACAACAGGACAAAGCGCTCAGTTACATACATATGTAAAAATGTATGATGTTAAATCGGGCTCAGTATACTGTCATTGTTAGTTCGCTATAAGAAGCCTGTGTATGAGAAAAAAAATATACACTTTGCTTGTACTGGAGCTATCTTTTGAACAATCACACCGGTCGGCCTTGTATTTGAGTCATCACACTAAAAAATGGTCGCAAATATGATTTAAGAAGGTTGTAAGGTTTAGGAGCTCAGGAGATAGTTATAGACAGACGGACGGACCATGAAAAATTGCATCCTTCCTGAGCACATACCCGCAACGTAATCATATCTCCTAGTTTCTTTACTTTATTTACTTGTGTACACTACATACTCTCTGGTTCTTCAAAATAATAATTCATATTCAATACTACTTATGTATCGACTCTTCTCGAATTGCTTTTAATTTTTTCTGCCTCTTTCCTTTTTGAACACCAAACAGTCTCTGTAACCCATTTTCGAATTCACTCGTACCGATGTAGACACCGCTATTAAACAGACACTCCTTTGATTTATAGCGGTTAGTACACTTTATTGTTTTTTATGCGCCAGCCTCTCCAATCGAAATCCTTTTTGTTGTAGCGACCATGTGAGTCATTCGGATCCACGAATAAAAACATCCTGCAAACATTTTCGACAACTAATGGCTGCATTCATTGCAATAAATAGGGTTTTATTGTTTGCCATCTATCCTGTAGAGTCGAGAGTCCGTTTCATACGTTGCAATTTATCCCCGCAAAAAAGTGATTGTGCCCAGCCGCATTTGTCGGAAATAATGTGCCATATAATGAAGTGAAATTTTGCTCCGTGCAATTAAATTTTATTGATTAATTGAAGGACCATTTGTTCTTTTTTTTTATAAAGTACAACAGCACACTTGTTCGTGAGTTAAGAGACTTCACCCCCTCTTATGTTGGCGTGTGAACTAGTTACTTTTAAAGTACAAAACAATTATGGTCCTATGCGATCTAGTGCGGCTGTTAAAAATGGTTCCAGTGCGGGTTGTAAACTTTGTGACCGGACTGAATAGCTTAGAGCTTACATATATTTATGTAATTTAACAGGAGCTGCACTCATGCAATATTTGCATATTTTGATTTGTTACGGTGCGATAATTCATGGTCGATTCGCATGTTAGGGTGGATTAATAATCCTTGGGCTGTAAATTATTTTTATCAGTAAGCAGATTTTTTTTTCGGTTATTTGCGGACACGAAACATCAAGGAGTGCAGGACTTAATTTTTTTTTGTTTCTAGTACTGCCGATTCCGCACTGCTCGGTATATGACAGCTGTATATTTGTAAATTGTTTCAGTTTTGAGTTTGAATGGTTTTACAAGGTTTTACAAAGTCGAAGAAAGGATATATTTGGCCTCACTATTGACTCGTACAGAATAACTGTAAGAGAATGTTCGGAAAACCGAGCCTGCACATCTGTCCTTCATAACATTATAAGTAAGATCGAGAATGTCCTGAAGCAGGGGAGCTACGTACATATATTTCGGGAGGATTTGTCGACAACTAGTGAACCCTAGATAACGAAAGCGGTGGGGATGATGGCATTTCTGCGGAGCATTTTCAAACAGCACCAGGTACGATGGCAGGCCACCTCCAAAGTTTCCAGAAGAATTCTTAAGTCGGCGTTTCATTATGTGTGCCTTAGGAAGGAGAAGAATTCATGAAAAACTCATAACCATTACGGACGCTGCTTTTGATAAGTTTCACGCTTTATTTAATGGCAAGGTGTTTGATAAATTTAAGGCTTAAGATAGTCAGTGTTAAGACTGCCACCAGTCTTATTTCTGGTGGTAATCAATGATGCTTTTCATGTTGCTTCATGAAGCAAACCACAGCATCGTACAATGGGCAATGACATCTTGGCTCAAACATTCTTAGTACGCTGAGGAATTTTGTTGGCTTTCACGCAAAATAATGCTTTTTCATGCAATGTGATACAGTCTTGAAGCCGTCAAAAATAGCTTAAAAGTCTTTCGTCTTTCCATCCCTTCCGTTAGATTAGGCATTGCTGGCCATCACGTGCTAACAAAGTTGACAAATCTCTGTACTTGTTAATTGAATCTCGGCCAATGGTGGCACCAAACTCGAAATGCTTTCCAACGACTTCTCCGCTCTTACATTGAGGCTACTCTAGGGAACAAGAGAGCTCCGCAGGATTTGATAAATATAATAATGGATTTTAGGCAGCGGATTCTATTGTATAATACACAGGGCTTGGTCTTAGGACCGCTTTAGTGGAATATTGTGTATGATGGCAGTCTTCGATTTATTAATACCGGACGAAGCAAAAACCGTAGGATTTGCTGATGACATCGGCATTGTTGTAGCGATCAAATTTTTGGAGGAAGTCACCCAAATCAGCAAGGACACTATTAGGATAGTCCAAAAATTACTAAGGCTTGCCGAAAATGCCACAGAAGCGGTACTGATCAGCAGCAGAAAAAAGTGCGAAACAATTGCAATCACTGTAGGTGGTCACCCGATTAAATTTAAACCAACAGTCAAGTATCTGTGTGTGGTTATTGATACTAAGCTAATATTTAAACAACACCTAGAGCATGTAAGTGAGAAAACCTCACGAGTGCATGCACTCATGCGGATAATGCCAAACGTAGGAGCAACAAGGTATAGCCGAAGACGACGGTATGTGATTGTAATCCAGTCAGTAATCTTGTATGCTTCACCAACCTATGAAGACCAAGTCGTCTAAGAAGTAAATCGAAACACAGAGCTGCTGAGAGTATGTAGTGCATATCGCACAACATCTAGCGATGCAGCATGTGTCATTGTAGAAATATATCCCTTTGACCTGTTATCAGATAAACTGCAAAAGATATATGAAAAGAAAAACAATGTCGGCGACGAAAATTGTGAAATGAACACCACTGAGGGGAAAAATGGCTTAAGAGAAGCTGAACAAACTGCCAGTCAATAAAAATTGCAGCAGCTCTGGAATGCATCAAATTAAGGTCGATGGACGTACCGACTTATCCCGACAATCAGCGACTGACTGACATGACTCAAATGCTAAGTGATCATGAATGCTTCTTTCCTACTTACATAAGCTTAAACTCGACGACACCCCCCTAATTTTCCGTCCTGTGAGGGAAGACGGTAAGACGTTGAGCATGGGTATTTTCAATGCCCTCGATTCCAACTTCAGAGAGAAATCGTACAAAGAGAACTAGAAGAAAAACCAAAACCTGAACATAATAGACACATACAGTCGCAAGCAAAATGGGATGCAGTAGGCGCGTTCACAAAATAGAACTCGAATAAACTTAGACAACTGGAACGGGTAAGAAGGAGAGATGAATAAAGGTGAAGGATGGTCCAAGAGACTGGCCATGTAGACATTTGAAGAAAGCAAGAATTGCTAAATCCTGCTCCGTGAACGAATACCTGGAGGTAGTACCGCGAGGTATAGAAAAAGGGTATAAAAGTGTGGTACGCGGTATATCGCAAGTGCTGTCCTTTGCATGCTGCGAAGGTAAATTTAAATTTTTCAAAAGGTAGATTCAATTTCCTATTCGTCCCTACAGTTGGCGAACAGTACCCAGTTAGAGCGCCAATTAGTAAGACTGGTAGATCTTATCTTATCGAAAACTGGCCATACAAATTTGACTGCAGCACTTACATACATAAATGTATATATGTAATTATCACCAACGCTTGCAGTCCTTCTAGGTGGACTTTCTACATATTTCCCTCTGCAGTGTGCTAAAAAGTATAAAGCATATCATGCCGAAGATATGTATGGCATAGTGAAGAGGGCTACCGTGCTGATTGTTAATAGAGGTACCCATAGAGATGCATACTCTATCCACTTCCCATTCTTCTCTGGAAGGAATATTGATAGGGAATCCGCGGCTAAATTCTGTGAATGGGATGATGTAGATGGTCTATTCCCACTTAGAGTTTTGGTATACATACATATGTCATTGAGAAACTCGAGCTGAGACCCTAAATGCTTCAAATAAATGTTCAGAGGTAAAACATCCTGTATAATTTTCAGAACTGTCGTTGGTATCGATCTTATTAATCATATCACCTACAAGCAGTCTGTCAGTTGAATGGTAGTAATTTCCAGCCCCTGTAAGTATTTCAATACCGATGCGCAGAGTACAATATTTAATTAAATGCGGTTGGAAATATCTAACAGCTACCCAAAGCTTTCTTCAGTTTTGTTTGATCCACTTAATCTGTCACCTTGTTAGTAAGTTGCATCTGAACACAAAGCTACAAGTGTATTGTATGTTCACCGTAATAGAGAAAATATAATCTCAAGGATGGAATCCAAGAACAAATCGAGAGCATCATTTATGGTCTGTAAATTAACATCCCCTTAAGCAAGGAAAAACCAGATTAACTTTCAAGTATTCCATAATCAAGATGCACACTTGTGCCGTTCTATAAATACACGTTGGCTTGATTTAATGGTCTTTTCCTCATTTACTCGTATCAACACACAAATACCCTTCACTAAATAAACAACCCATAGCCTTCCCACTGTGACTCCCGTTCAAAGAGTGCGTCAAATAAAGCGCCCCTTACTGTGCTGCGAAATTACATCTTCCTTATTGACAATAGTCGTGCACAGGAACGACAAGAACAACAACAACAACAACAACAAAATATCCTGGAGTGCAAAAGAATACACCAACCAAAGGAACATACCAATTCCTGTTCATATCATAAACATACCCCCAGGAATCTTTTCTTTCGTTTTTCTGTTTTTTTTTTTTTTTTTTTTTTTTTCTTTCTTCCATTTTCTATCTCTGGTGTTACAAAACCCGATGGCATTGTCCTAAGAAAGGTATAGGATTCTAAGATTCAACCAAAATGATGAACGAATGAAAGGTAGGAGTCGTCCGACCAACGACGGAGTAAAGAAGGATTCTCCTCCACGAACAGTGATTGTGTTTTTGGTTTTCTATAGCATCCTTGTACTATGCGCCACACGACAATAGTACGCTTGATGATGGTAATTCCAGAAATTAAGATGAAAGCGAACGCCACCGCGTTCATTTTATGTTGGATGTGCTTTGCAATTTTTTTTTTTATTCTTTTTCATTTTTTTTTTTGTTCCATGCCCTAAGGTGTACAATATCGAAGAAATAAGTTTTACAATGGATCCGTTTCCTCCTGGTTTTTGTTCTTCGATGCTATTGTCTTCAGCTACGTCCTTCGGTGAGATTTAACGTCTTCACCCATGGTTTCTTTCGTCTCATCTTTGATAATAAAGTCATAGATCCCCTATAGCTTAATGAAAAATATGTTTCTAGGAGCCGGAGTAAGCTATCGAGAGTATGTATGTGAGGGAGGGACAGAGAGAGAGAGAGAGATAAGGGAAGACGATTATACGAAAAGATAAATTATTTGCGTGGTGGCAACCGACAAACCCTCGACTCTGGAAATCTGATTTAAAGCAGCATCAACACGCACGTTCCGAAGTACATCGCCCAACATCAACCAAGGCAGAGAATATACGAACAAAAAAAAGGATATGGTAAGGAGTGGGAAATGTGGTTTTTTTTTCCTTGAAGTTGCAAGATTACGATATCGTGGAATCTACATGGAACGGGCAACATCCTTGCAGACGTTATTTATAATCAGCTGCGTATAACGCCTCAAGGTGAATCCGCGTATTAGGTTGATTAATACGGCTCCTTCGGTTTTTCTTATTATAAAGTTGTTGATGTGTTTGTGTTTACTTTGGCCCCGGGGCATGATTCGACTCGGGGATCCTTTCAAAGAGTGGTGGGAGAAATTGAATATAACAAACATGCGTGTGCAGATTTCAAGTGTGTATCTTCGGGGCATTTAAGTTAGTTTGTCAACTTTGTGCAGAGGGTGATTTGATTTGAAAATTCACGTCAAGATAAAGAGAAAAAGGACTTTGATTGAGTTTGTGTTTGATTTTAAGGGTATGTTTGGAGACGATTTCAATTGAAAAAAAAACGAACACACAAATATTGACTTTCAGGACATTTGATGTAGGAAACGTGTAAGAAGTTCGATGCTACAGAGAAATCCAACTGTAAACTCATAAGTCCCTCTTGTAAGTCAAGGAACTGACGCATGATGCATACTGTTATACATATGTGCACTTATGTTACACGTGCAATTAACATTGCTAAAGAAAACGAGGTTTAGGTTTTCGTTACTGGCGCTGTCGGATAAGCGAAATATTGTTCTGCCTAATAGAAACCAGTCAAGTTTGTCGAAAGTGTTCTCGAATACGTGTAAAGTATTCAAACGACATTTGATTGCCTCAACAATTTTTTCATAAACGGAGTGAATAAAGTATTATATCGGATATATTTATGTACATATCTGTGGCAACAAGGGAAAATGGCACAAGTCTACTTATGTCAAAATTGAGTTATTACTTGATTCTATAATGGATTCTAGAGTTTTACAGAAACTCATTTTTTTATCATCTTCATTTCTGTGTCAAAAACTTTTTCATGTTTTGAATACCTAATGTTTTTTGTAAACTCATGACAAATCTTTAAAGGACTCTCATGAAAATTATAAAAAAAGACTTGTGCCGTTTTTCCTTGTTACCACAGATTTGTACAGCTGTGTTCAAAAAAATAGTAGTGGACCTCGACAAATTATGTAAAGTAGCCTAACGTGTAGCCAGAATTAATTTGAAAATAAGGAAACAACAATACTATATCGTTATTAATTTTTTGGAGACATAATATATACAAGTTTGTTTATATACATAAAAAATAATAATTTAATATATTGTTAACACAAAAATTCATTCAAATCTAAAAAAAATAACGAAATTTAAATGGAACTTCTAAAAAAAATAATCAAAAACCTTAAATTAAACTCAGTAGTTAAACCCCTTATTACCCAAAACTGCTTTTCATCGGCGTTGCATGGAGTCAACCAAGCTCTGACATCTTGTAACGCTTATTTTGCTCCACTCATCCTTTACCACCTGCCAAAGCTCACGATTGTTAGGTGGCCTAGCACCAGCTACCTTCCCTTTAACGTCAACGTTTTCAATAGGATTTAAATGCATTCTTTGGCTTGTTCTACTATGTTGTTAATTAGGTGGATCGGTCCCACACCACGGTAGGGGAAACATGCAATAACCACTATTTTTAAGCCATCATGTTTTGTTATGTATTCGGGGCGATATTCGGCATTAGGTGGACCGGGAACATATTGTGTGGAACCAGTACCACCGAACCACTATTTTACCTTCGTCCGTCCACAATACGTTCCGCCATTTCTCACCAGGCCATTGGATATGTTGTTCCGCAAATTTACTTCCAGCTTCCGCATGTTGTTTAGTTAGAAGCGGCTTCTTGCGGGGGCTCGGTGCAAACAAGTTATGCTCCACATTTCATATACGAATTGTAACTACACTAACAGACAGTTTAAGGTCTTTTTTATGGTTTTGGAAGATGCAGAAGGGTCAATTTTGCTGCATCGGGCAATGCTGCTGTCGTCTACTGCCGATGTCTTCCTCCTTCTTCCTCTAGTTTCTGGCTTGGAATTAAATCCAATAGCATTAGCTATCATCGTAAGTTGAGTTAGTTAGTTAGTTAGTTTAGTTAATTTTTTTTAAAGTCAAATCGTCGCACTACTATTTTTTTGAACAGGTATATTCTCCTTGTAAACCAGATAATGACTGTTATTTCACATATCCAGCTTTGGAAAATTTTGGAATATCTTTCTGTTTCCTTAATTCCATTAAAAAAACTTGCCGGCTGAATTCAGATTTTCAACGATTGAACATGTTAAAATTTGTTATTCTATAATTTTTCAAGGAGCACTACTATTATTTTAAACATAAGTGAAATTCCAGCAACTGAATCTCTATTCACCGAGATTAAGTTATCCAGTGAACCCCATTGTTTGTGTTTAGCTTCACACAAGGTGATATTTTTTAATTAATTAATTAATTTTTAATTTTTCAAATTAAAATACAACTACTTGGCGCAACAGACCGTATGAGGTCCAGGTCCTAGCTTCTCGAGACCATTCGTGTTGTGCGTGTTATATTTGAAAAGCTTTCGCATGACATTTATTACCCGTCGGACGTTTGTCAGACATTCGCGAGAGGTGGAAAAAACTTCTTGGTGCTTTCTGGGAGCTTAACGCCGAACCTCAGAGATCCAATAAACTAACCACTTGAACCACGACGCCCACATTTTTCAATTGCATTATTAAAAAAATTAAATCCGATAAGTACACAGATAAATCAATCAATCAAAAAAAGAAACAGCAAAAAATAAACAATTTGTTATTATTCTAATCTCAACGAAATTATTTTATTGTAAAATAAAAGATCTTACCATCGCTGAAAAAATTAAAATTGTCTTAGACTTTATCTTGAAATTACCAGAATATAGTAGAGAGGAAAATAATTGAATAGAAATAAGAACTTTAGACAAGATACACCTCAAACTAACAATAACGGTTACAGTAATTATAATAATAGAAATCAAAGCAGACAATCTAGACAAATCAATAACAGAAGCTATATAACTACAGACAATCCCCTGAGAGCATTAAGATTCTTTGTCGACGGTCGAGGTGCTGTATTCTGTATATTATACATACATATGTAAGGCAAAATGGAAATCGGAAATAAACATGTCCATTAGAGCATGAAATAAAGAAATTTCAATTAGTACTAAGTGCTCGCTTCCGATCTTCCGTGAATTTTTTGTTCCAAACTACATGTATGTAAAATTTCTAGAATAAAAATTTAACGTCATATATGATGGTCTTATGTAACAACATCTTGTGATAATTAAATGCTATTATTGACTAAAAAAATCTTTCCATGAAAATAGATAATGTGATTATAAAACTCTTTCTGAGGCCTGATGAGAAAAATTATTTTTACCAGTTTCACAAAGAAACCCCCACAGAAATATTAAACAGCAAAATTAACGTAAATAATTTATTATGCCACATAAACTTAGATCATCTGAACGATGAGGAGCACAAAAATTAAAAATGATAATCTTTCGGAAGTCGACAAACAAATACATGAAATGCTTAGACAGGGCATCACAAGAGAATCGAAAAGTTCTAACAATTTACCTAATTGGGTCGTTCGCAAGAAAGTGGACAATTCAAATGTTCAACAATGACAGATAGTACATAATAGACTATCGGAAACTGAATTACATCACCTTTGACGATAAGTTCCCAGTTCCCAATGTCGACAATTTATTTGATAAGCTAAGAAGGTGTAATTACTTCACGACCCTAGGCCTAGCCAAGAAGTAGATCCTAGCGAAAAAACGACATTTTCAGCTGTACACTAAGCCTTTTGGCTTAAAGAAATCGTCCTCTTAATGAATGATCTTAACCTTACTCACTCTCATTTTTCAAATAAATCATCTTATTGGCGGTCGCTTCCAATTTCGCTTTTGGGGGAATCCTTATGCAAAACGACCAAGTTTTTTTTTACTATATGTGGTAGAACTCTAAAGGAGCACGAGCGTAGGTTTTCAACAATTGAAAAAGATCTTCTTGCCATTTTTTTTTTCGCTGGGAAGTGGTAATTTTTAAAAGACGAAACTGGGCCCGTACCCAGTAACAGTGTGAGATTTTTACCCACTAACCCCTTCTCCCTTCTTACCCTCTTTGGACTTTCTCTCAAGTTTGAGCATTCTTAGCTTGGCAATGATATTTTTTGCATTTTCAGCCATTCCATTCCAAGCTTCTTGACTTTTAAGCATTTCACCAAATATGTTTTCGAGAGTTGGTGCCACGCCTAGTTTTTCCCTCTCGTTTTGAAAACGTGGGCATTAGAAGAACACATGTTTGGCGTTTTCGATACAGTTGACTCATTGTGGGCAGTAAGGGCTGTCATCATGTTTGACTTTATGCAGGTATGCTTGGAAACATCCATGAACTGTCAGTAACTGCGTTAGGTGAAACCCTACTTCTCCATGCTGTTTTTGTATCCATGGCTGAATTTCTGGTATAAGCACATGCGTCCTCTTACCTTTTTCGGAAGCGGTCCATTAAGCTGTTCAGCTTACCGGATTACATACCGTGTACAAATCTAATTTTTTTATTGTGAACGGTGAAACCATTTTTATCATGGGCTTGTTTACTTACCGTTAACGAATTTTGGGCATCTCTACAGCGCACGGTTGCATTACCTCATTAGGCCAACGAGAGATATATAGATATATATACATAGATATATTGAAACATTGCTATGATTTCTCGTTCATGGTTACATTCAGCGATGAGCTTATGAACTCAGATGAGTATAAATATACACCCATTGTTAGTTCACTCTAAAATATTGTAGCTATGTATATATGTATCTAATTGAGTGGTCGGTTTGAATCTTTGGTACAGAGCGGCTTTGTACATGTATGTACTCGTCCAGCTTTTAAATTAAAACACGACACCAGAAATAAAGCCTTTCTGAAATCCAACAAAGAAATAGGTAAACCATATACATATGTAGAACCAAATCATGAGTGAATTCCGCCAACAAATTCGCAATTTTTTATAGTTCCCATCAGACTCTTTTAAAGCACACCTACACCTACATACATATGAATGTATGTGCACTGCACTGAAATATATGTACTTTATTTGGATTTACATAATTGACACCAAAAACGTAATACACTGTGCAAATCAAGGCACAGATATACAAGAATAATACCCAACAATTCCGTTCAAAGCATGTGTACGGAACGTTACGAATCCAGGTCGGCTATGACATAAAATTGAAACCACGCAGCAAAATTAGATTTTTTTTTATGCATTCATAGAAACCAATTGCACTTTGTTCGATATCAAAGTAATTGCACTAAGGACAAACGGAGTAATCATAAAGTGCTTCTATGAAACACGACACTGAGTATCGTGTACTCAAACAGCAAACCATATGCAGCTGCGGGTAAGGAAAGCAAGCAATATTTTCGGTTAACCTCAGTTCCAAGTAAGAGGCAGGTGTACAATTCGGAAAAACTGCTATTGCATGTGGATACTCCGTAATAAAAGCTACAAATCAATTTTTGTGATACCGTAGAAAATTTACCAACTAACACACCACCCCTACTATCACCATCATGCCACTAAAAGCTAGTTTCAATTTTAAATATAAATTCGAAAGGATACATGCTGCATGCAAAATCGTCAGGATGCACAGCCAAAAAAGAAATCCCAAAAATCCACAAAATGCAGAGTTTTCGGTTTGATTTGCAGAGGTTGTACCGTTGCTTGCTCTTCTTTAGCGGGGTTTGGGATACCTGCTACCGCCTTTTGCATGTCCTGTTCACTTCCACATTCAATCACGGGATACCGCAAAAAAAAAAAAACACCCTTTGCCCGAGATTGCTAAAAGCTTTGAATCTAAGCGCAAGTCATGGATAAAAGCAACCAAAACTGACTTCAAAAGGACATACGAAAATATAGAAACAGGCTACCACCATTCACCGCCGCCACCTGGAGAATGGGAAAATTGACAGACACAACAACCACATGCATAGAAGCCATTTATTCTGGGAATGCATGAGAGACAATTGTAGATAGCGAAATTCGAAAGGATATAGCGACAAAAATTGATTTCACCTCTGCGGATCGTTATGCGAATTGAACTGGCGTCAGACGATGTGACGTTCGTTACACCTAATCCCTGAATGATGATTGACTTGGAATAGAACCGAAGATAGTATTTCGATGATTGTGCAACTTGTTCGATTTAAAGAAATCGGATTTCTTTCGTTCGTTTGTTTGTCGTTTGATTTTTTTTTTAGTCTGATAGCTTTCTGTCATGCTAAGCTGTTTGGGATTGAGATGGTATTATCGAAAGGATATTATTTTCCCTTGCTAATTCGCTACAAAGAGAGATGGGAAGATAGATCCTTTACTGAAAAAAAATCGTAAGTACCTTGACTATATTAGGATTTAGAATTTTTGTGCATTATGAAAATGAGTTAAAAGAGCGTTTGACAGTGTTTTTATTTAATAAACAGATGATGTTTATTCACATCCCAGCGGTATGGCATCTGTCAAATCTATCTGTCATCCATAGTGACAGACAGTTAGTATATGCTTTGCTATTTACTGTATGGACCGTCTAACTACCGTTTAATACATCAAAAATCTTATTACAAAGATAACAGTCTTGTAATATGTGTGTATGACGGATTTTGGTAGTCATGGTCGTCCATCTGAGCAAGCCATTCCAAACACAATCATCAGTTTCAAACAAATAGTGCGGTTTTCCGACTCGTAAACATGCAACGTAGAGCTGACCATGCGAGAAAACTGGATTTTCCAAATTTATACCGCACATTTCTAAAGATTGTCCTTGCGACTTATTGATGGTAACGGTAATTCAAATGGCATATCAGATGGAATAATTGGGATGTGAGAAATCAAAACGTCTTTGAATTTTCCATTCAAAATTGTTGCTTCTATCGCATTTCCCAATATTTTTTTGATGGTAAGCTCGGTGCCATTACAAAGTTTTGGTTGGTTGATGTTACGAAGCATAATAATCGGCGCTCCAATTTTTAGCTGCAATATGTGTGGTGGTATTCCTGGCAAATCAAGTGAATTTAAGAGTTCTATAGGATAATTCACCACCTCATCCTGATTCATGATGGTGTTCACTGATTTGAATGTGGATAATGGACCTGGTATTTCTTTTAAAATAGCCCCGTTGAATACACACAGCGCTTTGAATGCATTTCCTGTTGTACTCAGCTCTATGTACCACAAATGGTATCGCACACAAAAATGTGTAAGTTTTTTTTTTTAATTGTTTTGGAATTTTTTTTTATCCATCACCTTTGTACCGTAATTATCTACATTTTAAAAAAAGCCAACTAAATTGGTTGAAAATTACGGGCGGTAGAGGGAAATATACGCACATTGCCAATTAGTTTTATATATGTATATCTTTGTTTGGCATATTTTGCACCTACATCCATATACGGTTCAACTTACACAACAACTAAGAGGTCAAATTTTTCTTCTGGGCAGGAAAGGTTACTCTCAAGCTCATAAAACTCATCCAAGCTGCCGCAACCCGTTGACTATGGCTGACTGACTGATATGGATGAGGGTATTGTAACAACCAATGAAGCAGTGAAAATCAACCTACACCATAGGTAAGGTTAGGTTAGGTTGAAGTGGCTGCCAGCTAGGAGTCGCCAATGGTAGGTCCATTTTGAAACCACGTAGATCATCTGAGAAAGTTTGTCTCTACCTACTCGTTAAACCATTTTGTGCTTCTTATGAAGCGTGCGAAGCTCTTAATGTCAATATTCTTCAGGCCGCCTATATCTTTATAATAGGGAGCTCCTAAGTGGAGTTTCCATCTACGGGAGGGAGCTGGGCAGAAACAAAGAAGGTGAGGAATAGTTTCCCCCTCCTCTTCATCCATGCAGCTTCTACAGAAATCGTTCGCGAAGAGGCCCAGCCTTGTAGCGTGCTTGCCTATTAGACAGTGTCCAGTGATGACACCTATTGTTGTGCCGATATGCAATCTATTGAGAGAAATCAAATTCTAAGAGCGTTTTAGATTCAACTGCGGCCAAATCTGTTTTGTCGCTAGACATGTTGATCCACTTGTCCACCTAAGATTTGTACTATCGACAGCATCCAGCTTTAGTTTAAATTTGCGAGTAGCGATTGGTATACCTAAAGTGGTTTGGTCCGGCAAGATGGGTATAGTTGTTCCTATTCTGGCGAGTTCATCGGCCTTACAATTCCCTGAAATGTGAAATACCCCGGCACCCAATACAGGTGAATACTGAACTGCCTAGCTCTCTCCACAAGAGACGAACGGCAGTCTTGAGCTACCAAAGGATTTTTAAGAGGTCGATTCCAAGGATTTGATTGCTATTTGGCTGTCTGAAAAGATGCGGATATCTCTAACAGATATCACGTTTTTCTTAAACCGAGATAGGGCTTCTTTAATCGCCATTATTTCCGTCTGGAACGCGCTACAATAATTTGGAAGACGGAAAGAGAGCTTAAGATTAAGCCTATCAGAGAAAACACCTGCACCAACTCCGTCTTCGATTTGTGACCCGTCAGTGTAGAAGTGAATTGATGCACCTTCTAAAAATGCATCGTCCTCCCAGAGTGATCTGGAAGGGATGGTGACTATGAAGTTCTTCTCAAAATTTAGACGTGGGATGGTGAAGTCCGTGCTTTCGGGAGAGATTTTGAATTTATTCAGAATAGAGGCGTGGCCAAATTTTTTTCTTGACCACTGTTGGGTAGCTTTAAGGCCGTTCGCATTCGCAGCCATTTGCTTGCTAAATATATCGAGGGGTATCAGATGGAACCTAATGCAGTGCCGCAGAGGGAGCTTACTTAGATAGTCGCGATTTATAGATTTTTCTAAGGCTATCCACCAGACAATCACCCCGTATGTGAGTATCGGTCTAATGACCGAGATGTAGAGCCAGTGAGTGATTCGAGGTTGCAAGCCTTATTTATTGCCAATGGCTTTCTTGCAAGAGAAAATTGCTACTGTAGCTTTCTTTGCTCTTTCTTGAATATTAGGTTGCCAACTTAGCTTCCTATCCAGGATAAGACCCAGATATTTAGCTTTTTCAGAGAAAGTTAAGCTGATACCATTGAGAGAGGAGAAGAGTACTAGTTCAGTTTTGTGGGAGTTTACACCCAAACCACACCGAACTGCCCATCTGTTGAGCTTGTTTAAAGCGCCTTGCAGAAGTTCCTTTAGAGTATTTAGGTGCTTTCCGGAGACGGCCAAGCAACATCGTCTGCATAAGCGATGGCGGTCTCCATGATTATCAATAGTTCATTGACCACCAAATTCTACAGAAGCGAGGATAGAACACCTCTTTGCGGAGTGCCTCTTCTAACAGATGTTCTATCAGACGTCCCATCCAGATTTTAATAATCCGACCATTGAGCAGTAGATTGATCAATTCGCGCAGTGAGCTGTCAACTTTCAGATCTGATAGTGCATCTGCTATCGCTGATGTATTGACGTTGTTGAAAGCGCCTTCTATATCCAGAAAGGCAACCATTGTGTACAGGGAATATTCAATTTTGTGTACCAGTGAGTGTAATGCAGTCTCTACTAATTTGCCTTTGCAATACGCATGTTGGGCCGCTGACAGTAGCTTCTTATCAATACTGTTGCGTAAATGGACATCAATCAGTCGTTCTGATGTTTTTAAGAGGAATGATGATAGACTGATAGGTCTGAAATCTTTTGGATCTGTGTGAGAGCATTTACCCGCCTTGGGTAAGAAGACAACTTTAACTTCTCTCCTACACCATAGTTTAGTTGCCTCTGACAATCTGATCTGAAGCTGCTCCTCATGGACCTATGTAGTCCATATGCGTGGCATAGGTCGAAAAAGTACAACACCTTTTATAACAGCGACGCCGGCAAGGATAGAGCTTTGTCGTAGCTAAGAAAAACCTTCATGTACTAATGATATCTCACTTCAGCTTTGATAACTGACAGAAGTGTAGGTAAGAGGGCGGGGCAGTAAATGGGCGGCGTCTTCTCTACTCTACGATGATGGCATAAACGTTCCCTTGCAAGGTTTGAGGTTGTTCCTATGGACGACTCAACAAGGTAAGACAAATTAAGTTCTACGATGTGATGTGGTGCAGCAAAAATATCAATGATAGAAGCGAGGTTTTATTTAACGATATCTTTGACTCTAGTCTAGTCGTATGTAATAGAGGCACCACCTTTGTATCAGCAAATAAAAGGAAGTCATTAACTGGAGGGTCTCTAATAAATCGTCCTTATACGGCCATTATTGGATACGCTTCAGTTTACGGCTGAGCGCTAATAGGCGGAGGTCTTTAGAAATCCACGTACGGAAAACTGGATAAGATTCAGCAGTGATATGAAATCAATTGGGCTTTGTTCAGGAGAGGACCCCACTTCCACATCAGCTGTCGATATGGAAATAAAAACTGACGCTATTACCCGATTACTAGAGAGATCCTCTCTAGTCTAGATCCCTATGAATTCCTCCTTCGTTGGTTGGTTGTCTGAAAATTATGTTTCAAACAATAGTATAGCTCCTAGTCTTCCGTATAGCTTTCGTAACCTAGCTATAATGGGCGTCAAAGAAAGTGAGAACTTCCACTGAATTTCCTCAAGATATGTCTTTTCGGCATTCCTAACTTGTAGGTCGTATACCCAACTGAGTAACTAATACAAATCCTGCTTTGCTTAGCGTTATTGAATGGTATTCTCACATTTACTCCCAGTTTTGAAAGTTTACTGCTCCACCACGTAACGTGCCTTGATCTATTTGTGGTTTAACTGAGACAACTAAGATTCAAGGCCTGTGCAATTAATTCCTTGAATTCTTCTCATACCTATTCAGATGGCCTCCATTATGTAATGGTGAACATACCCTGGTACCTATTATCGTCATATGGCACTCCACTAGAACAGGCAAAAGTGGTAAGCAAGGTAAGCAAATATTTCCATAACAGCAAATTGCTTTCATAGGTTGGTACTTAAAATTCATTTTAGTATGTCTGGGAGCTTGAAAAGTATATCTCCAGCAAGTGGTTTCTAGGACAGGATGACCATAATTCATTTCTTGAAAGCTTAGCCTTTTTTTCCCGACAGCCATTAACTGGTTAGATATACCTACGTAATCGAAAGTAAATCCTTTAATAAGACTTTATCACTTTACGGACCCTAATAAGTGTTCTGTAATCCGGCAGCCTAAACAAGAAATGCCATAAAAAATTTACATAAATATTTAATAGACGACCCAAAGCAATTACCCAAGTCCTTTCTAATTTTCTTCAAGCGCTACAGATTTGACAGAACCTTTACAAGACCGATGATATGTGAAATTTTGTGAAAGACTACATAGTCCAAGAGGCAAAGGGGACGACAAACTCCCGTTATTCAATAAAAAAGAATGACAATACAAACGTATTTTTACGCAAAATTTAACCCGTAAGACCTTGCCACATGGCTTACACCTTAACCCCATCTTAACTCTCCTCGAAACCTTTAACTCAATAACCCTCATGCTAACACGACTTCTTTTCGCCGAGTAAATTCAAATGTTTATCAACCCCATATTCAAAGGGAAAATGACACTCAGAAGGACGACAGGGATGATAAAAAAAAAGTAAAACGGAAGAAGACGGAATCCAATACCAAGTCATTTCAGATTTATTGAGCGTCATGCGGGTGGTTCAGCCGTAGAACCCACACCAACCACACACAACCATTCAGCAAACAAAGACGAAAGTAAAAAAGAAAAACTGGATGGAGTCAAAAGTATATTCATTATCCCTATGAGTGCTGATAGACCCTTGAGAAATGTATCGTGCTGACAAAAGTTGTTTTTTTTTCTTTTTTTTTCGTCTTTTTCTCTGTTTTCTTACAAATTTTCTTTCCATTTAGTGATGCTTTTCTAAAGCAATAGCAATGTGCAAGGATTCAAGGAAAGATAGGACAATTTTGATCCTTCGAAAAGAAAAAAAAAACTGGCGGGGGAGGAAATATACCTTTTGCCTGATTGTTGACGTTTGATTTTTTGATTGAAGTACTTTTCGATGATAGCATTGAAACACATACACACGCATACGTATACGTCACATTGACAGGATGTATGTGGGGATATCAGGATCACACAGGAAGAAACCCACATATCGATGATTCCCTTAATGTGTACTGTGGGTAAAAATACACAAAAAATGACGAAAAAAAACGGAAAGGATCTCGAGAAGAAAATGAAGAAGCAAACTTAGTTGTGTGCATGTGCGGAGTAAAAGGTGCGTCTCCATTCGAATATTGGTTACACAGTCATTCACTTCAGATACTGGCAGCAGCCAGTAGAGTACCACCATTGCTATAACCACCTCCACCTAGTCATCGTCCTTGTCGTCGTCGTCATCGTCTATCTGTCATTGAATCCTTTTCACTTCATGTAGCAAATGACTTTGTGGTGATACCGTTTCCAGGATACACAACGGCAAAAGGAGTATGTCGAGGAAGAAACACGATGGATGGGATTTTTCTTTAACTAGCTTTCTGCAGTGTCTTCTATTTGCTCAACTTAAACGTAGGTAGGTATACGTACGGAATGGGTTTCGATGCTGGTATACGGGACCAATGTTTGTGTGTTGCTTTCGCTTTAACTACTTTCACTTCGGGTCGTATTTCTCTGTGTCACATCAGCCATGGCATGGGAATGCTACAATTCTTTCGCGAAAAGTTGATGGCAGACTGGGATGAATTACTTGGGAAATGATTTTGTTTACAGACGGTCCTTGCACCCACATGTACATATATAGGGGAGGCAGCCGATACTCCTTGAAGTTGTTAAAGTGTGATTACCAATAAATGGGACAAGAGCTGAAAAGTTGATTATCATATGGGAAAGCCAAGGACTATGAATAATTAAATATATGTAGTGACGAGAAGCTACTGGATGTTCAAAAATTTGCTTTATTCCAACGCAAAACTGTCATCCTCCTGACTTAGAGCTGGATTCGTGCTAGTCGCCGGTAACTGCATAATCCCTCATAGACGTAGGCTGGAAATTCAATATCGGGTGGCGCATCTGTTGGTTTCTTTTTGAAGTCGCAACACTGAGGTGAATGGGTGCCGTAGCACAGTGGTTAATGCGTTGGAATACTAAGCGATAGGCTCGAATCCCAGAAAACATCAAAAAGTTTTTTCAAGGTCCTACCTCTCGCGAGTGTCTGCGTACGTCCGAGAGTAATAACTGTCATGAGAAAGTTTCTGAATTTGTAGGTCCCTTTCATTTGTGTGATGAAATATAACACGCACAACACGAATGGTTGCGAGAAGCTAGAGCCTGAACCACATACGGTCTCTTGCGCCATGTATCGCCATCTCTAGCAGTGAACTTTGAGATTTTTAGTGTTCGACAGTATGGCTACTTCGGCTCTCTGGTCTTCGAAAATTGTTGCAAAGAAATCTTGGGCTGCTTTATAGTGATTTAGGTTATCATTGGACCTTATTTGCTGTTCTCCAACATTCCGTATCTAAGGCTTCCTGCAAAACAGTTCCGAGGTTCTCTAAATAGCATGCATTCGGGTTCTTTGTTGTACTACTTCGCTTTGATCTGTCTGGATTTATACAGACTCTGGATAGATGTCCAAACTCGAGACATTTGAAGCATTTCTTCACTTGTGTAGGTTCTCTTAGCTTATGTATCACCCATCCAATTTTACTTTTGCGGCTTTTAACAATTTGTTGTCCACTTCTACTGGTAGACTCAGAAGTGCTCCTAATCGTTGATACCAGCAATTCAGACATCTGAAATTCTTCTTCCATGTGGTACTATTCGTTCTAGTACGTTCTAGCTCTGTGAAGTCAAGGGATATCATGGAAAAGTCTACACAGAGCTCAACTTCACACCGGCCTCTGCAATTGGATTGCACAGATGCTTCAATCAAGAGTAATATATTCAACGCAAGAAGATTATAACCGTCCGGAGAACCCTGCAGAGGAACCCCCCCAGGCCTAGTTCTGTCTCCCCTTATATGACTCATTGTAGTGGATGAGATCTTGGTAATATTGAAGGAAAACGGCTTCAACGTGACGGCCTATGCCGATGATGTGGTCATCATTGTTTCGGGAAAATTTCCTCCAGTCCAAAGTGAAACACTCAATCTCGCACTACAACTAGCGGATAAGTGGGTCGGTAGCAAAGGGCTGGGAGACAGAGGTAGTCCTTTTCACTAAGAAGAGATCAACCCCTACCTTCAGACCCCCAAATATCGGTGGTACTGAACTAAATATCTCAAGTTCAGCTAGATACCTGGGCGTAATATTGGATTCCAAACTAAATTGGAAGGATAGCATTACCGAACGCATCAAAAAAGCAAGCGTAGCTCTCTGTTCCTGCAAAAAGGCTTTCAGTAATACGTAGGGGTTTAAACCAGCTGTAGTGTACGGATATACACGGCGGTTGTAAGACCCATTCTCACATAAGGTTCATTAGTTTGATTGATGGTACTTGAGAAGCAATACCAGCTCTCAAACCTTACCAAAATCAAGAGGGCAGCGTGTATCGGAGTCATTGGATCAATGAGAACAACACCAACAGCGGCAATGGAAACCATGCTTAGTTTTATTCCGCTTAATCTATACTGTAGCAGTCTGGCGGCCAAAACCGCGGTAAGACTGCAAGAAGGTCGACTATGGTCATCGAGCCTCTACGGCCATGCATCCCTTTTTGTCTCGATGGGAGACTACCAACAGGTCGACGGAAACTGATCACATAAACCCGATATTAGCTTTTGAAAGGACATTCGCTGTAAGAATTCCTGACAGAATGTACTGGAAGAGTCGTAGGAGCATGAAAAAGGAGCTAGCACTCTACACCGATGGTTCTAAGATGGACATTGGCACGGGATCCGGAGTTTATTGTAAAGCCCTAGGAATAAACCACTCCTTTAGAATTCACGTCGACTGCAGCGTCTTTCAGGCCGAAGTCATAGCCATCATACAGACTGCTGAAATTATTCGCGAGTCTATATAGACAGCCAGGCAGCCGTTAAGGCTCTGGACTCCGCGGTAATCAGGTCGACGCTTGTGAGAACTTTCTGGGCTCTCCTAAACGAGATATCTAGAGCCAATGCGGTGACCCTCTGCTGGGTACCAGGGCACATGGATATCAAGGGAAATAAAAAGGCTGATGACCTTGCTATGAAAGGATCGGCGCTGCACTTATCGCGGTCCCTCCCTTTTGTAGTAACCCCAATCAGTTCCTTATGGAAAAAGATAGAAGATCAAGCCATCGGTGGAGCAAACAGACGCTGCGTTCATCTGGAAACATGCACAACGGCCAGGGCACTATGGCCGGTCTTCAGCAAGAAGAGATCAACCTCTCTGGTAAAACTTAGTGGTTATAACGAACGGGTTGTCTCCGGCATAATTACTGGACACTGTGATATCGGCGCGGCGTTTACGGAGAACGACTCAGTGTGTTATATAACGACTTTTGCAGAACTTGCAGGGAGGAAGAAGATGAAATTGAATCTGTTCGCTATCTGCTGTGTGATTGTCCTGCCCTATCCGTCATAAGAATGAGGACTCTTGGAAGTTACTTCTTTTCGGATTGGAGGACTTAGGTAATGTAGAGCTGACGGACTTTCTGAGATTCGTATCATTATCTGGGTGGTGCTAACAGCGGTTTCACAATGTTTCCAGGATTAAAAGATTGGGCACAATGGACCTACTTGGTCTAAGTGAGCAGTGACTCTTATGTTACAAGGCACCCATCTACCTACCTACCTACCTAAGTAAAAGTCGATGAAATTCTTCTGGCTTAGTGCAATTTTTGTACATACATAAATAGATACTTATGTCCTTGCATATATGTCTATGGTTCCATATATGTATCTGTTTGTATGTGCGTACAATTTTTCTGATTCCCTAAGACACTTCACTAATTTAATTCAAAACTTATAGACCTCTATCCATAAGGCCCGATTCTATCAGCATACTTATTACCAATTGAATTCTAATTCATAATCAAACTTTTTCTAGAAATTTCCATTTTAATACTGACTTCATTATTTTCCAATGAAAACTTTGTTTGCCTTCCCATAACTAGATAACATCGAAGCAATAAAAAACTGTCGTATGTATGGAAAATATTTCATTTAGTCAAAATGCTAATAAACACATAATTCTCTCCCCCAGAAAAAAAAAAAAAAATATAACAGGAGACAAGCAATTTGATTCGATTTCTATTAAACGTATTTTAGATATCACATCCTTTGTCGTGATACAAAAAATAACGAATGAAACTTTATCATGAGCTATGTTTCGCTGGCTGAGAACGACGTCCTTCACATATTTTCGCCGAACACACAATACACTGTGGCACTCTGCTCCCTGAGTAATAGCTTCTCTACTCTTTCTCCTCGTCCTCCCGTGGAAAGTAATTGAATATATTATTTCATGTTTTTCAGTCGTTTAGGTACCATAAAAAAATATGCCATCGGAAAGAAATGGAAACCTCTGCTAACATATTTCATGGAAGATACTCCTATAAATGGTTAGTGAAGGACGAGTGGGCGTAACTACGATACAAGGATGTGCTTGCAGTGTGTATGTGGAACTTTTGTAGTTGTATCATTCATTTTTCTCTTAAGATACTTTCTATCGGAAACTTCTGTAAAACGCGACGACGCCATCGTCAATGAACTTACAATGTAGAGTTAATGGAATGATATTTTAATGGCGAGTTTATGAATTTTTCTATCCTTTGTAGAAAAGTTTTTTCTTCTAAAATACATCGAATATCGCTAAAATAAGATGTGAAACGGATGTCCGAAAAATGGGTTCCACAATTCCAGTACAATGCTGTATTATTGTGTTCTTTGGACGAGAATAGATGGGAGCCTTGCGCGTGGCCCTTTAATATGATTTCTAAATGGATCCTTGGGAATGACTAAGCCGAATAACACCGCGTGGCATTCCAATTGCTTTGTTCAGTTTGAGCCATGGTGACAATGTAAACAGCCTGAGTTTTCTTTCTCTTTAAAAAATTGTCTTTCTGGTTTCGGAACATATTTTGGCAGATGTAAGATGTACATGTAACAGTAAGGGGGAATAAGTGCCAAGTTACCACTTAGAACTTGGATGCAGTTGGAGGCTTTGTAAGCCATTTTCTTGTCGGGATAGGTTCGATTAGGTAAATGGGTGCCCTTGTTGACAGGATTGTCAACGGCTCACTTAGACCACTAAGAGTCCATTGTGCCCAATATTTAAAAACCCTGGGAACCTAAATATCAATCTTCTACCGCTAAGTTAAACCACCAAGATAAATGTATGAATCTCAGGAGTTTGCTTAGCTCAATGTTACTTAACTCGTCCAGTTCTGGAAAGAAGTAACAGCCAAGAGCACGACTTCTTTTAATGGCTAGCGCTGAATAGTCACAAAGGAGGTGACGAACGTATTCTATTTCCTCTTCGTCCCTACAGCTGCTACAGTAGTCGTTATGCGTTAATCCTAGCCGTGCTGCGACAGTGTCCTGTCACGACGTCAACAGCTATTCGGATATCCCTTCGACTTAGTTGCATAAGATTGATAGATCTCTTTTTGTTGTAGACTGGCCATAATGATTTGGCTGTTGCGCATACATCTAATCGGTACCAGCGATTATTGGCCTCCTCAATGGCCTCGATTTCTATCTCCCTTTGCAATGTACTAAGCGGTAAACTGGCATCAGAGAGGGCCAGTGAGGAGTTCATAAGCGATGCTTCTCTGGCTAGTTCGTCCGCTTTTTCGTTACCAGAGATATCCGTGTGGCCAGGTACCCAACACAGGGTCACCATATTGGCCGCTGAGATGTCATCCAGTCGCTTTTTACAGATTTTTACGAGCTTGGATCTTATCGAAGTGGACTGAAAGCCTTAATGGCTGCTTGACTGTTGACATAGATGCTGATTATTTTTTCTGAAATATTTTCCTGAATAATCATGTCCGCAGCTTGTTTTATTGCAGCAACTTCAGCTTGGAAAACACTGCACCTGTCCTCAAGTCTAAACGAGCGAAATGTGTTTCGAGACTCACAGTATACACCGGCACCCGTCCAGCTATAATTTTAGATCCGTCGGTGAAGATTGCCAGTTCGTTCTCGAAAGGGACTCTGCCTTCATTCCATTCCTCTCTGCTAGCAATTCTAATAGAGAATCTCGGGTTGCAGTTTGGTAGTGGGATGATGTAGTCCGTTTCCGTCCGGATTCTCGATGCATTCCATCGAATTAGAACTGAGGCATGACCATAAGGTTTAGCTATCCACAGACCGGCTTCCCTTAGTCTTAGTGCAGTTTTATCTGCCGAGTTTGCACAGTATATGTCAAGTGGAAGCAGATTCAGTATTGTTACCAGAGCTGCTGTTGGCGTTGATCTCATCGATTCCGTCACCCCGAGACAGTCTGACCGTTGAATCTTTGTAACGCTTTCAAGTTGGTATTTCTTCTCGGTTCACTTCCAGCCCCCTGCCTTTGACCCAGTTATTTACTAGTAGTAGTGCATAATTGAGTCGTTCGCTGAGTACGGGAAGTACTTTTCCTGATACCAAGATGGCAACATCATCGGCGTAGGCCGCTACGTTGAAGCCATTCCTTTCTAGTGTGCTCAACATCTCATCCACAACTAGGAGCCACAAAAGTGGTGATAGGACTCCGCCCTGGGGAGTGCCCCGCTTAGCTCTCATTCTACCTTCTGTGTCTCCAAGTGTGGAGTTGATTATGCGGGAACTTAGCATTTGTTCAATCCATCTGCATACTCCCAAATGTATTTGGGCCCTATGCAGACTGTCCACTATGGCTTCAGTACTTGCATTGTTAAAAGCCCCTTCAATGTCAAGAAACGCACCCAGCGTATATTCTTTAGCTTGAAGGGTATTCTCTATTGTAGAGACCACCCGGTGTAGAGCGGTGCCTACTGATGTACGCATTATGTGATTTCGATAAGAATTTATCCCCAATCTCAAAGTTTTCAATAAGAATGAAGATAGACTTATTGGTCTGTAGTCCTTGGCGCTTGCGTGGTTTATTTTACCCGCTTTCGGTATGAAAACTACCCTAATTTCCCGCCAAGATTTTGGAACGTAGACCAGTTTGAGACATCAGCCATAAATGTACTTGAGCCATGGAATAATAGATTTCCCCGATTCTTGTAGCATTATAGGATGTATCTCGTCAATCCCAGGCGCTTTATACGGTAAAAACGATTTGATTGCCCACAGAATCTTTTGATCGTCAATCAGTTTGTCAACAGATACGGTCCAACTGGCGTAGATTTACCGTAGATGTGGTTGCCGGGCAGTATGTCCCTGCGTGGTCACAGCCAGGAAAGTGACATTACAGAAGAGAATCCAGGGTGTTCTCGCAAGAGTCTGTCCAGCTGCCATCACAGTTCCTGATAGTGGACATCTGTAAGGGAGCTTTGGTAAGGACCTTCCTCAAAGGAGCCACCACCGTGGTGCATTCAATGGATTCTTGTCGGGATAGAAGCACTCAAGCGCAACTGGTCCACTCATTAAACTCCAAAGCCTTGTTTTAGTGCAATTTTTTCGTCTTTCGTAAAAAGTGAAAAGCATACGGTATCAGCACCGAAAGTCACTGCTCACTTAAACCAATAGTTTGGGTCCATAGTGGCCAATTAAATTAAACCGTGAAAAAGAAAAAAAGAAAATATAACCGCTGCATTAGACACCCAGATAGTGATATGAATCTCAAGAGGTCCATCAGCTCATAATTACTTAAGTTCTCCAGTTCCGAGAAGAAGCCACTACTAAGAGTCCTCACTCTTTCGACAGATGGTGCGGGTCAGTCACACAGCATGTGACGAACAGATTTGATTTCTTTCTCGTCACTACAGCTATGCTGTACAACTTGCTCCGCATGAATACCAATGGCACAATGCTCAGCAATTATGCCAAAGACGATCCGTGTATTATGACGACTATGTATGTAAATCTTTTTGTTAAAAGTCGCATTGCATAGCGCTCTGGCTGCTGCGCATGCTTCTAGATGAACGAAGAGTCAGTTAGCTCCATCGGCAGCTTCAGCTTGAATTTTATTTTTTAAGGAGGTAATTGGTATTGCTGCAAAGGGCCAGAAAGCTCAACCTAGGGTGATCTGCGACTCAGGCAAAAGTCAAAAACTTCAGCCCTGATGCCTGACGCCCTGATCCATCCACCTTTCAATATAGTCAATGGCTATTTGGGTACCATAAGTCTCCACTTTGAAAACAAAAAGACACCAGCACCAGATACTTTATTAGCCATTCGTCAACAAATTTTACTGCAGCCATACAGTCTGATTGATTGTATCCGCTCCTTGAGTTGCTTGTGAACTGTGGTAACTGCAAATCTATCAGTGACATATTCTGCCTCCTGAAAGTAGCAAGGATTCGGTTGTTCTGATGACTTCAGTATGAAGATTGTAAGCTGCATTGACAGCATATTTCTCCCCCATAAACAGGCAAACTGTAAACGGGTTGTACGTTAAACAGATAAAAGATTAAAATTTAACTTTCGATCTCAATTCCATCCGACCCATTTAAGGTAAATTATAAGTCCCTTTTTAAAAAACAGTGAGCAACGATAAAATAAACGAATACTTTCGTATCCTTCGAGGTGCGTATAGGAAGAAACTTTGCAGAACTTTCAACAGAAGAAACGTTTGCGAAAAATATGCAAAAGAGCAAAGTTCTAAGCAACTTTCTTCATTCCGGTCTCGACAACCTCAAAGTTTATTGCAAATATTATGCGAAAACTACGTGCACCTTTACGTTATCAATATTTATAGGGCAGCTACAGTATACACCAAAGGTGCATAGCACGTGTGTTTGATATAATTATACATTATACGCAGAATTTCAAGACATGTGCATCCGTGAAATACTGAGTTGATGGTTTGTGTTGAAACCAGACCATTTGCGACTCATTTCTCTTGGGACCATAATGAACTAGCGAAAACTGAATTCAATCTAGTGTTCATTTTTTTTAAGTACACTCGAAGGTACTAAAATAATAACAGCGTTGGTTAGGTATGTTGAAGGCAAGGCACTTCGAAGAGCCCCGATTTTCTTCGCATAAAAATGTCGAAATAGGGTACAGGGTGTCCGCCGGGAACGTATACTACTTTGTTTTGCCGCCATTTTGGTAAACATTAGTCTTGACAGTTCATATTTGGCAGTCGTGAAGTAGACACGTGGCAAATTTATTGTGGAAAAATATTCGATAAACCAACGTGTTTTAATCGTTAAAACATTTTATCAAAATTAATCATCGATTACTGTGACGATGAGAAAGTTACGTGAAATTTTTGGGAGAAACAACGTGCCAACAAAACGCACTATTTATCGTGTAGTGAATGATTTCGAAGAAAGAGGGTCTGTAGGTCATAGGCCCAAGCATGGGCCACAACTTACTGCAAGATCGGCTGAAAACATTACTGCTGTTCAAGGAAGTGTTCAAAACAATCCATCAACCTCAATTCGACGCCGTGCTCAGGAGCTTGGTCTTCAAAGAACAACTTTGGCCACAATTTTGCACAAGGATTTGCATTTGTTTCCATTTAAGATTCAGTTGACACAAGAGCTTCTTCAAGAAGACCATTTACGCTGCCGTACATATGCCAATACGATGTTACAGCTAGCCCATGACAACCCCGATTTTCATGAAAAAATCATAATGAGTGACGAGGCACATTTTCATTTGAATGGATATGTGAATAAACAGAATAGTCGGTTCTGGGCAATGGAAAACCCTCAAATTATTCATCAGTCACCTTTGCATCCATTAAAAGTAACAGTCTGGTGTGCAATTTGGTCAGGAGGAATCATTGGACCTTACTTCTTTGAAAATGAAAACGGCGTAACGGTAACTGTGAATGGGGAGCGATATCGTGATATGATTGAAAACTTTTTAATGCCACAACTGCATGCTTTGGGCTTGATTAACATGTGGTATCAACAAGACGGTGCCACATCGCATACAGCCAGGATTACAATGGAATTACTGCGCGACTTCTTTCCACAACAAGTTATTTCAAAAAATGGTGATGTTGATTGGCCTCCACGGTCGCCTGATTTGACTGCTCCTGACTTCTTTTTGTGGGGATATCTGAAAAGCAAGGTTTATGCAAACAAACCAGAAACGCTTGAGCAACTCAAACAAAATATTCGTGATGAAATTAATGAAATACCGCGTGAAATGTGTGAGAATGTAATGAAAAATGTGCTCAAAAGGGCTCGCATTTGTGAGACTAGCAGAGGCGGACATTTACCTGATATTGTATTCCATACATAATTGCCGACATTAAATAAAACATTTATCAATATAAGATCCATTCTCTTTCATTTGACACCCTGTATATGTATGTAGGATCTAGATTCGGTTATTAAGGCAGAATGTGTGCCCATACGTTACAGTGGCTCTTCTCAGTACTTATTATTACAGCTTTGTAATTGAAACACTTGCTTATGTTCCAGCTAAATACTAGCCGTCGGTTGTCTGTGTTGACTATTTAGTTGAACATCCGGATCTTGACTACGGGGCTCCTTGGAGATATTGTGGATCTGAATTGTATTGAGAAATGTGTTCTTCTCCTCCATTCGTAACCTGTTGAATGATGCAGTGCTTTCAAAGGACACTCTTGCTGAGCATGTGGTGGTTTCTTATATGATATAGCCGAACTGCGTCGACTGGTCATTGACATTTACAGTGTATTTCATCTTATGTGTGCGGTCAGCAACACCGTGTAGACTTTGGCTATTCCAGGTGTGCTAAGGTGTCCAACATTTTTAAGCCATATTTAACATGAGGTTGATGTATTTGACCTTGAAAAGTTGCTTCCAAATAGTGACAGTCATACCAATATTTTCAGCAGAAAATCTGAATGAAAGCTCTGCAGTTCCCAAAGATATCCATTTGCCCTGGCGTCTACACAGGTAAATATTGAACTGTTAAGTTATTTGGTCAGGACTGACTAACAAACAATCTTTGCTAAAATTGATCGATTACACGGATTTTATAGCTATCAGTAAGATGCTAATACCCTCAACCAACAAATATAAAATTTCTTTTTAACTAAGGCATGGCTTTTTTGGGACCAAGTAAAAAAAAGACTTTAAGGTCGAACTTCAACAAAGAAATTATGGGCTACCAGTCAGAGACAAGAAATTGACAAAGCAGTCATTGAACTGAGCCTGAAGAGACTCCCAGGCATACCATGATCCATCATTCCCCGAGGGCTTAGATGCTATTATCGTGGATAAGTCTGCGCCAGTTTACAAAGGTACTAAAACTGATTTCTCTTAATCCTCATCACTAAAAACTGAATAACAAACGATACTGTCATGGGATTTAAGACTGCCGGCTATGAACTGTACCACGCCACAGAGTCAATGTAAAGTAAGAACTTCTATTTATTCCAAGACATCACTCGTTAGCGCTGGGGTGTAACGCTGCGATCTATGGGATACCACCATTATAAACTTGGACAAAAATTGACGGAAAATGGTGCCGTCACCTTTGTCTGGCAGAATTTTGGGTTTGGGTGTATCGAGAAGTTACTCCTTGTCGGATCGCTGCTACATAGACTTCAATTCCCATCTTCGAAGTCAATTTTCCGCAAACGGCTCAGGGCTGACTGATATGGGGACGACAGAATTTGCTATTTTTCTAGTGTAGACTGTATCTCACGAACGGCTTAGTACTATTCAGAACCGAAGTTAGAAAGCCTGGCGTAGATCGAAGTATAGTTAGCACGAGACGTGGCACGGTAATACTAAATATTCTGAGGTTGCGGACACAATCCAGGGATGAACAATTGAATCTGATGATGAACATCCACTTTACCGATTGAGCACCCATCACTGATGTAAATACATCGAGAGAATGTGTACTTTGTCTATGAATCTCTATTGACCTAAAGAATGAAAAAATGTGGGTGGTAAACAGTTTCGAACTATTCAAATAGGAATCAGACGGCATTTTTCCAACCCGACTACAGATGGCCTTTGGAATCATAAGAAGGAACGTCTTTGGTAAAGTGGGTCTACCTGTAACTCGGAACTATTCTTATAACCTGTTCCGCGGTGAATGTAGTTTTCAAACTTGAGGCAGGCAAAATATCACCCACACTCTCCAAGGACAATAGATCGACTGAAGGCTCCTACATTAAGCACTCCTTAGATATACATATGTAATTATCCACATTGCAACACTAAGTAAAGCATATCTGATGAGATGACTCTGCATGTAATTGTACGCCGCTTCGAGAAATCACTTTCAATCAAGGGGTTCAACTTGATTGATGTAAGGGGCGACTGTCAAGGCGGCGAAGTTTCTTCCTTGACATGGAGTTCAGTTATCAATGAATTTCTTCTAGGAATAGAGAACACCACAGGGTTGTGGTGTACGTTGGTAACATTTCTATCTCTGTATCGTGGAAGCTCCTGCACGCACATGGCCACGCCCTGCGATTCGTTTTCAACAAACTAGTCACGTCGTCGATAGCTGTGACTTTTTTTTACCAAGAACCATTTAATATAAATCCCCTTACTTCAATCCTTCGAAACTAGGGGGAACCACTGATAATGTCTAAAATAACTTAACTATTTGGGACGAAAGAGTTCCAGTTAGAGGTAAGTATCTTAAAGGACACATCTCGGCCAATGCGACACCGCTGGGTAACTGCGAAATCAGTACGAATCTAGCGGATATCTGTTACTTAAGAAGCGGTCAAGCCAGATAACGTCAATACCAGGCATTGTGCTATAGGTAAACATGCCCCAAGGCTAGGCATAGGTAAATACCTCAATGATCTAAATGATCTGAAAAACGTCTAAACTGTGAGTTTTTAAAATGAATACAGAAAAGGAAATGGTTCCTGGGGTAGGCGATGTGACACACCCATCCCTCCTTTGCTTTGGTGGCAACATAATTGACCTCCTATTGGTCCAACTAACCAAATCACCACATTCTCTTCCAAAAACCAGTTACCTCCTATAGATGCAAATGCTGTTGAGTAGTTTCACTATCGCATCAAGAGCGACTAACTAAATTCTCAAATTTTAGAAAATTTTTTAAACATTTTAAGACCTGGGTATTGGGAGAGATACGGTACTGCTTCCCTGCAATTCAGTATTCATTAACGATCATTCAACAATTTACAAAGTTTGGGAACATTTTCTTCTCCTGCACTGTAAATAGTAGTTTGGTTGCGAGAGGAAGGAGAGAGAGGAAACGAGAGATATGAAACGCTCGAAGTTTAGAAAATATGCATTCAATTCATGGGCTAAGAGTCCTTGTTCTCCAACAGACCATATCGAGTCCTTTTTTTTGCCAGCTTTGCAGTTACTCGTATATACTGCTACAGTTACGTGCTGTTCATTGTTTAAGGTACGTCCGATAAGCGAAAAGTCCCCGACTTTTTTTTCTCGAATTCTTGTCCTTGTATTTTGAGTCGTGTTTGAGTTTTCTTTTTTTTTTTCCTTTACTACTCCCTCACCCATTTTTGTATGCAACGCAAAGACTGTGTGCTAGTGAACTTTTCCTTCAAAGTTAATAAAGGTCAAAGCAGTGGACTGTCGCACAGTTGGACGGAGAAGACAAAAAAAAGAAAAATAGTGTAAGAAAATATCGCAGAAAACTTGGTAAAAAAAAAAAAAAAACGAAACCAAGACCGATAGAAACACCAAGAGAGAGAGAGAGAGCTTGATGGAGAACTAAGGACCTACAAGGATGCGTTTTACGTTGCTTACACCCTTTGCCTGTGAACAGAGTTTAAAAGTGTCAAGTGGACGTTATTTATGCCTCATTTATAAAAATAATCTAAAATTTTCCAGATAAATAAACTTTATTAAATGCGAAAGAGCCAAGCGATGGGACAGTCAAGGCGGTGTAGGGATACAGGACAACTATACAGCCGGAGGAGAGAACAAAAGTTCGTTCAAACATTATGGATACTGGGACGCAACGGCGGGAAACGAGTGCAAGTAGTTAACTTTTATGCAGACAATTTTGATCCTTTTAAATTTAAAGGTGGTAATCTTAATGTCGAGAAGTTTTTTGATTTTATGGTTTCTTTTATGTATCCACTGGGCTTGTTACATTCTTCACGATGTCAGCAGCATCTATAGCGACATTGCTGTTTTTTTGTCCTATTTGCTGTTGCTACAGTGCCTTCCGAACTTGTCTGTGGGCGACCATAAAGTATATTACTACCATTATTACAGCACTTGGTGATGCAAACAAAAAATGCAGTCTATGCCAGGTTGGTTCTAAAAATTTGCACCGCACTTCGTTCCGATCCAGAGCGCCTTCATCGTCGCCAACGTACGTACATATATTTCAGTGGAGTGTGAAAGTGTTGTTGAGATATTGTCCCAACTTAAATGCTATTCGTATGAGTTATGTCCTGCAATAAAAAGGATGTGATGCATTTTTGTTAAGGAAAATAGATTCTTTGGGAAGGTACACAACGGTACACAAGTTGGAATAAATAAAAGAAAGGAGCTTAAAGTAGTTTAATTTAAAATATTTTGATGCAATGTTTTAAGACCAATATTTAAGCGCATTTTAAAGAAGGACTAGTGTCTGCATTGCGTATTCATATGGTGGACAATTTAAATTTATAAAGGTAAGGGCGACGACACATTACATGGTTACCAACTCCAAATCTCCACTTGGTTAATCCCATATGCTTTGTACTTCGACGAAAGATTTGGTTTAAGCCCCTTTAGAAGGTTGCTGATTCTAGCAAATGAGAGAGCGGGAGAAGAGTGTTTGCATAAGAACACTTCCTTGAATCTGGGCTGCAGTGGATGAGTTCTCCAGATGGAATCAACGGTGGAATCTACTGTTCAAGTGAGGCTCAATTATTTAGCATACCGACACTTTATGTGCGTTACTGCGATATAAAAGGTGGCGCAAAAGTCATCATTCGATTTCCTAAGGCAATAATATTGGTTCTGTTTATTGGCTGTGTTTAGACGTTTACATATTTTCCATTAAGTCACCAAGCTAATACCGGCTAAGTAGTCACCGCCAGAGCGGCAAATTATCCACTTCTTGTCATATCTTCTACTTTAGTATTATTAAATTACTGTAAAAGGCTCAACAAGTGACATGTCTTAGTCGTAGTGGACCTTTAAGGTCTGTTGCTTGTTCGTACAGATACGTGAGCTCGAAACATCCTAAGGAAATAAGTCTGGAATGGTCTGGATCGGGCGTTCTGGCAGGTGCTAAAAACACATTTTCTTCAAACCCAATTCGTAAATTCACGGCAGCAAATCATTGATTATTGTTCCATAGCGCTTACTGTGCTGCAGACACCGTCCTTGAAAAAATATGGACCAATCACCCTTCCACCGTCTCCTATTGTCTTATGTTAAGCTAGTCTCCACGCCAGGAGTTTAACTCCATGTTTATTCATTTAGTGACATTCAGTATATTGGTTCGGAAGTATGCGAACGAATGGCCAGAAAAGTGAGCAAATAGGTTGGTACCTAATTATTTTTAAGTTTCGCCAAGGACGAGTTAGAGAAGGTGGGAGTGGTTGCATAGAAGTATACATATGTATATACAGTAGTTTAGAAGTCAAAGCCAAATATGGATTTAATATAAGACTGCCTTAGTTTGTTCCTATTATTTCGGAAGGAACGTAACTCCTTACTATACAAGGGTGGAGATGACGTAGTTTTCTTTAAGTAGGTATGGCACCAATTGGACAAAACAGGCAACTATATCAGCGTAGAAAATCGCGAGGGTAAAAGTTCTCCGAGACTATGGAACTTTGAGAATATGAAGTCGATGCACTTGCAAAAAAAGGAATCGAAGATTATTTCCGGAACCAATAATAAGTGTTAATCTGGGAAAAGTCCTCGGTCAGCTCTTATAAGATCCCTAAGCTTAATGAGAAAAGGTCCTCTCTGGACGCATGTAAAGCCGCATAGTTTTTTTTTTCTAAAACCTTCGTAAGAGCACTGAAAAAATGCAGGAAGTACTCTAGAAGGCACAATCTACATATGTGGTCATCATATGATTAAAATGGAAATCATCTTAGTGTACCATGCGTGTGAGTTTCGTTATCAAGGCGTACAAACTATTGTTCAGCTTTCGTAAGAAATTAATTCCGCAACTTTAGCCAGTTACTGTGGAAATGGATTCTATTCAATCCCTTTCACTAATAGAAATTCTGCGTTCCACTAAGTTTGGCTAGGTGTACTTTACAGGGGCAGAAGGACAATAGACCGTTTAGTGGATAATAATACAGCTTTGTAAATGCATGTCTTCAACTATCAACTAGATTGACTACATTGTTGAAAATGCTCTTTCAGGATTTTGCATATTTCCACTTCCCACTGCCAGCTATCGCCAACACACTTAGACTATTGGTATTGGCTCATTGTGATATCATATGCATCAGGGAGAAATTGTCTTGCATACTTGTTAAGCCAATTTGAACTTTCAGTGAAGCGTAAAAGGCTCTTAACATGTGTATTTATTAGATCACCTAGCTCCTTCATGAAGCTTTCTTTTATGGGAGAGAGCTGGGCAGGTACAAAGAGGGTGATGAATGGTTTCGTCTTCTTTTTCGTCCATGGAGCTTCCACAAAAACCATGCGAATATACATATGTATGTATATCAAGCCTTGTTGCATGCTTGCCTATCAGACATCGCCAGACATTTATACCACTTGTTATTTTTATCACGAGTAGCATTTATTTTAAATTTTAGTTTCTATATAGTATACATATATGTAGCTCCAATAGCGCCAGATGAAATAAGACTTGTAGATCATGTCTTGCCTCTAAAATACCTAAAAAATCTGTTTGGAACCTAATTAAAGACAGACAGTTTCTTAAGCTGGAAACTTATTATACTAGGAGAACCATCCTTACATGAAGTCTGAATATTAAAGCTGCTTTCTTCAGTCAAGAAAATAAATCCTTAACTAAAAGAAAACTCAAATATTCCACCAAATAAATGACAATTTCTGGTCGGTTTGTGGCCATAACTTGGTTTGTTGAACCAAACAGAATAACTCCCGTCGGCACTTAATCCCCATTTCACGCAACGAACCGCGCCATGTGTCTGCAAATTATCCAAATTGCTTTCGTCGTTAAATTTTTCACAGGATTCTCAGTCGCACACAAATTTATTTTTTTTCCGCTAATTTTTCTTCCCGTTACTCCCGAGATATAAATATTTTATTAGCTCTACGTGCGACCACTGGCACACAGCAAATCCTCACATCTGTAAATGCCATTCGAAAATTACCACAGATTAGTTCGCACATAAATTTCAGGACATAGAGCAAAAAACAGGGCGAAAAAAAAAACAAATCAGCACACTAACCTACAAAATCTCTGTCCTTCGCTAACACAAACAGATGGAAGAAAAGCCGCAAGGACACACGACTCACATGCATGGTAATGGCGGATGAGCCTGGCAAGCTTCCGCCTACCGCCGCGCTGCCATAGGTTCAGTGATTTCACAAAATGCTCCGCCAACCACAAAATACTGCCAGTGAGAGTACTGTTGGTGGCGTCAGTCGGGTCCTTACGCTTCAGGACTAGGCAGACAGATGATAGCAACTTCATCGGAAAGAGATACACGAAAAAATTGAAATTTTTACCGAAAAGCCCTGCGGCAGAGGTAAACCGGAATCCTGCAACTCAATCGAAGGGAATCTGTGGTACGTGGGTGTATAGGCGTGTGGGACGTGGGTATGTGTGCGAGTGTGGGGTGCAAGTTATTGCGAGACAAATAAAAGCCGATAGAGGCTGAATTCAATGGGAATGATTAAGAATATTGCAGGAGGTTGCCTCACTTTTACGGGTTTTTCAATCTGAGATTATTTTTTGTTTATCACCGAGGTGGCAATCCGAAGTGCCACATAAGGAGGATCAGCATCAATTTGGACGCCTTACTCAAGCCTGGGAGCGATTTGCGATTAAATTGCACAGCGGCAGCACATTTTGTTGTGTGCGTCGAACACTGGGATTGTGTTTCGTAAATTGTTAACTATTCAGCTGGAGGACACTTCTCTTACCCGGAGCTGGAATTTAAAGTTACATCCCCAACGACGAGGAGTCAAGCAACTGTGTTATTCCGTTAAGTACACATTTGTTAACCATTGTGAATTGAAATTGTATTTTAGCAGGAAATTCCATCCGAGTTTGCTTTGAAGTTAGAATCGTGGCAGTGGTGGCTACGAGTATATCTATGGAAGTTTGAAAGTTATAAGGGCTGTAGCACTAAATGAAGTTTTCCTCTAGGGATCGCAATGAAATTATCGAATGAAAAACAGGAAGTGGGGTCACGGAATTAAGGAATCGTACTCGTTAGCTACGTTTTTGTGGTTGAATCTCTTTTATATTAGGGCTGCCGCTTCAGGATTACCGTCATGGGTGTTATAATGCGCGTTGAATGAGATGTGCACACAATGAAGGTGCTGGTGAAATGAGCCCCAGGGGAATGGAGGAAGATACAGACATTTATGGGTATTTAGGTTTTAAGCAGTTTCCTCTTTTGCTTTTAATGATGCAGACACAATGATCAGCTGTTCATAGTATGAGTCATATTCAGTACCCATGGCGATGAAAAACCACTACCATAACACAAATAATTAATGGATATAAGTAGGTACAGTGGACTCCCCCTAAGTCGAATTTTCACGGGATACCATGATTTGTTCGAGTTAGAGGGAGTTTTGGAAAAATTCGAGTTAGAGAGAGAAAGAATTTTTTTTTGTTTTAAAGCGTTTATTTAATAAAAAAAAAAAAGGTTAACATAATTTAAAAAAGTTAACAAAAAAAATACTACCATCTTGCACAGAATAACTGCATCAGCTCTATTGAACTGCCTAGAATCAACGGATTTTCGAATTCCAACTGGAATTTCACTAAAACAAGATCTTTTTTTTTCTAGATAGATTTCCATTGCTTTGAAATAAAAACTGTTTTGAATCCAACGAACAACACAAGGAAAAGGATTACATTGTTTTTCTTTTGCCCTGCAATTTTTGTACAGATTGCATCTTTTTAGGCAGGTACCTAGACGCATTATGTATTGGATGTGGGCAAGTAGAAACACAACGCACTTTCGATGATGGCATACGCGATGCTACAGATTTTTAGGGTGTTGACGTGTGTAGGTACTTGATGTATAGGTAGTTATAGTTATATATATAACCATAAATATGAATTGTGAAAGGGTATTTTTTTTTTTTTTTTTATGCAAAAAAAATTCGACTTAAGGGGTGAAAAAGAGGCCAAGAATCGGGAGAATGTGTACGAGTTAGAGGGAGTTTCGACTTAGAGGGAGTTTGACTTAGAGGATGTTTTTGTATGGAAAATTGAGGGGAATGCTAAAATATGGCGAAAAAATTCGAGTTAGAGAGAAATTCGACTTAGGGAGAGTTCGACTTAGGGAGAGTCCACTGTATTTAAAACTAGGATTTTGGGATGCTTGATCTAAAGCCGATTACGAACGCCTAATAATGAAAGATGGTCAGTGTTCCTTACTGGTCACCCTTGCTACTTCATCTGATCGAAGTGGTATCAACCACTCATCGCATTCCGAGAATTAAAATGGAAAGCGAACGTAAAACTAATATTCCACCAACTCTTCGTGGTGAATGTCGATAATTTCAGGACCCACTAAAAAGGGGTGGGGAAAAGACTTAAAGCTAGCTAATGAGCAGGCTGATATACCTTAGAAAGACCACGGGATAGCACATGCAATAGGAGTGGGGTATAGCAGGCTGCCAAACGGAAGAATTGTATGTATGGATACTTACTTACTTAAGGTGGCGCTACAGTCCGGGGTGGACCTGGGCCTCAACCAACAAGCGTCTCTAGCCAGCTCGATCTTTAGCCAGCTGGCTCTAGTTTCGCACACTCAGTTGGTTGAGGTCCCCTTCCACCTGCGTGCGCCACCTGAGTCGCGGTCTTCCTTTACTGCGCCGTCCCTCGGGAATGGATTCGAAGATTTTCCGGGCCGGAGCATTTGTGTCCATGCGCTCTACATGAACCAGCCACCTCAGTCGTGGGACCTTCACTCTTCTGGCCAAGTCGATGTCGCTGAACAGCCCATACAGTTCGAAGAATTTTCCTCTCGAGGCAGCCAAGAGCGACCTCATCCGCTTTTTACAGGGACCATGCCTCTGCGCCATGGAGCAGGACTGGGATGATTAAAGTCTTGTATAGGGTCACTTTAGTTGCTCGAGAGAGGGCTTTGCTGTTCAATTGCCTTCTTAGCCCAAAGACGCTGCGATTGGCAAGAGTTATTCTTCGTTTGATCTCAGCGCTGATATCGTTTTCCGAGTTCATAGCGGAGCCTAGCTAGATACAGTCCCAAACTACCTCGAAGTTATATCTGTCTATAGTGACGTTCTGTCCAAGACGTCGATGTTGGTTGGCCTTCCTTGTTGACAGCATATACTTAGTCTTGCCCTCATTAACCGCTAAACCCATCTTCGCCGCTTCCGCCTCAATACTCACGAACGCTCCACTGACATCACGTTCTTCCAATTATGTCAATTATGTCAATATCGTCGGCGTATGCGAGTAATTGGACGGACTTTAGAAAGATTGTGCCTCTGGTGTTGGCGCGTGAGTTTTGCACAATTCTTTCAAGAACGATGTTGAAGAAGTCGCATGACAGCGCGTCGCCTTGTCTAAATCCTTTTATGACATCGAAGATCTCGGTAAAGTCTTTACCGACCTTGATGGAGCAGCGTGCATTCTCTATCGAGTTTGGCAGGGATGCCAAAACTAGATATTGCTCTGTATAGCTCGTCTCTATAAATGCTGTCATACGCGTATGGTGGTGAGTATCGATTTGAAGTTCCTGGGTTTTTTCCAAAATGTGCCGCAGTGTGAATATTTGGTCGATGGCGGACTTTCCTGGCCTAAAACCACACTGATATGGACCGATCAGGTTGTTGACGAACGGTTTCAGGCGTTCACATAATACGGAAAATAAAATAAATAACTGATGCCTCTGTAGTTGGCGCAGTTCAGAGGGTCTCCTCTTTTGTATGTATGGATGTGCATACTTATGTATATAGGGACGAGCTATAGGTATATGTACAATGCTAAACAGGACGACCGTGTGCGCCGTGGCTCAAGTGGTTAGTGCTTTGGATCACTGAACGGGAGGTTCGACGATCGAGTCCCAGAAATCACCAAAGAGTTTCTTCACGGTCCCACCTCTCGCAAATATCTGACATGTTTGTAAACAGGATGACCGTGGACAGTATTCCCTGCACCACTTAGGTTGTAAATAGCGGCTCGAAACCATGCGATATCATGTTACTATTTCAACGCCGTTCTTGTAAAGTTGGTCACGACCTTTTAAGCAGTCTGACCAGTTACTTACACACCTGGAAGACGTCGATATTATGGAAAAAAAAACCAGTTGGCTTTCAGTGGTAGCAGCGGGAAAATAAATCTAGCGGTAATAGAGGCAAAAGAAAAATAAGCACACATATATACATACATGTACATATGTATGATATCATCCAGAAAGGAAACCCAACACAGAGCTCAAAGTGACGCAATGGATAGGCACAATTTTAAAGGAGTCAGCGCAGAGATGTTAACTTTATAAACGCCTTCTAGCTTTCCAAAGCGAAGAACTGCGTTATTTTTCAGTATTCAAGCTTTCGAAAAGTACCCATATACGAGTACCTATTGAGCGTTTTTCAAAATTTATAATCGTCCATCAAGTGGTGCTGCCTCTTAAAATGCTTCAAATCCTAGTAATGAACAGCAGCCTGCCCGAGAGTAAGTACATGTGACCCAGTCGTGCACTTTATTTAATTTTCTCCTATGGTATGCTTGCGTGCTTCAAACAATCAGACCAAATTCGCAATTAGTTATTCTCTTTATGTTAACTTTTGACATATACAAGTAGCGTGAATGTTCCACGTCGCATTACAATAAACATTACGCGTTTTTTTTCCTCCAGAGTGTATTCGCTTAGAAGATTTATGATGCAATGAACCTGATTCCCCATCCAAAAGAAATCTAACTTCATCTTTAAATATTTTTACCACCTTTTTCGTACACAGAGATACCCATTCCAATAGAACACAATAATTTTTAATGGAGGTCCATTTCACTGATAAAACAAATCAACTGAGCTTTATAGCTCAACCTAAATTTTATTTATAAATACAATAGCAAATTGCATTTTTGGAGAAAAAAAAAAGAAAAACTTTGTTGACACCCATTTAAATAGAATCCCGCAGTTATCCCCCCGAGCATCCACCACATCTTTTACAAATTAACTGGACATTTTTATGCCGTTCACGACCTTGTTAGAGTGTTGATAAACAAGCGTGGATAGTATCCTCATTCGCATCGCTTCAATTCATTGTCGCCACAATAAAATGTTTCAAAAAAGTTTCATTTTATATCCTTTTCTTTTATCTTACACATTCTCAACTCCTTCGGTTCGCACCAAAGGGATGTGTAGAACGCGATTTCCTCAAAATATTATCCTCGAGCTTAGAGGGTCATTCAGAGGAAACGAATGGCGCCAGAGAGTTGCGAAAAAATGATAATCCAAACTATGTAAACAGTAGTGACCGAATAAAACTCAACCCTATGCGGGTCACAGACCTTGACTACTCGTCTATTTTAGTTTTTTGTTTTTTGTCTGTCGTAAAAATGGCAGTATTTTTCGAGGGAGCTATACATTCTTTAAACAGTTGAAGTTGTAAAGGCAGATCTCAGGTAAGACTTTAACAAGTTTGTTATAGCTAGAGATTGGTCAATATCCGGTGAGTAAAATGATATTGCAATCTTTCATCGCGAATCGAATGATGTGCCTTTCACAGTGAGCTGAGGCCGAATGGGCAGTGTATATCAGGCACCAATCTGAATCTGAATAGTCAAAATGATTTTCAGGAAGTAGTGAAAAACGATTATCGAAGTTGAACTGCATGTGAAAATAAAGATAACGAGAATGTTTGCAGAAGACAAATTTCAATTTGGCAGTCAATAGTAAATGTAGAGTTTCTCATGACTTTTAAAACGTAGAAAGTGAAAGCAAGAAACAAGGAAATTGAAAGTGTTATGTATATTTGAATGCAATAAAAAGAGTGAGATATATTCTCTCATCCTGTACATACTTACTTATATAGCTGGCGCTACAGTGCGGGGTAAACTGGGCCTCAACCAACAAGCCTCTCCAGTTCTTAGCCCGGTCCTTAGCAAACTGTCTCCAATTGCGCCTTGGCCAAATGTATTAGGCACCCTTTAAATTCTTAATACCTTTAGAAAATAAAAGGTTAAATGAAATAAAAGGAAGCAGATATGATAAAAAAAATAGTTTTATTAAAGATTATTAGTATTTGGTTGGGCCACCATTGGCCTTTATGACTGCAGAGATTCCCTTGGGCATAGAGCTAAGTAGCTTGCGACACTCTTCCGAAGAAATATCACTCCACTTTTGCCGTAACACATTTCTAAGTGGTTCTTTTGATGTAATCGAGTACTCCCGGATCCTACGCTTTAGAATACTCCACAGATGTTCTATAGGGCTGAGATCCGGGGACAGTTCTATATTAATCTCCTCAAACCAGCTCATTGTTTTTCCATGTTGGTGTCCCCGAAAATGTTGGAAAAGGAAAGTTAAAGTACGTTTTCCAACACATTTATGTACTTTCATGAGTCCATCCGACTATCACACGCATGCATTTCACTCACACCGCTGGCAGCATCACCAGATCATTTTACTGCCTCCACCGTGCTTAACAGTTGGTACCGCGCATTCCATTCAAAATTGTTGCTTCTATCACACTTCCCAATATTTTTTAGACGGCAAGTCAACCAAAGTTTTGGTTGGTTCATGTTGCGAAGCATAATAGTCGGCTTTTAGCTGTGGTGGTATTCCTGGCAAATCAAAAGAATTTAAGAGTTCTGTAGAATAATTTACCACCTCATCCTGATTCATGATGGTGCCCACTGATTTGAATGTGGATAATGGACCTGGTATTTCTTTTAAGATAGCATCGTTAAATACACACAGCGCGTCGAATGCATTTTTTTTGTTGTACTCAGCTCTATGTACCACAAATGTATCGCTCACGAAAATGTTGTTTTTTTTTTCAATGTTTTTGAATTTTTTTTGACAATCACCTTTGTATCGTAATTATCTACATTTAAAAAAAAAAGAAAAACCAACTAAATTGATTGAAAATTACGAGCGGTAGAGGGACGGTTTTATATATGTATACATATAGATATGGCATTTTTTGCACCTACATCCATATAAGGTGCAACTTACACAACAACTAAGAGGTCAAATTATTCTTCTGGGCAGGGAAGGTTACTCTCAAGCTTATAAAACTCCCCCAACCTGCCATAACCCGGTGACTATGGATGACTGACAAATATGGATGAGGGTATTACAACAACCAATGCAGCAGTGAAAATCAACCTACACCATAGGTTAGGTTAGGTTAGGTTACGTTGAAGTGGCTGCCAGCTAGGAGTCATCAACACACTTAGACCAATGGTAGGTCCATTGTGATACCACCTGGATCGTGGGAAAAATTTCTCTCTACCTACTCGTTAAAACCATTTTGAGCCTTATGAAGCGTAGGAGGCTCTTAATATCAATATCCATCAGATCAGAACTATATCTTTGGCTCCTAAGTAAAGCTTCCTTCTACGGGAGAGAGCTAGGTAGGGGTGGCAATGGTGTAGTGGTAGCGTCATCGTTTGTCAAGCTGATGGCTCACAGTTCAAACCCTGGTGTCAACAAGCATTATATGATAAGAAGCAGTCCGATCAATTGCGAAAGCTTATGATAACACTATTGCGAAGGCATAACACTGGCACTAGGTTTATCATGACTCTAAAAATTGTTCGTTCTGTTAATGATTGATATGCTCCTGACACCAGGTGGACTAGGAAAAAAATACTGTGAATCAGAAGCGAAGGAAAAAAATAGATGACAGCAATCAAATCTCTCCAGTTATTCTGGACACCACCCTTGGAGCTAATGTGAAACCTAATACAGCAGAGTTTCAAACCACTACATCGGTCTCCTTCTCTCTCTCTCTATCTATCTTTCGAACGCCCAAACCATGTGAAAACATGTAGAAGGGTATTCATAACCCCTTGAGTGCGTGCAAATTCTTAAAAAAAAAATAAATTCTGCGTTTGCACTACTCTGCAAAGCTTCGTCTCACAAAAGTGACACCAGGGATGCCAAATATTCGAAAATTTGTTAAAAAGAGATAGATTTTCAAGAGATAAACTCATCTAGAGTTCTCATTAGATTAATCGTACCCCAAAGTAAGATTCATCTGACCACACTATATTGGATCAATCTTCTTCATTGAAATGCACATGTTTTTTCGCCCACTTCAAGGGCGACTTCTTATTTTTTTCCAAGACCTACGGCTTCTTCCTTGCTTTGCATCCTTTACATCCAACTTCCCTATGTCTTCATCTAACGGTTCTAGCAGAATTTTTTTTTCCCCCGATCCTTCGACAACTCAGAATCAAGCTCAGATGAGGTTTTCGTTATATTTTTTAGCGAAGATCGTTTTAAAAATCGTTCCTCCCGATGCGTGGTAGTCCTTTTTGTCCCGCATTTTCCGCGATTTGCTTGCGAATCAGTCTGGCTGTACGGCCTAATTGCGTTTTGCCCTGCACAACATGAACAATGTACTTCTATGGCTATTTGAGTTTCATTTTTGCATTTATCAAATAAAATCTGTATTTTTACACGTTCTGCCAGACTAAGTTTACTTCTTTTTGGTGTTTTAAAACAAAAATTGACAAACTTCACTATTATGAACAATAAAAAGCAAATTAGCCACGCGTCTGTCGATTTCGAGCAATGATGGATCACTGATCCTACACCGGAAAAAATGTATAAACCCGCTATTGCATCATAACCTTTCTTAAAATTTAAAAGTCATTTACAACCTCGTATAGTGATACCATAATTCATAAAACTCAAATTAATTGCTTCTGAGAAAGGATTTGGCAGCAAAGAAAAAAAGAAAGGGGTGCCTAATACTTTTGGCCAAGGCTAACAGATATTAACAGATACATACCTATGAAGTGCCAAGCTTTAGCTGTAAGATATTATTTTCATAATACTTGAACAACGCTGGAATATATTAAAAAAACTACATCCAAAGTGAGCGTTTTGCTACGAAATTCGAAAATATCTTCTGGTCGAAATGAAGCCCCCGGTTGGTGTAAGTAAATTCGTAAAGAAACTCATGAACCTCAACTCGTCGCAGACGAACCGAACACCATCTGCACCTCTGATACAAGGTACAAGGTCCGACTCACTTCAATGTGATCATCAGCTTCATTATTACTTTTCTGTGTGGGCTTTAAATCAGTTGGAAATTGACGTCGATGTTGGTCACAGAGTCATCTTTTCGGACGAGGCTCATTCTTAAGAGTTTTCAACCTTTTAGAAGGCCTTCCTTGGTCACTACGGAGCTACGGTTTGACATTGTTCTATTTTTTTATGGGCAATCGTTAAAATTTTAAGGATATTTCCAGAATGGGATAAAATGAGAGCTCTTGATGGAGCCCAGTACCTAGCTTCTCATCACCACTGATGCTCTGCGTGGTAACTTTTTCGCACGAATGGACATGCAGTTTAATCTGCATCCGAAAGTCGGTGTGGGAAGATTTCCCAGTTGCTAGTTTCAGTAATTGACAAAAGATGGAACGATAAAGAACTTCTCCTTCAAACACGAATGTTTGCGTAGAGCATAAAGCCAATAAGAGGCATGCGTTATTAAGGGGATCAAAGAAGACTAAAATATACATAGTTGGCACAATACTACAAAACGTTAATGGAACTGAGAGGAGAGTGGTTGAATTGCGTAGGGTACAAATCCATTTGAACGCTGTGGCTCATTGGTTAGTGCGTCGGACTACTGAGCAGAATGTTCGAAGTTCAAATCCCAGAAAGCACAAAAATAAATATTTTTACGGTCCCTTCTCTCGCGAATGTCTGACAAACGTCCGTGGGTAATAACAATCATGAGAAAGCTTCCCAATTCGCCTTTCGGTTATGGCTTTAAATTGTAGGTCTCTTCCATTTGTGCCAAAAATTATAACACACACAACACGGACGGTCGCGAGCAGCTACATTCTGGACTACAATGGTCTGTCGTGTCGGATATTTCCCCTATTTAGTTACGCCGCATCATCCCACATCTATAACTTTTTTGAATTGATGGTAATATTCCACCATTACCCTAACTAAACGGGACAACTCTTATTGTTTCGAGGCACTGGTCTAATTACTTTATGTTTTTAAATGCATATTTCCATTCTGAAATTAACTTTTAATATGTGAGTGATTTAAATGGACCATTGTTCGCGCAATTAATTTGTCATCAGTTTCTAGTTATACATATGTACATATATGTTTTAGCTATTAAACATTCGCTTATTTTAATTAGGTTCGAATTAAAATATTTAACGACCATTGTTGAGGTGAATTGATTGAAAAATAATTTAGCATTAAGCTGAATAAATTAAATTCAAAATTATTTTAGTGTTTTTTTTTTTGATGAAATTATTTATTCACATATAATCTTTTTTGCCCAGATGGCAACCATAATCGTGCGGATAAAAATATAATCAATTCGTTTGATACATTCCATTGTTTAAGGATGTTGCAAATGCATGTCGATTATCGAGCTAAGAAATCCTCTCAAGATATACCAATACAAACCAGAAGCATGCTAAGACGTATATGGTTCACCACAAAAGGCAAACCCCATCTGAAAGAAAGAAGGCTGCCCTAACCAGAGCGTCAAGTCATTTGATCCCAACCTCTACTGCAGTGAAACTTCGGCCAGCAGTCAACCCAGACTCATTCGAATTAAAGTTGGTACTGAAACGGTAACAACTGGTATTAGGCTGACTACGCCGGGGATGTTAGACGTTCCAAAGGAGCACACTATAACTAAAGAGGAGAGGAGATGCAGGACAGACTTCATTCAATCGAGAAGGGAAAGCCAATAGCCAACCATATCAGTCACGCACAAATTTAAGAGCCCGACAATCGAGTCGAAATTGATCGCAGGATATACATATGTAATAGGTTGCTCCAAAAGAGGAATTCACGATGACAGGCCTGCAATAAGAAAAATAAACAAAAACGCCAACACAGCAATCAATAATGCTAGTCTTCAAATAAAACTCATGCACTTGCGTGTACTCGATTGCGCAAATGAATCTATCATTAAGGATTAGATCAGTAATCACCTTTAAAGGCTTCAAACTTTTGGCGTGTGATAACGAAGCTACCTGATTCGCATAAAAAATCGACCAGCATCATAATCCTGAGTTTCTCCGCAAGCATTGGCTTATGTTAGAAATGGTTGAGTACTCTGAATCAAAAATCTACATATGTCTGTCAATATTGGGGAGAATAGGTAATGACTCGAAGAAGAAAAGGCAGGCGGAGGTAAGGTAAGAAAATCATGAAAATAGCTCAAATATACCTTTACCATGCTCGTAGTAGGTAGCTTAAAATAAGATCTCGTACTTACTTACTTACTTAGTAGGCCTGCGACCCTTGGAGGGCCAGAGCCTGATCTACTGCCTTCGATCCTTCACGGTCTCGGATTCGCTGCTTCCAGTTGACAAGAACAAGACATAATCTCATGAGGAGAAAAGACACCACAGGGACACCAAACTTGACAGGGGGGTCTACGTAGTCTGTAAATTTATTCGAGGTCATAGTGACGTCACACCGTTATCCATTGACTGTAGGTTCCTTGCATTCTAACATACGCATAACAATTGGTTGAGAAAAGCTAGGCCCTTGGCCCTGGATCAGCGTCTGGGACTGACGAAATGGCATTGGTCACAGCGTTAGAATAGTGGAGCACTGATCTTAAGACGAGAAACTACTTTCACGACCATAAGGGCTGGGGTAAAATTTTAACAGTTTTCAAGGCGAGGTGAACTACTGCATCTAAATTATATGCTGCATAGAGTTGTGGTTATTACAGAGTGCACTCTATGCAACATGCGCTTGAAAGAAGTTGTCTACTTATGCAGGTTTGGAGCTTCCTAGTGATGGTGTAGGTCACTTTCCAGGTACCATACGAAAGCACTGTTTCCACGTTTGATCGGAACAGTTTGAGCTTGATTTTTGTGCTGAAAACATTGCTATTCAATATTTTAGACAGCACGAACGAAGCCTTTGCTTAACTAACTATGCTGTCTACATCCAGTTCGGTACCGCCATCTTCCAATACCATACTTCCTAAATATAGAAAGCTGCTTACTTTCTCGACTTGCTGCCCGGCACTATAGAGTTGAGTGGCGCTGATGTTTTCCTGAGAAATTGAAGTGATTAGGGCCTTTGTTTTTGCCGTGTTTATTTTAAGCCCTACTTTGATCGCCTCGGACTCCAGATTATGGATCATCTGATGAAGGTCTATTATCCTGAGAGCAGGCAAACGATGATATGATGTCATAGTCCATATCAGTCCCATGTTTCCTCCAGACAGAGCTGCCCGTAGCACATCACTGATTAGCACGATAATAGTGGCGAAAGAATGTATCCTGGTCGCATTCAGCTGCGGACTGCGGGGGGCGGAGGTGCAAATACATACAGGAGTTCGTTGCTGCGAAAAGCTCACCTGAGTTTGGGTCCAATTCACTGTAGCCCAAGTGGCTAAGCACTACTCCAAAATATTTCCGCCATCTGGCAAGCTGATCCTCGTCCGAAAACAGAAGATTTCCGTCTAGCACTTTTACTAGATGCTGTTTGGAACTTTGACCACCAGCGAGTTCCTTAGTAATACTATAGACGCTTACGCTTGTCTCGTCTGACACAACGCTGCACTTCTTTCCATTTCATGCGGTACTAAACTTCTATTTCGGGGCGCTCTACCGCTGAGGTCGCTACAATCCGTGCTTTGAGTTCAATACGTTCATCGATCCGTCTCCAGGTGTCTGCTGTCAGTCATGTGCTTTGGTTTTTCGTCTTCTACCGACAATGATGTCTGCCCCAGACGCAAAATACAGCGTTCCAGTAGTCGTCGATGCTCTCAGGAGCGAAGCTATTGATTGTTTCTGCATTTGTGGCAAGGTGGTCCCTTATCTGTTGGCGCACTTGGGGATCCCGGAGCCTGTTGGTATTATACCTGGGTATCCTTAGCGAATTGGATCGGTTGCTATTGACAGATGCAGAAGTATGTATAGTAATATTAGATGGTGGTCCCCCTCAATTCTTATATCAGCTCTGCGTTTTAAGGCGTCGGCTAATGGTAAAGTGATCGATCTGGTTTGATGTACGTTGTCGATCAGTCGAGACCCAGCTGATCTTCTGGAAGTCCTTGTGGACAAACAGTGTGCTGTTGTGTCCCCGAGGCAGTGTGGTCCGTTCACATGTTTGAGCATGCTGTTATCATTGCCTACCGTCGCGCTAAAATCTCCCATCATGCTTACGATATCTCCGTTAGGCGTTGAGTTTGTGGCTGCACCTAGCTTACTGTAGAAATCATCATCCGCATAGTTTGGCGGATCGTAGCACTGGATAATGGATATGTTCCCGACCTTACCCTTAACCTGTCACCATAGGGTGAATAGGACATAATTCTGTCTCTAGCTTTAGGTGGAAGTAAGAGCCCTACTCCATATTCGCGAGTGGTGTTCGTTGATTTTCCAGAGTAGACCAAGAAGCTATTGTCAGTTTCGGAGAGTTGAATGCCGTGTCCTCACCAACTAATTTCACTTATTCGTGAGATGTCCAGTTTGTATCGCATGAATTCTCGCTATAATTAGAGGAATCTAGGATTTTGGTGGGGCTCTCTTTTCTGTTATCAAGGAGGGGTTTAACGTTCCAGAATCCAATCGTTGGTCAATAGCCAATGGTCGTCATCAAAGTACCTATCGGTATCCGAGGCGCGTGCTGCCGTCTCGGAGCAATGAATGTTTTACGATTGCGGCTTGCTAGCCCACAGACCAACCAATACTTGTTTATAATGGCACAGGAGGCTCGCCATTCGCCCTCTTCAAGTTTCGCAATTTGCGAAGGAATTCCCAGGAGGCAGCGCGAGGAGGCGTTAAAGTAGAACTTACAACTAGTGCTGTAGGTGTTCGTCGTCTGCAAAGGTATCATCTCGTTTTTTAACGAACCAGCATTCATTGACCAATGCTGCTTGTACGAGGCCCATTACTAGTCGTGTGCCCCATAAAGCAATTAAATAAACATGCCATAGATTTAAAAGTATCTAGCTCCATGTTTGTCTCTTGTTCTTCTAGAAAAGAAGGCTAGGCGTATGGAGATCACACTGCAACGTTGAACAAGAAAAGAACAATCTAAAGTAAAATTTTAAATTTCAAGTTGAACGGACCGATTGGGTATTATAATATACATATGTATGTATCTTTCCATGTTTCCAGAATGTCTGCTCTACTTTTTCACGCATTTCAAGCGCCCACTCGTTCGTGAACTTTCATAAAAATTCACAAATTATCTATCCACCCAACAATCGTCAACTCAATCAATGTATTGGTACAGCTTCAGCAAATGAAGCTAATTAGATGGATCCCTTTACCCTTTGCCACCTCATTCGAATTGGAAATTGAAAATTCTCCCATCCATCGAAAAATATTTATTTATGCTAAAACTTATTAATGTCTGACATGAAAATCAAAACAAATTCAAATCAAAGCCAACACGATGTCCTTCGAACAACCCGGGCTGCTACCCCTGGAACATAATTGGAATTTGATTTTTTTTTTTTTTTTTTGTTGTTGCTCTTCACTGGTTGTTAATTAATTAACACTCGCGCCGCCGTCCATGTTCGATTCCTTATTTATCAATCTATTGATTTTGATACAACAGAACTGCGTCGTCGAGGTAGAACCTCCACCGCCACCCCTAGGCGGATCGGCATAATTGGAAAAGATGTATTGACGCAAGAAGGATATTCTTGGGACTTGCCATTCCAAAGAGTTTCAAATTAAATCGATTTTCTTCTGCTTTTATGAAACAAAACAAAATCCTTTTTGCATTTCGATGAAGAGCACTCTTAATTGCGATTGCTGGTACCTCATCAGCCAACCTCACCCTTCTTTATGCAAATGAAAATTTTGAAAGGTTCAATAGCTGCCAAAAAAAAATTCAACAGAAAAAAGATTCTTAGGTGATGGCTAAGCTCAGGCAGACCCTTTTTTGTTGATGATTTTGCCTCCTGTCTATCAGCGGGATTCGTGCTGTATCTCATTTTTTCGCCAAACAAATTTGCAACGCAAAAAAAAAAGTATTTCGGGCGGAGGTGAAAGTTCAAAACCCAAAATTGAACCACATCAATCGTGCTGTAGCTTTTTGCATAATTCATGCTGATTGAGCATCCCTTTTATCTGCCTATTTCCAATCGCATAAATCGCTGCGCCGCCATTTCACCTGAGTGAATGAAATGGTGAAAAGCGGTTATGCCAAGCCGACGGGGGTTGCTGAGGTTCAGAATACCTCTAACAGCGCCGCACATACAAGCTGATATACATATGTATACAGGTAGACCTATGGCGCGCAAGGAAATTTGAAAGTAAAATGTTTTGGGATGCGAATGTGTCTTTGCAAGAGGATGATGAGAATTGTGAAGGTTTTGGGGGTGAACTGAAATTTGGTAATCGAATTTTGTGGGCTGGGAAAACAAGTGATTGCCGAAATTGGTCGAGAGTTGTTAATGTTAATAATATGTATGAGGATTTACCTTTCGTAAAGGGTACGGGATGGTTTATTTGTAAACATTTGGCAACCGCACTCATATGATGTAATAAGTCATAGAACTCAGGGAGGTGTTCTTTGGATACCGTAAAGGGAGAGTGACGAAACGAGGCGTTTAAATCAATTGGAAACAATTCGATGGTTTGCTGTCTATCATTGAAAAACTTGTCATTCTCGTACTCTTACATGAGGTAATAAAACTTAAGTCCCTTACAAGCTTCAAAAATCTAAAAAAAGCCCCTGAATTTCAAATATGTCCATACAAGCATTATGTACACTAAACAGTTCATCTGGAGAATCCTTTCGTTGCAGCCTTGATTTAAAAAAACTGCTTTTATGCAAGCAGCCTTCTTCCCTCTTGTGTCGAGGTACTAGGTACATCGTGGTGTCCGCCTGGTATGTATCATACTTGACAATCAACTAATGATGAGATTTTGCGGAGTCTAGCGGTGCATGAGTCACTTAGACTTGCGTAAGCACATCCGATGAATTTCAGTTGGCTTAATCGGCCTGAAAAGAGTTTTCGAAGTTTTTCAAAAGTACCTCAGTAAGGACGTATATTTTTGTTGACGGGTTAGAAAATACACCAATTGAGCACTCAGACGCAACTAGTCCATTGTACTACTAGGAAGCAAGAGCCAGTATTATCTATTTTACAGGAATTTTTTCGACTTTCGGAGAAAGCCGAGAAGGCACTTCACGGATGAAGAGCTCACTCTATCAGAACCGAAGATCTGCCACCTAATCGGAACAAAGGCAGGACAATAACAAAAGAAACTGATCCGAAGTATCGTCGCCCTCTCCAGAAGACAGTGGTGCCCCTTAAGCCTAGCACGCTAAGATGCTTAAAAAAATACAAATACTTGGCGCAGCGGATCGTATGTGGTCCAGCGTCTAGCTTCTAGCAACCATTCGCGTTGTGCGTGTTATATTTTTTCACACAAATGGAGAGGACCTACAGTTTAGAGCCATATCCGAGATTATCATAGCGTTTGTTAAGTTTTTAGGAATGCACAACGAAAATCACACATTTTTTCTCATTCATCGCCTATAAATCAAAATCAGAACAACTGAGCTAGAAAACTCGAAATTCTAATCATATGGCTCAAGGAAATAACTACCAAATCGTACAAGTCGTTACCCAAAAATCACACATACATACACTGCATCAGAAGGAACAGATTTTTATAAAAATTTCCGCGCAGTACCTCTGTTATTTTCCTCGGAATGCCAAACAATCCTTGTAATTCATATGCAACTAATAGTATTCAGTACGGAACGTCTGGAAATTCTCCTTCGAATTGTGCAATGTTCCACTCCCACCAGATGGTGCTCCATGCATGCTATATATGTATGTACGTACATAGGTATACATTCTATCTCTTGAGCTTCTTTAAAGTGATAGCATTTTTTGAACGCATACACATGCACATGTTTCGGAGGATAAAGTCTACGTATTCAAAGTTATCACTGCAGAATCCCACATATTTTAACTGGCAACAGAGAGACGCCGGAACAACGTTGGATGTTGCTAGATTCATTCTTCGAACGAAAGGAAGTCGGTAAGGAAATGCAACGTTCAGGATATAAATTGGATGAGCAATTCTTCCCCAACGATACTATAGTGTGACCCCGTTTTTTTTTTAGGATTGTGAAAGCATTTTCATCACCCTTGATGTGTGAAATTTCGAAAATATGCAAACAAAAATGTATTTCACTTCGTTTTCTATGCATTGAGATATTATAAGTGACAATGCTATTTTACCCAAATGAAACCGTTACCATTTGCTGGATGTAAAATCTGTAACTGAGGAAAAGCAATCATAAGTTTTAGTTGAGAATACTCGTAGTGTTTTAGTCTGTAGTGGACCCGGACTTCACTAGTTGCTCAAGCATACCTTTGGATGTCAATCGTGATTGTCTTCTACTTCACCATGTTCGGTTCGAGATATTCGTATTGATGCAGGTGACAGGCGGTACGACGTGTTTCAAGTTTGAAGTTTGAAATTGTTTCATTTTTTCAGTTAAAGGATGCTTTTAATTAATTTTTTCACTCCCCTTCCTCTTGCATATTTTTGACGAGGATCCATTATCATGAGAAAGCTTCTCAATCCCGCCTTTCAAATACGCCATACATGCAAATTCTAAGCATGTAGGTACTCATATTCAATCACACCTGTTCTTACAGTTTTACATTGAAATGCTAGCTAACAGTTTCAATATGGCGTCGTGGGTCTAGAATGCAGCATTAATATTCATGCTACTTACCTTCCGTTTTTGTAAGCGTAAGTGAAAATCTTCTAGAAAGTCCGGTCACGAGGACAACCAACCCCGGGTGGATTTCGAACTTGCACCGAAAGGGTCAGAAGCAAACACGCTACCGACTACACCGTGAGAGTCACTCATCTCGTTCTTACAACAAGTAAGTTATATCCTTTCTAATAATTTAAACATAAATGAGGTGTACGCATTTGACAGGTAACATAAGTGCGGATGCATCTACTGCTAACTTCAATAACTCGCGGAAACACTGACTCCTTTTTCGTGAAACTATGTACATATGCGAAATCATGTCCGTACTATGAGTTTGTTAACGAACTTTGACAATCAACAACGGACAATGACAGGATTCTGGAACGTACGAAATTTTGTCCCCATTCCGAAAAGGAAAATCCTTGCAGTCCGCAAATTTGAACGGGAATTTATGCAATTTTGACATCTTGGAACTGAACAGAATTAGATGGTGGGATGCAGGCAAGGAGATACCCCGACAGATAACACTAAACATTATAGAAGTAGTCACTATTAAAGCTTGAGACTGCACTTTACTTTAACGGCATGGAAAAGTTTCAGACTAATCCTAGCTAGAGGACCAGGTTTGAGAGCAGAGTTTTAAATTATGCACTTAGCCTGAATACTACGGCGGAAGTAAAAAACAGAGCTTCTAGAGCCAGTTATGTGCTGTTCACATTCTTACACATAATGGGTGTCAATTTTAAAGGAAATAACAACAGCACAACTCTAAAATATGTGATGGGACATCGAGACTTTAGAGGACGCATCACAACGGTGGGCGTGTTATGAATTTCTGCAGTGTCAATCGTCTTGTCATTATCACAAAACTAGCTGGTCAACTGATAGTCAGCGAACATATAACCGGGTTAACCATTGGCCAACCATTCAAAGCATTAGAAATTGTTTCTTTGATGTCCAAAAAAGCAAGGAGGTGTTATTGGAATGGCCCGTATCCATAATTTTATGTTCGCCCACATTCGCATTCGTACTGCATCAGTCCAAAGCAGTCCTACCAAAATGTTTCGCATTCGTGTGTATAACAACGCCAGTCTACAGGATTACGTAGTACTCTAACAATTTGAAGCCAAGCATAGATAAATACTGGAGAACAGTGAAAAACATTTTCGCAGCTGGAGGAAAATAATTTGCTCGCAAAATGCAAAAGCACCACAGCATATGGCTATCCACAGGGACCTGGAAGGTGTTCAGAGAGCGTACTTCTGTCAAAACACAAATCACGGCTGTCCAACTAGTAGCGAGAGTGTTGCCATAATAGAAAAACACTTCTCACTTTTATCACTTGACAAAAGGAACTGTTCAGCGTTTTGTTAATCGTAACAAACCTAACCGCACAATAGAAGTTAGAAAGAATTTCCTGTCTCGCTATCACAGGTGCCATGCTTACCTGCGCGACGGCAGCTTTAGAAGCAATTGTTGGGCTTTCACCCCTCCATATCTTCATTAGGAAGACAGCCGCTAGGTGTGCTATCAAGTTGCAGATAAAATACAAGTATAAATCAGGTGACCATGTGGGACATCTGGAAATTCTTGACTCAATCCCCAAAAGAGACATGCTTTATACCATCCCTGACACCATGGTCAAGGAGTACTGTTTCGGTAGGCTATTTGAGGTAGAAATATTAGATCGTGCAAAATGGTCTAATGGTGTTCGGCATTAGACCCTAGAGGTCTGATTTGGTTCACAGACGGATCGAAAATGGAATCTGGAGTTGGAGCTGGTGTCTTTGGATCCAACACCAAAGTCTCGATACCTATGGGAATATGTCCCACGGTATTTCAGGCTGAACTCCATGCCATTGAAGTCTGCGCTAGGTTAAACCTTAGTACGGGTATTAAGGGCGCTAGAATATATATATTTTCAGATAGTCAGGCAGCATTCAAAGCGCTGTTGTCCAATTTAGTGGACTCCATATCAGTTAAAAGCTGCTACGATGCACTGCAATCCCTGGCGAGACTAAACAAGGTAAAACTTGGATGGGTCCCCGGCCATCAAGGGATTGTAGGCAACGAGTTAGCAGATGAACTAGCTAGGGCTGGCTCAGAATCTGCATTCATAGGACCTGAACCTTACTGTGGCATTAATTGGTCATTCGCCACAGCGCTGATTAGCAACTGGGAACACAAGCTTCGTCTGGACCACTGGGAAATTGTCTCAGGGTTGAGACAATCCAAATTACTAATCACACCTTACTCCTATAAGGTGTTACTTAACCTTAATAAGGAAAGTATGAGAAAGCTGGTGGGCTTTCCCACGGGCCACTGTGGCTTGAGATACCACCTTAACAAACTTTAACCTGAGCTCAGACACGGAATGTAGGTTCTGCTTGGAGGAGGACAGTTCATCCGAAAACATTCTCTGCAATTGCCCAGCTTTACATTGGTTAAGGAGACGTATTTTCTATAACGAAATATGTACGCCAGCGGAAATGAAAAACTCTGCTACTATGGATATACTATCCTTCATTAGGGAGGTAGTATGTCTCTTAAACTAACCACGCTCTTATGATACAATAGATCTTTTAGGTTTTATTTAAAAAAAAAACCGCACACTCTTTCATCACAAACTGAAGAAGCAGCAAATACATAGATGCGATAATAGGACAGTTTATAAAATCCTTAAGAAACTGATCGATTTCCACACCACGTCCTGCGAAGAGTATGTATAGGTAATTGCTTGTTGGAAGGGTATATAATGACTACTGCGCGAAAGGTTTGATATTTGAATTCTAGAACAGCATTTCTGAATGTCTGACAAACATCCGACAATAATTACTGTCAAAATGCATCTCCCTAGCAGTGCAAAGCTTCTCTCATTTTTGTGAATAATTTTAGACGCACAACATGAATGGTTGGGAGGAGCTAGGCCCTAGGCCTTACATACATGTTTTCCATTTACATACTTATATTTCTGGGTAAGACTACGAGGCTTCCTAATTAGACTATGTAAGTTGATTGCAAGGAGCTTCAACATTGATCATTTTAATTGGATGAGGTATCTAGGTTAAAGAAAATATTTCAAGTTTTCCATTTATGTATATGCTGTCACAAATCATTACCATGGTCACGCGGCAGGTTGAGTTAAAACTTTTTCTGAACCACCCACATCTGAAATCGTTCGATGACAAAACATGGCATTCATTTACTTTTTCCTAGAATTATTCACTGGTTATCCCTAAGCGAAGTTATATTTATACACTGCTAAGTTACGCATTCTCTTCTCATTTTTGATACAGAAACCGGATTGATGATTGGATTAAGCGAGAATCAGAGCATTGATTTCCATTCGACATTTGAAAAAATCGAAATGACTAGGTCGATGTAGCTAAAGGTACAGCTTGTGTAACTCGTCGTTGTATTTTCTATTCCAAAGCCCGTCAACGCAAATGGAAACGAATATCTTCCGAAGAATTTTTCGTTCGAAATGACCTAGAATATCTTCATTCGTTACGTAAATTAAGATCGGGGTGACGGATATCTTTGTAGTGTCCTTAGTTGTTGGGCACAGAGCATCTTCCATCTCTACACTGGCAAACAGAACGGCGACAGCCCGGTGATCGACGACATGCGCCAGGGATTGTACCGACTTTCGAAAGATTGTGTCTCAGGTGTTGGCTTGTGGGTTTCGAAGAATTTTTTCACGCCTGACGTTGTTTAAATAATTTTTTGAGATCAAAGGTCTCTGGGAGAGCATTATCGTCCTAGACGGAGCAGCAATCGTTCGTCGCCATTCTGCACAGGCGGACAAGTTTGGCATGGACCAGAATCTACCGGAGTGTACAAACTTAGTCGACTGGTGACGGTCTGAAACCTCACTTACAGGGCCGATCAGGTTGTTGACAAAAAGTTTAGGGTCTTCCTACAATATGACAGGCAAGATCTTATACAGTATCTTCACTTCATTTTGGCCAGACGACGTCTATGTCTGCTTTATAGCAGTCTAGGGATTCGATTATATTAGTTATTCGACTGCATGCGACCTGCGAACAGATCCAAATGTTGTTGTTCATATTGTTGTTTCAATAGGAACTGCAGTAGTGGTGGGGTAGTTAACTTAAAAAAAACATCTGACTATAAAGACCAGGGCCTTTGTTGAACCACTTGGACCGAAGAGCATAAAGCATAATAATCTGGTTCTTATTGATCTATGATCCGAAGGTGTTCAAAAATTGTCCATAGAAGGAGTTCACCAAGTAATTTGCCTTTACTGGAACTTTTAACGCCACTGCTGATTCCGTTTATGGGATTCTTCCACCGTCATCCGGGTATGAAGAGTGTGCTGCCGGAAAAACATTCTGCTGTTGTGTTGTAGGGTAGTTGCGACATATTACTCAACTTCGCTACGTTGACCTTGGATGGCTTTTTTGCAAGAACAAGTTGCACGATCTTTGGAGTACTCACACAAGCTACTCCGCCGCGACAAAGCTTACGCTCGATGAAATATCTTTCAGTTCAAGGATATTCCGAGTCAAAAACGGTTGTTTCAAAACACAACCCTAATTTTTGCGGTTTCTCAGCAATCCTGTGTGACCTTTTCCAACTTCATTTAACGTATTATTGAAGGAAATACAGGTCGGCGCTTATGTAGTCCATTGTGTCCATATTTTAATGGCAATGCAATCATTCGAGTTAATGGCAGGGTTCTTTTTTTTAAAGGCAGTGAACGTCGGTTCCAAAAAGTAAATCATATTTGCCTCAGCATAACTGACACCAATCTAATTCTGATGACAATACATTATCGATGCAAGGATTGTAATCATAACAGAGTTGTCAGGGTGTTCCCCTTAAGCTTTCACGTGTCCCTTATGAGAGCCGCCTTTCGTAAAGCAAGATCATTTTTATTTTAAAAATGCTTTTATTATCCTTAATTTTAAAAAGGAGAACTTTGCCCTCGATTGCTCTCCTACTAATAACTTCTTACTATTCAAAAGGAAATTATCAGGTTCACAATGGTTGGTTTAACTGCTTCATAGGACATTTTTTATTTATTGTAAGCACATTCGTCAAGGCACACTTAAAAGTTCCTTCAAGTAGTTACAAACTCTGGTTGACTTGGTTATATCACAGTAACTTTTTTTCAGTTTACGCTAAATTAGACACGAAATTGTTTCTGCTTTAAAATACTTTATGTATGAGTACAAGTATTTGAAGAAGAGATTGATGGCTGTATGCGCTCCTGCTTTATTAACCCCATACCGACAAAATGAAAATTTTATGAAATTTTATCAAATTTCCATGTTAATCTCAAGTGAAAGATACGAGTAGCTAGGCAACTCACATTTTATGTCTTTGAAGGGGTTCAAGATTTACTTATGAAATACCTTTAAATATTTATACTTTTAATTGTGTCATGTAGTCCTAATATATGTAGGTGTACATATCAATGAAAATAAATATGGAGTTTCATCTAAGGAAAAGGAAATAATCCACTTCAAAAAAATAATCTACCTCAGGAGATTGACGGTATCCTAGAAAATGTTGACATACCAGGGAAATTCATGAAGGGAATGCGTAAAGGCGAAATAAAGGAGTACTATGCTGCCATCACTCAAGACATCAACAATGCCTTCAATCAGGTCCTACTAGGCACCTATTTACAACAACTCATGATAAGAAATTTGCCAGCCCTAACCGATTGCGAGTTATCCGAAGGAAATGCAAGTTTTTAGAAGCAAAAGAGGACGTCAAGGCGCCACTTCCAAGGGAATGCGCTGGGGGATGCTTGTGTCCACTTTTAATAACGCAGCAAGAACTTTATGCCTAAATCCGAGTCAGTTGCGTACATAACGATATCAAGTCCACTTTTGCACTAGCACAGTTCCAGGAGTTCTCAAAGGTCTTATGCAAACGCTGATAAGTCCTCAGCTTTGAAATATCTTGATTCACGAAAACTTCTCAATGACCGGCAGTATGGTTTTAGTAACAACAGGTCCACTGGTGATTTGATGGCATATCTCACCGAAAAGTGGAACCAATCTCTTCACATCACTTCGGTGAAACAAAGACTGACAGACAGAGTTTGGCATCAGGCAAGTTCTTTTGTCGAAAATGCGTGCAATTGGCATTCGATGAGTCTCTTCTTCAATAGATTAGAAATTACCTTTCGGGGCGTTCAATACAAGTTGTCTTAGACGGCTTCAAGTCTGATATTCACCACATAAATGCTGGTGTCCCCCAGGGCTCAGTTTCATCTCCGACTCTCTTTCTCATTTTTATAAATAATCTCTTGTCTGCAATCTATTCCTTCGCTGACGACAGTACCCTCAGTTTTTCATATTCGTTCCCTAACTCATGTCCCTGCTCCGACTTTGACAGCATAGTCAAATGGGGCTCAACAAACAGAGTGGAAAACTAAGCCAAACCAAGACCCTCAGCCATTATTCATGAATGGTACTTGCATCGCAGAAACCGAAAGACTTACCATTCTCGGTATCTGTATTAACAACCATCTTCGTTGGAACGATCACATATTCAAAATGTCTAGGATTCCTCAAGTGGTGCAAAAAATGCTTTACCTCGTCTGATCTGGCCTCAATTTATAAGGCATTCAACCTTAAAACTTATACATAGGTGATAGAGACATTGTGAGCATAAGGCGTTTTTCTTTTTTAGTTCAGAGCAGAGCCTGAGAAAATTTCGTGTTTCTTTTTTAGCCCAGACACATCAGAGCTCTGAATTCGCTTTTCTTTTTTCGTTCAGAGCATGTTCAGAGCGCACTCTACGAGCTCAGAATAAATTGACCGAGCATTCAGAGCAATAAGCTGAGCGCGGCAATTTTTTTTAGGGAAACCAAAAAAAAAAATACAAAACAATTAAAATGCCGGACGAGGTTCGTTGTTCTGGCGTAGAAGGTAATATAATTAGAAAAAATAACTAACAATAGATATTCTGCTTATGTGCAAACTTTATTTTATTTATTTTAGGGTTTAAATGGACCAAAGCTATGATCATTAAATTAATCGGCGAAATAAAAGATAACTATGTACGCTTGGAAAGTGGGGTAAAAAAAACATAGTATCATATCGCCAGGGAAATAAACACTGCGTTTAATGTAAAAATACCCTATGAGCAGGTAGATTCCAAGTGGAAGAGACTAAAAAGGACATATACAAAAATAAAGGAGGATAACCAGACCACGGGGCAGTCGAAGAAATATTGGGAGTATTATGATTTAATCGACGATATTCTCTTCAGAGCCCCGAGATAAATCCTCCAGCCGTCCTTTCATCCGAGGACATAGTCATCATACAGTCCAATTCAGAGGAAGCTGTGAACTTCATCATCAAGCTGATGGTATCTTCAACGAGACAGCGTACAGCACCAGCTTCCGAAAAAGACGGCGCAACCACAACATTGGGGATGATCCAGCTGAAAAGCGACATAGGGAGACAATGGAAGCTACCAACAGATTTTTAGATATATTCCAACAGATGGTGGACAAAATGTGAACCACTGTTCATTTCCTGTTCATTTTCTTTTTTTTAATTTTTATTTTATTCAGTTTTGTTTGCGTAATTTTTAGAAAATTACGTGCATAGTTAATAGATATAAGAATACACTCATGAATGTGATTCCAAGTGTAAAATAGTTAAACCAATGTGTTCCTTAGTACCTAAATGAATTATGAAAATGTTACTAAGACTGATATATGTAAATAATACCAAAAGTGAAGTCATTTTCTTTTTTTTTTCAATAAAAATGTATTTTCTCAAAACAATGAATTTAACAGACTTTCTGTTTCTGACTGAGCGGATTGCATATCAATGGAATTTGTATCGCGGTCATCCGATTGACGTAGGTTTTAGGGAATCGATATGGACCAGCCTTCGAAATCTGCCTTTGAGCAAACCAAATGCGCGCTCGATTGTCACTCTACATTTGGAATGAATTCTGTTAAAAATTTTTTGCTCCTCTCTTAACTGTCCATGGTCTTTGAATGGGGTTACTAACCACTCTTTAAGTGGATACGCTGAATCTCCCAATAAAGGACTCCACACACCGCCGCGATAGCGATAACTATCGCCACAGCGATAAACAACCGAGCACACCAGCGCGATAGCGATAGATAGCGATTTCTTAGTTCTATTTGTGTTCTCAGAAACTAAAGTTCCTACCTTCGAGTAGGAAATGTAATTTTTCCACATCCACCATTGCACGATAGAGCGATAGTATGCAACATGCAGTGAGAGCCACGATATATCGCAATCTATCGCAACAATCGCCGATATTATCGCACTCGGTGTGCATGATCAAACTTGAATATATGTACGTGTTGCGATAGATCGCTATCGCTATCGCAATCGCTATCGCGGCGGTGTGTGGAATCCTTAAATGCTGGTCTTCACTGATATTGAAGTCACCTAAAATAAATGTTGGGATCATGTAATGAACAAAAACTTTTGTAAAAAATTTGGTTTGGGTGCGACCCGCAAGGTCCACACGACTAACTTCCCAGTGGGAAGAAATAAAAAGACAATATTCATTTTTTAATTAATAAGTATTATTTTTTTCACATGATCAAGATCTTTGCGCATACGAAAAATTTTAATGAAGCTCAATCCCAAGCACTAATGGCCTACACATAAACACTTGCTTCTACAATTACTACGACGTTTGATGAACAATGAAATTTTCTTCTTCACGTTATCAAGAAACCATCAACTTGAAGATATCTCATCAATACCACTCATCAAATAAGAATGCTGAATTAACATTTCTTTACTTACAAGTAGGTTAGGTTGGCTTGGCTGTCCGCACGGGAGTGCAGACACACTTAGAAAAATAAAGGTCCTTTGTGATACCATGGATCAAAACCAATTCGCTGCTCATGGACTAACAGAACCAACCGGAGCTTTTGATAAAGCGATAGATGCGCATGACGTCTAAGGACGCTATGTCACCAAGGACTTCAAGGAAGGGGGACCCTAAATAGAGCATTCTTTTATGCGACAGAGCTGGGCAGTTACATAGGAGGTGAGGGATACTTTCCTCCTCCTCCTCGTCCCTGCAGCTTCTGCAGAAGTCGTTTGAAAAGAGGCCAAGTCTTTTGGCATGTTGGCCTATAAGACAGTGTCCAGTGAGAACACCAACAACGCCGCTGATTTGTGATCGCTTTGGTTCGACCAACTCGGTACTGCGTTTATGATCCAGCCTGGGCCAGATCTGTCTCGAGATGAGGCACGTTGACACGTTTTCCCATCTGAGGTTGGTCCTGCTAATAGCATTCAGCTTTAGTAGATGCTTACATGTAGCTAGGGGCATACCCAGGGACTGCCTATCAGACAGAATCCTTAAAGTAGTGCCTTGACTGGCAAGTTCGTCTGCCTTGCAGTTTCCTGGAATGTCTCTATGGCCTGGCACCCAGCATAGGTGAATATTGAACTGCTCTGTCATCTCCATAAGAGATAAACGGCAGTTGAGAGCGGCCTTTGAAGTAAACGAGCACGATTCCAGAGACTTGATTGCCGCTTGGCTGTCAGTGAGAATGGTAATATCCCTGACAGATAGTACATTACACTTCAGCCAGGATAGGGCTTCCTCAATCGCCATGACTTCCGCCTGAAAAACGCTACAATGATCAGGGAGGCGGAACGATAATTCTAGGTTGAGCTTCTCGGAGAAAACATCACATCCTACCACGTCTTCGGTCTTAGAACCATCTGTGAAAAAGTGTACCGAGTTACCATCGATAGGAGGAGAATTGTCCCATACATCCCGTTCAGGGATACTTGTGCGGAAGTCACAAGTAACTAAACAACAATATTGATAACAGACTACGCAGCTGACAGCACAATACAATTTACTTTCTTCATGAATTGTTCAAGACTGACATCACAAAACTACTGCTTTTCACCATGAACCGTTCAAAAATCATCAGTACGAGATTATTAACCATATCCTCAAGAGTTTTATCATCTTCAACAAACATTTCCATATTGGCTTGTCACAAAAAAAGTAATAACTAGCAGAAATTGATGAAGCTCTCATAACATCAGTCAGCCCATACACAACATATGCAATTAAATCGGATTTAAAATGGAAGAAATCGACTTTACATAAGACTTATCAAAATATGAAATAACAATATTTTTTCATAAATACTATTTATATGTACTTATAGAAATAAAAAAAAGCATTGTTTCATCGAAAATAACTTTTACGGTTAATAACTTCTACTTACAACCATGTTCCACGTCATAATTTATTTTTTAAATGTTAAATGTACATCCTACTATTACCTCCAAATGTTTTCTCAAACATAATATTCTTGTATTAATTGCATATTAATAAAGCAACCTTGAATTGCAAAAAGATTGTTGATTTTTTTATATCGAAGAATATGTTCACATCCCATTTTTTATTAGTATTATTGTTATCAACGTCATTTTTTTTATTATTACGAGTTGGCTAGTTCGAAATCTCATTATTCTCCTGGCCTGATAATATAAATTTAAAATTCTACACATTCATCTAGTTTTTGTTGATAAGTATTTTTTTTTAATAATATTTTTTTTAAAATAATTGCTACGACATTCATAAAAATTTTGCTAAAACATACAATTATAATATTAAAAAAAAATCACTACGAAGGTATTGAGAATCTGCACGAATGAATAGTACAAATCATCAATTTCAAAATTCAGCTAGTTTGCCTTTATTTTTTTTGTTATTTAATTACTAACAAAAAACTACTGGACCGATTTTTCTGGAAACTTAATCAGTTCTTAGTTACGTAATTACGCGTCATATGAATCCGGTCCCATGTCCATATCATCTTTGGTTCTCGAGATAATCGACACGAAAGATAATTCCGAACGCACATACGCACATACGTACATACACACACACAGACATCTCTGTAAAAACGTTGGATTTGGATTCAGGTGACCTTAAAACGTGGAGATATGTCAAAATTCGCGATTCACAAAATCGGCCCCATTACAACAACTTCCCATTGGGAAGTTAATAAAGTTAAGCTAACCCGAAGTGATTTTATTTATTAATCCTGACCTTCTTAACAGCAGCGCATCGTGAATAGATCCTGCCTCACCGGTGTAGCAGTGCAAAAATTCCATCTTGTGGTTACATATACCTTGAAGTAGGACGGAATGAAAGCCTTTTCGATTGATGTACGAGTTATGCGAAATAATCGGGGCTCGTATTGGTATATGTGAACCATCAATTGATCCAATAATTCCGGGAATTAATATATTACAGGCATGAATAATTATATACATATGTGATTATAAACTAATGGAACCATGTCTATACCTCGAAAGCGAGTTTTCCTTTCGAGCTAAAGGATTACATTCTGGGTTTCCTAGATACCACAAGGTTATCATTAGCTGTTTCTCTATCAGCGCAGGATTTCTACCAGGCCCATAGTTATGTTCCGCAATAGCATGTATTTCACTGCATGATGTCTCAAATACGTCCGGATTAATGCGAAAATGTTGATTAAATGTTTTATCCGAAAACCTTGGAACAACATCTTCCACATAGTTTCTATTTTTCTCTATTTTCACCAGACTATTTGTTTCACTATCTTCATCCTCACTTTCGCCGAAGAATAAATTAAATGCTTCTTTCACAATAATTAGTTTCTCCATTTTTATTAATATTCTTTTTTTTTCTATGAAAAGCGCTCGGGTGAATTGATAGTCAACTTTCATATTTTGACAGCTAAACATATGATTGCTAATCGAATGACAACTAAGCGTTCAACTGTGTTTTAAAAACAAATCAGAGCGCTCTGAACACGCTCGGTTCAGAGCACGCTCGATGTGCTCGAGCTCTGTTCAGAGCTCTACTCTGAACTAAAAAAGAAAAACGCCTATAGCCTCACTAGAACATCGGAGAAATGTCTCGTGTCTTTCCGTATTTTATCGCTCCTTTTACAAAAAATGCTCCAGCGAAATAGCCACTTGCATTCCTCGCCTTCAAGATTTCACCCACAATACGCGTCACGCTTCGAATGCATGTCAGTTCACCCTGAAGCCCAATTTCGGACGTACTGTCAAATACAGGGATTCGTTCATAAGCCGAACGACACGTATGTATGTGGAATGATCTTCCAGGCTCTGTGTTTCCTCATCATTACAACCTTCAAGCATCAAGCCAACGTGCACCGGTATCTCCTCTGTTCCTCTTTCCTCTTCTTTCAAACGCCCGTGCCCTGAAAAATCAGCATAAGGGTATCCAAACCCCCTTTGGCTTCAAACCGATTCCAACATTTCATTTGAGACTGCTTTGAATCCAAGACGCTATCTTCAAGAACAAACATTCCGTTGTTTCTTTGAGCAGCTAACTACTTTGAAGAAAATAACAAGCTAACCAGGAACGTTAATTTGGTTACAGTCTTTCGAGGCTTAGATAGAGCCCATGTGGCCCAATGCCGTAGATGTATCTATCATTTTATCTGGCCAATATCTACCAAAATAGGAGATAGCGATATCTAAGCCAGAAAGTCTTCAGCAGATGTTGGAATAATGTTAAAATGGGGAAAAACTCGCAGGTACAAAGAAGGTAATGAATCACGCACTTGCAATGGAAAATATGAGATCTGTCCCCCAAGACAGATCGTCAGTTAAAACTGAACTGTGGCTACCTAGTAATTAGAGTAGCGTATTAGAGTCACAAATAAATCTGTAGAGGCGGTAGAAACTCAGAAGTCTGGAAGACGGCTCCCAAATTGACTTTTCTAGGAACACCTTCTTTGAAAAGCTACAATATCTAGTGAGAATACCACAAAAAGCGGTCTTAAAATTCTGTATCAAGTCAAGTCAATCAATTTATTGCTTTCGTTCTGAAAGGTCCTGCAGAAATCTTTCGAAAAGACATCAAGTCTTGCGACTTGGCTTCCAATGAGCCAGTGCCCAGTTGTGACACGTATTACTGTGCTGATGTACAGTAATGGTATTGCTCGAACTGAAGCTATCTAGTAGCCTGATACGTAGTGCCAGCAGTCACGTTCCGATTTACCTCTGACTTCCACTCATTCCGTAGACGGGTGTTTGGCAGATCTTTCAGAATCGTACTTCAGTAATCGAATCCAATCATTAGAGAAATGTTGAGAAAAGTGTATTTGAAATAAGAGGGTACGTCAAAAAAATTTCACTTTGTCTGTAACTTGTACTTACATAATTACTTAGGTCCTCTGACGCCTAGTGGGGCACAGGGCGTCACGAACATCTCCTCGCCATCGTGTTCGGAGTAAACTGTCCTTCTCCACTCGTCTGCCTGATCGGATAAGATTTTTCCGCGAATAGGCGAATACTTCTTGCGAACTGTCAAATTTTATTCACATTCCACAGATATGAACCGCAATCCACATTCGCGCGAACAAAATATTCGCGAGAGTTTAACCTCACAATTCCTTTGTGCATACAATGAATGACAGGAGAAATTCGCCGATTGCTGCGACTAAAAAAAAGGGCTGTGAATGAAATGTCAAAATTTGCGAATATTCGCTCGTTCGCATTCGCAGTTCGCTGAGCTGTGAAAGGGCCTTAAGATCCTTACGATGTTGCGAATACATCTATTTGTGAAGGTATGCAGCTTCCTTGTGACGGTGTTGGTCACTTTCCAGGTACTACACCCATAAAGTAGCACTGTTTGATCGGAACAGTCTCAGTTTGATTTGCATTGCTTTTCCATATTTTAGACAACATAGCGAACGCAGCCTTTGCTTTGCAAATTCTGTTCCATGTTTCCTTCCGACAGAGCTCCCCGGATCACATCACTGATTACCACAAGGAATAGCAGTTCCTCTGACACCTTTCCGTTGTGTAAGACATGACATTTATCGCCGTCATAGGTAGCCTTTATAATAAAGAATGCAATCATAAGATACTCGTAGGATACGAAACCATAGATCTGAGTATTGTGTTTCAAAACAATACTTTTGTAGCAGTAACAGTTCGTCTTCTATGTATGAAATATTTTCCAATAATCATGCCAATTAATAAGCACATTGTATTTAATTACAGCCCACATACATAACATAGTTTGATAAGATGAAAAGGATAATAATGATCAACAATAATGCCACAATAATAGGCGAAAGGAAACATAATAATCAATCAATGAAAGCAACAATTCATGTTGTTGTAGTATTGTTGCTTGATGAAGGCCACGTTTATAGCCGATTGCTTGTCGGCCTAACAGGTCCTTGAATGTTATGCGGGCAGATAAGAGGTTATAATGGTATTATGAATAATATTCTTATGATTGTCGGAGTTTTTCTTTCTTTTCTTTTGTTTTTCTTTAAAGACGATGGCCTTAAAAGGATTTCTTTTAGGGTATTCAATTAATTCGTTGTATAGAACTTAATGAACCAGAACGTATTTCTAATAAATACTCATAGATGAAACAAAGTCGAAAGTTATTAGTTAAGTAAGGTCGAATAGAAGATGTAAAGCAGTGCTTGTAACTTTCTCGAGATGACCTTGGAGAAACATAATCTTGTTGTCTGAAGGATAATAATGAATTATGATTGATAGATTGGATATTACGAGTTTTCCTTTGAAATGAGCAGAGTGGATCTTAGAGAAAATTGGCTAAAAGAGGAAAAGTGCACGCAACACACACTGAATTTAAATACTTTTGTTTTAACTGAAAAAGAAAAAAAACTGGCGGTAAACCTTTGTGATAGTTCTTCAAGACAATATTTTTTTTCTTATAATCGGTAACCTACTTTTATAAAAGCTTACAATCAGAAATGTTTGCCTTTGGAAAAATCTCGTATTTCACAATTCCCATTTTCATTCAAAAATTTGCCTATGGAACTTACTGTACAAGCTCCCACCCGTATAAAATCTCCGCCTCAGACATATCAACCATCCATATTCCTTTGTCCAATGCAAATGGCTTCCGCAATCGCGGAAGGTTCGGTGGTCCGAGGCATCTTAAATGATGGGGTGGTATTTGAAAGTAAAAAATATATTAATAAAAAATCAAAGTGTATTACAGGTCCTTAGTTTACCTGTTCAAAATAATAGGAGTGCCAATACAAAACATACGACGGCTGTCTTATGACCCCTGTCTAATGGATATGCCATCTGATGCAATGACACCAGAATTACGGCTGCGATGCAAATTTGAAGTCGACTTCCCTCATGTTGAGGACTGGCTTTGGCCAGAATCTGAACCAGGAAAGGAATGTAGTCGCATTTTTACGGACGGCTCCAAAACTGGACAGGGGTCCGGCGCTGGTACTTTCGTGGTTTGGGACAACATTAGGCTTCATTTCATTTCTTACGGGCCACTACACCTTTGCCAATCACCTTAGTGTACTAGGTTTAAGTGATACCCCTATGTGCGACGTCTGTGGAGAAGGCGACGACACGGCGGAATATTTCCTTTGAAATTGTCCTGCCTTTGCTTGAATCAGGTGGCGGATTTTCGGTGCTGATGTGGTGAGTGCTGATGATGTAAGCTCCTCATCACTGAAGCTCCTTCTCGACTTTCTACGAAAGACGAAAAAACTATAGATTAAAATGGGGTGCAATAGACCAGTTTTTGAGTCCAAGTGCTCCAGTAGGGTATGCCCGCCCCGACAAAAAAAAAAAGAAACCCCTTACGACGACGTGGCATAGAGTCCAAAAGATGCTGACATCGAATGGGCGTTATTCTACGCCAGGCTTCCTCAACAACCCTCCAAAGCTGTTGGTTGTTTGCTTGTTTGGCATGTGCAAGATATGTTTTGATACCACATTACAAGTTTTCTGTCGGATTCAGGTCGGCGGACTCTGGTGTCCACTCCACAACCTGAATACCTTTGACCCAAAATCAATCTTTTGCTTTTTACTGGTATGCTTCGGATCGGTATTTTGCTGGAACAGCCATTTCATGCTCAGCATTTGGCAGCTTAACTTCATAAAGTATTATAGTATACAAAATATTTTGATCCATTTATTAGATGTATAGGTTCCACTCCGTAATAAGAAAAACATGCCCATACCATGACCTTCGCACTACTATTTTTAACGGGTTTTACCGTGTACTGAGGCAAATATTCTGTATTGGACGGACAACAGACGTACTGCCAGGAACCAGTTCCACCAAAGAACAATTTCACTTTCGTCCGTCCAAAGTATACTGCGCCATTTGGTAGCAGGCCAATCGGAATGACTTTTAGCAAATTGATGCGAGCTTGCAGATGTCTTTTTTTTCAGGAGTGGGACCTTGCGTGGGCTTCGGGCGTAAAGTTTATTTTCTGGAAGCCTTCTGCAAATCGTGACATCACTAACAGGAAGTTGAAGCTTAGCCAATATAACCTTGGAAGATGCTGCGCTGGGTTGTTTTTGCTACATCGTACTATCATTCTATCAAGAACTTTCAGGGTTTTCCATTTCCGTCCCCGCATTTCTGGCTTTTCTGTTAAATTAAATGTATTTGCTATTGCTGAAGTACCACACCCAAAATGTTTTTTGAATGTTCTTTTACAAATGAGTCCTCGCTTTTCCTGGTTTAAATGCTTTCCTCGCCCAACTACGATTAGTTTTTTTTTCAAAAAGTGAAATAAAAATCGTGAAATAATATTTTAACGACAATGCTGCTTGTTTTCTTACTTCTTAACAAGCTAAACTTAAATTTATCTGCTTTTTTCAAAACGCTCCTATTATTTTGAACACAACTGTAATTGCCGGGCCTCGACTTTTTGATATTTTTATACTGCTTGTAGAATTGTATCTTCTGGTTTTATCTTCTCCTCCAATCGTTCTCATACGCAGGACAAAAAACTCAACGAATGTTTTTTTTTTTCAAAAGAACCCAACGTTTTCTCAGCCTTCCTACTTATAGTTCAGCACTTGGCACCGCATTTATGTAAGTAATAGAAAAGAATGATCAATGTCCTCTTGAGAATTGATTTAGCTCTTCCCGTCAAGAGTATTGCATCAGATATTTTTCTAGAACAGAGATAGAAATGATTTTCGAGGTCTAATTATCATCGAATTTCCACGAATTTGTTGTTCAATGCGAGGTAGCTAAACTGCATGACCAGTTCGTAGCTATAGCTATCATTGACATTTTGTCCAAATCGGTAAAGGAAAACTTAATTGCTTGTCGACAGCACTGATTTCATTTCACCCTCCTTGACTACATGGCCAATTTTGCTTGCCTGCTCTTCAGTTGTCTTAAAAGCTTTTACGACAGCACGCTATAAGCCCCAAATGATGACAATGTTGTCACCGCAGATATATTTACCTCTCGGGAAATGCAATAAATGTCAATTAACTCATATTTTATCCGCTTTTTTTTCGATTTCTCCTCCATTTTGCATACAGAGAGAGTCTTTCAACAAGCGACGGAATAACGTATCTACCACACCTAATTAGATTTTCTTAACAATACAAATAATCACTTAAAACTTAAACTAAAAACTAAAACAATAATAATAATCCTATTAGGTTATGAGAAAACCAAGCCTGAAGCCTTGCTTGAGTGACAAGGTAACCATCGTAATTTAAATATGTCTGCCACCCAGACTTAAAGCTAATTGCCTCTCTTTAAAGTCCTACTCCAACGAAACTGTTGGTTATTATAAAATGCAGCAGTCTAGTTGAATATTTATGCACATTTTTTTTTATAGAAGTATCCATCTCAATGAATGAAATTCATTGCGACATCCGAAACATAAAAGTCTTCGAACCGCATCCTACATGCTTCAAGAAAAATTTAAAATGATTCCGACAAGTTGATGAACTGCAATCGTATCCATAAAATATCATTGCACACATACACCCATCCACCCATCCACCCATCCACCCATCCATGCACGCACGCCTCGTGCGCGTAAACTCTTTAGTATCATAAAGGGTTTCATTTTGGCGGATGGGGAAACTTCGTGGAAGCCATAATGAAATACCAGGACCATCCGATTCCATTGGAAATAATGAGAAAAACATTAAAAATCCATTAGTCGATATTTATTGATGGCTCGGGACCAACGTTGTTGGCACTGGGTTTTGTGGTTTTTACGGTTCCTGTGTCGGAAAAAGTCATGAAAGCGGCGAGAAAATAAATGTATTTAATGGGGGGACTGAGATGGTGCATGGGGCACAAGGACTCTTCTTTATGAGTGCGCATTAAATTGAATTTAAGGAAAAACATAATTAGGGGAAATATTTATCATTGGATCTCTTTTTTTTACTCAGTGACATACATATTAATAATTAATTAGTTGACATTGGCGAACATTTTTGAGAATTTGTTCGTCGAGATTGTTTTTTTTTTTTTTTGTATATGCAAGTGCGTATATTTAGGCTGTGGGATAGAATTGTGTATCGATCAAAAAATTTATTTATAGCCTAAGATAGGCTAGGACAGTGTTAACATGACATACAATCAGTCTCAATCTCAAGAATCAAAGGAGAGTACAAAATTAGAACCCTGAAGCATAGTAGGCACCGTGATTATCATGAAAAATAAGAGGTTAATTATTGGCCAAACAACAAGACTCACGGAGTGCCTGTCTATCGAAAAGTGCTAAAAATACAGTATTTGGCCTTAAACTTTCTATAGGCTACTGCTCATCGGTTTATTAATTACTGAGCTGTTAAGTCCCCAGCACTGCGAATATTGCCATGAACTGGTCTTAAATCGACGTTCGAAGAGCTTTATGGGACCAAAAAACGGCTAAATATCTGCTAAGACTATGTAAGCAAAAATGTCTCGTCTCCGGCTTCAGTTACTTAAATGAACGTACTAAAATTATTGGTATACAAAATCGGATCTATGTGAATATGTAGGCGGAAATAGCTGCTTCACATTTTGTTTGCGAATGCGAATTGTCTTCGATCTACTTACTTACTTACTTACTTAACGGGCTCCCAACCCGTGGAGGGTCCCTGCCTGAGACACAGCAGCCTTCCATCCTCTTCGATCCTGGGCACTATGAGTTCCATTATCTGAAGCATATTGTGTCTCTCTCATAATTAAAGTTTTTTTTACGTGGTAGGGAAGTTACCCCGACGGCACAACCTCCAACCTGGAGGGCCAGGTGCATTGTTGAGACCCCTAGGACGAGGGGCCGGTTAAGCCAATGACAGTAACCCACTTCGGGGATGTGAGCGCTGCCGTTGACCCATTAAGGGCTCGTCCGCCACCATCTCTTTTGCAGGACCCTGACCAGTACCTGAAGAATCCTTATCGACCTGAGCTTCGAATATGTCGAAGTAGCTCAGATAAGGTGTTGTTTCCGTTGTGGAAAATGAGACGCCACCGTTGATTCCATCGAGGGAAATCGTCCGCTGTCGTATTCATAGTGCTGCTATTTTCTCTTGATCAGCACTTGGCAAGCCGGATCCGGATGGACAACGGCCAGTATCCGATGGCTACCACTTGGAGATAATATAAGCACGGTTGATGTGTAGTAACAGTTACACTCAGTCTTCGATCTACTTTGAAGCCTAACTTAGACAAGCACTTCCTTCAAGAGGTCGATCTGATTGAGATCAACTTTTTTAGTATTGTCGCCAAATAACATTGAAAAAGGTCATAAAACAGAATAAACTCACTGTGAATACATACTAAAGCAGTACCAATTTCCCCTTTAATGTATACACCACACTTACTATTGTTTCCACAAAAATGCATCCCATCTCTTCACCACTCGATGACCAATTCTTAAATCGTCCGAGAGAACTTACGGGTAGGTTATAGAAATTTGGTTCAGAGCACAACTGCTGACCAGCTGCGAAGTGTAGGCTATGCCAAAGTACAATCAACCATCAGGCATGTGGGTTGCCAACTTTGGAGGACCCCATGTTTATCGGAAAGTTCTGCAAAATGTCTGCCTATAAATTCATTTTTTTTTTGTTGCTAGAGTCTTTGGCAATATAAAAGAAGTGGCTAGTATCTGCAAGGTATTTTGCATTACCACAACGTCTGTGGGGTCTTTTATGCCACGTCATGACTCCAGGCTAGCCTGTAGTACTCCTATCTTTTTCTATAACTCTGCCCTTGCAACACAAGGGAACAGGGGCTATAGTTTCCTCATTATAGCACGGCATCTGCTGTTTATCTCCCTTAGAGCTGTCTTTTCGGCTTCGTGGATGAGTGTGCAAGGCGGGATGTTGTTTTTTTTTTTTTTTCCATTGATCAGCTTTCTCATTCACCAGTCAATTATGTCCATGGATTTAGCTCGACAGCTTTTTAAGAGCTTCTATTTAATGACTTTAGCACATACCGGCTTTTATTGCTGCCTGGCTATTGAAGAGGAAAGTGATATGGTTTTGTGGTATTGCAGTCATCGTAGTTTAATGAACATCTATTTTCACTGCTAGACAGTTCACTTAGAGCATGCTCCACTGACCCGGAAACATAAGTTTTTGAGATATCGCTCGTAATAGGCAGTTTATCTAAAATTGCTTCCTCACACGTCCTGAAAAGCGACTGACAAAAACAATCTGCCTGGCGGCTTCTCAATTCCTTTCTCCATTCAATTAAAAAACTCACAAAAAATAGTTTCAATAACTCAAAAGTCATATCGAAATTCGCATGAAAAAATAATTACAAGTCACAATCATCTTCCTTCTAACGGAACCCCAAATGCGTGAAGATAGTCAGACCCTTTTTTCTGAGTACTAACTCTCTTCTAAACCGTTCACTGAAAATGGTCAGATTGAGGTGCCGTAGTTTTCTTTGCATCCTATCTCTGGGTATACATAAGTATATACGTAGTCCAGATACCTAAATCGACCTTATAACATCTTGAGCAAGCAACTCTTTTTTGAAGGTTTCGGCACAAAAAACTTAAGCCAAATAAGGACTTCCTTAACGATGACATGGTTAACCTCTTCACGAAGGCTATACTGTTCCGCACTGATCGTAGCTTAATTTATTATCAGGATAGTTTTGATTACCTCAAGATCAGGATGGTTACAATTAACGACGGGACCTGAAGACTAATCGCGCTCTGAGTCGCCATCCTTCCTTTCTTAAACAATGCGCTGTGTTTGGCATTGCCCTATTCCTCCTTGTTCTGTTGGTTAGTATTTCGCATTCAGCCTCGCGCGAATGAGTGTAATGTATATTTCCACAGTTAACCTTCCAAGCTTAAACACGTTTTTGGCTATGTCCAGAGTTACCCTGTTACGAACCTGTGTAACTGACGCTCTTTTAGACCCTTATAAGTCGGGTGGACAGACTGGAAGCTCATGCCCATCTAAAGTAAAGTTACATTTTTTTTTTGCACACATGTTGTTGGCTCAGTTCCACTCCGGACAACAACGCCATTTAAAGTTAAGTAAGAAGTCTTTCTATAATTTTGTTTCCCGTAGTTTTAAAATCTATTTCAGGCCTTGAACTCACGCAACTTAAAAATGAAGAGTTCCACCCACCATTCCACTAATTAGATTTGTCAAGTGTACCTTCCCTTCTTACTGGCCTTCATAACCTTTGTCAGGGCATTCAATGTTTTATTTCCTTAAATTTTAATTTACTTTGCGTACCTAGTAGATAGCTTTTCTCACGCAGCTTGCCACCATGGAATGCTAGAGAACCCTTGTCAACTAATCAGAAAAGTAAACATGAAGCGGGTGCATCATGGAGCTTCTTGGAAACTATGTATAGCTCAGAGTCAAGACACAGTTAAATCTATCAAGTGGGAACGGCAATCTTTCCAGTGAACCTACACAAGCGTGGCGCTGCATAAACCATGAAAGATGCACACAACTGACGGTTTAATATTTACTCTGCATGCCGGTTCGCGGTATGCTCTGATTGTTTAGCTTTGAGCGCTGTCATGCAGAACCACCGACCGCTAGAGCCACTGATACCAAAGGACATACAGTTGACATATTGGCCATGTTTTATAATTATTTTGCTCGTAATTAGCTGAAGACCGATGTGCAGACACAAGACAAACATAACCGTAGATCCGCATGTGGGAATCCTGAAATATATCTGCACGTACATTATACCTCGTCCCCCGCAGTCACCACCGGCAATTACGAATTCCTTTGGCGCATAGCAAAGTAGGACGAAAGGATGACAAGGACGATGATGATGGTAATAACAGTGATCACATCTGCACGGAGTGTGTGGGTTAGTGGAACGCAAACGTTCGTGCTTTCAGTTATTTTTATGAATTGGAGTTAGTTTGTGCATCCCTCTTCGAGACCGACTACATATATGTATACTCGTACATATTAACTCTGCTCTATCCAACTGTATGGCGGGTTTACGAGTGCGGTTATCCATGGGACATGTGTGTGCATCCAGATAGGTGATACGTGATTATTATTTGGATGTATAATGCAGTTTAGAGGGCGGATAATTACCTTAATAATTATGTTGACACAATGTACCAAATGCATAACTTTGCTGACAGATATTACGTGTGACATGAGAATACTTATTTATGTTGATCCTTTTTTTGATTGCCTTCTATTGTTTTAGGAGCAACGATTACGTGTGGAGGGTTTTTAGATTAAACAAAATTTTCTCCACTTGACGTGACAGTAAGTTGGTGTTCTTTTAATGGTAAGCGGGCCAATTCGTTGGATATTAGAATCAGGTTATTATACTTCTTTATTGCATAGTAAACCTCACTGAGGTGCGGAGGCTACACAAATAAATGAACGCTTTATTTGAAAGTAAGTGGCGATAGGTGAAAGTAATTATGAGCAGAATTGTAGAGGACTGAAGGGAGTTGTTTGAGATTTTGTTTAAAAGAATCCGAATCCAACACACTTAGGTTAAGTAGGTGAGTTGGCTAGAAGGAGAAAATAAAATTCCTCTATGCGGTACTCTAGTCGTTAAAGTCCCATTGTGATGCCCATTGGATAAATATTAATTTCCTGTCTTTTTCTATAAGTCTGCCGGTTCCTTTAGCAGATGTGCTCAAAAATGTCCATCTATCTGTGTTTCACGGTTCGTGTCTATGTCTGCAAGGGATGTTCACCGTGTGATCGGTCTGCTCCGGGTCGAGTGCCAGTGCACCAGACCTCTCATTCGTTGGGATCCAGTAGAGTCTTACTTTATGCTGCGTTCCAGAACCTGAATCTCTATCCGCGAGCACTTCACAAACTTTGCTTTTTTTCTGTAGCAGATAACACTCGTGATATTGCCCTAATCGCAGTCTCACAAATGGCTATTGTCATTGCTAGCACCTCCGCTTGGAACATGCCACTGTGGTTCGGGAGCCTGACCGATAGCTCCGCCTACACGATTGTCTATCTTGAACCCATTAGTGTAAGCTTTGATAGCTTGTGCGCTTAGTATTTCTCTATTTTTCATACTTCTCTACTAGGAGAGGGTCTTGTAAAGTCCAGGTATGGCAGTTGGTGCCGTTGGCGTTGTTCCCATTGCACTGTTCGCTCCAATGCACTCTAGCTTTTGTACTTTCGTGATGGCTTTGAGATTGGTGGTCTTGCTGGCGGCTTGCCACACACAAGGCTGCCATAGATGAGTATATGTAGGTCTAACTATATCAGTTCACACATTCACACTTTTTACCTAAGAGCACAAAACGTATGAATGAGAAGATTGGTATTCACTTATTTACTTATTCACTGGGGAGGCGCTAAAGTCTATGGGCCTCAAAAATGAACCTCTCCATCTAAATCGACTGTTTGCCAGTAGGGAACTTCATATAGAAAACCCATATACCTCGCATGCTTATGTTTAACGAATGCTACGCGCGAGAAATCTACACCGGAGATAACAGTATGGGAAACCTTCAAGGTCCCAATTAACTGATATGAATCCGGCGTCTCCTTAATTTTGCATATTTGAATTCACCTTTTGCATTCGATGCATCCGGTGCAATTTTAGTTACAAATACAAATTCTTGGCGCAACGGACCGAATGTGGTCCAGGGCTTAGCTTCTCGCGACCATTCGTGTTGTGCGTGTTATATTTTTCACACAAATGGAAGGGACCTACAGTTTAGAGCCATATCCGAAAGGCAAATTGAGAAGCTTTCTCTTGACAGTTATTACTCTCGGACGTTTGTCAGACATTCGCGAGAGGTAGGACCGTGGAAAACTTTTTTTTTGGTGTTCTCTGAGATTCGAACCTCGAACCTCACGCTCAGCGATCCAACGCACTAACCACTTGAGCCACGGCGCTTAACTTTTAGTTAAGTAAGCAAAATTTATAATATTTGTCGTAAAATTATTTTGAGGTTAGTCTTAAGATCACCGCCAAATGCGAATGACGTATAATAAAAGAATATTATCAATAGTGTTTTTGTTTTAATTATTTTTTATAATTCGCGTGCTCGTCCGCTGCGTTGTTATTGCCTAAAGTGTGCGTAAAAACCGACAGACCTCAGCATATCCCAGAGCTCAAAAACATAGGACCGCCAACCTTGCTGCGGTGTAGGGGCTGAGTAAGGTCAATGATTCTCGGGAACTATCCCCAGATGAGTCCTGAAACCAATAGGTAGTCAACCCTCTCCTCCCTATCCAAATCCCACTATCCCATCTCTCCCATTCTCCCCTGAGCTGGATTAAGGTGTCATACGACCCGTGCCGAGAATCAACCTGGCTGAGGGCCCATTCAAATAGCTCAGTCGCTAACGGAGTATCCGGAATACCTGGCAACCTCCGGATCAGCTTGCCTTGCCTGCATAATGCGGATCTCTATGCAGGTCGACCTACCTTTCTCCGCCACTCGTGGGTCCAAAACATGCACAAAAACAACAACAAAAACCAAAATATAAACAAAATAAAAATTTTAAAAAATACAAAAAAACTTCAAAGAGAGGACGGTCCTCTGGAAAAACCGCCTTCCAGTCACCTGGACAGCGCTCCCGCAAGCTCAGCTGGTGCAAGCTTAGCTAGCGCATTGGCCTTGAGGCCTGGCACTAGTTCTGCAAGCAGTCGCGAGCAAGCGGCCGCTCCCAGGCCTACTGAACACGCGTCTGTAACGCCGGCTGCTAGGACATTGGTACCCATACCTGGTCCTAGCGGAAATCCAGGCCATGAGACGCGAGGGGTTAACCCCCAAACCCTATCCACATCTTCAGGGGCAGCCAGCTGTTCGGCCTCTAGCTTACGGCTCGCTGCTCCCCCCACCGCGAAGGATTCACATCCACCTCAAAAAACCCTCTCAGGGGCGACGGACTGCTCGGCCTCGAGCTCGCGGAATGTCGCTCCATCGAAGATCTCCTACCAAGATCGACGGCTAGCCTACAAGCTAATTCGCCGTATTTAGGCTATCCCTGAGGAAGAGAGATCACAAAAGCACAAGGCATCTCTCAGCTGGGCAACTAAACGTGTCCAACTCCCTTCCGACTCATCACGGAATCATCGTCTAAACGACAAAGATCGCAGGATGAGCCTCCCTCCTCGTCAAAGAAAACAAAGATAGTACCTCCCTGCTTAAGGCACACTTGGTAATCGCGGTCATTGACCAAAGCGATCCAGATGGCAGCATTACGGCGGATAAGTGGAGAAAGGTTGAGATAAAACTCGCCACAGCTTTTCCCCAAATCCGTCGTGACTATCCCGGCCCTGATATCTCCTGCAGGGATGGTGGCTGGCATCAAGGGCACGTCAAACTAATTGCCTGTGCTGACCAGAGATCGAAAGATCTTTTCAAAATGGCTGTCTCCAGTTTGGGGCAAGTCTGGCAAGGCGCAAAACTGGAGGTCGTGGAAAAGGACCAAATTCCAAACCGACCCAGGACACGCGCCACCATTCCAGCCGAACCCTCCGACTCTAGGGTGATCCTAGATATTATAAGGTCTAACAACAGCTCCCTTCCCACGCACAACTGGAAGATTGCTAAGGTGGAAGAGCCGAGAGGAGACGTAAGAAGCGTGATTATTGTTATCAATGAAGAGTCTCTGGCCCCCTTAGCGTCTTCAAATGGAGTCATAAATTATGGCTTCAGCTCCATCACCCTAAAGGTCTATAAATGTGACGAGATAGAGCTAGGGAGAGCACCTCCCAAACAGGATGTGGTCCCCTCCACATCAGCGACAATTATCTCTCCAACCGAACCCGTTCCCTCATTACCTGGTGACGATTCATCTCTCCTGGGGGTCGACTCCCAGTCGACGGACACGGAGATGGTCGACGCCATTTCTAAATTGGACTTTTCTGGTCCTCCCCCTCCCTCACCATCTCCCTTGGGGGTCAGTCTTAGCCTGACGGACACGGAGATGGACAGTGACCCTACTGGCCTCTCTCTCGAGGATGACCTCCTGCCATCAGACTCAGATGAAGCCAACAACACCGTGATAACGGTTTCTGAAGCGGGTAGTAGCTCAAATGCTGCGAATCCTTCAGATTAACCTACATCACTCCATCACGGCCTCGGCCTCCCATATTCTCCGACTCAATAAAAATGGAGAAGACCTTGTCTTGATCCAGGAACCATGGGTTGTTGGTAACCGGGTTTGTGGCCTCAAGACTCCCCACTATAAACTGTTCTACGCAAGGGAAGAAGGTAAACCGAGATCCTGTGTCCTTGCAAGGACCCATCTTAATGTATTTTTACTCTCTAATTTCAGCAATCAAGACATAGTCGCTACCAACCTGGAATTACGCTCAAGAAATTACTGGCTGGTATCGGCCTATCTGGGTCACGATCACGTGGGCCCACTCCCTCCAGACATCTTAGGGAGCTTGATTGCTAAAGCGGAGAGCCTTAAAACTGGCCTCATCATTGGATGTGACGCAAACGCTCATCACTCAATCTGGGGCAGTTCCGACACAAATGAAAGAGGTGAGCAACTTTTTGATTATATCATTAGTAGTAATCTCCTAATCTGTAACCGAGGGTCCAAACCGACCTTCATTACTCGCAACCGACAAGAAGTCCTAGACATTACCCTTGTCTTAGACCATATTTATAACTCGGTAAAGGACTGGAGAGTCTCTGATGAGCACTCCTTCTCAGACCACCGTTACCTCCAATTCAGTCTTGATGACCGTGTGCCTGTTCAAAAGGCTTTTAGAAATTATAAAAAACCAACTGGTCTCTTTATAGGGAGCGTTTACTAACGCTTTTACCCTCTAACTTGCCTGCTAAACTATATAGCACTGAGGATCTTGAGAGCCTGGTCAACATCCTAACACAGGCACTCAATGGAGCCATGTCCGTGGCATGCCCACTCCGTAACCCCCGAGGCAAAAAGAAACCACCTTGGTGGAATACAACCCTCAGTGCACTCAGGAAAGAAAGTAGGCTCCTTTTTAATATTGCTGAAAACTCCCGCGAGACGGCCGACTGGTCCTCATATAAATTGTCTCTCAAGAAATACAAATTTTCTCTGAGGAAAGAGCAACGACGTTCTTTGAAAATTTTCTGCGACAGCATTGAAGAATCCTCGGAAGCGTCCAGGTTGCGGAAAATACTCTCAAAAAGCCCCTCTATACCCAGCTGCCTTCTGCATCCGGATGGCCACTGGACCACCTCTGCGAAAGAGTCCATTAAGTTATTACTGGACACTCACTTTCCCGGTAGCTCCCCTGTTACTGACCCGCGATTAGCAAGTACTTCGGCTCAATCGTACAGTAACTCTTCGGGTTTAATAACCACAGAAAAGATCCAATGGTCCGTGCTCAGCTTCAAGCCCATCAAGTCCCCAGGACCGGATGGTATTATTCCTGCAGAATTACAGCAATGCGAGGACATTGTGCTTCCATGGCTCAAAGTCATCATGTCAGGCTGTCTAAATCTGGTCTATATTCACAAACTATGGACCGAGGTGGAGGTCATCTTCTTACCTAAAGCAGGAAGGGGCTCGCACGTGGAACCAAAAGATCTCCGACCCATCAGTCTATCGTCCTTTCTACTTAAAACTCTAGAAAGGCTAATCGATATCCACTTACGACAGAGCATCAACCCAATTTTGCTCTCGCCGTCCCAGCATGCGTACTGCAAAGGCAAATCGACTGAGACAGCCTTACATTCGCTTGTGCGCATCATTGAAAAATCTTTGAGTGTTAAAGAATACACTATGGTGGCCTTCCTTGATATTGAGGGTGCGTTTAACAACGTCGAGCCAAAAGCGATCATCGACGCACTTACAGATCTGAAAGTGGATACTTCGCTCAGAGTGTTAATCAATCAAATGCTCGCATGCAGGATTATTAACACACAGCTGGGCGGTGCATCGGCCAGAAGAACTGTCTGCTGCGGCACCCCCCCAGGGTGGTGTCCTGTCACCTCTTCTGTGGAACCTGGTAGTAAATAAACTACTGGTGGACCTAGACAAGACAGGATGCAAAGTGATCGCCTATGCTGATGACGTTGCCATCGCTGCCTCTGGTAAGCACCCAAATACTCTCAAGGAAATCCTCCAATATGCTCTCCTTCGGCTCACCAGATGGGCCTCCATTTGTGGACTGGGGGTTAACCCCCACAAAACGGAACTCGTCCTCTTCACGAGGAAATATAAAATTCCACCCATAGACCCTCCCAAGATAAATGGCACCAGTCTGACCTTCACTGACAAAGCAAAATATCTGGGTCTTATTTTGGACAGAAAACTAAACTGGAAAGCCAATCTACTAGAACGCGTAAGGAAAGCCAATGTAGCTCTCTACTCCTGTAAAAAGGCTATAGGTGGGAGCTGAGGTATGAAACCTCAAATCACTCACTGGCTGTACGTGTCCGTTATCAGGCCTATTTTACTCTACGGCGTGATCGTATGGTGGCCCGCTCTTAACAGGGCTGTCCATCTCACTCAAATAGCTTCAGCTCCTTCAGCGGCACTGGATATTATGTTCAACTTGCTGCCCCTTGATATTTTCAGTAAACAGATCGCTGCCTGTACGGCCATCCGTCTGAAAGCCTCCTCTCAGTGGTCCAGCTATCCTTAACTTCAAGCACGAAAATACAGACTACACTCCGCCGAAAATGTGCTTCGACCGTGACTTCCGTACGAGCATCCCTGAACGGGATGTATGGGACAATTCTCCTCCTATCGATGGTAACTCGGTACACTTTTTCACAGACGGTTCTAAGACCGAAGGCGGGGTGGGATGTGGTGTTTTCTCCGAGAAGCTCAACCTAGAATTATCGTTCCGCCTCCCTGATCATTGTAGCGTTTTTCAGGCGGAAATCATGGCAATTAAGGAAGCCCTGTCCTGGCTGAAGTGTAATGTACTATCTGTCAGAGATATTACCATTTTCACTGACAGCCAAGCGGCAATCAAGTCTCTGGAATCGTGCTCGTTTACTTCAAAGGCCGCTCTCAACTGCCGTTTATCTCTCATGGAGATGACAGAGCAGTTCAACATTCACCTATGCTGGGTGCCAGGCCATAGAGACATTCCAGGAAACTGCAGGGCAGACGAACTTGCCAGACAAGGCACTACTCTTAGGATTCTGTCTGATAGGCAGTCCCTGGGTACGCCCCTAGCTACATGTAAGCATCTACTAAAGCTGAATGCTATTAGCAAGACCAACCTCAGATGGGAAAACGTGTCAACGTGTCTCATCTCGAGACAGATCTGGCCCAGGCTGGATCATAATCGCAGTACCGAGTTGGTGAAACTAAAGCGATCACAAATCAGCTGCGTTGTTGGTGTTCTCACTGGACACTGTCTTATAGGCCAACATGCGAAAAGACTTGGCCTCTTTCAAATGACTTCTGCAGAAGCTGTAGGGACGAGGAGGAGGAGGAAAGTATCCCTCACCTCCTATGTAACTGCCCAGCTCTGTCGCATAAAAGAATGCTCTTTTTAGGGTCCCCCTTCCTTGAAGTCCTTGGTGACATAGCGTCCTTAGACGTCATGCGCATCTATCGCTTTATCAAAAGCTCCGGTTGGTTCTGTTAGTCCATGAGTAGCGAAATGGTTTTGATCCACGGTATCACAAAGGACCTTTATTGGTCTAAGTGTGTCTGCACTCCCGTGCAGACAGCCAAGCCAACCTAACCTAACCTAAAAAAAGTATTCATTCGGTACAATGTACTCATTCGTATTCGTTACTACCATGTACTCATTCGCACTCGTTACCTGCAAAGTACTCAGATACGTATTTACTTACTTATTCTGTTTGCACTACCCAGCACATTTCAGGGGATTCTTATTCACCACAGATATGTATTCGAATACTCGTTCTCTCTTGCACTACTAACAATTATCATTTTAAGAGATTTTCTTACTCGCACTACACCAATACTATAATCGAATCATTCACTTATCTTTCTTCCTCTCTTTCTTTTCACTATAGGAGTGAGTATCAAGCAAGCATATTATTTAGAATTTACTTTTTCTGTTTTCCCTTTAAAAGTAATCGGGTATGACCGTGTAGTATTCACTTAGTATTCAGATATGAGAAATGAAAACTCAACGCTTGCGACAGTGGTATACCTTCCATTTGTTAAAAAACGCACACTGGTATACACAAACGATTTGGAGAAATGTATCGTCTGTCTTCATTTTTCACATCTTAAGAATATGTAGTATACCGTAGCTGTCAACATTTGCCACTTTATTTAACGTAGCAATAACAAAAAACTGAATACAAAAAACATTCTCAAATTTTTACTTTTTTGATAAAGTTGTATTTCATTGACAAAATAAAAATAGGTTTAAAAAAACAATATTGCATAAAAAGTACATTCAGCACATTTAACTAATATAAACTAGAGTAATGATAATGACAAAGAAAATTCAATCACAGTAAGAGGACAAAAAAAAAAAACAAAGTAACTTAAGAAATAAATAAAAATCCAATAATGTCAGTAACGTCAGTTATAGCCATGTAGCCCTGTGTGCAGCACGATGTCCAGGTATCAGTAGTTAGAGCAACAGAGACTGCTTTTCTTAACTGATTTCTTACAAATGTTAGTGACTTCTCATACATGTCATGCAAAAGACAGCTCGTAAGACGATAACGCGAGATAAGATTGTAGTTCGGCTCTGTAGTGGCTGAAGGTCCTTAATGATCATCTGCAGAATCAGATCATCTATTTTTTTTTTGTCGCACTACACTAAGCGGTTGCTTAATGAAACTTCTCAAAGTTCCTTGAGTTTGTGATTTTTGTTGGAAACTTCTCGACGTGGATGGGACTGAAGTGCTGCTGGTGGACAGTGCATTGATGGTGCTGGGTGGTGGTGTGAGGGGAATGTCAACGCTGATGGAATTTTGGGTGGCAGGTGTGGAATTTAATTTTGGTGCATACTGGGACTCAATTGCAAATGGATGTTTCACTTTTAAATACTTTATTAAATTTGATGTAGAGCCTCCCTTATGGGAGATCTTGGCTTTGCAATATGAGCACATTGCAATATTCCCATCAGTTTCTCTAAAGTGCAGCCAAGCAGCACTGACTTTAGTCCTGGTATTTTTTTGGCTTTTGTTATTATTTTGGTCCCTGTCATTATCCTTAAGGACACAAATAAATCCGTTATGAATACAATTCACATTTCATATTATTAATTTTAATTACCATTTTACGGATCCGAGCAAAATCGTCCAAAACAAAACAATATCACCTCACGAATTATGCACACGGACACGCAATACGTTTTTGTTTACTATCCAGCAAACACACGGTTTGAATAATATTTGTTAGAGCAGGATACAATATTGAGGCAAACAAGGCAAGAGATTACTTTTGTGTTCGGTTCGTAGAAAAGAGAAAGAATTGTATTCGCATCGTTGCCAATGTGTTTTATAGGTGGTACTCGCGAGTATTAAGTACTCGTTACTTTTATCCGAGTACTTATGAAAAAGTAACGAATGAGTACGAGTAGTCAAATGTATTCACATTTTACATCACTAGTAGTGGTGCAAAAAAAGTATTCATTCGGTACAATGTATTCGTTACTACCATGTACTCATTCGTATTCGTTACTACCATGTGCTTATTCGTACTCGTTACCTGCAAAGTACTCAGATATGTACGTATTTGCTTACTCATTCTGTTTGCACTACTCAATACATTTCAAGGGATTCTCATTCGCCACAGATATGTATTCGAATACCCGTTCTCTCTTGCACTACCAACAAGAATTATTTTAAGAGATTTTCTTACTCGCCCTACACCAATACTATAATCGTATAAAATTGTCCTTTGTAAAATATATCAACAAAACAATATCACCTCACAAGGAGACAGACAAATTATGCGCACGGACACGCAATATGTTTTGTTTACTTTCAATCAAACACACGGCTTGGCAAAAGTGAAAAGAGAAATCTGTTTCTAATGAATATATAGTATTTGTTAGAGCAGGTTACAATATTGAAGGAAACATGGCAAGAGGTTACTTTTGTATTCGGTTCGCAAAAAAGAAACAGAATTGTATTTCCATAGTTTCCAACGTGTTTTATAGGTGGTACTCGCGAGTATTAAGTACTCGTTACTTTTATCCGAGTACTTATGAAAAAATATCGAATGAGTACGAGTAGTCAAATGTATTCACATTTTACATCACTACCTGTGAATGAATGTATGAAAGGGTCGGAAAAGGAAATAAAAGAAGAATGGAATGGTTCCATTCTTTTCTCTCAATATAAGATACAGTGTGACTACAGTGAAATAAAATATTCAATTTCTGGAATATTTTTGAGCTGCAGAGAATATATGTATTTCTTTCGAAAAATAATCGCATATAAAAGTGGAATATTTTTTCTCCATAAAACTTTTACTTATTTTTTATTAAGGTGTATTACCAAGTGGAATATAAATATATTGAAGTGGAATACGTATAAATATTCCACCTTTCAGATCGAGTGGAATATTTTTGAGAGAAACTAATGGTCACACTGGTTATTGTTCGATGTGCTCTATATTTGTAGAACCCCATATCGACTGAAGCGAAAGCAAACAGCAACAGATACAGAACACTATTCATTCGTATTTTGGCAGTGGAGTAGACGTGTACATTATTCTTTTTCAAGCAATAAACCTATCTATGAGCAAAATATGACTTGTCGATGCGTTATTGAAAAATTATTCGAAAAACCATTTTCTCAATTAAATTCTGATGAAAAATTGGAAATAATTAGTTCTAGGAGGCCAACACCGTCGCTTCCGGATCTAATTTGTAAGGTAGCAACTAAAAGTAAATCTTTTAGTAGACATTTTCAGACTTCTAATTATGAAGGCAAAATTTGGTTATGTGGTTGCCGCGTTTTTGATAAATTATTTTGTTGGCCTTGTTTTTTCAAGTAATCAAGAGAGTTGTGTCTGGACAACAGGTTACAATGATCTAAATCATTTAACTGCTGCAATGACAAAGCACACAACTTCACAGATGCATATTAATAACAGCTTGGTAATAAAGACGTTCGGAAATACTAGAATTGATTTATTGCTCGATGAACAAAAACTAAATTCAGTTTCACGTCACAATGAACAAGTTTCTGAAAATCGTCAAGTTTTGGAACGGCTTGTTGATTCAGTATGTTTTCTTGGTTCTCAGGAATTAGCTTTTAGGGGCAATAATGAAAGTGGGACATCAGAAAACAGAGGTAATTATGTTGAGCTTCTTCACTTGATTGCTAAATATGACGGAAAATTAGAACGACACTTGTCTACGGCTACTGTTTTTAAGGGCACTTCAAACAACATACAGAATGATTTAATAAATTCAATTGCAGTTGTTATTTCTAATAATATTGACAAAGAAATAAGTGACATTTAATCTAAAAAAAAAACAAAAAAAAAAAAGCAAAAATCAAAAAATGGGATCGTAGTCTATCACGTCCTCGTCGTGGTCCTGCAGAAAACTGATTATTCTCTATCAAAAAAAAGTATAGAACACCCTGCTAAGAACATCACGGCACGTCCCTGGTACCGGTGTCTCGCAGTAAGATTCCATTGTGAGTATTTCGCGTTATTTCAAGGGTGCCTTTCAGTCTACTGTTGTTCCATATGCGAGCATCATGTCGCGAGCCCCGAGATCGTGCAACTATGTCTGTAATTTTACAATTTGCATCGCAGAAAATCTAAACATTTCGACCGTCATTATTTTGAGCTAAATGAATTTAATTGAAGTTCATACTTGCACATTTAAGGAATAATATCCTTTGGGATTTAGAAAATGACCCGCCATAGCATCTCCAACAATTTTTGCAGGACACTTAATGTGCTCATGCGTGCAGTCGGTCGTCCCAATAACTCCAGGAAACCCAGCGATTTGAAAAAATGCTGACTTTACTTTTTGTACTTCGCGACTTGTTGATGGAAAGGATATAAAGTTGGGAAGCTGTAGAGCCAGTTTTTTTGATTTATTTGCAATAATTCGAATAACAGTTGGTTGGGAAATGCCGTGTAGGTCGCCTATATGGAAAGTAACAGCAGATATATAATTTTTTAGCTTATTTAAGCTATCATTCACTTCACATTACCTATATGTATCACTTTGATGAACATTCCTACCAAAAAATCTCAATGCTGTTAAGACTTGAAGGCTTCCAGATATTGGCAAGCCTCTCTTACTTGGTTGGTCTTTAATATTTAATAGTTGAATAATGAATGTTGCCTTGTCGAATCGATATCTCTCATAAAATTCTTCGCCAGTCAATTCGAAGGGGTCGAATCGTGTCCTATAGAGCTTCCGTTTTCTAATTTGTGGTACCATTGCAATATCCGCCAAAATATCAAATGTTCAATGTTGTTATCGACCGACATTTAAAACTTAAACCGAACTACAAATCACTCGCGCAACGAAAAGTTCTTAATACAATTTTTTTCTTCACAAATTTCTGACGTTAAACACAACTTAAACATACGTTCTGTCGTGATTAATGTTAAGACTCGGGTTTGTCGTTTAGACCCGGGTTTAAATTGTCTATGAATAACATAAACTCCAGGTTAGCTTAGCAACAACATAAAAATAACTTATCAAACATCTATGAATATGCCCCATTGCCTTTGATTTAGCTGCAAATCCTGGCATATTGTATCTCGAACTGAATTTGCCCTTACATTATGCCCATACTGCAAATATTCAGATCCAGTTTCAGGAATATCTTCCAGTGAGAAGTCAAGATCCTTTTCATCCGCAATGTTGTGAAGCACGCAACAAGCTCTCGTGAAGTGGCAGATTTTGCTCATACCCCTTAGCTTGCAATAATACAGTTGCTGGAATCTTTGCTTCAGGATACCGAAGGAGTGCTCTATGGCCACACGGAAGGAGCTCATTTTCACATTGACATTCTTCTGGGCACTCGTCAAATGCCCATTGTCTTTATACGGCGTCAATAGGTGGTTGGTACATCGATACGCCGAATCGCCCAATAGATAGTAATCTGGAAGAAATAATATGTCACATAAGTATCATTGCACATCAAGAAATGAAAATAAGTAGTACCTCCACCAGCGGTATCCAGTTTATCACATATGGGAGAGTTCTGGAACACCCAACTATCATGCGAAGATCCAGGAAATCCAATAAATACGTCTATAAATTTCTTTTCTTCGTTGCAAATAGCTTGCAAACAAACGCTCACATTTCCTTTCCGGTCTATGTAATCATTTAGTGCGTCCCATCGGTGCAGCCTAGATTTAGAATGATAATTAAGGAAACAGAAAGTAGAAAATATGCATGTACATATTCTTACCGATTGCCTTAGCAAATCCAGATTTATTTTGGAAAAGCTACTACTCCTCTGCTTTTGCTCCTCATTTGGCCACTTTATAATGCTTGAGCTTAAGCGGCTTATGAAGGTTGTAACTCTCTCTATAATATTTGAAACAGTGGGGAGTGAAAGATCGAACCGATCGGCCAGATCTCTGAAGTTACACGCTTCATGTCCAGCAAACCACAAAAAAAAACGGCGATGTGTTTGCTAGCACTACGCCTTTTATCCACGCGTAGAAGTTGATAGAGCTCCGAAGTTTCAAATTTTTCCGTGAGGCTTTCATAAAGAGACCTTGCCACTCGGAAATGTGCCCTGAACTCTTTTTCGGAGTATGATGGTATTACAAGTTCCATTCTCTTTTCTTTATCGCACGGACTTAAAAACGGAATATCTTCTTCTTCAGCGGGCTCCTGCAGCAAAACATCTAAGATATCGTCGTCTTTATCAAAACCACTATCTAATAAAACTTGAAAGTCGTCTGCATTTAATTTATTAATTTTTTTATTAACAAAACTTTTTTTTTGCAATTGAAACAAACTTCTTCCGTGTTCACTTTTTTAATGTTTGACGTTTGACGTTTAAAAAGTAGGCAACTTTTCTTTTTCAACGCGTTCGTTTACTTTTTCGTAGTTTTATCACTCTGTGAGAGAATTTTACCCGCACTCTTTCAAATTTGACAATCTACGAATTTAAGTGCAGAAAGTACAGAAAAGTATTTGTTTTCAAGATCCAACTCAATCAAGACTGGAAGCAAAATGACTATCCACTGTGTTACCCCCTCTCTGTGTGGCCTTAAATAAATTGGAAACTGATGTCGAATTTGTTCTCTAAAAACATCTTTTCGGACGAATTTTATTTGTACTTCGAAGGCTAAGTCAACAAGCAAAACTGTGGGACTGGGGATCCCGAAAATTCAATCGACAATGTACTGAAAAATCGGGTTACTACTGAATGCGTCACTACGTTCTTGCACAAGACAACAATCATGGATCAATATTCCCCGGTGCAGTTTTATCAACAATTTCAAAATGAAACTAACAGATAGTCCTCTTTACAAGCGAGTGCAATTCAAATAAAGACGACCAATTTCAGATTCTAAAGGTATGATATTTAGTACAACACTTCCGATTATTGTCGGTTAATTTTGAATGGAAAAGGAGCCTTCTGGACTGACTACAACTCGTTCAATCGATGACGGAGCTTGATTGTAATCAGCTGTGTACTAACAAACTGACGTATCAATCTAAGATCAGGTTAAGTAAATAGTATGCTTGCTCCGAGCTGCAGCTTGGGGTCACTTAGCCCAATGAATACTTTCATTGCGGTACTATTTAATTCTTTAATTAGTAGATTAAAAAGTCCGTTCCTACCTTCTACTAAGAACTGGAAAAGTAACCGCAGCAATTATTTGATAAGTTAATCAAACCAGACTTACATACATGGAGAAATTAACATCCTATCGAGATCAAGTAAGTCGTCCAGATCGTTAAATTGGTACTCGCCTGTGGTTTACTTCGCAGCGTAAATAGGAAAATGGGTTACCATCCACTTCTCCTTTCCGTTTTTGTAACTTCAAGAAAAATCGTTGGAGAGCACATCTAAATAGGACGCAGGGTTCTGATTCTAAAGCTATGAAGTTTCGTACTTGAAATTAGCCGCTTATCTTTTTGAAATTTAGTTGTATATCGTATGTTCGTAGGCCTCTGTGATAAGAATATAGATACGTACATGTCCAGCTCGCACCGAGAAACCCTTCTAAAGGCAAGATAGTATTTGAATTCGGTTGGAAAATATTTCCTTAAGAAAACGGAAAAATATATACAAACGTAGGTACATAACTGGTCTTCTCATACATCGTCGTAGTCATACTCCCACATAATAAAGAAGATAAAAGAAAAAAAAAAAACTGAAACCACATTTGAAGACATGTTCTCAATTCAAAACCAAAAAGATAACAATAGCCCCGGGTCTAAAACTTATAATCATCATAACAACAATAAAGTATCTGGTCCTTTAATATTCTCGAAATGCCAAAGCAAAATACGGTCACATCCTGTTTTAACGGAAGCGGTCCCAAGTTGGCATTTTCATTCCATACCGTTGAGCTGTTCCAGTATGCCACATATAATTTTCCAAAATGCTGCCCTCTAAAAACAAATGGACACAAACGACACCACTCTCCGAATTTCGTTTGAATTTTGGAGAAAACTGCACGCAATCCGACTGCAACAAGGATAATGGTCACAGTCAGAGTCGCAGTGAAGAAATAACTGTATATAGGCACCACGGCACACACAGCTTGGTTGGAAGTTTTCGTGTTTATGTGCGGTCGGGTGTTTCACAATAATTTCATGTCCACCGGAACTCCGATTGTTTACGTGTGTTGGTGTACACATTTGTGGTATTGTATGTGCTGTGTGAACGTATCCTATCCCTTTTGGGCGATTGTGCATTTTCTACCAAATTTAACAAAAGACCACAAAATAAGCTGATTTCGTTGTTGGTCAGTGGTAGACGTGTGTATATGTATGTGCTCTTCTGTCAAACGTACGCAATAAGGGGATCAAAGATGTTGCATTCTTGTACACATACATACATATACCGAATTCGGATAGCGATAGTTGCAAAAATGGTCAGCTTGGTTTGTAAGTAGATTTGTTCTACTATTTCTGCTTCTCTGTGCTCTGCATCCGCCCTCTTTATCTGGGGGATGAGTTCAGTTCCCTTGCTTTGGAAGTTGGGAGTCTCGTGCCTTTAAACATTGTATGGATTAAAATCTTACGTATCGGCGGACATGAAACTGCAGACGGAAAGATATCAGCACAGATTTGCTCAATTTCAACTAGAAGCTTAACTATTGCCTTGTCAATAGGCTGTCGATGGGACTTATGAAGTAAACTTAATCTGATTATTTGGTACTTGGGTAGTAAACGGTTTTCAGAGGTGAATTTCTGATATCGGGTAACCAGCCATTTCACTTTACTCCAACAGAAGTAGATCAACTTTGCTTAAGAGAAAATTTCCGAAATTTACACTCTGCTAAATTTAACGTCGAATACGCAGGAATGGACTTCGATTTGGAAACAAAGTTTGTGCCAAACCTATCGACTGGTTTACTCCTATTGCATGTGAGGAAACGATGGGTAAGTGAAAGTGTTCCGTAAAAATAGAGAAATGGCATGATCACGAAGATTCCTGCAGTCGGCTCAGGGATGGTAGCGGATAATACCATTAGACCACAGATAATAAACTACCCAGATGTCGCACGCCCATACAAAAAAATGAAGCAAATTTTTGTCGTAGCAGACAACGTCGTAGCAGACAAAGAGCTTTCAGAATAAGTACAACAAATAAAGCTTTTCTTTTTCGTCACTCCGTTCGATCGTGTGGGAAAAGTTCTTTTTCTCATCGTGTGTTGTGACATGCAAACGAACGAGGTGAAGAAGTGTAAAGGGGTATGCGGGAAGGGGGATGAAATTGTATAACGGTGTGATTTCCATACCACCGCACCAAAAGAATAAATTTTCATGAATGGAAGTTTTGCAAACGCGTATGCGTTGTATATGAAAAGGTGTAACTGAAGGGCGGGAACAGTCAATCATTTCGTTGCACTTTGTGATGAAATTTGGTGCGTAGTGTTTTATGAGGTTTTCCTCATGACCCTATCTAACCTAACCTAACCTAAAGTTCATTTTTATGGAATACTCTTCAAAGCCTGGTAGTCTTTTGAGCATCAAACCTTAGGATATCGGGGTGATTTTGAAGACGACCTAGGACTTGTTTGGAGGAGGGCCGAGTTTTTGCCTCGTTTTTAAGCCCTGATTAGGTTTACGTGATGACATTGGATAATGGTGGACGTGAAGGTCTTTATTCGGGCCCCGGTTTTATAGGTAGTGTGTTTCCTTGTGACTCGACTGGTGGAGCCCCGTCGGCGCAAGACCAACATCAGCCACATAGCGGAAAAGAAAAACGAATAGGGAGCGAACCCTATACCTGGAACTGCATCGTCCCCTTAAGGGTTGAATCTCAGAACTATTTTCTCTTGGTCCTCCAGAATCTTTTGTCAGTCTTAGTATTAGTGATCACGGGCTTTCTGGTTTCCTGAATACCAATTGGAGTACCCAAATCCTTCCCAACACACTTTTTAATGACATGTTCTACTTCATGGTCTAGACATCTCCAACCTACAACAAAGCTTTGATATACGTGGCTCCACTCAATATTCACTGGCTACACCCCAAATCATGAGGAAAATTTCTAAATTGAACGGATGCCGGTCAGAAAAATCATCGAATCGTCCATGCGAAGCAAGGAAGCGGAGGAAGCCTTGTAAGGCTATACCACTCGGTGCATACACTACGGTTTTTCAGGCTGAAGTCTATCTACATACTATCACATTCTTCGAAGGAATTTATGCCTAAGATCATAGAAGTCCTGACAACTAGAAAACGAAAATCGTTTTTCGCCAATTTTAGCATTTTATGTGGCAACGCAGATTTGTATGTCCTTAATCAATCCTACAAGAATTTTCTTGGCCTTCTGCAATAGGCTGTCAATTTAGGCCTTGTTGTATGTATGGTTGCTTTTATTTCCTTTCCATAATATAGGTAGGCAGTGAACGCTATCTGTTGTTTGGTTATAGGGGTGTGGGTGCACTGCGGTCTTTATGGATCTATTATGCTACCTGGAATCAGAGTATCTGGAGTCGATTTTCTTCTAATAGTTGGTAAGCATCCAGGCGTTTTCTTCTTTTGTGAATCAGTGCTTCCTTTCCTTTAGAAAGTGCGTTGGGGTTTCCTGCCGAATCTAGAGTCTCCACTTTGCTTAATACCCAGTTTCCTGAAGTGTTCTTGTAGGAATACGCGGCCAGTTTTTGCTGACAGACCTTACTTCTTTCGGGATAGCGGTAGAGGTTTGCTGGTTGAGGCTCAGGTTCCATAGCGCCACCTAAGCAGGAAAATAATACCTGTAGACTTGTCTGAAAGACGTGGAACATATGAACATATACTGTGACTGGTGGAAGGTAGACGAAAAGAGAAACTGCAGGGTCCGGTATCCACCTACATTTTATATACATAGGTTAGGTTAGGTTGACGTGGCGAGCTGCAAATATGCAACCTCATTTAGACCAGTAAGGTCCATTGTGTTGCCACAGGATCGGCATCTCCAAAGAGAGCTAGCTACCCGTTATGAAGCGCTGGAGGCTGCTAATGCAAACATTAGCCAGTTCGCCAAGTTTGTTGAAGAAGTAGGCGGAGAGAGTTTCACATGTACAAAGAAGTAGTTTCTTCCTCGTCTTTATCCATGCAGCTTCTACAGAAGTCGTAAGCTAATAGGCCTAGCCTAGTGGCATAGGCCAGGGACATTTTCCCAGCGTTCAAGAAGAAGTTGGTATTCCCAATCATTAATTTGCCCGATTCTTTGCCTTCAATACCTTGGTGACCGGGTGTCCACCCAAATTTAAACTTATTTTGTCTGGCCAGGGTCTGTAAGGCAGCGTCGCAGCATTTAACTGTCAACGAGTCTATCGTACTAGAACAGTGTTAGTACTGGACAGCACTGCGCGCTATCGATAGACATTGTAGGCGTTGGAAAGCTGATGAACTTGTAAGAAGGAGGCCACAATTGCATACGTCATAGGCTGTCCTCTTTATGACCGGTCTGCAGCAAGACTAGATCTCTCTCCCTGGTTAAGCGTGGGTGACGCACAGGTGATCTCTGGGATCATTACTGAGCCCCATGCCACTGCTATTCATGCGAAGCATCTCGGTATAGTTTACATCGACCAATGCACAAGCTACAGGTACGAGGAGAAATCTGTTTGCCACCTGCTGTGTGAATGTCCTTCCCTCGCCGACAAAAAATTAACTAATTTAAGTTAATGATTATTTTGTTAAGTTCGTTAGTTTTTTTTTATAATAATTTCGAACATTAGTCACCCTCACTTAAGTAGGCCAAGAGCAGTGATCAGTTACTATAAGGGCATAAATAATAAGTATAAAATGCAGTATGCAAAACTCATATTCTACCCATTTTCAGAGCAAATTTGTGTCCACAAAGTTAACAGTTTTTATTTTTTTAATCAAGTGCTGAAAATAAGGTACATACAAACAGATAACAAGCACACATAACATAAGCCCAACCATTTGCACATATGCATATATATATACGATCTATACTCCATATCCATCCTACCAACGTGTCGGCATCAGAACTCCGCGACCGCAGTTGCACAAAATATTTTTTTTGTTTCATTTTTTCAGTGAAGGTAAACAAGGGTATGTGTGAGTGACACGATGGACTAAGAAGTGAGCAGAAAAAACAAATGTTCTGTGTTCTGTTTTTTCCTCTTTTGTAAGAAGTTTAAGCTTTTTAAAAAGCTTTTATTTAGTGAATTTCGTTTTCATATATCACTTCTTGCCATATGAATGAGACATCTGGGTATATTTATTATCTGTGATTAGACCAAGAGTAGCGCTCATACTTTCCAGGTGAACCATTGTTTTCGTTGCATTTGGGCCCTCGCCGCAGGGGTAGCAAACATCGAACTTCCTTACCACGTAAAGAAAAAATAAAATAAACTTAGTTATTTATTGCTTTGTCATTAGAACAAATGATAACGACGACCGAGTCGACTATGGCAATTGTTGAAGACCATCGTCTTCAGATGATGTTAAATCGGCAACAACAGTATGTAAAGAACAATTTCAGCAAGGTTTCAGCATGTGAGAGAGAACCCTATTCGCAACCGCCATCCTCATAAAGAGAACAAAGCAACTGAAGACGTATTCTTCCAGATTCTGAACAAAATTTATGAGCAATGTAAAAGGCATGATATTTGTTATAAGTTGTTCTATGATAGCCACAAATGTGTGCACTGCAGGTGGGGTACCATAAAAGTCTCCGACTATACCTTTAAGGCTTCACCATCAAGGCTGACCCACTTATAGGCGTTACGTTGTGAATCGTTGTGGCGATTCACTCTTGATTCCACTCGTAGTTGTGGATACAACGCATTAAATCCTGGCAATGGAAAGTGTTGCGTGGGTGTCACAGTCAAGAACAGTCATTGAATCTTAGACTCACCAGATTTCTCTTCGACCACCTCTCACCAGCTCACCTCTTCAAAGGAGCTCGCCCATTCTATGTCGGTGTGATCCGTGTTCCGACACCAGCAGCAGCTGTTGCAGACTGGACATTGTCCATCTGATTGATCTTTTGTTGATGAGACACTACCTATGTAACTTCAGCCTTAAGATTTTGAATAGCCCCAATTTCCAGCGTTATTTCTTGACGCCGTAGATGCTTCAGCTCCAGAATGGCCAAGTTCTTTTGCGATAGACATATGTACATATGTATGTGTGCAGTTTCTCCGTGTGAGTACCTAGATTAGAATGAATAAGCTTAAAAGAAAACGTAGATGGCTCGAGGGTTTCGTACAAAAATTGGTATATGATCCTTACTCCGGTATGCTTTTATTTAAGGTTGTCATGTTGATAGCAAGTGATGATGATGATATGACAAATGATAAATGACGTTAGATAAAAATAATGAGAGAAAATATTTGTTTCATTCATTTTCTATTGTCAAGCTTTCAATATTGTAATATTTTTTAAAGGTGTCTTAATGTTGAGTGTGACGCATAAATGCTTAAAATGGTTACCGAAAGAAATGACTTTGTGCGTAAAGACTTCTTTGGAAAACACTTTATGTGCAAACATGACATTCATCTAAGTTTTCCAAGAAATAAATCTCTCAAGTTCCAAAAATCTGTACTTTCAAGGAAATACTCAGAAGTACTTGAACTGAAATCAACACTCACACAAGGACCAACATTCAAAGGCACAAACGATGCTTATATCTAAAGATCTAGTCAGCAAACGTTGTGTCTTTTTAAAGAAATAAAAAGTGTTAAATATAAACGTCCGGTAGATGCTTCAAATAGACGGCCTTGAACTAAAGTCCTTTGAAAAAAAACCGGAATACTTTGCATTGCTGGTTTCGTATGAAAGAATATGTACTTGCATACTTGTAGTAAAACAACTTAATTTCACTTGAAATTTCTCTACAACCTTACTTTCACTCCAGCACGCTACAACACAGGTCATAGGTATCTGCAGACTTGGCATGATTTTATATTCAACGAATTGCATACTCGTATAGCAATTTCTAATTTCCTATTGATTTTACTATGAAAAAAATCAATACAAGGACAATTGTTGTGCGTCTATATTACTAATGCATTGATTTAGGATGTAAGTATTTACATATGTACATGCTTGTAATTGTGAAATATGTATGTACGTACATATGGATCCGATTTTTGGGAATGAAGTCGATAAGCGAGGGTTAAAACTGGTTCAGAAGAAAACTGTTAGTCTCCTTCGATTGATGGAAAGCAATTTAGCACTTGGCTATATACTCGTATGTAACGAACCTTTGGTGAAGAGCAAAAATAAAGCCATCACCTCAACGAAGCTGTTTAGACTCAACTGTCATGATTGTATTCAATTCAAATTAGGTTGAAGTGGCTGCCAGCTAAGAGTCGTTAACACCATTGGTCCATTGTGATACCAGGTGGGTCATGAGAGAAAGTTTCTCTCTACCTACTCGTTAAACCATTTTGAGCTTCTTATGAAGTGTAGGAGGCTCTAAATGTCGATATCTATCAGGTCGGCTATATCGTCGTTATAGGGGGCTCCAAGCTGAAACTTCCTTCTACGGGAGAGAGCTGGGCAGAAACAAAGAAGGTGAGGCATAGCTTCCTCCTCTTCTTCATCCATGCAGCTTCTACAAAAGTCGTTCGCAAAAAGGCCTAGCCCTGTAGCATGCTTGCATATTTAACAGTGTGCAGTGATGACACCTATTGTAGTGCCGATATGCAGTCTGTTGAGAGAAATCAAATTCTTAGAGCGTTTTAGATTCAGCTTCGGTAAAGTCTGTTTTGTCGATAGACATGTTGATCCACTTGTCCACCTAAGATTTGTACTCTCGACAGCATCCAGCTTAAGTCTAAGTTTGCGAGTAGCGATTGGTATACCTAAGGTGACTTAAGGTCACTTTGTTCGGCAAGATGGGTATAGTTGTTCCTATTTTGGCGAGTTCATCGGCCTTACAATTCCCTGTTATGTGCCTATGCCCCGTCACCCAACACAGGTAAATACTGAACTGCTCAGCCATCTCTACAAGAGATGATCGGCAGTCTGGAGCTACTAAGGAATTTAAAGAGGTCAATTCCAGGGATTTGATTGCTGCTTGGCTACCTGAAATGATACGAATGTCTCTAACAGATATCACGTTTTCCTTAGACCAAGATAGAACTTCTTTAAACGCCATTATTTCCGCCTGGAACACGCTACAGCGATTGGGAAGAGCGAAAGAGAGCTTAAGATTAAGCCTATCAGAAAAAACACCTGCACCAACTCCGTCTTTGATTTGTGACCCGTCAGTGTAGAAGTGAATTGATTCATCTCCTAAAAATGCGTCGTCCTCCCAGAGTGATCTGGAATGGATGGTGATTAGGAAGTTCTTGTCAACATTTAGACACGGGAGAGACGTATGTACGTACATAAACGTACCCTCGTTAAAGGCTAACGAATTTTTATAAGTATTAGAAGTTTCCATTTATATTCCTTTCGCGATATTGTAATGCAATCCTGCAATATTTGGCTAATTTTGAAAGGTTTATTTCATCAAGAGCTCTCCGAACTTCATTTTGATAGGACATCGCTTCGAAGGATTTCTCGCCTTATCTCCCGAAGAATAGGGGCTCTCCACGTAGCTTCAGCACCGTCGTTATTTTATCAATACTGTGGTCATCACGAAAATAGTTAATTTTTTGCAAATTGTGACAGAGTCGGCTATAAATCATTCTATGTTGCGACCCTGACGCTTCTTCTACAAATCTGGCTTGTTCATCCACCCCTGCGATTAGCTGGTAGAGTTTAAGCTTCCGGTCCATTGTAGTTTCGAGATTTAGCTCTATCCCACATCCAGTAGCTAGCTCTATCAATTCCTTGTACCATCCAGTTTTATGGCGTTTTGTGCATAGAGCTGGTTTTTTGTGTCGTTAATCAAGCATGTATAGAACTTTAAGCACGTCATCAACGTCTTAACGTTTTCACAAAAAGTGGTGATAGGTCTGTTTCCAGAATGAACATATAATTTGGTGTGTTAAGCGGGAGATGAAATGCTCTCTTAAGATAGTACCCAAGTAACTTTTCTACTGTCTCATACTGCCTGTCTCCCCAAACATGTGCCGGGTATAAAAAAATAGATTCCGATACGGCTTGAAACACTTTATACTTGCTACTATGTTTTTGTTCATGAAACTTTTTTTCCAGGCTGCATTGATGGCCACTTTTGACTTTGCTAGTTTTTGCCTAAAATGCCTTTCCATATTAGGATTTCTGGTAAAATACACTCCGAGGTACTTATACTCCTTTACAACTGCAATTGGTTTCCCATTAAAGTGCCATTTGTCGTTTGAAGAGTTTCTGCCTCCCCGGCCTTTGAATATCTTTATTTGCGACTTATTCAGATTCCACATTTTACAGTAGTCATGTAGCCGATTGATCATATGTTGCATAGATTCTGGTAAGCCAACAGCACTATATCGTCTGCAAACATCCATAATCACATGCCCAAGTCCTTCAGGTCGAGCAACAGTTCAATGAGTTAACCGACGTTTTAAAATGATAAGTGGGGTGAGTGCTGGACTTTTCGTTCCCAACCTCAAATCCTCTGTACCATTGGATCGCAATATTACTATCTTCCAAGCAGATATTTGAGTTATTCAGTTTTGTTCCACCAAAAGAAACCTCCGATGATCAGATATGAACGTTATATCAGATAATGAAGTAACTGAAGCAAACTCTTAAATCATTTAGTTCTGAATGTAAAATCATTTGAAATTGTGTAGAAAATCCTGTTGCAACAATAAACCACAGTGAATATCAGTGGTAATGAGACTGCTAATGAACTAGCCACGTCTGACTCTCAACTTAATTTAATAGATTCTGAATCTTTCTGTGGCTTACTTACTAACTAATTAAGGATAAATCTAAATCGGTGATTCTGAGCTTCCTTCGAAAACTTGAGTTTAGTTAAGTCCTCCAAGGGAGATAGCACAAAGATTTCTTTTTGGTCAATCTGCTCTGTTGGGTCACTACTGGATCTTTTCGTCGCAATACTTACTTAAAAACAGGGTTTAGTCCTTGCTGACTTTTGCCCCATTTGTTTCGCTCGAACACCTCCGGAATGTCTCATATTTAGTCTCACTGTCGTTCCTCCTCCATCTGATCTCTATTTCTTCCTTATACCCTTTCCATTCACTGCATCACTGCCTTTATAAATTGAAAGGACTAAGTCCCACAAATATGTTAAAAAACCTTGAAAAAAAGATGCAAGGAAAAAAAATGACATCGTATCCCGGATACGTGTATCGCACCGTCTGACAAGCTCACATTTTTGCGACATAAAAGGCGCTACAACGTTTCATTCGAGTAGCAATGCAATGCAACAGTTCCCGTACCAACCCAATGCGTTCGAGATTTTAAAAATTGATTACTTCCCACTGAACCCGTGCGCACCAACAGGCAATCCCAGTTCACTCCACTAGATTAGCTTTGAAAATTAACTTCCAACGCCGGCCGGATAGACTGAACAATCATGGTAGCATGCAAGGCAAATCCGTTTTGCGTTTCGGTCTGGTGTTAGCCATATTATGATCATCACCGGACCGAAATGCCAATAGGTTGGTCTATTTGTCTCATTGATGTGTATGTGGCACTGAGTATCCGTGGGATTTCCATGAAAATGTTGTTCGCAACAACCGCATGTCGATGACATTGGATACAATAAGCGTTCCAACACTAAGTGGACAGGGATTGGATGTGAGAGTAAGTGCTGTGCATCAGCTAAAATGCATCAGACCCGCCAACTACGTATTGCACACATTCGACAAATCATTATCCCGACGAAGTGCTTTATTTAATTGAAGTCCCAGATCAGAGTTCATTTGTGGGGAGGCTTTTTCAAGGATTAATTTCGAAACTACGAAAGAGAGTACATTTGGCGAGATGTGTGGAAGCACGGACGTGTGTGGTGTTGGCGCGAGGTACAATTATGGCAGTGATGGCATTAAATTAATTTTCAACATTAAAACTTATCAAACTTAACTCTTATGCGGTGTTATGAGCGTGGCCGTTGTGATGATATTGGACACGTAATTACTGCATATAAATTGAGTTTTAAGCAATAAGGACGAGTGCCTGTTGTTTGTTGTTTCATTAGCGGTTTTAAATACATTTTACATGGACTTTTAATTATTTAATTTAGTATGGCTTGGCTTGGCGTTAAATTGAAAAATATAAATTGCAGATATTTTCTAAGGTCTCGGTCGGATTTAAGGGATGAAAACATATGTATTTTGCTCTAAATTTTTATTACAAAGCAAGTAAGGAAAATAGGAAATAAAGAATTGACTGCTGACTATCACACGTATTTAACATTAAAAGGGTAAATCATTTAAAAAGGTTTGAACATACACTTAATACAATGTTCATAAAACAACGACACTTAATTACTTATTCCAGTGGTGGGCACGAAACTCAAATAGATTACCATTTTGCTGGAGTTCAATGAAGCGATGAGTGCGAGATTGCAAAATAATATTGGGTGAACCTCTAGTAGCCCAACATCGTCTCTTGCTGACGGATTTTTTCCATATAAACTGAAGAGAGACCTGTCGATCATGGCCATCCGTAGAAAAATTAATTTGGTTCAATCTAAATAAGGACCGAGGGCAACTTTTCGTCGAACAACTTCAGCATTGGTTTAACACAGTTAGGCCCGAAGACAATTCCAGCGCACAAGGAATGTGGGACGAACTTTTCGGAACATGTATTCAGAAAGCAAAACTGCTCCTCGGAGTTTCGAAAGGACATTGCGGCTTAGAACGCGAAACCTGGTGGTATAATAATGAAACCAAAAGGGCCATATGCGAAGAAAAGAACAAATGCGATCCCAACAACGAAGCCGAAAAGAAGGACTTGGGCTCGAATATGAGCGATGCAAAAAGGCTGCCATAGGAAGTTGCCCAACCTATCGAACGACGATGACGCGAATATTTTTAAAATCGCAGTTTAACGAAAAAAAACGCGACCGAAATCCACGCACCTACATCGAAGACGCAACTGATTGTCTGCTAACTGACGAAAACGCAATCCTGGGCAGGTGGGAAGAATATTTCAACGCACTTCTAAACGAAGAATTTCTGCGTGGAAATATACTTACTGCGGCACCGCTCGAGGTAGAGCCCGCTCAGATTTCACAGCCGAAGAAGTAGGCCTAGCAGTAAGAAAGATGAAGCGCAATAAAGCAGTCGGACCGGACAACATACCATAGCAGTTCTGGTTAAAAATGGACACCGCAGGGTTTAAATGGTTCGCCGGTCTCTACAATAAATTAATGTGAGGGGCAGTATGCCAAACCAGTGAAGAGAAAGTTTTCTTATACCGCTATATAAAAACAAAGGCGACACACGAAACTGCAATATCTACTGTTCAGTCAAATTTATGTCGCACACGATGAAAATTTATCAACCTATATTAGATACCCGACTACGCAAAATAATAAAATTGAACGGAAACCAGTGTGGCTTTGTTGAAGGCAAGTCTACGAATATTGATGGAAAAGCATCGTGACGCTGGAAAAGATCTACGCGCTATCTTTATAGATCTCGAAAAGGCCTTCGATAGAGTACCGCGAGATATTATATGGACAGCAACTCAGAAAGTGCCGGAGACGTACGTAACAATGATCCAAGACATGTACGACGGAGTAGCAATAAAAGTCAAATGTTCTTCGGGCATATCGGAAGCATTTCCTGAGAAGGGTGGCGTCCACCAGTGAAGTTGCGAAAGTCGCTTACTATTTAACATCGTTCAAGACTTTCTCTCTCACGGCGAAGGACCCGGATTAACCTACCTCCTCTTTGCGGACGACAGTGCTATCGTGAGTGATGACGCCGTAGCCCTCCATACGGCACTAAATAGCTGGATAAAGTCACCGGAAGATAACGGCCTAAGAATCAGTCGCACAAAAACCGAACATTTACACATTAACATAAAAATGTTACGTACGTCGGTCGGAGTTACAAAGCTAAATAAAATAAGAAACACGCGTGTACGAGGAAGCCTACACATATGTAAAGAAACCGATCGCCGCAAAGTTTTGAAGCTGACCGACTAAGTTGGTACTGCCATGTGCATAGAAGACCTGCGGACAACCGGGTAAAAATGGCAATGACGAATCATGTTCCGGCAGGAGGGGCTGAAAGAAAAACAATTGGATTACTCAATTACAGATAAAGCTACCACTCCTCGGTCTAGGCGATGAAATAATCCGAAACAGAGAATCCTGCAGACGGATACTCAGGACCACAAACTTAGCTAACACCATGAGCGGCGCAGTAGCAAGGCAGTAAAAATGGGGGAACTATATAGCATTAGATGTACTTGTACGCGCTATATAATTCAAAAGCTATAAACGTAAAAAAAGAAGAAATCATTAAAAAAGGCACATGAATCTATGAGTTTCTGAAAACAAACCTCTGCCTCCCAACTCTTACTTTCACCCTCACGCGATCAGATCCAGGTGTCTAGTACGTCGGCAAGAGATTGGGTTCAACACCTTTGAACGATTTTTGGTGGTAGAAAATCAGAGAAGAAGAATAGTGTTTTCACTAAGACACGTTTCGTTGGATACAGGTGACCGTCTTAAGTTAAAGTACACTGAACCATTTAATGTACCTTATATGGGCTACTTAGACTTTTTTAAAGTTCAGGGCTATACAAATTTTCAAGGCTGAACCAGTGTTTTGCAACAGACATGGTGGCTAATGAAGGCTAAATAGGCTTGACTTTTATTACACTCCCAAAGTAGGTTACTGGTATCGGTTTCATTCGGTTGCTTGCCATAGTGGTATTAACGGGATAGCAGGATTGGAATTTCTGCCCACGGGATAGCTTCCTTTCTAAGTACCACAAAGTTTACTTATGAGAAACACTCCAGCCTTCGATACAAAGGATTGTTTTATTCGGCACCACGACCCGGATTATAACCTGAGCATCCACTATAAATACAGTCTTCACGCAGTACCTTACATAGATATTACCGCGATCTAAGAAATATGCTCGATGGGAATATTTATATACAAACTGCTACATTAACGATAGCTGCCATAAAAGACTGCAGATGATGCGAACGACTAAACTGCGTTGGCCTTCGCAAACTGTTATAACAACAATTTGCAAAACAGGTGGGCTCAAACTTCTTACTCGGAGACATTATTCATTTCACATTATAGAGTGCCGAGTCCTGTGTGTCAGCAGGATGAATTGAGGAAAAGATAAAACGGTGAACTTTATGACCTGTAGGAAGACTTATCCTCGTTTTACTCAGGTGACATCCTGGCTTACGCATTTGAAAACCTTTTCGAAGTCGATAGAAAACAGCTGGGACAAAGATATTTGTTGGACACAATACTTTCAGATGATCAGCTGCGTATTAATGTGATCAACAAAGCAAATGCCTGAGCAAAATCCTGCTTATGTTGAATCTTAAGGTTCTTGGACTCACTTTAGCACAACTTGAGTGCTGAGTTGGTACTACAGTGCAGGGTAGACAACTATTTGAAGGACTTCTTCTACTTTCCGGGTTTCAGCCTGGATATCCATGTATTGTACATGTCCATGCTACACCTAGTCGTCAAATTTTCTCCTCCATACAGAGGGGCCCAAAGTTTACTCGAAAAGTTTGGCTCTGAAAACAATCAACGGCAGCGTAATGCATTTTTGATAATGTCTACGTCCCAGCAACGTGCAGCAAAATTGGGCTTCAACGCAGGTTTATCTTCTGATTTGATTTGATCTCGTCACTGATGTTATTTCGCACGGTTGTTAGATCGTAATTCTTCCTAGGATAACATAAGTTATCCCGACGGCACATCCTCCAACCTGTACGACCAAACTTTGTTCGGTACCCCTACTGCCGAATGCATAGATGTTTATTGTTGGCGCAGTAAAGACTCCTCTGCTATCATCGTTTTCCACACACTCTAAATCAGACGACTCTTATAGAGCTTGCCTCCAAAGATATCAAAGTAACTCCTATAATGTTTCTATAAATCAGTTGACATCAATATTGATTCTACCGAGGAATTTTCTTGCCATTGTTCTCCTTGTGAGGTACCTTGTTGTGAGGCTTTTGAGACGATCATCAAGACAGCAAGAGATGCCTCGTTCGGTACAGCATATTACGAACGCACATTATGCCAGACTCAGCAGGCGCACCTCGTAAGTTCAATATTAAAAAGGATAGCTATCCACCGCGCACCACGGGAAAGTGATAATACGATTTTGCCACGCCTCGATGCTTACAGGTCAACCTTATCAAGGCGCTTCTCAAATACTATTTGCGATCCATTCCCCGAGAATGTGTATAGCGTCCACCTGCAGTCCGCCTTAATTTACAATTTTTTTTTAAAACGTCGAGAAGCCTTTGAAATTCTGCCTAATTTCCATTACAACTCTCCGACCTTTCTGCAAATCATTCATTTTAGCGTTGTATTAGTCCTACATCCCTCTTTTGCCTCTCTATCCACTGCACCAAATATTGGTACTCAGAATCTACTACTCTGAATGCTAGGTATGGCCACCAATGCGCAAACACTACCTACTTTCATTCCCCTAAGACCTCCCTCAAAATTCCTGCATCTCCTCCTCATAGCTAAATCTGTTATTTTAAAGTTACATATTTTTAAATCTAAGTTTAAGTTTATTTAACTATTCAAATTCATAGTCTCAAGCGCTTGCATTAAGGTAATGAATAAGTAAATAGATAACTATTATCTAACCTAACCAAAATACACCAAAGGCTCGTTTATCATCCGGCTGTGTTCACTGATTCGATTGTTAGTAAATTTTTTTAGTGTAGGTAAGTCAGTTCGGCTGTATCCATAGTATTTATTGTACTTAATTTGTGTGGAGAACATCCGCAGAGGGACCGGACTAATTTTTTTCTTACGTTTTACGATCAAAGTAATTCGTACCATAAAATCGGAAGATAATTAAGGGCAGCACATTGGGCTGATATTAATTTATTTACGGATTTTCTCAGACCATAGAAGCCCCCGGTAGTGTTTTTCCTTTCTTTTCTTAAATTCCGAAACTTGACAACTAAAGCCAACCTCTCGAAACTACCCACAGATTATCCATTAGCATTCGGGTACATCCCCCATAGAATTGAAAAGTTTACCCGACACAAGGCTCCAGAGTTCTCATACGGCTCGTTTCCCATTGTTCATATAAATAATCGTTCCCATATAGATCCGCATGATATGTACGAGTACACTCATCGATATGTTTACACAGGATTCTTAGAGGTCGCCGAGAAGAAAAATGAATAGTGTTGGCCAGCATAGTCAGGCGTTGTAAACATACTGCATCCCAAACAAATGAAACGCCCTGACACACAACTTCCTTGCCAATGGGTTGAACATCGGTTTCCGTGTTCAACCAGAGAAAATATCATTCCCTTATTATATCCTTTGGTAGGTATTATTATTATTTTCCTGAAGTTCCTTTTGTAACGAACGACGACGACGTCGCCACGATGCAATCCTCTTTCGCCTTGTATCCTTGTGTGTTAACCGATGTTTCTGGGGGAGCCTGCGAGAGACTATAGTTCTTATTATTATTAGTTTCTTATCAGAGGGACTTTCGCTTTTTTTTTTTTTTATGTGTTTTTGTTCTTGGGTTATAGATTCTCTCAAGGAAGTCCTTGCGAAACCGGATGAAAATTCAAAGTGGAACGTATTCAGTCTCGGGAGACTAATGTGCCTCTACATTTCCCTGTTGGACGGTTCGTATCCTTTTGTGTCGGTGTACATCCGCCGAGTTGGAAAAAGATTTATGTAAAATGGATTTATACGTATGAACGTGTATCAGTTGCAGGATGTAAGCTGGCGGAGGATGCCTGCGATTGAGTTTTATGTGTCGGAATTGGCTGCGGGATCCAAAAACCCATTGAAGTGAAAAGGGACAAATAAATTTTCTGTTCACACTAAAGTTGAACACGTTGTCCATTGGGATTTGAATTTTTTTATTACTTGTATTACCCTTTTGACGTGCTTTTTGCAATTTTTACGAAGTGATAAGCATTTAAGGTGAAAGCCGTAATTAGGGATGAGAGTGCCTATAGGCACGAAAAGCGTAGGTAGAGCAACTAAGCAAAATTAAAATTAGCGAATCCTTAGAAATTGCGGTTTAATCACATTCCTCAATAAAGCAAAGATAAATTGATGACTCAGCCCTAACGGGAGTCCCAATTTTGATGGGTGATCTTCAAGAACGTCAGATGGTAGTTCGCTTCAGAAATGCGCGCCCGGATTTGCCACCATGATTTATTTTGAAGGATACTGCAGTGGTACGGAAGTGCAGTGGTGATTTTTAAATGAGGTGAAGTGAGGAGGAGTAAGCCCCTTTGCTCAGTGGTTAATGCGTTAGACTACTGAACGGGAGGTTCCAGTCTCAGAAAACACAAAAATTGCTCATTCTTGCGAATGTCTGACAAATGTAGGAGAGCAATAACTATAAGGAAGCTTATCAATTAAAAAAATAACTCTTGGATATGGCTCTTAACTGTATATCCCTTCCATTTGTGCGGAAATATATAACACGCACAACACGAATGGTCGCGGGATTACAGGACCTGGACCACATACGGTCCGTTGTGCCAATTTTTTGTGTTTAAGTGAGAAGGAAGCTCCCTTAGGTTAGGTTAAGTAGATTTGTGCCTTGTGACATAGAGTCACTGCTCACTTAGACCAGGTCGGTCCATTGTGCCCAATCTTTTTTAACCCTGGAAACATGTGAAACCGCTGTTAGAACCACCCAGATAATGATATGAATCTCAGGAGGTCCGTCAGCTCTACATTTCCTAAGTCCTCCAGTTCCGAAAAGAAGTAACTTCCAAGAGTCTTCATTCTTATGACGGATAGGGCAGGACAATCACGCAGCAGATGACGAACAGATTCAATTTCTTCTTCGTCCCTGCAAGTTCTGCAATAGTCCTTATGTAGCACATCGAGTCGTTCTGTGTTAACGCCGCGCCGATAGCACAGTGTCCAGTAATTATGCCGGAAACAACCCGTGCGTTATAACGACTAAGTTTTACCAGAGAGCTTGATCTCTTCTTGCTGAAGGCCGGCCATGGCGCCCTGGCCGTTGCGCATGTTTCCAGATGAACCCAACGTCTTTTTGCTCGACCGATGGCTTCATCCTCTATCTTTTTCCGTAAGGAACTAATTGGGGTTACTACAAAAGGTAGGGCCCGCGATAAGTGCAGCGCCGATCCTTTCCTAGCCAGCTCATTAGCCTTTTCATTTCCTTTGATATTCATGTGCCCTGGTACCCAGCAGTGGGTCACCGCATTGGCTCTAGATATCTCGTTTAGGAGTGACTTGCAGGTTCTCACAAGCCTCAAACTGATTACCGCGGAGTCCAGAGCCTTAACGGCTGCCTGGCTGTCTATAAAGACAGTGATCGTTTCGCCAACGATATAACTCTCGCGAATAAGCAGCCTGTATGATGGCTGTGACTTCGGCCTGAAAGACGCTGCAGTCGCCGTGAATTCTAAAGGAGTGGTTTATTCCTAGGGCTTTACAATAAACTCCGGCTCCCGTGCCAATGTCCATCTTAGAACCATCGGTGTAGAGTGCTAGCTCCTTTTTCATGCTCCTACGACTCTTCCAGTACACTCTGTCAGAAATTCTTGTAGCGAATCTCCTTTCAAAAGCTAATATCGGGTTCATGGGATCAGTTTCCGTCGACCTGTTGGTAGTCTCCCATCGAGACGAAAAGGGATGTATGACCGTAGAGGCCCGATAACCATAGTCCACCTTCTTTTAGTCTTACCGCGGTTTTGGCAGCCAGACTGCCACAGTATAGATCAAGCGGAATGAAACTAAGCTCCCTTATAATATGTCATTTTGGATCCGCTTGCGACTATCTTTATCGCAACGTTATTTAGAATTCTTTCAGATTCCCAATTGCTTCCAATTGGAGCTTGGTTTTATGTATATTTGATCTCAAAATTGTAAAGTTGAACAATGTAGTACGTTTTACTGGATATAGCACAGTTGACTAGTAACCGAAAGTGGTGGGTACTAATTCGCACCAATGGATGTGATGCTCTAAATCTCTTTATGCTACTTTGCGACAAAAAAATTCTCGAAGGTGCTGAAAGTAAGATGGTTTTTTTTTTTTAAATGCATCGGTTGAGGTTGTTCTCCATGCAACTGTTATGCAGTCGCGTGCTAATCCTTGGTCTCGGTTACAAAGTACTTTGTTACATGATGCTCCGACCAGCTGTTAACCTCTTTGCTAATGCCGTGGACAGTCCAACTACTACAACTGGTTGGTGCTTTTTCAAGCTTTGCAGGAAGTTCCTTGTGTATTAGTTTTATTTAAAAAAAAATGCAAATTTATAATTTAATCTAAAAGCGGGCAGATTGACAACTAGAGTTTTTATAGTAGAAAAATAGATTTCAAAACGCAGAGCAGAGGTGGTTGAGAAATGGGGCGAGCTTCTAGAACAAGCACGTTTAACAGTACCGCCTACTGCAAAAATTGGAAGAACGGGGAAAACACGTGTTACGGCGAAGTAACCTCAAGTTTTTGGAGCCGCAAGAATAACAACAAAGTCTGCTAGCAGCCTTATAGCGGCTTAAAAAAACTTAATCTTCTTCTTATACCTTATTTTCTTCTCGTCGTGGGAACACCCGATGGCTCCGCATGTCTCTTGGGAAAGGAAGGAAGGATGATGAAATGGGAATGAAATAAGGAAATGGGTTTACATTCGTAGGATTTGTTTATTGTCGCTGCCGCTACACTATTGTGGATAGCGCCAACAACAGGAGAGCATCAATCCACAGACAAACTTACAGTCAACTGAATTATAATTTGCAGCAAAGAAACTTTTTCACAAGCGTTTATACTATAGAACAAGTAGCCACCATATTCAAAGCAAGAGGGGAGCTACTATAACTTAACTATATCTCCCCATAGGGACTATCTACCGATACTGTGGGCTGTCTGCAATCTTAGCGAGAGAGAGGATATGTAAAATGGATTTCGTGGAGACATGTCCAATTTTTAAGGAGCATAGACGAGCTTTCTTCAATAAAAACACACTCACTAGAAACGAAATCTCATTAAGAAAGGTGCGCTTGCCACATCCTTACCCTGCTACAGAACTTAGTACATGTGGCAAATTCATGATGAGGGAATTCTAGATTCGACTGAAATGCCCGAAGTAACTCCCAATTCTAAATCTCAACGTCTTTACAAAACATATTGGAAAAGGACAATAAAACAGCAGCCGTCCAACAGTCGTCAAATTCTTTTCCGTTACCATCCCGCCCCCAAATAAAATATAAATTTTCCGAGTTACTGGTACAGTATATAAGACTTTATTTTTATTCTCAAAAAAAAAAGACAGATTGTAAAAAATCAATTGCAAAAGTTTTCCTGTACATAAATTACAATTAATTTAAAAACGCAAACAAATCCAAAAGGACGACAACGTGTTTAAGTACAAACAAAACAAACTTATAAAAAAAAAAAAAAATAAAGCAAAACCTCAACAAAATTTTCAAAACGTTTTATGTTACACTTTTAAAAAATAAAATACCAACTCTTCTGCCTCTTCAGCTTCCGGAACGTCAAGTCCTTGTTTGCATAGGAAAACATTTACTTCTCTCTTCCATAACTGTACACACAATCGTCTTCATCGTTGTCTCCTTCTAAGTACTTAATTAGGCATCATGGCATCTGACAAATTGCAATCGCTACTGTTACTCTACTTTCGTCTGTCGTGCGGCCCTCTAACTACATGACATTATCTGCCACTGTTGCCATGGTCGAAACCATTGTTGGTGTGCGCTGAATCCATCACAATTCTATTATCTCCAACTGTGATGATGGCGATGTCATCCTGTGATTGTGCGGGTGTTCGGTCTATACCAGCTTCTTCTGGAGGATCGCCGCGTCTTAGCCAAACCGGAGCTAATCGTATCATTAAGATAGCGCCTAGTGGTGCTGTGAATATAATAGCGATTACGGAAATGATAAGTACATTGCTGGCCAGTGAAAGGATTTCTTGTCCCGAATTTAATTGTCTCGCTAAATCCAGTGCTATAGGACCAAGTGCTGCCTAAAAACGAAAAAAAAAGAAAAACAGAAGAAGATGAGAAAAAAAATTTCACAAAACAAGACGAAAGGATAATAAAAAAGAGTCATAGAAATAAATTAAATGATTTCAGTGTTTATCTGTAGATTAAAATAAAATATGTCCTCGTGTTGAAGTCTTTCTTTGTGTCGAATAGAACGGTGTTTTTTTTTCTTTTTTTTTTTTTGTGTCCTTTCGGTTATGTAAGAAGTCCTTTAAAGTTGTGCGAACGCTTATTATCTTAGAGAACCCATCGTCATTTTGGTAGGGGTGCTGGGTATGATGGAGTCTCGAAAGTCATTAAAAAGGAATTTTCCCCAATGAACGGATGTTTTCCTTTTTTTCACAGTCTGAATGAAAAGTAATGGGGAAATTTGTGGTAGGAGAGTGCCACCACTCTGAGTTAAGGACATGATGAACTCTTTTGAGTGAAATGAAATATTTTCGGAGGAAAATCTAAATTAAGGAACTTACAGAAATATTACGTACCGAGGCTGCGTCTCAACTTTCACCTCACACTGTAAACTTTAGGTCGATTTTTGTAATAATAAGGATACGCACCAAAGAGGTGATGAGAAAATACGAAGGTTTTAGGCTGGTTAGGGGAAAGGTCGTTGTTTATTTTCTGTTTCTTTTTTTTTTTTTTGTACTTAATGAAGTGTACAACGGATCAGTGCACAATGAGGTTGAGCAAGGACACAAGGATAGAGATCAACAATTTCAATTTTATTCCATGGGTGTGGAAGGCATATCCCATACACAGTGTGGGAAGGCACGTGCAAAGAACTAGTTTCATTAAGGTAAATTGACATATTCAATTAGTTCCTTGGAGATTGGGATAATCAAATGCGATAAATTGATGCGTGGGTGAGTTGGTTTCAATTTTACCTATGAAAAATTATATATAACATCACCGTCGAGAAGGGAATGTCATACAGGAAACACCCCTTTAGCCCTTGAAGTATGAATAAATTTATTGAAATCATTAATAAAATTATCGCCTAAGAGCGTTGCATCGATGATAAAAAGAATGGGCTATGGAAAGGTCTAAGGAAAAGGAATTTGCAGACGGACTTCTGTTCTCTTATCAGGGTGATATTTGCGGTCGATAGACTTAAGCTTTTTTTGTGTATGGCTGACAATGCGACCTAAAAGATCTACTGCATCAAAGGGTGGAACTAACTTATACATGTGTACATAGATGTACCACTTCTCTTATGAAAGTTAATATGTCCTTAGTAGAGGAGTTTTTCAACTCCAGTGAGGAACATATTTCTTTGTGGAATACATGTCTCCTTACCTTATGTTATGCTTCATTCTCCTCCAATCATAATCGACATTCCGTCTCTGAGCATAGATTCAATTTGTTAAGGTACATAGTACGTCAGGTCACAGTTGCCTATAGGCTTCCTTGTAGACATAAGGTTTTAGTAATCTTTTGGATTGCTTAAGCAGTTCTCAATCATTAATCAGCGCAGTGGTGGCAGCTCAATCCATAAAATCGATCAACCGCCAAAGTGCGCTAAAAGTTGCTAGTGCGTTTCGAACCGTGTCTCACAACACAATTCACGTAGACGCAAAAATGATACCAATCGATCTGATGGCTGATGAAATGAAACTTTACAACACGCCAAGAGTCTGAAGGTAATATCACCGAGACAATAGAAAATGCCCGAAATTTAAAGAAATGCCAACAACACTGGAAGGAGTCGGTAAGAAGGCACATACCTATCGCCTTATTACTCATAAGAAGCCTGGGTAGACCACAAATTTTTACTTAACGCAATTATTTTCGTGACATGGAAGCACTCAGACTATATACGTTCCATTGTATCTACTTCCAGACAGCAACTCCTTTTTGGTGTAGTACATAGTTGGAGAAACTCAAATTTTATTCGTTTCTCCGATATGATTGTTGTTCCCATAGCGGGGCTTGAACTTACACCGGCCAGGTCACAAGCAAACTACCTACACCACCGTATCTGGACATGGATACTTCTCGCAATAGTTACATTATTTTAAACGTAAAGATGTCCAACATTAACACACATGCAAGGGAGTGCAAAAAATTGCGGAACATGCTTCCTTCGAATGTTCCCGCTTTATCAGTCAGAGAGAAGGCTTCGAGGAAGGCTGGGCTGGGCGCTAATATTCGAGACTTTAACAGAGTTCAGCTGACATTACAAAAGAGATGGGAAGCAGTAAGTGACGGTAGTCTCGTGGAGTGCAGAAAGAGGGTAAGGATTATATAGGAGTTGGCTTAAGCTGGTAGAAATCCGAAATGTTGTTGAGCAAGGAAGCTCGTCTGTCAAAAAAAAAAATCTTTTCTTCGAAAACAATAAAAAAGGTGGGTAGACGAATTCAAACTTAGACGAGGGGGCGTTAAAGATGACCCACGCTCTGAAAGACATCAACCTCAACTACAGAGGAAAACGTGGAAAAAACATTTGAAAGCTCAAATAAATCGTTTCTAGAAGGCTTTGAGGATGTGTTTTTAAACGGATAGAATGGCTCAAGAGACCAGACGGAAGAAGTGCGTTGAGCTTGAGAAAAATTAAGTTAAAAAAGTAATTTCTAAACCTTCGAAGTAGTTTTCTTGGTCAGAATACCATGCGTATCGGGAAGATAAAAAATCAACGCCTTTAATCTTAGGCCAAAAGAGTTGGTTATCATTTGACAATAGCACAGATAGTTCACCGTAACAGTGTTGGCTTCGAGGTTTTCACAAACAATACTGCTCGATCTGTCACTGTCATCCGTGGTAGATACAATGGTCTCTAAACGATCACATTTGGATTCTCAAGATCCCAAACACTGCAATTCTGTTTGTTTAGAAATGACCATCATCGGTGGAGAAGATTTCGTTCGAAAAATCGGCGTCTGCTTGGTGATTTTCCACCACAGAACCGGCGTTTTCTCTGGTCAGCAGGCTAAGTTGTTGTATGAGCTGGACCTTATAGGGATCTGAGTAAAAAATATGCCAAACGAAGCTGTAGGAAATACTCAATTAGAGAGCGCGGTGTGGAGGAGGCAATGTCGGGTCTTCGTTTGCTGAGACATTAACGGCGGTAATGTTTTCAGTTGATCGAGCTTTACGAAGATACACAGGTCTTCACAAAGACACCAATTCGTTTGAATTAAGTAATTGTGCTTCGAATTGTTTGCTCAATTGGGCGATTATGATGACTACAATCTGTCCCTCAATCACGATACAGAGGTGTTATTAGGTATTATAGAACTATTAACTATGACGGTAGTTCAACGATCCATATTGTAAAATGACACGGTATGAACTATTTGTCATAATGGATGACCGAACCTTTCCACAGATGCTCTATGGTAGCGATGTGAAAGCCCAACTACAATATGAATAATAATAATCGTAAGACTAGCATCACTAAGGAACAAAGAGTATCTCACTGCTGCGTTCCTTGACAAAAGGCACCACGGACGACCAAGATTTCGATGGATTGACTGCGCAAATAACGATGCTTGAAATAAGGAACTTCAAAACCGTGGCCACTAGTCGAGAAGATTGCAAGAGAAAAGTTCAAAAATCTCAAGTTCATTCCGAGCTGTTACACTACAGGAAGAACAATCATCACAGAATGAAATTGATATCCTTTGAAACAGCACCACAATCGGTTGTCCAAGTTTTATGGGTGTTTATTGAAAAATCCTGTACCGGCTAACTATTTCATAGAAAATGTTGGCTTACATCAAAATATGAACCAACCTCTACACTAAAACTACCAGTTTCAAAGGATCCATTCAACTATTCTCACACAGACATCAAACTATCACCATTTAACCCAAATCAAAACTAACTTTCTATTCAAACAAATTTAATTACAATTTCAAAAACTTACTTGTACTGTTGCTTTGGGAAAACCAGATATCGTTATGTATGCTCGCTCTCTAACGTTAAGGTCAGCTCCAGCAGTTGACAAGTATGCCGCACCCAGACGGAACTGCATTAACAAAAATAGAAATTAATTATAAAACTTTGGAACTATAAAGAAACAATTTCCGAATTGTTAAACGCACCAAAGAACCGATGGCAATTATAATAAGACCGTATCCAACAATTTTTCCATCCAGAACGGAAAAATTAATTTCCTTGCCAATGAGTGCGAATGACACAGGCTTCAAGAATTTCCACATTAAATCCAGGCGATCGCTTACACTTAACTGGAAATAAGAAAAAGCCTTCATATAAATGACCTTTCTGACTACCACGTGGTGTCCGCATTTCAATGAGGCACAAAACTACTCGTAGTCTTATGTGAAACTACGGATATGTCATTTTATTCACCGTCTCTACCCTGACTACGGTAGATAGATACATATGTGTGTATAATTGAAAATAAACAAATACATTAAATGCTGAAATGCAACTTACACTTTCGTCTCCTTTTTGTTGCTTTCTCCATAGGGTACCAGCGCAAAATGCTACAGTCACACAGCCTAAAGCACCAGCCGAAGGATATCCCATTGCTCGACTGCCCATTACCGAAACACATCCTCCCAACACGGTCATTGTGAATCTCAGTCCATTAACATATTTCTGAAATAAATAAAAATAAAAAATTAAACATGGTGAATCTACTCAACGGATTTACGGATACAAATGGACCACATACATGTCTACGTGCATAATGATAAGCTTCTATCATGGAGAAATCAATAATGAATTCGTAAGGCTTATAAAGCTCTTACACGTAAACCAGTAAAAAAGGGGTGGTATTTAAAGCAGTCGGTTTCCGTTGGTGTAAGGTATAGTATTTTGGCCTTTTTAGTAAAGGCTACGAGTTCAAGTACTAGTAGGGAATGCTGCGAGATTGTTGCAAAAAACAGCAGTAGTCACATGGGCTAGTAAGGTGATAATGTACATTCAAATGAAACCTTGAACGGATTTAACGGGCTCGGGCCCTTCTATCGTCGCCAATCCTAAGCACACTGCTTCCAGTTGTCAAGATCAGGTGCTTTGATATGCGCGATAACTTGGTTTTCACAGCAGAGATTCGGCCTTCCTGGGGGCAGAGATTCCAAAATTCTCTTGGCGGGAGCACTGATTGTCGGTTGTGTTTAATCCTCCATTTGCCCTCCTCCCACAGAGGCCCAAAAATTTGACGAAGAATTGTGCACTAAAAAGCCCCCAACATCTGCTCTGCTATCCGAATTATTGTCCAATACTCGTTGTCATAGAGTAGAACTAGTTCCAGAGGATGAATGACTCCAGCTGATAAATATTCCCATATGCGCCTTTGAATTCGATAAAAAGATGATGGGTCTCAAGGTGACTTTTGTTCAGGATTTGCTTTGCTGTAAAGATTTGGTTTATCTTCGATCTGCCAGGCTAAAAGCCCGATCAGAGTGTCACAAGAGCAGGGATATGCCACGATTGTGGGCGAAGTGGCTCAAGTGTTTAGTGCGTTGGATCGACGTTCAAATTCCAGAAAAAGTTTTTCACGGTCCCACCTCTCGCGAATGTCTGACAAAAGTCCGAAAGTAATAACTGTCATCGGATATACTTTCGTCCAGCCACACTTGATTGACTCTACCTAAACATCACCTCCTTATTTCAGTATCTCTGCCCGCGGCCTGGTTTCTTCATCGGCTTACGAATATACAACCTTTCCTATACTGGGGAAGAGAATTATTTCTTCAATGACTGAAAGTTGGCACTATGCCCATTTAGCAGCTGTGTGGCTGCGCTAGAATATATACTTCTTCTGTCATTTTGTCCGATATTCAAAATCATCATACTATGGACGCCTTTTTGGAGATGGTTAGTATCCCAGTGTAGTTTCGAATTCGTCTTTGATGGCGTTTCGATACGTCCACTCAGTGTTAACGTTCTTAGAAGATGAATGCGCAGCGGAGTGTCTTTCAGTTCAGGTGTTCTTTGAGTCTCTGGTGTTACCAGGCAAACCTACGCGTCTAAGATAAGTCTCCTTTTTACATTTACATCTTCTTCTTGTTGGACAGTCGAGCTCTGAATCTGACTGCTAGGAGATGTGCACAATCAGGATATTTGAAGCGTGTCTCGCACCGATTTGCATATGGTCAGGTCAACCGTCTGGATATAACCAGGTTGCTGTCTAGATTCGTAGCATTTTCACAGTATTACGAGCTGTTGCGTAGTCGATTGTTCAGAAGTTTTTAACTGTTTTCATGTGATGGGCCTTCCAACTGATACACCAAATATATTCTCCCTACCGGTTTTAGCATTGAAATCTCCGAGTACGATATTGAGAGCGTAAACCGGGCAGACTTCGTATACTCGTCGATCCAGGGCGTCATAAAAGGGTGTTCAGCCTTGTCGGCAGGGCATTTGGTTTAACCATCTCAATAATATTTAGAATGATTTAGTGATGGATTCAATGCGCTTCTTCGAACGCCGTAGTACATAGGCATTGCTAATAGCCAATACACTTTCTTTTACTCCACTTATTTGCGTTTAACTTCAAAGATTCTTCTATTGTTGAGCTCATCTAAGATTATAAAACAACAGCATAAAACGTCGCACTATCTCCTGAGCAATATTTAACTAAGGTGTTTCATTTGCGCGATACTCTACTCTTTTCCTGGAGAACACTAAAGTACCCATGGTACACTTCAGGTACTGACACAATTCTAAAGTATTTTTCAGTTAAATTCCTTTTAACCTCAAAACAACCTCAGAGACAAACGATAAATTCAACTAGCTGATGATTCCCCCACTGCAGCTGTTCATAATCTGTGCACTTTGCCACCACAATAGAATTTTCCATCCGCCATCCAAATGTCACCTACGACTCCGTTCTCTCGAAATGCCAGCTGATCTCTCAGTCTGCCTTTGTTCGCATATTTTATGGATTTTATTTATTACACCAAAATATCTCCAGTAGGTTGAGGTATCCGTACCATACGAGTATGCGTCAGTATTACACAGACGGCGAATACGCTGTTGTTTGGTAGTGCAGTGGCCCTCCTGTTTACCAGTGAATAATAAATAATTTTTAATAAGAGGATCCCGTTCGCCAATCTCCCCCTGAGGACATATTCAAAACTCTAGAGCTCCCTGCGAACTGACTAATAAATACTCCTGTGCTCTGTCAAGCGATATCCCTACGGCAAATATCTATTCGTCCACGTCGAGCTTCGTTGACGTCTTGTGGTCCTACTATGTGCTCCACAAAATGAACGCAACAGGGGTTGAGTGCAGATGATGCGCTACTACTGCAAGGTGAGAGATCCTTCACTTTACACCATTCAATCGAGTTGTGAAGGTGTTCCAGGTCGCTGGCTTTGAGTGAAATAGGGGGTGGGGCAGGTGTTTTTGGTATAAATTATGCAGTCAAAAGAGGAAGCAAGCATCTGCATATTCTGAATAACCATGACACAGGGTGGTGGGAGCGGTGTTGAGTGTGAGCAAAATAAAGGACATATTTTATTTTTGTGGATGCTATGAAATGGACTCTAACTTGGTACTCACTTTTTACCAAGGAATTGAGTGCTGGGTAAGTGTAAAATTTTCATTTTAAGCAGTCTTCGGTTTAAAAACGAACGTTAAGGTGGTTGTCAAATAGTTTGTATAACAGAAAAAAAAGATAGAGACATGCCCAAAAATGGTGGATTGCCTTGGTATGGATTAAGAAGAGGTTGGCTCAGCAATGCATAGGTATAGAGGACATCCGTGCATACTTGAGAAATGTCCCATTGAGCTGAGACGCCCCTTTTAGTGTAAAGGACAGTTTAGTGCAAAGGACAGTCATGTTTACCCGAGGGCCCTTTCTAGTGTACCATTTATCGATCATATCGAGAGCCTTCTGCACGTTAGCGTATTCAGTTTCCAGTCCTGACAGGTCTTCGTGAATCTGAAACTCGATTTTGAGAAACGCAATGTTAACCACGAAATGACCTACAAACCACAAACAGGACGATAAATATTCAGATGGGAATATCACGACCCAGAGGTAGGGTCAGCAGGCGATGGGCATAGTGTGTAGTGTATTATCATTCACTGTAAGAACTTAGCAGTCTAGTATCTCCTGCATAGACTTGTGGGAATCGGCATTTACAGTTGAGTATGCAGATGGTATTGCCAAAACGACAAGACCAATAGTTGCCTCAGAGAAATGCTACCTACATATGTATGTATGTTCAGTTGTCGAGTCCTGTGACGAGTTGAAGTTCTTAGGTACTCATGCACACTTTTACAACAGCAAAGGCAGCTATTACCGCGATCCAGAAGATACGATGGATAGGAATAGGTATACACGGCAAAACTGCGACATTTATTGCAGCTGTCACAAGAGATTACAAATGTTATCATGAGTATTCGCCCTGGGAAATCGACTTCGATCAAAGGTTATTGACTTCAAGCCGATAAGCGATCGCCTAGCTGTGATTCGCATCAGAGGCACATTCTACAATATCAGCTTCTTCTGTGCATATACATACATACTCCTACTGATGAGACCGAAGAAACTATCAATGAGGAATTTTACGACCTCCTGGACGGAGCCTACGGGACCTGTCCAGAGTATGATTCAAAAATCATACTCGGGATTTCGATTCCAAAATTGGGAGCTCGGCAAGTTACTTGGTCAGGACAACCCCCACAACACAACAACAGGTAACGACGGCTTTCGACTCATTGTCTTCGTTGAAGCCCATTATACGGTGTTCAGTAGCCCTAGGTTTCCATGACTACGAATCCACATAGCAATCTGGCGCTCGCAAGATGATCGAACCGCCAATCAAATCAACCATGTTCTAATCGATACGATACACGCATCTAACATCCTGGATGTGCACACATTCAGAAAAGCCAACGTCGACTCTGACCAGTTTCATGTAGCAGCTAAATTCATTTGTCCAACGAGAAAAGCTGCGAAAAGGAGACTTAACGTTGTCCGCCTTAGCACGCACGGAGAAAAAACTGTGCATTCACCATCCACAAACGCCAACAATCTGTGGAATCAGTACCACGAAATCATCAAAGAGGTAGCCGAGACCAACGTCAGATACCAACCACTGCCCAAAAAGAATCCGTGGTATGATGAAGAGTGCGTACGCCGGAAAAAGGTGACAGAACATGCTCACAAACAAATGCTGCAGCGCAAAATAAGAGCAGGGAGGGAAAAGTATTGAGCCAGAATAGGGGAGGAGAAGAAAATCCTTCGTGGGTAGAAGAGGGTACACACAGTCTCCCAGCTCAAGGATATCGGAGATTCCCGCGAGAGAATAAAAAAAAACCAAGCAACTGGTAGCTGGTTTCAAGCCCGGAACGCAGGCTCTTCGAAATAGTTAATGAAACCTAGCCAGCGAAGCACAGGAAATAGTAGATGTCTTTAAGCAGTACTTAGGAGGCAAAAATAACGGGACATATATGGTGCTGGTGTTAGCTAGCGGAGAAGACTTATTTTGGGATATCAGTGGGGTATCAGATTACTTTCACATAGATTCTAGAGTTAGCCTGGAAGTATAGAAGTCCTAAGAACTTGCCTGACTGAAAGGACCCAAGCAAAAAATTGATTCGGTATCTCAAAAATTATATGTACGCAGCCTTGTCTTTAAATATCGCTTGCGTTAAAGTCCATCCTTGTATTAAAAACTTGCTCTGATTTTTTAATAATGGGTCGCATAAAGTCTCAAGCTTGTGAATAGAAATAGGAAAAAAAATTAGCCAGCTTTTAATAAAATTGCAAAACGATAAAAAATTTAGCGCACAGCTCTTAATGAAGTCAAAACCACACGCTAAAATTTAATCAACCTTATCTATCAAGAAGTTACTTACCAATTTGTATTGACACAGTAAATACGCCGTATGCAAATGAAGCAGAGTAGCTGTTCCAATCGCAAAAAAAGAGATCTACCAAATCTACTTTTCAAACGAAGAATATCTGCTCCGATTCCTACTATTGGTACATCACTTCCGAAACATTCTCTTATACACAGTATATCTTAATTTCGAAGGAATTCATTATTCCCTTAGTACATCCTCTCTTTTCAGACATACTGTAACAGCACCCCAAACACTGTAGCAGATTTGATATCTATTTAAATATTGTACTTACCGATTTCCTGGAGGGCAAGTATACCAAAGTCAAGCCAAGGAGGTAACCATAAACGACACCAACAACAATACCAACAGGTCCTTGCAATACCTGATCCGAAAATTTACCTGTGCAACAGAAATGCAACCATTCACCCATTGAAATCCTTTTCTTTACTTCAGTTAATTCAATTGTACTCACCTTGGTTGAAGATGATTCCTAAAATGACACCGAAAATAAATATCGAAACGACATCGTTACAAGTTGTCATCGCATAGATTAAAGTATGAATGCCACTATTAAGGCCAAGTTTCTCTTCCTTGAGCTTCAGCATAACGGTGACAACCACATTGGGGGAGACGGCTGTGATCACAAGGCTGAAAGTTTAAAACAAGAATAAGTCAGCACTAAAATATTCGTTGTGATGCAACTCAAGGATAAAGGACACGGAAAATACAATTTTAAGGCGTTTTGTTGTTTAATGAGTTTATCTTTTATTGGTGTTAGTGTGCAGAATTTCTATGCAGCTATGTATGTGCCACCAAAGCATCGTTAGTGGCAAGAAACTTTAAACAGGAGAGCAGTGAAAAAAGTTTTCCATGCTATTTTTTTATTTTTATTTTTTGTATCAAAAAGTCAAAAGAAGAATAAGTTAGATGGTCCTGTTGATGAACTGCTGCTATCCGCACGCAAGCAATTACACAGAGTGTAGAGTTAGCTTACGACACGATTGTGAGCTGAAAGTTAAGTTGTTTTGCAGTCCTTTTCTATGAATTTAAATGGGAATGTCAGGTAAAGTTGTAGGTATACTCTTGAAGGGAGTTGCATTTGAAGACGAGCAAAATTTTGTTGGAGAATTAAATTTAAGTTTTAAGCAGAACTAATTAAATTTCAAAGAAGTTCTTCAGTGTTAAAGAAAACGCGTAATAAAATTGTTCTAATGGAATATGTTTTGAATGCTTCATAGAAGACATAACCATTGAATGTTAAGGATCTTTGTGCTCTGACGCTTCCATTATTCTGTCGAAATTTTGTTAATCAGTTAGCATGCGTCAGGAAACTTTAAAAAAGATTTCGAGTATATGAAAAGCCTTACCTGAGTAAGCCGTGGTAAGAGAATCATGAAGCCATAAGAAGTAGATAGAGCGCTACAGAAAAAGCGGAATCTTTCCTTTTGAGGAGGTTGCTACTAAATATATGTATCTACTCTTACAATCAGATTCAAATACGGGTTCATTGTACTAACCAAAAACGATGAAGAGGTTTGATGATCAGCACTCACCACGTTGGCCCCAAAGTTCTTCAGCAGGTGAATGTGTCGTTTAAACTGAATACGATAACCTGTTCTGCCAAAGCGAAGTGGCCTGTAAGGATATCTGTTAGGAATCGACAGTCGATTCTCCGGAGAGGCAGGAAAAAGCTGCGGATGTTTTTGCAAATATCCGGCCGTACACTCTTGGTTTCTCCTCATCCAGCAGAGCTACATATGTATGTATGCCACCGCCTATTGTGTTCATGAGAAACCCAGTCATCGATAGAAGGTCGCAGATGCAGGCAAATTCAACACTGAGGTCCTAAGAACATTTCTCCTAGCCTTGTCTTGCAAGTTTATCGATGATGGCCGTTTCCCTGGACCATAGTGACATGCCATCCAGACAAGACGCAGTGTTTTAGTGTCCCGGCTAGATTTCGAGTTCATATGCTATTTTGGATGTATTAAACCGGTTATATAGCGTTTCTTATCCACCTTCGATTCACAATGAACCACATAGCTATCAGGGTAGCTCAGATATCCGGTTAAAAGACAGGCTCATTTTGACCTACTAGAAAATTGAGACTAATATTTCCGCTCTTCATGAATTTAGCAAAACTTACTCTACGCCAATATGTGTGCGATGATTGATCTTTCCGTTGCTATCTTTGCAGTGCTAAAAACCTTACAAAATTTTGTTGGTTTTGGACTTAATATGGTTTAACCAGAGAAGTTTGCTAGTTTGCTAACCAAGATGACTCCCAGATATTTAATTTTATCGGAGATTTGAATGGTGACACCTTTAAGCACTGGCTGAGTTAAATGCTAGAAGTATTGAGCGCTGTTAGCAGATAGTGTACTACCATGCACCATAAGTAAGGAGATAAAACGTCACCTAGTGGGAGGTTCCTGTTTGTCCATGTTATGACGCATTGCCACAATCCGCTTCAGCAATCGAAGACCTGTTACCCCGTGGAATTGCACACGCTATCAAAATCGCCTTATCAAAAACACGTACCGTATTCTTAGGAGCGCGGTCTCCAAGGACTTTCCATGTTGATAAGCATGTAGGTTAGGTTAGATTAGGTTAGGTTGAAGTGGCTGCCAGCTAGGATTCGCCAGCACACTTACACCAATGAGGTCCGTTGTGATACCACGTGGATCATGGGAGAATCCTCCCTCCACCTACTCGTATTAAAACCAATTAGAGCTTCTTATGAAGCGTAGGAGGCTCTTGATGTCAATATTCATCGGGTCGCCTATATCATTATAGTAGGGAGCTCCTAAGTGGAGTTTCCTTCTACAGGAGAGAGCTGGGCAGAAACAAAGAAGGTGAGGAATAGTTTCCTCCTCTTCTTCATCCATGCAGCTTCTACAGAAATCGTTCGCGAAGAGGCCCAGCCTTGTAGCATGCTTGCATATTTGACAGTGTGCAGTGATGACACCTATTGTAGTTTCTTTGATCGCCATTATTTCGCCTGGAACACGCTACAATAATTTGAAAGACGGAAAGAGAGCTTAAGATTAAGCCTATCAGAGAAAACACCTGCACCAACTCCGCCTTCGATTTGTGACCTGTCAGTGTCACCTTCTAAAAATGCATCGTCCTCCCAGCGCGATCTGGAAGGGATGGTGACAAGGAAGTTCTTCTCAAAATTTAGACGTGGGATGGTGAAGTCCGTGCTTTCGGGAGAGATTTTGAATTTATTCAGAATAGAGGCGTGGCCAAATTCTTTTCTTGACCACTGTTGGGTAGCTTCAAGGCGAACGGCTGCAGTTGCTGCCATTTGCTTGCTATATATATCGAGGGGTATTAGATGGAATATAATGCCCAGTGCCGCGGAGGGAGTTGTACGTAATGCTCCGCTTAAGCTGGTTAAGCTGGTTTCATTAAGAGAGGGAGGGTCGACTAGCGGAATTTTATATTTCCTTGAAAAGAGTACTAGTTCAGTTTTGTGGGGGTTTACACCAAAACCACACTGAACTGCCCATCTAGTGAGCTTATTTAAAGCGTTTTGTAAGAGTTCCTTCAGAGTATTTAGGTGCTTTCCCGAGACGGCCAAGGCAACATCATCTGCATAAGCGATCGCTGTGCATCCCTCGCCTTCCATGATTATCAATAGTTCATTGACCACCGAATTCCACAGAAGCGGGGATAGAACACCTCCTTGTGGAGTGCCTCTACTAACAGATCTTCTGATAGACGTCCCACCCAGCTTTGAGTTGATAATCGGACCATTGAGCAGTAGATTGATCAATTCGCGGAGTGAGCTGTCAACTTTCAGATCTGATAGTGCATCTGCTATCGCTGATGTATTGACGTTATTGAAAGCGCCTTCTATATTCAGAAAGGCAACCATTGTGTACTCCTTGTGGAACAGGGAATATTCAATTTTGCGTACCAGTGAGTGCAATGTAACCATTTGCGAAAAGAAGACATTCGAAGATTCAGCTTGGTGCACATAAACCTTAACCATGCTTTTAATTAGGAATGAGATCAGACTTATGATTCCGAAACACTTGGCGAGTTAGTATTCGTCTTTGCCAACCTTCAATTCGGAAACCAATTTGACCATACCCCAAGGAGAAGGTGTATAAGAAAGTGCTAGGCTGGCAGTGAGGATTTTTATCAGTATCATCGAAGGATGGGACAGCATATTCGATTGCCTTATATGTTACCACATGAGCTGCATTGTACCAGCTGCGCCGAGTTGTGATTATCGATTTCCGAACCCGCAACTGCCAGATGGCCAGTGATAATTTGACTCCCAGAGAAGTAAGTCTCCAGTAAGACACTGAAAGTCTTCGCTGTTGTCACAGTGTAAGAATTGTCCGCTTTTTTGAGTTCATCCGGTTTTGTCCGGTTTTTGAGAACTTTTAACAGCCTGCTGATTCCAATTAGTTAGTCCCATCTATCTCTAGATTGGTTTTAAGGGAAGTGTTTAGAAGTTGTCTGGTTCCTTAACAAGTACGCTGTAGTTCAGAGTTCCATCAATGAAGCGGTTTTCTGCAATTTTTTTTTTACCTGGACACGACAGTTTAGAACAAATAATAAGGGTTGTCCGGTTCCTATTTTGAGTAGGGTTCTGACCGATTACCCAAGCTTTTCCTTGAACATGATACAGTTCGATTTTATCGGATTCATCCTCTCTTGTATTTGATTTAGAAGTCGGTTTGTAATCGTTCTGATTGCGCAACTTCAGAATCACCTCTTCAGTTGGTGATAGATGAAAAGAATCAATTAGACCGGGTTATGTTAATCACGTCCTGTCAATGCATTTAGCTTCTGCAACAAAAGTCGGCCTTCTCCAAACTGACTTGTAACATTTTCTTGAAAAGTACTTCAACATAGATATGTGTTCATGTAACTAATAATCAATTTAAAAGCTATGTCCTCTGATCTTAGCGATAAGTCGGGACATCTTACACTTTATTTCAAAAGAATCTTTTTCATATGTAGGTATGTATGCTTCAACTTTTCCTTCGCAACACAAATAAAATCATATGTGTCTAATCAAATACATAACCCATGCTCATATATGTAGATATGTAAATCTGATAAAAATATTTACAATTGTGTTACACCCCAAAAAAGCTCATATACACTCAAGCAACTCACTACTGTGCAAGGCCTCTTTAACGAACAAAAAAACCAAGAAACAAAACTAAAAAAAAAGAAATTAACAAGCACTCATGATAAACCACAATTTAGTAGGTCCTTCCAGGGTAGCGCTTAAATTTAATTGAATAATTTACAAAACTATTCTCACACATGGTGCTGTGTTCCCCATTCTACTGCCACCTACTTATCCGTTACAACAACTACACAAGGAATTACAGCATTAAACCCCCTTTGAGGAATACATTACGTATTGTAACAGTTCTAATCGTGCCATATGTTCCATTCTTAAACCAACCACAAGTCCTTTCTCACTGTCCCACAGTTTTTCGTTCTCTCTTTTCGCTTTACCGCCGGAAAAATTCTTCAGAGATGAAAAAAGCTTTCTCTGCCTACAAAGGACGAAGAAAAACTAAAACCAGAATATATGTACATAATATGCAATACCAGGACGAAATTGCTACCAAAGATTTAACCGCAATACAGACAGAACAAAGTTTCAAAGAATAAAATAAAAAAATTGCAAAAAAAAGGCTTAAGTTCGACCCCACGGGCTGCCGTCAACGAAGTGTTGTAGAAAGTCTCCTGGTCCTCTTAGGCCACACACAACACACGGAACCATTTCCATTTGGCATCGTGCATTTAATTCCATGCTTTGTGCAAGCTACCTGCAGCAGCAACTAATGAATCTGCTTAAAGTGTTGCATACTATATTCGTGTGTGCATTAATGATAGTGTGTGGTGCAAATCCGCCCCACACACTTCTGGCCCAGTTAGGACCTGTGTCTATGAAACATTCCGTTCAGTAGTTGGACGGCCACTATAATGGCTTAATTTAAAAAAAAGGAAAATATATTCAAAAGTTCAGGAATGCTTACCACCTGCACATGGGTTTTTCTTGTCGTTTTTATTTCCGGACAACCGACGACTATGACGGTGACGATAGAATATCCTTTTTTTTTTTTACTATAACGACTTCGTTTGAGGTTTACAGATTTAAGTTTCCACCTGCCCATCGGGGGGCGGATTAGACTGAGGTAAATTCCTGTTTCTCTTTATAATTTAAAATCAAAGCAAGCATCGCGTACAATGCACCATTCATACATTCGTGTTGTACAACCAAAACACGGGAAAGGGAACGATCTCGTCGGCATGTGCAACCTCATGTGCCGGTGCGTGTGTGTGTGTTGGATAAAATTTTCTAGTTGGAATTTTATGCTGATTTATGCACCTTCCTGCATTATGCACACACACCCCAGCAATAGTACACATACAAATCGTTGAAGTTTTTGAAAATTTCACAGCATAGAGATGTGAGTTGCTGCTCTGCTTGGCATCGTTTTATGGTGAAAGTGGGGGAGTTAGAAAGCGAGGTGTATTAGTTGCTGTCCTCCGTGTTCTATGGAAAACTATATTACACTTAACGAAGCGAACAGCTCTGATTGTACTCCACATTCAATTGTACGTAATTTCTTTGCGTACCATGCAAATGAATTCGAGATTGGTGCACTGTGGCAAAAGTTTTAAGTTTTTTAAGGATGCTCCCAGATGGAGAATAAATACCAAATTCACTTAAATATGCAAATTGAATAAAATTTCATCTGCAAAAGTCACTTTCTGATACATAACTTATCAAGTTTCGATGTATTCGATGTAGTTTTTCGTTAATCTAGCTGTGAAACTCCAACAGAGTTTCACCAGAGTATCTTACTAACTTACTTAGCCCGTATTTCTTTACGGGTTCTAGGTCATCTGCGATGTATCTCAATTCCCTTCACCTTTATGATCAACAGCCCAGCCGCATCCCTTTCGAGGCATGTGACTAACTTACTGCCACTTTCTCTTCTACATAATACCTCCTATACGCTCCAGGCCCATTCTCTCATAGATCTGTACGTTTGATTTGGTCAGGATACTCGCAATATATGTAAATATTTATGAGAAAACGATTAACAAACGAATTCTTGTGCCTTCACCTTTAAAGTGCTGCGCCTTTTAGGCTGTACTGAGTTAACATTTGAATGGAAAAAACGGAGCTTATTGTTTGAGGTGATTGCATAGCTTTCCCAGACTTTCGAGAGCATACTATGTATAAGTACAAAAGCGACTTTAATTTTTCTGATATTCAGATATACATACATCCATGGCTGTGCCGCCTTTGTTCAAAGCAATACTGCCCAAATATTAAAACTCTTGTACTCTCCTGATCTGTTGATCAGCAATGCGTACTTCTAAAGTTGAGACATTTCTAAGGCTAAGAAACGTTTTTCTTGCCTATAAATTCGAAGATCTTAACACTCTTCAATCCAAGAACTTAGTGCCATGCATTGAAATATAAGCAAGAAGGCTGAGTTAGTTTGAATTCATTCAAAAGAAAACTCGTTCGTCGGATATTTGGTCGTACATGTGAGGATGGTGAATGGAATAGAAGATACAACCGCGACCTGTACGGGCTTTGTCAAGATGTGGATGAAGTAAGAAGTGCTACAGTCCAACAACTACATTGGGTAAATCGATAATAGCGCTAACATAGATTAAGTGAGTATCTAGTTCTTTTTTAAAAAGGCCAATGTTTTGAAGAGTAGAACACTTTCATTTCGAAATTCATCACATTTTGGTCTAACTGGGATGAAATTCTGATAGTATTACTGATGCCTTGAAGTCAGTTTCAAAGCCATATTCAAACTTTAAAGCAAATGAAGCGTTTTGAAAAAGTTAAGTATAGACGCTCAAAGAACGTTAATGTTAAAGAAGACCATAAAGCTCTACGCATGAGAAATATTAGGTAAAAATTCACGAGCTTATACTTATCAAGGAAATAGCCGGTAACTTAGAAATTTCATATGGATCAGTCAATACAAATTTTACTGATCGTTGGGGAAATTTGCAAGATTTTAGCAGTGCCTGAAGCGTTGGGTACGGGTCGCAAAATCTGAAGCTGATGTTTTGGTTTTGAACAATAATTGAGGTGGAGAGACTACTTCTTTCTGTGCTACCGAAATCGTAATCCTGGTAGGATTTGAGGCCAAAAGACAGTTAGTTATAGGGGCTCATTGCGTTACAGGGAAATAGACTAAGCATGGGAGAGGGTTTTAAGGATGTCTTCCCACCGAAGAATGACTTAAGAAGCCATTGCACTGCGAAAGACTTAAGACTAGTTTTACCTGCTTCGTCCTGAAAACCTAAGAACGGCTGGTAGACATTTCCAATGGGAGCAGAATCATTCCTGGAGATATACATACATATATGTATGTGTAGGACCTTAACAGAGTAATTTAATGTGAGTAGTAAGTGAGACCTATGAAATCCGAATGAGTTATAAAACAGTAAGAATCATACGCTACTAGAGGCACACCTCAAGGCGTTATCTGATCGCAACTATAGGTTTCTGCTTCTAAAATTGGACTCCAACAACTAAGTAGTAGCGTAAAGAGACAGTACATGCTGATGATACGGTAGTGCTAGCGTCAGGCGGATTCCTTCCCTCAAGGAGCACTCAGAAGAAGCACTATGCACAAAAAACTGAGCTGGTATTCATACAAAATAAAAAACTGCTGTCCTACATGCCTTCTTTCTAGAACATCCTTCTCAGAACCTCAGATAGTAAAGTACCCAAGGCGATTGCTGGCTCGATAAATTGAATGACGAATATCACCGAAAGAGTTTAGTAAACCAAAATAGAAGATAGGAACCTTATGGACAAAGTCCTAGTTTTATTCTACGAATGTACTAGGGTATCGTAATATCAGTACTCACGTACGTTTACCTGGAATGATGGCAGACCGTCAACAAACCTATCAATTGGTAATTGCGTGCGAAAGTACAAAGCTTAACGAGCATTAAAGCTACCAGTGAAATAAGAACACCAATAGGGCCCGAGGCATTCCCTAACGTACTTACCATTTTCATAACAAAATCGCGGCGTTAAGTGCAATCAAATAGTCGGAGGCCGGGCAAAACGGAATATATAACGATTATACAAAAATGTTTAGATAATGTATTTTCTACTGATAACCCAGCACGATATATAGACTTGGCAACACTATTCCAAAGACTTTGCAAGACCATTGCCAAGCCTCTATCCGAACAGAGGAGAAGAGAAAAGCTGAGAAATACTACACAAACAGTCTAGAGATGTACCTAATACAAAACCAATTTGCATAGTCAGACATACGTAGACATACATAAGTAGCCTATTTGGCGTGGAAGTCTTAGAAGTGACAATCTCTGGTACCATTATAAAATCGAAGCTTATAAAGAGCATAACCTCGTAAAGAGCTTGGAACATGGCACAAGATAAGACTCTGATGGGTCTCTGGTCATGGGGGCTTATCAGGAAATGAGATGGCTGAAGAATTAATTAGAATAGATTCGGCGTTAAGCTAGGAATAAACCGATCATTTGGTGACAATGACAATCCGGCATAAAGCAGAGAAGAAGACAAAACAGCAAGCACATGGCGGTCCTTAAACACTCTTAAGACTTATGGCCGATAATTGATGAAAGAACGGAGTCAACAAAAAGATAGAAAAACTCTCTCTACCCTTGTAGGAGTGAACGCCTGGCATAAAACTTTCAGGTACATAACATATGGGAAATAAAGGAGCAACAGACCAACCTGCGGGATAGCTAGAATACTTTATAGAGAACTAACGATGACCATCCTACCGATTACTGGGCGATATCTGTATGAACCGTCGTACTTTCTGTGCCACAGGCATCAGGAAAATTGTTTCGAAAATTTCTAAAAAAAATAGGGAAATCGAACGTTCCCCAAATCCTACATTTTACATTTTACAATAAATTCAAGCATTAACTGCTAAACGTTTCTTGCAGTGTACGTGATTTAATGTGGTTGTAAATGGTACAAATGGAACAGTACCTACTCCAACCTCTTCGGATACCTAACTATGCTTCATTTGAAAGTCAAGTCGGCCAAAAAATATTGCCAAACTTTTTGTTTACATTAAAAAAGTTGTTTTCCGTTTATTTATTTGCGATTTGAATTTTTCAAATTTATTTGTCATTCGGTTTAACTGCAGGACTGCCAGCCCAGGTACTAACGCAAACTTTTGTTTAATTAAGTTTAGTTATAATTTTCGAGTAATTTTATTAAATTTGTTTCATGCAATGAATTTCATGAATTTTCCGATTGTATGCTAGCCTCTGAGAGTTTGGTGGCTGCCAGGATATACGTATTTTATCGGTTTAATTTATAGAAGTCGATGTGGTGGAACACTGCAGTTATTTCAAAAGTAATTAAAGCTCAATGTGGTACCCTGCATGGAAACTGAATTGAGTGTGGTTTCTGTTGAATACTTTTTGTCAAGGCTAATGTCGACAACAAAAGATATTAGATGAGAAATGAAATCGAAAAATCGATACGATAATGGGATTTGGAATGGTTTGGCATTTGAACTTGAGAGACAAGTCAATATTGCCCTTGGTCAAGCTGAGTCCTTAAATTTAATTTACGAAACTTGTTTGGCTTCTTGGTTGATGTAGAAAGTTAGGTTTCTGTTGGCGGGTCTTTCGAGGAATGTGATCAGTGGAAAGGGAATTTGTTCCTATTCATTTGGCGGATCCTAAAAGTAACAAAAAAAAACCGTAAGACTTGGGAGGAGAGGACTCTTGAAAATCTGTCAATGGCATTCGGTAAAAATTAATGCAAATTCGAGTAATCCTCTTTAAAAAGCATACAACATGCAAAGCGGAGAGAAGAGGAGTGAGATATGACATAGGATTCCTATCACATTCAAGTAAATTATCTCATACTCTTAGCTAAATTTGTACAACATGGTTGTGGTTAGGAAATCTAGAACGGATGGGGATCTACACTTTAGTCCGGAAGGTCTTCGAATCCCCTCGCAGTAGAAAAAAACCACCAATTATATACGAGAGGAAAGAAACTCAACAAGCATGGTGTGCGAGGCCCAATTTCACTTCAGAATAAAGCGCCAGGTAAGAAAAAAAAAGGAACTCTTCTATAGCAGAACTAGGGTGCTAGGAAAGATAATTAACAAGATATTGTCAATGAGGGCTTCGGCAAAGGAGAATATATCGCACATAAATAGATGCGCTTCCGAATCTGACTCGTGACAAAAGGTAATATATAGGTATGGTCAACGGAAACTGTTTTGTGGGAAGAAAAAAGAGACTAAAACATTGAATCCAAAGGATATCCGATGGTAAGGAGACACCATGAAATAGGTGGCTGGTACGAAAGAACCCATAACGAGATCCTTGGAATCGTCCAAGCTAAGGTTCAATTCAAAGGATCGAAGTATGCAACGGCCAAGTCATCGCGAGATTATTAGATAGTCAGACTAAAAAAAGCCTTCTAGTCCCCCATGAAATAACAAAGGTTGAGGTGCAGTAGATCCATAAAAGTCGCAGTGCATTCCTTTAAACCATAAATCAGACTTTAGCTCTGAATTACATTTTTACTCGAATTTTAGGGGATTATACTGAAATTGTGGACGCCGTGGCTCAGTGGTTAGACTACTGATTTGAATCGTAGAAAACAGTAAAGAAAAATTTCAAGGTGCTGCCTCTCGAATCTCTGACAAACGAATGACTACTACAAACGAACGGCGACAAGTAATATTTGTCATGAGAAGCCATCGCCTTTCGGATATGGCTTTAAGCTGTAGGTCCCTTCCATTTGTGTGAAAAAGTATAACACGGATAACACGAATGGTCACGGGAATCAATGCCATAGATCACATATATATGTACGCTCTGTTGGCCCAAACATTTAGTTTTGTAAGGCGGCTAGCGTAAATATTGTGTACCTTATGAAAGACAAAAATATAGATATAGTTGTCGAACAGGTGCCCTGGGTATCCCGAGGGCTGGTAAAAGAGCTGAACTTGAAGGATCTGATCGCACACCGTATCAATCTACCAAGTAATAGAAGTGAGATCAGAATGTGGATTTTAGCTAGAAAACAGACTAGTCTCTATCTTTTGTCTATCTACAGCAACACTAATCAGACAGTCATAGAATAAGAGAGACTAGGGAAACATCCACATATAATCCCAACTGGAATCTTTTATCTGCAGAACTAGGGGCTTAGGGAAAATATCTAAAAGGGGAAATACTTCGCACTCCTAATGAAATTGATCCCAAAGCCGCAAAGCTATGCAAAGTCCTAAACTAAGCACTTAAGACTAGTATAGAAGTGCGGTAAATAATGCTGAACGCACTTTGTAATGCATACTATGTATGCAATAGCAACTAGAATACTAGGCCAGGCTTAGAAAAAATTCTCTCCAAGGAACTAGCTATCCCAGTTCCTCGTGTGGAGTTTAGTCAGTTCTCCCATCGGGCGCGTCCCCAGGTGGCGGATTGGGGGGCCCTGTGCGCGTGTGTACCATATGGTGCACACAATCACAGGGTTGGTGGAAATATCAAATACCACCCGCGGACCAAAAAACTGACAGGAGGTGGATACTCTATAAAAATCTAACATGGAAGAGACGAAAAGGAATGAAGTTACGGTGCAGGGATTCGGATCCCAAGTACCGGCGGCGGAGAGTGCGAAAGCAGGCTCAAAGTCGTCGAGATACAATGACTGCAATAGAAATAGAAATGAAAGCAATAGTGTTATTGCACCGACTACAGCAGTGGTAAACTTGGCTGCTGTAGCCAGGAATGTTACAAGTCAAGAGTCTAACGACGCGAATACGGTCCTTGATCCGTTCAGAAAGAGTACACGGTTTGCGCGCTCGCCAATAAAAGGCGCTTCTCCTAGAGACAATACGCGGTCGTATTCGAAATCGTCTTCACCCACGAAAGTGATAGACTCGATAAAATCCACTGATACTGCTCAAGACGCCCAAAATAGCAATGTCAACCACGAGAGCACTAAAATGCTACAACTCGGACTGAAAATAGACGGCCTTATTAATTTTTACAGGGACAAGCATAACGTCCATGGGGAAATTAAAAAAATGGGCACGCTCATTAAGTCTGTTTTCCGGGAGGCGGAATCCGACGTTGCTGATCTACGAAGCGAGATAGCTGTTCTCCGAGAACAGATAAAGCACCTTAGTCGTAGTTCCAACAATAGCCAAACGACAATAGCCACACAAACGAACATAGCCCCGGCCGAAACAAAAACGAGAAGAAACGTGACGGGTAAAGAAACACGGCCGACAGACAAGAGTCAAACGTACGAACGGCCTTTCAAAAGAACCAGAGAGGATGACGGAATAGGTAGCCGGTCCGAAGAGCAACCAATAAAAGATAATGCTCGGAAAAAGACGCGGACGAACTCGCCAAAGAAGCCAAACCGCGACAACAGCTCAAATTCGGCTAAAAAAAGCTTTAGTCTTGGACCAGAATAAGCAAACGGGAAAGGTAATTAAAACAAAACCCAAGCCAAATCCAGAGAACAAGTCGACACAAGAGTGGGTTAAGGTTGGCAAGAAAACGCGAGGCGCGAGTGGCAAAAAACCGCGACCTGATGCGATAGTTATCAAAAAAACCGGAGAACTATCGTACGCGGACATGCTTCGGAGACTGAAGTCTGACCCTTCACTTCAAGAAGTAGGGTCGAATGTTAGTCGAATCCGGAAAACTGCGAGTGGAGATCTCCTACTCTCGCTTAGCAAATCTGCGAATCCTACAACTGCGTTTTATAAAGACAAAATTAAAGAAGCGCTGGGAGAAAGTGGCAGTGTTTGGTCCATAACGCAAGAAGTCTTGCTGGATTGCAAAGATATTGACGAAGCCACATCGAAAGAGGAGATATGTGCCGCTCTATCAGAGCAAGTTAGTTTCGAGATCAAAACTTCTATGATCAAAAGTGTTAGAAAAGCCTATGGCGGAACGCAAACTGCTAAAATAAGCATTCCAGTGGAAATCGCGAACAAGCTGCTTAAAATCCGTAAAGTACGCATCGGCTGGGTTTACTGTCGCATACGAGAAACAATTGTGCCAAAACGTTGCTTCAGATGCCTTGAGTTTGGACACTTCGCGAAAGCATGCAAAAATCCTCAAGATCGATCGGTTTTGTGCATTAAGTGCGGAGAGCCTGGTCACAAATTGAAGGACTGCAAAGGCAAACCGAATTGCTTACTATGCAAAATTAAGTGCGTAAAATCTGATCATATAACTGGTAGCATTAGATGTCCAGAATACCAACACGCGTTAGAAGCTATTTCGAAAAAAATATGAATATCTTGCAGCTTAACCTTAACCACTGTGAAGCGGCTCATGACCTTTTACAGCAAACGGTTCGAGAACTAAAAATTGATGTAGCTATACTCTGTGAGCAATACCAAAACTTAACCGACAATAAATGGTTCACCGACGCCACGAATAAGTCCGCAATTTGGGTGTGCGGAGACGCGTCAATCCAGGAATATCCGGAGGTTTGTGGGGATTTCTTTGTACGGGCTAAGATAAATGGTATTTATATATACAGCTGCTATATACCACCTAGTGCTACTATCGAAAGTTTCGAGACGATTTTGGATAGGCTAGTTGCGGACATTACAGGCAGAAGTCCTGTCATAATAACGGGCGATTTCAACGCCTGGGCCACAGAATGGGGCAGTTCATATACTAATCGTAGGGGGACTATTTTACTTGAAGCGTTTTCTTGTTTGGATATTGTTTTAGCTAACAACGGAAGCACAAACACATTTAGTACAGCCAGATCGGGATCTATTGTTGACATCACGTTTGCAAGTAGCGGCCTTATACGGGATGATAGCTGGCGCGTGAGCGATCACTATACACATAGTGATCACAATGCAATTCTCTTCACCGCCGGTTTTAGGGCATCAATTCGCAATGATCGCACAATACTCAAGCGATCTAAATGGAACGTAAATACTCTTGATGAGGACCTTTTAAGCTTCGCCATTAGTGAGCCGATAATTGAAACCAGAACCGCAGTGGAATTCGCAACGGAGGTATCACGGGTATTAACCAATGCGTGTAATATATCAATGTCCAGGCTGGGAACGGGAAAACATCGACCACCAGTATATTGGTGGACCCCTGAAATCGCGGAGCTGAGATCGATGTGTCACCGTGCACGCAGAATTTATCAGCGATCCCGAACCCGGAACGTTCGGGAACAACAACCCGAATCCGCCCGAATTGCATATCGAGAAGCAAGAACTCGTTTGAAAGAAGCGATTAAGTGTAGCAAACGTCTTTGCTTTAAGGTCCTCTGTGAACAACTTAATAAAGACGTCTGGGGTAAGGCTTATAAAATTATATCAATGAGGCTAAAAGGCCCCCGTTTGCAGTCGCCAACGTGTCCGGTATTGATTCAAAAAATAGTAGCAACCCCATTTCCTCGCCAAGAAAGTAGGGAGGTGACTAGCCAAAGCGTCCACGACAGTGCGCTCATAGCTATGATAACTCGTGAAGAATTATTCGAAGCATGTAAGAAGATAAGCGATAGAACGGCTCCGGGACTGGATGGAATCCCAAATAGAGCCCTAAGAGTCGCTATCCACGCTCGACCAGACTTATTTACTGAAATGTTTAACATCTGTCTTCACGAGGGCGTTTTCCCTGAGCCTTGGAAGCGCCAACGGCTAGTTTTACTCCCGAAAGGAAAGGGGAGCCCAAATGAACCGTCGTCCTATCGTCCTCTTTGTTTGCTCGATACAGTCGGAAAAATCTTTGAGCGAATAATTTACAATAGGCTCTTGCCAGCTATTGAAATAGCAGGAGGCCTATCAGAGCACCAATACGGTTTTCGCAAGGCACGCTCCACGGTTGATGCTATAAACGCGGTAATATCGAAAGCAAGAACCGCTATACAAGGAAAACGTTGGAAAGGCGGTACTAAGAAATACTGCGCAATTATAACTCTGGACGTAAAAAATGCGTTTAACTCGGCGAACTGGGAACGCATTATGAGAAGTCTTTATCGAATTGAAATACCGGGATATCTTTGTAAAATAATTAATAATTATTTTGCCAACAGAGTCCTCTTCTATGACTTTGACGAAGGTATTAAGACCTACGACGTAACTGGCGGTGTTCCACAAGGCTCGGTCTTAGGTCCTCTGCTATGGAATGCTATGTACGACGAAATTCTACGCCTACAGATTCAAAGAGAAGCGTCAATCATCGGCTTTGCGGATGACATCGCCGTGGTGGTCGTAGCAAAAACAATTGAAGAAGTTGTACTCCACGGTAACGAGACAATTGAAACGGTACGTCGTTGGCTAGCTGACGCCGGTTTGCAACTTGCCGACCATAAAACTGAAGCGGTGCTCATTACAAGTAGGAAAGTCCGTGAAACGATATCTCTTAGAGTCGGGCGCCACGAAGTAGTTTCCCAACCATTTATCAAGTACCTTGGTGTAATTATCGACGCTAGGTTAAATTTCAAACACCATCTTGAATATGCTTGCAAAAAATCCTCAAAAACTGTTAGTGCACTTTCAAGGCTAATGAGCAATATAGGAGGCCCAAAGCAGAATAAAAGACTTCTTATTGCAAGAGCTGCCAGTTCAATCAATATGTACGCAGTAGAAATATGGTCAAGTGCCGCAAAAGTTAAGTCTTACGTGCGGGGAGTTAAATCCGTCCACCGTCTCAGCGCACTTAGGGTCGCCAGTGCGTTTCGAACGGTTTCAAACGATGCTATACTCGTCGTATCCTCAATGCTGCCCATCGACATACTTGCTGAAGAAATGAAAAGACTTCGAAGCGAGCGAGTTCGAAACGGTCGGGTAAACGACGAAAAAAGGAAATACGAAAGGAACTGCAGTATCGCAACCTGGCAACAGCAATGGAATGAATCCTCAAAGGGAAGATGGACGCATCGTCTTATACCAATTATCGATGTATGGATAAAACGCGATCACGGTGAAACAAACTTTTACCTAACTCAGTTCCTGACGGAACATGGCTGTTTCAGAGAATACCTCTACAAACGCAAATAAGAAATTGCCCCAAACTGTCCACACTGTGAACATGTTTCGGAAAACGTAGAACACGTATTTTTTCATTGCCCACGGTATGCAAACGAGAGGATTGCCCTTCGGGACCAGTTTGGGGAGTGGGCTACTCCCGAGAATGTTGTAAATTACATGCTCCAGAATGATGATAACTGGAACATCGTAAACACCGTGGCGGTACGCATAATGAGCGATCTTAGGCATCTAGAGCGTCTACGCAACGCGAATAATTCAAGCCACCGCGCTTCAAACGCATAATAACACATAATGGCGAATAGGAGAATATTGCCTTAAAAGGCTAACCAGCCCCGCGAAGTATTACCTAACGGCAGTTCCACGGGGAGAGTGGTTTGATGTGTGCAGGGTGTGGTTTAGCACGTAGGCGTATTCCTGACTCCATTAGCCAGGTTTACGAATCGTGCATGCCAGTAGCTCGGGTTACTGGTATCTATGAAGATTACACATCCTTTGGCGCAACCATAAAAAAAAAAAAAAACCATTAAACTTATGTCCTTCATTCTAAAAACGTCTAAACGACTTTTGGACATGCCTATATGTAAGTAGCACGTTTTCACTCTAGGATCTACATATTTTCGACGCAGCTCGCCTACACCAAAAGAGAAAGTGTTGAGACAGCCCTTCATGACGTTGTACGCGTATTTGAAAATCCCTGCTCAATACGAAATATAAACACACAGCACTTGTAGACATTGAAGGTTTCTTTAACAATGTATCTGCGCTGTAAAACGATTTGTAGTCAACGTCAATGTTAACCATACTCTGACAGTTTGGATTGTGAATACGCTAAATAAGATACCAAGCTTGGCAAGAGTCAGCTCCAAGCAGCCACCCCTATGGGGACGCCGCAGTGAGAGGTAATCTCTCCCCTGCTTCAAAACCTAATTGACAACGAAATACTTATGGAACTAAGAAACAGTAGGGCTTAAGTCACTATTACGCAGACGATGTTGTACTACTACCAACAGATAAATTCCTTCCAACTTTGCTAAGGAATTCGGTCTAGGAATAAACCCTAGAATCACGAGGAAGTATCGTCTTCATCAACTTACCTATCTAACCTAACAATAACAAACTTCGGAGAAGCAAAATCCTGCTAATCCCAGAAAGATAGGATTTATGAAATGATTTTCAAATTGGAAGCTGAATCAGCAATGAAAGGAGTAAATAGAAAAAAGGATAATCTTCTACGCATATGCGGTACTTACCCCAACAACAGTCCCCAGAACCACGGCATTGCTAGCAGATAATGCGCCAGTACGCAGATAATTGCAACTTCGATAACTGTTGGTACTAGTGTCAGCCGCAAAATGATGAACCAAAGTTTTTTGAAAGCTCCCCCATCGAGCCCAAAGCCAGCCAACAGCATGATATTGATAAGAGCCAATTCTCTGAAAACAAAACCAAAGTTGTGTTTATGTAATCGTCTCATTGTAAGAGTGCTTTAAAGGTTTAAAAGAGTTTACATGCGATATTGATTGCTTACCTTAAAAATGCCTCTAACTCCTCATAGCCACTGAAGTCTGCCCATCCTAGATTTGTATACAGCACACCAAAAAATAGCATTCCCAGCATATCAGGCAAATGCAAGAATGTCACAAGTATCCCAGCCATCTCTGCACCGACAAACAAGAATGCAATTCTCATAATTGTCGTCTCGGGTACCGCATACTTGGGTGCATGAGCGTATCCCATCATCCAAAGGAGCAGAAATATAACCAGTATTGCCAAGGGCTGTGAAATAATTGGCCAATCCCTAACAAAGTTTCTCCATCTGTTGCAATCCACGTGCCAAATGAAGGACGAATAAGAAGGATAAAGCAAGGAAAAAAAAAAAAAAAATTAATAATACAATTAAATGGAATCGAGCCATGGATGCATGTCGTGTAGTGTTCTATGAATCCCGAACACAAAGCAAGAAAGTGAGCTGCGACATTCCTTCTGGCGGTATGCCTTTAACAGCTTCTCTCACTACGTGAATTCTTGGAGTTGCACCTTAGGTGGTATGTTCGCCAAAGGATCACCAAAGAACAATCACTTTATAGCATCTCGTAGACAACTGGGTTTCAACACTACACGACGGCATCCAATGGCAGTCATTGTCTCTTACTTACATCCTTGGTCCTTTGTACTCCTCGTTCTCGTATCCGTGGTGCGGGTTGTGTGCTGTTGAATTTAATTGAGGCGACGTCAGAGTGATTGTAGTTTTGCCATTTGGATCGGTGAACGTCTTCTGCTCACGGTTGGTTTCATCAACGCCGGTTGTTTGTTCGCCACCGCTGTCGTTCTGTACTCGGTCAGGAGACCCATAAGCATCTAATTGCAAGCCCGACTTTTGATGCTTCAGCTGAGACTTGTGAGGGCTGTACGTTGTCATTTCACTGTTTCTATTACCTGAAAGGAGGCACAACTCTAAGGATGGTAATAATTTTATATTGGGAGCAGCGCAAAGTTCCAATGACTCCTGGCTTAAATATAAACCCTAAGTGGCTAAGCGACCAGAGAGTTTCTTGGAACAGAAAATAAGTGTTAAGTGCACGCTCGCTCGTTGATCGAGAACTAACTATATTTTCTGAGTCGCCCGGAATTAGGAAGCGAAAACGCTTTGCTAGTCGTCAGTTTTGTTATTGGAGCACTGATTCAGGGATGGGATGAATTGGAGTGGGGACAGGTGGTGTATCTTCGATTGCTCTCAATTATCTACGTGATAAGTGATGGATGGCATTCAAATGAAATTTGATTATCGCATTGATGGATAAATATTTACTGAAACAATTGTTTTGTAGCTTGCCATTCGAGATGTCAGCGAATTTTCGTTCGCACCCTAAAGCATGGAAATTATTGTTAATTACTTGCGAATGTTGATGAAAAGTAGGCAGAAAACGTGATTATATTGATAACAGTCACGTGGGCTGTAATGATTTCACAATCTGGCAGATTTATTTACGTCGTGAAATGAGGGCTTGAGGTTGGAATGTCGTTAAGAAATCAACAATTAGGGTATCGAGTCTGGCATTGATTGTGACTCACTCACATGGATTATTGACTTGGCATTAATTGTGACTCACTCACATGGATTATCAACTCAATTAAGGGTTCGAGTATATCTTGTGAGGGAGGTTGTTTATGGGCAATAAAAATGAAATAATTTTTAAGATGGAAACTCGTTTTAACTGGTTAGAGTGGTCCAGGAGATATAGCTTTACGATTGAAAGCGTCTGCAGTTTTATGGAGCTGACACCATTTATTCCGCAGAAGTTCAATGATTGGAGTTACATTTTCGGATAGCTCAAAATATGAAATTGAATTTCTCAAATCGCAACCCATGGATCACCATATCGCGGAAGCAAGTCTTGCCATTCAGTAATTGCGAGACTGCAGGACACGCCCCGTCGCTCAGAGCAAACTTAAGCCCGATTACGTTGCGAAGATTGACAGTAAGACCTCTGCAATCAAAGTGGAACTAAAAATTGCGATGCCTGTTTTTCAGGCGGTTATCTATGCAATAAGGTGGACGGAACTTCCGAAGTGAGGATAGCAATATCTAAGCTTAAATCCAACAAAGCTGCTGGTCCTGATGGCCTACCGGCCGAGTTGTTCAAGGCAGCCGGAAATGACTTAGTAGAGAGCATACACCAACTCATTTCCAAGATTTGTTCAGACGAGTGTATGACTGATGAATGGAATCTCAGCATTGTTTCCCGATCCACAAGAAAGGAGACCCTCTCATCTGTGTCAATTACAGAGGCATCAGTCTCCTCAACATCGGTGTTCTTGTTCTTGTTCAGTGTTCTTATCTGAACACTATGGTGGCGCGCACAAGTAGAAGGGGACCTCAACCAACTTGGAGTGCGCAACTGGAGGCAGTTAGCTAAGGACCGGGCTAGCTGGAGGGGCTTGCTGGTTGAGGTTGAGGTGTATAGGAGGGAGAACATTCATCTGCAGCGACAACCGAAATAGTCAGTCGTTCACAGAACTTCGCGGTACCTAGACGTGTTTCGGCTTCGCTAAAAGAAAAACAAAAAAAAAAATTCTAATTTCTGCAGCAAGCAGTATACGCTTCAGCGGCGACGCAGCCCAGTGGTGGTGTTTTGGTACCGTTACCAGGTTTCGGTATCGCGCCGCGCGCGCCGGGGTAAAATACCAGTGTTTGTGTGTGGTGTGCTTTTTATGTGCAAATAGAAAGCAAACAGAATAAAAAAAAAAAAAAAAAAAGTGATAGAGACACAAAAAAAATAAATTACAACTAAGTGACAGAGACACAAAGTGAGAAAAAAAAAAAAAAATAAATTAATAAATAAATAAAAAGTGATGGATAGTGAGGATTCCGTTATCCCCATAGCGGGAGTAGCGGAAAAAAAATCGCATCAGCCGATGAGGCAATTTTGGGTAGCCGCGTACCACCAGCGGCTACCAAATCTATAATTAAAAGGAAGGCAAAACTAAGGTCTACTCCTAACCTAGTTAAGCGCCTCTCTCTCTCTGCTTCAGCCAAAAAGCTGCGGGGTGAAGTGAGGATAGGGGCGCCATCGACGAAAAAACCAGCAGCAGCACAACAGCAGCGTCATCGGTCCGACGATGATAATGTAGAAGGCATGGGTGACAGCAACAGCTTCGCCTCGCTAGCGGCTTCCGAATCGGAAGATGAGGAAGACGAGTTGGAGTGCCTAGACACCAGCATAAGGCAGCTGCAACAGAGAGTGCTCGCCATAAAGGCTAAGCAGACGGCCAGAAGGGAGAAGGAGGACATTGAGCTCCAGCGCTCCCAGGAACAACAACAACAACAACAACAAAAACAACAACAACATCAGTTGCCTGCAAATAAGGCAGCAATAACAATCGCAGTTAACAAAACTGCAAAGAAAGCGGCAGCAACAACAAAGCTGCCGCAAAAATCTAGTCAACTGCCAGTAAGGCAGCTGCAACAACAACAGCAGCCAAAGAAGCAGCAACAACAACAGCAGCCGAAAAAGCAGCTGCAACCACAACAACACCAGCAGAAACAACAGCAGCAGCAGCAACCACAGCAGCAGCAACCACAGCAGCAGCAACCACAGCAGCAGCAACCGCAACAGCAGCAACAACAACAGCAGCAACAACAGCAGCAACAACAGCTGCAGCAGAAGAATACGAAGGCGAAGGTCCCGCCTATAAATACATACAAGATGGAGCTGAAGGACACCATAGACCTGTGTAAGTCGGCCATAGGTCAAAATTTTTATATCAAACGCCTTAGTGAGGATAGACATGCTATCCACTGCAAAACAGTGGAGCATTATAAAAAAATAAAAGAATTATTAAAGGACTCGACGACGGAGTTCTTCTCCTTCACCCCGAAGGGGGAAAAGCTGCAAACTATGCTGCTGAAGGGGATGGACTTGTCTATCGAGCCGGAGGAGCTCCTTCAAATGCTGAGGGATAAAAAGTGCGACGGGCTTGAGTTCGTGGGGGTCAAGCCGTTCACCACAGCTAGGGCAAAAAGGGAGAAGCGAAAGCTACCGTTCTTCCTTGTTCAGCTTTCGCCCAGTAGCAAACTGGATGGTCTCAGGAGTATTAATGTCCTAGACTACCAGGTTGTGTCATGGGAAAGAGTAAAAAGGAGCGATAGCATTTTACAATGCGTTCGCTGCCAAAGGTTTGGGCACGCCGCGTCGAACTGTGAAATGCAGCCTCGATGCGTGAAGTGCGGTAAGAACCACAAAGCAGAGGAATGCTCTCTGGGTAAGGATGGGGTAGCAGATAGGGCCCAACTCTCATGTGCTTTATGTGGAAACTCGGGACACACCGCAAACTATCGGGGTTGTCCTAAGTTCCAATATATGAAAAAAATAAATCTGGTTCGTCAGCAGAAGGTCGAAGTCAAGCGTCCACCCGTTTCTAGTCAAACACCAGCCGTTACTTCCCAATGGACTTACGCCCAAATGGTGTCAGGCCGGGGAAATACGGTACAAAAACAACAACCGAAGGTTGCTTCACAGGTCCCAGTGCCTAAAGCACCTGAGGCTCAGCCTGATATGCTCGCTATTTTGCTCTCAATTCAAGGGCAAATGAGCCAGCTTCAGCGTCAGTTACAAGAGCAGGCGAAACGGGTAGACCAGATCTACGCATTTCTGCCGGACCTAGCGCACCACCAGTCGTAATGGCTACGTTGGCGGAGAAATCATTGAGGATCCTTGCGGTGAATGTGAATTCACTGATAAGGATCGAGCGAAGAACCGTACTTTTTAAATTGTTAGAAGACCAAAGCCCTGACGTACTTTTGGTTAGCGAAACAAAGCTATCCCAGAAGCACAAACTATGGCACAGTAAATATAATATTATAAGAAGAGACCGACCCAACTCCATTCAAGGGGGAGGTGTTGCGATCTTCATTAGGAAAGATTTGCGTTATAAGGCTGTGTACAGCGGTGAAGTGCGGAGGTTTCAGGAGCTGGAGGCCTGTATCGTGTGCATCCCTCTCCGTAGTGGAAAGAGGTTGTACATGGTCGCAGTCTACGCTTCCGGAGCTACTCAAACCACTTCATTTATAACAGAGCTCGAGACACTTTTTCGATGTCTAAGGCTGGAGTCGGAGGAGAACTATTTTATTATGGCTGGAGATTTAAATGCCAAGCATAGTGATTGGGGAAATAATATACCAAATTCTAGGGGGAACCTACTACTCAATTGGTGGGGTCTACACAATGTCGAGTATAGACTCGATTTGAAAGCTACCGATAGTCCGTCGTATCCTAGCGGCGGCTCCTATCTGGATCTTCTGCTGTTCGACGTACGGTTACAACTGACCAACACGAACCGACAAACGAGAAACTGCCTACATACATTCGTGTATGACAGTGACCATTGCGGACTCAGTGCCGAAATAACAATTCCCAACGAGATTGCGGAGTTGGAGGAGTTTGTCCAAACGTACCCCTACAATTACAGTAGGACGCGTTGGACACGCTTCTCCAGAGTATTGGCAAGAGCACTCTCCTCGAACTTGCTCTACCCACCGTCCAATAGGAACCTGTCAAATGAGGAGATCGACAGATACCTACAACGAATGGACGAGACCATTAAACGAACGATGGACAGCACGATACCTCGGTATCAACATACTGACAACGTTGACATATACCGCAACGCAACAATTGACGCACTTCACCTACAAAAAAGTAGACTTCTGTCAAGACTTAAAACCTTGTACAGACGGTTTACTGACAGACAAAACTCGGAGGTCAGGACACTCAAGTCGTTGATTAAAAATCTCCAACAGTTAATAAAAGAAAATTACAGACTCTCTGTAAGTTTGCACTGGAACAAAAAAATTCGGGCTGTAAAATCCAGCAACCCGAGTATGTTCCCGCAAATAAATAAAATATTTCGGAGGAATAATCAGAACGACCTGCCATGTCTTAAGATCCCCCGAACGACGAACACCGAACAGATACTTATAACAGCAGGCATAGATCCAGGGAACGCCGTCAGTGATGACAACTTCTTTGTGATCGAAGATCCGCAGGAGAAGGTGGAGGCTATAGGAGCGACTTTTCAGGAAGTGTATAAGGTGAATGATAGTATTTGCCCGAACCACGACCTGGAAAGTCGAGTCCTTGTGCACAACTTTAACCTTCAAAATGATATACAGCACTGGCGATCAGAGAACAACGGTTTCACCGAGTTCAATGACGATAATATGGCAAACAATGTCATCGCCAATGTGGAGGTACATCCCCCGTTCATATTGAAGGTAGAACTCCAAGCGATCTTCGAATCACTGAGAAGGAAGAAATCCGTGGGTATCGACGGAGTGTCTAACATTGTGCTAAGACATCTCCCTCCAGAAGCGGTGAACATTTACACCATCCTGTTTAACAATGCGCTGAATAATGCACATTATCCGGCGCACTGGAAAACAGCGGTGGTTCATCCTATTCCCAAAAGGGGTAAAGATACGTCCAATCCGGCAAATCTCCGGTCGATAAGTCTCCTTCCGAACATCAGCAAGGTATTCGAGAAGGTTGTCAATAGAGCGCTGTCTAAGTGGGTTGAGGACATGAATATTGTTCCGGATAACCAATTCGGTTTTAAGGCGGGGCATGATTCAATACATGCCGCGTCTAAACTGGTGTCGGATATCCAATGGAACAAAAGCAAGAAACAATGCACGGGTGCCTGCCTGGTTGACTTGGAGAAGGCCTTCGATACCGTATGGCTAGAAGGACTCTTCTACAAGTTGAGTAGGCTGGGCATAAGTAAACCACTGCTATACATGTTTTGTAACATGCTCACCGGTAGACAGTTCATTGTGAAAAATGGCAATGTGACTTCTGCTGGTACGTTTGATATTAAAAATGGTCTGCAACAGGGTGCGGCAAATTCGCCGATCCTCTTTAACATTTACACAAGTGATCTTGTAGGATCTCTTCACCATGCTATAGCGTATGCCGACGACTTGATAGCGTACAGATCAGGACCAAAGATTGAGGTCATTGCAATACTCTTGCAGCGTGACTTCGATAAGATCAAGCGATATTGCGACGACTGGAAGTTGAAAATCAACTTCCAGAAGTCGGAAACCATCCTGTTTAGGACGTCGTTATCTGGGGCCTCTGCGGATACCAGAAAGAATTGGCGAAAGTTCTCAATAGTGGGACAGCACGGACAACCATTAGCGTCTCGAAATGTAGTCAGATACCTTGGGTTCTGGCTAGACCAGTATCTATATTTTAACAAACATATAGATGCTGCTCTGGCCAGAGCCAAAGCGGCTTTCGCCCTCACAAAGAGACTGTTTTATAGCAGCCAACTCGATGCGAGGGTGAAGGTAATCTGCTACATGGCCCTCATTCGGCCCATGCTCGTGTATGGTTGTCCCGTGTGGTTCAACGTGGGAGCAAGCTCGTTGGAAAGGATTCGGGTGTTTGAGAGGGCTTGCCTTAGGGCCTGCCTTCGCTTATACAGAACACCAGAGTCTCAGTACATAAAATTCTACTCCAATGAGATCCTCTATAACAAGGCGGACATAAGCAGGGTGGATAATTTCTTGATCAAGATGATTCGAAGGCACATTGCAAGAGCAATGAACTCGATGAATAACCTGATCTCTGGGGCCTACTACCCCAATGATATGTATCATGAGAGCGTGCGCCTTAACGGCTTCATTCCCCCAGAGGCGTTCCTCTATTTAGATAGAGAAGGTCTGATACAGGACAAAGTAGCGGTGCCGCTAATCTTCCATGTTGCCCGGACAGCTGTGGATAGGCGACTCAACTACGACCGAGACGTAGCGCTCAGCATGACGGAGCGTCTTCGGTTCAGTAGAGCGATAGCAGGTCGCGATTTGCGAGACGTAGTAAGGCAGCATCAGACATTCTGGTGGTTAGGGGACGGAGAGGGAACTCCCTCGTCGTTTCCTTTTGATACAGGGTAGCTCCTCCTACGGCGCAAAGTTGGCCTGGCCGGCTTACATAGGTTTAAGGTTTAGGTGTAGGATATTTATAAAAAAAAAAAAAAAAAAAAAAAAAAAAAAAAAAAAAAAAAAAAAAAAAAAAAAAAAATTATATATGTGTATATCTATATATATATATAAATATATATATATGTGTATATATACATATATGGTTTAGAATAAGTATTTTTAAGGTTTATTTTTTTAGGTAGTTTTTAAGGTTTATTGTTAAGGTAGTTTTAAGGTTTATTTTTAAGGTAGTTTTTAAGTTTTAGATGTATAAGTTTTTATCTTAGTTTTTTATAAAAAACACGTACGTTTACTAAGTTTTTTCTAAATTTTCCTTAGTCATCCTAGTTGTTAAGTCATTTAAATAAATAATTAATTTTAAGTTAGGTTACGTCGAAAGACATAGTTTTAAGCATTAGGTTTAGCTTAGAGCACCCGCATAGGGTCAGTAAGTTAGAATAAGATTAAGTTAAGTTAGTTAAGTTAGTTTAAGCGTTTTTGTCTAGCTTGTAAGAAATAATGAATTCCAAAAATAAAAATGCATTAAAAATGAAAAAAAAAAAATGAACAACCGAAATAGTATATGAACTCAAGATCTCTCTGAATCTGATCGGAACACTAAATCAAAGCATCTTGTCTGGGTGACGGGTCACACTCTAATTGAAGGAAACAAGATCGCTGATGAACACGCAAAACAAGGCTCAGAGGAACTTTTCTCAGGAACCCAACCAGCACTGGGTGTGCCTGCATTTGGGACGTTCCATCGAGGACTGGGTTTCTCACGAAAACAATTGTCAGTGGCATGGTTCTGCTATATGTAGACAAACCAAGAGTATGTACGTAAATGGCCGGGTGTCTGCATCGCGGCTTTCGTATGTGTTTGTCTCTCAGAAGAATTGCCTTCAGTTGGCTTGTGGGCGTCCTAACAGGTTATTTAACTTTTGCTAAGACCCTTTACGTGTTGGATTTAAGGGCCACAAGCATCTGCACTGCTTCTGAGAAGGAACACTTCGTCTGTTGTTGTCCTGCCTTCGCCCGCACCATTTTGTGGATCATTGGGGACGACGTGACGTGGCGAGGGCTGATCATCAAAGCTCTTCAAAGCTGAAGGCTAAAGTACGGAAAAAGAAATGATTTAAGTTAGGTGCCTACATGGTTGACTCTGAGTTTAATAGTAGGAATCCCAACAAAAAAAGAAAATACTTGGTGGAGCCTGGAACTGCAGACTATGGAAAAAAAAAAAAGGACTCTAAATCGGTTAGAATAAAGAAATTGAGGAGGAGTTGAATCCTTTTATGTAGAAGCAAACAGAATATAAGAACTGGATTCGAACCTCAAACTTCCCGCTCAGTAATCCACAGTAATCCGCACTAACCACTGAGCCATGGTATCCACTGTGAAACTCTTGATTGGTGAAAATTCTGTATGGACAAGCCAACTAAACTGGAAATATGATAGAAACTCCACAGAAATGAAATCGAAAACTTTCACCTTTGTGACGAAGACTCAATTTCCGAGTCCGAGTCCGAGTCAGAGCCACAGCTTTAATTCTGCATCATCTGTGGTAACAGATGAGGCTATCAAATACGCAACAATATCTTTGAAGGTTTTGAATAGCCTCGCACCAACGGAATATACCCAGTCATGCCGCAACGTTGACATATGTAAATTGGCACGGTATATATTCCAATACCTTGGCGAACGGTTGGAGAAGCTTTTATACTAAAAATTGGTAAACGAACTGCCCATTCGAGGTTATGTCCTCTATCGGAGATGCAGCATGCTTGTAAGAGTAGAAAATCGTCGGATACACCGCTTTAAAACCTGGTTGCTAAAGTTGTTTTCTGTCGGAACACACATTTAGGGTGGTTTCCATAATGAGATCATTGATTGCATGTGTGATTTTGGTTATGATTAAGGACTTTGTTAGTTGAAGAGTATGGTTGATTGAAGCCTAGATGTCCCCGGAAACGCCACATAAGCAAATAAGTAAATATTTTTTCCAAGAACGTACCAGGAGTAGAAGACGACCACTCGCCACACGTCCCGGGACCTTGAAAACTATATGACGCGAAACAATATTAAAGGACTGAAAATCCTGGTGCCTTCGTACTGATAGAATATATGTATGTATATGAATAGATATGTGGATACAAGACGCTTAACTATGAATATCATACAGCTTGTTCAACATTGCAGTTTATAACCAACATATGTACACATGTCTGTCTGCTTATACGGAAGAGCGTTTCTCGTCTAAACGTTTTTATTCAATTGGTGGTTTTTTTCGGTTATCCTCTTTTCACAATTTAAATAAAGGGTACCTACAGTAAAGGAGATTTGCATCCTTGATCTTTATTAACAACGAATAGACTTCCAACAGCATAACATTTGTCCTTGTAGATGTGAATAATCGATGGTCATCGTTATTGTGATGATGATAACAAAAATTAATATAATCTTGTACATATCCTTCTTCCGCATATACATACATACATCTACACACATATTTTAGAAAAATAATGAATGATTCGAAAAAAATATAATTTTTTCTTTATAGACCGGTGACAGTGGTGATTGGCGATATCTCTCTCTACTCGAGGACTAATTAGAATTCGTCACATTTCGCACTAATTTGTTTTACGTTCGCATGCGACTTTATAATGCTGCTATACAAGAGTACATATGTACAGAAGAATGTGTGTTTAGTATTTAACCACAGACATTTGGTTAAATACTAAACACACATTCTTCTGTACATATGTACTCTTGTATAGCAGTATTTCATTTAAGAAGGCTAATTGTCAGTCTAGTCTACATCCCGAGATTTCCATGCTAAATTATTGAATTATCATGAAATACATATGTACGAAAGTTTATACCTTGCAATATGCCTAGGTCGGTGACGTGAAATAGCGTCCTACGAGTCATGTGGCCTCATTTCAATGACTGCTGTGAAATAAGGCCCAGCGGGTCTTATTTCTTTTTGGACATTCTTGAAGACCCACACTTTCATCAATTTCAAACTAATAAAAAACATACAGAAAAGCTGCAATCCCTCTGGAACGGATCGTTTGAAACTCTATCCTCCTTTCTATGCAGCCCTAATAAAGTGGGCGTGGCATACTGCATTTTTTCTCGAATTACAGCGATAACTTCGAACTTTTGAGAATGTTACATGGAAAATTTCATCAAAATCGGTTTTTTAAGGCCATGCAGATGAAATAAGCCCAAATTACGACTCGTCTCCCCGACGTTGTACACCTTGTCGTGGTGGGGTGGCTTAAGTAGAGGAACAGGAGGCACTACCAGGCGAGTAGCAAACACTACCCTGGCAGAGCTGAATGTGAATCGAAACTAAGATCCAACAACCCGTAACTGCAAGGTGGTTAGTTGCCATGCCGAGGGAGCTGTGTTTAAGTAGTTATACTACAGGAGCACAGGGTTTTAGGGTAATGGAACCGCTTATGGTAACTCCTCAGGGGCAGCTCAATCCTCTGTTGTATGATAGTTGAGTAGGGTAGGTAATGGGGATCTCGGCATACCTGGTCCATAATTTCACCCCGACTCGTGGGTCCAGAAATGGATTTTATATTTAAAAATAACAAAAAAAAAAAAACGAGTCATCAGAGGGCAAGGCGGAAGGCTCCAAAGAGGTCGAGAAAGCACTGGAAGTTGCGAGATTGACAACGGAGGAGCTCGGGAGAACAGTGGAGACCGGCGGAAAAACCAAAGGACTCAGCTGAACACTCGTCAGCGCCGATAGACATTGAGGTGCAGCAATGCGCCAAGAGTTTAATCAACGCTGTGGAAGCCGAACCTAAAGATGAGCAAAGTTTCTTTCTATCCATGTCTCGCACGTTTCGCATGGCTTTTAAGAAACCTTGCATATACCCAACCTGGCACCTACTCCAAATCCAGCAGGGGGGTTGCATATTCCACTGTTTATGCATTGTGGACTTACATATATGTACATATGTATGGAGTAAATTCCCATGTAGAATATAATTAAGAAATGTTTTTTTTTTAAATCATTAATAAAATCCAATGGTATAATGCCGAAAATTTGTTTTTTTAGATACGTTGGTAAATAAGGTCGATTACCAAAATTAAAATTTTGAATCAAAATCGATAATGCCGAAGCCATCTTTATCCATAAATCTGGCCTTATTTCCATGATTAAATGTGGTCTAACTTCCATGTTGTGTTGGAAATAAGACCCGCCGGGCATTATTTCAATTTTTTTATGGTAATTCATTCAAAATGTGGCCTTATTTCGTAGGGCGCTATTTTACGTCACCTACCTAGGTCATAGCTTTTATAAGTTATTCTCGCACAAATGGAGGGGTCTACTGTTCAATGTGGTGTTTGAAAGGCGAAATTGAGTATCTTTTCTTGAGAGTCTGGAATGTTTTAGATATTCGCAAAATGTAGGACTTTGAAATAAGTTACCATTTAATGGGACTTGATCCGGAACATCTCACACAATGTATTAACGCACTAACGTTTGCGCTGTCACTGAACAAAGATGGCTTCTTTACCATTAATTATTTTTCGTAATTAGAAGACTGCTTCTACAAAAATGCTGTACTATACTGGCGGTGCTATTGTCGTTGGGATCATTAAAAATATATTCGTGCAGGTAAGAGTTCTTAATATTAGCAAAAGCAGGACACACAGCCTCATTGTATGCATTCAATTTCGCCAACCATATGAAAAGCGCCAAGATAGTATCTCTAAGATACATGTGTCGATGATGAGTAATCGAAGGGCAGTTTGCGTTGTGGGTTGAATAGTTGATTTTCGATTTAGAAATCGGTGAGTTTCCTTAGAATATTTAGTAAAACGGAGGTCAAGCTTATTGGACTTGAGTAATTCGTATATGAAATTTCATTACTGTGAGAGGTGGAAAACCATCACAACAAATAAATTCCTTTATGCGTTATGTAGGTACGCTGACGGAAATAACAACGAAACTGTTCAACCATTACAAGATAAGGTACAGCAATATTCTCAGACTAAACATGGCACAGCCTCGGCAAATACATGAATTTGCAGAGTCGCTGATAAGCACGGGCAGCAAAACAGAAGGCTGACAAAGCGGCGCTGCATAGAAAGACTAGAGTTAGTGGCGAGTTCTACGAACAGAAGAGAAGAGACGAACGCTACCTCCTCAGGAGGAAAAAGAAGAAGCATGATAAGCATGCGATAGAGGAGATATTGAGATGCTACTACAAGATGAGGTTCGTTAAGTTATACCAAAGGGCAAAAGGATCTTGCCAAGGCTACAAAGCCCAAAGCGAAGCCTGCATGGAACATCATAGTAGAAACGCAGTCGATGTTGATGATATAGAAGAACCACTGTAAGGCGGAAAGAACCAGTCAACCTGGCAACCATCTTCCTGACCTGGATGAAGTGTAGATAGTTAAATCTAAACTTAAGTCCAATAAAGCTGCTGGAGCTGTCGGCCTAGCTGACGAGCTGTTCAAAGCGGTACGCTATGATTTGATAAGGAGCATGCACCAAGTCATACGTAAAATGTGGCCGGATAAATGGAACCCAGCACTGTTTGCCTGATCCTCAAAAAGAAGACCTTCTGAACTGAACCAATTACAGAAGCATCAGTCTCCTTAACATCGCATATAAGATTTTATCTACAGCGTTGTGTGAACGCCTAAAGCCATTCGTGAACAACCTGATGGGTCCATATCAATGTGGCTTTAGGGCAGAAAAGTACATTTCACTTCGGCAGATTTTTGAGAGCACCCAAGAGCTTCGATCACTCGACTCTTACATCGATTGCAAGGCCACATAGGACAGCATTTATAGAAACGAGCTACATAGTAAGTTTGGGCACTAAGGAGAATGCAGCTACTTAGGTCGGCCTTTGATGTAAAAAAAAGAATTCAAACAAGGCGACGCGCTGTCATGTGACTTCTTTAAAATCATTCTTGAAAGAATAGTGCAGAACTTACAAGCCGATACCAGAGGCATAATCTTTCTGCCCAATTGTCGGTGGCACTTTCATGAGTATTGAGACGTAGGCAGAGCAGATGGGATCAATAAAGGCAAGACCAAATATGTGGTTTCTAGGAGAAAAAGTGACCGGAGAAAGGTATACATAACTTTGAGATAGTTAGGCTTTTTCTACCTTGGATCCGGTTTTGATTCAGATAACGACATCAAGAGCTGAGATCAAACGAGGAATAATTCTTGCCAAGCGTCGTTTCTTTGGGACAAGAAGACTATGTATAAGCAAAGCCCTCTCTCGAGCCTCATACATCCCAGTCTAGCTCTATTGCGCTGAAAAATTGACTTTGTCAAAAGTGGATGGGGTTGGGGTTGCTTAAGCTCTTTCGAAAGGAAAATTCTTCGAGTGATTTTTGGTCCCGCCTGCATAGACAGTGAGTGGAGGAGAATACAACGACGAACTGTACGGACTGTACAGAGGGTGCCGTGAAATAAGGCCAAACGAAATAAGGCCATATTTGAAAATGTGGCCTTATTTCGCTTTGAAATGGTGAAATAAGGCCATATTTCAACATTTGGCCTTATTGCGCTGCAATTAGTTATAAGAGTGCCGTGACATATGCCGCGTAGCGGCATCCTGAGCACCTGAAAAAAAAAAAAAATCTATGGACATTTCCTCGACTCATACACCGGACGGCCTTTGGCCTCACATGCAGGTGCTCAGGGCGCCGCTACGCGGCATATAGTTAGGTTTCTTTTCGTTTGACATTTTACATTCTCAAAAATTGTGGACTTATTACCCATTTTAGACTGAACAAATTGTGGACTTATGATCCGACGGGACAAAATGGAAAAGGCCATATTTGGTCTTATTTCACAAACTGGATTGGCCTTATTTCACTTTACCGAAGTGAAATAAGGCCAAATGTTGAAATATGGCTTTATTTCACTTTCACGCAGCCTTATTTGGCCTTATTTCACGGCACCTGTACAGAGGCATCGACTTAGCCAGAAAAGTGTCTGAGGTCGCTGGATCATGTAGAGCGTATGGACCCCAATACTCCGGCCCGAAAAATCTTCTCATAAACTCCCGAGAGATGGCGCAGTAAAGGAAGATCACGACTCATTTGGCTCACGCAAGTGGAAGGGGGCCTCACTCAACTTAGCGGAAATGGAGGCAACTAACCAAAGATCGAGTCGGCTAGGTGGCAAAATGCTTGTTTTTTGAGGCACAGGTAAACCCTGGACTGTAGTCGGACTTCAAATAATTGCCAAGCCTCAGGGGTAAACAATTGAGTACTTTGCATCTGAAGAACGTTGGAAATATTGAAATTATTTCTAAAGTCAAATTATTTCCAAAAATACTGCTGTATTGCAAAAGTTGTGCTTGATTTGAAAATAACTTTTGGTCGAAATAAACCATCTTAAGCGGCTGGTGTAGAGAAATTAAAAAGAAAAAGTTCATGAAACTGACATGCTAATATAGAACAAGGGCTAACCTGAGCTTGTTCATTCACAGATGAGTGGATGGCTGCTGTTATCCAAAGTGTTCCTGAAAACCCGAGAATCTCAACTCTTCACAGAGCGAATTGTATGCTTACAAGGTCTATCTCATCTCGTTTTTATCTCGAAAGCTATGTTAGAAAGAAAAACTGTAGGTTTTCGTGTTCCAAAAAGCCACAGCTAGTCATTGATTTGGAGTAGTGGCATAATTGGTCCTACTTCTTTGAAAAAAAACAGGCTAACAAGAACTTTATGATGAGTAAAGTTAAGACGGACATGATAACCGATTTCTGTGGCCACAATTGGGTGAGTTGCACCTGCACGAATCTTTGGATAAGGTAAGATAGCGCAACATGTCTAACCAGTGGTCGCAGCTGCGAGTTGACGCCTTTTTTTTTTAGGAACTGTTAATGATCGTTATTAATGTAATGATCTGTAATCGATTGGCGTACTTCACATATGTACATATGCATATCGACCTATTCGTGAAATAGAGCCTTAATTAGTTGACAATGTATTGCGAAATCCGGGTCAGAGGATGGGATACTGGGATACATTGCCACCGTGAAAAGCCATTTGAATGAAATTATTTTTTATGAATAACTGAAAAGATACAGCAAAAAGATTGAAAAGTACTGAACGGTATAGTGTTAGTAACAATTTCAAAAAGGAACCAGTGGATGGCTGATCCTAACAATGCACGGCTCAATCGCCGCAGAGCAGATTCTAACCATGCAATGCTGTCCGCCTCTCCACAATGGAAAGCAATGGCGGGGCTAATGGGTTGGGAGATAGGTCAGAAAGGAAAGTGAGTTTAGTGGATGAAAATCTCTCACAGTTTCTGCGTATGTGCTCAGGGCAATCTTGGAAAGATTCCCGCCTTCTTGTGAAAAAGAACCCATAGGGTACCATTTTACCATTTATGTGGTAATATTTTGCATCTCCTACCATAATTCTGGTTACTTTTAACAATCAATAATATTTCTCACTAGTGACATTCTCTAATTACTTGTTAATAAAATATATTCATAGGAATTGCAATGAATCATACACATTGTATGATACCCTATCCATTGTCCCTATTGCATTTCTACATCTACTTGTACTTCTCTATTTTACATATACAGATGTAGGCAGTTTATTCGTTGATCGTGCCAAATTCACTTCGCACATTTTATTCGACAGTGACATCATTACTCAGAGGAACAAAGACGAATATTTCTGAAGAAACTGAATCCACTTATTTGAATTTGAATCTAAGTAACAGATCTTGGAGAACACTTGCATTCCTAAATCTAGTTTTTGAGTTGACATTCAACCGTTTTCAACTTAGCTTAAACGTACTTAAAATATCAATTAAAATCCAGAACAGCATAATTTAATCGTTTTAACGGACCGATTTCTTTTATTACCATCAGCACACTTACACGCATAAATCTGAATTTAACTGCACTAAAGTTAAACTTAAGGGTTATTCGTCTCAAAGCACTTTGATTTATATACACACAACCGGCAATTGACTTCATTCACAAAAAAGATTCACTACAAGTAAAACTTAAATAAAAGCCGCCACTCAAAGCAAATAAATATCCATAATACGCTCGCGATTAACTCGTATCTAAAACTGCAAACGAACTACAGTATCATCTTCCAAGCACAACAAACTCAACCCTCCGTTCGCTGGCTACCTGGCCCATCGAATGGAAGAATTCAATTCGCGGTGCTAATTAATAAAATTAAAAAAAATTACACAAAATAAACTAAGCAAATACTATCCCGCAGATAAACACAGATCGTTCATCTTGTAGATAAATATTTCGGCTGATGTTAGCACCTCGACGACAGTATCTCTAACAAAATTGCTATTTGTTATCTTAAATGATCTGGTTCCTTCCGCGATGTGTTGGTGTTTACCTACCTCACCTTACCAGCTTCCAACAGTAGAGGTATGAAATTAACGGAAATTAATTAAATGCATGTGCTATATGATGACCCGAGAACCCTCGTGTGTTGAGGTTTCTTTGTTTTTAATGCCAACGATAGGGTGCAAATTGCCGCGGAAATTCAATTAAGCCGAAATAAAAAAAAAATTAAAAAAAAAACATTCTACAGCAAACATGTGATTCCTTCCAAAATGTGGAAATGAATTACGCGACGTACTAATTAAATATTAATTAGTCCCCGGTATAAGCGTTGGATTAACTATTGACTAAGGTTGGCACTGGTAAACATAAGACCGCATACCCTATGTGATAAGAATAATCTGTGAAATGTGCGTGGTGATGTTTACATTAGGCCTACTCGAGCTGTTAAGAGTCAACTTGTTACACAAACACTTCAGCGGTCTTTGGGTGCTGCTCACATGGATTCCCGCCGTAAAATACACAAACATGACGTCATAACATTGAATATCTTTCACAGTGGCCACATTTCGCTTACTCACCACTTTTTGATTAGTGTTTCTGCCGTTCAATGTCCACATGGGGTTGTTTTATCCACTTTTTACTACGCGACTAATCAACAAAATAAAAAAAAACTAAAACAAAATAAAAACAATACTAATTGTTTATGAAACAAATCAACTTAAGTATCAGAATAACGACACGAAACGTCTTCAGTCAATTTACTTCACTTGACATTTGTGACTCTTTTTTTCTGTAGCATGCGCGGTAGGTACGTTGGAAATTCTTTTAAGGCTACGGCGAATTTTCTCTTGAATAGATTTCCATGATGGATTTTGAGAACAGACAGGCTGTTCTCTCAGTACGCGGGAATCTATTTTTATTCGAATCTATTTCTTGATTATTTGTTTGATTTTTTATGTGTTCGCACGCTTTGGTTCAAGGACTGACGGAGCTATAGTCTGATGTGGAAATTTTATCTGCAATTGTGTAACTTTGATTAGTTGATTGGTCAAGAGACCGACTAATTGGCAAAATGTATTTGCATTTTTATACTGCATAGGAACGGGATACGAAGTCATATCTGTCGGTTTTCGATTACAAAATTTCCACTTAAGGGCAATTCCGCGATGGTTCTTGTTACAATTTTCTCTGAAACTACTCGTACATACACACATGTAAATAGTTTCAACGGCAATAACCATGGACACTTGAAAAACATACATATCTGAAGGCGCCGTGGCTCAGTGATCAGTACGTTGAGTGGAGGGTTTGAGGTTCGATTCGAATCTCAGAAATCACGGACACGGTCACGATCTCTCGCAAATGTCTGACAAACGTTTGAGCGGAATAACTGTCATAAGTTTCAGCAAGGAGCAAGGTACTGAATGGCCTCGTACCTGCATGCAATATTGGTGTAAGAGACAATTGACCAAATCTTCACATTTCGACGGATAGAGGAGGAAACTTATGCCCACAAAATCGAAACCCACCATCTGCTTATCGATGTCAAAGTTGCCTATGATGACTGGATAGAGATGGAACCTTGTCTAGCATTGATATCCCTACCAAGATCGTTCGCCTGTGCAGGATTAGGATGGAGGAAATTCGCATCTAAGTCGGTAGGGACGCCCCCGAACTTGTATTTGATGTCAACAAATGTCTTAGCCAAGGTAACATGACACCGTTGTCGGATCTTAATTCGTAAATTTGCGGCAGCAAAAACCATGTTTATAGTTCTATACCGCTTACTAATCACAGTAACAGTGCTTTCGACGCCGTTCTCGAAAAAAATGGTTTCCTCTGTAAACACCGCACAAAACAGTGATTTTGGGAGAATGTACATACATACATAATGACTTTTTATGCACTACACGCGCATTTCAGTGCTCCAGAAGCCATACTCGTCATTTTGTTTATTCACGTATCCGTATAGATGGAAATGCGCCTAGTCACTAATGATGATTTTCATCGCGGTCGAGATTTAGAAGGGCTTGGCTGTAATTTACGTGCGATTGGCAGCTTGCAACCAATATCCGATGCACTGTTTGCACTTTGTGCGGGTATATCCTCAAGTTTTTCAAAATAAGGACCGCCCATTGGTACTCGATTAACGGCTGCGCTGGGGATGGCCGACTTGATTGGTAAACGACTAACAAAGGCCTCGTAGGTGGGGCATATCTAGATAGGTGTTGGTCCTCTATAGAACGAAAAAGAGCCACTGCAGCCGAATAACTAGCAGCTCTGTTGGTAAGTCCTAATTCCACCTCCTCATGGTGTGTTCGTGGGAATTTATCTGGAAATTGCGAACGGAAGAGCCATCTACGCCACAAAATAGGATAAGTGTCGGCTTACCTGAGTGTGCGCCATGGCTCAAATGGTTAGTGCGTTGGATCGCTGAGCGGGAGGGTCGACGTTCAAATTCCAGAAACACCAACAAGGACATGGACTACAACGCCCCGGATGCGGACAGATACTTTGTTGACGACCTTAAGCTATCGCACACGGACAATGATCGGTTTCTGAAATGTTAAAACCCTCCTCGACTCACCCCAGGATGGGCATCCAAACGCCAGATACTGTCAATTAGAGCGTGAGTTCACTCAATATAAAATACATACATAAGTAGACATCTTGAGGCTGAGTGAAATAAGATGGTACGACTCCCCAACAAAAAACACTGTCATGCCCTACTCTGGTAGACAAGGTGGGAGCGGCGGGAGTTGAACTGATGCTAACTCCAGCAGCACGAAGCAGCCTCATAACCTGGAAACCTCAGAGTGATCGGATATTATTATGACTCCAGAGCAGGGTAAGAAAAATTACCACCATACAGTATTATGCCTCGATTGAAGACACGTCTGAGGATGATAAGGACAATTTTTATAGTCATTTAGGCTCCATCAATAACCAAACGCCTAATGGTGTCATCGTAATGGTGATGAGGAATCTTGACACCAAGGTAGGAAGGGACAATACTATTCTTAAGCACGACGGGAGTTTACGGTCTTGGTGACCGGAATGAAGACTGAGAACGGTATGTGGATTTCTGCAAAACCAACCTACCAGTCATTGCGGGTTTGCTGTTTAGGCATAACACCTACCACAAAATCAGTTGGGTATCAACTGACAGGCAGCAAACAAAAAATTGTCTTCTAGACGTCACCATCCTATGTTAGCTATTATACGCCTTCGTACTGCATCCGTCAACAGTAATCGCTTAAACTTGTTCAACGTTACCAGATTCAATACTGCCAGGCTTAGGTATCCGCAAATGGGCCAACAATGCAGGGACCATCTTGTCAGAAACAATCAGCAACACAATGCACGGAAGCGTGCATGACCACTGGAATGGTGTGAAAAAATTATTTACAACTGGAGCACGCAACTATGTATGTCGGTAAAAGGCAGAATATCCACCGAACATGGCTATCGGCAGACACCTGGATACGAATCGATGAGCGTAAAGCAATCAACGCTCGTATTGCAGCGGCCTCAGCAGTAGAGAGTGGAATAGTAGAACTTAAACCCCAATATCGTGTGAAAATAAAGGAAGTGCAGCTTAGTGTAAGATGGGACGAACGTCAGTAGACCGATTCTCATGCGTCAAGGGCTGAAGAAGCGGCAAGCAGGTGTGACAGTATGACTGTTTATAGCTGATTGTTGGTCGAAACTCCATACAACATCCAGTGGAGAATTTAGATGGTAACCCTATGATTTAGGATGATGATCAGTTCTCTAGATTCAGAGATCGTTTCGCTGCAGTCCTTAACCACTTACACGACGGTGATATGATCTCGAACCTTGATGAGGCTTCCGAAAGAACAAACTCCTGAATACGCATCGAACCTCCCAGTAAAACCGAAATAACAGCAGCAATCAAGACTCTCAAGAAAAACAAAGTGGTGGCCATTGCCGGCATCTCTGTTGAACTATTCCCAGCGGCGCCAAACATATTACCTAGAAACATATGAATTGGAACGAATTAAGGAACATTAAGACTTAACCGTTGTCGTCGAGCAGCCAGGCTTTCGTGCTGGATCCGCCTGCACCGACCACATAAACACTTTACGGGTCATAATAGAGCAATGCGTCGAGTATACGTCTCCGCTGTACTTTTCAACGACTTCGAGAAGACTTTAGAGCTTGAATCGACATGCTATCTAGTTGGCCTTGCGCAGGATAGGCATCCCAGAAAAACTCATAGCTATTAACAAGGCTACATACAAGTGAGGTAAAGACCACGTCCTACATTACAATGGAAGGGTGTCGGAAGATTTTAAAGTCCAAAGTGGAGTACGCCAGGGGTGTGTACTGTCACCTCTATTCTTCTTGGTGGTCATCAAAGATGAATTCCGTGCAGCATTGTGGGGATGTAACAATGAAATTTGACGGACTATAACAACTTGTCTTAAACAGCTCGACTACGCTTACGATGTTTAAAGGTCGGATAATGGACCTTCGTCTGATGGCCCAAAATGTAGGAGCTGAGGCATACAAAGTGGGGCTTAAGATAAGCACAGCCAAAACAAAACCCTGAGCACTTTTCACGTTCATGCTCAACTCAACATTGCCGAACAGGTATTCGAGAAAGTAGACAACTTTCTATACTTAGGGAGTGTGGTTTCGGCTGACCACGGTGGCACCAAACTGGATGTATGCAGCAGAATCTGGAAGACAAGAGCTGTGTTCGGAATGCCATCGAGAGTCTGGAGAAGGAATGTTCTTAGCTTAAGAACCAAGTTGCGGCTGTTCCGCTCCAACGTGGATACTGCTGTATAGGTGCAGTACTTATAAGGTAGATATCACTACTACATGCAAGCTGCAGACTGTCGTAAACAGATGTCAAAGAATTATCTTCAGGATCTTTTGTCCCAATCGCGTCTCCAAATAACAACTTTATCTGAGAACGGGACAAGGACCTATACAAATTAGTGTTCGACGGAAAAAGTGGCAGTGAACTGGACGCATTCTACGGCACAACGACAACTCCATTTCAAAATACGCCATGCAGTGGAATCCACTTTCTCAGGCAGGGAGAACACCGGAAGCCGTAGGCGAACGTGGTACAGGACAGTCGAGGAGGAATCTAGCTCTTTAGAAACGAGTTGCAGAACTCCGAACGACAACTCGCGCAGGTGTTCTTGACGACCTACGTTCCTCACGGGGTGCAAGGATTTAACAACATAACACAAGGAGTGTATATTGTATCAGAGCCCAGCAATGCACAGTTATAATTTTGTGGTTGTGAGGGACTTTGTTTGTTCTCTTCTGCATAGACGGTGAGTGGATGAGAAGGTTTATCTTTCTTAGTACAGCGACATCGACCTAACCAGAAGGTTCCGCATACATGGGTTAAGCTTAGACATGTAAAGCGGATATCAACGCTTTAGCTCGGAAAGCCTTCGAATCCACCCCAGTACTCGATAGAAGAAGGTCTTCGAATAGGTAGCGCATACAGGTGGGAGCGAACCTTAACTAACTTGGCTTTAATTTTTAAAGGCAGCTGGCTAACAACTGAGCCGGCTGAAAAGGTAACAGTCCACCTCGGTCTGTTAAGCCACTCAAGTACATATGTAAGTAAGTTTTATTGAAAAGTTGTGTTTGGGTGCCCCAACTTTCAACCCTACTAACTAAACGCACATAATCTGGACTGACTCGCCCGGTGTAAGTTCAAGCCCTAGCGGAAAAGCAACCATAACCACCAAGCATAGCAGATAAATCAATAAAATATTCCTTTCTCCAACCACTACACTAAAAAGGGGCTAAGGGGCTAAAAAAAATTGCATTCAATGATAAACTTGGTCATCAGCCGATAAATATATTCAGTCTTCAGTTCCGTTCCTGGCTAATTGCATCACTCTCACAAGGTTCCTTCCATAAACACAGCTGAATGACTCCTATACTCCAAGAGGAAGTCTCGTAAAATATTCTCATTTCACTTGCATAGCATCAATAAATTGTTAAACAAATTCATCCAATTTGGTATCCAAATTTAATCAAACCAAATCATTGATGAAAGTTTCCAGGTTGGCACTTCACCAAAGATTTATTCTGTGATATGTAATAAAAGTTACCATGGGGAGGTCTGTGGTTGAGTTCATAACAAATCGCCCTAACTACCTACATACAATACGGTACAATACACAGGTACAGGTAAAAAGTATCTTGCTGAGGACCCCATCGTTGACTTTCTAAGTAATTTGTTGAGCTTTCAAAACCCTACACATGCACACTATCCTCCTTCTCATTGAACACAAGCTGAAAGGTACGCCCGACCTAATGGCGTGCAATGGATGACCTGCATTGATAGTAATACACAACACACGAGAAGTATAAAATTGAAATACTATCCAACTTTCAGGTGATATAAATTATTAACAAAAATATTTCAAGTTCTTGTGGTATACAGCTCTCGGAAAGTTATTGTATACGATGGTAGCCCAGTACCTAGCTAGGAAACGGAAGTTCATCACATGCATAACAGTCAAGCAGCATAAAAACACCGACGAGCATAACTTCTCAAAGGCAAGAAACGAGATAAGATTTCCTTCGCTTGTGTAGTACATGGTCATGTTTTCAAAATATCTTAGAAGTTTCTATTTACTTTTCAATGTCGGAAGTAAGGTGTGTGCAATGAGCTATGAGGCTGAGGTGAATAACGGGGGAGAAATTTGTTCAGGTTAATTTGCTCGAAAGGGCGAAAGTTATGATCCTGATAAACACGTTACGGGGGAAGTTCTTTCTTTTTTTTTCCTCATGAAACTTAATCAAAAATGGATTCAGCAGACATTTTGAAGGTTCAAAATAATCAAATTATTTGAATTAGCATGGCGTTGATAATTGACAAATGATTTTGTTTAAAAAAAACTAACAAACGAGTATGAAGGCTAAAACTGACTCAGCGTTAAGCAGCTTACAGAACCGATTTATTTGGATACGACAGCAATAACAAACTAAATCTGTTTAGATGTAAGAAAATAACACCTAAAAAGGTAGACGGGCTATAGTACGAGTGCTCCTAGAAGATAGTGCATACACCTGTCAGTGAAATAAGAGTGCAATACGAGAATGATATTGGGCACCTTAGGACCAGATATTTGACGAAGTAAGGAGTTTTTATCTAATAGGTGCATTTATTTACACTCTAAGAATAATCTCGTGTTTGCTTGCATTAGTATCCTTGGTTTAGCTAGGTTCTGGCCATGGTAATGATGGAAACCAGGACAGTTGCTAGACGGATAAATGAAACGGTCGGCGGACTGAAGCACACAGAAGTTGTGAACTAATTCAGAGTGATGTGTGACTGGGGAAAATAATAGGGGAAGTTGCCTAAACCTTGAATGTGACTACTTTTGTTCTGTGACTACTAGCTGAATCAACTGCACCAACCGCGAGGCGAAGTCATCATCATCAGTAACTCTTCTGTGACATTCGTATTGTGTTCAATTTTTTGCTAGTCTTGTCCATCTATCGAAGATATTGAGAGGTTATACTCCAGGAATAACGTACGGAAGTTTTACCAAAAGGTAAAAAGAACGAGTCAGGCCAACAAGACCCGTATGGAAACCTGTAGAGATGAGGAAGGAAACCTTGCAGTAGAGCCACTAGCGGCGATGAAGACCAACATACCGCTGTCAGGCAGAATGCGCCATTCAACATAGACGATGATAGTCAAAACTTCCGTCCACCTGACCAAAACGAAGTGAGGATAGTAATATCCGAGCTTAAAACCAATCAAGCTGCTGGTCCTGATAGCCTACCGGCCGAGGTGTTCAAGGCAGCTGCAAATGACTAGGTAGAGAGCATACACCAACTCATTTCCAAGATTTGGTATGCCTGATGAATGGAATCTCAACATCGTCTGCCCGACCCTCAAAAAAGGAGACCCCCTCAACTGCGCCAATTTTAGAGGCATCAGTCTTCTCAACATCGCGTATAAGATCTGCCATATTGTGTGAACACCTGACACCCTTCGTCAACAACCTGATTGGCCCCTATCAGTGTGGTTTCAGGCCAGGAAAGTCCACAGTCGATCAAATTTTCACACTCCGGCAGATCCTGGAAAAAACCCAAGAAGTCCAAATCGATACTCACCATCTTTTTATCGACTTTAAGGCCGCATGTGACAGCATTAATAGAGACGAGCTATACAGAGCCATGTCTAGTTTTGGCATCCCTGCCAAACTCGTTCGTGCAGGATGGCGATGGAGAACGCTCGCTGCTCCATCAAGGTCGGTAATGAACTCACCGAGACCAAAGGATTTAGACATGGTGATGCGCTGTCATGTGACTTTTTTAATATCATCCTTGAAAGAATTGTGTGAAGCTCGCAAGCCAACACCGGAGGCACAATCTTTCAAAAGTCCGTGGAACCATCAGCTTACGCTGATCACATCAACATCATTGGCAGAAAACAGCGGGCTGTCACCGGTGCGTTCGCTTGTATTGAAACAGAAGCCGCCAAATTGGGTTTAACTGTAAATGAGGGAAAAACCAAGTATATGCTGTTATCGACGAATTGGATAGAACATCACAGTCGACAGCTATAACTTCGAGGTAATAAGGGACTTTGTCTACCTTGGCTCTGCTATTAACTCTGAAAATAACATCTCATTAGAAATCAAACGAAGAATAACTCTTGCCAATCGCTGTTTCTTTGGGCTCAGAAGGCAATTGAGTAGTAAGGCCCTATCTCGAAAGACTAAGGAAACTCTTTATAAGACCTTGATCATCCCAGTCCTGCTCTATGGCACTGAAGCATGGACTCTTTCGAAAGCGGATGAAAATATCCTTGGTGGCTTCGAGAGAAAAATTCTTCGTAAAATACACGGTCAAGTTTGCGCTGACGGGCTTTGGAGGAGAAGATTCAACGACGAAATTTACGAGTTGTACAGCGACATCGACCTAGTCAAAAACTGCGCGTGAGTCGCTTTAGATGGCTATTACATGTAGACTCTGCTCCGGCCCGCAAAGTCTTCGAATCTAACCCAGAGGGACAACGCAGTGGAGGACGACCTCGTCCAGTGCATCCACCTTTATTTATCCCATGCATCTGATTACTGCTCGATTGTCCAGTGATATTGGGATGGTGTGTCCAGTTACCTGAGGCTGTAGTGAGTGAGCAGACGCATGTAACAGAGCACGTATTAACGCTCAATTGACTCAGGTACTTGACCCCATACTGACATCTCGAGTCAAAATTAGCTCATCTAAGAAGATCCCTGCTCAAGGTCTGCCATCCACCATGGATCAATTATTTCGGCCGTCTCGGACTGATCTGCGTATGTATTCAGTTGGCTTTCTATGGTACATACCTTTCAGTAAAACTTTCTAATACCATCTAAATGATATTCTGATCCCTAATCTCATCGAAGTGACAGTTACCAGTGAAGTAAAGTCACTTTGACGGTAAACTAAAATGGAGGTCTAGGTTAAGTAAGGTAAGGTTGAAGTGGCTGTCAACTATCGCCAACACCATAATATCAAAGATAGGTTCATTGTAATGCCATACAGATCATGGAAAAATATTCCTGCCTACTGTTTGCATGTAGCGATCGGTATATCTAATGGAATGACTTCTGAAAGAATGGATGTAGTTGTTCCATAAATGGTGAGTTCGTCAACCTTTCAGTTCCCCGGAGTATCCCTATGCCCTGACCTCCAACAGAGGTGAATATTGAACCACTCTGTCATATCTCATGAGAACGTTTAACAGTCTAGAGATGGTAATGAATTTGGCGAGACGGATTTCATGGATTCGATTTGGCTATCCAAAAAGAAGCGGATATTTCTTGAAGGTATCATGTTTTTCTTCAGCCAAGATAAGACTTCGTAAATCGCTGTTATTTCCGCCTGAAATACGCTGCAACGATTTGGCAGACGGAAAGAAATGTTAAGATTAAGTTTATTAGAGACAACACCTCCTGCAACCACATCGTTGCGTCTTAACCCGTCGGAGGTCTCCCCTTAAGAGATATGTATCCCCATTCCTCAGTTATGAAGCCATTGGGTTGCTGCTGTCGTATGGTGCATCCATATTTAACGCGTACGGATTTGGAGATACCTCTTTTGTAAGTACGTGAACCCTAGTTCCACTTCACTCTTTTGGGAATATGATTTATATCCGCGAGAAATCTCGAAGCTGTAAACTATGCAAACAAAAGTACGTTTCCTTATTGAATAGTTGGTAAGATACTCTTCCCTCTCATCTTAGCCAAGAAGCGAGGAGCATTGCTCCGACTTAAGCCAAACAGCTCCTTAAACCGTTTAATAAATGGTTAAGTAGATATTTATAGAAACAGCGTGGAGCTGTTGTGGTAGTTATTGCCGTACCTACGGATTAAAATAAATAGCAATGTACGAATATATTCCCTCGAACCTGTTTAATAGATGTGTAAAGTCAGAATAAAATACTTGATAAGGACAAAGAAAAATTATTTCGAGAATAAACACCATCAACATTTCATTTGAATCTGCAACTTTATCGTTATCCTGGCATATCTTAATCCGCACGTGAAATTTATAAACGCATTTAATGAAATCCCACTAATTACGGCCAATTAGTAAATGAATACATACAGAGAAGATACACAACGCAGAAACCCTTTAACAACAAGTCGAAGCCCAAGGATGCTGATAATGTTGCTCATGTAACAGAACAGAACTCAGTACAGATACGTGCGCGCACCAAGACCAACAACAGCAGCATTCCAAGGCACACAGCATATTTATCTTTGTAAATATTTTACAATGTTTGTGTTTGGAAAATTCAATTACCAACTTTGGAATTAGTTAGCCGGGGTGTGTCATTGCAGGTGGGGTATAGTAGGCGTGTATTTGATGAAGCCGCCTAATTAAAATTACCATCGTTTCGCATCAGACGCATAGCGAGCAAATTGTGTTAATCCAAAACGATAAACGGTTGATTGTCGGTATGGTTAAACGATGGGAAGGCGTTCTTCGAGGTGTTGCTGCATCCATTTAACTTATGTATCCCGAAGTACAAATTTTAAATTATGTTTGCTAATAACTTTACAATCATAAATTTTGTATAAATAGTCGCCGCGGTATGGGTTGTTGGGTTGTGCGTTATGAGCGAAAATCTTTCGCATAATTAGCAATGTCCACAAAGCGAAGTTGTTTTGAAGCGGTTTGGGTTAAGAATTTACTCACGTATATTTCAATGGAAATAACAAAACTTTGTCTTTCTCTCGAACATAAATTTAAATCTCAAAATGTCAATGTATCTTGCCCAGTAAGGATTCTCTATCTTAAAAGTCTTATGGCATCTCGTATACATGTTAAAGTGTAATTTAAGTAAGGACAACCAACAGCTACGAAAATTTATGCATTTATGCCTTATTCTTCTCTGTTACCAAGCTCAGAGAATTTTGTGTCCCGGAAAAGGAAAGGGAACTTAATCCCAGGCATACCAGACACTATCAGGTTCCCTATACTACCAGGCCTTCCTTTATACTGGTTGGAGAAATTGTTCGATTTGGTTCATTTCTGTGCTATCTTAGATTGATAATTCTTTGGCGAGGCTCGAACGTATAGAGGCCAACAAGCGCATTACCTACTGCAGTCCATAGCATCAGCCTACCTAATTCGGTTATGCTTCCATCATTGCCGAACTCAGAAGGTTTTGCGAGGCTTGTGAGGTTTTGCGAGACTATCTTGCGATGCTAATGAAAAAAAAGGAAACCATCTTCTCGACTTAATACTATCGTTGGGTATGATCACTAAAATATTGGCTCCGGGCAAACTTTTGCTTCGGCAAAAAGGAAGGAGATATTTGACTTGACTCTTCAGAGTATCTAGCTTCGTCCGTATCTAGGTTAGTCCAGTAGGTATTAAACTCCTGTCGTATCTGCACAGTGATTACAGCTTTAACAGCTGTCAGAAGATCTCTATTGTGTTTTCAAGATTAGATCTTTGTAACTAGCTCCTTTCCTCGCCAGTTCATCTGCCTTTTCGTCCCTTATTGCGACTTGCAAAAGAATTCAGTTCGATTTGCCTCTCTTCACTATCATCTACTGTGAGTATTTCTATTGATTTCATTATTGCAAAGACTTCTGCTAGGAATGCCATTATAAATGGTTCCAGATGAATAGCTTTGGCTATACTGTTAACCCATTAGAGTTGTTTGTCGTTCGTTAATCTAGTATCCCCTTGTGGTGAAAACGTTTTTAACGAAGATATAAGATTTTTTTCAACAACATCATTTGGACGATCGATAGGTGGTGTCTTTTTCTATGTCATGCGTGTATGCCTTTGTTCAAATAGCCCTGGGTTCTGAGCCTCTTGCCTGAAAGGCCAGACTTATTACTCGCTTCTAAGTGCACTGCTAAGTTACATATTTAAGATACCTTCCACGGTCGTAATTGGTGTTGAGTGAACCTGTTTCGGTTACAAGCCCCATGACTTCCAGATGGCCCTCCCGCATATCCAGTACGTTCTTTTGGCTTTGGCGACTCTTTCTTCCAGGTTATTTCTCTAGGTCAGTGTTATGCCCAGGTACTAAACGCTGCTGTCATGGACTTGCAATAGTGCTTCTCCTAGTTGGGTTACTGGTCTTATTCGTCTTAGCTTCTAGGCCATTTACATATGGTTCGGAGTGCTTTTTGCATTAGCTCCCTATGATATTCAGGTGTCATCATTTTAATTACACAGTACAGTTTTCATGTGGTGCTTTAAGCAGATTGTCCATTATGGGCCCCCAACAGAAGAGGAGGTATTATTCCCGCTGTAGTATTGCAGTGCGAACTATCCACCTTCTTGCTTCGTCTTCCAGTGAAGCTTTGATTATGCTGCCTAATCGAATATGTTCTAGCCGATTGATTTTTGTTTAACTTTTAAAGAGAGTACATCAACAATTTTATATTTTTTATATAAATGAGTGCCCCTTCGATATCAAAAAAGACGCCTACGACTGATTCCTTGATCTCAATGGCATCTTCTATTGTGAAAACAACTCGGTATACGAGTAGTTCCGTCTCTACTAATTTTCCCTTGAGATATGCGTGCAGTGCTGATTAGTGTACAGCCCTGTATTTGCAATCTGTGATCTAAAAGAGTTATCACAGATTTTCTCTTATAATTTAAGAAGAAAGGACGTCAGTTCAATGGGTTTATAACACTTTGCCGTCGATCTCTCTTTAGTTTCGGTAGTTGTACCACTTTCAAATCCTGTCATTGTGTTTATGTGTTTTCGAGATTGATCTGCATTAAATAGTTTGTCAGTGTCTTTCCACTCTGTCTCAACCCAAGTAAGCCCACTCTTACTAAGCGCACTCTTCGAGGGCGTGGCTGTCTCACTGAAACAGTGTGGGAAGTGCTTCTCCAAGGTATCTGCTCTATTGCCAAATTGCCACTCATCTGTAAGATCTGGTAGCTTTGTGGTGCCTTGGACAAAATTTTCTTAGTTCACGCTGCCACATTTTTGTGTTATACGTTGGTGCAGAATATTTCCCACGATACCGCTTAGGTCTTAAAGCTTTATTAAAACATAGTCCAGCAACCGTGCTTGATTTTTTAAGGTCACCAATCCACCATTTTTGCTTTGCTCAAACACACTCCCTGATAAGGAAACGGAAACTTTCATTTTTCTGCTAGCGAATTCTTTCTGGGTAATAAGAAAACCAATTGATCAAGTTGAGTATTCTAAAAACCGGAGAGTTCGGCATATCTAGTTTACTGGCACCAATACCTGATCACCAATTCGGGTTCAGAGTCAAGCATTTCACAATTGACCAGGATTATAGAATAACCGATGAAATTGAAAAGAGATTTGCTCTAGCGCTTTTCTTGACGTCTCTCAGGTCTTCCACAAGGTTTGGCACGATGGATTGAAGTACAAGCTAAGACAGGTTCTTCCGGAACACTTATATAAGATCTTGGAATCCTGCCTTAAAAACAGATTATTTCGTGATAAACACGGGACTGAATATTCCGAGTTCAAGGAAATCGCCCCCGGAGTTTCACAAGAAAGTGTCCTTGGTCCCATTTTATTTTTGCTGTACACTCGGGACATACCCCAAACTGAAGGCACCGTATTAGCTACATACGTTCGCGGATGATACGGCTAGGTGCTTTTGCCGAAAATCTACCTGCCTCGCGCAAATATTCAAAAACAAATCGAAGCTCAAACTACTTGTTAGAAAAACTTAGTTTTAGTAGATAAGAAAAAGGGAAGGGTGAGTTGGGTTGAGTTGGGTTGGATCTGACACTACTATGAGTACACGGTGTCTCATAGTGTCTTATGAAGATTCTCACCTACCCACGAAAAAAAAAAATATACAATCTGGTTTATTTCAGCTGTGGAAACAGATGCAGCTGTAAAATATACTGGCACAAAAAGGCTATGTCTCTTAGCTCCAACATTTTTTTCTTTTTCATTACGTTTCTTTAAAGAATGGATCCATACCTGAACTACGATTCTGAGAGGTCTACAGCTACCGCTGCTATCATCTCTTTATTTGACTCCAAACGTTTGTTAACCATTTTTGGATTATATTGTGCCCCGATGTATATTTTTTTAGGTGAACCAGTTGGTTATAAGACAATTTAAGACAGGTTTTGATTGTAAGGTGGACTTCAGAAATAATATTGACGTGATTTCTTTTAAGGAAATACTCTAATTTGAGTTTGAATTGGCTTATATCGTTAGCATTTTCATGACACATCCGAAAACGTGTCTTTGCGACCAAAATCGACGTCATTTTCCAACTTTTTTACAGTCCACACAGAAAATCGAAGCTGATTGTAATTGGCTCAGCTTTTGAGTTAGTTAGACCTTGTAAAAAAAAAATCCGAGGTATCTATGTAATATTTTCGATGAGCCGATGTTCAATTGCTGACTTCTGCGACGAACTGATGTTATTGGATTTTAAGCACATATTGATAACAGAAACACCGTAGGAGCATGCAGGTAGCTTTTGTCGTTCATAAGACTGCTAGTTACATGAAGTTTCTTGAAAAAAATTCTTATTCCAGTTGCTGAAGGAATTTTCAGTATTTTCAATTTTTTTCGCAGTTTCTGCAATACAACAAACTTTTCGAAATAATTTTTCAATATTTGCCAGCATTTTAAGAGTCTCAGGTTTTTTCCCGTTGCCGCTTGACATACCATGTCTGTTTTAAGCGCGTTAATATTCCTACGCTCATGTCCTTCCTTAGTCATGTGAGAAGGGCTATTCTAGGAGAGTACTTCTCTGGCTTTCTAAATGAAAATCTGCAAGCTTCAATGGCTTCATTAGTGGTATCATAATGAACCAATCTTAGTCTGAAGATGGCAATCTGAATGGATGTGATAATTAATCATCGCTGTAATCGTACAGTGTTAGTCCTCAGTAGTCTACTTTAATTGCATCTTTTTCGAAGTTCCATGCTCTCCTTCACATTTCTACTTTTCTTAAATTGCAAATTCAAATGCATATCCTAACATTTGCAGACATATTTAATTAGTAAACGGACGAAGGACACAGCATTCAACTCAAATACACTGTACCGATCCGCATGGCCTTCTGCATGAATTTATTTCCTTCCGGTGAAATGTACTTTTTTGTTTGTCATAACTTGATTTCATCATAACTTAAGTGAGTGCATGCATTATCTTTTATATTCACAGACACACTCGTATCCTCCGGAAACTGTTCGCCGATGTTTGTTTGTACAACCCTGAGTCTATTTGTTCGGTCTTAAATGAATCTGCGGTGCAAATGTTCACATACCTTGACTGAACCACCTTCTGACAAGTTCTTCATCTGCTCATCCATTAGAACGGCTTTCATATACTGATAGATACATACATTCACCTCCTTCGCACTTTACGTCAGAGCCTACCTATATACTCTACCACATCTAAGTCGTGATGGGGTATTCATTCACCAGAACGTCTTTCTTTCGTGTTCAGATATCGTGCAGATAGAAGTCGACATAATGATACCGACAAATGCTCCTGATGCTGATGCTGATGCTGATGCTGATGACGACAAGGAGCTAAGTTGGGTTTTTCCATACACAAACAAATGAGTGAAGTGCAGGGAAACTTTGGTCTATGAAAGGATACCCATTCGACAGACAGATGCAGATTCACTTCTCACAGACGGACTGCTGTAACTCATGGGGATTCTTCTAAGTTCATTTCAATTAAGAAACTTTGAGTGCACGAACCCAGTAGTTGGATGAGGCATGCATTTGTTTCAGTGGCAAGGCTCCTTTGTCTAGGCGTCTCAATGTGTGAACGTTAACATTTCGAACGAATAAATAAAATAAAATTTTCGGAAAAGTTGTAGCAACTTGGCCTCCGTTGTAGTTCTTTCTCCACTGGGTTCGGCTCATACCAGCCAGCCACCCTGTTTGCAAAGTTAAATTGCCGGTTTCATTAAAACAAATTCTGACAACCGAAATTTCGTTTTGTTGTGGCTGCCATGGCTGTAGTTGCACATAAAGAAACTGTAGACTCCTAGTATATGCCCCAGTACATTGGGTGCAATGGAGAAAATGTGTGGTTAGCAACCCCTTAGACAGCATAGTGCCTCTAACGTCCTAGTTGGGGTGCAATATTGTTATGACAGGCAAAACTTTTGCAATAAATTTCGAATAGAGTGGCAATTTTCAGAATACCTAGGTATATTCAATTTAATTAACGACAAAGCGTGTGTGGGTGGATATGAGAGTCCTATGTGTTTTGCTAGTACCAGGTGATGTGACGTTGACAGTTGTAAGGACTTTAATTTATGGCAAAGGACTCGGAAAACGATTTGTGTACTGCAATGTACCAGGCCGATGTGAAAACTTGAACTCTAAGACCGGGTCTTCTGTATTATTGAACCAGAGCGGCTATCAACATGATGTAGACGAGGTCGTCAAGACCTTAAGTGCAAAAGAAGTTAGAAATCCCTTTTAAAGATGACTGTTGGCAGACACCTGGAGATGTATCGATGACCGTACAACACTCAATTCTCAGTTTGCAGCTACGTCGGCAGTAGAGGCACTCAAGAATGATTCGCAGTAACGCGTGAACAAGGATAATGAGTAGCGCGACATACCAGGCGTACCTGTATCAATGTACTCTCAGTGATGACTGAAGCAAAAGCATGCAGATGTAACCCTAGGAAGGTAATTCATAGAAATTCCAAGCGACAATCAATGAAGATTTAAGATGACAAGTTCTTCTTCTTCTTATAACCTATATTCGCTTGTGGGTTCTAGGGCCTCTACTTCGCCTACGCCATAGGTTACGGTTTCTTCTCGACTGCTCTTCACCATGTTCTTCTTAGACAGTCGTGTACATATCCTGCCATTCTGGGTTCAATTGCATCGCATGGGTAGCTAGGGAACTGTAACATTTTAGGAACGTGTAAGCATGAGTAAGCTTCGTCGTCCCTATTTCTATTGAGTTACTTCTACTAACCGACTAATATAGTAGAGGATAAGCCAGAGCTCGGATTAAGCGGATGACATCGTACTATTAGCCAACAATATTGGACACCGTCAAATGATTACAGATGGCTTAGTCGTATAAGCATTGAGGCAGTGCCAAACACAAGGATTCAGATCCACAATCCAGAAGTCCATTCTTCTACAATAGCTCCGAAATTAAATTCAAGTTACAGACAAGTTTAACAGACAGATTGGCTTTGTCACATCTTAAGAATTTGGTGGTGGTGGTGGTTACAAATGAAGAATTCCCGTAGAGCACTAATTAAGAAGACAAAAACGGCCAAGTGAAAAGAAGGACAACTGATTGGGACACGCAATAAGGAACTATAACTTCAAATCTCAAAGCCAAATGGACCGTATCCAGGAAGATATGGTCCACTTATGATGCAGCCAGAGTAACTCCAAAATAGATCCTATCCTAGTTGTTACATGCACGGGCCAATGGCCTGTCGGGGCCAGATTAGGTACTTCATTCAGTACATATCATAGCTGCAAAAATAAAGTAGGAAGGTACCGTTTTCACTTTGTGGGAAAACTTTCTACAACGACCTTACAGAAATCTCTTAGAAAGAAACTGGTGGTTGAATTAGATCTCAATATTCCATGTGGTGGATATAAAATCTTTTTTTTCTTTCAGATGTGAAACACATTGACTGCTCACGTGAGTTGTGATTACACAAAACGAGACAAATGCGTCCATTGTGTCCTCAGCAAATAAACCAAGATCGTAACATCTATGCCTGTACCTACCTAGATGGTGGATACAAGTGGAATTGGATCCCAAATTGGCGTATATTACTCGCGGCGAATATCTTGGGTTAGGTATGAGGGCGGGCGAGGAGAGAATTGCTCCCCGCCACACTCAGGTCAATGTTGACCCATTGCGATGGCCTTTCGGGGAAAGGATGTCCCTTGCCCATTGAAACCCGTTTCCAATGCTAATTTGCTCCGATAATTATTGTTGCGAGTCTTTGCATACAAACCATCCTGAGGACTTGATAAATTTCATTATCTTGTCTGATGGCGTGCTGTCGAGTTCATCTAGGTCTTGGAAAAAGTAGCTCCCTAGGAATTCCTTCCTGCTGTGTTGGAGACCAGGGCAGTGGGTTGTGTCATCAAAAGCTCCCTCGTCATCGCAACCTCTGCAGAGTTCTTCTTCCGTCAGACGTAGTTTTTTCAAATGATACCGTAGAGAGTTACGCCCCGTGATAACCCCAACGAGGATGAAAAGGGATTTCCTGTCTTCCCGTGTAAGTCTCTCAGTTCTGCATTTATCGAAGGACGGCCATAGTTTCCTTGTGATTACACAGGAATCCAAGGAGGTCCATCTGGTGTTTGCCTCCTGTATGGCTACTTTCCCTACTTCAAGCTTAAGTGCGCAAGGCGAGATGTTCACGAGTGGTTCTGTTTGTCTTGAAATGGCTGCAGAACCCTCTCTTGCTAATTCATCAGCTATCTCTTTACCTGGTATACCCTCATGTCCGGGGACCCAGCAGAGCGATGCCTTGTGCTGTGTTCCAAGAACCTTAAGCTCTTCATGACAGCACTTCACAAGTTTCGATTTAATTTCTGTGGCAGTTATTGCTTCTATGGCTGCCTGGCTGTCGATAAAGAAGGTGATACCCTCTTGTGGTATTGGCCTTACTGCAGACTCACGGGCGGCTGTTGTCACTGCCAAGACATCCGCTTGGAAAACGCTGCTGTGGTCTGGGAGGCGTATTGATTTCGATATTCCTAGGGGTTCGAAGAAGATGCCTGACCCTACGCCAGTGTGTCCATTTTAGAGCTGTCTGTATATGTATATGGCAGTGGATTGTGCATTTGGTATCAGTTCTCTTAACCACTCCTCCCTCCTAGGATAGGCGCTTGAGAAAGGTCTACTAAAGTCTAAGTATGTCGTGATGTAATCCGTAATGGGTACATGGCCAATATATTTCCGAAGGATAGTCGTATGCCCTATTGCATTTGACTTCCATGTTTCTGGCTGATTCTGATGGCGCTTATGGCTGCAGATGTTTTTATGAAGATATCTAGCGGAAGCAGGTCGAGAGTAGCCTCAAGTCCAGCGGTTGGAGTTGTCCTCATCGCACTGGTGGTCCCGATGCACGCTAGTCTTTGAATCTTGTGACGGCCATTAGTTCTAGTTAGTGACCTTGTTTACCGCCGGCCACCATACAAGACTGCCGTAAGTCAGTATGGGTCTTATTATAGCCTCATACATCCAGAGAATTATTTTAGGAGAGGGACCCCGGGTTTTCCCAAAGATTCTGCTGCAGGAATAGAAGGGTATAGTTGCCTTTTAAATATTTTCATTAATGTTCATTCTCCAGTTTAGTTTCTTGTCTAATACAAGCCTAGGTACTTTGTGCTGTCGGAGATCTTAAGCGGGGCTGCCTCCGACAGATGGCGTACTAAACTGTGGTAACTTCCTTTTATTTGTGAATAATACGAGCTCGGTTTTCTGGGGGTTTACCGTGAGCCCGCAATTCCTGGTCCAGATGTCAAGGGATTTGATGGCCCCTTCGACTTGTTCACTGAGTGTTGGGAGGAATTTGCCTGTTGCCAGTATCACAACGTCGTCTGCATAAGCAGTGATTCTGACGCCCCTGTTTCTGAGCAGCTGTAGGCCTTCGTTAAGAACATTGACCCACAGCAGTGGGGAAAGTACCCCGCTCTGAGGAGTTCCCCTGGAGGAGTATGCTTCCAGCCCTGTTCCCCCAAGTTCGGTTATTATATGTCTATTATATGACTGGCGAGGCTTGCTGGTTGAAGTCCAAGTTCCCCCGGCCTGTAGCGCCACCTAAATGTGTAAGTAATCCATGGAAGAAAACCCCATTTCCCCACAAAACTATCACTCTTTACGTGGTTCATACCTAACACGGATGTGATCTCCACTTAAGTTACATATATCGTCCTGCCTAAGTTGGGTAACGTAGTTACATATGTAGAACACCACAGTAACAACTGAATTATTTTCTCTTGTTAAATCTAACCTTTTGTACTCTAGTAGAACCTCTTCTCAATTTTTTCTCGCCAGACGGACATCGAACCTACACATCGTATGTATCCATAGACGAACATATAATGCTTTCACTTGTCACCTTTCTAATCACACAATGGAATCTTTTAGCGTTGAGCCAAGGGAAGGTAGTATGTCCCTATGTGTTGTATGTCAAAACTCTGCCCAAAAAAAAATCCCTTGAGGTATTAAATAAAATTTACAACACATTACTTACGCTTCATTACTGAACGCATTCGAAAGATACAAAAAAAAAAAAGGAATGAAAGAAATAAGATTGTATCTCACTTCCCTCCGCCCCGCATCATGCACATATTTTTTCAAAACGAGAACATTTAATACCACAGAGGGTATGTTTCCATTTCAATTCACAAAAAAAGGAATGGGAGCCTAAAAAAGAAACAACACCACTACTCTCAGGTTAAAATGAAAAGGAAATGGAAAAGTTTTTAACAGCGTCAAATAGGTTGGCTTATACACAGGGAGTAGTATATCCTGTGTGATAGCTGTAGTGAATGTATTCTCGAAAGTACTCATTTATATCCGTTTTAATATTCGTAATCTCGTGAACTCATTTCAGTGATTTTTTTTTTTCGTACATATTTGCCAGCCACGGTGTTGGTGTGTGCGTGATTTACCTATGCAAATAGGAACTGGATTCACAGAAGGGATACGCTATATGTATGCTACAGCACTGTTAAGCCTCACGATTCGAGCACATCTCCTCAAATGACATAACCCATTGAAATGTTAGAATGGAAAATGTATTTACACATTTCGAGGCTAATACTGAAACCGCTTTTTCAGATACATACCATACCAGCACATCACGTTAAGAGGTTTGTATCTCACATGGGTGTCGTTTTATAATTCATTGGACCGTCTACCGAGTCAGATGTTTGACTTTGTCTCTATGGGGTTTCTATAGAATTTCCCGCAGTGGTATAAAAAGAGTGGTAACCAGAGGCGGGGTACGTAAACGAATGGAAGCTATCTAGATACTGTAAACATTTTATTTGCACAGAAGAGTCGTATTTTCCTTTGCTGTGCTTCTCTATTCAGCGTGAACTCTCAAAAGCATTTTTGCAAAGTGATCATTTAAGGGCATGGCATCATTTCGAATGGAAATTCCTTAGAATGGATGACGATGAGAGAAACCTCAGCCTCTTTAAAGTGGGTTTTGCCCGTTTCTGTTGAAATCGTCACAATAAGTTTGAAGTCAAATAATACGAGTGCTCGAGGAATTTTTTTTTTTACTAAATGAGGGCAGGGCTTAAAGTTGAATGGCTGTTGAATTGCTCAAATATGAGAATGTGTTTGCCTAAGGGGTATAGGTAGGTATGGCTCGTAAATAATGAAAAAGATATTTTGTTATTCAATAAATGGCAATATCTTTACGTTGTGATCTAGATTTTACGTTCAGAGGAATGAGAGCAAAGATTCCCACAACGTAAAAGGCTTTTCTGTGCCCACAAGGGACAATTAGCATTCACTTTTGGAAACTTTAAAGAACAAGTTATCATTTAACGAGTCTTTGTTTATTATTCTGACGAAATAAATTACGATTTCCATGCCCTGTAAAATGTCAGAGAAACATAAGACAGATGGCCTAACAAAGAGGGCGGTTATTTAATATGATGGCCTACAGATATTTTCGGTAGGTACAGATACATCATAGCTTCCGCTTTTCTAGATAGTTTATATACATTGTTGTAGCTAAGCCTCTCCACACATCTCGGCGGCCAGTGAGATATCTTCCTGGAGCCATAAATCTTACCGCGCGATCAGCTTCATCTACGCAGACATATTCCTTGTAGAGTGGTGTAGTGGTGCAGCAGACTTTGGATTAATTCCACCTCTTCTTCGGCTTCCGCCACATTGGGTTAGTAGATTCCATCGCCTTATATGTTTAGAAGCAGAATTTTCTCTGGACTTTAATTCGAAAGAGATGGAATACTACTCTCCACTTCCGGAACTGCCACTTCCCTGAGCTGGTTAGCCTTATAGGCTGTATTCTTCTCTACGTAGTTTTATATTCATAGATGTTCCATCTGTGTGCTGGTTACTAGTCCATTCATTTCGCGTCGAGTTTTCTCCGACTGACTGGATTATATCTCCAGCTGAGTGTCTGGATTTCATTAAATTCCATTCATCCGAAGCGTGGACAGTGGAGCATGATGCTAGGAGCTATGTATGCAACGTTGTTCATAGTTCACCTTTTCAACCCAATTTCTGTGTTGGGGATAATTTTGTGTATCCATCTTCCAGTCCTAGCGTTGTCCCATCGGTTTTATGGAGGGGCGTTTAATTTTATCGAATAGGTTATCGATACCGTACCAACTACGACGCTCAATAGGCTCAGATTGTCTTTAGTGTGCTTATACGAGTCTATACAAGGACAATGATATTTTTCTTGATTGTTTTCTTGCCAAGATATGAGCCGACAATAGGGACACATACAGTAATATTGAACTCACTACTGTTGCAATAAGATTCGACCACTTTGTCTTGGTCCACCAATGTCTGGTAGGATATTCAAGATGAGGCTTAAAGTTTAACCCAATGTCTAACGTAATTAATTGTCAGATTAGGTCGCATCACTACACATTCGTGTATTCTACAGCTTTGCGACTACTGATATGTACTGCTTCTGTCTTTTACTTCGGTAAATCTAAGTCTCCTCTAAATTTGTTGCCGAAACTATTTATTTCGTGAACGTGTTTCGCAACGGTCACAAGGGCGATATCTATATACTTTTTACCCAGGATGACATTGTCAATCAAAGCACATCGTCATACATGATATTCTACAGCAAAGGGCTTAGTACTGATCCTATTGGAAAGCATACTGGAAAGCATACTGAGAAATTGTAGTGCTTGGTACCTTCATCGCTTTTATATCTTAACTTTGAGTTTCTAGAGTAGTTCGATACTATCCTTAGAATAGAGTTTGGTATTTTCCTTCCTTCTAAGAAGTTCATTGCACAGGATCAACTGGCTGAATTGAAAGATTTTTAATGCCTAGTGTAATTATGACACAGTACGCTCATCGCAATCTTCGCTCCTCTATTACTGCAGAAGCGATAATAATGTACCACAATTTTTATGGTATCTAACCTCCTATGATATGCTGTGAACGGGCATTTCGGAACTCAAACTCAAATTCTGAGAATGAACCTCTCTCCTCGGCTATTGTCATCAAGCATTATGAATCACTTTCTCCAGTTTGCAACGTCGTAAAGATATGATAAAGAAGCTGCGGAGGGTATATTTCCTTTAAGGAGTAGCACCAGATGCTGCCCTTCCAATGTACTTCTTCTTTTAATCACCTGTGTATAACTTCGATAAAGATAAAGTGTCTTGCGCCAATATTCCATCTGGACCTGGTGCTTAATTATCCCTAATCTTTCTGCGCGCTACGAGCTATTCCTCTTCAGTTACCGATGGTATATTTTCGTTGTGGGTACTTCTCTGACCTCAAGAGTGTTACAAATTATTTACTACGTTCTTCATTTGTTTACGATGTTAATAGATTTCTCACCCGTTTGCTCAGGTTTGTCAACCCTTCCGTAACGCTAACCTTTTTCAATCTTCATGCGAGACTGGGACTTCAGTTTAACTTTCTTGTTGCTGAAGCAACTCCCATTCATGCTTCGAGTTAAGCCTCGACCCGTTTTCAGGTCCTAGATAGCCTGTGGTTTTGCTGGCTTTTACCGGCAGATTGTTTTGCTACAGTTGACAAAAAGTGAAACAGCTCTTCAGTGTACGACAGATCCCGAAATTATAAATCCTATTGGGTGCTCGCTGCCTATCACTCATGACACATCTGAGATTCGCAGGCCTTGCACCCAAAAAAGGTGCATCCAATCAGAAGACGATTAATTTTGCAGAATTCCAGAAAACGTTCCTTCCTTTGACATTGCGCTCACCGACGACATGGTGTCCCAACACTTGTATGACATTCGGCCCGGCCCAGCTTTCAGAATCCTCGACTCTAGTTCCAAGATAGGGAAAAATCTTACCTTCGGCGATGCGCACTTAAGTGGAGAGGGACTTCATGCAAACTAAATTACGAAACTGGAGACAGCTACATGAAAATTGGGCCAGGCTAGACACTTGCAGATTGACCCATGTGCACCATGGATTGTAGCGCAATAAAAATTAAAGATACGCAATCTAACTGCATGTACAAAATCAATAGGAATGATAATAATGAATTCTCTATGTATTTTCGAACCCAAAACAGAATAGTTTTCCTGTAAATACATCCTTTCCATACTCAACAGAAAGGCAGCAAATGTAGGTGCATAAAACCTCGTCCATTCTATTTTACTACATTGCCCGCCTTTTTGCAGGGATTATTAACTCAAGCGGATTGTACTATGAAGTACTCGTTTGCAAAATATTCGATCGCATTGTTCACCACTTGACGGCAAAGTGCAATATTATAACCACCACCCATGAAGTAAAAATAACATGAACAGCAGCAGTACCACCAGTGAGAAGCATGCTCGTAAAATTTCACTATCTGCAGTTTTCACACGGTTATGACGTCCCAATAACAGGAAAATATTTTCGATTGAAAAAAGATCCAACGATATGAAATCTGGCATCCAATTGCAAGAATAAAACCTTACAGAATGTGCCACAAAGCTAAAGGAAAATACGTAATTTGAAACTGCGGACTTCGTCCTTTCGGCGTCAAGTTGCGCTCGCTGCACCTTAAAGTACTCTTTTATATCCTTTGTGCTTTTGAAGTATGTATACATTACTGCACAACTGTCATTTCGCGTTAGTTGCGGAAATGAAAGGAAAGATAAAAATAAAAAATAACCCTGGTATAAAAAGCAAGTCAACCGAAGCTTTTTATGTTATACGGACATATCCTTCTTTATTTAACACCAAACGTACCATTTCTGGCGTGTATAAGTATTTATGTACGAATATCAAAGCCATAGAGGAACCAACAGAAAATATATAGCAATTTGACAAAAGAAGTATAATCGTGTTATAAAGCAAATGCAGTTAACGTCGTTAAACATTATCGTCACTATTAAAAAGGATTTGGTATTGAGGTTGTGAAAAGTAGAAAAAAAGTCATGTCCCCCGATTGTAACCATTTATTGAGCGACCTCATGGCATTTGAATATTTCATATACAATGGTTCAGTTCATATTATACCCTATTTTCCTTGTACTAATAAATTGCTCACATTCGTAATCCATATTTAAGCTATGTTGTCGAGAGGACTTTTGATTTCGTTTGAAACGTCCAGAAATCAGAAGTCTTTTCGGCCGTGGTTGTGAGATTCTGAAAATATTTTCTTGTGAACGGCCTAAAAGCCGATACTCATAGCTATCATACTTAATAGTGAACTAACGATGAGCATTTGCCGTGTCTGTGGCACATGTGTAGCCTGCACAAGCAATGCCCGGTCAACCTTGCATACGTTACAACGGACGAGACGCCTTGAAAAGCATCTTAGAAGTCTTGCGAAGAGACAGAAACATAGCATACAGATCAAACTGGGGTTATACAAGCAACTGCAGAAACCGGTATGGGTGTATGGTATACAATTATTAAGGTGTACCAAAACCGGGAATAGAGAAATTGTCCAAAATTTTAAAATCCAGTAGGTACAAGAATATTCACAAATGCGCCGTAGTATACCTATTTAAGACGATGATATTCACAAAGATTAAGGTAGCCGTTACACTTTATCTCGTTTACAACATATTTACAATCGCTATCACGAGGCCTTCCACTTTTCACAACAGAAGGTTTCAGACAACCTGTCTGCATTTGTCTCTATATTCAAAGAAGGCGTGGTGACTCTAAAAACTATCTCGGTCCCTTATTAATGCTTCAGTGCTCTATCAGGCTCCAACTTGCCTTCTCTTAAGCTTCCAATTATTTTAGTTTTCGGTGGATCAACTAGCCAAGATAGAGTCAGACATGCGCTCTTCACATGCTCTAGATGAGGCCGGTATACCGCTTAGTAAATTCCACAGGAAAATAGGAATAGAGTCTCTCGAGAATCCTAAAAGCCCTGGTTTCGATTAGATGCATGAGCTATGTATTACTTGAATGTTGCGTCCAGTCTATGATAAGAAGAGGTCCATCTATCTACTGAAGTTAAACCGCAAGGACATTCGGAATACTGTTGGCATCTTGACCGGGTACAGTGTAATAGGCAACCATTCAGTCCGGCTAGGTCTACAGTGAAATGATTATTGCAGGGGCTGCAAGGACTAGGACGAAATATAATCTATTCCCCATCTGCCATGCGACTATCCTACATTCATAAAAGCCCATGAAAGGAATATTGATTAGTTAGGAAACACAGGCCAAACAAACTCCTCAAATTTATACATCTACCTATCTGGGTGGTTCAGTTAGCAGTTGATACTACTGTTAAGGTTTTCAGGTTCTCAAGGTTGGCTTAATAGGGTCTAAGGGCGCCGTTGACGCATACATAGTTAACATAGCCTATAAGTAGTTTTCGACCTGCCTTGACCGACCTCCATAGTTTTTAGTACTCCAAGTATTTGTCGCTCTGCTACCAAAGTATAAGACGACGGCGTACTAAAACTCGTGACGTAGTATCTATCCCACCTCTTTAATTAGTCTTATTTCGTCCCGAATTCTACAGCTGTCTCAGATCTTTACCAAGCAAATGGCATCTGAAAAGAACTTGGATATGCAACTTTCATCTTTTCATCAGACGCTCTCTTTAAGTGCAATCATCTTCTCTGCAAGTCGAACTGGTATCACGCTCACTACTCCTAGCCTTTCATATGATGACAAACTTAATCAAAAGCGCTGGCTACAGCCAATCAAAATTAATGGAAGGTCTGAGTCTTTTCAGGAACAGTTTTCGAATATCCTTGACATTATTGGGAGCAAAGAAGTCGGTCTATACGATAGCTAACCAGATCACAATCACTTCCGCCACCGCGTATTGCCTTAAGTCTGAAGGCTGCATTACTTATATGTAATAGTTTAAGAACTGATTTTTAGGGAGTCATTTAGCTATTTTCAAGTCATAAACCGAAAAACTCGTTAAAGTTATTCTTGATTTCGTTCTTTAAGTCGTACAGTGCTATTTTTTTCGTGATAATGAATATTTTCATCTATCCCCAGAAAAAAAAAATTTAAAGTCACTAACTTATCAAGCAGTCCTCGTAGTACACATTTCAATTTAAAAATCCGTTTTGCAAATTTCTCACCCAGCTCTCAACTTAGTTAACACATCTAATTCATCTCAGAGAATTTACATAAAAACCACTTGTTTCACTCTGCAGACAATTACTCTTCGGCTTCATTCAGATTCACAAAAAAACCAGTAACAACACTCGCACAAAAGTTAGAGCACAACAAGTGCCTAAACCAAAAAGAAAACACTCACCACCCTGTTGCTTCTTCGTTGAATGTTTCTGCTCTTCAAAATTGACGCGAGAGCATTGCGGTTGCTGTTGTTGCCCCTTTAGTAAAAGTTCCAACTCTTCAGCTTCACCGTCAAGAGGCTCATTTCCATTTGAGTGCTTCACAACAGCATTCCTTCCTCCCGGGCAGGGCCTATCAATGTTGTCACCGGGTGCCCCTCCATTGCCGCTTTCATCAGCAACTATGAATATGAAAAATATGAAAATACAAAAACGTTTGGTTTGGTAAATGGGTGGTGGGGCGAGTTTGAATGGTTCGACTTTAGTTGTTCGAGCATTGACGAAAAAAACTCAGTAAAACAGTCAGTCAGTAAAACAAAAAACCAAAACACAAAGGTATACACTTCATCGCACCGTTTACCTGTTCGATTGGAATTCGAGTTATTGCTCATTTTTTTTTCTTTATTTCGTTGAGAAGGATGGGGAATTGGTCTTTCGTTCAATTGTCGAACTTGCAATAGCACTCAATCGGCACAATTGTCGTCTATCACTCACTGCACACAAGTTCGCGTGGAAATTGTCGATTGTTTGATCGCGCTACTTAATAAAATACCACTCAAAGCTGGCTTATTAAAATTGTTTTGTTAACATGTTGAATTGACTGCGACCACAGAGAGTCTATTTAATCGAGAACGATTGAACCGCGTGCCGAATATACAATTGCTTCGGTGAACTTGTAGCCACAAAACTTCAAATAAAAAGCAAGTGTACTTCGTGCCGGTGCCGAGTGCCTTTTTTTTTGTTGCTCTCTTTATCGCGGCAAGTAAGTGGATTTTTCGTTGAGCATATTTGTATCTCGTTATCTACAGTTTTATATTCGATGGTTTTCAGCCGTTAACACATGTGTTTTTGTTGTAATGGTCATCTGCATACGTAATCGCCACGCCACTCATTATGGGCAGTCAGTTGTGAAAAAATGAATTTCACTCGAACACACATGAGAGACTATTGGCTCTCGTATGGAACGTCATGAGTTGAGTTTGATTGATTAAAGTTTTATTAATGAAATGCCATTTTTGAATGAAGAATGTAAAGAGGCAGATCAGTCGCATAACATCTGTACATAGTGACGCATAACGAACACGACCGCGGAGGTTCTCGTCGTCAGCAATGCAGCTATTTAGCAGGTAGAGGTCTTCGTTTTGCAAGTACTTCTCTTCATTTCAAATCATTTCGACCCACTGTCGCCATAATTGGTGATTTTTTTCTGAATTATGGATCCCTTGTCCATTTGGTTGACACTGTAATTTACAAAATATCTTATATAGTGGGTGGAGTTAGTGGCGCAGTTTTTTGACTGCTATAACGAACGTCATTCTTTATTAAAGATTCCTGTTTTTAGTTTGTTTTTTTTTCTGGTTTGCGCCAATGGATGTGGAATCTTCATATATACTAATAGCCCATGCTACTGGCATGCACGATTCGTGGGTTATTCTCCTGTTCCTCGCGCCTACGTACTAAACCACACCTCTGCACTCATCAAGAACTCTCCCGTGGGACTGACGTTAGGTATTACTTCGCGGGCCTGGTTAACAATTATGCTCTAGTCTCCGAGGCCGCCTCTTGGACTCTTCTCAGGGATTCTGCTCTTCGCAGCGCGTTCTGCACGCATAGTATAAATGAGCAGGTATCCATCCACTCGCCATTCATGAGCAGGAGTCCGATCATGTCATATGACTTACGACACTGTCTGGACTTTACAGGTTTGGTCTGTCTTCTGCAAAGCGTCCGCAGTAGAACAATCCATACTCCGCATCCTCCTCTTCATTTGGACATTCTGGACAAAAGGGCCATGCTCAGACAGGAACTGTGTAAGGTGATAGTTACAGTTCCCTCTCGCTCTCTTTATCCATGATTCTATGATGGGAATGAGCTTGTGGGTCCACCTGGTTTGCCACAGCGTTGCCGATATTGCCCTTTTCTCCTCTTTAATTTTTCTCGCCTCTTGCCGGTTTGCAAGTCGCCTAAGGTATACCCTCTGCATCTCATCCGCGAGGTTGTCGATGCGGACCATTCCGGCTAAAACGCAGGCTACTTCATCGGAGATAGTTCGGAAGCCACTGATCATTCTGATTGCGCAGAACCTGTAAGCTGATGATAGCTTCCTCCTACATTTATTTGTCGCCAGTGCACCCGCCTATATCAGGGCAGTGTAGACGAGTACCGAGGTGACCACTCTGGACAGTAGAATCCTACGGGTGTATATAGGTCCGCCGATGTTAGGGAGCATTCGAGAGAGTGCTGCCTGCATCAGCAATGCCTGCTTACTGGAGTACTCCATGTGGCTTTTAAAGTTCAGTCTGTTGTCGATCATTACACCCAAATATTTTAACGCTTCCTTAGACTTTAATGTTTGGCCCGCAACCCGGAAGTTTGCGTATTCTAGTCTTTCGTCTGGTTATTAAAACAGACTCGGTCTTGTGGTCAGCTAGTTCAAGGCCGGCAGACTCTAGCCAATTTTTGATTCTGGCGACAACTTTATCCGCTGTGGACTCTACCTCGTGGATGTGTTCGGCCACATGCGAATTACTTATAATCGTTATGTCTATGATGGACCCCTTGCCTGCTTTGCGAAATGTGTTTTTTGCACCATTGTTCGCCAAACATATCTCGAGTGATGCGAATTCTTCGAGGAGAGCTCGCCACCTTGTGTCCGTAGTCCTACTGCCCCATTCTGTAGCCCATACATTGAAATTACCAGCAATAACCATTGGGTGTTTTCCACACACGTAAGCGACAGTGCCATCTAGCACCTTCAGGTAGTCCCTATGTGTCAGACTAGGGGGTGCGTAGCAGCTGTAGAAATGGATACCATTTATCTTAGCTGTGACGAAGAAATCTATATTGTTGCATTCTATGAGTTGTTGTCTATCCAACTAGGGATTTGTATGATTCACTAATAAGGGCAATGTCGACTATCTTTCCTTCATAATTTGTGCCAGCGAATCCTGTGCGGCCGCGCAATGGTTAATGTTTATCTGCACGACCTTCAACATGGCTTACTGGTGAGGGCTTTCTTGAATACCGGGCATTTGGCACTACCGGCCACGTGTCCAGCATTTTTTGGTTCTTTCGTTTTGCACCAAAAACATATTGGGTCCTTTGTACAGTTCTTGGCAATGTGAGCTTCATATCCGCATCTTCTACACTGCTTGGATCGATCATGTTCACACTTGCAGTGACGTGCCATATAGCCAAATTCTAGGCCCCTAAAGCACTTCGCTAGGCGCATCCGAATACGGTAATTCATCCAGCCAATCTTAATCCTGCCCGCCTTCAGTATTATATTTGCGCTGTCTACTGGTAACCCAATCGTCGCCATTTGTGAGCAGCCGAAGGCCTCAAATATCCTTTTTGGTGGTGTTCTCATAGATGTATTTAGATATTTAATCCTCTTCTAGAAATAACCAACACTATCTCTGAGCAACGATTAAATTGATTGTATCTCAGGCAGCAGTGAACTGTAAGAATGCTTATCAGGTTTTTTAATACTTTTCTTGTCCAGGTTATGAATTTCGGAAGAATAAGGCTTGACAAATAACTTGATTTTGCCTAAAACTAACACTTTCCGTATGGTTCTGTCGAAAATGATATTCTCATTCATTAATCAGTGCTGTGGCAGTATCCAAAATGAAGAGTTTTGGTCCTACGAACGCGGATAGTGAACCAACCCCAGCTACTTCATTCGCAGATCTCCTTGTCGCAATTTTCAGGTGAACATGAACCCAAACAAGTTTTACCTTTTAATGTCTTGAAAGTGATTGTATTGTGTATTTTGAGCCAGCCCTAGTTACTAGCTCACAATCGATGATTTCGGTGTGGTATAGTATGACAGAAATGCACTTTAAAGGGCTCTCGCATGGGTGCCTTTTAGGGAATCATGATTCCCTATATAGATCTTGGTACCTTCTCTAATTTTTATTTGCCGGCTTTTGAAGAGGCATATTATTCATTTTAGACACCAAAAGAGATAGTTTCGATGCATGGGTAAATTCCCTATTAAGGGTCAGCCCTTTCCAGTTCATTTTCAATATTACTAGGTCCTTGAACACAGCAGATGGCGACGTTATGAAAGTTACATATTCTGTTTATACAAGGCGGCGCAAAATTAATCATCCAATTTTGTTTTTGAATTACTTTTTTTCTAAATAAAAAAAAATGATTTTGAGTGATGGAAATCTTTACTTGGACCTTTAAAATTTTTTCTGTTAAGTGGAAAAGATGATATCCGCCAAGTTTTATCGCATTTTCCATGACTTTCCGCAAGACTTCCGGTGATAACTGTTCGCATTCCTGTCGAATATTCTCCTTAAGGGCTGCGATTGTCTGAGGCTTGTTGGCATAAACCCGCCACTTCAAGTAGCTCCAAAGAAAGAAGTCTGGGATGGTTAAATCGGGCGATCTTGCTGGTCATCCCAAATCGCCAAAACTGGAGATTACGCGACCAGGAAACGCTTCCTTCACAATATCCATTGTGGCTCGCGTTGTGTGTGCGGTTGCACCGTCTTGTTGAAACCACATGTTCACCAAGCCCCGCTCATCCAATTCCAGCAGTAAAAAGTCGTTTATCATGGCCCTGTAGCGTTCGCCAGTAAGAGTGACCGTATTGCCGATGGCGTCCTGAAAAAAATTCGGCCCAATCACTCCTCCCGCGTGAACGCCGCACCACACAGTGGCTTTGGATGTAATGGCTCTTCGTGCATCACACGCGGAATTTCAGTGCCCCAGAAATGAAGATTTTGCTTATTGACGTGACCGCTTAAGTGAAAATGCGCCTCGTCGCTCGTGATGATGCAGCAAGTTTCTATATAGGAAATGCTAAGTACCACTATCCAAAGATTGGTAAGCAGTATAAAATAAGTAGTTGAAATACCAAGCACAAAAAACCCCAACAAAAAAATACAATTATTAAACCTCTAAAGGATTCAACCTGGAATGCAAATTGTCGTCTTCAACACGTATCTCAATCATATTATTTCTACACAATGTTTAGAATATTTTCCTGATTACTGAGACTCTCTCCAAACAGGGAGCAGAAATTGGAATTCCTCTCTACTTTTGCTACCCTTCTCCCCATCCAGATTATAGTACCAGGGGAAGTAGTGCTGTAATTGTAAAGGGTGTATTGGAATCTTATGAATAAATTATTTAAAATAGCAGAATAATCCAGGCAAATAGCGACAGTAAACGTTGAGGCCAAAGGAAGAGATTTTAAAACATGTATGTAGCAGCTGTACTGTCCACCTATGTACGTATTCGATTTCAGATGAAGATTTTTCTGACCTTTTTAAAAATTTGAGTAACAACTTTATCATTGGAGGTGATTATAATGCTAAGCAGATATTCTTGTCCAGATTCATAATTTCAAAATAATTGATTGCGTTTCAAGAGACTTTAATGACAAAATGCCACACTGAAAACATTTGATGGGAAATGGATCGAAGACCCAAGAGGGAAGGTTAGACTATCGCTGAAGAATTTTTTCCAACCTTCTCCACCTATGTACATACATACGTACATCTTCGAATCAAAACTTGGAATTTGTTACATTTGATACCTCATGTTTCATGAGATCATTACTGCGTACACAAACTGTCTAACGGAAGATCAATAGTCTATCTCAAACTCTTTCATGGCAATTCTAAGAAAAAATAAATAAAGTACCTTATTCTAACACAGCTAAATACCTAGGTATGAATTTAGACGGTAAATTAAAATAGAAGGACCAAGGATAATGTTAAACAGAAGGGTAAGGAGTTAAATACTAGATATGTATCGGCAACTTATTGGCTATTGGGATAGAATTCAGAAATGTCCACTGAGAATGAGATTTTATTTCATAATCAGATTTTAGCCCTCTCAGAGGATCTTTTTTAGAATAAACGAATAAATTATATGGTGATCAACATTACGTAATTGCGGCCGAGTTAAAAGTACATACGAGTTCTAAAAAAAGATATGAGGTGTCGCATATATGGGACAAAGCATCTCAAGGGATTATTTTGTCGGTTCAAAGGTATAACTCACTAAGTGCGTTTAGAGCTCATTGGAGATAATGACGTTTTTTTTACCTTCTATCATGTTTAAAATGCATTTCCCAGTACTTCAATCAATTCATTTTCCATTATTAAACCCACAAAAAAACCAATAAAGACGTCTATCGACCCTAAGCCTGCATAATGAGAAGTAAGCCGCTCAAATGAAATTAATTGAACGCTTGTCGCGCTTCTACTAATTCAACCTTAAATTACTGTTGAATTAACTACCACCTCTTCGCGTACGGAAAATTTACTTTTTACTTTAATTTTAATTTTCATTTGTTGTCGTATTAACAAATTAACTGGCCGCACAAATTATTGATTACTCACCGCACTTTTGATTTATGAGCGATGGGTTCCTAATTGGTTTTATCTGCTTATTGAAATTATGATATTGCAGATATGAGTAGACGACCACATACACAGTCTACGTTTAATTATCGACATAGATAACGACATTGATAAGCAGGCACTAATAACGTAAAAATCAATGATAAGAAATGGAAATGCTAATAAAAAAAAATAAGTTATTGATTAACGCATTTCAAAATGTCTTTTGCAGGTGAATTTATCACCGCTGGTTACTGACCTCATGTATCATATGTATATTCAGGATTTCTAATCGGCAATAGGTGCTTGAATTTTTGAAAATATGCGAGCATTTAAAAACTAAAAAACGGGTTAAATCTGGGTTCAGATTAATCGCAACAAGTCAACCAATTTTGCCCCTTCGGGTAGGGGATAGAATATACCCGAGGTAGGCATGCCTGTCGTAAGAGGCGACTAAAATCCACCCTCAGTATACCGAGCGTAGTGTATACAAAATATGCAATGAACAAAACAAAACGATATAATACCCCAGGTGGCAGTCCAGATTCACTGGAAAATCCACCCTCTTCGGAGGTCGGCTCTACGGATTCTGGGGAGAGCCATTTATTGCTACTGATTGATCCCTTTTCAAAAAGTTCAAGGGTATCTCGATCTCCACCATCAAGATCGAATGTCTCCGGAAAAAGAAGTCCGCCGGAAGCGCCAGCGCGCGAAAAACGGGACTCAGTGAAATCTAAAAGCTTTGAGGAGGAAAACAATGAACTTCGTCTCAAGCTTAACGAAATGGAGCTACTCTACCGCGATCTTAAGAAAGAGGTAGATTTACTCCGAGAAGAAAACAATGCCTTAAGGAATTCAAATCTCCAAAAAGAATGCATAGTTAGTTCACAGCCCTCAGCTAGTCGCGAATACCAGACAGACGAGGAAGAGCTAGCACGCGAAATTAATTGGATCGAAAAGAAAAGACCTAGCAAAAAACGCAAAGCTGGTTCTTCACCTGAGGTAGAGCCACACAAAGATGAAAAGCGCAAGCAGGTGCAAGAGAAGCAACCTCAAGCAAAATTACGTCCTCCGCCACCGATAAACGTCGTTGGAATTTCGGACTATAATAAGTTGCATTGCCTCCTCAAAGGAACGTTGTCATCGAAATTTAAGGTCACATCTCTCCGAAACAATACCTGGAAAATCAACGTCGATGATTCCGACGGGTACCGAGCAGTGTCCCAAAAATTAAATGCCGAGAAAATCCAGTGGTATACATACGAAAACAAGTTAGAAAGGCCACTGCGTGTTGTAGCAAGGGGACTCCACCCCTCGTGCACGAAGGAAGACGTTATGAACGACCTCCATGCCAAAGGCTTTAAAGTTCTTGACGCCGTTAATATTATCAAAAAGGAGAAGCAACAGTCGGAAGGAGATAAGGAAGTATTGGTTAGGCGTGGACTTCCGCTATTCTTACTAAGTTTCGATAAAGCCGAAAATAAAGATGAGATCTACGGTATTAAGACTATCCTTAACATCGTGGTCAAAATCGAGCCTATGCGTAAGAGCTCAAGATCGATCCCGCAGTGCAAGCGTTGCCAGGGCTTCAATCATACGCAGACTTACTGTCAGAAAGAGCCGCGGTGCGTGAAATGTGCGGGTAAACATCTCTCCGAAGACTGCCTCTTAAATAAACAAGCCCCAGCCACTTGCATAAATTGCAACGGAAAGCACCCAGCGAATTATCGAGGTTGCGAAGTGGCAAAAGAGCTTCAAAAAAGACGCGATACTCTTAAAAATAACAAACGCCCAAACCTAAAACAAATTAAGGATGAACGCGAAACCGCTACGGTAAAAACAGCAAAAGAAAGAAAATCTGTCAAACCTGCCCAAAAACCAGCTAATGAGGAAAAACATAAACGTCCGAAAGAAAAGGTGGCAAAAGCAAAACTGACAGACACTGGTGTGCGGTCTTATGCTCAAGTGGCGATGACAGATAATGGCACGTATATAGCTGATAAAGCAAAATTAACAACAGCAAAGCGTCCAAACCTTAGCGTCAAGACTCACGCTCAAGTTGCGGCATCGGAAAACGGCAATAGCGTTGGTTCACAGGAATCTATAACTCATGTCTTTTCCATTATCCTTGCGAAACTTGAAGAGCAAAGCAAAACTAATAAACTTATTTTCGAGAGACTAGTTACACTTGAAAATAATATTCGTAGCGCGCGCACTTTAACCAAAATATGAAAGAAATGCTTAAGTTTCTTACTTGGAACGCCAACGGGCTCATACAAAGACTCGATGAGTTAGAAATATGTATACGTGAAAAAAATATTGATATATGCTTGGTTTGTGAAACCCATCTGACAAACCAATCAAATGTTAAGATAAGGGGCTATAGTGCCTACCACGCTTTTCACCCATCGGAAAGGGCCAGAGGTGGATCATCTTTGTTCATAAAAGAATGTATCGAACACTCGGCAGAGCTAAAGATCGAATTAGAAGCGATGCAAGTAAGCACGGTACGCGTAAAAAATAGAAATTTTTCTTTTAATATTTCATCTATATATTGCCCACTGCGATGCAGACTTGAAGAAAGTGATTTTACAAACATTTTCAACTTCCTTAGACCAAACTTTGTTATTGGTGGCGATTTCAACGCGAAACACACCTTCTGGGGATCAAGATGCGTCTCTCAGAAAGGTAGAATGCTTTATAATGCGGGTATGAAATACAGTTGTGATTTTCACTCGACCGGTAAACCAACATACTGGCCGACTGATAGAAATAAGATACCGGATCTGATCGATTTCTTTGTTGTTAAAGGAATATCTGGTAACTGTATAAAAGTTGAAGAAAGCTTTGATCTCTCCTCTGATCATTCTCCAATCATTATGACGATAAGCGAGGCTCTGATTAAAAAAGTAGAACCAGCTAGATTAACCAACATGAGAACTAATTGGGACAGCTTCAAAAAAGATATTGACGCAAATATCGAGCTGAGCGTATCACTTAAGACACCCTATGAACTTGAAGTCGAAGTTGATCGCTTTGTTGAAATCGTACAGGGTGCCGCGTGGAAAAATACTCCCAAACAAAAGAAAACGCCGGGCAGTTATGTCCAAACGTATCCACCCGAAATAAAAGAGATGATCAAGGAGAAGAGAAAAGCGCGTAAAAAATGGCAACAAACTCGGGCTCCGCAACATAAAGCACACCTAAACCGTTTGTGCAACTCGCTAAAAAAGACCATCAATGATTTTAAAAATCGTGGAATACAAAGTTACCTTGAAAGTTTAACTGCAGAAAAAGATTCTAATTATTCGCTTTGGAAGGCTATAAAGGGTATCAAAAAACCTAAAATTCAAGCCGCCCCAATTAAAAAAAATAATAATGAATGGGCCAGAGATGACAAAGAGAAAGCGCAAGTTTTTGCCAACCATCTGGAAGAAACTTTCAAACCGTTTGATGGACAAGCGCTTATTCAAAATATAAGCGCATCGGATATAGACAATAGCGTCATAAGAAACGCAACGCTAAATGAACTCAAGCAAGAAATAAAGAAATTAAAGTCTAAGAAAGCTCCTGGATATGATCTTATCACAGGAGAGGTTCTCAAAGAGCTACCTAGAAAAGCTTTAATTAAACTTCTTTTCATTATAAATGCCGCGCTTAGACTAGAATATGTTCCCAGCCAATGGAAATTCGCGGAAGTTATAATGGTTCTTAAGCCAGGAAAACCGCCGAACGAGAAAACGTCTTATAGACCAATTTCGCTTCTTTCGATTGTATCTAAAGTATTCGAGAGAATATTGCTTAGGCGAATAACTCCAATTATAGAAGAAAAACGTCTTATCCCGGATCATCAATTCGGGTTTAGAAGCAAGCACTCTACGGTGGACCAAGTACATAGAATAACAGATGTAATAGAAAAATCACTTGAAGGAAAAATGATTTGCTCAAGTGTATTCCTTGACGTCTCTCAAGCTTTTGACAAGGTCTGGCATGAAGGCTTAAAGTTTAAATTGCGACAAGTTCTGCCCTATCCTTTATTTAATATTTTGAAGACCTATCTTACGAATAGATTATTCCGCGTCAAACACGGAAACGAATATTCAGACTTTAAGGAAATATTGGCTGGGGTACCGCAAGGTAGCGTCCTTGGTCCACTTTTGTATGTATTATATACTCGTGATATACCGCAAGTAGATGGTACTGCGCTGGCTACATTTGCCGACGACACTGCTATCTTGGCAGTAGGTAAAACGGTCGAAGAGACTACGGAAAAATTGCAAGAAGCATTGGATAGAGTAAATGAATGGACAAAGGTTTGGCGAATCGCTCTGAATGAAACCAAATCTGTTCATGTAAATTTTACTTACAAAAAAATAAATAATTTGCCGATCTTTTCAAACTCGGTTCGAATTCCGTTTGCAAACGAGGCTAAGTATCTTGGAATGACACTCGATGCAAAGCTGAAATGGAAGTCGCATGTAAAGAAAAAACGCAAAGAGCTAGAAAGCAAATACAGAGAAATGTATTGGTTACTTGGAAAGTATTCCAAGCTTAATATAGGAAACAAACTGCTTTTATACAAGCAAGTGCTAAAGCCAGTCTGGACATATGGTATACAACTCTGGGGTTGTACCAAAATAAGTAATATTAATATTTTACAAACTTTTGAAAATAAAGTGCTAAGAGGAATTGTTAATGCACCGTGGTATATCAGAAATAGAGATATACACAGAGATCTCGGCATTATAACAATCGAAGACGAAATCAGAAACTATGCGAGAAAGCATAAAAGTCGACTAGAAAGTCACGTAAATAATACAGTCCTTCAAATTTTGGATGACAGTAATTTACTGCGCCGTCTACAAAGAACCAAACCTTTGGACTTAGCGCGATAGTGAGCAACCGCGTTTAAACTGCGGAGCTAGCAGGAACTAGCAGGAAAATCCATTGCGCCGACTATAAAGGACGAATCCTTTTGACTTGGCGAGATAAGGATTTACCGCGTTTAGATTGTGGATTAACCGCGTTTATATTGCGGAACCTGTAGGATCTTTCAATGGAAAGTAACCTACCAAACGCTTCTATTTCGTGATATAAAAATTGCTTGATAAGTTATTTCTTAGTTGCAATATCTAACAAATTTATATCGAAGGGTGGTGTTTTTGGTCAGTAAGAATCTGACACTACTATGAGCACGCGCTTGCTATTCTCATAGTGTCTATGGAAGATTTTCACCTACCCTCGGAAAAAAAAAAAAAAAAAAAAAAAAAAAAAAAAAAAAAAAAAAAAAAAAAAAAAGTCAACCAATTTCTGAAGCTAAAGCTGACGATTCAGCATAGCAGGGGAATGCCTAAAGAAAGCCTTTTACATCATTTAAAAGGGGGCCAAACTAAATGCAGAATAGCATTTAGTAGCTGGACTCAAAATAAGCGTGTCTTAAACGAAGCCAGAATTTTATGTTCGGGGCTAATGAACTGACCAGGGCGGATCATGTGCCATTGGGGTAACTTCTTTACGTTCAAATGAATTCAATGGACTATGATGCAAGAGCGTGCGGTGAGGATGTAAGTACCTTAAAAAAGTAACGTTAAAACTGTCTTTACGCACTATAGGGCAGACATAAGCGCGCCTTAAGGAATACGCTGCATAAGAGGAGGAGTGCTTAAACTAACAAACTTCCACACTTATTACATCTGCCACAAAGAATTTAAAAAAATGCTGCATACGCACTAAAGATACTTTTGTAGATGTGCATACTTACAAAGACTCAACGTCGACTGTGACCATTTTTTAGTGAAGCCAAATTCAGAGCTCGACTCTCCAAAAGGAAAAATTCAGCGTTGGATGCCTTTGCACAGATGAGGTAATCAGAGTCTGCAGAGAGCACCTATGTAGTTGGAGACTGTCAATGAGCATGTAACAAGAACTCTTCACAAGGGTTAAGTAAATCTATTCACCCATACACAGGAAATCATTCTGCGGGATTAAAAACCACGCTGGTATTTCCCAGCTGCTTGGCTTCCCTGTAGGACTGTCGCGTGATTCTTCGATTTCCTCGAGCGCACACAGTATTCCTTCTTCTTCCTACGACCAATTTTTTTTTCTGCGTAGGTGCATGTAGAACAAAATATTTTATGCGTGTCTCTCATCCTGTCTCTCCCATAACTAAGTTTTTTTTTACGCTGTGAGGAAGTTACACCTTTAGCACAACACCCAAATAAATAAGCATTTCTAGAAAATGAGTCTAGAAAGTTGAAAGCTTTACTTACACCTTCACTTTCGCGCTCGAAGATGGCACCAAACTCTACGGATCTAGTACCATTCGTATACTCTGGTCGAACAAAATCTCGAAGGATCAGTTATCACGTCACGAGTACGGATCAGGAAGATATAGACATCAATAAAAATTACAGTAAATTGGTCATACCTTGTGATGTGAAGCAAATCCCATCGTCGAAGAGATCTAATCCCAAGCACATGCTTCCAGAAATAAGCCACAAAAATGTTCACTACATTTAAATAGATAAATGATGATAAATGATAACAAACATAATCAGAAATTCCACTGATACATCTGTAAAGGCAAACACCCCTGAAGTTATACTGTCATCAACAACCTCCATTAAACTATTTAATATTCATCCTCAAACAGGCAAACGAACTCCATTAAACTACCAACTGTATCCCATAGAGCCCAACGAAGATGAAGAAGCCAAAGAAAGGACGAAAAAAAAATCCCAAAATGAACATCCGGCCACTCTACTCGTTTGTCAGAATAAATTTTATTCACAAACATTCGGAACGTAAATAATGAAATTACTAAGGAAGAAATTAAGAATTCAAAACTATCAATGTCCAGCAAACTAGATGAGTCCATTCCTTTAGCACATCCCGCTTTGACTGTTTGCGAGTCCACAGAGACCGAAATTAGACCGATGGACAAACTTTTCGAATGATAAACCCCTAGTGCTGCAACTAAAGTAATTCATTTGAATCCATTAGAAAAGAATCCTTCCCCAACAAGCCAATCTCCGATCGATTTCAGGACACGTTTATATTCCACATGGGATTACCGTAATAGTCTCTCGCACCCCTTTCACCCGAAAACTTAGATTGCATTAGAAATTAGGGCAGCAAACAAGTCCTTCCTCAGCTCGCTCTCCCTACAGCTAGTCGGAGACTTACTCCTTTCAACCATTACGTGTCACATTATGCATTCGACTCTTTAAAAAGACGAGAATCGCAATCAAGAGAATATCACTAACAGGGATGAGGGGGAAAAGCACATAAAGCGAATTTGATTTCCTGTGTATGCGATTGCTTGGCACAAGGATCTATGTGCACATTGAATCTATCCTTAGCGTATCCGTATCTTTGAATTGTGTTAAGATGAATAGAAAAGGAATTAATTAAGAGATACCACATCCTCTGGCATAGGGAGGGAGGTTGAGTTTCTCCAAAGATGGAAAACTGGTGAAGCGTACTCATCACAATCTGAAATCCTATCCTCGTACCTATACATACACATACCATCAGGGAAGCAAAATTCCGTGCATGACTTTATCTTCTCCGAATTCGACACCATAAAATTTTCCAATATTAATGGTTATCGAAGGAAGGACCTCTCGGTCAGTTCCTTTGCCGGGGTTGGGTGCAGAATGGGATTCAGATTGAAACGTTATTGGCATTAACGAGCATTCTTCGGATAATACATAAAATATGGAAGTATTTCCTCCACTATTGTTAGTAGATACAATATCTTATCTTATGCAAACTACGCCAGTTACGTATGCTCAGAGGAATACTCTCACCGGTGGATGGATGACTTATAGATTGCATTTCAGTGCTGTGGTACTCATTTATTTGTATCCTTGCAGGGTGAGTGAAAGGTACTTATGAAAGGAGTTTCGTTTCTGGTAAGCCCTAGAAGTCTACTCAGTATTATTTGGGGAACCCATGCCCTGCATGCTCATAGACGTCAATATAATTGTAGCACTACAAGGACTTAAAGATGTTTATTTGAGAGTGTCGTTTTAGAGAGATTTGTCTCGCACATAACGCTAAAACGGGATAATAGTAGATTTACGGCAAAATGTGTGCAAATTTTGTACGCGTCGTTATTTATTTTCTAAAAAATGTATCCTTAACAGTAATAGAGGTTGTTCGGAGCTGCTGAAGCCACATTGACAAATGACGACTCGACGCTGACTTGGAGCAGAAACTATACAAGAAAATGAAGCAAAAGAGAGAGAGAAGAGGACAGATGTTGGCACAGGAAATGTAGTGGTAATCACTCGATTATTGAGTTGAGTGCAACTATCGCTACTATCCCATCTGCTGAATTTACTCCAGAGGAGAAAGTCCTGTGAAACTTAGAGTAATAACTGTCATGAGAAAGGTTCTAAAAAAAGCCTCTTGAATATAGCGGTAAACTGTAGATCCTTTCCATTTTTATAAACAAATTTAGCGAGACCAATGAACCCTGGACCCGGACCAATTAAGGACTGTTGCGCCAGGTATTTGTATTTATTTATCTTGATTGCTCAGAGATGGCTTTATTATTAAATTGTTACCTTAGCCCATAGAAATAGTGATTGGCAACAATGGTTGAGCCTATGTAAAAAAAAAGTCCCTGGCTACTTGGAAGTTATACCAAGGTGCGGATATTGGATATATTTACTTTGATATAATCGGTGAGATATCCGTAAGCTTCTGGTTGATTTGCGCAGCTTAAATATTTACAAAAATATACTGCCAACCATCCGCAATAAGAAACAGATTGCTTTGACCTTCAGCACAAACTGTGAAAATTTTGAAAGACGAAGCTGTTTTCATCCCGGTGGCTATGTCAACAAGTATGAATGTAGGAATTGAGATTCCAAAAATCCACGAGTAGTTTGGAGTGGGTTTTGAAGTGGTGGTATTATTGGTGGCTGCTTGAAAATGTAAGTAGCAACAATATTACAATGAACGGAGAGCGCTATAGAGACACGATAATTGTGTTCAATTGAATGGTTTGTACTTGAACAAGCTTTGGTTCCAAAAGGATGGCACACGTGTCAAAAAAGCTGTCAAACAATCGACATTTAGCGCACAAAGTTTGGTAACCGTGTTTCCAGCCGAAAATGAGATGCGCATTGGCCTCAGCCAAGCTGCGATTGAACACCATTGGATTTTTTATGGAGAAATATGAAAAGCCGGTGTCTCCATAGACTTGCCAGCAATGGACGCACTTAAGGAAAAGATTCAGCGAATTATTAGCGAAATACAGTCACAAAGATACAACAATCTATAGGCTCTTGCCAAGTGGGGGCAGAAGATATTCGCAAGGAGTGCTTTCTTCAATCAAGCAATTTCAAAAAGTTACAAATGACCCACACTTTGCTTTAATTCTACGTTGTGACTAGTTTCAATACTAGAAAAAGCCACTGTGACAGACAGCTTAGTTTTTCCAATAACGTCAATGTCATCGGCGTTAGTGAGAATTTGTGCTGAGTTGTAAAATATTGCATACTGGTGTTCGCTTGAGATCCTTTGAAGTCGAATGATAGCGCGACACCCTGCTTGAAAACTTTTCAAGCATCATAATGTTAATACTCTTGCCGACCTTATGAAAACATCGGGAGTTATCTATCTTCATCCGGCTTAGATGAGCTTGGCAGGGATGATGAGACAAGATATCGTTCAATATAGCTCGTTTCTATTCCCGCTTTCATAAGCAATTGTATGAATAGGAGGAGCAAGCGCACTACTGCCGTGGTTAGGTAACGATGTACTTGTCCTACCTGAAACCGCAGAGCAGGGACTGTCAGAAAGAATGTTCGTTAATCATAAGCATTGACTGCAACCATTGTGTGCCTTATTTTTACAGAAATAAGGCCCGATGATGGCACCAGCTTATAAACCACACCTTAAAGGGTGCTCATTTAAGAGGTGCCGGATACTCGATAGGGATAACTATCAAACTACCTGTCTTTTTTTAATTGTCAATGTTTTTTTGTTTTTAGTAAGGTCTAACAATAAATCGTGTAACGAAGTCGTGGAATATTATTTCCGAAATAAGTGTTCAGTTACACAAACTTAACGATCACTTCGTAACGTTGAGGATAGATTTTGCACTTATGTAAAGTTACACATTTGGCCAATAAAAAGGGTTAGACCAGTGAGTTCTAGAAAAAAGTATAATAGTATTAAAGATCCAAATTTGTTAGTGCGCAGGCGTGCACAGGAGCTTGGGCTTTGTTGATCCACAACTTTAAACATTTGGCGAAAGTATTCTTCTCCCTCACAAAATTCAATTGGTGCAACAATTGAAGTCTTTAGACCATGGCATTCATCGGATCTTCGCTGAATGGGCTAAAAAAAAAAGAAGTCGTCTTTAGCTGGGCTATCAATTTCATGTGATGTGCGCTAACACATATTAAGCTAATCGGGCTTTAGTCAATGTTCTTCCAGTTCCACTGCCTTGAACTGGAAAGAGGAAAATCTAATTAGTTTTATCGTGCATTTTAAAAAATAACTACTACTAGCAAACAAGTTCCGTAAAAGCACTGCAAACAACGTTTAGCATAACCTCTCTTGAATTAAATTTCCCCTTTACTTGTCGTCCTCCTCTGATGTTTAATTAAACCCCTCAACGTTTTATATCGATACAAAAATGCTTTCATCAGCAGAAATCGATATGAAAATTCGACGTTAAAATGATTTAATGAAAAAAAAAAAGAAAATTGCTCGACCCACTTTAAATATGCAGGGTTCGCAGAAATACCAATTTCATAATAAACACGCGTCAATATCGTTTGTTAAATTGTTTTCCACCGAATAAAATAAAAACCAAAAACGAGCCGCAATACTAGGGGCTATCCAGGACGATATATACTGTACCCTACTCAATTAGCTTTAGACTAGTTATGTAACTATTGCCAATGGCACGTCATTTGAAGATACAGAAAACAGTTCTCCAAAATGCGTGCGCTCCGTTATTGTTTCAGAGTTTGACGGTAGTTTAGAGCCCAAGGACCGAACTTAGTGCGTAAAAGATTGATTGTTGCGTGGTGTCGGACATCAATAAAGTATGGGAGGATGAAAGCATGCCCGATGACTGGACAATCAGCTCCATATGCCCCATCTACAAAAAAGGCGATCCTATGTCCTCCAAAAACTACAGAGACATATCCCTGCTAAATGTTGCGTATAAGATCCTACCCAACTTAATATGTGAACGTCTAAAGCCTTTCTGCAACACACACATGGGCAAATACCAGTGTGGCTTCCGGCCCGGCAGATCGACGATGGACCAAATTTTCACATTAAGGCAAATCCTGGAAAAGACCAACGAATTTCAAGTCGAGACTCACCATATTTTCATCGACTTCAAAGCCGCATATGATAGCATTCATCGCCGTGAGCTCTACATGGCGATGGCCGAATTCGGGATCCAGCGGAAACTAATCCAGCTTAGTCGCCTCACGCTGGAAAACACGCGATGCAATGTGCAGTTCGGAAACAGTTCTTCTGAATTATTCCAAACGTGTACCGGATTTCGGCAAGGAGATGCGCTATCATGTGATTTCTTCAATCTAGTGCTGGAACAGATAGTGCGCAGGGCAGGCGTCAACACGGAAGGCACTATCTTCAATAAATCCGTCCAGCTGCTGGGATACGCAGACGATATTGATATCATCGGTCGCTCCCAGCTTGCCGTCATAGAGGCTTTTGAAGAACAGGCGAAACGTCTCGGTCTTGAGGTAAACGAGGATGAAACAGAGTACATGTTGTCAACAAACAAAGCAGCATCTGTCCACCGCCTAGGATAAAACGTCACTGTTGACAGCCGGAGTAAACATCAACATCAACTCCACGAACGACCCCTTAGTGGAGATCCGACGAAGACTAACCCAAGTAAACCGCTGGTACTTCGGTTTGGCGAAACAACTGGGTTCAAAACACTAATCCTGCCAGTTCTGCTCTACGGTGCCGAGTGTTGGACGATAAGCAGGAAAGCAGAGCAGATTTTGAATACGTTCGACAGAAAAATTTTTCGTCGAATATTCGGTCCCATATGCGAGGAGGGCGAATGGAGAAGAAGATATAACCGCGAACTCTATGAGCTGCATATATCAAGATGTGGATGTAGTCAGGAAAGCCAAAACACGTCGACTACATTGGCTCGGCCACATCGAGCGAATGGACAATAATGCTCCAACTAAGAGGATCTTCGAATCCCAGCTCTTAAGCGAGTTAGACTTAGGAAGAAACCAACAGATGCCCACCAGGTATGCATTTCTTGAGATCGTGCTATTGAAACGAAATTGAACAAGCAGCTTTCGGTGCCGAAAAAAACAAAGGTACTGGATGGAAATGGAAAAGATATCTCATAATAATCAGGCAGGACAAAGGTAGATGCCGTCAAAGTGAGCATCAGAAAATGCCTAAGACCGCACTCTGATTCAGTAGTTCGAAGAGCAAAGGGCGAGCTTTCATACGCAGACAACTTGGAAAGGTTAGACATGAGCCTGAGTTGAAAGTACTAGGCTTAATAGCCAACTGATTAGCGGATCTATTCCTCAGGCTTGAAATACTTCCAAACCAAATATCCATAAATTCTACCACTCAGTGAAAAAGGATTGCACCTATTCGTTCCACTAAACGGTAAGCCTTTTGTGAAACATTTGAAAAATAGAAAAGAAAAAATCCGATCAAGAGGATTTGACCGTCTTAATCTCCTGATTACATTGTCTGTTTTCAATAGTTCTATTATTTCTATGTTAACGTGGTTGAGAAGCCTACTTCTGTGCCTATGAGCAACTTTTTTAACGACGTCTTCAACCATTTCAATATTTAGATCTCTATGTAGATCAACGTGTATGTACCGAGGTGCATTAACTATGTTCCTTATTTTATTTGGAACACTTGGATTTTTTGTATATTTGTTTGGCATGTGCATGCCCACAACTGGAGTCCATACAGGTTTCAGAACTTGATTGTATAGCAATATCTTATTGTAGTTAGACAAGGATGAGTATCTCCCAATAAGCCAATTTATTTTACTGTGCGCTTTCCAACGCAGTTAAGCGTCTAGCGTCATGCCTAGATACTTGGCTGTATTTGAGTACTCCACTACATTATTGTTTATGTATACTGGAATACGTAAAATCAATATGAACTGACTTTAGGCCATTTAATCTAATCTGCCATTTGTAGTCCATTCTGAGATACTGTTTATTGCCAATTGAAGCTTTCTTGTTGCTATTTCGACAGTTGCTCCGACAGCAAGTAAAGCCGTGTCATCTGCAAAAGTTACTATAGTGAATAAGAGGTACAGCACAGGACCCAATACACTGCCTTGTGGTACGCCAACTTTAATTTCTTTTAATGTTGAGTACTCTGTCTCTAGTTTAATTCTGAAGAATCGATCTGATATATATGACTCCAGAATTTTCGAGTACTGGTTCGGCAGTTGGTTTTCTAATTTGTGGATCAATCCTTTGTGCCAGATTTAATCGAAGGCTTGTGCTATATCAAGAAATATTGTAGAGCACACATTTTTCTCTTCAAATGCTTTTCCGATTTTATAGTTGATTCTATGCACTTGATCAATCGTAGAGTGCTTATTTCTAAATCTACATTGGTGATTTTGGACTAGCGATTTTTCATCAATTATTTTTTGCAGGCGTTTTACCAGAATTTTTTCAAATAACTTGGACAACATTGGTAATATCGCTATTGGGCGACGATGAGGTTACTTCGCTAGGTGGTTTGCTGGTTTTGGTATCATTATTACCTTTGCTTGGCACATATCTTAACTTGAATGCAGCATTTATAATCAGCGCTAGTTTTTTTTTAAGCCTTCTAGTGGAAATTGTTTTCAAATTTCACCTGTAATTTAGTCAAACCCTGGGGCCCTTTTTTATATTTATGCCTTTTTTAATTTCTTTGGCAAGTTCTGTAGCTGTTACCCGCCGAATAGGTCTACCTTCTTCGCACCTGACTTCGATTCCTTGACAGTCATTATCTTCAAAAGGGTTGAAGACGTCTTCAAGATACTCTACAAAAGTGGTTGCTTTTTCCTGGCTGCTTTTTACCCAGTTACCTTCTCTGGTTCTTACTAGTGGAATGTGAGCTATTGGCCTGTTCATTTTCGTTGTCGCCTTCCAGCGCGAGTAATAGCATCATTTGTAAGACTTGTAAGGTAAGTTTTAAAGTCTGGTTTAAAATTGTCCCATGTTGAGTCAGTTTCTTCGAAGCTATCGAAAAAACGCAAGAGTTTCTGCCAGTTGGTGCCACATGACTAGTAAATCGATTGCGAAATTCACGTTAAACTAAAACCACTGCTCGATTTATTTATCAAAAATAACTCTGCGTTCTTGCAGAGTTACTATACTCATGGTTTGTCTACTAGATATATTTTGCCATCCTTCTCTATGGCTGTGAGATCTGGGCAGAAGCACTACGGCCAGAAAAGTACAGAAAGCAGATGGCAGCAGTACAGAGGCGTGGAGCTTTACGCGTGACAAGCTCGTATCGAACGGTGTCAAAGCCAGTTGTCCTTGTAATCGCAGGTGTGACTCCCATCGATCTACTCGCAGCAGAACGGAAGCACTTCCACGAAAGAGAGGTGGAAATTGGAGTCGAGGCGGCAATTGAGGAGGCAAAGGAGCTGACAAGACTACAGTGGCAAGAACGATGGAGTTCGGAAAGCAGAGGGCGATGGACGATGAGACTGATCAGAGATGTAGCTGAGGGAAACAAAAGGAAACACGGTGAAGTCAACTACTACGTCACCCAGTTCTTCACCGGACACGGGTATTTCGTCGAAAAATACCACACACGCGACCAATATTGGTGTGAATTTAGCCAGTTCATAGAAAATATTCTCAGGACAAAAAAGACAGAAGTAGAAAACAGAGCGTGAATCCAAGAGAATATTCGATAGACACCCCCCTGAAGTAATGCGAAGAGCAGTCCCGGGGGGAGTGGACCAAAGACCAAAGGGAGGAGGAGTATTGTCAGTAGGAGTCTGACACACCACACCAGGCACGGTCAACGACAATGACCACCTGACCGTGCACGATGAATTCTTTTCCTCCAGACAGGAAGAAAATAAAATTAGACCATCTTCCGTAATAACTTTTGCGTCACTTAGAAACCTTAACAAAATCGTGGGGTGTTCGGCATCCAAAGATAAAGTGCCGAGTCGGCTGCACCGAGGAAGAAAATTGGGAAAGAATTGAGTGTGTGCTCAATCGGTCTAAATCTCACACTGCTTCTGAGTTCAAAATCACTATCAACACGTCGCAGGGAAAGAAAACCTATTTTATACGGGATTTTTAATTACTGCTCCTCGTATAAAAACGGTGAACAACAACTATTACACCCTACAATGGGTGGTGTAAAAACGGATAAAACGCAAAAAATATAAAAACAATGATCGTTCACACCCAGCCTGTCAAACATAATGCCTTTGCCCGGTGAGCATATTGAGAGAAATTTTTTTTTATTTTATATAAAATAATACATAGAAGCATGCGACTACATTGTTGCATCAGTTTTTGTACATGACAACTACTCCATTTGCACACAAGTTGGGCAAAAAGAATGAAGCTGTCTTCTGTAACGGCTGTGAGATAGAAGAAGTTATCGTTACACGATGTGCCAGGCAGGATAACTAGCATTACTGAGTTATATCCATGCAAAGTCTTATCCTTGCACTCTGACATGGAATATTGAAATGTCTCCGGCAAATGTTTTTTTTTTTTTTTGTTTTTCGTTATCCAATCTTTATTCTTCTAAAGTGAAATGATTAAGTCGCGGATTCCTGATTCTGATACCATTCCGTGCCTCCACAAGTAGACGTGGAGCAACCGCAACGCACAGTTGGTGGGTGTCCTTCGGAAGAATCCTGCAGATGAGCGAACTTTTTTTTCTTAGTTTCTTCCTTTTTTTTGTATTTTCACTGCGGCAACTTCTTTTCAAAATTAATTCCGCGCACTTGCATGCTTGCACTGTGGAATATTTAATGGCATGTCAATAAAATGCTATCAGTTCGGCAGCATTTCTCTTTGTGAAATGAAATCCAGTGGTTTTTCCAAATTGAAAAATTGCATTTCATTTCCGATTTTCTTTTTATTTGTCAGTGTCGCATTCGAAGAGATTTCTCGAATTTATTTCACTGAGAAATCGCGCGTTGTATACAGGATGCCAAGTGATGGGTTTTCCATTTTGAGTTTCATTTGCAAAAAAAAAAAAAATAAATAAAGTAAAATGAAAATAATTTCGGAACGATTAGGTGTGGTGGGGGGCGTGTGAGTAACTTTTTTATCGTCTTTTGAAAGTTGAAGAAATTAATTTCATGTTCGGATTTTTTTTTCGAAAGTTTTGCTTTAGTTGAAAAATAGAAATGGGGGCCCATCTGTGCACTAATTACAATTCTTATGAATTTGTAACTTTGAATGAAGTTTGAACATCGATGTGTTTGAATGGGTTCTTTTTTTTAGAGCGTATTTTCGTGACAGGAGTGCCTTTTTTGCTTCGCTATGATTGGAAAAGTTTGAAGAGGTGGCAGGTCTTGCGATGTATAAATTGTTTTTAATTTTTTTAATTTAAGTCTGATGGCATTGAAGTAGGTATTTGAATCGAAACGTGGGATAATTTATGGGGTTATTTGAATACTAGTTACAGCACCTTCCATCTGTTTTAGATTAAAAGGTGAAAAACACGAGAACCGGAAGTGTATTTCAAGGAAAATTGAATGGGGAAACTGTTTGAGTATTGAATGAGTAGATCTATAGTAATCCAACATAAAGACTAACCATTACTACTAGGTGATGGTGCTACAACCGTTTCAATAAGAGGCGTCTCCTCCTATAACTTTCCTTGCCTGGCAGTAACCCCTGAGACTGATGAAATTTTCTGATGGGTAGTCTCCTGTGATGTACTTATCTATGTGACAAATGGATCGTGATTATCTCTTGCCATTCAAACACTGCTATTATTGATGAGATTCAAGAGCCAAGGGTGATTCCTTTTGAGAATTTATGTTATGGAGTGCAGTCTGAAAGCTATCGCTCGCCTATAGAGAGGCGGTTTTGGGTACCATTCGCACCGGAGCTTCGATAGCCTTGCGCGGAAAATTTCCTACGACCCCGAGAGTAATGGTATATCCTCCGATGGAATGGAAATCAAATAGCGATACTACTGCACATTTATGTAAAGATCGTTGTTAAGCCTACCTTCTATCCTGTATTAGTGCAGCATGATCTTCCTTGCTGTATAGAGCGCTGTTCGTGATGAATCAAAAACAAAGTCTGGGTAGTGATCTTTTTACTATCGACAACCGGAGTATGTTGTATGTATACTCTAATGTCGATTCCATATTTGTTTACTCACATTTTTTTGTTTTAATTACTTAATTTTATTCCCTTTCATTCATTCTACTTAACATGCCTACGTCCACTTTAACGTTATTAATTGCTTGGGGTAAAAGGGAATACAAATGTAAACATAAACGAAGAGAACAATGACACAGGTGAACCTCTCACACGTGAATCACAACCGCCACCGAGTGCATGCCATTTGACACTTGCAAACAGTAACTGGGGCAATTAATTTTGATGTGGCAATTGAATGTCTCATGCTTGCATTGTTACACTACATCCTTCCCTCACAAAAAAAAATGTATCTGTTTGCATTTATTGAAAGTAAATAACCTCAAAAGTATTTGCAGGCCTCCCGGTTTCAGATTACATCGTTACTGAGGCCAATCAAATGCTGATGTTTTTGCATTTGTGTGATCCAGGAGTTTTTTAGCCTGCCTCTCTTCCGCGCTTGTATAGGAACGTTGATTGATATTGCCTTTTGGACAGGATTAGTAGGATCCCTCCTTTGAACATTTTAGAAGTAGTCTCCTAAACGTCCGAAAGAGGCGAGGAGCGGACATGGGGTTGGTACGAGATCATCCTCTTATGATAGCGACTGTCCAATTACGCATTGCTGCCGTTCGAAAATCTAACCTCACGAGAAAACCCAGGGTCAACATCGACCGACTGAGAGATCCCAGAGTGCTCACTTGGAGTTATGCGTGACGCTGTCACAGATGCGGATTGTCTCATTGGTGTGTGTCTCTTTGCCATTTGCAGTATTTTTCTTCCAAATACGCTTGAGTCCTTTCCACTTCGCTATCAGCATGCATATTGCTTAAAAAACTTATCATAAATTATCATATTCCTCTTTTCTAGATTTTAAATGCATTGAAATACTTATGATATGAAGACATTTTTCTTTAAGTACTTATGTATGAAGACTCTACCACACAGATATGTATGTACCTACCAGTGAAAAAATTGGAAACCTGTGCAGTGGAGGTCACTGATCGGCACTATGTGTTCTACGTTCTACGTTTGCATTTTAATAGATAAATTGTTTTGCATATTTTGAGGGTGTATTGAACTTTGTCATCCAAAAAACCATGCAATACAATTTTTCCGTTATGTTGCAACGAAATGTAGAAATAAGTGAAGAAGAACTACATAAGTCCAAATGCGATGATATGACAGATATGATGTGCAAAAGGAAACAAATAATTTTGCTGATTATCGAGACTGCTTCAGTTTTATACTCGGCCAGTGTTAGGCCAACTGATGTAAGCGATTTTCGTATAGTCGTATAGTTCTTGTTGTCGCATTCCTTATCTGCTCCACCTCCTCCAACAGCTTAGCAGCGACGTTCCAGAGCAGTGGGCCAAGGACTGAGCCCTGTGGTACTCCGACGGTGATCTTGTGTTCTTTGGGACCACGGTCGGTATTATAAACTAAAATTCTGTGCCTAAAGTAGTCTACAACAATATCTGTGATGTGACTACAGTTTGTCGTATGGAAGGCTTTTTTTATGTCAAGAGTTATGACCAAGCAGTACTTTTTGGAACCGCCTCTCCATCTTCTTCCTTGTATAGCCTCTTATGCCGTTTTAACCACCACGTTAATTGCACCTGCTGTTGAGCGCGCTTTTCGGAAACCGTATTGGTGTTCTGAAAGTCCTCCAGCTTCCTGAATTACTGCCTTTAGCCTGTTGCAAATGATTCGCTCAATATTTTGCCAGCTGTATCTAGCATACAGAGCGGGCGGTATGATGATGGTTCATTTGGTGGTTTGTTACCTTTGGGAAGAAGCACTAGATTTTGCTGTTTCCACTGGTCCCGGAAGACTCCTTCCTTCAGGCACGAGTTGTAGATGTTAATAAACATGCCTGGGATTGCTTTTATTGTTGTCTTGAGTGCTTTATTTGTTATACCATCTTGTCCAGGTGCTTTTTTATCTCCAATTTTATTGCAGATCTCGAAATATTCCTCTATGGTGACCTCTCGGATTAATGGTGTTTCTACGTACGTTTGAAATATCATTTTCCAGGCACGAGATTAATTCCACCCGTTTGACTACCTGTAAGCTAGCAGAATTTAAAAGTAGCGAACATGGCTTGCTTTGAGCTGCATACCTATGTATGTACATTCGTCTTGATAGTGTCTTCTAACTCCGTAAGTTCTTCTATTACCTGTAAAACTTACAGTAATAATTTTGGGCTGTACTGGTATCTCAATGCCCTTTGGAATGCTTATATTTCTTGAAGTAGGGCCAGGCACTACTATTACTACAGGAATGGTACTGGTTCCTGCCGTATTCGATATCCTCCTTCTATTTATGCCACGGGGGTTGATATGTGCGTGCCTACATTGTTTTTTTTTTTTGGAGAACGGTGAACCCCATAGGCGGACTGGTAGGGATGTAGTAAAGTAGAAGGATTATGATCCTATAATCCTGATCATAGCCTCGCCGAACAAACGGAAAAGAAGAAGAAAAAAGCGTTCTCACCGGGCGCCATCTTTTTGCATTCATTTTTTTCCTGATGACACTGCAATCCTAGCCTAGGGACCTAGGAGTGGAATTCGTCACAAATGAAATTAAAAAAAATGCACGAAGGCATGAATCAAGGCTTCTACTACACACAAACACTGAAGTAGTACTACTTTTGGACAACGGAAACATAGCACGAAGGCTCAAAAGGACAAAGCCATTTGAACTGGTTTAGGTCAATCAGACCGCCCATTCAGAAATAAATATATATGTAGGAATGTATGTATCTGGACATCTACCTAACATTGGAAAGTATGTAAGCAGAAAAGTAAGTACTTACTTCATTATGATATCATCTGTCGAGAGACGTCGATGGGCGGAACTCTCGAAACGACAAAAACCCTACAGATTAAATTAGAAAAAAATTGCTTATTAGTCCAAGTGACTAGATCGCAATTATGTGGGAGGCGGTTTTAGTCGGTAAAAATCCGGCATACTGATTACTCGGATCATCAGTACCTTTTAAAGATTTCCCCTTCCTCTAAAAAAAAAAAAAAAATTTTTTTCTTAAGCTCTAAGCCTTCTTTTGGGAAACCTACGTTCCTAAACTCTGTCGCCAACTCCACTTAAGTCCTCCTTCTTGGGTCGTCTAAATACGCCAATCGCCCTTCAGGTGGAACTGGTACATATATGGAGTTTTCTCGGTGTTCTTTTTTTTCCTGATATCCGTTTCTCTTTTCTGTCAAAATTATGTTTGTCACGGTTTGTAGTGATTCTTGTAAATTAATCTAACGCAGGAGATGAGCCCCCCACTCTTCCGCTTAGTCTCGCTTTATTGTCTATCCCACGTAATGTACGCCCTACTCGATATGTGATATACAATATTTACCTACGTATTTAATATTTTTTCCTGTATATTTGGTTTTAGTCCCAAAAGTAGCTGAGAAAGCAATCGTCCACCATATCAGAAAGAAAACATACAGGATTTTAGCAAATATAAGCAACTAATCATGATGAACAGAGCGCATCTTAGCACCCTAACATCAGTCCTTCTTGGACACTGTAGGTTCGCCAATAGGCAGAGTTTTACTGCAAGCGATTACTGCCGAAACTGGAGAGTTCTTAGTAGCCTGAGCACCATATGCGAGTATGTAGAAATAGCCTATGAAAGGTCTACATTAAGTAATTCAGTCTGAGTGGAGCTGTAGATGATACCTTTTCTTTTTATCTTTATCTCAACAACACTTCCGCTGCTCCCTGGATCCAATCAAATACAAACCTTTCTTGTGGATTGAGATCCAATCTTTGACACAATGCACCCGAGCGAGATAAGCAAGTTTAGCGTGATCTGGCTTCAATATTTGTCCACGGCAGTAAATATGCTACGAATGGTCACTCACTCCATTTTATCTAAGCCCAAACAACATCGTACTTTCTTTGGCAACATTTATTTATTCTTCTCACATACCAAACAATCTTTAAATATAAACACAATTTAAAAAACAAAAATTCTTTTAGCTACATATGTATCTTAAAATCCAACAAGACCGAAATACGTCCTTCAAAAATAAACAAATAAATCATACCGCTCTCAGAGCGTTTTTTGCTAAGAAACAAATGTAGGTGAACTCCAATTACCCTAAGAACAACCCACTAAGCACTAAGCCTATCATCAAAACAACTTGTGCAACCGACAACAAACCAATTTTACCCCCCACTCAATTTACAGCGTCCTGTGGGAAATTCTCAAACCATGATCAATTGTCTATCTACTGTCCCACGGCTGAGGACTTTCGCTCGCCTTTTCCATGGAGAAAAAAAATAACAGTCCCAATCCCAATTTTGAATTCGATCCAAATCGAAAAATCGACGAGAAGTAAAAAAAAGGAAATTCGCTACACGTGAGAAGATACACCTCCAACAAAACAAGGAAAAAATGAAAAAAAAAAAAAAAAGAAATACAAAATAGTAGTTTCTTGTTCCATGTCCTTTTCCGTAGCAGTGTTGATTGAAAGTGGGCGCCAGCAGGTGGGCGGGCACAATCCATGAAGTGTATCTTCTGGAGAAGTACAACTAGAACCCTTGTTTTCGTTCTCTTCCGTTTTTAACAATTCGAAGTACTGTCGGTGTTGTGTTTGGGATTTTCTTCTTTTTTTCGTGTTTTCGTCTCTCTTCTTTCCTCTCATACACAACTGATATCTAAAAGATACCCAGCATCATCAAGACTAAAGGTGAATTTCAATTCAAAGAAAGAAAGAGAGAGAGAGAAAAATGGAGGATGCTATTTAATTTTGATGACAATATCGAAAAAATTGTCGCCACCATCTGGCATAGAGTTGAGTACAAGGAATTGCTCTGACTGTTGTAGTCCTTGTCGTATGGAAGACCAACTCTCCGTCAGTGGGTGTACGCAGCCTGTCCATTTCAGTCCGGTACGTTTGCATTCGATCACAGTTTGGAAATTTTTCACATCGCATTCGCTGCCGAAATACCAAATGAAAATTGCATGCTGACGGGCCAACGTGTTGGAACAAGAACCATAGCTCGAACTGGACATTGAAAAGGATGACGAAGAGGACGACGATGACGACGACGACGACGATGTAGTGCACCATGTACAAGCATCAACCTGCGGGGTATTCATGCAAACGCTGCGAGAGCTGGCAGGCGAACGTTCAACATTGACCCGTGACTGCAAGGTGGTAGAAGAGAACTCAGGTCCGGGGTCCTGAATCAAATGGCCGATGGTTTGACTATAGGTACTTTTCCTGGTAGATTTTGATTTCTTTACTGTTTCGATGACCTCATTGCATGGTCCGGAGGGAAAACTAACAAAAACTGGTGTAGTTCCAGCAGTATCAGCAACAACAGCACGACAGTCATCAAATTCAAGTTGCAGACATGGGGGTGCTGGTGTATTGCCTCGAGTATCTGCATTCATGTCATTCATTTCATTCCGTTGCCCATCCTCTTCCTGGTCACTTCCAGTCTCCATAGCTTCGCCCTCCTCATTCAGTGGTATACATGCAACAAAGAAAAGTTCTGTACTTGGCCGATGGATATTCTTGGGAGTGCTTGTCGTCCTGGAATTTTTATATCTCTTCTCTGAATTGTGTCCTTGGACTTTTCCATTGCAGGGAACGTTTGGCACAAGAGCTCCTCCACCAACTGACACATTAACATTATTCTTGAAGTTCTCCTTATTCTGATTCCAGGTACGTTCTGATTGAATCGTAATGCATGGAATCGACTTGGTATTCACCAAATGCAGCCGGACCGCTTGGCCAAATGTCGTATAGTGCTGTGCAACAGAAATTTGATGGACCTGGGTCAGATGGGACATCACATCCCATTCGGTAATAAATTTTCCCAAAGTTTCAATCTTTTCTTCACCTTTTGCTTTACGGCTGACATCTTGTGTCCAGATAGAATCCAACGTCTTGGCATCGGGGTCAGGTCCTGAGTTATTGCTTGCAATGATGGTGGTGGCACTTTGCAGAAAAGAGCATGATGATTTCCCAGTTGGACAATGAAAAGTTCTCTGGTGTTGTCCGAACAGTGGCCGACTACTATGATGAGAGTGGGAGTGCTGCGTACGATGGTGCGGCTGGTTGGGGTATTGTTGTTGACGATGATGATGATGGTGATGGTGATGTTGGCATGAACCATACTCAACAAAATCGTTTTTCTTCTTTGACTTTAGATTGAGTTTAAGAACGACAACGTTGTCGTCGAGTAAGTTACCATCGGCAGTGAGTTGATTGTTGTCATCGTCATCTGGTTTCTTGAGATGCTCTAAAATTGTATTTCCTGCTCCGCCCACCTGTTTACGTTGATGGACTTTGTCCAGGGTTGGAGATGATGATGCAGATGGTGGTGGGCTGACGATTTTCGTACTGATGAGTGGTGTCTCATGACAGTCATTGTAATCTTTCGGGCAATCGGACGATGAATTGCCATTGCGGACTGAAAGTAAACAAAATAATTAATTTAAATTGAGTTGGGAGTTTATAGTATTTTTTTTAAGCATGCAGATACATACATATGTATGTATATACATATATGTGTTGTGATTGTGATTAGTCACAGTTGCAGAGTAAATAATGCGTTGAAACAGCACTTCCATCAGCTGCTAAATAGCCATAATGTCGAGAGAGTGATACGAGTATTGTAGGAAGATAACCCTCCTGCAGTCAACGAAGAAGTAACCCTATTCCCCATTATAGAAAGGATTAATGCAGCTGTTCTCAAGTTCAAGAATAATAAGGCACCCCAAACATGGAGGTGAAGTTTTGGTAGGATATATACACCAATCAAGCATGGGTGAACCCATTCCAGTATAAGCGATGACCGGAATATTTTGATATCAAGTTGCGACTTTTATTGGTTTTGTTTTTGTTAGCACTTAATCTTTTGTTTTTGCCTTAAGTCATAGGAGGTTTTTAACCTTATATCCGCTCCATATGTTCCATCTACAAATAAGCCGATCCTATGTCTTGCACCAACTAGGATATCCCTGTTTAATGTCACAGGAAAGGTCCAACCCAACGCAATGTGGGTTTTTTTTTTTTTTTTTTTATAATTTGCACGCCCTCAATGGGTTATTAATACCCTTTTACATGTTTTCACATGGTGCGGGCGTTAGAAAGATAGATAGAGAGAGAGAGAGAAAGAGATTGGTGTAGTGGTTTGAAACTCAGCTGTGTTAGGTTTCGCATTAGCTTTGTCCAGAATAACTGGGGAGATTTGATTGCTGTCATCTATTTTTTGCCTTCGCTTCTGATTCACAGTATTTTTTTCTCAGTGCACCCACTGTCATAAGCATATCAATCATCAACAGAATGAACAATTTTTCCAGCCATGACAAACCTACTGCCAGTGTTATGCCTTCGCAGTAGAGTTGTCATAAGCTTTCGCAATTGATCGGACTGCTTCTCATCATATAATGCTTGCTGACACCAGGGTTTGAACTGTGAACTATCAGCTTGACAAACGATGACGCTACCACTAAACCATTGCCACCCAAAACGAGTGTATAGTGTATACAAAACATGCAATGAACAAAACGTCCCAGCTTTACCGGAAAATCTACCCTCTTCGGAGGCTTATTGCAATACAATGACCCTTCAGAAAGTTCAAGGTTATCCCGATCTCCTCTCTCATTTCGTGATAGAAAAATTGCATGCATAATTCAGCCGTGTCAGGTATCGCTGGACAATACTCGATGCAATGTGCAGTTTGGAAGTAGCTCTTCTGAATTATTCCCGACGGGAATTTAATTTCGGAAAGGAGATGCGCTCTCATGTGATTCCTTCAATCCTTCAATCTTGTACTGGAACAGATCTTCGACATATCCTTTCACCTGCTGGGATACGCAGACCATATCAAACATTATTGGTCACTCCCAGCGTACCATAATAGGAAGTTTCGTAAGAATTGATTGACAAACGAAATGAGTTGGGCTTGAAGCAAATGAGGCAAAGCACTCAAAAAGCTGTCACGACGTCTGCCAACCGCCTAGGACAAGACGTCTTTGATGATACATTTAATTTCAAGGTAGTTTAGGAGTTCATCAACATATATCAGAGTCAACATCAGCTAGTCAAATGACACCTTAGTGGAGATTCGACGAACACCGACCCTTGGAAATCGATACTACTTCGGTTTGGCAAACATTTTTATTCGGAAGACAAAATGTATGCTCTACAGTCTACAGAATGCTAAACCTGCCAGTTCTGCTGTACGGCTCCGAGTGCTAGACGGTAAGTAGGGTATCAAAGCAGATATTGGGTGTTTCAATCGAAAAATTCTTAAGTTTTCGATTCTTGGTCTCGAAAATTGGAGGCAATGTGCGGGCGAGGTCTCAGCTAGAGAATTCTCACGGATCGGGGGCCTGTTAAGTAAAGTATGTAAGCAAGCAGGTAGTTGAGTAGCAAAGCTCTTACACGAATTTTTTTCAAAAGCACAATGGAGAGGCCAATGACTAACAAAGGCTTCTTAGAAGCAGCGTCTGCTCGTGGGTGTTGCATCGCCAAATAACGAGAAAGATCTTGCAGCATTGTTAGTTAGAGCTATTCCTACTTCTATTTTCCCCGGAAACTCTGAAACCGAAAAGTTTTGTTCCACCGAAGTAAGTAGAAAAAATTTAAAAAGTAAATCAGGAATTTTTTTTCTGATGCGATAATGACGAGTTCTAACTAACAGTGCTGCAACATCTTTTTCGAACTTCGGTGAATAACACTTTTTCCAATGATAAAACTGCTTTACTTTTCATCGATGATTCTTTCTCCGTGTGATCAATATGCCTTACTAGCTACTGCGTCTTCCACTCACCAATGCAGTTATGGCTGTCACAGTATTTCACATTTTATATCGGAACTTTTTGTTGTGCCCCGTTCTTTTTACTCGTCATTATCGCCTCAGAAAAAAAAATTCCTGATGACGAAATTTTTTATCATGATACACAAAAAGAAGTCAATTTTCCACACTCCATTAGTTAAGTGCTCAAGCCCATTTGGAAAAAGGATATTTTTGGGATAGTGGCGACGAGTGGCATATATAACCTCCTTCTGTCATGGTCATTTGGATTGACAGTCCAAATGGAAGAGTTAAAGACAAATCCGATTTGCCATTGAAACACACATTAAGTTCAATCTCCTTCATATGCTCTCTATCTTTCTCTCATGCTCTGTGTATCTGCCTTTGTTTTGAACAGAAAAAAAAGACGAGAAAAAAAGAACCCTTTTGGTCGAATTACAGATCCTAAAAGCTTTTCAGTACATCCACTACGTTCCACTACCTTTGACTTTGTACGATGGAAAGAGATTTCTTCACTGTCACAAGCACCTAAACAGAGAGCCAGGCTCTTCGGTATCTCTGCCTAATGTTATTTTACCAAAAAGAGAGATAAATTAATGATTGAAATCCCACAGGACATTTTTATTGCTACCATACCGGTTTAAGCTGTATGTTACACATCGAATAAACCAGAAGCACACCAAACTCGGTGTCCGAACTACGTGTTTACTATCGAAAACATGACATAGCTCATGCAATAGCATTGTGCACACATAAAGAACACACTTTATGCCGTGCAGATAACGTTAAAGGGGATCCTTAAATACTGAGAAATGTATATGTATGTATGTATCTACGAGCATGTTATGTTCATACGTACCTCCATCGCAGGGAAAGCTCTCGGCAAGTAATGTGAACAATTTATCGGAGAGCAGACATCTTCCTCTTGGTCCAAGTGTGACTCGACAAATGGGACATTTGACTGTGCGACCTCGACAACTATTGCAGAGTACGTGTCCATTACAGCACTGCCATCCGGGTGGTTTAACGACCTATTTGGGCAAAAAAAAAAAAGGAAAACGAAAAGAAAAAAGGACACAAAAAAAAGATTATTTCTGCAGAAAAAGTTGTATTATTCCCTGGTCATAAGTAAATTACTACAATGGGACTTTATGCTAACGCGGATGTTGTGTGCAGGTTTAAATGGGTTGCTATTTTTGGTTATACGTAGATAGACTTCTGAGCTACGTGCATATGAATTCTGAAGTTGTAGTAAAGTCATTTGAAGTGTAAAAATACATTTTCCCAGTGTCTACATAATGTATCTTATATTCTGCAGAAATTTTGCAACTGTTTCATTCCAGTTTATTTTTATGATTTAAGTCAACTATAAAATAAACATATTTCCACATAAGCCAAAGACTAAAAGAGCAGACAAGATTCGTTATTTTTTTTTAATAGGGCCACTACCATGATGAAGAAAATTATGTTGCTGATGACAACCGCGACTAAATTTAAGTGACCTTTGCACTTATGTACATATGTACATACATATGTTCATATGAACTGTGCGGACGAATAACATTCTTCGAAAAATAATGGAGAACCTAGAACTCCATGAAGAAGACCAAACGGCTTTAAAAATAGAACTGCGATAGTAAATGCTTAATAAGCTTAAGCATCTACTTTTCACATCTGGGTGCGGTTTGTCCTGGATACCTAATGTATTAATCCAAAATTAGGTTAATACATATCTCCTTAGAAGGGATTTAAGTGTCAGTTAACGAAGATGAAAGTTTCTATGACTTAGGAGGTAGTGGTTTCTACAGATAGATCAAAATATGGCCTCTAAAGTTCCATTTAAGCTACTCCTTAGTGAACAACTTATATGGGTTGCTCCGACATATTGGTAGCCGAGATACATTGGCATATCCGGCTCGTTATCCTATTAGACTATTATGTGGAAAGGTAATTTGGTCCTTTAGGTAGGAGATTGTTTATCCGGGCAGTTGGCCTTGAAGTTTTCAGTAGCGGAGCAATAGGAAGACCCGAATACACTGTTGACCATCACAGCAAACGACGATATCCAGACTTGTAGCTTTAATTCTTGTGCTTTCAACCCCGAATAACAAGCGAAGGCTCTGGGCAGCAATGAATAGGATATAGTCGCTATTCAAGAAATGCGATGGAATTAGCCAGTCTAAAGGAAGTTGAAAAGCTGTGTTTACTACGATGCGGGATATAAAGAATGGAAGCAATAACCATTAACAAAGGAAATTTTATTGGACAAAAACCATCGGCATAGAATCTAAATATACATATGTATGTATAGCCTAAGATGTACCCACACCCCCTTTGAGGAGAAATGTGATGCAGTCAAAGGAAAGCTTTTCAAAGTTCTAGGTGACACATATGGCCAGTGCCAAGGGAATTTTTGGTAGGACAATCCAAAAAAAACGCATTAAAAGGGATTTAGGGTAATCGACTTTGGGAAATACCTTGTCCGGTGTCATGGATTCGGTGTCTGATGCAATAACGCCAGATTTTTTACTGTTGGTCAAGGCCGATAATCCTTGGGTTCAGGACTGGGCTCTGGCCAGAATCTAACCCAGTAATTGCTTTGTAATCGAATTGTTACGTATGGCTCTAAAGACGATGAGGGGTCTGGTGCTGGTGTCTTTGCTAAAGACGGAAAAATTAGTCTACACTTCTTTTCAGACAAATATGTGTCTGTCTTTCAAAAGGTGGTCCTCTATGCATATATTGCAAGGGACGAAATATCTGTATCTGAAGTGAAAGTCAGGATGCGCAAAAGACCGTATTCAATCTTGTAAACACTTTCAAAGTAGTTAAAGAACACAAGACTTCTCGAAATTTTGTCGCGTGGGTGAACTCTTAAGCCTTGTCGTGATCTCAGAACATATTGCGCTTATGAAAACGAGATCTTTGATGAGATTGCCCGGCAAGGAGAAAAATCGAGCAAAATCTCTTACGACCTGAACCTCTCTGTTATGTAGGTCTTCCTATCGATGATTATATTTTTTTGCAATACAATTGTGTGTGACATGCGAATGCAGGGAGGGCAAACGAATTATGCCCGGTGTCTGTAAGAAGTTCGTGTTATTTTTACTATCTCTTAGTAGAGAAGACTGCAAATTAATTGTTGACATCCTAATAGGGTAGGTACTATGCTATTATTAAGCACTTTAATGTGCTAGAGAGAGACGATATTGCGGAGCACTTTTATCTGATTATTTTGCCCTCGCTCAGGTGGTGTATATCTTCAGAGATAATTTAGTGTGTGCTGATATAGAAAGCTCCTCATCACTCAAGTCAACTTCCTGCAGCCTACCCATACGGTTGCACAAGCTTAATATCGTGTGTATGTTACAGTTGCTCACCATTTCTTTTGCGCAAGGCTTGCTTAAGACCTTACTTAAGATTGACAGTGATTGTGGAGTTTTGAAAAATCAACTGAATTCAGTTTTACAATCAAAGAGTCTACCTGAAGGACAATTTCCCTTTTGTGGTATACACTGGCACTCTTCTATCAATTCGTTAACCCCTCCAATGCAGTCAACATGACTGCAAGTTTCTTTTACAGTTTTCAGTTAATTTTTTCAAATCACTGTCAGTCAACTGAATTTCATATAATTTCGGCTGCCACCACATAGGAGCAGGACGTCTCATCTTCGAAAAATATTGCATCAAACGTCGGTAATAAATTTTCAGTACTATGTAAATTATTTTTCCAGAAGTCAATGTTTTTAAACGTAATTTCCAGAAAATATTATCCTGCGGCGGTTCATAAAAGTTTACACATCTATCAGCACAGGATGGACTAACGAAACGATGGTTCAATGAGTTTGTAGTGACACTTTGCTACTTCGATGATATCATAGGTTCTGCTATGCATAACTGAAAATACTTGGAATCAGTGTGCGTGTGTCTGTGTGGGTTTATTGGAGTAACGCTTTTGTTACAATGGGTACTAGTGCCCTTTAGGGATTTTAACGTCGTTTAGTTGTTGCAACAGTAGGTACAGGAATGACGTTACATAGCGTTACATAGAGATTTGGGTTAAAAGCATTTGGTTAGCGTTGGAAATTTTACTCATGAAGTTAATTTTATGAATTTTAGATGAGAGAGTGAGAGGTGATGGAACATGGTTATTGTAACAATGATGTTGACCATAATAAGAAGCTTACAACTTCGCCTGGGTGGCCCTGGCTAGTATACTCTACCAACCAGTTATGATATGAATATGAAAATAAATAGAAATTTTTGGATTAAATTTTACCTCCAGGCAGACAGGACATTCTAATAATTGAGCGATGTGCTGCAGGCATTTGGCAAACTTTTGCAATGATTGTTGATTTATAGCCTGAAACGAGAATAAGGTATATAAATAAGGATAAGACATTCGAATGAGTAGGTACATATTTTCTTTTATGAACGATTAAGTGTAGTTTTATGACATAATCAAGGTGCGGTAATACCTAGGGTTACAATCTGTGTTCGGGTACCTAGGTAATAACAGTTACCTCACTAATAACGTAAACTTCCCACTTTTGTTCTTAGTCGGTGAGAAACTTTAAGTGCCTCAAAGCAAACTAGAGCAGTATAAATGTACCCTTTCCCCCTGGAAAGGTCTGTCGCTGATTAATCTGACTTCCTAGATTGTAGATTGTTAAAGAGGTGGGAATATGTCACCTTATCACTGCGGCCACATTGGGCCTATTGTGATTTCCTCTAAACTTAAAGCTGATTCAATATGCCCGATTTGGTAATGAATTTTACTATGCTTTTGAGTGATAGGTCAGATAGATAGGCAGATAGGTCTTCAGCTTCCAGACAGAATTTACCTAAATAACGATGACGTGTCCTGATTAGACAGTTGCAGTGACATAAGATGTGTTCTGCTGATTCTTCGTCTTCGTTGCACATTCTGCAGATGCTGTCTTGTGCTATTCCCATAGCCATTAGATATTTTTTCACTTGACAGTGGCCTGTAAGGAAACCCGTGGCTATACGAATCTGACTCCTAGTTAGCTGTAAGAGTTGTTTCGTTCTTGCTGCCCCTAGACATTTTCAGTAAACAGATCGCTGCCTGTACGGCCATCCGTCTGAAAGCCTCCTCTCAGTGGTCTAGCTATCACACTGGCCACTCCTCGATCCTTGATCTCCATAACTTCAAACACGAAAATACAGACTACACCCCGCCGAAAATGTGTTTCGACCGTAACCTCCGTACGAGCATCCCTGAACGGGATGTATGGGACAATTCTCCCCCTATCGATGGTAACTCGGTACACTTTTTCACAGATGGTTCTAAGACTGAAGGCGGGGTGGGATGCGGTGTTTTATCCGAAAAGCTCAACCTCGAATTATCGTTCCGCCCCCCTGATCATTGTAGCGTTTTTCAGGCGGAAGTCATGGCGATTAAGGAAGCCCTGTCCTGGCTGAAGTGCAATGTACTATCTGTCAGGGATATTACCATTCTCACTGACAGCCAAGCGGCAATCAAGTCTCTGGAATCGTGCTCGTTTACTTCAAAGGCCGCTCTCAACTGCCGTTTATCTCTTATGGAGATGACAGATCAGTTCAATATTCACCTATGCTGGGTGCCAGGCCATAGAGACATTCCAGGAAACTGCAGGGCAGACGAACTCGCCAGACAAGGCACTACACTAAGGATTCTGTCTGATAGGCAGTCCCTGGGTACGCCCCTAGCTACATGTAGGCATCTACTAAAGCTGAATGCTATTAGCAAGACCATCCTCAGATGGGAAAACGTGTCAACGTGTCTTATCTGGCCCAGGCTGGATCATAAACGTAGTACCGAGTTGGTCAAACTAAAGCGATCACAAATCAGCTGCGTTGTTGGTGTTCTCACTGGACACTGCCTTATAGGCCAACATGCCAAAAGACTTGGCCTCTTTTCAAACGACTTCTGCAGAAGCTGCAGGGACGAGGAGGAGGAGGAAAGTATCCCTCACCTCCTATGTAACTGCCCAGCTCTGTCGCATAAAAGAATGGTCCATTTAGGGTCCCCCTTCCTTGAAGTCCTTGGTGACATAGCGTCCTTAGACGTCATGCGCATCTATCGCTTCATCAAAAGCTCCGGTTGGTTCTGTTATTCCATGAGTAGCGAATTGGTTTTGATCCATGCTATCACAAAAGGACCTTTATTGGTCTAAGTGTGTCTGCACTCCCGTGCGGACAGCCAAGCCAACCTAACCTAACCTTCGTTCTTTTGAGGGAAGTGTTTGACAGAAAGATTTTGGCTTGTCTGTTACCTTCAGTTTCCATTCAGTAATGGTTCGCCCTTTCTTTTAGCCAGTCTTTGATACAGCTTTTAGCCGTACTCACTGGTAACCCACAGAATGGTGTTGGCACTATAAAGTTTGACGCAGCTCCTGTTCTGGCTAGCAGGTCGGCTTTTTCATTTCCCTCATGTAGATGTAGAGGTGGTAAGTCAAGAATAACTTCCAGCGCTGCAGTAGGAGCAGTTTTCATTGCACCTGTTGAGCATAAATAAGCTAGTCTTTGTAATTTATTGAGCCTGTCCTGTGTAGACCCTTGCTTGGTTTTTGCCACCATACTGGTGCTGCATATGTTATAATCGGTCTTGCTATTGCTGTATATAACCTTGACATCATTTTGGAATTTAGGCCCCAAATTCTCTTGCTAGTCCATAATGAGATCCTGGCTTTGTCTATTGCTTTTGTAAGGTGAGAATTCCAGGTAAGTTTGCCAGAGAGTAACGGTGTAGACACCTATTACGCGGCGCTATGTACTGGCTTTTCCCTTTTGCTGGCTCATGGTGGGATTGAAGTAAAATATGGGGTATCTCATAAGAACGCCTAATCTAATTATTTATTGAAAATATAGTATGTAACACTTTAAGGTGCAAATGAACGAAATTAAATGTCAGTCAAATTGTGCGAAAATCACAAGTCAACACCAGGAGCACAATCTTTCAAAAATTCGCAACCGAAGACGATATTGACATAATTGGCAGAACGCAGAAGCAAAACCAATTACATAATTACGTATGTATACATATTCATTGAAGGCGGATAAGGATATCGTAGGTCGTCGTTACGACTGAAAAATTCAAGGCCCCTAGAAGAATTATACGAGTTGTTCAGCGTCAATGACCTACTTACTTACTCACTTAGGTCCTCTAAGCCCTTGTAGGGCATAGGGCTTCAACAACGCCTGCGCACCATCGTGCTCGTATTTCTGCAACACGCTTGAGCTCCCCCCAAGTCGTCCTCAGTGATCTAGATTCCTTTTCCACTTTCCTTCTCCATGTCTGCCTTGTGACGGTGTTGGTCACTTTCCAGGTATTACACCCATAAAGTAGCACTGTTTCCACATTTGATCGGAACAGTCTCTGCTTGATACCGAACGCAGCCTTTGCTTGACGAAGTCTGAAACCATACTTTCTATATATAAAAAGCTTATTTTCTGGATTTGCTGTGCGGTAATGTTGAGTTGAGCGGCGCTGGTGTTTTTGTGGGGAATTGAAGGGTCTTTGATTTTGCCATGCTCATTTTAAGCCCTACTTTGTTCGCCTCTGTCTCCAGGTTATGGGCCATCTGATGCAGGTTCATTGTCTTGTGTGAGAGCAGGCAAACGTCGTCAGCGTGGTCAAGATGTTTGAAATATGATGTCATGGTCCATCTCAGGCCAATGTTTTCTCCAGATAGAGCTGCCCGAATCACATGACCGATTACCACAAGAAATAACAGTGGCGAAAGAATGGATCCTTGTCGTACTCCGCTGGGGACTTCAAATTCCTCTGACATCCTACCGTTGTGTAAGATGTGGGATTTACCGCCATCATCGGTAGCCTTTATAATAGCGATGAGTTATTCTGGTATACCTCTCCTGCGCAAGGCTCGAAGGCTTTCTCCAAATCAATGAACAATAAATTTAGTGGAAATCTTTACTCGACGCATTGTTCAATGATGATCCGCAAGGTGTTGATGTGGTCGATGCTGGAAGATATGGCTTGAAAGCCTGCCCGTTCGTTGTCGAGCGTTGAATCGAGAGCAGTTCTCTCACTCGGTCCAGAATTATTTTAGCTGGAAGAACGCATATATGTACCTCTCCAGTTGCCGCATTCCGTCAGGTTCCCCCTCTTGAGCAGCTAAACAGTCATTCCCCTCTTCCAATATAGATCAATGACCTAAGTAAAAAACTGTGCATTGGTCTTTTAAGATGGCTAGGATATGTAGGAAACCAACGCTCCGGTCCACAGAATCTTCGAATATAACACGGCGATTCAAACAATGTCACCTAGGGAAGTGGCGACACCAATAACAGGGCCGAGTCTTTCTTAGAATATATTTTAAGTTAATTTCTTGGTACACATACATATGTACATATGTATATAACGTAGAGAATACCGCTATCTTTGTTACTAGAGTATGTAACACAGGAAGATCTTAATTTTAAGCTAGGTAGTTGTAGCAGAGAAGAAACCCTAAGAAATAACGTAGAGCATATCGACATAAGCAGTGCCACAATCCAATACTACAAGTTAGAAAACGCGGTAGAGGGCATTAGTAACGTCATAACTGACCCACAAAAGATTGAAATATTTTGACAAATACCAACTATCAGATAAGAATAAACCAACCATAGACTCGCTTCTCATCATCATAGTACTTAGAGAAACCGTGTTTGGAAGGTTCCCAGAGCCTCTAGAGCGTATTTTTGTCGCCAAGGCAAAGTAAGAGTGAGTTATCCTCAAATTACGTGGGAATTTTATTAAGAGGGAAACTCTACTTTACGAAACAAACTTCTCTCGAGTGGCAAGAACACGACGAGACAACGCAGTTTGTTTAAAATACTTTTTTAAAGGGGTATGAATAAGGCTTATGGTCTGTCCTTGCAACCAATCGTACTGTGCGTGCTATATTTTTCGCGTTAATGGGGGAACCTCATTTAGGGTTAGGTCCAGAATTGTGGATGTTTTTAGATATTATCTCTAAGATACTGTTTTTTTTTATCTTTATAACGTTAGTTATTGCCACCATTCATTTCTATCCAAAACCCCAGGTCAGCTTACCAGGGATAAGAATAGCTTGCTTATATAATAAGCATATTGTTCCTGCACCTCCTGCTTTCTTTCAGATTCACAATGTCGCCTATTTTATCGGTGGCAATCTTTGCATTAGAATTGCACATTATGCTACCTCTGATAGAAGCCTATAGTTTCCTCATCGCTTATGTCAGATGTGGGAACATAAACCTAAGCGACACTTAAATTAAGAGGTTTTGTGTTAAATTTTCTATTCAATCAGAATATGCTAAAAAATTAATTTCACTATTAGCTGTTAAGAGACTATAAGTTCTACACCTTGCCTGAGTGGAGCAGTATTGTTGCCTGAGTAAAACATTTTGGCTTCATCTGTTTTCTTTTACTTCCAGGGATTCTTAACATCGCATTGCCGGCGTCCATGGGCCATTAGTTATTCATGTGATTAATCGGGCCACGGAGGTCAATAGTAGTCCATCTTCGCTGAGACTTCCGATGCACACTGTGAAATTAATCAGCGTGTCCAGCATTCAAACTGCTCCAAAGATACACAAAAAGTTGTCCACTATACGCGGCGCTTTCTCGCCTCCGCCACATAGTTATCATCGATTCTACATATGTACAAATGTGCTTTTTGATGTCATGTAAGCGTAACATAACCTAACACACAATCTGGTAACAATACCGCTGAGCTGTTCGCCACTGCAGCTAACCTGCATTCCTGCATCTGAGACCTGTGGAAGCATCGGTAATGCTCAGCCTTTATAGGCCGCAAACATGACTCATATATGAATCCAGTTGAAATTCGGTTTAGAGTTTTGAAAACAATGTTGACAACGTCTCGGTATCCCCCTTTCCCATTTCATTACTGATTCGTGCTTTTGTAAAAGAATCGCAGTGATTTCGTCACGCTGATGCTATCAGCATGAGGATATTAGCTTGGTTCGGAAGCCCTTTTCGACAGCTTTTGAGGTCAAACAAGTGCTTTAGTAGTGCACACAATAGGCGTGTTAAGATATCTGCGCTTTTCATTCGCCTATCTTACCCAATCTAACTCAACATCTACATATTTAAACTCATGCACATTTACACTCACATTATTTTCAGTCTTATTTCGCCAGATCAGAACGGTCACGAAGTTGCCGCCTCGTTCCCAGTGATTTTGAATCTTCGCTGCCAGTTCTGAAATTCTTTGTCCCAGCACATCGCATCCATTTAGTTCCAGTACCGTATCACCGCTACGCACGCCAGCCTGGTACGCATTTGAACCATCTTGTACTCCACTTACCCAAGGATACGGGTCCCATGGAGCGCGACTTAGATGTAGACCAAGCGTTCCATTCGGGCAAGCATGTATCTTGCACAACTTGAGCATTTCACGTCGCTTTGTGCTTCGCCTTAATCACAGCCACTCTTGTGCATGTGGGTATTGCAATAACAGCAATTTGCAGCCTAAAACGAAATAAAAAAAAATTAATAAACAATTTCAACTCATTACAAAGGCAACAAGAGAAGTAAAATTGTGTGTTATCGCTCCGGCTAACAAGCCATGAGTGAGTCTATGCTTATTAGGGCTTCTGTTTTCCAAACTTCTACGACGAGCGCTACGCAACTCGAACTTGTGTTTCCATGCCATGGCAAAATGGAAAATTTATATCTGAGGTATTCTCATACGAGAGACGTGACTACACCGCCGCTGTCACTACGTATGAAACTTTAAAGATACCATGTGGTGAGTAGTTAGGTTCTCGTAGATTACAAGTTAGTTTGCTGCAGACAGACAGCTGGGAGTATGGGTGGGTGAAGGGTACGCGAAAACTACCGCCATGGCATACTAATGGTTTTGTAATGTGAGCAATTTGGCAAGCAGCCCGTTTTTATGGTTGGCTATAACCTTGACGAGAGCTGCATTTCAACAGTTTATGTTAAAGACTGTTTATTACCTTTTGGGAGGAGAGAGGTCGAACTCCGTCGAAATATATAGTTCAGCTGATGAATTAGGTGTGTGCTAAGTGCTAAGATGAGTTCATGTGAGCTATCATGTCTGAAATGGGTTAAGGTGTTGATGCGTCATATTAGGTACATATTTAGACGATTATGACTGATGGAGATTGCTCTATGACATTATTGCTGGTCTACTGATTAAAATTGCTTCTTCAATCGATTGATGACGGCCTGAAATGGAACTAATACAGATGTGGGTGGGGGGCCTAGTTTACACGTAAAAGTTGTTTATTTGATTTTTTGTTAAAGGGCAGAGTGGGGTCCTAGAGTGCTCTAGGAGTTCTAGCAAAGTAGTGCGACCGTAAGAGGCTGAGGGGGAAATTGTATAAGAAGGGGTGGTGAACCGTTTGTGAAAATGTTTTAGTCCGTTGCGAGACATTTACATAGTGTGCCCGGCAGTTTCAGTGTTCTGAACGTGTCAGACTGGCTAATGCCCATTCTTTATGGTGGTATTTCAGACAACAACGACCAGTTAGACAATCAGTAGAAAACTTTGCATTCTGTTGTTCACTGCTAGAATCTGTTTCGAGCTTTTGGTAAAACAATTTCTTTGCATGTCTAAGATTTGTCTGTAAGTCCCGGTGTGATTGCTTTTCATGTTGTTCCCAACGAGTTTCAATTGGGAGCCAGATCTGGCTAGCTCATCAGCAATCTTATTATCAGTGAGTGTTAAGAGCGCTAGTGGCAGCAGTCATATGTGGGAGGTTCAATAGGGCTTCGAGTCCGCTGTCGGGCATGGACGCTTTCAGCCAACAGCAGATGGGGAAATGGCCTGATGTATCACATATCTAGACAGATACCATCCTTCGACAAGATCAGAAACGTAGTGCCGACTTGGTTATGCTAAGGCGACATAAGATCAGTGACGTAATCGGTGTCATCATAGGCCACTGTCTGATAAGCCAATATGCTTAAAGAGAAGGCCTTTTCCAAATGACTTCTGCAGGAGTTACAGGAGAGGGAAACCTTCCTTCAATCCTTTGCACCTCTGTCCTAAAAAAGACTGCTCCATTTAAGAGCTTTTTCTTCAATGGCATCAGCGAACTATATCGTCCATAGACTTCACGAGGTTCCTCCACTTCACTAAAAACTCCGGTTGGTTTGATTATTTGTTGGATAGCCAAGTAGAATCGAAAAGAGTCTCTTCTAGTTAAAGTGTTAGAGTGGCTGTCTGTCTGCCACCATAACAAAAATCTACCTACACAGGCGAGCCTCTGTACCTTTTGAATGGCAGTTTGAGCATAGACCTGTTCAGTTTTTTCCACCATTTATGTGTCGGCATAGGTGATTATAGGAATGACGATGGTAATGTAAATCCAGTGAATCATTACGGGCTTTAGATCCCATTTTGTTACCAAAGAATATAGAACAGGCCCAGAAGGCTGTAGTTGGCTTTGATGCAATTCTATCTAGGTGAGGTTTCCAAGTAAGTTTTCGGTGCGGAATTTAGTTCAAGCCTTCTGTCTGACACCAAACATTTATCTTTGATAGGAAATTTTACATTCTTTCAGTAATATCGGATCCTTGCTGGTCTCTTATTATTATAAGCTGAATAACCAGCATTGTTTAAGTCGTTTAGGAGTTGGTCAACTACAATTAATCAAAGAAGAGGAGGCAGGACATCACCTTAAGTGCTTTTGATGGAAAGTGAGAACTATCCAATCCTGGCAAAGAGTGTTATGCTGCATAGCATGGAGCAGATCCATTTAATAGTGATTAGATCAGTAATATTCGAACGGACTCAACTTATTTTAAACGCCTTCAAGACCTTTGGTTGGACCCGTTGATTCCAATTGGTACCACTCGCGCCTGTCACTATAATTAGGACTAGCTACAGTCATGTACTGGTGGGGCCGCTCATAAAATCACAAAGGAACTGATATGTAGTCAGAGTTCCACATAACATCCTGTGAAAGCATACAGCGATTGTTTGCTGACACCGGGTGAAGATCAGCTCAGGAGATGAAATGAGCATTTCAATACGGTGAGATCTAGAGACAAAGTTGTATTGAAAAGTTGGGGCCAGGACAGGAATGCTATTATCAACGGAATATCAGAATTGAACAGCTGACCAGTTTACAATCAGCTATCAAGGGCGTTATCTTCTACATTAGTGGAAGAAGCCCTCCGCTGCTGTGATGTAAGGAAACAGAAACATTAAAGAAGGGGGTTAGAAAGGAAAGGAAATCATTGCACCGAGACGTGGGAAAGTTATCTGCTTGGCAACGGAATATGTTTGGCAGTTTCATGGAGGAAAACCGCGGAATAAGGATTACACGGAAGAGCAGTCGTTCAGAGCAGTCAGTTTGATATTAATTTTATAAAGAACAATGGAAAGGATTATGGTTTTATATAGAATAGATATAACAGGTGTTTTCGACAAAGTGTGGAGAATCTGAAGATACGTAGAGTTAAGCCACATATTACCCCTCAGGTGGTAATATTTTCGAAATATTCAAAAGGAAATCTCACGACTTAATCAACAAGAGATGTCCACAGGGTGAAAGGAACATCATTGTGGACACAATCACTTAAGAAAATAGGAATTCAGGCAATTACAGATGATTTACAACCAGTTCATGGATGTTACTGCGCAATGCCATGACAAGGGCTTTGGCCATAATAAAACAGTGATGCGTGGGACGGGGCACTTTCCATTAATGCGGTAAAGCAGACTTGATCACGTTTTGGAACGGAAATGTGAGCGTCTAAGGCCTACCTAGACAGTTCGGATTATTGAAGGTACTACTGAGATGAAATTGAAAATGGATCAGTCCCATATGCACAAAATAGATACTTTCATGGCTGGATCAAGCCTCTTCTCAGATGAGCTGAACCTGGCCTATTCTGTACGTCTGGGTATAATTGTACCAAGCCGAGATAATTGCTCTGTTACACGCGTTGGGTCACTAACAGAAAGTTCAGGTTAGTGGGAAGAATGTTCTAATTGTTCTAATAGCACTTAGGCAAGTATCAGACACATAAAGCAGACCGACATCAACTAAATATTGGCTTTGGAATAAGATATAAATTCAATTATCTTGCAATTTACAATGATTTTATAGGGAGAAAGAAAAGCTTAAAAGATGTACCCAATAGTTAAGCAGCGATTCAGTCATAATATATCTTTTCCGCACCATGTCACAGGACATGGGAACTTCAGGTATCATCTACGGTGGATGGATGTTCAGGAGGATGATGCTTGTAGACTATGAAAGCAGGAAGTTAGTAGAAAAAAACTGCTGTTTATTGCGACCGTGGGTGGAAATTCAGCTGATAAACTAGACTACCTTCAAACAGATGCTTATATTAACGCGGGCATTTGAGGTGAGGAATGTCAAAGCAGCATCGCTTTAGGAAAGCATTTTGAGACCACGGTAAATGCCTGAGAACAGTTTACTTTTCTTCCTTTATCAGCTAATGAAGTTCTGTTTCTTTGCGGATCATTCATCGCATTCAGTCATAGCTTACTCTTGTTACTCTTTAAAAGTCAATTTCTCGTAAACCTAACTACACATATTCAATGAAAGCCCACAAAGCCCAAGTAAAGTATCCGCTTGCGGATCAGAGTAGCGTTGAATAGCTCTTTTATGAACGAATCCTCCACGAATCCTTTTCATTGAAAAATAACACAATTTATTTTTTTTAACCCAAAAAAAAACTGCAATCCCTGAGTATCTTGTACATAGCTTTTTAACTGCCATGGAGGGAGATAAAGCGTATGAAGATGAATGCACGTTGTGAAAGGAAACGTTTTGATTAGATTCTTTTTTTTTTCGTTCTTTTTAAAGCCATTCACTTTTTGAATTGCAATTTTAAAATTTTCTCCATGCAAGCAAGGATAAGGATAATTTCCTTTTGCACAGTCGTTCAAGGACACATGAAAGTAGAAGTAAAAGATTGAATTTTGAACTCAAACCAGTTTCCAAGTTAATTTGATGAGCGATGTCTTTGAGGGTAAAGTTATCCATGTATCCGTTGTGTATCTCTTTCATTTACTTAAAATTTAGTTTTTTTATTTCCTCAAGTTCACTCAAAATACATTTGGGAAAAATTATAATAACATGTTTTGGAGGCGAACAAATCATTAGCAGTTCTTTTCACGAGCAAGGTGATACGTATAATTATAGCTTTTGGAATTGCGATAACAGTTTTGGTTTTAATGAAGGCCATCAATGGTTGGTTTCAAGTTTAATTAAAATTTAATGAAACTCTGGTGGCGTTAATGCCCTTAAAGTGATTGCGTGTGTCTGGTTTCTGTTGATCATTAGTTTTTTTCTAGATTTGCATTTGAATGACGTATAAGAGTTATTGTCAAGTATGAGGGTGATTTAGAACGTTCTTGTACTTTACTTAGGCACAAAAGTTGTAGTTTTTATACACGACCGGTTTCATTCACACCGGTAAGAAGGATAGTGCGTTGGATGTAGACCTCAGGAAGTCTCTGGAATTATGTCCAAACGATGCCCCCGACTCTATTACAGACATCAATATGAAGCTGAGCTCGTAAGCTCCGTGTGTGAACCGAAGAGAAGAAACTGGCACACTGCAGCAAGTCAGAGGAATCCTGGGAACACGTACGAAAATAATAATTAGTAGGAAGTTAAGTCCTGGCAATCTTTGAGAGCAGTTCGATAGCCTTTTGAACCCAGCAGCGCATGGTATAAACTTTCAATACCCGACTCTGGGCTTTGAAAAAATATTCTGAACCGACAACACAAATCGAGGTTTCAGAGGGACTGTAACTTCGTACATATGCAGGATCGAACCTAGGTTGAAACCAGATCGAAATTCATATGTACGCGGGTCAAATCGAAACCGAGTTGGCTCGATTCGACTCCACTATTTGAGCTGAGTTGAGTCGAAAATATGCCAAAGTACCTGGATCGAGGAGTGGAACAGATGGGCGTAGTGTGAGTGTTTTTCTCTTGTAGAGATGAAAAACCAGTTTGTTTTTCTAGTATTCTGTTGGCGAGCGGATGGTGTGCAAGTCATAAACACTAAACCCAGCTAAAAAACCAATGAATGCTCATCTGTCAGTTCAACTCCCTTTTAGTCCAATTTTGACTCAATCTTTCGATTCGGTGAGTGCAAGTACGCAGGTCAAAATCTCAACTCAGTTTCGACTCGACCTTTCAATCGTGCATGTGTACGGAGTATGTGTAAACTAAGCAGCAGGGTCGGATGGAATATGGTTTGAGTTTTACAAGGCACGGATCGACCGATTGGCTTGCTTGTTTACATTGAAATTATTGTGGTATTTCCTTTTGAAATGCCTGCTAAAATTTTTTTATTACGATTGCATGTGGCGATATATATAATCGAGTTCCAAGCTGGTGCTAGGCCTGGTAACTTAACATTCTATCGTAAGCAGTATAGTGGTGCAATATTTTCTTTCTTGAGGCAAGAAGCTCTATGCGTTCTTTATTGACTTTAAGGCAGCCTTTGACTCCGTGGACAGAAACGTCTTACTTAGTAAGATGTATTGCTTGGGAATGTCAGCGAAGTTTGGAAGGCTAATAGCAAGTCTATATCCTGATCCTATGGCGACTGTGAGGAATAGTAAAATACTGTCGTCGTAATTCTATACGTACTCAGGAGTTGGACCGGGTTGTACCTACTTTAGGACCAAACCCACCCGCTTTTTTCATTTATGATGCGTATTCTCCAACTCATGATCAGTCGTTTGCGGAATCAGACTAGATTATGCAGTTTGGGGGTCAACCTTAAGAAGTCCAAAATTATGATATTTAAGGAAGGAGGGGCTCGAAACTGTTCCAATTGAGAGGTAATAAAAATTGTTAAGGAACGTGGAAGACACCAAAGGCACGGAGAGAGAAGGTGCGTACATATATTCCTTTTTATGGACAGTTGTCCTGTCCGAGGAATAAGTGGTAACTCTACTCAACGAACCTTATGTGAATGCACTAAGTAAATAAAAAAAAAAAAACAAAGCGGATGACAATGCCATGTATTAATTATTTTTGTAAAATTATGTAACAAATTACGATAAATAAAAATAATTGTAAGCGTAATTCCTCTTTTGAAAAAAATCTGCTGTATAATCTACAACAGAAGCGAGTCTTCTAAGAAACTGATTGCCGGTCTGCTTCTCAGATGTCTTATTTAAGTAACTGTGATGGTAACTGGATAGACTCCTATGACGAAATGCGAAGAACTCTTTAAAAACGTCACTTTCCTAGTTATGTAGAAGCATGGCTATGAAATCCAGGCACAAAAAGGAACAGAGGTCGATACAATCGCCAAGAGGATTCACCATTGTATGACACATCAACGAATGTCTCAAGCTAAGGTATATTCGGTAACAAGTTAGCGTAATTTTTGTACCTAAATCGGGTAAGATAAATCAGACTAATGGTAGAGATTGCAGACCAATAAGTCGAAACTGAAACGGTTAGATGGCTAAGAAGAGTATTTGATGGATAGAACTCATCACGTTCACTCGGTGACCCAATGGTCCATTGTGAATCCCCTTTTTTTATATATTGATGGGAGGTAACCCGTGGTAACCTGTCTAATTTTTGGCATTGAAAAACAGTTGCTGCTTTTTAAGAAGTGTAGGTGTTCCGGTATCTGTACTACTGCTACCTCTGCAATGCTTGCGAAGAACTTGGATCATAGAGTACGTAGGCGTCGTTCTTTGGACAGTGGCAGAGCAGATGTTGGATCGATTCCACTTTCTCCTCGTCACCGCAACTTCTGAAAAAATCTTTGGACTCCGCGTTCCATTTGCTGAGCATAGATCCGATGGCGCAGTGTCCTGTGATTACTCCCGTTACCATGCGGATGGAGGATCGGTCTAGTGCCAACGCACATTTGGGATAAAATGGGGGAGAATTACTTCTCGAAATTTCTTGTGTACATGAAAGGCCAACCAGTAGACACTGTCCTTCATAAAGTTCAGGTCTAGAACTGGCAGATCATAAAACGGAAGCAGTACTTTAAGCAGGACAAAAGTGGAACGCCTTGTTGTGCAGGTCAGGGAGCAAACCATGTCCTATGGTGACTTCATAGCTGCCTATCTGTCAATGCACTGAACGAAATCAGTCCGCGGTACAGTATCAATGGTGAACCAGTCAGCAGTTTCACGAACGTCGACGACTTCGAGTTGGAAAACGCTGCAATAGCTTAGAAGGTTAAGGGAAAGATAAATTTCTAGGTAATCAGAGAAGGCGCCGCCACCATCTCCATCCTCGGTTTTGGACAATCCGTTAAAATGGACTGTAAAGGAAAATGACTAAAACCCTGTTCAGATGAAGATTCTAGCAAGTCCAGTGCATTGTTCTCACCACTGCTAGGACTCTCTCAGCCTTAATACTCATCTGGTAGCCATTTGCTTGCCTTTGAAGCGATTTAAAGCATCTGTTATGCTAAGATATGCCACTTGGTGAGTCTTTTCGAGTAGTTTTAGCTTTGTTGTAGGTCACGCTAATCGGTCTGAGATTCTTGGGAGTTTTGCTTTGGGTATGAAAACTGCCCTCAGCTCAGACTGGGTAGGATAGTTTCGAGCAACAAACAGCCATTTAGAACACAGATTCTTACGATTCCAAAATCCATTTGTAGCTGGGCTTAAAAAATGTCATCTGGTTCCGGGGATTTCAATGTTTCGAACAGATTCGGACTGCTAGGTTAATGGACTAAGATTCTGGCTACATCCTCGGCTGTAATTTCAACAGCTACATAGTTATGACTTTTGTTTAGAGGTAGAATTTACTCGTATTTGAAGACGAGAGCAGACTTGGTTATATCGTCGTCATTCGATGGGAACTCCCTAAGTCCACTTTTGTTGTGCTGAGATATTTGCATTTTTACTTGGTAATCGATACTAAAAATCCAAAAATGATTGTAATTGCATGATCTTGGGTTTCGAATGTAGAAGATACATTGCGTAACCATTGACAAATAAAATATTTTGGAACTGGTTAGCATGGGAAGCGTGAAAAAGAAAAAATGGATCTAGGGATCTAGTTTTAGCTTTGTTGTAGGTCACGCTAATCGGTCTGAGATTCTTGGGAGTTTTGCTTTGGGTATGAAAACTGCCCTCAGCTCAGACTGGGTAGGATAGTTTCGAGCAACAAACAGCCATTTAGAACACAGATTCTTACGATTCCAAAATCCATTTGTAGCTGGGCTTAAAAAATGTCATCTGGTTCCGGGGATTTCAATGTTTCGAACAGATTCGGACTGCTAGGTTAATGGACTAAGATTCTGGCTACATCCTCGGCTGTAATTTCAACAGCTACATAGTTATGACTTTTGTTTAGAGGTAGAATTTACTCGTATTTGAAGACGAGAGCAGACTTGGTTATATCGTCGTCATTCGATGGGAACTCCCTAAGTCCACTTTTGTTGTGCTGAGATATTTGCATTTTTACTTGGTAATCGATACTAAAAATCCAAAAATGATTGTAATTGCATGATCTTGGGTTTCGAATGTAGAAGATACATTGCGTAACCATTGACAAATAAAATATTTTGGAACTGGTTAGCATGGGAAGCGTGAAAAAGAAAAAATGGATCTAGGGAGTTTTCATTGAACGTCGACGACATGCACTTCGTCTTTATCGCGAAATCGCTCGTTTTTAGAAATCCTGTGGCTAAGCACATCCATGTTTTTTTTTACTTTTAGGAATAGGCTTGATTTTCCACGACAGTTCATTTGAAAAAAAAAGTTGCTGGGTGGCTACTTGAGTTTCCATTCAGCAATGCGGCGCTTCTTCTTAAACGAAATTTCACTTTGATAACGAACATGCGAATAAGTTACAAATGATTAAGAAAAACATAACTCATCAAACCAGGGACAGCAGTAACACTCGCTTCAGCGAATCCGTGTGACCTAATTAATTTTCGTAATTTTTTTTCCTCATCGCTTAAAATCTTTTCAGGCACCCAGCTCTTTGTCACGTTGTCATTATGTAATTGCTTCAACAAGGCTATAATGGATATGGAAACCTATATGCAAATGAAATACACAAGCACCTGTGCAGCATCATCCGTCTTACTTACAAACGTTACATCGGAGACGGAAACGAGAAAACTTGTTCCGACTGTATTGCCTAATAATGGTCACATAGATGCCAGCGAAAACCTGTTTTCAGATACATACCTACCTTGCTCAGTACACAATTCATCTGATCATATGTATGTACCTCTGTATACCGACTTGTCATGATCATGCATACATCTTGCCACACGGAACACGACTAGCAATATACAATTTATGAAACAAAGTTGAGTGCCCTAAGGCTTGAGGAAACTAAAAAACGGATAACCAAAGCTAATTACATAAAATCAATGATATACACCCGGCTGTTAGTTAACACACTCAAGTGGCTACTCAACTGTATCTTACCGATAAAAAAAAAGATCTCATCTGTCAGAAACTCATAAACACCCCGCGGCAATGTGAAACAAAATGAAATTCCAATTGAATCGTCACGTTTTACGGAATCAAGAATAAAAATCATAAAAAAGACGTTAAACATACACTTGCCAATGTTTTTCTTCCATCTGGTGATAGCCTAGGTGCTCGATGCTCTCCACACAAAATTCAGTGCTCGCACAATGAACGTCTCGTTGCCAAGGCCAACGTCGTCAATCCGGTTCAAAATTTCAAAACGAAAAACCGATTCTTATTTGCATTCTATGCGGATATTAAATTATTCTTGAGTGGGTGATGACGTTTAACGTATTCTGCCCGCCTTCTGCACCACTTTTGAACAATTTCGAACTCCTTTGGATGGTAATTAAAGTGTTGAATGGTGCTGGTTCCTCCTTCCCCCCTTCTCCCCTTCCCGCCTTCCTCTCGCCAACTTGATAGTGGGCACTTTCAAAAATGCCGGACAAACTTGTTCGCAATTCGAAATTATTGCTCGAGCGCCCCCTAAAAACACACAAAATTTATTCCAGAATTAGCATTGATGGGAAACTTTCAAGTTCTCGGCCATAACAAGGAGATGAGATGTCGATGACAGAAATATTGACACACGACGAACTGTGATGATGATGTTGATATTAATGATGATGTTGTTGAGGGCGATGTTGTCATCATAGATAGCGAAACTTATTCAATGCCAACGTCATGCTCTGTGCGCTTCCTCCTCATTGTCAGATACGAGCATGTACGTGTTGTTCCGATGAGTAGTACGAGTAGTTTAGGGCGATTAGGTTGTTTGCCATCTGATTAGATTTCGAGCCCTAGTGGTGTATGTACGTATCAACCTCTTCGGTATCAATTGATTGGCTGGCTTATTTGTGCGTGCGGTAGCATGAGTGGGGTAGACCTTCTCAGAAGTTCAGAAGCGTATTTGAGTTATTAACCGTGCCACTGCGAGAGATTGTATCTTGTGGTAGCAATTTGTTGGGCTTTGTTCACATTAATTGAAACACCTCCTCTATTGGGGAAGAGGACTTTCAAATTGACACATTAAGTGAATGATTACATTATGTGTGTTTGTAGTGTGGCTGAAGGGAGAGGCTGGTTCCGTATGCAGATTTGCTTCGGGTTATCGATTTTGATTGGCAATTTATGTGTGAAGCTTATGCATGACAAATCGATGAACTTGCTCAGCAAGGTGATTGAGATAACGTACTACGACCACGAAAAAGATACATTTTCGGTTTCAATGACATGAGTGCAATGGACGTTAGTTCAAGTCGGCATGTTTGTGATGGGAGGGAGGTTTTACATGACACAAATACAAATGTGTCTTTATGTCCAATTTCTGTGACTTCGTGTGTCTGACTCCAGTAAGATTGCTTTTAGTCCACATTAAAAACTTGCTTGACGGCTTTGATCGAAAATTTTATTGGTTTTTGTGTGCATAACTACTTTCTGTGGGCTGTAAGATGTCCGCACAGATTTTGGATTGTTTGTTTTGATTTGTTTTTTTTCTTTTTTGTTGCAATTATAAATTCAATAATAAAAAAAAAGAATTAGCGGCAATTTGTGTGACATGAGTAGTGCCGCGAAATGGGGTAACATTCCATATGTTGCTGAACTAGTATATCAGTATTACGTCATATAAGCTACTTTTTCAAGGGCACTCTTCGCATAAAAGCTGATTGTGTTTATACTTGTTATTCCAAACGTAACACAAGTCTGACATAAGGCTTCGTTTGTTAGTCACGTTGACAACAGAAGTTGCTTCAGAAAGGACAGAGTAAATATTATGATACACACTGTTACTGCCGTTGAAGTTGACCTTGTGTTATAGGCTTCTCGAGGCGCTTGAAGCGTAAAGGTTTTAAGTGATATTTAGGGCAATATTGAATGAAGGCATTTTAACTAACGGTCGTACAAAGGATTGAGGGTGGCGTCTTTAGGTTCCTGACAGTGAAAAGCAAGCGCAAGAAGCATAACGTTCACCTGAAATAGCTTTTGCTATCATGATGTTATCATCGCGCTCAACAAATCATTAGGGGAGAGAGACACAGCATTATCTTAAGCACGCAAACAAGGTATTTAAGGACCCGTTCTGAGGCATATGTAAATGATGCTGGGGATGTAAAATCAGTACAGTTTCGCTTACGCAGCCCTCCAGGTATATGGTAACGTGTGGAGTGTAATGTAACCTTATCACATTACAAGAAACCATGATGTTGCTGACTTCAAGGACTCCAAACTCGTGGGGACATATATATATATACTTAAGTATATGAAAGAAAATTAAGACAAACTAAAAGGGAAACAAAAGCAAGGAAAACAGGAGTAGGAACTGCCTGAAACCCATTCTGAAAAGTGGATCACAATTAGCAAGAGATAGACAGAGGCTGGTGTATTTCCCAGTGCACAGATAATTTGTCATACCGTTGGAAAAAATAGGCAGCACGCTATGGCCCAATATGACAATTGTATTAGCAATGCTTAGTTTCATGATTTGAAGGTGCAGAAAGAAGCTATGCTAGGTGCTTTCAGGCTGCCTCTGGTACTGAATCTTAAGCCCGTTAACTTTACAGAACATTTCATGATCGAAGTTGTTACACATATGTACATATGTATATATGTAGGTGACCGGCGAGAATCGAAAAATTAAGGCTACCAAATTCCCAAATCCGGAATATGATACCAAATTAGAAAATTTCAATTTCAAACTTCAATGGCACCAAAATTGGTGCCGGGGTGTATGTTATCAATTTCCCACGTGCGACAGCGTTTGGACGACCAACGAAAAAGCAAAAGTTTACGCTATGTCCACCAGAACGCCTGCAGGGAAAATTAAGGGAACCCCCAATCAGTCAGTAAAACAATAGTAGCCACGATGTGATACCAACCTCAAGAGCATGGGGCTATTCTGAAATGTTATATCTAAGGAAACTGGCCTATTGTGAGAATCTAGTACGTATTTCGCAGAAAATACCACCGTTGTGCGACTCCAAAGACAATTTGGCGTCAACCTAATCAATTCGACCAACATGAGCCGCTAAAAGATATGAGTCATTGTGGTCAAGCCGTCCTGTGGAGAATGTACATATGTACATATGTTCATACATAAGTGCTGTGCGCGAAAGTGTGGAGCAACAAACAGAAACATCAACATAACGGCGGACTACGCTAATCGAAATTTCTCGTTGGTTTCTATTAAAAATGTTGGCCAATTCCTGCAGATGGTGGCGTGAAAGGCATGAAGGAGATGCTCTAAGTTTTGCAAATGGCGTTTTATACATATTATCTCGACTTTGACATTTGTGAAGCAAACAGAAGCAAAATGCACGTCGATAAACCATGGATTGCTTTACTTTTTAAGAACGCAGAATAGTTGTGTCAATGCCTTTGACAAATAATTTCGAGTAGTCAGTGTTTTTGGTTGAACGTAGATTTCGTTATCGATTCCGTGCTCATGTGGCACCAACTCGGCGAACATAGCACACCACGAGAAAGCTAGCTGAACACGGGATAGTAGAAGACATGGCCGGCCCAGAGCAGCCGTTCGGTCGAGAATGTCGATCCTGGGCCTGCAGATGTGTAAGATGACCTTTAAACACCAAGTAGACGACAGAGCACGCAATTGAGTATAAATAGGCGGTATTTACAAGGAATCGTGTAAATCACAGTCTAGCCCCCCTAAAGCTCGACCGCGCATTTCCAATTATATAGATACGTGAATAAACAAAACTATTGCTTCTAAGACATTGAAAATCCTCGTGGAATGCAGGATAAGCCGAACGGCTGCTCAAAGTCACCGCTTGGTGCGACGTTGACATAGAAAAAGGTATTGACAAGGATATCCTCACCAACGCGGTGACCGGTGAGTGCTACACAACCTTGATCAAAGGCTTTAAACTGCCTCGAATTGACGAATTGGTTTTGGAAAATATGTGGCTCCAGAAAGACGGTACAATCGCACCCACAGCTCGAGCGCAAATAGACATCCGAAGTCCACGACCGATTTGACCGTTCCAGACTTCTATCTTCGGAGTTTTTTGAAGTCACGGGTCTAGACAAACAAATCACAGACCTTGGTGGCTGTACCGACAAAAAGTGGAGAATTTATCTCCAGAAATTTTGAGAAAACTCATAGAAAATGCTGTAAAACGAGCGCGAATATGCATCATATTTTTATTTAAGAACGAATTGGTAGCCTAAGGAAATTGTGTGAGGACTTTTGAACCACCTTGCACGCGCATACATATGTTTCCATACAAAGTACAAGTGACTCATAGGCTTTTGTCCAGAGATCACATGCAGCTACAATATACCCACGTCATTCTAAGTATCCACGAGCAGCAGCCGGTTTTGATGGGAAACAAATAATGAGCGACGAAGCCATTTTAATTTCAATAAAGTAGTCAACCAGCAGAGCACCCACTTTTGGGGGCAATAACATCCGCACACGAGCGAGTTTTGGCCCGAAATTTATGGAGAAAAATTGATTGCGCCGTGATTTTCTAGGTCGCCCCAGACAACACCACTACCTTCATTAGCCATTCATTTGTTCGGCCTGCAGTTAGTGAAACAAAATCGATTCTTAAATGTACAGTCCCGGGTCGTCTTATCTCCTTTTTGGGCCATGTGCTATGGCATGCCCGTTTTACACCACCAGGCATAATTTTCTGAGATTATTCGAAGGCATTTCATGCAACAAATTTACATGCACGCAATAAACAATTTTAATTTCATTCAAGGTAATTACCAAATGACATTACTCCTTCACAGTCCTGTACTAACAATAAACCATACATTAGCATGCATTGTCCACCTTTAAAGTATCCATTAAACTCAAAACCTGACATTCAAATTAAATTTCAGTATCAGAAAAAAAAAAAACAAAAGAAACAAGGAAACCGTTTAAATATCTGCTGCTTTTTAGTACTTGCTTAGCCTCCTTATAAAGCACTTAGCTAAACGCTTTATGATTTCCAACAACAATGATTTCCAATCTCAATTTCTTTGTTCTTAACCTAAGTTCCGGTTCAATTCCCTCTTACTTAAAAATTCTCGCAACCTGTTTGGAGATACCCTTCACTTGACGGAAGCATTGGCAAACGCGGATTGTTCAGAGCCGAAGCTAATAAGCTCAACTTGTTAACAATCGGATTAAATATCACATTCCACTATTTAAATTTAAAATTATCTAAGCTTACCGTTCAACAATCACAATGACTTCACTCTAGATAATCCTTGTAGTACCGGAATAGATTTCTAAATAACACCAACTTTTACTCGTAAGATGACCCGCTAACACAGAGCAATGGGTGCGCGAACAACCAACCACTCGCGAAACCTCTCTTATGACCGATTACCGTTTGAAATCTTAAAATAACAGCAAACAACTGCCGTCACTAGTTTTCAGTTAAAAATGCAAAAAAAACTACAGAAAGCAAAACAAACATAACCAACACGATCAAAGCTTTCGATTTCAGCAACAACTCCGATTGCATCACAAAGCCAGACAAAAACCGCCAAAAGAAAAAAAAAAAGACAAGCCGACTACAGGTCCAGCTCGGCATGCGGACGCAAATGAAAGAAACCCGGACCGACTTACGAGTTGTCGACTATGGTTGCTGCTACGACCTGGAGACTGTGTATCTCGTTATTTCATCACTACCGCTAGCAGTAACCTGAATAACACGCCCGCAACCACACTACCGTCACTATTAATCCTACTTCACTATATCTTTTCTCAATTCCGCTTTAAGCCCGGTCGTTGCATGAAATATTACATCCGTACGTTTGCAATACCATGCGAGTTCGAAAGCCGATAGTGTGCGGCTGCAACCGTGCTTCAAGAGATTTAAAATTCGTCTGACTGCTGGATGGTTCCGTGGAGTTGTAGATACATTTCCAAAAAGTCTACGGCTACGATGCAAAAATATGTAGCTTGAGCCATGGTTTGAATTAACTAACTAACATTAGTGAACAAAACTGAGTGGAACCGCAGCTCGTGCTAGTGCTCTAGTTGTTGAAACCTGTTTGAGTTCGGTTAGTGGGTTATGAATTTGAGCTTGTTTTACGTTTATGGAAGCTTCCACTCGACAGGTTTTGTTGCATATTTGTGTACAGCTTTGCAACTATTACTAGACGCTTAAGGTTTTTTTTTGTTTTTTTCTATTGCATATCTGAAGAGATTAACAGCTTTCCGGAGTGTATCTTATGGATTTTTTTTAAAGTTCATCTACCTTGCGGTCAACATCAACTCTACAAAGGACATTTTAGTGGATTTTTAGTCCAGTGAGCGAGACGAGGAGCAAGTTTAATCGCGAACACTACGAGCTGTACCAAAATGTTAGACTAAGAGCCCACAGTAATTTTAATTTTAATTAGATAGTTCAAGTAGTTATTTGCATGCTCTAGAGGGGGCAGTAATACTACATATGTCAAAAATGCAGTTTTTTTCGAAACTACAAATAATTGGTATAACAACTTTACCATCACTTCAAAATGTGGAGCTAACCGCCCCGATATCAAATATGGTGGTCCAAGACGTTTTGCAGGCGGCCTTCTGCCGCACTGGTAGGCGGTTAGAAATGGATTTTCTAAATAGTTTATTAGATTTATTTAAACAAATGATAAATTTCAACAATAACAAAAACTAAGTTGGGAAATTCTTACTCTATTCAACATCGTTCTCATCTGATAGGTTAGGTTGGGTAAATGGGTGCCCTTGTTGACAGGATTGTCAACGGCTCACGTAGACCACTAAGAGTCCATTGTGCCCACTATTTAAAAACCCTGGGAACCTAAATATCAATCTTCGACCGTTAAGTTAAACCACCTAGATAAATGTATGAATCTCAGGAGTTTGCTTAGCTCAATGTTACCTAACTCGTCTTTTTTTAATGGCCAGCGGTGGACAGTCACGAAGAAGGTGACGAACGGATTCTATTTCCTCTTCGTCTCTGCAGCTGCTACAGTAGTCGGTGTGTTGTCCGTCCGGATTCTCGATGCATTCCATCGATTTAGAAATGAGGCATGACCAAAAGGTCTAACTATCCATGGACCGGCTTCCCTTAGTCTTAGTGCAGTTTTAGCTGCCGAATTTGCAGAGTATATGTCAAGTGGAAGCAGATTCAGTATTGTTTCCAGAGCTGCTGTTGGTGTTGATCTCATCGATCCCATCACCCGGTATCAGATCGATACCGTTCATACGAGGGTATTTGTATTCTGGTATCGATCTTTTCCTCGTGAAAAGTACTAACTCGGTTTTCGTCGGGTTCACTTCCAGCCCCCTGCCTTTGACCCAGTTATTTACTAGTAGTAGTGCATAATTCAGTCGTTCGCTGAGTACAGAAAAGAATTTACCTGATACCAAGATGGCAACATCATCGGCGTAGGCCACTACGTTGAAGCCATTCCTTTCTATTATGTTTAACATCACTACTAGAAGCCACCGCTTGACTCTTTACCTACCTTTTGTGTCTCCAAGTGTGGAGTTGATTATGCGGGTACTTAGCATTTATTCGATCCATCTACATACTCTCGAATGTATTTGGGCACTATGCAGATTGTCTACTATGGCTTTAGTACTTACATTGTTAAAAGCCCCTTCAATGTCAAGAAACGCACCTAGAGCGGTGTCTACTGATTTTCCTTTAATGTACGCATTATGTGATTTCGATAAGAATTTATCCCCAATCTCATCTCTGACGTACATATCTATTAAGCGCTCCAAAGTTTTCAGTAAGAATATAGATAGACTTATTGGCTTGTAGCCCTTGGCGCTTGCTAGGTTTATCTCAGCCACTATCGGTATGAAAACTACCCTAATTTCCCGCCAAGATTTTGGAACGTAGCCCAGTTTGAGACACCAGCCATAAATGTCCTTGAGCCATGGAATAATAGATTCCCCCGATTCTTGTAACATTATAGGATGTATCTCGTTCTCATCTGGTAAGTCAGTATTAAAAACATCGTTGTCGCTATCGAATCCGCATATAGGACTTTGAGCAATGTCCTCTAACTTTTCCGGTGTAGCTTGACCCTCAAACCAATTAATTTAATACACATTATTGGTTAGTATCCACCTACTACCGCATGTGTGCATGATCTTACATCTGTCGTTTTGCCCGAAGAAAGTTCGGCAGTGAAGAAGTCTTCTGTCCAAAAGGCCAAGATATGTCGATTATATTGACTCAGCCACATCACATGTATTGACAACAACGCTCTAGTCAAGAAGGTCTTCGAATCCCAACGACAAGGAAGACAAAAAATCTGCATTTAAGGCCACGCTATCGCGGATGCCAAGGCGATATCCATTTATCGTCAACTACATATGTACATATATTCTGTCCGCCTCGACTTCCAAATATGAACCATTTGGTGTAGTTCCACGATTCTCTGCGAAAGAGAACAAACACCGTCAGCATGTCTAGGTGCTGCAAGTACGTATGTTGTCATCGTCCGTTATCTAGCTCGGGATAAAAGTAAAGCCTCCATAGTACATCTTCTAGAATGCGTCTCTTCCTAACCAAATGGAATCTCTACTCACGTTATCAAATGACTTCTCGAAGTAGATGAAAACCATATCTAGCCGAGACCTGTTGTCGATGCATTGCTTTATAGAGCATCCTGTTTGAAAGCCTGAGTAGATCTAATCCATTTCTTCTTCATGAGCTGATAGAATTTGGCGTTGCTTGCAGGAGCTCGGAAGAAATGCCATCTATCGATTTGTTTTTCTTTAGTCTTTAGTCCTGGGGTTTAAGTTGTAATCTCTTCTGGTAGGTCTGGTAATAATATGGAACTTTATGCCTTCGGACGACTCAAGAATATGTTGCAAAGTGTTCTCTCCTCAAATTTTTTCTAAGAATTGGGTGATAGGCAATAAAAGTAGCCTCAAGAAGCACCGCGACCTGATAGAGATCTATTGTGCCTTCTCGTTAAAATACGGTGTTCGTGTGATTTTGTCTACTATCTAAAACCATATTAATGATTGTAGCTTAGGATTATATAAGCTGAGGAGCAATAGCAGGACCATTCGGATTGGGATACCAATTAAGGTACAATATACTCCCTTATAAGTGGACACCGACTGTTCCGAAAAATTTGTCCGCTTATGAGGGGTGTCCGGTTATGAAAAAACAAACAAAAGGACCTTTAAAAGAAAGGTTCTTTGAAATCTGTCCGGTTATGAGGGGTGTCCGTAATAAGAGAGTAATGTATTTGTATTTGGAATTATCCAACAACCGCTTTTTCGGCTCCTGGTCTGAAGTGCAAACTGCCGGAAAAGATAGCAGCGGTTTTTTTCAAGGATCTACTCATGTCAATACAAGATTGGTGAGACGAAGCTTTAAGGTGCTTGCCGCCGCTGTCTCCATAATGCTTATGTGTAGGGGTGGACGGACGAGAAGGACTTCCTGTGCAGCAGTCGGACAGATGAGCATTGCACCCGTAATACCTATACAAGTTAGTTTTTTCGCCTTTTGTATAGTGGAGCGATAGTAGGTTTTATTGGCTTTTTCTTACTATTCGAGCGATGCATAATTTATTATAAGGTTAATACTAGTGAGGTAAGTAATATTGAATGTAAAGTCTGGAGCAGAAATAGAAGGCTTTAGTCTTTTTTCAGGGGTTCTGTTTAGATGAGGTTTCCAATTGAGTTTATGGCCTAGCGTTACCTCGAGATACATACGATGTTTCTTTTAAGATCACCATTGAACCACTTCTGACTAGATGCTGCCTGAAGCTCCGGTTATAGGAAAAAGTCGGGCTTCGAAAAGCGAAACATTGCGGTAATCATTGGCTCAAAATCGTCGGTGAAATTCTGGAAAGCTGTAAGATATGTCAACGGCAAAACTAACAATATTTGATCCAACAGCAAGTAGCTTCAGGAAAACAATTATATTCCCCTTTCGCAAAAAAGGAGACTGAGGTCATCCAAGGAAGCACCAATGCATATCATGTTTAAATTCGTCAGCCAAGCTGTTCAGAACTTTACTGTTTAAGACGATCACTGAGTGGGTCTCCAATGAAAAAATTCCTCGAGAATTTCAAAATAGTCTTAGAGAGAAATATTCAACCACAGATTAAGTATTTTCACTTTTCACATCGCTGGAATTTTGACAAAAGAAAAAAAAAAGAAAAGGAGTTGTCTCTTTGTTTGTTGTTCCGTGAGGCTTTCGATTCAATATTCGACTCCACGGATTCAATATGTCACGTAAGGTTATCAATATTACAGGAGCAATGATGACAATAATTGGCATATGTCTGGGATGGTGAATCTATTGCAGATAAATTCTTAACATGGAATTTGGTGTTCTGGGCCCAGATCACGTAACTTCTGACGATATCGTTTCGACGATAGTTTTCGCGCCTGAAAGAAGACTCTGAAATGAGGGAAACTTATTTGTAGAAAATGCTACATGTGCGAACATTTTCCGTACGGAAAATTTCCTTAATTTCAGAGTCTTCTTTCAGGCGCGAACGTCGAACCTCCCGCTCAGCGATCCAACGCACCAACCATGGCGCCCAAAAGCGAATACAAGTACCTAGGAAATAAACGCCATCATCAAAATGACAAAGTAAACAGATGCAAAATGCAATCTCTTCGGTTTGGGGTCGTTTCTTCGATATTTCTTAAAGCAATATCAAAACTGCGCGCCTAATTATATGCTGCATTTGAGTACTGGGGTCACTTTAAAGTTAAAGTGTCATAGATGGAGCATGTGTTATAACTGAAAAGTCACTGTGTGTGCCTCAGCGGCCGAAGACAGCTCTGCTTGGCGTATTTTGTACCTTGGCTTTGCATCGCCATCCGTACAAGGTCCTACTCACGAAACAACTAAAGCCTGGGGACCATGGAATGCGCACGACATATGCTGATTGGGTGCTGGAAAATCAATTCAAATCAAAAATAAAATCAAGTTGCTCCGATTGGTGAAAACCATTTCTTGCTTGGCGGCTAAGTAAACAAACAATTACAGAATTTGGGGTTCCGAGAATCCAAAAGTGATCGTTGAGAGACCATTATATATCCACCCTCCATTGAGCCGTATTTTTTTGAAAAGACAAAAGCGTCACTATTACCGTGGATTTTCTACTGATAATGTTGGTAATCAATTTTCTTTGGCCTGAGATTAAAGTCCTTGATGCGGTTCCAATAGGATGGGACTAAATGCTACACAACATGGAAAATTTGGCTATATTGCACGAAAAGCTCTCCGATCTTTTATTTTCGAGATTTATCCACATCAATTGGCCTCCACGATTTTGTGATCTGATCGTTGATTGACAGCGGCGGATCATCCCCCATCTTGAAGATCTAAGCGAACTCACTACTGTCATTAAACTCGTTACTCATGCGGTTCGTGTGAGTTTCTTCCGTCACCTTCAAATGCACTCTTCTTCATACAAGGGATCCTCTTATGGTGGTTCCTATCTTACTGTCGTTGGAGCTATATCTTTTATGATGACATGGAACAACGTACATATATAGGCTTTTTTTTTTTTTTTTTTGGTTGCGCCAAAGGATGTGGTAATCTTCCAAAGATACTAGTAGCCCGGGCTGCTAGCATGCACGATTCGCAAACCCGAATAGTCGATGCCAGGAATGCGCCTACGTACTAATCCACACCCTGCACACTTCTACCACTCTCCCCGCGGGACTGCCGTTAGGTATTACTTCGCGGGGCTGGTTAGCAATTCATGCTATACTTCTTGTGTTGCGGGTTCTGCTCTCCTTGCTCTCTCAATTATTCGGAGCTCTTTTTGTACATTCGTTATGAGTGTACAGATTTCCAGCCAATTCTCCTCTGACCGCAGCATTTGGTCTATAAGGAATGGTGGACTTGGCAGATTGTTTCTCCATTCTGTAAATCGACTGCAGTGGAATATTGCGTGAAAGGTGAGCTATCATGTCCGAATCTGTGTAGGTACTTGCGATAGCCGCCGTGACCCGAAAGAAACTGCGTGAGGTGGTAGTTGCAGTCCCCATACACTCGCTTGGTCCAGACTTCGATGGTGGGAATCAGTTTATAGGTCCATCTGCCTTTTGTGCTGCTATCCCACCTGGCTTGCCACATAGCTAGTGAACTTGCCTTCTCCTCCTCCTTTATTCTCCTGACAGTACCTGCTTCTTGATGACTCGAGATTCTCCTTTCGTTGATCCTTACCATCTCATTTGCGAGAATGTCGATGGGGATCATTCCGGCTATGACACAGGCTGCTTCGTCCGATATTGTTCGGAAACCGCTGATTGTTCTTATCGCGCATAGCCTGTATGTTGACGACAGTTTTCTCCGTGTTTCTGTCGTCGCTAATGCCGCCGCCCAAACTGGGGCAGCATATAAGAGAACCGAGCTAACCACTCTGGATAGTAGAATCCGTCTGGCATATCCAGGGCCACCGATGTTTGGCAGTATTCGAGAAAGGGCTGCCTGTAGTAGTGAAGCCTTCTTGCTCGAGTATTCCACGTGTGTTTTAAACCTTAATCTATTGTCGAGCATTACGCCTAAATATTTTAGTGCTTCCTTGGACCTTATAGTCTGATTTCCGACTCGAATATTCGCATATTCAACAGCTTTGCGGCTTGTAATAAGAACAGCCTCAGTTTTGTGGCCGGCTAATTCTAAGCCGGCGGTACCTAACCAGTCTTCAATTTTTCCGATTGCTTCGTTTGTTGCTGATTCTATTTCGTGGATATGTTTAGCCACGGTGACTACGGCGATGTCGTCAGCAAACCCGATTATCTTAACTTCTTGTGGTAGTGGTAGTCGCAGCACTCCCTCGTACATGATATTCCATAGGAGGGGGCCTAGTACCGATCCTTGCGGGACACCTGCCGTGACGTTGTAGTACTTTACCCCCTCGTCGGTTTGGTATCTCAACTTCCTGTTGATAAAGTAGTTTGTAACTATCCTTAGCAGATAGTATGGAGTATCCATTCTGGCTAGCGATCTCTGACAGTGCTTCTTTCTCTTCTGCTACCACGAGCAGTCGGTTGTATATTATTCGTTCAAGTATTTTTCCCAAAGTGTCGAGTAGACATATTGGGCGATATGACGATGGTTCTCCAGGTGGCTTGTTTCCTTTTGGTAGCAGTACCAAGTGTTGGAGCTTCCATGGCTCAGGAAAAACTCCTCCCTTGCATCGTGGCTATAAAAATGTCCGGCCTCTTTTGAACAGCCACTTTCACTGCCATATTGGGGATGCCATCCGGTCCAGGCGTTTTGTTGCTTCCTATCTTCCTGCATGCATCGTGCAGCTCCTCCTGTGTAATAGCAGGGATGTGCTCTGCGTTGGTGTCTCTGATTATATCACACAGAGTAGATGGTCGATGGGGGAATAGGTGCTCTATTATTGATCTCAACTTAATTGGGCAAGTTATTTGTGGGGACCTATGACCTTTCATCTTTGTCATCACCATTCTGTACGCCATACCCCAAGGGTTTATGTCTGCTTCGTTACAGAGTCGTTTAAAACATATTGTTTTGCTCTCTTTGATCGCCATTTTCAAGTCGCGTCTCGCCCGTTTGAATGTGTCTAGACGCTCCTGAAAGTCAACTCTTCCCCTCGATCGTTGGACTCTGCGTCGGGCTTGTAAACATCTTGCCCTGAGTGTTTTTATCTCCTCGTTCCACCAGGAACCTTTTCTACTAACTGTTCTTCTGGGCATTGCTGCATCGCACGCTGTTGTGATAGTGCGGGTGAGTTGGGACGAGAGAACCTCCGCTGTTCCGCTGAGAGTTACGGTATCGGTGTTCATCATTTCTTCGAAAGTGTCTTTGTCGAAGAGTTTCACCTTCCATTTTGGACCTGTTAATTTAGGGCGTTGGAAGGTTGGTTGAGCTTTCTTAACATCGATCAATATCGCCTGGTGATCGCTATGTGTGTATTCCTCGCTGAGTCGCCATTTGGTGTTGCGCAGAAGAGAGTTGCTCACAAAGGTTATATCAATGATTGACCCCATACCTGCTTTCCGATATGTGTTTGCGCGCCCCTTGTTTGCGAGCACTATTTCCAGTGGCGCAAAGGTTTCCAGTAGAATACGCCCCCTGGCATTGGTGAGCCTGCTACCCCACTCCGTTGCCCATGCGTTGAAGTCACCGCCTATTACCACTGGGGTTCTACCGCGTGCGTCGGTCATTAGGTTATCTAGCATTGTCTGGTATTCAGTCGTCGTCCAGCTGGGTCGAGCATAACAGCTGTAGAAGTTAATACCATTTATTTTTGCCCGTACAAAGCCATCCGCCTGTTCATTAGTTTCTTGGAAGGCATGCCTTCCACATATCCATATTGCAGCTTGTTTGGTTTTGTCGCCAATCCAAATGTTACCGTCGAGATTTTTATAAGGTTCGCTAATCAATATGATGTCCGCTCCCTCATTCTTAGCCGTTTGTGTCAGGAGGTCCTGGGCTATCTTACAATGATTCAGATTAATCTGTATTATCTTCATGATGATTTAGTGCTGATGGCTCTCCTGAAGACCGGGCATTTGCTGCTACCGGCCACATGTTTTGCATTTTCTGGGTGATCCTTTCTACAGAACATGCATGATGGCTCCTTTTCACAAATCTTTGCAATGTGGCCTTCTGTTCCACATTTTCGACATAGCTTCGAGCGGTCCTCTTCGTTTTTACATTGCCCGGCTAGATGACCAAACTCTAGGCATTTGAAGCATTTTTTTAGGAGAATCCGTTCGCCGATGCGACAGTTAACCCAGCCGATTTTAATTCTTCCGGTTTCTATCAGCTGTCTTACGTCTTCCGCGGGAAGGCAGATTGTTGCTGTTTGTGTTCCTCCGTACGCCTTTCGCAGGGATAAAAAGTCCGCTGGTGAAGCTTTCACTCCAAACTGGAGGTTTATGGCATCGATTATGTCATCCATTGTAGTGACCTCATCGATGTCTTTGACCTCTAGTGTAGTACGGTGCCTGAGTGTCCTTACACTTGCTTGATCCGATAAGGCTTCGCTGATAACGCCTTTAAACTCGGTGGTCTTCGTTCCCGTCTCCTTGAGTTGTATTAGGAGGTCTCCCTTCTGTGTCCTCCTGATTCTAGAGACCGCCTTTCCAACTGCTTCCAGTTTGGGGTCTGCCTTTACTTTACGTAGTATATCCGCGTAGGAAAGAGCCCCTGTTGCTTTGATGACGATAGCGTCCGGTTTAGTTTTTGCGGTCTCTTGCTGCCTTTTTTTTACGGTCTTCTTCTTGGTGACATTTAACCATTCGTCTTTTTCTGTCGCCCGTTGTTTGCTTGTCGTTGCTATTGCCCGCTTATCTGTGGCTATTGGAGTCTCGACACTGCCGGCTGTCATATCATCCTGCTTGGTGTTTGCCAAAGATGCATGCTTCTGCTTCCGCTTTGATTCCGGGCGTTTGTTGCCTGTAGCACCATTTAATGGATGTATCTCCTTCCGCTTTACCTCCGGGGGTTCGCTGACGGCAACACCGTTTGATGGGTGTTTCTGCTTCCGCTTTGGCTCCGGGGGTTCGCTGTCTGCAACCTGCCTTCTCTTAGGTTCTAGTGTTGACTTTAGCCAGGGCGAGGTTTGTGAGGAGTTATTTTGACGAATCACCGCCTTCGCTTTCTCGTCGTGTAGCTGGATCGCCGAGAGCTCGTAGAGAGCTCTGATCCTTTCAATGGCGTCTCGCATCGCTTGGTGGATCGTGCGTCGTTTTCCGTCTTCCAGCATTTCTGCTAGCCCCCTAATTTGCTCACCTAGCTTGTGGAAATCAGACTGCTGGGCGGATGGTTCGACCGTCACGTTTCTTACTGTGGGTGACTCGCGTCGTTCCGTGCTTCCTTGTACTGCTGCTACTTGGCCAACTGGTGACCTCAGCATTCTTGAACCCCTCTGAAAGGGGTTTTCCTCGTTCTCCTCCATTTTTCCTCCGGTATTTTTGTTTGTTGTATTTGTAATCATTTCTAGTAGGTCCCAACTCAAAGCCGCTATCAATGCTCGGATGTGTAGTCACCTAGGGATCCCATGGTTGTCTTTGCAAGCAGTGAGGCCATGCGAGGGTTGGCACAAGCCCTTATGGGGTTTTGTGTCAGAGCCGGATCGGTGCTAATCAGGAATGTTACATCTGAACCTACACCACCAACTTAATGGCGACGAAACATTGAACGTACTTTGAGGCCTGCCAAGGTTTTAGTGGGACGGAGGCGTTTGCAGCATTAGCCTGAAAGCCATTTCAGTAAGATTTCACTCCCGCTTACTCAGGTAACAGAATACTACAAACGTCAGCCCTCATAGCTTTTATTCCAATTCGTTTTTTCCAGTATGCCATAATTAAGACCTTACTGGGCTCGGTCTTAATGTTTTGTGATCGTTTGGGTTTTTCCTTTTTGTTTGTCTATTATTATAGCATTATACTATAGTAATAGACGATAAATTGTAATATATATGTGTGTAGATATATACACGTATCTATGTGGAACCTCTCTTCCGGGGGTAAGAGATTGCTCGCTTCACGGTGTGGCGGGTGCGTCCGGATCTCGCCATTTGCTCCAAACTGTATCCCTCGTAGCCACTATGAGGTGGGAAGCACATATATGGAAGACGGTGCTTACTCGTCTTGTCACAGAGAGTTCATAGGGGTTCCTTTGACCTTTTCAGCCACGCCCTCCTTCTCTGCCGCTCTTGGTCGGGGACTGCTTATTGGATATTCGCAGCTAACCTCCATTTCTGCAGGCCGTTCACTATCCGCCACCTGTGACCCCCACAGTTGCCTGAGCTTAGCATCACCAGCCCGTCCGACTTGGTGCCTGTGTACATATATGGGCTGGTTGCTGACATTTGTGATGTCATACGTGGTGAAAGCGCTGTCAGACGCTACATCTGGGTAGTCAGCGCTGGTCCCCCCAGAAAGTATGCAAATTGAGTGTGTTGGATGCGTATCGAGCATTAATAAAGTCGTGGTAGAAATGGTTGGCAGTTTGACCATCTAGAGATAGCTAGGTTACTGTGTTGGTCCTTACATGAGGCTACTTATCATCGTATTACAAGCAGCTGCAAAATCGGTTAGTAGAAATTTCGCACTTTTTCCGCTTTAGTATGCCTCTTTCTATCCAGTATATCTCTTAACTCGTAGTAATATCTCCTTTATACTTCGTAAGGATGAAGGTGTTTTCATTCACACTGCATGGACGTTCAGTATCTTGTTGCCAAATTAAGGGCGTCTCTCTCATACCTAAAATTGTTTACGTAGTAAGGAATCTCCCAACTTGCGGGGCCAGTTTCTTGATAAATATCGCTAGGACAATGGGCCGATTAAAACCAGTCCCAGTATCTCTCATCGATGATGTAAGAGCTGCCATTTTATAAATTAATGATCACCCACCGAAATTTCTGCAACTTAAAAGTAATCAACCGTGTTCAAAATCCTATACACTAAATTCGTATCTGAAGAATTCTTCTGCTGCCGCCTGTATCCAAGATAGAGTGCATTGAAACTCAATGTGGATGTTTTTTTTTTTTGTTTTAATTTGCGGCTATTCCCGGGAGTAAAGGCACTACGACTAATGAGATATATTGAACCACAGGCCATCCTTACACCAGCCGTAGCTCCACTTTAAGGATGGAAGCGAGAATTAATGCTGCAGACGAATTCATTAGATTTTGTAATAATGAAGAATAATCTGTTTATAGAAAATTCATAATATTACACACACCACACGTGTATGTGTTCTGCGGTTTCATCCTCTTCTAAACAGAGGTGTGCCTAGTGGTAATCATTTGAGAGATGTGTTACTTGAGCTAACAGTGACCAGAAAGAAAGTTCACAATCTAGCTTGTGTCACCTGTGCTAAGGGTCGGACGGCTCTCTAAATTGTCTGAGTCCCCGGGTCTTGTTCCAGTGTGTTATGCACAGGTTGCTCTCCCAACTGTGTAGCGCATATGTATTTGAAAGCAGACTCAGAAATTCCACAAAAGGACTTGACTTCAAATAAGAAATCAGAGGAGCTTTTCCTGGCGAACAGATCTGCAGATTCGTTACCTTCAATGCATATAAGATTCTGTACCCAGCACAGTTTTTCTAAGTTGGGTTGGGCAAATGTTTGCCGATTATTAAAGCAGCATTAAGCTGATTTCATGAATGTATGGATGCTTGAGTTCAGGTTGATGCTGGCTCGAGGTCCTACTTCGAGGACGTAGAGCACGGCCTGAAAATACTGGAACTTTTCCCAAGCCCACATACCAAAGACAGCATCTATTTTTTGGTCCATTTCTATACCGCACGTTGCCTTCTGGATCGAGTAGCGGCCCGCCAGTGGTCTTTAATTCTTGGCTAAGCACATCAAGTTTGGACCTGTTCCTAGCCGCAATACTATAAACCCATAGACACCTTTGTCTTTTTGGATGCGTGCATCTACCATTTGAATCCATATACACACATGTTGCAATATTTTAAAAAAAGAAGCATGGCAATCGAGAGGAGTTAGATTCATTCCAGTTCATTGCTAGAAACTCTATTTAAAGGCTTACATGCATTTAGAGTAATCCTAAGAGCTCTGTAAATATATTTCCCATAGCTTTACCATGTAACCATACAATATAATATTTCCACTACAAGGCCTCAAAAGCAACAATTATTGGTTCACCAAAATTCTGAATTATTTAAGAGAACATTATCGTAACGGGAATGATGTACAACTGAAAACCTACGCATCTAACCATTTTGAAAGCTTTTTCCAATGAAACGTTACATACTTTCCCGGAAAAGGGTTTCATTAAATGAAAATGACAACGGTATCTAATCTACACTGCCATTATACAATTCTTCGTTGTCCTTGGACGATTCTGCATCAACAGCAGTGTCTCATTCAATAGTATCCGCACCGCTATTCAGTATGCAAATGACTCGGTACCGCGGACTTTGTAGTTAGTAATCCTTTGAAAATACAATTCACCTCAACTCAACTACACGGACTAACACTATACTCATACAAGTATGTACTCATACTCGTACGTAAGCTGTAATTAGAAATTACAGACCAGCGACTGTGCATTTAGTTAACACACCCACCTGATGGCAAAGCAAACAAAACTGAAAATCAAAGGATATTTGTTTTGAAAGCTTACTCGGCACTTACGCCATCACATCTACTTAGTTGTTCGCTCAACTCCTCTGTCATGGAACATTGTGTCATTGGAATGTATGAATGACCCATCATCAGTGGACGGGACACAATCGAGAACCAGTAATTTCCCAATGAATGACACTCTGTGGCCCGGTACGGTCCGCAAATGTAAACGCAAATGATGTGCTTGGTTTGGAAAATAATTTATGCTTTATTTAAAATATTTACCTTCAATTTGGAGTATTAATTTCCTGCCATGTCGTTTAGATGTGAATTCTTCATTATCGCTTCGAAAGTTAATTACCACGTAGTGACCATTGTCCCTGTCATTGTCTCTGTTATGGTTTGATGGATATAGAGCGATAGATCCTTTACTTGCATTCCACTAGCCATGCATCCAAATAGCAGACTTCTTCAGACGAGCGGCATAAAACATCCTGTCATTATCAGAACTGTTAGAAACTCTCAAAAGGTTATTTCAGTTGCAAGCTTGAAAATCCTTCAAGCTTTAGTGGGCTGCCAAACGTACAAAAGCCGGTCGACCGAATGAGCAAAGTACACTCGATATCATCATCATCGTAGAGAACAAAAACTGGCATGATGGGGTGGTGCTGATGCCGTATTTGATATTTGCATAATTTAACAGCCAAACAGTTGAGGAGGGTAGTGCTTTTGCTCTTTGCACGTTTTAATCGTATTCTCACCTTTGTGCAAACAACATACATGGACCGTACTTTGGAACAATGAGCTAGCGGTAGAATCTATCAGAATGCAGCAGTAGCTACCCCGGTGCTTGCCACTTTGCCAGGGTAGGAGCAACATTCATGAGAGTGACTGAAGCATTGTGAGGGTTGGAGGAATAAATTCAATCCGAAAAGTCAACTAAAGTTAAAAGCAGCCGTTCTGTGTGCACAATTCGGTATGAATTGCTGCCATGCGAAGTATCATGCCTTGAGAACGGCGTTGCAATTTTATGCACGAGATTTGGAAGAGGATGTGTATCCATTCCATTTAGTTCTTAGATAATGGTTTTCAGTCATTGTTTTGCGTTGTATGACTTAAAGTTCTTAACGAGTTAAAGGTGGCACAAAAATCCTCAGTCGATTTCTAAAAGGTAGTAAATTTGTTTACAATTAAAGAGAATCGGTTCTGTTGTTTTCCAGTTCCAATGCCAATGTTACGTAGTATTTTCCAAGACTTTTCTCAAAGTTTCTGACGTGTAATTCTCCACTTTTTGTCTACTCTCGTTCGTGTCGCTTGTGCTGCGAATACGGTTGCACCGTGCGTCGTGTTGAAACGACATCTTCAAACCCAATTTGTCAATTTGGGAGTATGGAATTGACTATTCGTGCATTACACGTGCCTGTTTTAGGATCCAACCTAGGCCAGATCTGTCGTGCTGATAGCGTCTTGCCTGAATAGAAGTTTACACGTAGCGAGAGGCATACCCATAAACTTTTAATTGGGTAGGATATTCAGTGCCGTTAGTCTTGCAATTACCTGGAATGTATCTGTGCCCCGGCACCCAACATAAGTATCCACAGCAACGTTTAAGGCAAAAAAGAATGACTCAAGGGACTTAAGTGCCGCTTGGGTGGCTGTGAAAAGCTAATAGAAAATACTACATTACATTTCAACCAGTACAAGGATATCTTAGTCGCCTGAAAAACGCTACAGTGATTTGGAAGGCGGAAAGAGATGCTCACTTTGAGCTTTTAAGAGAAGACACCACCAGCTACCCCACTTCTTCTGGTCCATTTGGAGAGCAAGAGAAGAGTGTACTCTTTTTTATAATTAGCGCGCACCAAAGGGGGTATGAATACCTTTATGCTGATTATTCAGGGCAGGGGCGTTTGGAAAAAGGGGGAGAGGAACAGGGGAGATACCGGCGCACGGTGGCTTTGGATGTTTTAACGATGGGGAAATACTGAGCCTGGAAGATCATTCGACACGTATGTGGAATGTTCGGCTTATGAACAAATCAAGGAAGGAATTCTGAAGCAGTTCTCTACGAGTATCTGTGTGTTTACCTGAGGGAGCAATTGCAACGTCGTCTGCATAGGACATTACATACTGTCTCCAATTTCAAATCGATTTCATTCCAAAGAAGAAGAAGCAGTAAACCGCCCTAGGGTAAGCCACAATTGATAAAATTTCGTGACGTCTTGGTGTGTGTTAATTGCTTCTGGATTGACATTGTTAAAGGCTTCCTCAATGTCGACAAAGACAACCATGGTATACTCCTTAATCTCAGAGATTTAAGTCTGTTTCAAATGATAGTCGGTGCTGTGGCGTAGATGGATATTAATTAATCACTCCGGTATTTTAACAACAAAAAGAACAGGCTGATTGGTCAGAGGTCCTCAGGGTTACATATGAAGGAAACTTCGATGCTCCTGAGTTTCGGATGTGGGATTAGAATTACATTTTTATTATCCGGTTACTCCTTTCAGGTGTAAATATGAAGTTTCTTGTTGATTTACCAATAAGTTCCTTGCAGTAGTTAAGAGAATAAACTAAAGTCTGTAGTAGGTACTTTAAAAATGACAAGTATATGAGTACTGGATAGTTCGTGAGCTCTAATGTGGCTCTAATGGTAAGTGCGTTCGATCGCTGAGTGGGATGTTCGAGGTTCGAACGTTCGAAAAACACAAAATCGTCAGACAAACGTCCGAGAGTAATAACTGTCATGAGAAATCTCGTCAATTTGCCTTTCGGATATCGTTCGTTCGGATATGTGGAGCTGAGCAAGGTTAGTTACTCGGGATTTTGTTTTGGCTGTATTTATTCATAGCCCTTTTTGGGCCATCAGTTGAAGGGATTTTATCCGATGTCAAAGTAGGAAAATATCTTCAGCGTGGTCACCTTTCGTCAATTCTGCATGGGATACTGATGACCACCAAGAACAACAGCGGTGACAATATGCACCCCTGATGTGCTCCACTTTGGATTTCCAAATCCTCCCACACCTTATCAATATGGAAGACGTTACTATTATGTACTACAGTTGCATGGAACCTTGGTAAAAGCTATAAGTTTTTCTGCGATGCCTTTGCAGCGCCAGGCCGACCAAATAACATATCGATCCAAGCTGTCGAAAGCCTGCAGAAAGTCCATAAACTATTCAGCTGGTCTGCCGGTGTTTTATGTTAGTGAGTGGTATTCGCCTCGTCGAACCATCTTATCTCCCTCAGTCCCAAGATGTCCATGTCATATCGCTTGTTTTGAGGCCCTTCTTGGAGTCATTCGGAGAGGGTCTTGAAACCGATCGTTGTCCGTATACTATAACCAAAGGTCGTCAAGAAAGTATCCGTCCGTACTTAGGTCGTTCCATTTTGAAAATTAGATTTTTTTTACGATTTTTTACTATTTTTACTTATCCTGTTCTGTTTCTCAGGATGCTTAGTAACAGAACTGCTATGTTTTCGGTTGCAGTGGCTTTATTTCGTCACGGAGCAGATCAACGCCTATCGGGAGATGCTGCTCCTACGAAGCCTTTATTAATCGTTTACCTTCCCACCTGGGCCAATAGAAATAGTTGCATTTATTATTACTCGTATGTTAATTAAATATGTACATCACCCAACCAACATTAAAATAATCTCCATACCCACCCTGTTTGCATTTTCAACTGAAAGTCTGTGATACACCTAATGCCGATACAGTGATGTGTCAACAAAATATCCTAAACGTCATTTTACCTGCCGCAACTGACTGGGAGGTGTTAAGCAATATCTAGCAGCTGTGTGTTGCCTTAGGCATAACATCGTCACCTCTCTCTCACTCTCTGTGTTTCTCTCTGTCTCGCGGAATCGGCGTTATTCAATTTAGGTGAAGGTCAGCCAAGCCAATTGAAAGCTTTTACCACACAATATCTCAGAGATGAAGAGACAGATCGAATTTGAAAATGGAAAAGAAAATACTCGCGCATTCAGTTGTATCGCAGAGTTGAACGATTAAGCACGTAACGGTGATGTATAAGCGGAAAGTTGATAGTGAAACATTCTACGATCGTCGCGAATCGAATGGCAGTACAACGACCACAATACTTGGTAGCGAAGTAAGCAGTTCCGCTTGTAATGGAGATGGTACTTCATCGCCAGATCATTACAACCCCACGCTACGTCTGATACAGATACCGAGATCATCGAACGGTTCATTGGGCTTTCATTTGACCCGCGGCAAATGGGATCCGTATCCATGGGTGCATATCTTAAGCCAATCTAATTCCTGATCAGTGCTCTCTATCAATGAAGTGTAACTTTTTTTACAGGTCAGTGCAGTGGATGCCCATACCCCGGCTAAATACAAGGGCTTAAAGGCTGGCGACTGTGTTTTAGAGGTCAGTGTGCAGATTGAAAAAAAAAAAAATACAAATCCCGCAATCGTTTCCTTGTTTTTTTCCATTTTACGGTTCACAGAATTTAGGCTTCGTATTATGAAATATCTAAATTCTCTGTAAGCCGATGCAGATTAGTTAACCTTTGTTCACTTGAAATCTGATGAAAAGTCATTTTCACCTTTCAGTAAGGGAAACAGTGTCCAATTGACAACAAATATTTGAATGCCATTTAAATCGAAACATGATTTTATTTTGATCAGATACTTGCGTTAGCTCTTGAACCCACTCATCAGCGTGATTGATCGTGAGAGATACATTAAGGGGGAGTGTTTGATGATTACTTCCTAGCCTCACTCAAGAGCAGATGGTATTTGCAATTGATGCGGCAAACACAAGGTGCTCTTCCGTATTTGCAAATATTCAAATAAATCGTGATCGAAAGATGGAAATTTATTCGAGGTTTTTAGTAAAAAAAAAAAATCTTTAATTAGCATGATCACCCGATAGACGTGTTAATTGTATGAGTGGAGAAGAACGTGGAAACCTACAAAGTAGTTATAAATGTTCCGAAACTATGCCGGCCAAAAAATAAGCGGGGATGGGGAAATTATAAAAAAAATAAACAGAAATTCAATCTAAATGACGTTTCAATTGACTGTCTGTTTGTTCCTGCACGAGGCTACACCGGTTTTACTTAGCTGAAATTGCGGAATATCAAGGTACTATTAATGGCAACTTTCTGTAGATTACAACAGGTTATATTTATTCTAATTGTCACCGAGAGAGTGTGCAGTTATAGTCTGGGGATATATTTACACAAAGGAATAGCTGGCGATTAGTTCATAATTTTGTATTTCTGGTTAGTTAGCATCTTAGCTTTTCGATTATACCCCGGTCCGATGTCCGATATAAATAGAAATATTTTGGGTAAACAGCTTTTTATAGCTCGGAGGTCTTAAGTGAACTGGAACTTTAATCGTAGTTGCTTACCCAATTGGTTTCGTACTCAAACAACATTTACTTACTGGTGCAAAGAATGGTTTCAGTTGGCATGAGTAAGTCACGCTACTATGTATGCCGAGTGTAGATTGGGATCATGCGTTCAATTTAAATTACGCGTATTACTCCTCATTCTTTTCCTTTTGTTAGCTCTTTGATCATTATAAGAACTTATGCAATGAGTTTGCCATTTTTACTTCATTGCTGCTGGTTCTCTTTTGGTGATGTGAATTGTCGCAGATGTCTGAATTCGCCTCGGTCCTAGATCGTATTTTAGTTAAGGTCAAGGTATTGCTGTTCTTTTCTTATTTCTGCACCTTCTTTTAATACGCGTGCTTTTCTTGCCGACATTTCCGTTGGTCACAATTGCACGTACTTAGGTAGGTGTGGCGACAGATAGGGGTGAACCTGGGCACACCACCCAAGGCGAGGTTGTCATCTACTGCGGTGTCGTTGGACCATTGGTGTCTATTCGCTCTTCGTGTCACAGCCATCTCAGGCGACTGATGCGATACCAATTTATCCTGTTTGCTTCCAGATTGCCGTTGATGTACTAGTCAGATCTGATACATCGTCATCATAATTTGCTTTTTGATTTAAATGAGTGGATGATTGAGGATGCAGTGTCTCTTACTACACTTCTAAACTCCCGGGCTGTAGCGCGATTGATAACTTTCGCCAATTTTTTCTGATATGCGTGGAGACTCTGGATAACGACGTCCTAAATCTTGATCTTGGGGTTCCAGTCGTTGCAGTATACATAGCTTATTATTATCGAAGTCACGTAGCAAGGTTATTGTAATGACCTCTTTGGTCCTGATCAGTGCGCGATCAAATCGTATGCATACTGATCGTCTTGAAAGTCGGAGTTTTTTTCTTTTTTATAAATTCCGGTAGTAAGTAAGCATTTTTCTTAAGGTTTTTGATTATTATTTCCTTAACAGCCCATTACGATTTGCAAGAAATAGTTTGAAACATTTGAAATAGTTTAAGACCTTATTTTTTTTTGTCAGAAAGTTGTATGCATCAAGGAAAACCAGAAATACACTTAAGCTATGGCCAAACCCGGTACCTAGGCTGTAAGTACTTTTCAATACAGAATTATCGTTTTCAATTACGTAAGTCTTATTGTGTGGTGATAATTTTATTGACAATTTGAAACAGAATGCTTTATTCTGTAGCTAACGACCAAATTCGTGTGGTGAAAAGCTTCAAATTATCAAAGTGCGAAGTCCGACTGTGAAACTGTTGTTGTTCAAATTTAAGTGTATGCTACAGTAGCAGATAACGAGAAGTGTTAATGGTATGCATTTGGCATGTATCTGCATATCTAGGTGTATAGTGATAAAACAGATAAACACGCAATGGAAGAAGAATTAGATGTCTAAAAGCGCTACGAAGCACTGTAATACAGAACACTAGAGATCCAAGACCGCATAAATCGCTATTGGCCTCCAAGCTACTTAACCTTTTCAGATGTGCAAGCTTGTGGAGTTGGGAAGTTAATCGTTCGATGTACAAGCTGCAAGCGAACTTTGGTGTCAGTCTATAGAGAGAGCAAGGGGAAAATGGGTTAATTTGATTATAAACAGCGAATCCAGTTTTTTTTTTAATTTGACAATTCCCATAGATGCTAAAGTCTGAAATATTTTTTCTTGGGTAATATATATGATTTAAACCGCAATTGCGACAAGTTGTGATGGAACTCATAACTTGGGGATTCCTACCAATTTTGTGCTTTTGAAATTTGCAGTACTATACTAGGACCTTTAATGTATACTGCGACCTGGCCTGATCTTTTGTGCTGGCCTTTAGAATCTAACTCTTAATAAACCTCAGTATGACTTCCGGTTTCAGGCTTAGGCGATGACAATCCGCACAAGGAAAATAAATCCATCTCAGATTACAATCTTTGTGTACGGTCAGGCATCAATCAAGACACTGGACATTGAGACTCTCCAATAATCTGGGGCAGTATATAAATGTCGTCAAAACCTGAACAAAGTTAGTAATCCACGAGGGCAATCTCTGTTGTGGTCGCGGACATAGTGGTATAGAAGGAATCAAGATAGAGGATGAAGTAGTCGGGAAATGATCAAAATTTGGCACAGAATATAGTCACACGTAAATAGATACCCCTATTTGAAAGAAAGCCAGATCTCAGGGGCAGGAAACTAACCAACAGCGTTTGGTTATCCAGAGGACTACTGCAGGCGCTATCAAGATAAGGACGAAATAGAAACCACCAAACAGTTGCTCTTCGACTGCTCAAATCTCCAAAACCGTCGGCTCTCCCATATGGGAAACACACTCTTTGGAGAACTAGGCGAGCTTGGACTAACTTCGCAGATGGGCTTAGAGAGCGAATCCTGTCAGTTCGGCTGTAAAGCGGGGAGTGTTGGATGATAAGTAAAATAGCAAAACAGATACTTAGCGCCTTAGAGTAAATAATTTTTGGTCGAATGGAGGAGACGATGCAACCATGATCGTTTAAGATGTGGATTTAGTCCAAAAGACCAAGAGACGTCGCGTCGACTACATTGGCTCGGCCACATGGACTATAGATCCTTCTATAGATCAATATTTCTTGAGATGAATGTAAACGAAAAAATATTTTCCTTACAATTTATAGTCTCATACAGTGAACCACAAGTTTTCTTATAATTTACATAAAATGTGGCTTCTACTGACTGTGACTGTAAAATCAATTGAATTGCGTTCACAATTTGCTACCGCTCCAATTCTATTCAGAAAATTTATAAACAAAATAAATAGTTTAGCAGAAAAACCGGTCGCAATTTGTTTAACAAATTAGTTCTTACACATTGCGGAATAATTGGTATCTTGCGTAATAGAAAATTGGTGCATACGTTAAATTAAAATTATTTTTGTAGACCAATTTGTATTCCTATATTCACTCGCACATGTGTTTTTAGATTTTGTTTGTTTATCGTTCGAATTTCTAATTACCTTTTGTCAGATGTATTTGCATACATAACAAGTGTTCTGCTTTCCTAGAAATTAAAGCAAGTAATTCGAATTTAAGGTGCCATACGTGGCTGTAGATACGATGGAATTATTCAAAAAAACGCTTTTGTGGATCAATGACATTGTATTAAAAGTATTTTTGGATTGCTTCCAGTCAGACAACATTTTAACGAGACATTTGACACGACATCCTTTGCGAAAGGTTTTATATTAAAATCGTGAATATAATGCTTGGACGCGCTTTTTTTTTTACAGATCTATACAAGCCGTAGATGCATATGTGCATACAATACATGTCCAAGGAAAGGGTTTTTCCAGATCAGTTGAAGATGCCAAAGCTGGCTTTGCACTGCACTTTACATTGTATTTATTGTATTGTCTGGGGCTATCTATCGTTGAACAGCAGCTCGTAGTCCGTAAGGACAATTGTATATTGGCTCAAAGCCGCCTCATACCTCTTATATGGTACGTGTTGTCCGCACTCCAAGCTTGTCTGCGTGCCTTGTAAAATGCGGTAGATCATTACGCTTGAGAGGAGCCAGATATTCGTACTTGAGGATGAAATTCCCCATTGTAAAGTGTCTGATTTGTACAGAAGCAGGGCAGTCGTACAGGAAGTGTACGCCGGTTTTAAGGCACATCTCACAAAATCCCAAAATCCTAAGTTCTATGGTTCTCATGTGTTTATTTACGGAACTAAAACCCTTGGCGAGCCCTGTAATAATTCTAAAGTCACTTTTGAGTAGGTTAACCAAATACCTAGTTCTGCCTGCGCAACAACAATCAATCCACATTTTTCAGTTTACCGGGCTTGCCCCCAATCCAAACGCATTATACATAATATACTGTCTCACTATAACAGTGTTTCACATGCCGGACCTGCTTTACCTTACTTCGCTACCGGAAGGTAATGTCTTCCTTTACCACGCTTTACTTCTAAAGTCTTCAGAAGCGATGTAGAAGTTTTTTTTCCAATCGGTTAACGATTTTCTAATCTGTCGTTAAAGTCCATGTCTCGTAAATGAAAACATAAATGACAAAGCATAAACTCTCCTAAGTTGATCGTTAAAGTGCTTTGCTACTTAGCTGCCATCTTAACCATCAAAGAAACACCGGTTGGAAAGGTTGCGATCTATGTCAGTATTGGTTGGGTCTTCGAAGATCTTGAACATCCGAAATACTTCGAAGTTTTCCAAGCCTCCCTGTGAATATCAAGATGCTAGAATTGCGTACTTGCTACGACAAGTTTTCGCTCCGCGCGCCGATAAATCGATTACCAAAATCGAAGCTCTATATACAGGCCTGAATTTCCATCAAAGGTGCCCTTCTTCCTAGTTAAATAAATTACTAATCATAATTTTAATACCGGAACTAGGGCAGTTCTCACACGTTTAGTCCATGAGCGCATAGAATTTACCCTTGGTACCGTCACCTGTTCTTTGGGAGTATGTGTGATATGAATTGTCATTAAGTCACACGTCGGAAACTGAAGACTTCGTGCCTAAGTCTGCCTCCAATGATTAATTCATATCCAAACATGAACTGTTGGAAGCAGTCGCCATGGCAGATGGTGCAGTTTTTCATCCTCTGTCTCCGGCCCGTTCTGTCATACTTCATGGACAGCTGTGTAGTCTGGTTTAAAGAAGTTTAAGGCTTGGGCTAGTTGTTCGGCAGCACGTGCTTTAATATCATTGATAATCTTTAACGACGGCTTGTTGTTGCTTCGTTATTGGAATTTTCTAACTTGGTCAGGCAGTTATCCTGACGACACAACTTCCAACATAGAGGTCCAGGCCGGCCCAGACAGGGTTCTTGATATAACGCTCCTTATAGATCTATACTTCGAATATGCCGAAGTAAATCATATAACATGCTCACTAAATAGGTCAGCATAATTAGAACACCTCCCTCGTTTTCTGTCCTCAAGAGCTTCCGAATTGATTAGAACACAGTCTTCTATGCAAAGTGCTAAATATCCGTGGCTCATTTCGTGGATGTAAGAGTAAAAGTTGTTAGGTTAAGCTGTGAAAAACACCCCTGTATCTTACATAAACGACGTTTACCACTTGAAAGTTGTAAATTAAAAAATCACATCTAGGAAGACTTTGTACATGTCTTGTCATATCAGTCCATTTCTACGGGGCAAAGTTAAAGACTTTATCAATAAGTCAATCAAGGATGAAAGTCCTTTTTTCCTGAATGCTTCGATTCAATATTTTGGCGTGGTGCTAAGCATGTGGCTTTCGGCAGTTGCTGACGTCTTTTGCGAAGGTGCATTTTTCGGTCGTAGGTAGCTGTGGATTTCTAAAGACTATTAATAACCATCTTCTCCCTATTGGGCAGTGTTAGAAGAATTTCAACCATTTCGCACAGATAATACAAAGGCCTTCTATAACCACTTTTTGTTTCGTCTTTCGTACTTCCGCACCTTGTATTTCCTATTGTCTTTCTGAGTACCGAATACTTTTGAATAAAGAGTAGAAAATGGCTTGCAAGTAGGCCATTACCAGGGCAGGTTTGGTTTCCTATGATTTCATTCCGTTTTTCACGTAAAATGAGGACTTATAATGGACCATCAAGTCTCCTAGTGACCGTGTGTTTAAGTACTGAGCGGGAAATTCGAAGTCCCATAGAACACCAATTTGTTTTTTGAAGCTAGAAATAGCCCATATGATTTTTTCCTCTGGTATATAGATTGTTTTTCTCCCCATGATGAAGGCTGCTGACCTTGGAAAATATTTATTCATTAAAAGCTCCAATGTATCTTCAAAAAATTCTGGCCATTTACCACCCGGCCTTTAATAGAAAAGTTGTTCGAATGATTTTTAGTGCGATTTGTATCCACGGAAAAGGAAAGGGAAGACAAATCAACTAAGATTAATGGGTATGAATTCACCCCAAAAAGGGCTGGGATATATGCAAATTATCGACAGCAGTGCTACTTTCTGAAGAGCCTTTGTTTTCACCCCATTAGGATGATTGGAGTAATTACACGATATTATTCGCATCGTATCATTGTATATATCATTACATACTTTGCTTAGTAATAGAATATTTCATGATGCGTTGGAAATTTCAGTAAATATATCTATCTTGAAACCTCTAATCACTGAATCCGAAAGTGTAAAGCTTGATTTAGTCAGAGCAGACTATAATGCTATAATTGGCAAAATGTTTTAGACTCTGAAAATTTAGAGATTGCTTTTAATGAGTTTATAAAAATAATTAAGTACGCGATTTCGAAGTTTGTGCCAACTAATAGAGTAAAATAGGTAGTCAAATAAGGCCGTTTGGTTTAACATCAGTTTATCTAGGCTGAAGAATGCTAGGAATAAACCTTGTAAATTAAGTAAATCTGATCCTACCGCGCGTAATAAATTTCTGCGATTACGTAAAGAATATGATTTTTTTAAAAAAATTGTTTATAGTCAATTTGTTTCTTCTATGGAAACTGCAGATAAACGCGATCCAAAAGTCTTCTGGTCTTTCATAAACACTAAGCGAAAACCTTTTGGTTTACCATCTATTATGACGTATAAAGGTGTTCTTAGTGGCAAACTACCTGAACTATGCGACATGTTTGTATCATTTTTCCAATCAAATTTCGTAAATGAAGCTATTGATTGTAGTTCATTTTCTAGTAGTGACCAAATTACTAATTCTGGGTCCTTATCTTTAACAGAAGAAGATATATCTATTGAACTATCGTCACTTGAGTCTAGTATAAGTATTGCGCCTGACAATTATCCACCATTATTTTTTAAGGCTTGTAAGAATAGCTTAGTTCACCCACTTAAGATTATATTCAATGTCTCTTAAGTTGGGTGAATTTCTTGATTGCTGGAAACATTCATTTATTACTCCCATTCACAAATCCGGTTCTAAATTAAACATTGAAAACTATAGTCCTATAGCCAAATTGGAACTGATTCCTAAAATGTTTGAGGCTGCTGTAAAAAAAAAGCTTTATAACGTTGTGTGTAACCAAATTTCTTAATGTCAACATAGTTTCATGAGTGGTAGATCGCCTGCAACAAACTAAGCAATTCTTACGAATTACTGTCTCCATAACATGGAAAAACGTCTACAAACTGACTGTGTCTACACAGATTTTTCCAAGGCCTTTGACCGTGTCCAACATAATGTATTTTTGAAGAAACTTGAGATGTTTGGATTTCATTCTAGAATTTTAAGTTGGACTGGCAGTTACTTGATGAATCGCAAACAATATGTTAAGATTGGTTCTGTTTGCTCCAAGGTGATTTTGAATTACTCAGGTGTTCCTCAGGGCAGCCATATTGGTCCGCTCCTGTTTTTTTTCTTCATAAACGACCTTCCATCGGTTGTATTAACATCAAAATGTCTTTAATATGCAGCTGATCTAAAAATTCGGTTTCTGATGCGCTTTGTTTGCAAAATAATCTTAATCGTATTAATGACTGGTGTTTTCTAAATGGTTTATATTTCAATATAAATAAATGCTGAGTTATAAGTTTCAATAGAAAATGTTCCCAATTGTCTTTGATTACAGTCTTCAAAGAACTTTACTAAAGAGAGTAACTGATCAAAAAGACTTGGGAGTAATATTTGATGCGGAATTGAATTTTTCCTTACATATGGATTATATAATCGGAAAGGCTAATCGCATGCTGGGTTTTTTATTTAGAAACTCCAGGGACTTTTATGATCCTTACATCCTTAAGTCGTTGTATAATTCATTAATTCGTTCTATATAGAACCTATATTAGAATCATGAATTACGAAGAGCGAGTATTCAAAAACGATTTAGGAAGTTTGCTCCCCGTAGAATGAATTGGAACAATGCTATGCCTTCTCATGAAGCAAGATGCGCGCTTATTTGTTCAAGACCGCTTGCACAAAAAAGAACTTATTGCTCGGTACTTTTTGCTCACGATATAATAACTTCTCCTATTGATTGTTCGCTTTTACTATCGATGTTTAATATATGTAGGTACATATATGCATTCTTCGACCTAAAGAACCGTTTTTCATTATTTCTAGACACAGAACGAATGATCCTATAACTAAGGCTTATGTCAATTACAATTTGTACAGAAACGCTATTGATTTCAATATGTCTAGATTGCTTTGTAAAACCGCTATCATGAATTCTATATAATATATGTGATTATCTATGTTATAAAAAAAATGTCATTTTGTATCTAAAATAAGATTGTAACTTATAAGACGAAAAAAAAAAAGAAATAAACAAATTAATTCATTACTACAGTCGATTGTCGAGAGTTCTCTCGGAGTATGACGCGCCGACCACAGGAATGTCTTTTGTCTGTTAAGTTACCGTGTAAATCGTATTTCTATATAAAAAAAACCTACCCTCTGCGGTCGCTGACAATGTCCTCGGAAACACGGTGATATATTCTCCCGCCGAGTGCTAAATATAATTAACGTCCGCTGGATGCCTTAACCATAAGTAGTAATAAAAGCTCATGAAAACTTGATTAGGCTTTATGTTTACAAATGTAATAAAGTGGGCGGTCGTTATTTACAAGCATTTCAAATTAAAAGCTCCGTGAATATGTTTAGTTTGATGTAGAGTATATCGTATACTTCTCAACATTACCTAACTTCCATCACATTACAGGGCCATAGTCAGAAGAAATATAGAACTCACTGAATTCATCGATTCATAAATCAATGAATGTTCTTCGTTTGAATTGCTTATCGTAAAGACTTCAAAACGATTGTGTGGGTCTATACCCTCCAATTGACACCATTCTGAATCATGACTGTCTGGTGAGACAAGCATAACTCATTAATTAGTGTGTCTGCTAAAAATTATTTAGCAAAAATTCATGTGAGCTGGGATGTTTTGTTTTCTTTTCATTACACCAACACATTCCTTACGTGTCTTATATAGAATGAGACGACTTCATAACTACGTATTTATGTACATACGAATATGTATATGCATGTGCCATAATAATACAAAAAATGTTATGCCCACTTTCCAAAAGCTTTGGCTTTGTGTGGTGAGGATCGAGGTTCGAATCCCAGAAAACACCACAAGGTTTTTCACGACCTCTCGCAAATGTCTGCCAAACGTTCGAGAGTGATAGGTAAGGTTACGTAAGCGGGCTGGCAGAGAGAGAAAAGACTCCTGCCGCACTCAGGTCAGTGTTGACCCATTGTGTTACCTATAGGGGGGGAGGTATTCCCCCTTCCATTGAAACCCTGTAAAATGTTGTCCTCAAAGTTCTTTTCTGCAAAGTTATTTTTCCGTCCGGCGCAGTTTTTTCATATGGTACCGCAAACTATTATGCCCCGTGCGTGGGTATCACCACGAGGATAGAAAAGGATCCTCTGTCCTTTCGCCCTGTGTATAAGTCTATCGGTCCTTGTTATGTCGAGGGACAGCCATAGTTTTCTTGCGATGTTACACGTTCCCATGGACTTCCATCTAAGGTTCGCCTCACTTGTGGCTACAATCCCTGCTTCAAGCTTGAGCGTGCGAGGCAGGATACTTACAGAGTGATCAGTTAGTTCTAGTAAATCTGTTGAACCTTTCCTAGCTAGTTCATCACCCTCGGATACCCTCATGTCCAGGAACACAGCAGAGCGATACCTTGTGCTGTATTCCAAGAACCTTAAGCTCTTTGCGACAGCATCTCACAAGCTTCGCTTTAATTTCAGTAGCAGTAATTGCTTTTATAGCTGCCTGGCTGTCTATAAAGAAGGTGATACCATCCTGTGGTATTGCTCTCACGGGCGGCTGCTATCACTACCAAAACCTCTGCTTGAAAATCACTGTGGTCTGGTAGTTTAATGGATCTCGATAACCCTAGCGATTCAGAGAAGATGCCGGACCCTGCACCGGTGTCCATTTTCGATCCGTCAGTGTATATTGCTATGGATCTGGTATTGGCTATACGTCCACGTTTCCATCCTTCTCTGCTACGGTAGGCTGCAGTAAAAGGCATCTTAAAGTCCAAGTATGGCGTGATGTAGTCCGTTGTGGGTACATAGACAAAAAATTCTTGAAGGATGGTCGAATGCCCTGTTGCATTTGACTTCCAGTTCGTTGACTGACTAATTCTTAGGGCACTAATGGCTGCTATCCGAGAGTGATAACTGTTTTCTCAATAAGAAAGCCTTTCGGATATAACTTTACACTTCAGGCCTGCTCCATTTGTCCCAAAAATATAACAAGTACAGCACGAATGGTCAGGAGAAGTGTCGCACTGGGCCGCATAAGGTCTTTTGCGCCAGTTAGTTGCATTTTTTAAACGATTTCAGCGCTCATTGCCCACTTGAAAGGCAACGTTTAGCTTTTGCATCTGTCCTGACCTCTTTTATCGACCCGTGACTGTAGCTTTCATTATTTCAATTGACAACAGCTAGTATTACGTAATCTTCGAAAAAAGCCAATTGCATAGCGGAACTACCTCGTGATGGCCACCTCTCCAAAAACTTTTCCACCACCAAGATACCAAGATAAACGTCAAGAGAAAATTAGAGTCCGCAATATTTGTGAATAAAATCAAGAAAGAAAAAAATTTTAAACCAATTATATCACATTTAGAAAAAGTGTTAAAAAAGAAAATTAATCCGCCATTAAGTGCAATAGACTTGGAAAACTAAATATCTAAAATAAATATAAACGTTTCGGATTAGCTTGTTTCTTTAACAAAGGCCAGCAGTATTTGCTTTCAAGACGAACTTGATAATTGATGGGCCACGATTTCAAATGGGCGTTTTTTTCTTTCTTTTGGATAATAAAGCTAAGCCTCATGCCTCTGCGGTTAATGTGATTAAAAGTTTTAATATTTTTGGAATGTTTAAGGAAGTAAATAACTCGATTACCATGTTTAAATTCTTGATCATCATAATCAAATCAATATAAAAAAAAATGCCAATTGCGTTCTAAAAAAACACGAGTATATCGCAATTCGAAGCGCTTATAGTGTTAACTTTTTGTATTAGGCATTTTTTGGCATATGCTAATAAATTATATTTGGATGACTTGACTTTCAGCCAGTCAAGTATCAAGAGGTTTGTTGGGGTCGACTTGTGATATGCAGCAAATCAGAGAGGCTTCTCTTAGGTCTTGTTGACAAAAGGACTTCTTTGGAATTTGAGCTAAACTCGGTTGGCGTTCCCTGAACTGCTGTCATTTATTCCGAACTTAGCGTCAAAGATAGCCTTCTTTCCGCATAACGTTAAAATTGTCAAGCAGCTGATGCAGCCGTATGCCTGCTAAAGATGTTAAAGGGGATCAGGTGAAATACGACGTCCAGTGTTGTAGAATTAGTTGTACGAAGTGATCTGCTTATTCAGAAACAAGCTATGGATTTTAATTATATAGTTAATAGCAGTTTACGGCTTTATTAAAGGGTCCCTACCAGACAATCACTCCATACGTGAGTGATTATTACCGAGATGTAGGGCCAGTGAGTTATGCGAGGTTGCAAACCCCATCTATTCTCAATAGCTTTTTTTGAAAGAGAAAAGTGCTACTGTAGTGTAGTGTTCCTAGTTAAAGGTCTTACTGTTGGACTAGTTAAGGCTGTCCAGAGCCGATATTATTTTGATGGCTACAGAGTAAGAGCCGAACTGAGAATTGATGTACACTTCAATATGGAGATACGTAGTACAGCACGACACCACCTTGCGGGTTTCCTCTAATTACAGATCTACTAATAGACGTCTCACTCAGTTTTGAATTGATAATCTGGCCAGTAAGCAGTAGATTAATCAATTTGTAAAGTGAGATGTCCACTTTCAAGTCTGACAGTGCATCTGTAATTGCTGAAAGACAACCAATCCTATCCGGATTATCCGAAACACTATGCTATGCTAGTTTGCTTCACTGCTGACGGTCGTCTACTTTGCCCATTTCCCCATATTTTCCCCATTAAAGATTTCCTCCTTGTTGTGGCACTTCACGCGTCATCGTTCTCATTTCCCCTGTTGCACCCAAACATTTTCAATCTCCATTTGTATTGAGAGGTCTTTACGTCCATATATGTATCTCATGTCCATATATCCCATCTCATTAAAAGACTAGCAAAGTTTTCCTTAAAAAAATTTATTCTGAAAACAAAGCTTTTCAGCCCCTGGCACTGCGTAATCTATTTATTTTTAATTGCCGACTAATATCTGATTCACTCGATATAATTTTTGCCTCCTATAGGTCAATGGTGAAGATGTCCTTGGACTACGAATATCTGATATTGCCAAATTGGTAAAGTCTGATACCGTAGAGACGGTCTCTCTCCTTCTATGGAGTGCTGGATGTGACACCAAATGTAATCCAGAGGTATGTATAGTCAAACATCCATAAAATGTCATGCTTCTCATCCCTTGAATGCCCATTTGAATTATCCCCTGCAAATGTCAGTCCCCAAGCCGCCTATTCATACAGTCCAATCTACCATCTCTTATTATCCATTCACAGAGCCTATGTTGCGGACCGATGCCATTGAATTTAGAACGGCTGTCGGCATGCATGCAAACAATCCTAACAATAATCGAATGTCCCGTCTGCTTGGACACAATAGCACCACCAGCCCTGCAATGCCAGAATGGTCATATTCTATGCGTAAAATGTCGCATCCTTTCGCAGACTTGCCCAGTTTGCAGGCAGCGCTTCTATCCAGGTCGATCGTTAATAGCCGAACAGATTTACAATTCCATCACGGACACATTTAATTTACGCAACCAGGACAAATTGCGAGAAAAACTCTTTGGAGCCAAATACAAAAGGTCGACAAAGGATGAACAGCGACACGAAAAGCAACAGCACAACGGCAGCAGCTTGAAGCCACTGCATGAAGTCAATAAATTCGAAGCACAACCAACCAGCAATAAATTCCTTGCCAAATTGCTGGGCAAAGCTTACTCTATGGATAACCTGAGCACGAGTTCATCCCGGCCAACAGCACTGCCACCACCATTTCCATTGTCCATGAAAGTCGCAACAAATCAGTTGAGTGTAAGAGCTAGAGACCATGGCGTCGGCGTCGGCGACGACGACAAGGACGACGACGACGATGGCAAAGGCAACAGCATCAACGACAATTTCGATGAACAATCGGAACTGGGAAATCTACACACTCCGGGCCACAAGCGACGACCCGGCAGTATTTCAAAGCAGTTTTCCTTATCGGCACATGATTTATCAAAAAAGGATAACGACGGACTAATAGCCGTCGAACGCTGTCCTTCAATGAATCGCCTACACTACCTTCGGTCGAAGCGAAATTCACTCCAATCGCACACTCAAATGGTGCTACATCCTATAACAACACCACCGCCCTCTCCTCAAATAGGCCTGCACCGTAAGAGACCTTGTGCTTCCTTGAGCACCTCAATTGAATGCGTAGCAAATGCGATACATCGAGAGAATGGATTGCAGATTACACCAGCTGTGAGTTTACCAGTACCAAGGATTCGAATATCCTGTTGCTTGGAGGAGCAACGCGATAACATCTTTTACCTTTGTCCTTGTAGTTGTGGCAATCAGTTTAGCGGTGAGATTTTTTTTTCTGAGTTAATTTTAATAATATAATTTAATCCTTCGCTCCCGTTACAGGATCAACACTACAGCAACATGTCAAAGTGGATCACCGTGCACCAATTTTATGCTATGGCAGTTCAAGTGCCGAACTTTCTTTGCCTGTGAGAGCACCACTCGATGGAGCATCAATACTTCTGATGTGCGATGGCAAGGATTTCTGGATAAAATTAAGGACACATGGGTAATGTAATGACTTTTTCTCCTTCCATTACTTTTCATTATGCTTGTATGTTTGTATTCATATTTGGGTGAGAGTGTGCGTACCTGTGTGTGTGTGTGTGCGTTTTTGTGGAATGGAGACGAGTGCAGTGGTTGGTTGCTAGAATTATCGTCTTTTATTCCTGTGAGATGCATTTTTTTTCTTTTTCTTTTTCTCAACTCACTCGCTTTCATTTTTAATGAAAATTTTTTTTTTAAATGTCTTTAGGGAGGGTAACATTACCGCCTCAGCACTCTTTCAAGGATCTGAAGATGAAAGTTCCGATTTTATGATGGAAACTCGATTAAGGAATCGAATCGGTAAAGACCAAGATGACAGCGATGATATCGTCGTTGACGTTGTCGTCAACAACGATGACGATGATGGGATACTTGAACGAGAACTGATAACGAGGTCAATTGTTCGTTCAATGATGGTGACAACATGGGAGGATGCGTATCCTCCTGCTAAAAATGGAGTCGAACAGAAACACAGTCGTGTGTTGTATAATCGAGAAAATATTCGAATGACTTTTGGCGAAGCTGTTGATTATCGAAATCTTCTGTTAAAAATTATTATCAAGCGTCGAATGCAGAGGGAGACCCCTACAGGAAATGCAAGCGAAAAGTGGTTGGTTGTGTGATAATGATTTCCTGGAAATCAATACGGGCTGTGTTCATTAGATCAGCTTTCCGGTATTAGTGTCCTGAAGTTGCTGAAAAAGAAAATTGTTGCCAATGAACTTGTACATTATTTTTGTTGACTAATTTGTATCTTAATTCATTATCTACACAAAGATTAGTTGGTTGGCATTGTTGTTAGTGTGCAAATAAGGTAGGTGTCATTTTTTATCAATTTACACCTGACCTTTTTTTTTGAATATTTATTACAACAGTATATTACTCATCAGTTCGATGGTAGGCAAATAACAATAATGCGACATTGGGATAAACAGTCATACTTAAGTAAATATAGCATTAGTTAGTATTGTCATATTTGTTATCGATTGCGACCAGTTTTATCGATTCATACGTCAGAAACGGTCTAGGTTAATTTTTGTCTGGGATATTAGCATCACAATAAGAGAATTCAATAAATTTCGTGTCGTTCGTTTTTGTTGAATTTTTTTGTATGATACCTACTTGGATGAGTGTTGCAATTGAAATGCTTTTAAAAATAAACTGATCATCAAGAAGCATTTAAAGGGTTAAAAAATGATGGCATCTATAGATTTCCTAAAGCTTACCTCAATCTACCAACTCCTACTAGTACCTGAAATCGATTCGGATATAAAGCAGCCACTTTCTTAGCTGGCATCCCGTATGCAATCAAAGCCTGCCCAGGAATGTTCGTTGATGTCACAGGAAGAATTGATTTCCAGACCAGGGGAAAGTTCGGAAATCTGTGCTGCACCCGAGAAGAAACACGTTTCAAGACGATCCGTCACCGCACCGACCCCAATGCACGTTTCGTAATGACAGCGAAGTCCAAGAGCTTATCATCTGCGATAGACTTGAAACAGTGCAGCGTTGGAAGAGCACGAGTACTGGCCGGATACCAAAATATCTTTCGAAAAATACGCTCCACAGTGGACGTTATAAACGTGGCATTAGATTCCACCTAAAGGGGGATCCATTCTACTCTATTATATCACTCGGCATCATTCTAAATATATGTATGTATCTTTCAGTCGTTTAGAAACACCATGTATATTGAAATATTGATACTGATGAAGACATTTTGAGTCCATTGTGCAAAATTTGGAGTACCGCAAAGCTCCGTTTTCGGGCCAGTGCTTTGGAACATTGTGTGTTACTCTGTGTGGCGCTTTCAGCTAGGTGAGTCAAGAGCTAACGTGGTAGAGATCACAGAGATCACAGAAGAGACCACAAAATTGTATGTATTACTCTAGCGAGGAGCAGAGCAATTAGGATAACACAGGCATTGCTTAAATTCATTCACTTAGATGTCACGATGAGCATTTTACCTATGCTGGCGAAAAAGCAGCAAAAGTAGGAAATGCGCTGGCAAACACGAAGACAAACATCGGTGGTCCGAGGCTCAGGATACCACACGTCTGTTGGTAAAATCTGCGATATTCTACAAAATTCCAGTACGGTTGAATTCACTGTGGACTTGAGAACATTGACGAAAAAAGAGGTGATTTATAGACTCTGCGTACAGAGAGTAATCTGCGTCTTGCATACTCATCTGAGAGCCGTGGAAAAACTGAAATAATATAGATAAGACATACACCATCAGATCTATTGATCCCGTGAAGAATGCTGAAAATGTTTTCGTACAATGCCCACGGTTCTAGGGAAAAGGTTGCCACTACTACAGGAGTTAAAATTGGCGATGAAGGCGAGATATTCATCGAAGGCAGCCTATAAACTCTGTCGTCCTGTTCCAACATAAATAGTGACCTATACAATGAAATATTTCGAAGGGATTAATTTTCCTTTGGGAGTGGGCCAGCCCTATTGCTTTCCAGTGGTCTACGATTACTCCTTCCTACCGACTTGTATTTTGCTTGAGTAACTCTGTCTATACCAACATTGAGGTTGCCGTTAACGCCAAACATGTTTTGATCCCGAATTTATTTGCAGGGCTTGTAGTCCTACAAGCGAATGATAACTCCTGTTTACAACGCTATTTTCAGTTCCAAAAGTAGGCAACTGAGTATCAAGGCTATAAACTAACTAAGAGACCTTCTATAAGGCCATTATCATCGCATTCCTTTGATTTTGTCAAAAGCGGAAGTCCAAGATTAGTTACTTTGAAAACAAGTTTTTATAGAACTGTTTGGTATGTGGAAGAGGCGGTTTTGACATGAACTTTACAGATTTGATAGCGATATCTACCTACATAGTTCGAATTTATTGCATGGAATAGCTATGGCATACAATACTAATACACATATGCACTACGACCCGAATTGTCCTCGAAATCATCCAAAAAGGAGAATGTAAAAAGGAAGGCTGCACCTAAAATGCCGTGTGATATTCAGCCAACTTAGAGTTAAATTTGCAGGCAAAAGTCTAGAGATTAAGCTTGCTGGAAACGAATATTGGATGAAGCTCTGATACTCCTCAAACTCTGTTCCCTCTATTTTTAGTCTTTTTTGCCACAAAAAGGGGTTTCACAATGGACCATTAGATCTCCAAGTGAACGTTATAAGTCCTTAACCATCACACACCCTTTCATGACCTAGCCTAACGTAAGTAAGTATGAACTTCTACGTAGGTGACTGGGAAAATTGATTCCGTTTTCTCAGCGGTTCCAATCTCGTTGTGTAAAACGAATCATCATTGTTGTGGAAAGAAATAGACCTTCGACTTTATTTTCCAGGAACATAACGGCACTATTCAGAAGCCTTATGGAGTACTTCCATATCTTCATTACCACTTGATAAGCGCCATGGATTGTGGTACGCTTCTTTCTCATCCGCTTGCTGATGAAGATGATATTCCTAATGCTTCTTGAATTGATATGATTTAGTCGCCTAAGGACCTAGGAAAAATTTTATATCTATGCCCAACTTTAGCCAGGAAGCAATTATCTGCAGTTCTCGTATTTCTCTTCCTATCTATAGAATTTCCGTGCAACCCAATAAATTACGCCACCAAAAAAAGACCTGCAAGCTCACTAAACATGCACTCAACATTCCTTGAAATTTAGTTCGATAAAAAAAAAGTCCTCCACGTGACTCAATCATTTGTCACCGATTCCAACGATAAGGAATCAGTCACTCAGTTCTTTGTCCAATTTCCCGAGACCTTTTTTTTTGTGAACTTCATGTGCTTCACATAGACATGGTGTAACTAAGCTAAGTTCCGGAAACGAAAGGGTGCATTATCGTCCATCATCTGTGACACAGGATTGCAGGTCCTTTTTCCTTCTTCGTTTATGTTCGCACAAATTCAACCCGCACCACGCACATAGTAGGAGCTGCACCCAAACGAGGCGGAATAGTAAAAAAAAATGGCTAAAGCTCAACGTGAAAGCTGCAAGAAGTTCATCGTCTTGATTTATAACAATTGTCGGAAATTTATGGGCGGTTGGGAGCAATTTGTTCTCTGAATGCACAGCGCAGAGATACGCTAGAATGATGAGAATGGGGAGGGTTCTTGCTCGTCGTCATCGTCGTCATGCCCGTCCTCGTAGTCAGACAAAAGTTAAACGGAGAAGTGATGTGCCTTGCTTTTGCGGAGGGCAAAATTCCTTGCGAAAGGGTTGTATTCCTACAAACATCAGAACAATGAATAAAGGCTAAGTATAGCTAAGCTGTGACGGTCATCGTAGAACTTTTTTTGCTGTTGTGGTTGCTTTAGGCGATACTACAACTATTTCAGTATCCTATTCCATGGCATTTTTTGATCAATGTCGCAGTTACCAATGCGAGATTAGGAAAAGTTTCCACTTTGACCGGGCTAACAGATATTTAGCTTGCTGTTGTGAGGGTGGCGCATATTTTTCAATTCCACATTCCTTGCTGGAAATGTGGGCTCGGGAACGAGTTGTTAATTGGTGTTGTTCAACTTTGTCGGATGAGGAATATGCATAGTTTTTGGTTGATGACACCCGAACCATGTATGAAGTATATCCCTCATCCGACAAGTATGTCATCCAGACAGTGTGTCATTCGATGTGTAAACAAGATATGATTTATTTTAATTAGATTTGCTTTTTAGGGGCGGATGATGGCTGCTCATCAGAGGGTCCTTTGTTGAGAGGGTGGAGATTGTTCGACTTGTGTTTGGTATTAATTATATGTGGACACGAAAGTATTGTCATAATTTCATCAAATTGTGTTGGACAGGATCATGACAGTGTTATGACAAACTGTCACGCTAATTAATTTCTCATGGGTGTTAGTATGTGTTGTGCGTAAATGCTGGTTTTTATGACTTTTTGGTTAGGACGGGGGAATTAACGATAATTGGTGATAAACACTTAGAGGACTTAGACAGAAATAAAAAGGATATTTAAAAATCAATTATCGTCTTCAATTGTGTTTTGGGGATTCTTTCAGCTCTGTTACGGAAATATGTGCAGAATTATTGCAGAAATAAGCATGTGTTCTCCAGAGCTCTGAGATACTTTTAGCCTAATCGCTTTTACAAACACTCAAAATATTTACATAAGACTAGCGAGGTAGCAAAGCGAACTCCTCTATTCCGCACCCAGGTCATTATAAACCCAATGTGTAGGTAACCACATCGTGGTATCTAAGCCAGAATTGAAAAACATTTGCATAGTCAATAATGTTGCATGGGTCTCCTATATGGACCAGGCTCTTGGAAACAAAAACATCTATATATGTATATAAAAATGAATTTTTGTCTGTATGTCCTTTATAGAATCGTAAACTATGCATTTGATCATGTGATGATCTTTAGCAAAGTTGTTGTGCATGAGCCCACGAAGGTTTCTGAGTTGGTACTACCAATTTTCGACAGATGGCGCCACTGTCATTCCAATGAATATCATATATTGATCGTACACTGCGAGATTTGAGAGGAAACGCACGGAAACGCACGGCGCACTCATTTTATTGTCTGGTGATTTTCGGCAAACACTGCCGGTTATACCACGTTCAACACCAGCTGATGAACTTAATGCATGTCTCAAATCATCAGTTTTATGGCGTCATTTCCAGAAATTGACTTTGAAAACCAACATGCGTATACAACTACAACGGGATGCATCGGCTGGAAATTTTGCAAAACAATTAATGGATATTGGAAATGGGCGAATGCAAATTGATGAATCTACGCAATGTATCACCTTGCCAGCAAACTTCTGTAAGATCACAGAAAGCATAGACGAATTGGTGCAAAAAGTTTTCCCAAACATTGCACAGAACTACCAAAATCATCAGTGGCTCAGTACGCGTGAATCCAACTGAATTCTTGAATTCGCTTGATTTGCCAGGCATGCCACCGCACGTTCTTACATTGAAAATTGGCGTACCCATCATTCTTCTTTGAAACATAAATCCACCACGACTTTGCAACGGAACCAGACTCTCAGTCAAGAAAATGATGAACAATGTTATCGAGGCAACAATTTTGACTGGAAAATTCAAAGGTGAAGACGTACTGTTGCCGCGTATCCCAATGATCCCGACAGATATGCCATTCGAATTCAAACGTTTGCAGTTCCCGGTGCGACTCGCTTTCGCAATGACTATCAACAAAGCACAAGGACAATCGTTGCAAATGTGTGGATTTAATTTGGAGAATCCATGCTTCTCACATGGACAGCTCTATGTGGCCTGCTCACGCGTCGGAAAACTTTCTGATTTATTCGTTTACGCACCAGATGGAAAAACAAGAAATATTGTGTATCCCACAGCACTTCATTAAATATCGAATTGAAACGAAACGCTGCAATGTCACAATTTTTTCGAAATGAACAAAATCAATAAAATGACTCAAAATGAATTGAATATTTGTGTAATGTCTTTCCTTCAAATTTATTTTAGTTGGTGGCGTTGCAACGCGCGCAGGGTACAGCTAGTATAGAATAAAAATGAAGGCAGTGTACCAAATCAGTGCTCTGACAGTAAGTAGTAGTTTCCGAACGAGGTCCTATGAGCAGCGTTAGCTGTTGCCAATCGACTTACTAGCTTAAGAAGCGCAAGAGAAATATCTCGTCAGTGGAAAACGGCGATAATAAAAATATCGCCAATCGATAGCCAGAGTCCACCAAGAACAAAAAGGAATTTGCTTCAGAGATGGGATTGTTCGGAAGTAGGATGCTAGACGCATAAAATGATACGTCACAGAAAGTATGGAGATTTAAATTACCTTCCGCAGACTAATACAGCATACCGATGCTTTAAGCCATGTCCTCACAGAATTGGACAAGACGACAATCTAGATTGTCCCAATCTGCCCGAGCACTATTAAAGATTAAACATATCACGTTCCATTGTCAGCGGTAGGATGCAGAACGACATCTACTGGCGCAGGTACTGGACAAAGTCAATTCCTGAAAACATGATTAAGCACATGATCAGCTCGGAAGATAGTAGGAACGGTGTTAGCGATGAAGCAGCGATAAAAGGGGCAGCCTCGCGAAGTAATGCCTAAATTTAGTCCCGCGGGAGAGTAGTTGAAGTACGCAGGGTGTAGGTTAGTATCTAGGCGTATTATTCAGGTTTGCGAATCATACATGCTAGTAACCTAGCAACCTAGCATGCATTGCCATTGTTAGGCAAAAATCATAGGATTAAGTGGCGACTGCTTAATACTTATAGGAGCTAGAATTGACTGCAAACGAGACCATCGCATCTGTTAAACAATGGCTAGAATCGAGAGTCTAGAATGAGTAGAATACAAGACGGAGGCAGTGCTTCGTAGCTGCCAAAAAAGAAAGAATACTACAGGGAGGGTGACACGAGGAGGAAGAAGAAACAGTCATTCACTGCCTGTGCACGTGTCTTGCACTTGCTAACTCGATAGCCTCAATGATCTTAATAAGAAAAAGTAATTGGTTCCAGGAGCGGGGAGAGTGCCCCACCTGCCGCTACCTAATCACAATGCAATGAATCTATCTTGGTCTGAGTGTGCCTTACCGAGGGCGACATCAACCAACCAAACAACTAAAGGGAGGTTTGGTTGTTACATATGTATTTATAGATGACAGACTGAACTTTTTAAGTTGCAAGGATTATATTTCGGAGTAGGCGCTTAAAAAATTTTCGGCGCTTTCGAGAGCTTTCCATTATAATCTCTTCAGGCCCAGCAATTCCTAGAATCGGTACTACTCCTATGAACATCACTGTCATGAGGTGCACTTTATGTAGCCTGGCCATGTTCGCATACTGTTTTTTTTTCAGGTCTTAGGCAATATACCGATAGTCGCTGCCAGTGTAGTCTTCAATTACTCCAGGTTTCTACATCAGATGCTATGGATTCAAATGATACCGTACCCTAGCCACCTGAAGGTCGATATGCATATGTATCTTCAACGTCGATGGCATTTAGTTCTAGTGTAGCTATCATTTCTAGAAGTCGTCTTCCTCTTGAGTCCGTGGCTTTTATTTCCCAATCTGAGGCCTTGGCGTTGTGGTCAACAGCAACCAACCAGGCGCATACTTCTTTTGAAATTGTTCTTTTATGAAAGCGCGTAAATCTTTTGGTCAAGCCTTGCCTGACACCATCTGACTTTGAAATTTTTGAAGTCATATGTGCTTGCCAATAAACCACAAACAATTTCTGAATTTAAGAGCAAGCGAATAATTATTATAGTGTTCTTTAAGGCGATTACTCAGCTGGGAGTCCCTAGTTATGTAACGCTGTACCATGTGCCTTAGAAATAACTTCGCTGAGTTATTCAGAACACACAACGAATTTCGTAAAAAAATGCGCTGCCTATCATTTAAGCTACAACCTCGATAACTATAACTCCGAAGTAGTCAAGGAGTTTAAATACTTCGAAGTAAGCATAAACTCGATAGAGGATATTTTCGTAGACTTCCGATGACGATTAGCCCTGGAAACAGTTGCTAATTTGCCGAGCACTGGACAACCAACAGCAAAGCTGCTCAGCTTTGGGTTCCTTCGAAAAAAAAATATCGTGTATGAGGAGGAGGACGAATGGAAGATAAACACAGCCGTGAACTCCACTTAGTCAAGAAATTCAAGTCTCAATGACGAATCTCCATTTTGAAGACCAAGCGATCGCGGATGGTTAGCACCTAAGTATAGAACTTTTCCTATTTTGTGACCGCGAAGATCGTTTAAGGCTGCTGTGTCTCTGCACGGTAAGTAAGTAAGTAAAACATTTTTGCTCAATTGATTTTTAACTGTTTTTTTTATTATATTCTACAACAAATACATTAAAATACATTTACAAAAACATTATAAAAAAAAAAACTATTTTATTTAAAGCTAATTTATAAAAAAATCGTTTCGCATCCTTACAGGAATAAAATTAATTATTAATTGAAAATAACCGTCTTTTAAAGAAACATCTTAAAGTTAAACGTCTAATGTTAAATGGATAGATTTACTTAACCATGTCACACCCAGTGGGTGTTGCCTTTTTTGGAAATGATTTCGTCCCATAAATATGTACATGCTGCTGGAAGACGGGCTTAAATACAAAAACTAATTTAAAAATTCTGTTTTGTTCGCTTTTTTCTCTGTTAATTGCACATGATTTTGAAAATGGCTTCAACGCTGTTGTTCAAATGAAATTATTCAAATATTCCATATCGAAATTATTCTCCAGGTCCTCGTCATCATCGCCAACGCTGGGATGGCCAGTACCATTACCGCTCCGTTGTCCACTGGCATCGACGTAATCGAATGTATCCGATAGAAGCTTTTTGACATATTCAAATGAGACGAATTCATTGCAATCGATATCGACACTATCGGTGGTGAGATTTGCATGTTCGACCGCCCCTGGCGATGATTCCCCACCACAGTTGGCGGCAGCTGAAGGCCCTGCATCATCATCGTGGTACATGGCAACATAAGCCGATTCCATCTGGCAGTCATCAATGGAGCTCTCGTTCTGATTACTTTCGATTGTAACAATGCAATTAGACAGCTCATTAAAGTTCATTGAATTGTTATCTGGCAGGACTGTCGTTGCAGCCGCCGCCGGTTGTGGGTTGTTTAGAATGGTGGTTGTCGTTGTCAATGATGATGACGATGGTGACGATGAAAACGATACCTGTATTGTCGGTGGAACACCGTCATCATATTGGTGATGGAGATTCCTGCTGTCATGATGACTGTAAGGTGGATGTAATTTAATGTTCGCAATCGCGTAATGCTCACTAATGGTCGTTGCATAATCACTGTGGCTGCCGTTGTCACTGCTGTTATATGCAGTCTCAGTGGCAGTTTTGGTGGATTCGGCAGAGGCGGCGGTCCTTGTTGAGGATGAATTGTTGTTCTTGCCAACGGCAAATGCATCCTCGAAGAGCAGGTAATCGCTTTGGAAAAAATCATCTGTCTCGTGTAGTGGGTGAAGGGGGTGGGGGTGGTGCCCCTGGTTATGGTCATGTTGTTGATGAATGAAATGATTTCGGCATTGCTCAGGCTGTTGCTGACGCTGGTGCTGATTACTGGAGGGCTTATTGTATTGAATGTTTGATGAGATCATTGATGCGGTGGCGGAATTTGTGTTCTGCGTGGTCGACGGTTTCGCCGCTACCGTTGTCATCACTTTTACAGCGCCTATTGGTAGTGATGACTCTGAATGACGGCGTATTTTCGATTGGAGCCGTGCTGATGTTGTGGTTACTGAATTATTTACGGATGCACTAGAGGATTTCCGGCGGCCATTTATGTTACCGTTACGCAGTGAGTGATTTTTTACATGTTTTCGCAGACTGGACGGATCCGTGTATCGTTTGGTGCAGCCGGCAATTTGACAAGCATATGGTTTCTGTAATGGCAGAGAGAATAAAATTTAAGATTTTCGACTATTTAAAGGCACGGTCACTTAAATGAATAAGTTGAATGTTAGCACTGTTCTCTAACAGCTATATGAATTAAATATTGAGGCAAAAACAAAAAAGCAGCATGTTAAGTGAGAAATTACCATAAACGGTAACTGATTTTCATTTTAAAAATGCTTGCCAGGGGTAGCCGGAATGCAATACATCGAGAATTTCAAGTAAAACAGATGATACAGTTGATCCTTATAAAGATCAACGAATATTGGATTCGAGATACCGCCACAATTAATCCAGCTATATCGAGTAACGCTAAGTTCAGAAGTAAATACAAAAGGCACTTATACATCCGTTGAGCTGCTAGGATACACAAACGATATCGACATCGTTGGTACCACCCAGCGTGCTATAGTAAAGGCATTCACGGGTCGGTGGTAAGTCCAAGTATATGTCATCAACAAACAAAACCTCATCTGCCAACCGACTAGGACTGCAAATCATTTTTGATAGCTCTATCTTCGACGTGCTTAAGTAGTACATCTACCTTGGAGTCAACCTCAAGTCCATAAATGACACCTTTGTTAAGCTTCGACGAAGGCTGACCTTTAGAAACCAGTTCTACTTAAGTTTGGCAAAACAAGTCCTAAGAACTGGAAGTAGCAAGCCGGGTCTGGCGAGGATGAAAGGTTACCTTACCTCAGAAGACTCTTCATATGTCGTGAGACTGTTAAGTAAGTTCTCGAGACCTTGTTGTTTCCAATATTCTACTTTTAATAATGCATTATTGGATATCCGCTGGTGTGAAAGGAAATAAAGAACGCATTATCGGTGAAGAGCTGGGACGAACCTGCAGTACACAATCAACACTAACCTCTGAGGTAGTTTGAGTTCACCTTTTCTAAAAATACTCATATGTTCGACTTCCTCTTTTTTTTAAATACATATGTATATACATATATGTATACAAAGTAAAATAAAAACCCAATGTCCTTTCCCAAAACCGGAAGACGAGTGACGGCGGCGCCCAATTTGTTTTTCCTCCTTTAATGTATTTCATTTATTCATGGAATAATTTTATGTAGCGTGAAATGGAAACGCAGACCATGGCCATCATTCCTTCGCTTCGTTTTTTATTGTATCGCGTTTTAGCAGATAAATGCTCATTCCATTCCCTACACTATCTCCCTGCAAACCAAGACTATACGCGCGCATTCTCCTCCTGACTGATTTATTGCGGTGAACATGTGGCTAAAGTGTCACATTTTGCTAGCAACGTGTACGAGTACTATACACGCACTCAGTTCTCATTGTCGTTGTCGTCGAACCATATACCGCGCGCCACTTGAATAAGGCGGACAGCTGGACACCTCGATTCAAGTGCATTACAATGGCACATAGCTATGCAGATATAGCATACTCGTATGTGTGTACTCTTGAGATGGCATCTTCAATTTTCGAAGTCATTTAGGATGAACTTCAAGGATAATTGCACACATCCAACTGAGATGACGTGGAAAAAGTTAAAAAAAAAATTCTGAATGTCAGGGTAGAAAAAGCGACCACTTACCGTATCATAATGTGTTCTTTGATGTTTCGCTCGATCCGAACTATTACTGAACGCTTTCAAGCAGCCCTTGTACTGGCATCCGTATGGTCGTTCGCCGGTATGAGATCGTTGGTGAATTTTCAAGTTTTCCAAACGCGAAAACGCCTTATTGCACCCGGAGAACTGAAAGATACAAAGATACAAAGTTAAATATGAATTAAAATTTTCTTTCATCACAAAAAGTGTGGCAAGGATTTGAGGGGGAAGACGTTGAAAGTTTCGGATATAAGTACATGCGCTAATGTCTCATAATTGAAGCAACAATTTTTTAATCAGCGAAACCCGAATGCGGTTCTGAACTATGTTCAAGTCTTTTGCTTGGGGGAGGGGTGCAGCGAGAATGAACATAAATTTTCCCTTGAATATGACTTAAAAGGTTGAAGGGTAACATTCACAGACCCATTAATGAGAAGTATCTCTTTCGCAGTTTTTTTTTTCTTAATTTTTTTGTTTCTGTATCTTCTTCTTTTGCTTTCATTGGCATTGAATTCTTGAAATTCCTGTTGCTGAAGGTTCTTCATGAACTTCGTTACTTTCCGCTGTTGTCTTACACAAAGTTTTATCCGCCCACTTTCAGTTGAAACATGCCCTTTAACAATCTACTGCTTCCGTTATTTTTGCAAGGACTTGGGATCTAATTAAATCATGCTTTCATTTCTGTTCAAGTATGCACATAACTGTAAACGTAACAATGGCAAATTTTACCTTGTTTTGTTTGCAATCCTTTGCGAAGGATTACGAAATGGCAGTGTAGCCTAGTAAACTTCTTTAGTAATTAGCATTTGTTTCTTTCTGTTTTTTTTTTTTTTCTTTTTTTATTTACATATTTCTTATCCTGTTTTTCCTTGCTCTTCGCTCATTCATTACTTGCAACGAAAAAGAGAGAGACAAAAAAGTAATGCAAATGCATAGAAGAATAAAAAAAAAAAACTGAATGTCTGTGATGATAGTTTTGAAATATTTTCATTGAAAGAAGAGGATTGCTCGCTTATGCTCATAATTAACGCTAAAAGGATGTTCTTCCTGAAAGATATTGTTTAATTTGTTGGTCGAGTAATTAAGAGATTTTTTTTAATGAAATGGAATCTGTTTTGTTTTTCATTCCCTAGATGGATGCAATTAAAATCTCGGAAGAATAGCAAAGTGAACTACAGGTAAGCATTGGGCTTTTACTCATCTTTACGAAGGCATTGTTCAATGTTTTATTGAAAGTGTGCATGAAGTTGGTTGAGGAATACAGTGAGATCAGTACCTATGAAGCTCAATAAATGAGGGAGGGATAAGCAGAATATCATGATTAAAAGCTGAGTTGAAATAGATCAGCGTTAGATCATGAACAAGTCTGGACATCAATCAGATCAAAAGGAAGGATTGATTATCATCGTAGCTATTTATTGGTCACTTTATTACTTGCGATGACCACTGTGCTGAAGTACTATTCCAATCTTCTGATAGAATGCAAAAATTCAAGAATTACACAGTAAATTCTCCAGCGCAAGAAAACTATGAACGCGCTCGAGAGCAAATGCAATCACAAAAACACTTAACCAGCGCTTCAAGGCTACACGAAATAAGCTTAAGGAATCCATCCAGAAAAGCAAGCTAAACTGTTTGAAAGAAATGTGCATGATGATACTATAAAAAAATCAATAGGGAACAACATAGCATGTAGTGGTGAACGGCTAGACTTAGAAACCATCGATCATTCTAAGAGTTTATCAAAAATGTTGTCAAATTCGACAAACACCCAATACCAACATGGTCAACTCAGGTGAAATAATCACGACCCGCAAACAACTTGAAGACAAAAGGGACTATGGTTCGAATAAATCCAAAAACCGAGTCCTAGGAACAATAATCCGCATGTGTCGAAATATCTACGTCGATAACTCCTGTTTGATGGAGGCAACGTTCCTACAGCAATGCGAATAGCATTGAATAGTACTACTTCTTAAAGAGAAGAACAAGCCATTAAAAGAGCATTTGTTGTATCGACCTCTTTGCATGCTAGATACGGCTGAGTAAATTATCTGCAAACGATTTGACGCAATAGAATTAGAAGCGGAAGGACCCTTGGAACAGCAACATGGCTATAGGAAAATATGTTCACCAATAGATGCTCTAAGAGTGGTGCTGAAACGCCGCAAAAAGCCTGCGAGGAAAAACGATACAGAAGAGGCTCTACTTAGCCCCTGAATCTTATATTCAACAATCCCAAATGAAATCCTATTCTCGAGGCAATTGTTGCAGGAACTAACGAATCTTACTTACTACTTTAGGTACAGAATCGTACTGCTGTGGAACATAATGGATGACGAGGTGTTAAGGCAGCCATTTCTCGAGAAAAAGAAAATTGTAGGTGACTAGCCATCGTAGTTACTAGCAAACTGACTGAAAAGGTCGGCTCAATTGGCAATGAAAAAATGGGGATCGTACGGTGGTGGTTCACTTCGGTTTTCAGACTGAAGCATGAAGGATTCTAGAAAACCGATTACGATGAGGAGACACCACTCAACAGAGGACGTGGTGGACCCAAGCTCACGTAGACATTAGTTGTTAATAGAGAACAGAACTTACGACACAGGATAGAGCAGGAGATCCAGTTCGGAAGAAACAACCCAGGACAGAACAGACGATCCAGGGAAGGGCATACGCGGGCTGCATACTAGGCAACTAGGAAATAGCTTCTCAAAGCTACTGCAGCTTATTTCTCCGAGGAGGCGCACCGTCATGAAGGTTTTACTTTCGACAAGATCTATCACCTATGACAACATGCAACAACCCGCATGCACAACTTAAACAAAAAAATCATTTTATCCGGAGGAAATTCCCCAGATGAAAAACTTGTTGTGTTTTTTTTAAAGGTACATACATATATGTATATGTACCATAGCAACCCCAATCTTGCACACAACCTTCCAAAGAATGAATAAAGCAATTTTATTGAAATCCCTTCCCTAATCAAATTGCAATTAACCATCAATTCTGTCGCTTGTCAGATTGTAACCCGCAAAGCAAAACAAAAGAAAGGTAAAAAAAAAATATCACAACTCACCGGACATTTATTCGGTTTCTCTCCGCTATGCACTCGCATATGTATTAGCAATTTATATCGGGCATTAAATGGCTTATATCTCCTCGGACAATCGACCCAGAAGCAAGAGAAATCCTCGCCTTTTTTCACATCGACATGTCGCTTCTCGATGTGCGCCACAAACTCCTCCTGATTGGGAAACACCTCATTGCAATCGGTCCACTGACATTCCAATTGATTTACTGATGATGGCAATGGTGACGATTGTCTATCGTCTGCCAGGCTCGACCTGGCCGCAGTTACTGTTGTATTGTAAGGCGTTTCTTGTATTTCCATAAACACAGAATCGTCATCATCATCAATATCTGCATCGACATCGTGACCGCCTTGACCACCCTTACCACGGCTAGCACCATCACCAGCATCCTCATCATCATCACCATCGTCATCACCATCGTCGACTGTAGGAGTCGAGATGGCAGGAACACCACTGCGGGTATTATCATCATCACAATCGAGAAGCACTTCGTTGCTATCGTACTCTGCTGCTGCAGCGGTTGTTGACGATGTGAACGAAGTGATGACAATCTCCTCCAGCTCACCCTCTCCCTTGATTTCATCGATTGTCCAAATGTCCTTATGCTCACGATTTGGTTTCTCATGCATCATCAGGTTGCTGCTATTGTAGTTCTCCGGCAGGTGTTCATAAGAATCGTTGCATTCGTCACTTTTCGGACTGTAGTCCGAGTGGTGTTGGTGTGGTGATGTCAATTCATCATAAGCAATAGTTTCCACGTGCAGCTGTCCCGATGAACAGGAAGAGGTCCTGGGTGTCGGTGAGTACTCTGCAGTCGTTACAAACGTGCCAACACCATTCATTGATGGCAATTTGCTGTACGACTGGAGAATAAATTTCTCTTCCTGCTTCACTTTGCTGTCATCTTCGACGACGATGATGGAGGAAGATTCGTCTTTCAGTCTCATACCGGGTGAAGGATGATACTGTGATGTTTGAAAATGCAGTTCTGACTGATTCACCTGCTGATGGTTACCAAAGCTATACGTGAAACTCGATTGTTGGCTGCTGGTGTTATTGGTGATTTTCGGCGATGATGCCGGTCCTCCTGTATAGGTGTCACGCAAGTTTAACGTCATCCAAGGATCCATCAGTTGTGGCGATGAGCACGGCGACTGATTTTTCGATTGGCAATTGATTTCATCATAATTGAAGTACTCGATGTCGAAGTTTAGAGAAGCCGTCGTCGCTGCTGATACTGTTGACGCCTGATTAGAGAATGTCTCGCTATAGTGGCACGTCTTCGTCAATCGTTCAATGTCCTCGGGTTCGAAGCGAAAGACATCCTCCCGAAAGACAACATCATTCGTTTGATAGCCGCTGGGTGTACATGCATCACTAAAAACCGAGCTAGGTGTCTCGGCGCACGATGGGAATGGATCGGTAAAGTCCGAATACGGGCTTGTAAAAGTCTTCATATCGAGATTGGTAGCAAGATCCTGACTGCTCAACGGATAAATGGAATTATTATTGCTGTTGTAGTGAAAACTTGTATACGGCGATGTTGGTGTAAGAATATTCGACGTCTGAGTCGGTGGCGGCACGACAGACGACTGGACGGTCGTAGGCGGCTGTCCAAACATTTCGATTTGCTTGATGGGAATGCTTCTTTGGTGACTACTTGTTGGCGATACTGATGCTATTGTGACTAAATGTGACATATTTTTATTCACTAACACGCACGCGATTACTGACTAAAACTCGCGACATTATTTGCGGTCGCGTTTTGAAGAAATCTCAATGGGATGTGCGTCGTCTCAAAATATATCAACAAACATCCGGATTATAGTAGAAGAAGAAACACTATACACAAGCTAACGCGCGAATATCGAGGAAAATCTCAGGCGGGAAAACCCTATGACTCAAGAAGTCGTCTATTTTAGGTACCCGTTAATTGCTGTATCTTTCTATCTGATTGGAGCACTTCACTACGACGGGATCCAAGAGTTATCCGCGTTTTCTTTCACGAAAAATGCACTAAACTGTTCAGTGTATCTTTTTTTTTTTTATTTTTAATTATTTTTTTTCTGTGTGTTTTCAAACTTATTTTTGAACTTATGTGTCACACCACGGTACCGAAAGATACTCGGCTACTTAGAGTGTCTTTAGAGTTGAAGTTGCGTTGAGGTTGAGGGTGCGTTGTTGTACGCACAGCAGTTGTACTTTTAATAAACTATACGACATGATGATGCACAGTATTTAAACTAAGAAGGAAGATACTCTTTCGAAAAAAAAAGAGATAAAGATTCTTTAAAACAGGCATTTTCGTGCGGTGTGGATTTTCCATCGTTGTTGTTGCTCAAGGAGCAACACATATGGTGCAAGTGTGTTAAATTGAACATATTTTTCAGTACGTTACGGTGTACGGAGTTTACATAGAAAAAAAAAAGAAGGAAAAGTTGTTGTACGAGTAGATGATACAGTCAGTTCCTTTTTTGTTTTTGTATCTATGGATGTGGCATGAGGTTAGAGGAGATCAGGCGAATAGGATTTTCCTTTAGTTTGTTATTATTGTTGGCTATTTTTAATTTTGTATAATTGAGAGTGACAATGTGTTTTTAATTTAGTGTAAAATTTGTGTGTGCGAAGATTGATCTGCATGGAATAGGGTGGATTGTGGGGCGTACAATTCTAAGCTGGGCTGTTAGTAGAAATTTATTTGAAATTATCTTAACAATAAGAAAGGATTCTGTAACTGCCCGACGTTCTACAAATTGTTAGTGTATAACTTTCCATTTCTACCGCATCCACTCTGTCGATTTTGAAGCTCACTTCCACCGAATTAATAGTTTTCATAAAAAATTAAAAGTATGCTTTGGATTGGCTGTATGATTTACCGAAATTTTCATAAGTCCCTGGACAACTGTAGCTGAAGCCCAGAATGCATGTTGTATAAATCATTAAGGATAACCTGGATTTAGGTTAGGGTGTCTGACACATTTGGACAAAAAAGGTCCTCTGTAATACCATGGATCTTTTTACTTTGGCTGCCCAGGGACTAATAAAACCAACTTGAGCTTTTAATAACACTCATGGCGTCATCATTGACGAAAAGTGCAGAAGTTATTTGAAAAGAGGTTCAACTTTTTACCATGTGGCACTATCAGATAGTGTCCCTATGATGATGCGTATCTGATCTGTGATCGTTTCAACATAACCAAACCGGTACTACGTTTCTTTTCCAGCTTAAGTTAGATGTATCTAGATATATAACTAGTCAAGCCATTTTTCCATCTTAAATATGTACATAGTTGTTTGCATGTAGCGATAGCCATACACAGAAAAGGATAACACTAAGGACCAGAATGGGCCCACCGCGATCCCTGGGGAACCTCCATAAAAAGCAAATGGAAACCTAAACACTTCCCTAAAAACACTTGATTTTCCTAGGTTGCTGAAAAATTAGTTACCTAGATATGTATTTCCTACGATTTCGAGCTATTCCCTGGCATTCACATAGTATATGTGTGATATCCTCCTCGACGCATATGTCGTTACAGCATCTATGGACATACATCCGTAAGGCCCAGTCTTTTAGCGTGCTTTCCAAGAAGGCAGTGCCCGGACAAGATTCCTACTGCTGTTCTTAGCTGAATTCTGTTTAAATTCAGAATTTCCCTAGTTCTTTTCCGGTCGAATTCTGGCCACAAGGCCTTGGATACCCTGTGACCTGCTATGTTTGACCATCTTTGGTTGGCTGCTTTGTATACTTTGCATTTAATGGTAGCCTTAACTTCGCACCAAGGTGGTTTGATATCCACGGCTTCGCGTACTGGCAATTCCCCTCCATGCCTTGCCAGTTCATCAGCAAGTTCATTCCCTTTTATACCGCAATGCCCTGGCACCCAGCATAGTTTAACGCGGTTCTGCGTACATAATACCTTTAGCATTGTGCGGCAGTTCCTGACTATCTCAGATTTTATGATGTTTGATTCTAGCGCTTTGGGTGCAGCCTGACTATCGATATAAATATCAATATCCTCATTGGATATTGATTTCATCTCTAGTAGTTCCACAGCCCTGAGTACAGCTAGAACTTCTGATGGGAAGACACTGCATGTATTTGGCAGTATCAGACACATTCAGGTCCGGATTCTCAGAGTATATTCAAGAGCCCGTTCCTTCGGATGTCTTTGATCCATCCGTATAAATTGCGATTTCTTCTTGTTTTATTATCGCATTCCCGCGCCAGTACTCCCTTCCTGGGTACGTTATATCGTACGGTGTGTCGAAGTCGAACTAGGGAGTAATGTCGTCTGTTTTTACTGAATTGCCACTAATAAATTCATTTAATATGGGACAACCTGTTTCCCGCAAGGTTTTTAGCCTGTAAGTCAAGCGGCAAAAGGTGAAGAATGACTTCCAGTGCCAGTGAGGGGGTCGTTCGGAGTGCACCCGTAATTGCGACACTGGCCGTTCTTTGTACCGCCGCTAATTTTCCTAATGCTGTTTTCCTGTTTGTTGCTTTCCACCACACAAGTGCCCCGTATGTGAAAATGGGTCTGACTATCATTACATAGAGCCAGTGCATCATTGCGGGTTTAAGCCCCAAAGGATAACTTAACAGGGATGAAAATATCTTTACATATGTATATCGAATTTTGTTCTATACATACACACATGTATACATCATATATCACATTGTAGGGTTCTTTTTCGCCACTTTCCCGTGGTTCGTTTTAGTCAAGTATGCTCTCTGGAATCCTTCAAAGTTCCTCCATTGCTACAATCCCACATGTTAATAATATCATCTGTTTGAAATAAATTGACTGCTCTCCGACTGTCCTGTACACCACGGGGCACTATATACATATGTAAATATATCTCGGGCGAGCCACTTTCTTCCCGAGTAAGTATGCGAGCTCCATATCAACACTAAGTAACCAATGCAGGTGTCGCCTTTTAAGAATCCATCTCGGATCCCCATTCACCTCCATCCTTGAATTGCGATGTGTTTGATTAACGGGCATGACGAGTTGGACTTAAAGTGAACAGGAGCAAGTGCCTAGAACTATACGTCACTGCTGATAGCTTTAACTTCGAGGAAATTAAGAAGGTCGAGTGAACATCAATTCCAGAAATGACTACTTAGGGGATATTCGATGAAGACCGATCCTTGGAAATCGATGCGCCTTCGGTTTGGCAAAGCAAATGGTCAAAACTTCTTACTCGGAGGACAAAATGTGTGCTGCATAGAACGATAATCCTGCCACACGGCGCCGAGTGCTGCACGGTAATTAGAATAGCCGAGCTGATATTGGACGTTTTCGAGTGAACAAATGTTCGTCGAATTTTTGATTCTGTATGCGAGGATTAGCCGAGGGATGGGCGCCGCGTGTGTCAGGAGGATCTTCCCATCTACCAGAAACGATGCCCATGTTAGTGACGACCAATCGCGACCGATCGATTATCTGCTTAAGGTCTTGGAAAAATCAAATTGCACTGTTTTGTGTATTTCCGAACGCATAATGCAAATTTTAAATTTAATTTGAATTCAAATTTGTCTGCTACTTATTATTTTTTTTATTTACTATTGCATTTACTACCCGAAACTAGGTTATGCTTTTCAAAAGCCATTTATTGGCTCTAATTGATAATATTTCATGAATCAATGGAAAATAAAAAAAATATCACGTTTCTAATCGCCACAAACGGAGTCAAATCGCATCCACACAGATTTTTAATTGAACCACAACATCCTATGCACCGCACACTGGAGTATATGTACTATTAATTATCGATCTAATTTGTTTACAGCCCTCGAAGGCAGAATTTAATTTACCATTCACATCTGCCGCAGTTTATGTCGCCGCCACTAAAACAAACACAAATAAAATATTTATCAACTTCAATTAATTACAGTGTAAAATCCTATTCCACAGCACCACGCCGCGCGGATACTCATAGTATCCAACTTTAAGTCAAATTAAAAAAATAATTTAAACCAAATTCCCGGCGTCCCTTATGCGTACGTGACAGCAGTTTTGTAATTTGTCATTTGGTTCCTGAATTTGTGTTCCAAATACGTTCAGAGAATGCCCCAAAAGATGTAAGGGCCCGTCTCATGACGCATATCGTTTCGCACCTCATAATGGCGGTGTTTATTTTCCAAACGATTCTAGATACTAAATGTCATGACACACTGTGCAGTGTGCAGCATCTTGTAGAATCAAATAAAAATGTTTCATCGCGGCATCGTCATTGAAACCGTTTTTGTTTAATTAAACAAACCGAAAGCAAGCGATCATTTTTATCCACAATTTATGTAAACAAAGCGCCTTGCGAGCTCAATACCCGGCCATAGCATGTCCCAAAATCTATCGAGATCAATGAAAGTAGCAGTGCGGGGGTATGTTCATCAATTACATGCACTTTTATTATTGTTTCGAGCGGTATTACGATGTGTCATTAAATATCGAAAACGTGGAGTCGTACTGAGTACGGGAACGGCTGGTTCCAAGGCATCAAAGTCATGGGTCAGGACCTTTGCGACTGGAATGCGACACACAACACATGTGCGTTTATTTTTTTTTTTTTTCATTTTACAATACGAGTGCATACACGTATGAGTATGCTCTTGTGGAATATGTGGATGGCACTTGATTCTTGTTCGAAAATCATAATTCCGTGTTTTACAGGGACGAAACAGAGGCAAGCATGAAATTGTATTCTAAACAATGCTATGACGACCATATGCGCCGCTTCGATGCATATGTGTTTACACAATGTTCGTTGTTGTTGCTGAATGCCCAAAAGAAAGAGATTTTCGAAAACTCACCAAAAGTGTGAGTTGGAAACGTGCGTTGCGCGTGTTTTTCATTACGTCAAGTGTTGATGGGGCGGGTAGGACACTTGGCAAAATTTCAAAATTGTGCCTCGGGGTACCTGATGTGCAATATAAGCGGTTGATGCGCTGATGGCTCTGACAGATATTGATTTCAAGAGGAATAAAGTGCCTTGACCTTTGGGTGTTTGTTATTTTTACTTTACTGTTGATAAGGGCATTGATCTGAGAAAGTAATTAGGAACTTTGCGCGGAAAATTCTGAATGTAAGAGTTCTGGGTGAGTTTTTAGTGCAAATTCTTATCTGATCAGGGGATGTGCACCCACGTTGGTGATTTTTAAAGTTCAGATAAATAGGTAGGTACAAGGATTTAGGGTTAGAAATAGTTTTTTGTTGTCAGGTTATCTATGAAGTTATATGAAGTTTCATGTTGATTTACCAATTAGTGTTCTCCCTGTAGTGAAAAAAATAAGTTAAAAATTTTCCTAATTTTAGAAATGCCCAAAAATGAGTTCCTTGCAGTAATTTAATCCCTCACAGCACAAGGAAAAATGTTAACAGTTTATGGAACATCTTGCCCTGGAACAATCGTAATTTAAATACAAGTTACTCGTACATTTAAAGATGACCCAGGTTCACCCAGAACTGTAGCGCCACCTAAGTAAGTAAGTACATTAAAAGATGATAGCAGCGCTAGAAGACCAAATGACGCCATAACACACGAAATGGTTCTGAACGTCGAATATGCCCTCATGGGAGGTGCATAAAAGTTCAAAATATTTAGAACAACGATTTTTTTTAAATTCCAAACTATGGGTGCCCAGAATATGTACACTACATCAACAAAAAAATATATAAACCGTGTAGAATATTGTAAGCATTTCTCGGAGCTGTGTGGCGGCAATACAGCAGATACGATAGTTATATAGGGCTATGAAATTATCATTATAAGATACCGGGCAACATAGTAGGTCCAACCGTAATGGTAAGAAAGCATTTCCCTCAGAATTTAAATAAATCATTTCATTCAGTTTCATTGCGTGCTTTCTCAGAAGGCAATGACCAGAGACTATCCCTAACGCTATTCTCAGCTTTGATCTGACTAGTTTTATATTTTTTTTGCCAGTCAATTCGAAAATTCTCCAATGTCTCAAATTATATCGCTTTGTTGGGGCTCAGCTTTTTTCCTGGCCGGTACATCGGAACCTCGCAGTGCCAAGGTATCCAACGTAATATGGCGCAGTTCTATGTACGTAGTCTTTGCGTTGTGTGGCATTTATTGACATGTTCAGGTTATTGATTCCATCTATAGGATATTGATACCATCTCTAGCAATTTCACAGATTTAAGCATAGCTAGAACCCCTGGAATACACTGCATGCATCGGGAAGCCCTAAAACCATCTGTATGTCTTTCTTCCCTCGAGTGTATGCCCGACTCCCTACCATCACTGGTTTTGGAATCATTTTCTGAAGAAATTACCTTCAGTCGTAGGGTGTGTCGAAGTCAAGGGTAGTATTTCACCCAATCTATAATATTATTGCCCTCCACCATGCAAGTGAGGATAGGTCTGACTATTAGGGAACCATGAACGCCATCGCATTCTTAGCTGTGCAGCGGGCTTCCGCTCCGCCCCATTCACCCCAATGACATAGATTTGTTGGAGCCTTAAAAGTTCTTGAAAACAAAAGCTTAATCTGGACTGGGAGAGTAGTCTGCATTACCACTTCCTTCGACGTAAAGTGATTTGTACCGGCTCTTCAGTCATTTTAATGAAAAGATATTTTTTTTATTGATTCGGCAAAAGATCTGCAAGACTGTGCGAAACTGTATGTTTCTGAAGAACTGCAGTCTGGGTGTGACAGTGCTGGCCACCTAACAAGCACTCCACTCATTGAAAAGCACTGACTCAACGTTAGAGCAAAACAGTAGATTTTTTTAACATTTCTTTTCCCGGTTTTGGATAGTACCCCGAATGCAGCCTTTCATCACTGCCACCGAATTTTTTCTGCTTGCTATCCCGCAATGCGTAGTTAATTTGAGTCGAAAAACTAATTGCTTTTAACCTATTTACCTTCAAGACTATTATGTCTTTCAAATAATGAGCCATTTGGTACAAATCGGTAAGCGTTAGTGCGTTGTATCGCTGAGCTGAGATTCGACGTTCGAATTGCCGAAAGTCCGAGAGTAATAACTGTTATGAGAAAGCTTCTCAATTTACCTTTCGGATATGGCTCTCAACTGTTGGTTCCTTCATTTGTGTGAAAAAATATAGCACGCACAACACGAATGGTCACGAGAAGCAAGACCTTGGACCAGATACGGTCTGTTGCGCCAAGTACGTATTTGTATTTTTTTAGTTCGAAATTTGCCGTTCGCCTTGAAGCTACCCAACAGTGATCAAGAAAAGAATTCGGCCACGCCTCTATTCTGAATAAATTCAAAATCTCTCCCGAAAACACGGACTACACCATACCTCGTTTAAATTTTGAGAAGAACTTCCTTGTCACCATCCCTTCCAGATCATGCTGGGAGGAAGATGCATTTTTAGAAGATGATTCTATTCACTTCTACACTGACGGGTCAAAAACCAAAGACGGAGTCGGTGCAGGTGTTTTCTCTGATAAGCTTAACCTTAAGCTCTCCTTCCGTCTTCCTAATCACTGTAGCGTGTTCCAGGCGGAAATAATGGCGATAAAAGAAGCCCTATCTTGGCTTAAGAAAAACGTGATATCTGCTAGAGATATCCGCATCTTTTCTGATAGCCAGGCAGCAATCAAATCCCTGGAATCGACCTCCATAAACTCTTTAGTAGCCGATGTAAGGCCGATGAACTCGCCAAAGAAGGAACAACTTTACCCATCTTGCCGGACAATGGCACCTTATGCATTCCAATGGCTACTCGCAAACTTAAACTTGAGCTGGATGCTATCGAGAGTGCAAATCTTAGGTGGACAAGTGGATCAACATGTCTAGCGACAAAACAGATTTGGCCAAAGCTGGATCTAAAACGCTCTAAGAATTTGATTTCTCTCAATAGATCGCATTTCGGCACCGCAATAGGTGTCATCAGTGGACACTGTCTAATAGGCAAGCACGCTACAAGGCTGGGCCTCTTCGCCAATATTTCTGTAGAAGCTGCATGGATGAAGAAGAGGAGGAAACTATTCCTCACCTTCTTTGTTTCTGCCCAGCTCTCTCCCGTAGAAGGAAGGAGCTCCCTACTATAATGATATAGGCGATCCGATGAACATTGACATTAAGGGCCTCCTACGCTTTATAAGAAGCGCTAATTAGTTTTAATACGAGTAGGTGGAGGGAGGATTCTCCCATGATCCACGTGGTATCACATCGGACCTCATTTGTCTAAGTGTGCTGGCGACTCCTAGCTGGCAGCCATTTCAACCTAAACTAACCTAGTTCGAAATTTTGACTTTCAGAATTTTTTTCTGTTTGTAAAGATTTTACAAATCTGAAGAAATTCCCTTTTTTTAATCATCCGGCCTAAAACATCGTTCTTCTATGACTGATGTTGTCTGTGTGTGCCTCATAAAAACTGAAAATCCTTTCGTTTTGACTTGCAGAACAAGTTAATTAAAAATAAAACAAATTGGACATAAGTTAACATTGAAGTTCGAAGTAGGTAAAGAGGCTTTAAAACCTGCATTCAACTTCGAAATTATGCCGGCTTTTTTGTACTTTCGGCAGAGAAAGTAATTTATAAAAGGCCTGGGAAGCATGTTTAGATGTTCTTAAAACATGTCAAATCCTCAAAGTCTGTCGCTATATTTCTCCTTATTGCTTGACAATAATGAAACCACCAACCGTAAATTTGACCAACACTTAACCTTTCTTGTAAAGCATTCTGAGTTGCTGCTTCATAGTCAGTCATTATACCTGGGGATGTCTAATCTACTATGTCTAAGTAGATACTCGTATGTATGTTAAAATAGTTGTGTAATACTTCGTTGACTTCTTATCCAGAAGGATGAACAAAAATACTTGTAGACATGTAAATCTTGACGTAGAGGTTAAGCGCATTGCGACTTTGTAGATCTATTGTGCCTAGGGTGACCAGCTCCATGCCCACGAAAAAGAGGACACCTTCAAAAATCTCAAACTAAAAATTATAAATAAAAAAAAACACAATTTTAACAAATTCAAGTGAAATAAATAAAAATAAAAATAAGATGGCGTTGTGTTCAGAAGTAAATGAGTTAGGTACAAATATATTTTAAGTCGTGTTCGCACCAGAAAGATGCAGAAAGTTTCTGAATAAGTGTTGGAAAAAAGTTTTGTTGTAGTTTTGTGATGTCAAAAAATTTAGTTAACTGAGAAAACCCAAAAAGAGGACAAATTGCACGTTTTTCCAAAAAGATACCGAACATTTTTTTTTTTTTGACAAAAAGAGGACGTCTGGTCAGCCTAATTGTGCCGAACTCTAGTCAATGAGGTACTCAACTAAGAGCACCTTTCCTTTATGAACCGGAGTATTTAGAGTGAATGCAATGATGGTACATTTTTTTCTAATAGTCTCTAGGCATCCAAGTGTTTTCTTCTTTTGTGAAGGACTACACATTCCTTAAGAAGGGATGCCCTGGGGTTTCGTCTTCGTTGCTCTATACCCAGTTTAATGGTGTGTTTCTCGATTCTACATTCACCCGTTAAAAAAGCATGTAAGAATGCTCGCAGCCGGTTTTTATTAACGTTTATACGAAATACTTTTTTGTGGCTGCATAAAATCATACAAAGTCTTCAACATTTGTCTCTCCAAAATGTACAAAAACATTTTTGAAGCTATAATACTTCAGAAGTAATCCCACTTCGATGGGTTATAATTTAAAAGAGGGTGGAAATAGATTCTCTTGCCAAGATATTTCGTGTTCGCCGAAATTCTTCCCTCTTAACTGGGTTACCCTGTATTCAACATAAATTGGTTAAAACATCCAAAAGGCACCACTCAAAATATTCCATCCGTCAGAAAGTTCCGGTTTGCCGGAGGAATATTCTTGTCCATTCATTTTATTATTTGCTGTGAAGACAATTTGTAGAATGGAAAGTCTTCGTCATTAAAACATGCCTCAACAAAGCGCTATTGTTCGTCGGTGTACAGAGCTACTCCAGAATTGTTAAAAATGTGCTCCTTCTGGAACGGTTCAAGAACAGATTTGACCGAAGTAATGCAAACTTTTGCTGTTAAATTCTGCAACTCCTGTATGGCTATAGTCAACAAACTTAACCATTCTTGAACATACGATATTTAGAATTTTCACTTTTGCCTTGCAATTTTGATATTTCACAAAATGTGAAATATTGTTTGTTACGAAGAGTTACTATTTTTTATTATTAATTGGGGTTTTACTTGTCAAATATGTTCATATACTTACATACATATATACATACATATGTAATAATTAATTGTTCTTTCTCTTTCCACTGAATGTTTTAAATTCCATTTTTTTAATGATCGATCAGAACACTAGCTACCAACATATTTCCTAAGCGATATGCACGTACTTTCACGACAATATAGAGAAGAATTAATGGTGCCGGCGTTTACATCTTTTTAGGCAATCGAGCAACCGTATTAGGCCTTGTACCAAAAGGCCTAAGCTTGTCTAGGTCTGTCTGAGTCTCTTCGAAAATATTGATTCCAAGAATAACATTACCGTAGCCTGCATGTCAGGTCAGGTTTCGAAAGCAATGAAGAAAAGGAGTTTGTCGCTTACTCGTTGGTCCTGAATCCAATTTTGGAGCACCTAACAGTGCCACTCCAAGATAATACAATAAGAGAGAGAGAGAGACACGCTGACTACTGGGCCAGCCATCAGGGTCCAGAGCTAGCGAAAAAGTTCATCAATCTCAAACGATATAAGGCCAAGATATTGGTCGACCCCAACAAAGACGACTTAAGATCCTTAACCAGCTTCCTAACGAGACATTGTCCACTTAGGTACCATCTGCACAATATGAAATTTTCAGATACTTATCCATGCCAGCTCTGGCGGGGAACACAAAGAAAAGACAAGACATATTCTTGGCGTTTGTGCAGGAGCCGCAAAGAGAAATTTACTACAGTTGGCGCGGGACTCTGTTAGAAAGTTATTAGGAATTATTTTACGTGTAATAACTCCTAAATTCGTATGCAAACTTTTAGCTATGAAATTTCAGATAATTATTCCCCATTCTTCCAATAGTTGCTTTCCGGGTCCCATCAATGTTTGGTTTTGGGATTGTGTTTACGTCTTCTTCTAAATAGATTTCTCCGTTTTCCTCCACTAGCTCAGATTCCTCTTAAGGGTTGACCTTATGTAAATCTTAGAAGTAGTCACTTAATCAATATTCTCGTAGTCTAATGCTAGCGTGTTCCGGCACATATTAGGTCTGTTCGCGTACCCTCCCAAAACAACGAAAATCTACGAAATGTTACGAAAAACTACGAATTCCTGTTCGCGTACGCAAAAATTTCGTAGTTTTTCGCACACGAGAGAGTAAAAAATTTCCCCATGCTGCAAATTTTAGCCCAAGAGACAGGCCACAACTGTCAAATCCGTGAAATCGCTGCACGTGTTTTTTTTTTTTGTGGTTTTTTGTTTTCGATTCCAATTGTATTTTAAAAGTGGCAAATAAAATTGAAAAATATGGAGCAAAATCAAGTGAAGGTGGAATGTTCTCCCAATACATTTAGAAGATTACAAACTGGTAAGTAATTATTCGAAAGATTAATACCAGAAAATAATAAAAAAAAAATGTTCAGATGAGAATTGCAGAAATGAAATAACGAAGCAGGTAATCGAGTCCCAGGATCCAAATGACTTCGTTCCGAATATTTTGGTATCGGAAGTTCCTGGGACCGTCAACATCCCAGAAGAAGAAGCAATAATAATAAGCAAAGATGTATGGTTGGAGGCACCAACGAATTTGTTGCTATCTCTTATGGAAGAGATGGGTCCTAAAGTCGCGAAGACCTTTGAGTTAAAAAACAAAACAAAAATGTGGCAGCGGATTCATTCATTCATTCATTCATTCTGTCTGAGGAGGGGTATGCCTTTACCGTAGCACAGGTACAAGGTAAATACCGCAGCTTAGAAAGGAAATACAAGGAGACTAAGCTGCACAACTCCAAAACTGGCAGAAATCGGAAAACCTGCCCATACGAAAGGTAATGCTTAAAATACATGTACAAAATACATATATAATCTATCATTTTCTATTCCTAAAGTGAATTGGATAAAGTGCTGGGCGAAAAGAGGGGCCTTTACCCGGAGTTCGTCCTGGATAGCGAGTCGGTTGACGGCATAACAAGGCAGCAATTAATGAACAATTCAGATGTGAACACACCATCAACTTCAGGTTTGGAATTTATGAAGATCATAATTTGCTAATTGCATAATTTTTACATTTTTCTAAAATTTCAGAAGACTCCTATAGCCCTACATTAAAAAGAAGGAAGCATTCCGACTCAGTCCAAGAAAGCATGTTGGAAAAAATGGACTTGATGGAGAAGCATACCGCTCCAATATTTTAAAGCGCCTCGACCACAGGGAGGAACTTGATAGAATGCGCAATGAACTGCTGGCAAATATTTTGGACAAACTAGCGAAATAAAACAAACATTTTCATATTAAGTGCAGTGTGTTACTTATTTATTATATGTATTTTTTTATTTATAAATTTAATGCCTGCAACTCCTGGCATATTGTATCTCGAACTGAATTTGCCCTTACCCTATCCCCATACTGCAAATATTCAGATCCAGTTTCAGGAATATCTTCCAGTGAGAAGTCCTTTTCATCCGCAATGTTGTGAAGCACGCAACAAGCTCTCGCGAAGTGTCAGATTTTGCTCATACCCCTTAGCTTGCAATAATACAGTTGCCGGAATCTTTGCTTCAGGATACCGAAGGAGTGCTCTATGGCCACACGAGAGGAGCTCAATTTTACATTAAAATTCTTCTGGGCACTCGTCAAATGCCCATTGTCTTTATACGGCGTCAATAGGTGGTTGGTACATCGATACGCCAAATCGCCCAATAGATAGTAATAATATGTCACATGTACATATGTATCATTGCACATCAAGAAATGAAAATAAGTAGTACCTCCACAAGCGGTATCCAGTTTATCACATATGGGAGAGTTCTGGAACACCCAGCTATCATGCGAAGACCCAGGAAATCCAATAAATACGTCTATAAATTTCTTTTCTTCGTTGCAAATAGCATGCAAAAAAACGCTCACATTTCCTTTCCGGTCTATGTAATCATCTTGTGGTGGATCAATAACAATGTGCGTCCCATCGATGCAGCCTAGATTTAGAATGATAATTAAGGAAACACAAAGCAGAAAATATGCATGTACATGTATGTATATCTTACCGATTGCCTTAGCAAATCCAGATATATTTTGGAAAAAGCTACTACTCCTCTGCTTTTGCTCCTCATTTGGCCATAATGCTTAAGCGGCTTATGAAGGTTGTAACTCTCTCTATAATATTTGAAACAGTGGAGAGTGAAAGATCGAACCGATCGGCCAGATCTCTGAAGCTACAAGCTTCATGCCTAGCAAACCACAAAAAAAAAAAAACGGCGATGTGTTTTCTAGCACTACGCCTTTTATCCACGCGTAGAAGTTTCAAATTTTTCCGTGAGGCTTTCATAAAGAGACCTTGCCACTCGGAAATGTGTCCTGAACTCTTTTTCGGAGTATGATGGTATAACAACTTCCATGAAATCCCTCACGCAGTTTCTCTTTTTTTCCCACAGACAAACGGAATATCTTCTTCTTCAGCGGGTTCCTGTAGCAAAACATCTAAGATATCGTCGTCTTCATCAAAAGCACTATCTAATAAAGCTTGAAAGCCGTCTGCATTTAATTTATTAATTTTTTTATTAACAAAACTTTTTTTTTGAGCAATTGAAACAAACTTCTTCCGTGTTCACTTTTTTCATGTTTGACGTTTGACGTTTAAAAAGTCGGTAACTTTTGTTGTTCAACGCGTTCGTTTACTTTTTCGTAGTTTTATCACTCTGTGAGAGAATTTTACCCCCACTCTTTCAAATTTGACAATCTTCGAATTTTAGTGCAGAAAGTACGCGAACGGACCGGACCTATTAGTTCTAGGTTAAAAACCCTTCATTTGTTTTTTTGGAAACTTCCCCTTCTTATGTCTATGGAAGTCATCAATATTCGGGAAAAATCTCTGTCCTACAATAATCACTGCCCAAATCAAGTCTGACAGATTTTGATGATTCCACATAGAAACTATACATCACGTGCGGCCATTTTCGGTAAATCAATAAATTGTATCTTCTGATTGAAAATCCTATTTAGATGATGAAATGTGCCTCTCTTTAGATATCTTTGCGTTATTGTGAGGGATGCAATCTTACGTCAAACTGCATTACGCATGCATGCTACCCCCCATCGAATGAATCACATTCTCAAATGACACTAATAACACATATTAACGCGCACACATATGGATTAACACATAAAAAAAGGATAAAGCAACAACAAAAATTTATATTACCCGCAACTGACAGCAAACTAGGACACCACCAGAAAAAAAAATGAGACATCTTTCACATTCTACCTCATTAAATTTTACTATCCGCAGAGATATACAACAACCCACCGTAATGACCAATCTGGAAGCAACTTTATGACTTACAGAAGTCCTTCCAAACCCACATCTAACTCACATTATCATTTTGCCCCATAAAAAAAGGACGAACACAAAAAAAGTAGAAAAAACAAAGTAGAGCCCTGCTATGTACGAATGTGACTAGGGCAGACAGGCTGTCAATTTAAATTGATGTCTGGTATGTGTCAAAAGGTCATACCCCTGCACCAGAAAAAAAAACGTCTGAAAATTGACAAAATTCCTTCTCCATTCTGACAAACCTTAGAAAAGTAAAATCCTTCGAATAGAATAAAAAAAATTAAGAACACATTGGGAAATTGGAGTATCCTATCCTGGAATTTGTTGCACTCATGTGTACAAGGATATTTCAACAGATTTTCTTTTTTTGTCATGAACACTTTTAGTTCGCCTGTCGTGTGACGTCTATCCTGACAGGACACAGAGCCGGGAGGAGACTCAAATTACAAAATCACCGAAGTTTGGAGAAGAAGTGAATTTCTGATGTTTGGATTTCGGTCGTTGATTGCCATGTGAGTAAACAACGTGCATGACTCCATGTATTTGTGTATGTATCTTCGGGTTATTTCGTTTTGGTGGTTTTAGTTTTCGTATCTACGGCTGTAGAGCTACTTAGTTATTTGTTATTTCAGCGATCACAGCTACTTCAGGAGTGAAAATGTGTATGCTCTGTGTACTGTACTGGAAACGCCTAGAAATGGTTGAGTTTTATTTGTTTTCATTTTTTCGTTTTTTTTCGGTTTTTTTTTGAGTACGGGTACTCGTATGGGTTTACGATTCGGTTAGTATGATATTTTATTGGGTTAAGGTGTCAGTACGATGTGTATAATGTTTTCATTTCACGATCGTTCTCACGCTTCTCAATCGACGGATGCATTTAACTGGATGTTTGGTAATACATACATGAAAAAGGATACGGTAGGATCGATGTTGAAATGTTTAACCAGAAGCCAGTGATTATTTTCCAGGACTATAAAAGCCTGCAGTAATATTTCTATAAGATAATATAACTTTCGGGACGAGACGGTATTTTAATACCGCCCTCGGGATGGTGTCCCACATTCTTAGAATGCAATGCGATTTGGGGCATTGGTCGGAGTCAGATAATTGACTTTTGATGTAACTTGAGCAGAATTCGAAAGATTGTAAAGCTTTAAAGGGCACTTCAAAAGAGAAGAGATGGAGGGATGTTGAAATTATACTGGCCCCTACAGCTAACTCGCTCCGATTAGGTTACTAAGACTTGTAGAGCAAGCATGCTTAAATGAAGCGCAGATGGGTTGATCAGATACATACAAGGCCACGAATGTGAGAAATTCTTTCTGCTAACCTTAATGGGTTTCGAAGGCCAAATGGAATTTTAATCAACTACATCCATGTAGTGAATCTATTGGCCGAGGCGTGTCTCCGTGTAGAAGTACAGGTTATAGTAAACGGAAAAGACTGCGGAGTGTTGTAACTAGGGAGAATATAAGAGCAATCATACAACCCTTCTTCCTTCCCAAACCAGGTGGGCCTGGCAGAATTCATTATGCTGCAGAAATGTATGTATATAGATAGATAGATACATATGTACATACATATATGTATAGTGCTGCTGCTGCTGACTAAGATTCAGAGAGCGAGTATTTCTCTGGACTATACATATGTACTTTCAGCCAAAGCAGTTTTTATCCTTTAACCCGGTAATGCGTTTTATAACCGTCCAGTGTATCCTCATTTGACAGAAGAAATGTGCACTGGGTTTCGGCGTTAAGCGATGTGGCTTTATAGTTTTTATGGACATTGCGGGCAGTTTGGATAACCCCACTTTCTGTGAATTGATGGAATAGATTCTGGAGATGCTTAAGAGCAGAGAAATCACGACTGCCCTGGGTGACTGCGCCAATACTGTACAAACTCTCCAATGCTTTGCGCAGGGAGGCGTACTTTCTACCACTTGGTAAACCTGCTGTTCGATTTCTTATAAACTGAAAAGGAAAGGACACCCTCTCATTGGTAATAAATCGAGAGGCAAAACACGACACAGCTAGTAAACTGCATCTCCTGTAGTGACAAGTCAGGCCATCGAATATGCTATCGCATCCTTGCATGGTTTCAAGTCGAGTAAACTAGTTGCCGTCAACATTAAAAAGAAATGCAACTGCCAGGCTAACACTCGTCCATACACCTTGTCATTGGCGCGTGTTAGAACTCCTTCTAGATATTTATGTTTCTAACAGGCTGGACACTGAAAGCCATAGTTCATCTAAAGAGAGTTGGAGCCTGCAAAACACTTACCTCTACTGCGGTCAAAAGGACCGCTGGTGCATTATCAGGAGCTTCGCATGGAGTAATCAAGTCGCTAGAGTTTGGTGACATACTTTTCAACACTCTTCAACCTCAACGTCAAGACCGCTTTTAGTTTAGTTCGATGTCTCACCTGCGATCTATTTAGAACCTTGCAATCATTGACTCTTTGGCTTTTCCACTACGACCCTTGTCCTATAGAAGAAAGAACTTATTAATATCATAATCCAAGGCCTTTTCGCAAAATCATAAAACCACGTTTGACCTCACAGTTCTGCGTACTCGAAAGCAACCCTGCAAACCCTAAATTACGGCACTACCTGTTATTAGAAAAATACCATCTAGCTGCATGAGCGAAACAAATAATTTAATTTTCCAGCGAAAATAAAACCCAGATTCGGTATCCCTTGGATTGCCCTAAAACTATGAGAATAACCAACCACTCAGCATGCAGTTCTCTTTTATTAAACTCTACTCTTACCACGAAAATAAGTACATATGTACATGTTATCCAAAACCACATCAGCAGTTTCTTTTTTTATTGGTTTCCCTTTATTTCTATATTCTTCAACAAATTATTAAAATGTTTTATGTACATAAACGAGTGTGTATACCTATACTCGTACATGTGGAGTATTTGAAAAGGATATGCAAACAATAGCTGTTTGCATCAGCTTTCCTGCACCGCAGCATATCAGGGATTGCTGCGCGAAAAACAATTTCACTTGTCTATGTAGTTACAGATTGAGGGATGCTCACCCTTGGATCTCCTATGCAGTAGGAGCTATGCGAAAAGTTGATGAAACCGAAGCTGGATGTATAGTTGAGGCTAGAAGAGAGCATAACAGCCAGCACTGGCATCAGATGAAAAAGTTTTATTGTTTTGGCATCTTTTCAGTTTTTCAGTGCGCACGAGGTTCAACAGATGAGTTTTAATGAAATTTTAAATCCGCGACCTATAAAAATATTCTCTGGCGAACAACGAGGGCGTTAGTGTTTTTCTTTTGGTCATTGTTTTTCTTCTTGAAATTGAAATGAAAATAGTTGTTGGAGTTTGATAGCACAGGCTTTAGAAGAAGATCTTCATGTCGGTTGTGCATGGCAGGCGAAAAAATGTGATTCCGCACCAGAAATTGGCTGCCGTTGTTTTTATTAAGTGAAGATTGAAGAATGAAAGACAATAGGAAGCGGTACAGTGATTTCTGCCAGAAGGTAATTCCAATGGAAGGTAAAGCATTTTTTACCTTGCATTTAGGTTAAGCAATCGCAGGATACAAATTAAAGCAGTTGTTGGGGTTTTCAGGTATACTGGAGAATCCTTTTATTTTCAACGTTGCATTATACAAAGAATTTGCATTTTTAACGCATAGCTGCTGGAGTGTAGGATGAACCAGGTACTGAAACAAAGAGAAGCATGTTGAAGGACAGTCTTCGTTAGCCTGGATCCGCCGAAAACATTTGATGCGGTAGACTATACCACGATGCTTCATGGTGTACTGCAGTCATCGTTCTCGTTGCCCAACTCCAACTAACGATAGTTAGCTAACTAATTATGCAGTCGGCAAATACATACTTAGTTATCATTATATGGAATTCCAGGTGCAAGGTCACAGCACAGAAAATCGAAACCGGGGGCACAATAAGATTGTGTTCTCTCAACTACTATTCAAGGGTACTTCTACCAGGTGTCCATATGAACTTCGTATTGTTTGCAGACGACTGCGTACTCTTCGCCTCTGTCTAAGGTGGCAGAAGTGTGTATGGCTTCATGATTTTAGTAGGACTCTATAGGCGATAATTGAGTTCACAGTAGATGTGACCATGCCATATTCGTCAAAGCTATGCTTCGAGAATATGGAGAAGGAAAGTATAGTCTTATCACCAAAAGCAGGGAGGAACCTCGGCGAACCATCGTCCTATCGTCCAACCTGAATACTTAATGTAATGGGAAAAATACTTGAACGCCTTATATATGCACATAGTATATAACTTCTGGTCACTGAATCAGAAAAGGTCTTTCCGACCAACAATATGGATTTCGTAAAGCGCAATCATCAGTAGAATCTATTGGTAAGGTGATATTACTGTCCAAGTAATCAATAAAGGTAGGGACATAAAAATATTGCGGAGTGATTACACTTGATGTTAAAAACACGTTCAATACATCACATTGGGGCCTTGTTATGGGTGCGCCAGAAATACACCAGATACATCCCCCGAATAATCGATGTTGTTACGCAGTATCGACATAAGGATAAAGGAGTGCTTCGGTATCGCTGGCGTCCCACAGGGCTCCGTCCTCGGACCATGGCATTTATCAAATAATGGCTTGAGCCAAAGAGTTCAACTATGGCAGAATACAAGACGGAGACAGTTCTCAAAATCAAATCAAAGCGGGATATAATGCAGTACACTCCAAAAGATTGATTTAAGAAATATCTCTCCGGTAGGGTAGACCGACACTAAAACTTAGTAAACATGAAGTGTATATGAAGGCATCGAATAAGAACAATATGAGACACCTCATACAGACGAAAAGGTGGACATTCAGATTAATTCGCAGGATGGAACCATGGATAACTAGAAGTTATTGGGAGATACACTACCAATTTACGCAATTTTAGTCAGGCCATGAGGGTTATCTCCGATATATTCATAACTTTGAACCCGAACACTTGCCGACGTTTTTAACTACCCAAAGTAGATTGGAAAGTGAATTAAATATGACACTTGATGCTCTAAGTATTATAGCGGATATGCTTAAATCGGTGGGTAATTGCGAAACGGTTCGCCAAGAAAGATTGCTGCAGACAATGATGGTCATGTAATGCAGAAAAACTGCTCCACGAAGTAATACCTAATGCTTAACCGGCTGGTGAGGGTCTGAGCTGTCGCAGATAAGGTTTTGTCAGTTAGAATCTGAAACTGCGTGTGACTTAGACGCGGTAACTATGCAAGATTCTCTTCCCGCCTGCAAAAAAGCACTCTAAACGCGGAACTTTTCAGTTGAAAAATTTGCACCTATCCATGTTGATCGCCAAACTCCATTGATCATAAATTGAAGAGTTTTGGGTGAATAAGCAAGTAGCACCACATCATCTGCAAATACAAAAGCTTTGATTTTGATGTGATCCGGCAGCATTTTCCCAGCTCATTATCGGCGATATGTTGGTTATCCTGACTTGACATATCTGTCATAAGAACACTCCTCTAAGCATTAAGAGCTCATAACCTCGTTTCTCTTGACTATTAGTTGTAATTATCCGCTTCCCTGATCATTGCAGCGTTTTTCAGGTGGAAATTATGGCGATTAAGGAAGCCCTGTCCTGGCTGAAGTGTAATGTACTATCTGTCAGGGATATTACCATTCTCACTGATAGCAAAGCGGCAATCAAGTCCCTGGAAACGTGCTCCTTCAGTTCAAAGGCCGTTTTATCTCTTATGGAAATGACTGAACAGTTCAACATTCACCTATGCTGGATGCCAAGCCACAGAGACATTCCAGGTAACTGCAGGGCAGACGAACTCGACAGACAATGTACTACTCTAAGGATTCTGCCTGACATGCAATCCCTAGGTATGCCCCTAGCTACATGTAAGCATGTACATGCAAACGAATCAACGAGTCTCATCTCGAGACAAATCTGGCCCAGGCTGGACCATAAACGTAGTGCCGAGTTGGTCAAGAGTGAAATCTCGTGAAGTAAAGACGTGTAATTGAGCGCTCCTAGTTTGGACTTAAAAAAACAAAGAATTAGTGGAAATTAGTGGACTTTATTCAACTCGCTAAATTTACACACATGAGGTGCAAAAGTGGTTGAGTTTTTGAATAAAGCACAAGATGCAAGAGTGCGTTAAATGTAAAAATACAATTCGCGGAGAGCCCGGACTAAAATGCTCGGGTGTGTGCGGCAAAAATTTCCACATCGCGGTTAAGTGTAGCGGTCTAGACCAACACAGCAGTGGTATTCTTGACACGAATCCGTTAATAAAGTTTATTTGTGAGGATTGTATTTTATGCATCCATAATGTGGATCTTGTGCTGAAAGACATGCAAGAAATGGTTAAAAGAAATGGAAACTATTTAAAGGAATATAAAACAGAATTTGATGAATCCCTAAAAAAAAAAAAATAATTAGAAATAAAAAACTTGTTAAAAGCAATTTAGCAATTGAAGCAAGATACTACATATGTATATCGACAGGTTGAAGGCATTGAGAACTGCTCAAGAAACATGCGAAAAAAGCGTTAAAGAAATAAAAAGAATGAGTGAATTTAGTGAGACTATTAAAACACAGAGTGAAAAATTATGCAGTAATGTGGACAAAATAGCAAATGACAGTCAGATCGTTATAGAGAGTGTAAGAGAAATAAAAAAGGACATAAAGAATGAAGTTAAAAAATAAGTGAGACAAAAAATAATCCAACAAGGTTGAACTATGCCGAACAGTTAAAGCAAATGGCCAATGCCACTCAAGAAAATAAACAACAACTGGAAAACCAAAATGCTAACATTGAAAAAATATTAAAGAATGTAAACAAATTGAGTGATGAAAAGGAAACGGTGTTGAGTGAAGTGAGAAAGGTGTGTAGTAGTGAAACAAAGTTATCATATGCGGAGTCCGTAAGAAGAGAACGGCCTGTAATGATAAAACCAAAAAAAGCTCAACAGAATCAAAAAAACAAAAGAAGATCTTAAAGGCGAAATTGATCCATCATCGCTGGCAGTGAAAGTGAATAAAGTTATTAATAAGAAGGATGGGACTATCCTCATTAAAGAAAAATTAGGAAGTGAATACGAGGTGTCTGTTCCAAATCTGCAAAACCCTTGTGTAAAAATATGCGGGATGAATGAAAAGTGGAGTGAAGAAGGTCTACTGTCAGCTATAGAGAAACAAAATAATATAAACCGTGGACTTAAGTGTTTAACCCGCCAATGGTGACCTACTGGTCTGTGAGACAGGGTGTGTTAAAAAATTCGAATAACTTTATTCTCCGTTATTGTTTTTTGTTGCAATTTCGAGTAGCTGCCGCATTGCATGTCCCCCACCATCAGTTTACGTCACTGCTTAGTGAGAACGCGTTGTGTATTGTTTTACTAACCTGGTGCGTGAGACCGTGTGTCACCGTGTAGGTAAGTAAAATAATCAGGGACTAATTTTTTATTATTCGCGTATTTTACCTAGTTTATTATTTTTTTTTAATTTTTTTATTATGTTATATAGGTACATGTATATACATACATGTGTATTTGTGTGTTTCTATGTGTGTTTATGTATGTGTTTCATATTATGAACCTTGTTACAGCATATCTAACGAAAGCGAACAGCGTCATCTTGAATACCTTCTACAAGAAACAACACTTGATGAGGACAGACCACCAAGTTCTTCAGATAGTGAATTCGAGAATGATTATGAACCAGAGGAAATACAAAATTCAGACAGCGAAGAGGAATTGAGTGACCGAGAGCCTTCAGGTAACAACAACTCTTTATTTTATATTGGATAGGAAATGGAGTAAGGAACCTGCGCGCCAATCTGTTCGTACTAGAAGTGCCAACATAGTTTCACAGTTACCAGGACCAAAGTGGGTTATAGCCAATAAAAAGACCCTCTTGAAATTTGGAAACACTTTTTTGAGGACCCTATTATTCCATATAATTGTCAAGTATACCAACCAATATATTGCTGCCGTGAAAGATAAATTTTGCAGAGAAACATTGTATGCCAAAGAGACTGATTTCAAGGAAATACATTGCCTGATAGGATTGCTCCTTTTAGCTGGTGTTAAAAAATCTAATCATCTGAACGTTGAAAAGTTGTTTCGAACGGATGGTGGTTCAATTGAAATATTTCTGCTTTCAATGTCTGCCCAGAGATTTAGATTTTTACTTCGAGTTTTGTGGTTTGATGATGGTACTACGAGGAAATAAATAGAAAGCAATTTCGAATTCGAATTCGAGAAATTCATTCACAATTGTAAGACTAATTACACTTTATCTGCTTTTGTGACTATAGGTGAGAAGTTGGAAGGATTTCGCGGAAGGCGCTCATTGAGTCAATACATTCCAAACAAACCAAATCCATATGGCATCAAAATTCAAGCCCTTTGTGACGCCAAAATGTTCTACACATATAATAAGAAAATTTATCCCGGAAAACAACCACAAGCAGGCCCATACAATTTCGACAATTCTGGCTTCGCTGTTGTTCAAAGATTATGCGAACCGATTTTCAATACAGGTCGCAACGTCACAACTGATAATTGGTACACCTGAAGCTGAAGCATTGCTGCAAAAAAGGTTTAACAACCGTCGGAACAACCAGGAAGAACAAGAAGGAAATTCCTACAGACTTCAACATATTGCGCGGTCGAAATGTGAAATCCAATATGTTTGGTTTTCGTGACAACATGGTTTTGGTGTCACATGTTCCAAAGAAAGGAAAAAATGTTCTTCTTATTAGAACAATGCACAATGATGCTAAAGTCGATGCCGAAACTCAAAATCCCGATATAATTTTGAGCTACAATGACACCAAGGCCGGCGTCGATGTCGTGGATCGTTTATGTGCGAATTATAATTGTGCTCAAGCAGCAAGGCGCTGGCCTATAGTAGTCTTCTACGCTACGCTCAATGTCAGTACCATAAACAGCCAGGTGATACATACAGCCAACAATCAAGACACAAAACTACTACGTCGTAACTTTATTGAGAATTTGGCTATGAAACTAATTGAACCTCACATAAGAGATCGGCAAACGCACTTGAACTTGCCACGATCAATGAGACTAAGACTGTCGGATATTTTACATATACATAGATGATATACCTGGGACATCGGGTCCTTGTTATTTTTTGTTTGGAAGGATACCATTTTTTGTTTATTTTGTAAAAGTTCCTAATGTCGAAAGACTAAAAAACGTTTTTTCCTCTATGAATATATGATTTTTTATTTTTTTCTTAATTTTAAAAAATGTATTACTAAAAACATTGTTATTTTTAATACACTAATTTAAAAATTTTGTGAATTTTAATATTGAAATAAAAGAGCTTAAATATCTATTGTCAAAGAGCACATATTTAAAAAAAACATGAACTATTAGTAACACGTTTCGAAAAATCTTCAGTTGAAAACCGGTGCGTGAGACCACCGTCACCATTGTTCAAAGTCAAATTTGCGTCATCAATGGCGGGTTAAAAATGTTCAGTGTTGGAAAAGATAATAAGAAGAAAAATTATGGTGCTATAATTTCAATCGAAACGAAGGGATACCGAAATATTATGCAGAGGAAGAGAGTTAACTTATGTAGGTTGGGATAGATGTATTGTGTACGATTCGGTCTCAGTTAATCAGTGTTATAAATGTTGTGGATATAACCATAAAGCAAAGGATTGTAGAAATGTAATAGTGTGTGCAAAATGTGGCAATAACCATGATACAAGGAGCTGTGAGAGTTTGTCATTTAAATGTAATAACTGTGTTGTTGCTAACTCAAGGCTTGGCTTAAAACTTGACATAAATCACGATTGTCGAAGTGATGAATGCGAGGTGACAAAAAAAAAACCGAGATTAAAAAAAACAATACATACTTCCGACTAGACATCAAAATCTGTGCGAGTTGGCTATTTTAATATACTCTGTTGGACTCTGCGGGGGCGTTCGCAACATGTGGGGCGCATTGAACAAAAGACACATACGCACATTATGGGCTGTATGTTTTGGATCATTATCTTGCTGGAAGTAAAAATCATCCGAAACTCCCAGCATTTCAGCACCGTCTTTTAGATTTCGCTTGAGGATATCAATGTACATATGTAGGTGTACTGATCCATGAGTCCTTCTATTATTTCCAATCTTCCGACCCCCGATGCAGACATACAGCCCCATACCATCAAACCTCCATGTTTCACTGTCTTGATGGGATTTAGTGCATTATTCCGAAGTCGCCAGACTCTCAAGCGGCCGTCTGAACTAAAAATGTTATATTTTGACTCGTCCGAGAATATTACCTTGCGCCAGAAGTCTGGAGATTTGTTGACGCATTCTTTTGCGAACGTGAGACGTTTCTGTCTGTTAATTTTGTTCACAAATGGTTTTTTTCTCGGTATGCACCATATCGACGATGACCCTTCTTACTGTTTCTGGATGCACTGTGGTGTTATTTGCATTTCGAGACATTAACTTATCTTTTGAGTTCTAATGAAGGGCTCCTGATCCACAATCCGCTTGATCGCCCGCTTATCCCTCAGAGTGAGCTTCGGTGGTCTCCCAGATCTTGTCTTTGATTCGATTTGACCTTCGTCCCTAAAGCGACTTTTGCTGTTTTATGTACAAATTAAGAATAAACTGCCTTTCAGACACACATAATTCTGTTTTTGCCATTTTCTCAATTAATTTTGACCGAATCTCAAAGAAAAGTATTCTCTCTACAAGAGTTACAAGCAAACAACCACAAAATTTATTCATATCTTGCAAAAACCAATGTACTGTTACTTAAATAGAATTCAAGCAAGGAACATCTGCAGCTGTACGTAGACTTTTGTGGAATGAATTCAAGGACTTTTTTTGGTTTTTGTTAATTTGTTATGTAAAAATTGCTCAAAATGAATGCGTTTAATGCTCTTTTATTGAAATATGCCAATTTGAAAAATCTGGTATTTACTATTTAGCCACAACGCCTCTATTTTCCAAAGTTTCAGCGCTGTACGCAGACTTTTGTGGATAACTGTATGTGGTTTTTTAAATAATCTTGTGGAGTTACAAATACTTATCGAAACACAGGATTTTGATGCTTTAGTATTATCGGAAACTCACGTGACTGAAGAAGTTCTTAAAAGTGAATTGCGATTAGGTAACTTTAGATTAGTAGATAGGTGCGATACCGAATCAACTCATACTGGTGGTGTATTGTGTATGCCAGAAGTGATCTCAGGGCTTCGAATATGAATATATTTATCAAAAACATGGAGTTATGGTGGTCAGTGACCATATTGCATTTTAGGAAATATTCGTGCGTGATTGCCGGTATGTACAGATCCCTAAGTTCGAGCTGTAGAGCTTTTTGTGATGAATTCGGTAGACTGATGGATGAAATTTGTGATTTTAGAAAGCATATTGTAATAGTCGGCGATTTTAACATTGATTGGTTCTCCACTAATGATGTTTATAGGAAAGATGTGGAGAAAACGATAAAAGATACCGCGTGCCATTTAGTTATTGAAGAACCGACAAGAATTACGCATAGTTCGAGTACATTAATTGATTATGTTGTAATTGTTGTTGTTCATTCAATAACGGCAAAATCTATAAGACACCTAAAACTAAGTGTTCACGAAACTATAGTAATTGAGATAAAAAGTTTTAAAAACAAGAGACAGAAGAGGATGTTTAATCATTTCTATCACAAGGAAAATTTATTGAGGCATGCTTTAGATACAAATTTACTTAATTTGCATAATATATATGATCCAAACTTATTAGCTGAGAATTTTTTTAAAAAAGACTAGTGAAAGTGTTTCGGGTTTCATAACAAATAAAGCCTTAAAGTCTAGTGCAAATGAATGGTTCAACAGTTTTTTAAATAACCTTAAGAAGCAAAAGATTATGAAGAATTCGAAAGCATTATTAACTGGCTCAGAAATAAATTGGAGAAATTATACTGTCATACGAAACAAATATGAACAGGAAATCCTTAAGCGTAAAAGCGAATATATAATGCTAAAAATGTCTGGTTCCGTCGATCAAAAATCAATGTGGCGAAACTAAGAAAAATTTATTTTAAAAAAAGAGAATAGTGAAATTAAAAGTATTATATTTGGTACGGAGATTTGTAATAATATCTTAAATAATTTCTTTGTGAAAAGTGTAGTCGAAATAATAAATACGATTCGGTTGACTCCTTTCGTTAACCACGTGGAGGAAGTAAAAAATTTGTTCGTGTTTAAAAACATTACGTTACAAGACATTAAACAATCGATAAAAAGCTAAAAAAACAAACGCGATTTTCAATTCATGAGTCCCAGTATTTACCTTGACCATTTCGAAATCATTATCTAAAATAATCAATGGTTCCCTACTCACACGTAAGTTTCCTGACACCTGGAAAGAATCATTACATTAGTAACACCAATTGAAAAAATATCTGGTACATTAAAATGTGAAGAGTTTAGACCTGTGAATGCCATGCCTTTGTGTGAAAAGATTTTTGAGAAAGTGGTATTTCAACAACTGTATGAGTACTTTGAAAATAACAATTCAATAATAGACCTACAATCCGGTTTCCGAAAGGGTTACTTATGCGAATCTGCCATAAATTTAGTTGTAACATCGTGGAAGGAAGAGCTAGCAAAAAAAAAGGAGTGTTTACTGTGTGTTTTTGCACCTGAAAAGGGCGTTCGAGACTGTCAGTAGAGACATTTTTATAATGAAAATGGAAAAATACGGTGCGTTGATGTGGTTCCGGTCAGAAAACAGAGAGTAAAAGTCAACGATGAAGTATCTGACGCATAAGAAGTAGACTTTGGTGTCCCTCAAGGATCCGTCTTAGGGACTCCTCTGTTCACAATCTACATCAACGATCTGAAACGCGTTGTGAAACACAGCAAATTGGCTTTGTTCGCGGATGATGCAGTAGTGTACATTGCCTGTGATACCGATATTGACAGCAAAAATAAATTATAAGTAGACTTGGACTTAATCAACCTGTGGCTTGAACAAAACAAACTCAAACTGAACGTAGGAAAAACGAAATTAATGGTGCTAAACGAAAGAAGGGATGACAACGATCTAAAAATAGGTGGTGTGTCAATGGGCATAACTTCCCAGCTCTATCGCATAAAAGAATGCCCCATTTAGGGTCCCCCTTTCTTGAAGACCTTGGTGACATAGCGTCCTCAGGCGTCATGTGCATCCATCGCTTTATCAAAAGCTCCGGCTGGTTCTGTTAGTCCCTAAGTTTTTCGGAAATTTCGGGTCATTTCATATCTGCTTTAACGTGCTGCTAAAGTTATTCTGACAGCACAGACCCCCAACCTGTAGGACCAGATCCTTATTTTTTTCTTACAGGACGATGAATCAGGTTTTTTTTTCAATCACGCTGATTCCACTTAGACCTTGGTTATGCGAGTATGTGTACATACAAAGGTCACACAAAGTGTCTACCAGACTTGGTAACGTCATCGTTGACGATTCGACTCCGTTCCCTTCTGAGATACTCTTGCTAGGCTTCTGGGACAATTTTCAAACTGATTTAGGTACGCGCTAAAGTTTACGCAATGGTCTGAATTTCCGGCTACACATGCTTCGCCAGACTCAGTAGATGCTCATCATTAGTTCACTACAGAGCCTGATATTTATCCACCTGTAAAACTAGTGCAATCGACTGTTTCTGGCGGTCCTGAGATACTCGTATTTCGAGGACGCTTAAATGGTTGTTTGATATTGCAAGGGGTCCAAACAGCATTAAGTTGGCTCTAACATCTATACTCTCAAAGCGAAGCCGATTTATTTAGCGTCGTTTCACTTTTCAAATAACTGGAAGGCACAATCTCCATCTCCCCAAACCACCCGTTCAAAGGGGTGAATGCATCCCTGAGTGGTGGTACAGCATTGATGATAGCAATAAAAGTTTCTGTCACAAAGAAAATTTTTTTTTACACTTTTCCATAAAAGGATTAAAAAGGAAAATTTCCTTAAGTGGTTCAATCTCCCCGCTCCCTGCGCGATATGGGAGAATTGTTCTGCAGACAATCGATAATCGCTTTTAAGTGGCTGCAAACAATTTCGCCCCCATTGACACTGGTGGTGGCTCTTAGTATATGCGTGGCTTGGCATCACTACCCACTAAACCGCACTTCAAAAGAAAGGGGTTTTAGAGTTTCTTTTTTTTAAGTTTGATTGCTCTCTGGGTACTTGCTCTCTGTCAGTATAGTACAGCAGCACAGTGTGTATACAGTACACGGTTCACTGATAATGGAAGTACCACTTAATTTCCCATTTGGATAAAAGAATTTGAATATCTAACGGGAGTAGCAACGAGGAAAATGGCTTTTAAATGATTTAAACGAAACGTTAAACGTGACATTCTGAGATGTTCGGCGTTAATTCGTTGCCCAGCCATCGTTATTGGTCGGAAGATTTGAAGCGAAACGAAAACATTCATTGGATTTGTGTCAATCCACCTCCGCGCGCCACCCTTGTTGGAAGATAGAGTTTTCAAAATTTCACACGGTTTTGAAATTAGTTTTTTTTTAAAATTTCATATTCAAGATGCACATGCAGAAGGGGTTAGTGTTAGATGATGTCAGATGAGGTATCAAAAGTACAGAGCAAGACACACATGTGTAGCATTATTAGACAGCTACTCGTCGCATCTATTATTGTATCTAGTACTTATTATAAACCCATCATCATTGTCATCATCTAAAAGTCATCTCGTTCGTCTTCGGTGCAGTATGTCTTCTGGTATTGGGAAACCCTTTCGTTTTACATATGCACCATGCGTTATGAACTATTTACGATCGATTTGGTTGGAACAAGTGCATGAACTTCTAGCAAATAGTGGATGATCACGACGAAATCCTTGTATGGGGTGAAAATGAGTATTTTTAGGATTTTCAGTTTTATTTTGTTGCCTTAACTAACGAGAGATCATAAATTTATTCCATTTCGGCGTTTGACAAGTTGAATGGAAATTATAGGAATTATGAGGAAGAATACAAAAAAAAAAACCAAAGAAAAAGAGAAAAGTTTGAGATATTTTTAAATATTTTTTATTTTTTTATTCGATTGGAACACTTGCATGCTATTAAAAACGCCGAGACAGAGGGATATGAGTTAAATTAATTTGATTGCAGGACAATGATTCATTTTAGGGGAATATATACAGCGGTTTTTTAAGACATTATTTTGGGTTTTTTGTACTTAAACATTTGACAGTTCATTGTGACCCACAGTTACTTAAGGATTCCCCAAATCCCACAACGAAAACCTGTGCGTATATCTAGACAATAAATTTAGATATCAAGACTCTTCCAAAAACGGGATGGCTCTTGGACGCATGCATTTTGCACTTCTGTAGTTCTTTTAAGCGGAAACATGTATGTACATTTCAGAGAAAAGGAAAGTCGCAAAAGATTTGACAAAAGCCGAACAAGTATTATTCCAATGCCTACGATTTATCGGGGAAACGGGAGCACTAAGAAAATAAAAATCTCGACAAGCTATCACCTTTGAAAACATTGCTTGCGAAATGCTTAAAAGCGAGGAGTCTAAGAGCTCAACGCAAGATATGATTGCACTAAGAGTCTTAAAAATACCCGGGCTTAATATTTTATACATAAGACTGAATCCCTGCAAGTTGAAAGTAAATTGAAACTCCTCGGCCTCTACTTAATCGAGAGCCGTTCCAAGCCAACCAACCCACTAATTCTGTTGCTTATAAGAATTTTGCTGATAAGATACGTTGGTACTCTCAGACTTTTGAAAGCTTGCAGTAAATGGTCTCTTGTAACCCATCTTTACCTAAATAGCCTTCTAGACCGTTTCGATTTTTCGCGACTAACTTTCGGCTAACCCCCCGAAAACCATAATGTTGGCTTGAAGGAGTTTCTACATCTAATACTTATGCTTCAAGGACTATTCATATGGTCCAACAGAGTGGACTTTACGAAAAGTGCTCGTCTGATGGTTTATTCTCTTTTATAACAGAGCACAAGTCTTTGTCCCTTCCATTGTTCAAGTAAAATTCCTTCCTTCAAGCACGAGTTTCATTTACATATCGGCAAATATGGACGCATACATGGTCTGATCAGGTTGGAATTTGTTATAAATATTGGTTAGCTGTGAACATTCTGATATACGATATTTGTAGCGCAACTGTGAGGTCTCTGCATTTCACTACTATACTGGGGAATTGTGATCAGCAGTCCTTCTTTCGTCTATTATGGCGTGTTATTTTCAAAAAGAAAATATATTTGGTGCAAACAGCCTATATACATAATGTACATGATCTAAGGTGAGTTTTCTGGGACTTATAAGTCCAACCTTCCTCGCAGTAGTCCACTCTACTAACAACGTTCTTTAGATCTTTAAAATGTGCAAATTCCTTTTCGCAGATCCTCCTATTGCTTATTGCACATAAGCACTTCTCTCAATAAACTATTTTTAGGACCAAACAATTCTTTTCTTAAAATTATGAAATTAATTCATGGCAACATGTCCCTCACATTAAGTCCTAGCTACAAAAAAATCAAGTGAGCCCGACGCGACGTACACATTTCGAATGTAAACAAAATTTAATCTCTCTTATAAGTAAGATTTTAAGTGGAAGCGAATAAAAAAAATAATATTTGCACAATCCTTATAGGCTTTTGGATTCACGGAAAAGGAAATAATCCCCTGATTGAATATTCTGAACTAAAAGGTGGAATACTTCTCTGATTCGGTTTCGGTCTCTCATTTATAATTCGAACATGTTGACATGTACGCACCAGGCACCACTCTCTTCTCGTTTTGACTACACCTGTAGTCCTTCGGATAAGGTATATTTAGAAAGTAATTATATGAAGCTCCATCTACGTCTTTTTTAGAAGGACGAATAAGCGCTTTAATGATGGCAAATTTATGATTTTGCTGCATGACAAGACTAAAGGCTGAAAAATGAGAAATGAGACACCGCGTACTCATAGTAATATAAAATTTCTACTGACTAAAAACATCCTGCCCTTCTTCTTGTTTACTACAACTAAGTTATGTACATTACCAAATAGTTTAAGCTTCAAACAAAAAATATTCCCGTGAAGCAGATGGGTTTCCAGCAAAAGTACCATCATTACATGAGGCTACTTCCCATTGCGCTAAATCGAACGGTTTTGTTCCTTTAAGTTGACACACAAAGTTTATCATGCTCAAAATTTAGAGTATTGATTGGTTGCAATGACGATGGAGGCGAATTCGGACCTTGCGATCGAAATTTGCTATTTCGTCATCCATGGTGGCCACCCCTAAGCCTTTGTAGATATTTTGCTTTTAATATACCAAGGAGCATTTACGATTGCTCCTACAATTTTATTTTGGAATTATTGTACGAAATTTTTATTGATTGGTTTGGTACAACCACAGAGTTGTATACGGTTCGTCCACACAGATTTAAGTACTTGCACATATAAAAGTAGTTAGTACTTAGCTTGGAATAACCGATACATTTTACGACTATTTAAACATTAAAAATTTATGTAACATAAATACAAATCACCCTGATCTCTTGGAATAATTTAATAAAATCGGATTTGGGGTCAAGAGAACTAAAATGTCAGCTACAGACTTTACCTTAGAACGTCCATATCTGCAAGAGCAAACTGGACAAAAACACACACGGAGAGAACTAATAATATTTCTTCGTTTAATAATTTCTTAGAATTTTCTAATAAAGATGATGTTACTCGTGACTTAAAGCCAGGATGAATTTGACGCTTTACTAAAGATTTAAAAGTATCAAAAATTTAATACCCCTTTTACAGTCGATGCAAATAGTAGCAGTGCTGGGAAATTTGTATCGGAATTTAGCGTGAACATAGTGAAGACAAAAAACAAAAATTCATAAGGGAATGTCAAGTTGATGCAACAAGATTTTAAAATGCAATTCATAACTTTGCTTTTGAATATTCATACATATACAGACCCACCCCGACTTTCAGGCTTTCGCGCGCTATTCACTTCAATACTAAGTTGGGGTGGGTTGGCTCGCTCCTCCCATTTATCTTCCCTCATTTTGGAGTACGTCAGTTTAACATGAAATAGGTAGGTAATAAAACGCAAAAAAAGAATGCTAGTGGCAAAATTTCACAGCTCAAAATGGAAAGAAATTTATTTGAAAATTCGCATATAGTACATATGTAGCATTGGGAAATTCTAGAGAAATTTTCAAGTACGCTCTCACTCTGTTACCTTAGGCTTTTCATTTAGGACTGTCGTGGAAACTGATAAGTCAGCTTCTTTGTAATTCCCAAATATTTAGCTTCATTTGCAAATGGTATTTGTACCGAGTTAATGAAAACGGGTAGGTTGTAAGTGGAGTTAACATGTCTTGATTTGGACTCGTTAAGAACAATGCCCAACTTTAATGTCTACTCGCAGATTTTATTGACTCGATTGAACTTTCCGTAGCCAGAATAGGTGTATCGTTCGCGAAGAGAGCAACAACGGTGCTTTAATTTAGGTTATGTGCCGAATGTAAAGCGAGAATAAGATAGGGCCAAGGACACTTCTATGCAAAACTTCGCCGGCGATTTCCTTAAACTCGGAATATTCGGTTCCGTGTCCAACATGAAAAGTCTGTTTTTAAGGTAGGATTCTAAGATCTTACGTAGGTGCTCTGGAGGAACCCGTCATAGCTTATACTTCAATCCATCCCGCCAAGCCAGGGCTTGAAATATGTCAAAAAAAGCTCACATGGATTTCTTCAATTTCATCGGTTATTCTTTAAGCCTAGTAAATTGTGGAATGCTTGATTTTGAACCCTAATTGGCGGTCAACTACAATATTAAGCGCCCTTATTCGATAACTGGTTGAATACGTTTCAATAGGAGTCTTTCGAATTCCTTTGATATTATTGATAGTTGCGATATGGTCTGTAAGATTTTTTGTCTTTTGGATATTACTGACTTCAGAAGCATTATAACCTCTGCGAGTTTCCATTGATTTGGAACGTACATATGTATAACAATCTAAGCGAAGCATTTACTGAATAAAGGAGGCTAACTTGCGTCGAATTCATCTGTTATTTCAAATGGTGTTTTAAGTAACACATTAAAGAATGTGAATGAATTTACATATATCGTATTCCAACTCTTCATTCTCGTCTCCAGCCAGAGGGATGCTCCTATGCACCCGGGTATGTCCATAACGACTCATACCGTTTTCGATTAGATGCATGCTGAAGAGTACCTAGATATGCTTGCACACTTTCGAGCATTCGGCTTCTTTCGTACTCTGTATAAAATAACATATCTAAATCTATTCACTGGAGAACATGAAAAAATGATGATTCGACCTTATCCATCAAAAATCTATTCCCAGGGTCATTGAAGTACCAAAAGGCAAAAGTTTAAAATTAAAATTCAATTCAATTTACGAATCGAAAAATCAAATTTGCTTTGGTTTAATTGAATTAATTTTGCTTTTGTTAACTCGATGGCAGGCACTAATTCATTCATCGCGTAACTTCCGCGCATGTTTTCCCTTCGTTTTCCTACCGTTAAGCATAAATATCCTCACAATGGACTGATAGAATAAAGCAAGGAAATGTACGGTACGTGTTTTATAATCGCAAACTGTCTAACGCCCACTTAAGCGCTTGACATGAACATAAAAAAGGACGACGGTCATTTTAACAAACCTCTACAAGTGTTGTCGACAGGCTATGCAGTTCAAACACGCCTCCAGTCTTTTCAATGATTTTGAGATCCCCTGGATTTCGTGCTCAGTGTGCGTGTATGTGAGGGACAATGAAGGACGAGAATAAAACTTCCTGAAATATCAACAGTTAAAGGTAAATGCAGTTGGAAACTTTTGAAAAGTAACCTTAGGAAAAGTAGACATTTCTTCTAAACGTTCCGCTCAGGTAAGTACATAGTCATGTCATACCCATTAAGCAAGGAACTTTTCTTAGCACAGCAAGCCCCTTTAACTTAAACCTCTTTTTGGTGTACACAACTATTAAGCCCTAAGAAAAGTTGTACCTATTCTTGGGAGCAATGTTTTTATTCCGAGAAATATACATGAATCAAAATCATTTGTCATAAGGTATTGAGGGTTTCGTCGTTAGTGACCTGTTTTATATAAATTGTGTGCCATGGATTGGTTTCTTTTTAAAATTGCTATTAAAGCTGGATCATTCACTATTTTTCTGTGTTTGTTACTTCACTGAAGAGAAGCCATCGCCCGATTATTCACAGAAAACAATTTCTTTCAAATGACTTCCACGACTGGCTTGATAGTAGTCCAGCCTTTTAACCCGCTTTACAGTTTCATTGGCGATTGCTTTTACCAGTATCTGGCGAATAGATCATTGGATGTTTTCGTTAAGTACTTCAATTGTGTGTGGATTGTGGGTATAACAGTTCCTCATATTTTTTTTTCTTTTGAATATAAAAATAAGTCCAGCGAAGTCAAATCGCAGCTGCGCGGTAGCCAAGGCACATTTCTAAAACTCTTAAGGACAGGTTTACTGAAAATAGTACGCAAACGATCGATTGTTTGACGACTTGTCAAACAATTGTGTGACAAAATGCGCTATCTTGCTGGAACCAAAGCCCATCCAAGTCTAAATTGTCCAACCACAGCTACAAGCTAATGAAGTAGGAACCAATGTTGCCACCTCTCCAAAACGGTTGTATTGTCCTCTCTACGATTGCGTATAGAGTTTCGGAAGACTTAGATTTTAGGCTATTAGGTCTCATTTAGAGGAGTCATAAACTAGGTATTTCAGAAGGTTTCTTACTTTTGGCAGAGTTGCCTTTGGCATTTTTTTAACTCCCCATTCGGAGAAAAGAAGACCAGATTTTTGGTCACCAATTGCCTGAATGATCGTTTCGTTTTCGATCGAAGCACAGGTCCACAGCAAAGTAATCCATCAGAGTTTGGTTGAAGAATACCATTCTCTTCGACTGCCTTCGGTAAGGCACTTTCGCAATGTTTCTAATAAGGCCTTTTAGCCATTCAGTTGTAGACAATTTAAGTTAACAAACCCTGAATAGGTTGGTTGGGTTGATCCACGGAATATTACTTTTATTCGATATAAGCTCTAGAACTTTTTTTTTTTTTTGAAAATGTCATTATGCATAGCAACCATCTGCTCATTGTTAAATAGGGATTCTCGAAATTTGTGGCGTGCATTAAAGCCCTAAAATTTTTCAAAACCTGCTTTAAAGAGTTTTGTGGCGATCGATGCTGGTCACCGCTGACAGTGCCCTGCGGCCTGCATGTCTTCGAATGGAAATTACAGAGGTAACCATGAGTCTGCAGTTCACCACTAGAAGGTGTCTGATTACGTAGTGCCATAAAACTCATAGTTATGGTTGTTATGCAATTGAAATTCGACTTTTTCAGGATTCACTCTTTAGACCTACTGTGCTCTGCAATCAGCAGGACACCTCGAGTAAGATATTCTTTACTACGTATGACTTGCTCCTCTGATCCCATTTCGGGAAAAGAAACTAGTAGCACATCTACATATGTCTCCTCTGACAGGTGCTAGTTCAAAATGTGATTTGAGATAGATTAAGTAGCGAAAGCAATGTGGTGACTCTCATTAAAATCATCTATTTGACTACTTATGAGGTAATGTAACAGATAGTCGCCTCTTTTATTGGTGTCGTAACAACAAGGACAGCACACTTTGTACTACCCTTTCATATACATACCTCAACGAAAGCGAACAGATCTCCAGTTTGGTATCCTGAAGTAAACCTTTTTAGATGTACGAACATAACGAGCATAAAAATAGTAGCGGGCAAAAAAATGTGAAAAAACTCAATAATTTCAAAACAACGAAATTTTTTTGGATTTTGATATTTTTTTTAGTAATATCGTAAATGTACATAAGAAATTCAGACACATTTTAATCATATGTAAATATGGACAGCAATAGGAAAAAAAAATAAATTTCGAAGGTTAACATAAAAATAGTAGCGCTTTTAAATATTATTACATTTTTCTTATCTATATATATAAAAATGAATGTTTGTCTGTATGTCCTTTATAGACTCGTAAACTATGCATTTGATCATGTGATGATCTTCAGCAAAGTTGTTGTGCATGAACCCGCGAAGGTTTTGAGTTGGTACGACCAATTTTCGACAGATGGCGCCACTGCCATTCCAATTATTCTCTTCATCTATAAAAAAGAACACATTTTTTCTGTATTTCCGCAAATAGGGATTAAGTGCGTAACAATACCCCAACAATATATATCAATGGATTTGTCGTGAGATGGGTTATGCTTTAGGACTAATTTTAGTATACTGAATCCCTTATTGGGCTTTTAAACGCCTTTTATATGTTTTTTTTACTGACAAAAACCATTTTCCTATGCTTTACACACTAATGACTACAAAATGGCTGAACCGATTTGAATATGACTTGATTCCTCGATTAGTACATTTCCTGCTGAAGAGATTGAGGTATAAATCATTATTCTGCGATTCTTATAACGGAAGTAATAAGCAAAAATATAATTATTCAAGATACAAAGATATCACAGATGCGTAGGTCATTGCAATCAATGGCTCACCAGTGGAGTGCGTGCATATTCATGTTCATCAAACAAACCTTTTTCTTTCTATGCACTACTGTAGGTTTCTTATGTAATTATGCATTGTCTTAAGTATATGTATGTATATATGTATGTATGTATATATATATATGTATATGTACATATATGCAATTGTTTCGAAGGAACACAAGTAAGCAATTTCTTTACAAAAAAAAAACGGTTTGGAGCTAACTTAGTTCTGTTTCGCTGTCAATAGTACACCTGGTGATGAGGGGTTTCTTCTGTTTGCATGTACATTTGTACTTAACGGATCTTTTTTGTTTTTCTCTGTTTGCTGTTTTGTTTTCCTATGAATTTCCAAACTCTAGAGTATGATTGCACTTCTGAAATGAATTTTGGCGTAATAGGAATTCGTCCAATTATAAGAAGTATTTTGTTTTAAGTGTTTTTCGTTCTGTGAATTTGTGTTGTACTAAGAGAACCGGTAAGAGAAATAATAGGTTGTTGTTCTAACATTATGTCCTTTTCTGACCAATATTTTAGTACATAACATGCGTACTACATACACGCATGTGTACGCATCTATTACGAGACTCAGCCAAGCGGCCAGAGTGAAGAAAACGCTACAAGAATGTGGGCACTCAGCCAATACAAAATGATAGGCAAGGAAAGCTGAATCTTCCCCTGTGAAGAAATGCTTAATGGCGGTATTGCATGGAACAGGGGAGAAGAAGGGAGGTGGTTTTAGTCGGTAGAAATCCGGAACCTATTATTTTAATAGTATCTTTTTCAGATTCCCACGTTCTGTAAAAAGAAAAAAAAACCCAGCAAAGCGGGTACAACCAGCTATCTTTCTTCTTTCTATATATATGTATAAAAATGAATGTTTGTCTGTATGTCCTTCACAATCGATGAAGTGACGATCGTGATAGTTGGCGAAGAATTCGAATCGCGCGACATAATTCTTCATCGCAGAAGTGGTGACGTTCAGCGAGTCTCCGAAACTCATCGCTCATACGACGGATTGCAGTATCCGATTCTGTTGTGGCGAGGAGAAGATGGATATTATTTCAACATCAAAATGAGAAATCCACAAACAGACGAGGAAACGAATAAGAAAGTCAGTGCCATGAATTATTATTCCTATCGATTGATGATTCGTCAAGACGCTGAGAACCACATTCTGAAATGTCGACAATTGTTCCATCAATACATCGTCAACATGTACGCGAAGATTGAAACCGAACGACTCCTATATATTCGATTGAATCAAACCGAGTTGCGTTCTGAAGAGTACATCTATTTACGAGACGCAATCGTTAATGATGGTAACGTGAATCCAAACGAATTGGGAAGAATGGTCATATTACCGTCTACATTCACGGGGAGTCCACGGCACATGCATGAATACGCACAAGATGCGATGACATACGTTCGCGCATACGGTCGTCCAGATTTGTTCATCACATTTACATGCAATCCAACATGGGATGAAATTAAAGAACTTCTGTTAGCTGGACAATCATCTTCGGACCGCCATGACATTACCGCACGCGTATTTAAACAAAAATTGAAATCTTTGATGGATTTTATTATCAGGCATCACGTTTTTGGAGAGACACGCTGCTGGATGTATTCCATTGAATGGCAGAAAAGAGGATTGCCACATGCACATATTTTGGTTTGGTTAATCAACAAAATTACGCCAGATCAAATTGACCAAATCATCTCAGCAGAAATACCAGATAAGGACATTGATCCAGACTTATTCGACGTCGTTACCAAAAATATGATTCATGGTCCATGTGGCGCATTCAACAACAATTCACCATGCATGTATGATGGGAAATGCACGAAACGATACCCAAGAAACTTGGTTTCTGATACCATCACTGGCAATGACGGATACCCACTGTATCGTCGACGATCAGTTGAGGATGGCGGCAAATCCATCGTTCTGAAAGTACGAAACGTTGATGTCGAAGTCGATAATCGTTGGGTTGTGCCATATTCACCGTTGCTCTCAAAGACCTTCAAAGCACACATTAATGTTGAGTATTGCAATTCAGTGAAGTCGATCAAATACATTTGCAAATATGTCAACAAAGGAAGCGACATGGCAGTCTTCGGAGTAGGGAATGTGGCCGCACCGCTCGATGAAATTTACCAATACCAACTTGGACGCTACATTAGCAGCAATGAAGCAGTATGGCGCATCTTATCATTTCCAATCCATTAACGACATCCAACAGTAGTACACTTGGCGGTGCATCTCGAGATAATGTACGTGCAAGAGCATTGGTTACACCGGCAACAACTTTAACTGCATTTTACTCATTGTGCCAAGATGATCTTTTTGCAAAGACTCTACTTTATTCTGAGGTACCGAAATTCTACACATGGAATGCATCGGCTAAAAAGTTTCAACGTCGGAAACAAGGTAAAGCAGTTGAAGGAAATCCCAATTTGTATTCCAGTGACGCATTGGGTCGTCTGTACACTGTTCACCCGAACAATACAGAATGCTTCTGCGATTGCTGTTAATCAATGTACGTGGACCGACATCCTTCCAAGATTTAAGAACAGTCAACGGTCAGCTGTGCGCCACTTATCGCCAAGCTTGCCAGGAACTAAATCTTCTTGAGAATGATGCACATTGGGACACTGCAGTCGCTGATGCATCGAATACTGCTCGACCACAGCAAATACGCACGTTATTTGCCATAATATTGACAACCTGCTTCCCATCTAATCCAAAAGATCTTTGGGAAAAATACAAGGACTACATGAGTGAAGATATTCTACATCGTTTGCGCGCTGCGAATCAAAATCCGGACATTCAATTCACACCAAACGTGTATAATGAGGCATTGATTTTGATTGAAGACATATGTTTGGCAATCGCTAACAAGGCACTGGTGCAACTGGGAATGCCTGCTGCGAACCGACCAGCGAACGACCTTTTCGATCGTGATTTGCAACGAGAAACACACTTTGATTCTGACGAACTGGGGACATTTGTTCAGACAAATCTTCCGCAGTTGGTTCCAGAACAACGCTTTGCGTATGACAGAATTATGCGGGCAATCACAGAACAAAGCGGTGGACTATTTTTCATAGATGCGCCCGGTGGTACAGGCAAGACTTTTCTTCTTTCACTCATTTTGGCAACCCTACGATCACAAAATCATATTGCACTGGCCATTGCATCATCTGGAATTGCGGCAACTCTTTTGGATGGTGGCCGAACAGCGCATTCAGCATTGAAACTGCCTTTGAATTTGCAAAACACTGAGGCACCAACATGCAACATCAGCAAAAACTCTGGAATGGGCAAAGTACTCCAAACGTGTCAAATTATCATATGGGATGAATGTACAATGTCGCACAAGAAAGCATTGGAAGCGCTTGATCGTACACTGCGAGATTTGAGAGGAAACGCACGGATCTTCGGTGGCGCACTCATTTTATTGTCTGGTGATTTTCGACAAACACTGCCGGTTATACCACGTTCAACACCCGCTGATGAACTTAATGCATGTCTCAAATCATCAGTTTTATGGCGTCATTTACAGAAATTGACTTTGAAAACCAACATGCGTGTACAACTACAACGGGATGCATCGGCTGGAAATTTTGCAAAACAATTAATGGATATTGGAAATGGGCGAATGCAAATTGATGAATCTACGCAATGTATCACCTTGCCAGCAAACTTCTGTAAGATCACAGAAAGCATAGACGAATTGGTGCAAAAAGTTTTCCCAAACATTGCACAGAACTACCAAAATCATCAGTGGCTCAGTACGCGTGCTATATTAGCGGCCAAAAACATCGATGTCAATACCATCAACTTCACCATTCAGAATGGAATACCCGGCGAAACGACAACATATAAGTCCATCGATACTGTGGTGAATCAAGACGAAGTTGTCAACTATCCAACTGAATTCTTGAATTCGCTTGATTTGCCAGGCATGCCACCGCATGTTCTTACATTGAAAATTGGCGTACCCATCATTCTTCTTTGAAACATAAATCCACCACGACTTTGCAACGGAACCAGACTCTCAGTCAAGAAAATGATGAACAATGTTATCGAGGCAACAATTTTGACTGGAAAATTCAAAGGTGAAGACGTACTGTTGCCGCGTATCCCAATGATCCCGACAGATATGCCATTCGAATTCAAACGTTTACAGTTCCCGGTGCGATTCGCTTTCTCAATGACTATCAACAACAAATCAACAATCGTTGCAAGTATGTGGATTAAATTTGGAGAATCCATGCTTCTCACATGGGCAGCTCTATGTGGCCTGCTCACGCGTCGGAAAACTTTCTGATTTATTCGTTTACGCATCAGATGGAAAAACAAGAAATATTGTGTATCCCACAGCACTTCAATAAATATCGAATGAAAATGTCACAATTTTTTCGAAATGAACAAAATCAATAAAATGACTCAAAATGAATTGAATATTTGTGTAATGTCTTTCCTTCAAATTTATTTTAGTTGGTGGCGTTGCAACGCACGCAGGGTACAGCTAGTTATTGATAAAAATATAGGTTTAAAAATGGTTCATCTTACTAATATTTTGTTGAGCTGCTTTTATTTATCATAACCGCCTTACACCGTCTTGGCATGGAGTCAACAAGGCGCCTACAGCGGTCAGGTGATATGCCACACCATGCATCCCGAAGTTCCCACAATTGGTTGTTATTCGTGGGCTTATTGTTAAAAATAGCTGTCTTGATATCGACCCAAAGATTCTCAATGGGACTCATGTGAGGAGATTGGGCTGGCCATTCCAAAACTTAGGGTCGTTATCCTGCTGTTGGACCCATTTTAAAGGCATTTCCTACTCCGCATTCGGCAGGATTACATTTTCCAAGATACTCACATAGACATGTTGGTCCATTGTATTCTCAATTCGGTAAATGGGGCCAGTACCATAGTAGGAAAAACAGCCCCATATCATTATACTTGAACCTCCATGTTTAACTGTTTTTGTGGTATACCTGGGCAGGAATTCGGTGTTAGGGGGACGCCTGACATACTGCCATCAAACAGGACAATTTTGGACTCGTATTTGCACTGCTGTCTTCGAAGGATCCTTTTTGCTTAGGAGTACAATATTACGATCGTCTTGTGGTGTGGTTTTTCTTTTTGCTCCTCTCTTCTCCGGTTTTTGTTCGTAATTGATGGCGTCGAAGATTTTCGGAGCTGAGCATGATAGAATGCGTTGGATTTCTCGGTAGGATTTGCCTTCCTTGTGCATTTGGAGAACTAGTTTTCTCTCTTCGACGCGGCCCACTATTATATTTAAAAAAACAAATCAACAGACCTAATGCATATTGCAAAAACAAAACCCACTTCTATTTCGATTTTGGATACGTTAGGTTGAAAACAATTTTTTTTTAAATAATTGTCAAAAGAGCTACCGTTATCTTTTCCTCTGACAGCTGATCTTGTTCATTCATACATTATCTTACCTACAATGTGTGAGCTTGCTCTGAAGGCATTCACTTCGATGGGTGACTTCAGGTACGAACGTAAGGGAAATTTTAAAAATATTTTTCGAGGCGCTACTATTTTTTATGTTCGCAGCTGTACATACAGTTGTGGCCAGGAATTTAGCCACATAAGCTATAATACGAGTATATAAGCATACAAATTTGAAAAGCCAAAACTCCTTAACTTCGGCGTATTAAGCTTCATTGTTTAATTCGCTTGCTGCAGCTTCTAAATTATGAGCCATTTGCTACAGATGCATTATTCTGTATGAACACATACAATGGCAAGTTGAAGTAAAAAATTACTGGGTGCGTGGTAACCACGCGCGATAGAAGTGAAACTTTTCTAGGCTTTAACTGTGAAAGAATAATTGTTGTTTTAATCTATCAATATGCGACTTTTCTCTAATTTCGTTTGCCGAAATTCCAGGTGAAGGAGTAAAAAGGAGAAATGATTGTAGGACGCTCATGTTAATGAACAAACCCTCAAACTTGTAAATACGAACTTCGACCATTTCAATAATCCACGAAAATCTAATTGATTCTTAAAGAACACTCACTCACTCAATTTTCGAATACGATAATTACTAACGAACAATAATTAATGCACTAGATAAATTACGCATGACTAACTGACACTTGATAAATCGTAGGTTATAACTTGGCGACGGCTCATGCATCAACAATAACAGCAACACGCGTTACGCCAAATCCACGCGCAATTCTCTATTTACTCACGAGGTAGCGCGTCAGACGCAGAATGTACAGTGACGCAGCCGTACTCGAGTTCCCCCAGTTTTCGTTCCTCTGGTTTTCTCTAAATTTCTTTCGTGTTTTCTTGCTAATGGTTATGGTGACACCTAGTTGTAAATAGGTATACTAGTTGGTTTGTGTATTTGTAGTAAAAAAAAAGTTTCACTTCCGTTCTGTTTTTTCGTGATGCTCGCGCGCTCTAAAATCCGACTCGCTCTACCGGGCCTAAAAAAGTTTCACTTCAAAAACCTAGACTTGAACGCGATAGATCTTCGTTTACATGCGTGTCTTCTAGTAGCTACCCTGCACCTGAAATGACTTATGAAACCAATATTATCTTCATGCACACAACTTATAAAATTTTTTCCACATATTTCTCTACATTCTCCACCAACTCTGCCGCCAATAAATCAATTTTATTCCCTCCAGGATAATTTCAACGGCTTTCTTTAAATTTTTTCCCAAAACTAATTCAATCCAGAAATTACCATAATTTGTTTCAAGCATATTTAAAAACATGTTTTCCATTATCCTCTTAACTCATCCAATACAGTAAACGAAAAAAAAAAAACCAACACGTCCTTAGAGACTTACTAACTACACATCCACATACAAGAAGCCAATCAACGCTTAAAACAAAAAAAAGGACATTGAACTTGGTATAAAGAGAATAAGAAAAAAAATTTCTCTCATCCATATCCTTCTGCCATACGATACCAACTGTTGCACGTATCCGAATCTTACCACTGAAAAGTAAACCACAAATCCTTCCTCCTTCGTACTTGTTCACAACCAGGAGTTCACGTGTACAAAAAAGTGTCATCTTCTCTATTTGGTCTCATCGTGTTTATACACTGCTCGTCGGGTAAATTATGACATTTAACATGTCATTTCGAACGCTTTGTATCCTTCGCAAAGTGTGGGAAACAAAAAAAAAGTATCCAAAGACTAACCGTCCTTGCTACTGAGGTACACTGAATCCTTGTGCCATAGCAGTACAAAGTAAAGCGTATGATTACCATGTGTGTGTACAGCTCTGTAGTTATAGTCCTTTAACCTGTGATGTCGATTATGAGAGCCAAAGGACACTTGTTTCTTTTTTTTCTTTGCTCTGTTTACATATTTCATAACCATCACTTTACCCGCCATCTGGACACAATCGATTCCATTAGAAAATTGTCCTCCTCAAGTGCGTTGCATCGTCGTCGTTAGGAGTAACTATAGCTGTTGTGGCTGTGTCTGCTCCTGCTGCTGTTGCTGAAATCACTTAGGATGTGTGATGACAGATTAATGAAAAATGACAAAAAATGAAATTGACTTCGAGATGAAATTGGAAAACCATAAAAAAACAACAACAACAAGAAAACTGTATTAAATTGGTGGGAATTTCTGTGTGTGCCACAGGGTCTCTGTCACTGTGGTAAGGAAACGGATTGAATCGGGATCGAAAGGAATAGAGTAGTGTTTATAACGACTACGCCCTTTGTTAGGCATTTAATGTCGTTGCGTAATATTCTGCGAAGATGATTGATTGTTGCTGTATATATGTACATACATATGTATGGAGTGATGTAAGATGTGTGTGACCTTTAGGAACAACGAAACGAGCTCAGGCTACATGCGGGTGTGAGAAGGATTTCATAAAGTTAATTTATGGCAGATTGATGAAGTGAGGACCAAAAAAAAAACACGTTTTCATGAAGTCTCCGGCCTTGTCGTTATTTGGGCAAACTTTTAGCAGATTTGTAATAAATTTTGGACAGTCACTTAAATAAAGATAATCGAAGGAAAAGTTACTATTTCGGTTTTTGTTGCAAAATAAAAAAAAATGGTCTCAGCTGCTTCCTTATATACATAGCTACATCCTTTTCAACTGCAGTAGATTCGGCCACTAAGCGCCAGTAGATTTCATTGTGATGACCAGTATAGGGTAACTACTATTATTCTACGCTATAATGGATGAATACCCGTTATAAACATCTCAGATACATAGATAGTTATTTTATAGTGAATTAACCATTGCAGGAGGGCGTCGTGGCTGAGTAGTTACTGCTTTGGATCGCTGAACAGAAGGTTCGACGTTCGAATCCCAGAAAACACCAAAAAGTTTTTTGCAGCCCCATCTCTCACGAATGTTTGACAAACGTCCGAGAATACTTAATTGTCATGAGAAAATTTCTCAATTTGCCTTTCGGATATGGCTCTAAATTGTAGGTCCCTTCAATTTATGCGAAGAAATATAACACACACGACTCGAATGGTCGCGAAAAGCTAGGCTCTGGACCACATACGGTCTGTTGCGCCAAGTATTTGTATTTGTAATCATCGCAGCCAAAACCGATTTATCAACTCCTGGATACCTATCAAACCTGATAGTACGTCCCGCAAGCACATCTGGATGATCCTCAACGTCTACATATGTACATATATATGTATGTATGTGCTGCACCGAACGAAGTATCTCAATTGACCTGATCAAGATGGAGACGGCCGGCGGTGGAAGAATTCCTACGATGGAGTCATTGACCGGTTGTAACCCTATATAAGCTACTTCGACATAATTGGTGGTAAGATCTGTAGAAATTTCCAGGAAGTGGTCCACAACGCCTCTCTCAGGTCAATGCAGTATACTATTATGGTTAACATATGTACAACAGTTATCCCTATCATAAGCTCTATCTAAGCAAGGAAACTATTTTTTTTTTTAGGTGGAGATAGTTGAGTCCAAGTGATGATCATCATATGTCCCGAAGGATTTAATACAATGATCGCAAGAAATACGACATTTGGACGTTCTAAAATACAGGCTGCAAGGATGCTTGAACCATATATTATCTTGGGAACGGTTGCCGCGAACATTTTAATACTATTGTAAAAGCAATTTTGTTGGAGAAGAAGCAAATCACGCTCGTATTCACCATTATGTCCAACAGGTATTTCTTCAAAAACAGGAAATGATGCTTAGGTAAAGTAAAGTTACTGGGTTGATGAGGAGGAGAAAAAATCTTCCCTTACTCAGGGCCATTATAATGCCCGATTGGGGTGGTTGTCCAGTTTATGCACTGCTTTCCTTGTTTACAGCTCCTGATTAAAGTCTCCAGGTATCGTGACGTCCTAAGAAATCTAGGAAGACATACAAGATGTGATAGTTCTTGTATGTCCAGAGTAATAACTTCCTTATGTTCTGTTTCATAAGTGACAGAGAACTGGTAACCGCTATATTATTCTCGGATGTATTCCTATGATCAGGGCCCCAGCAGAGATTGACATTGTGCTGCGAGGCAAAAGCTCCAGTTCTTCATGACTGCGACGAACTAGCTTCGACTTGATTTCGGAAGCAGACATTGCTTAACTGAACAACGCCCGACTATCAAGAAATATGAAAACTTGTTCTAACCCTGCTGTTGGTGTTGCCGTCATTACACTGATTGTTCCCATGCATGCTAAGTAACATCTGTATTTATGTAAATTAAATTCAGATTATTTATATTGTCCACGACTTGCCCCCAGACTACATTTCCATATGTGAGCATAGGTTTCAAGATTGCCGTGCAATTGTTATTCTATCTCTGTAAGATAAAGCAATTTTTGCGAAGCTATAGAAGGTCAGCACATTCACCATCCGTAAGAAAGTATTTTTCAAATACACTGCTTCTTTTTTCACTCGTTTTAGATAGTACCTCAGTAATTTTTCTACTACATCGTATTGCTTATGATCCCATACCTGAGCCTCGTAAAATAAAATTAACTCGCAACTGCTTCAAAAACTTTGAACTTGCTGCTATGGGCTACAAAACGATTACCGAAACATCCTTTCCACATTGGAGGTGATTTTCCATACTGAGACTTTTTGTTAAAAGTGAATACCAAGATACTTGTAACTGTTAACCACTTCAACATCATCGTCATTGAACTTCCATTTTCCATTTCTGCAAAGCCGCCCACCACCCTTTTTCAAAATCATTCCTTTAAACTTTTAAAGATTAACTTCTAGATTCCACAAGCGACAGTAATAGTGTAATCTATTCATCATGAGTTGTAAAGACTCTGGTGTCTAAGCCAGTAGCACTACATCATCCGCAAACATTCGATTTTTGATGCATGTTTCAGCGTATTCTACATCCCCTGGTAAGCAGTCCGTGAGGTCATCATAGAAGATTGGAAAAAGTTGTGGGCTAAAGGTGCATCCTTGTTTTACACCGGATTTTGTTTCGAACCATTTCGATAAATGTTCGCCAGTCCATACTGCAGCTTACGTATGCTTTGGAGCATACGGCCAAACTTTAAAGACATTCCTCTACTACATATGTATGTATATAGCTTGTAGAACATTGAACTCCGATCAGTAGAATCGAATGCCGCTCTGAAGTTAGCAAAAAAAAACATAGAATTTTTTGTTTTGCTGTAAGAACGACTCGGCTTTGCTTTTTAGGACAAATATTTGGTCAACCATAGAGTATTCTGCTCTGAATCCACCTTGGTGTACTTTAAGAAGATTTTCTTCTGCTATCAATGCTGTCAAGCGTTTTTTTAATACTGTTGTAAATATCTTATAAGACGCATTTCGAAAAGAAATTCTTCTATAATTTGCCGTGTCCGACAGACTTCCTTTTTTATGAATTGGGTATATAGTTGCAACCACAGTCTTACCTCATAAAAATTCGGTTACATTAATACATATGTATGTACATAGGTCATTGGCATTGACCTTCCAGTTAAGTTTTCTTCCGAGTATGATGCCTAAATATATCTGGTAGTTTAAAGTGTATATTCCCCTTCTTTTAACAACTTTTCTATTGTGCTAACGATGTCGTGTAATGGATTTCTAGGATATCTACACCTTAAGCTTTCATTTACTGATATTAGGCTGTGATGATAACATTATGGTCAAGTATGCTTCATTCGTTGTTCAAATGTCTTCTGGATGAAAGATGTCAAGCTTATAGGTCTGAAATCTTTCACAGTGCTCCGGCTAGATTTGCCGATTGTAGATTCTGTTACTATCCAAGCATCACCTTTACTTTGGATTTAATGCATCTTAGGAAATGCGTTTTTACCACAAGGTTCAGGTTTAGGATTCCCTGGTATATATAGGTAGGCTTTTAGAAAAGATTTCCCTCAGTCCAGCTGATTCTGCAGTGTTTTCTAAGGCCTTGCAGAAAACTCACCAGAAAGTAATCTGCACAGTTTAATGCACTTTTGAATTTCCTTTGACTGGCTGACTAGTTGACTGAATTAATGGCTTTCAGCACATTAAAAAGAGCCCTAGTTTTTCTTCTGATCTCAAAGAGATCTTTAGTTTGCCATGGCGTTGATTTTTGATTCTTTACCATCTGCGGAAGACGAGCCTATGTCAATTACATCAGTTTGTCTGGGATTCCTACATCTGATTGACAGGGTAGTATAATACTTATTTATTTATTTAAGCTTAGTACAAGCTGTACTTAAATCTCACTAATTAACTTAACTTAAACTATCTGAACCCGTTTTTTTTTTGTATGGGACCACATTTTATTTTAACAATTAAACTTAAAAGTTATGCTTAACCTAAAAGTGAGGAGTGAGGGGAGTGTGAATTATTGGAGAAGGGCATTCCGAAGTGAGCTTTTGCTACTGTTGAAGTCAAAGATGTGTCTCACACCATTTGCTTTACGCAGCATTCTAGCATTCTAGGGTGGCAGGTTGATGTAATCAGCCCAGAGCATGCCGCGTAAGGCGAAACGGATGAACTTGCGCTGCACAGCCTCAATTCTCATGGAGTGGGCAGCATAACTGGGAGACCATACTTGGCTGGCATACTCTAGGAGGGGTCTAACGAAGGTGACATAAAGGGACTTTGTGACATATGGGTCGAAAAATTCTTTTGACCAGCGTTTCATAAAGCCGAGCGCTGAGTTAGCTCTACTAATTACACTGTTGATATGCGCTCGGAAGTTGAGTTCGCTATCACAGATACCGCCGAAATCACGTGCTGACGTGGCAATGGATACAGGTTCATCATGAATGAGGTAGATCCTAGGAGATTGTAGGAGACGCTTGCGGGAGTAGGTAATGGAATGACATTTATTAACATTAAGTTCTAAGGAATTTTTGTCACACCAAATGGAGAAACTGTTAAGATCATCCTTTAGAAGGCGAGGATCGGCGCCGGATGCTATACGCCCAAAGATTTTCATATCATCGGCATAAATTAGAAGATTAGAGTTCCGGATGATACATTCAACATCGTTTATTGTGATAATGAAGAGTAATGGGCCGAGATGACTGCCTTGAGGGACGCCTGAGGTTGCCGAGATGGGGGCAGACACTGAGGATCTGAAACGAACTTTATAATGACGGTCGTCTAGGTATGATTTAATCCATGAGATGAACAGTGGTTGGAAACCCAACGCTTTCAGTTTGAAGAGGATAAGTTGGTGCGGAATTTTGTCGAAAACCTTACTAAAATCAACGTCAACTTCATAACCGTCTTCTAATATGTTCAGTGTACTAGCCACGAGCTCAGTTGAGTTAGTGGTTGTTGACCTACTGTCATCTATTCTATGATTTCGTGGTCCGAAAGGAGCCTCAGTAGACACTTTACAATGACTCACAGCAATAGATTGAGGCTCATTAAGAAGGCTAATATCTGAGGTAACCAAATAATGCTAATGCATGCTCAACTTGCATTAGTGCCAAAACAAACAAACAAAACAAAAGATTCTCTAAATTGCAGGACATTATCGCGCACTTTGCTATTTAGATCAGTGCATTCTGTCCTCTTGCCATTTATTACAAAATTTTACGATTGGACCTCTTATACACAATGCCTAATGTGTAGGCATTGTTAAGAGCTACATACATATCTCAATTGACTGCAATTTACATATGCACATGCACATGTAGTAAGTATGTAAGGCGTCAAAGATTATGATGGCTAGAGGAACGCACTTAATTACCAGTCATAAAACTCGTTTTAATTGTATCTAGACAAAAACGCTAATTGCAAAATTTAAAATTATACTCGCAAATGACAATGGAAATAACACCAAAGCAGCTCTCGAAGCTACACACGTGCTTGATGTTTTGCGCGCGTAAATTCATTCTGCACCATAGCAACACGTGCAGGAAGTGTGTCCGCGGGTTTTATCCTCCGAATAAAATTCTTAATTTTATATTTATATCTTAAAAGTAAAATTGCAACTCCACGGAAAAAAAAACAAAACACTAGTGTGGTGCGCAGCTTTTCATTCGCTCCTGCTTCCTGTGCATCATGCATTTAACGCACAATCCAATAATTTAATTTTTTTTAGGATTTTTGTGTTCACAATTCGGTTCTTTTCGAGAAAAAGGAACACACAAAAACAACAACAATACTGAAGAACACTTGAATTGCTGCTAAAGCATAGCATAGCATGGCATGGCATAATTTGTTGTCACTTTGTTGGAATAGGCTTTATTTTTATTTAACCCAAGAGGAAGGGTAATAAATTAAAGAGAGAAAAAAACATGAGAAGAAAAAAACTAGAAAAAGTGATAAAAATGAACGGGGAAACTGCAACGCATTTCATGGATTTTGTTATACCCTGTGCTTCTAAGTATGCACATTCCTGCCTGTAACCAAACACGAATGTTCCTCATCTTATATTTGAAGAATTGCAGCTGCAAAAAAAGCTGTATGATCTGTGGCAGCTCCAAGAGGTCGACACAATCTTCACCGCACAAATATCCCGAAATCTCTCCTTGACTCCAACAGCAAGTGCCGAAGACTTGTGGCAACGCTGCCAACATGCAGTCAGAAACGTCACAACTGCTGTGCTGGGTTTCACCCGACCACCATCAAGAAACGCTAATCAAGACGCATTCAAAACGGCGCTGTAAAAAAGGATGAGGACTGCTCGTGAGCTCGGGAAGAAGAAAAGAGACGGGAAGAACATCGACTTCTCCAAAAAAGATATTGAGAGAGTATACTCCAGAAACAATGTACGGAAGCTTCCCAAAAGGTAAAAGGAACATGTCAAGCTAACAAAACCCGTAGAGAAGCCTGTAGAGATGAAGAAGGAAACCTTGTACTAGAGTCACAGACGGTGCTGAGAATATGAAAAAACCTGTGGACTATAACGGCTACGAAGACCAACATACCGCTGTCAGGCAGAACGAGCCATAGACGATAATAGCCAAAACTTCCGTCCACCTGACCAAAATTAAGTGAGGATAGCAATATCCAAGCTTAAATCCAACAGAGCTGCTGGACCTGATGGCCTTATGGCAAAGTGGTTCAAGACAAGGAAAGAGACCCCCTCAACTGCGCCAATGACAGTTGAGGCACATTACATATTGTGTGGATGTCTGAAACCCTTTGTCACAAACTAAGTGGCACCTATCAGTATGCTTTCGGCAGATCCTGGAAAACCCAAGAAGTAAAAATCAATACCACCATCTTTTATTGATCTTAAGGCCGCATATGACAGCATTTACATATAAAGACGAGCTGTAGAGAGCCATGTCTAGTTTTAGCATCCCTGCCAAACTCGACCGCCTGTGCGGGATAACGATTAAGAACGTTCGTTGCTCCATTAAGGTCGGTAATGACTTCACTGAGACCTGCGACGTCAAAAAAGGATTTGAAGAAGGTGATGTACTGTTCTCTGACTTCTTTAATATCATACCTGAAAGAATTATGTGAAAGCAAACACCGGAGACACAATGTCCCAAAAGTCTGTGCAACTATAGCATGCACCGACGATATTGCATTTATTGGCATAACACAGCGGTCTATAGTGGTGCAATCGTTGGCATCGAAAAACAAAGCTGCCAAAATGCGTTTAGTAGTAGATGAGTGCAAAATCCGTTGTCAACAAGAAGGGATACAGAACTCCAGCGAATTGGACAAAACGTCACAGTTCATAACTTAAAGGTAGTAAGGGACTTCGTCTACCTTGGCTCTGCTATAAAATTTGAAAACAACATCTCAGGAGAAATTAAAAGAAGAACAGCACGTGCCAACAACTGTTTCTTTGGGCTGAGAAGGCAATTTAGTAGTACCTAAGTACCTATCCCGAACAACTAGGGAGACTCTATATAAGACCTTAATCATTCCAGTCTTACTTTATGGTGCTGAAACATGGACTCTGTCGAAAGAGTGAAGATATCCCCGATCGTTTGGAGAAAAAAATCCTTCGTAAGATATTCGGTCCCGTTTGCTGGGCCGGGCTTTGGAGAAGGAGATTCAACGATGAAATATCCGAGTGACATTTACCCAGTCAAACAACGCACATCACCCGCGAGGAATTCCCTTGAAGGAGTCAGGGTAAAATCCTGAAAAAAGAAAAAAGAATAGGTATGCTACTTAGGTGACAGAGGCTTGGGCAATATAATAGAAAGTCAGTAGTATCCTCATGGACTTCCTCATCACCGCAGCTTCCACAGAGATTTTCATTGGTTAATCGTAATTTAATCATTATGCTACCTTAGAGTGTTATGCCCATTGGTCACACCTATAAGGGTTTACATATATGTAGGTATTTTTGTATTTTTTTGCAAGTCTGGGGGTCCTTTCTTTATTCAATAGAGGTCACAGATTTTTTGTTATACATAGCACATGTATTTTCCGCGCAAAGACTTTTTTTTTTGTACATTGTGAAGCTTTCTTATGTCAGTTTTTGCTCTCGGACGTTTGTCAGACATTTACGAAAAGTGGGACCGTAAAAAAACTCTTTAGGGTTTCTGGGATTCGAAACTCAAACCTCTCGCTCAGTAGACCAACTCGCTAACCACTGAGCCACGGCACCCATCCCATCCCATCCCAAGTTCATCTTACTTTCCTTTAGCTGAACTTTATTTTTCGTTTGGTGACTAAGTGAAAGAAATTTTCACTCAGTCCGAGACTCGCCTAGTCTGTTCATAGCCCTCTCATTCCCCGACACACATACATACATATGTACATATGTATCTTCATGAGCAGCAGAGTGTTACCTTGAGCAGCTTTCCAAAACACCTCGAGCCTTGCAAGAGGTCCAGCAAAGGCCATGATACTAAAAATCCAATAAAAATCTCGCAAAAGGACTGTTTTACAGTTGGAAACATCTAAACGACTGACAATGAGCGAATGAATCTTTGAAATTAAGTGAGCAAAAAATATAAATTTGGACAACTTCGATGTGAAGCTACGAACTTTTCAGTCTCTACATATCCTATGGTAGGGTAAAAAAATCCTCATGCTCTTCGTTTAAAATGCCCAAACAATCCAAACACACCATACGAAAATGGAGTAAACGATTTCATGTCTCGTACGCGTACCACTGGATGTGTTTACGGGTATGTATTCCGAAGACATTTGCAAGACAAAACCTCAATGATATCGGCCACACTAGAAACTCTTACTTCCTTCGGTTTTATTCGCCTTCTTTTATTCCTTTTTTTTACCGTTTGTCATCTGGTCCGATACGAAATTATTATGATAGGCTGCAGGAGGTGAGTTTTTATAGAGAATGACATGGCAGCACTTTAAAAATGTATTTTTATAAAAATACGATCGAGTGTTTTTTTTCATTATTTTTATTTCGAATTTTTTTTTCCTTTGATTTACTTATCATGGATTTCCAATTGGGTGTGCAGTGACTGGAGGACGAGCACCGCTTGTGACAAGTCGTTCTATACATAGAAATGAGTTTGTTTGCACAAATTTAATGTAATTTATAGCGAGCACGGATGGTTCTCCTTTCGTTTAAACAGATTGTTTCTTCCAAGCAATTGAGGATGCACTTTCAGTGATGTATGAGTATATGGTTCTCTTTTCTGTGGTAAATTAAAGTTAATGGAGGTTGAAAATTGATTTCAAAATTCTTGTTTAGAAATGCTTCATAATTTTCGATAATGGTTTATGGTGAACTTGCTTGTGGACAAAAGGCACAGTATGTAGTTCTTTTCGTATTTACATCCGGAAAAGGCAGTGTTTGGAAGCAGACGTAAGAATCCACTGAGGACAACTATGATGATCGTGGAAATGAAGGCTCCATCCTTGAACTACGTCAAATCCACTTAGGACCCTGTGTGTTGCTAGACACTGGAGCTGTATAATTGAAGTTCTTACCTCAGCCCTTAATAATGCAAGAAAAAGCCACATTGGTGGATTGCGGAATTATGTTCTCTTAGAAACAGTTGTAGAAAACTCTTCAACAATGCAAAAAGCACGAGAGGTGGGATTGACTGGGATTCATTGTACAAATATCCAACTCCTTAAATATGATAACACAGAACAAATGTTGTTAAACGATACTTATGTAGCTTCAAACTGTACAAATTTGTGGGACCAGGCGGCATAATACCTCCCGAATTACAAAAACATCCGACCAAGCACTGTTGGCGCTGGAGACAATCTAAAAAGGTTGTCTGGATCTGGTCTATATTCCAAAATATAGAGGGAAGTTAAAGCAGTTTTATAACTTGGTAAATATTCCCACACAAATTCAAAAGATTTCGGATCCATTAGTCATCACCATTTCTTCAAAGAATACTAGAATAACAGATTGATATCCATTAACGCAACAATGTTGATACAAAACTTCTGTCAGCGGCTCAACATGCATATGTATTGCAAATGTAAATCAGTGGATACTGGGTTATATTCTCTAGTATGCCATATCGAACATTCCCTATTTCATAAGAAGTACCATACTTTAGAACGCGCTTTTAACAATGACATTAAATCGATTACAGCTGCACTGTCGGACCTGAAAGTTGACAGTTCAGTTTGCGAATTGGTTAATCTGGTAGGATTATTATCAGACGTCTATTAGAAGCATTGTAAGTAAGGGCACTCCACAAAATGGTGTCATATCCCCTATTCCTTAGAATTGGAGGCGTAACGAACTATTGATAATCCTGAAAGGTGAAGTATGCATGGTCATCGCTTATTCAGATGACGCTTTAGGAGTCTCGGAAAGCATCTTAATACGCTAAAATACCTCTTACAAAATGGTTTAAGTAAACTAACTACAATAGATGGGCAATCGGTGCGGTCTAGGTGTGAATCCCCAAATGCATTGGTACCCTTTACGAGGAAATAGAATTTTTAGTTCCCCGAGTCGCCTTCTATCAATGGTACAACCTTTACTTTCTCTGACAAAACAAAATATTTGGCTCTGGAAACCTAACATTCAAGAAAAAGTCAACATAGCTAAAGAAACAGGTTTTTCTTACAGAATGCTAGCGGAAATAGATGGGTCTTACAACCTCGTATAATTTAGTGGCCCTACATCTGCTAATAAGACCGATACGAACATGTGGGGCGATTGTCTAATGAACAGCCTTAGAGAAAGCCATAAACTGCGATTATCTAAGTAAAGTTCAATGTTTACCTTGCTTGTGCATAAGCGGAACACTTGGTTCAACTCCCCCTGAAGCGCTGGATATTGTCTTTCCCTTGACACCCCTCGACATCTTTGGCTGACAAATGGCAGCGAGTGCAGCCGTTCGCCTTGAGGCAAACTCACGGTGGCTTAGGAAATATTTTGGCCAAGCATCCATTCCGAAAACACGGACTACATCATTCCCCATTCAAGCTGTGATAAAAACTAACAAGTCACCATTCCTACCACATCATTCTGCGAGGAAGATGTACATCAAGAGTCGATTCATTTCCACACAGACGAGGTTCATGAACGTGTTTTCTCTAATAGACTTAATCTTAAGCCCTCTTTCCGTCTTATAATTATTGGGTGACGGGGCATAGTTACATTCCGAGGAATTATATGACTGACGAACTCGTCAGTTATGGAAGAACTATACCAATTCCTGCAGAAAAAAATACATTAAGTATACCAACCGCTACTTGCAAACTTAAACTTAAGCTGGGTGCAACATGTCTGGCGACATCAGAAGCTCAAATGGGCTTTATAAGTAGGCAGGAAAACTTCTCCATGATCCATATGGTATCACAATGGACTTTCCTTCCACTCCCACCTAACCGAACCCATATCTTTGAAAAAAAAAATTACCTTAATGAGAAGAAACGATTTTTGGCTAACCATCTGCTTTAAGAATTAACTTTTCCATTTAAGCATTCCACAAATTTCAAAATAAGGGAATTGATGTCAGTCTTGCACCCGGTAGGAGTAAGGGATATAATTCATATGCTAGGGGCTATCATTGATGTCTCAAAAAAAGGGTAAAAGGAGGTATGAAAGCTTCATCGTCTTCCTAACGTCCGAAACAGGCATAGGGCCGATATCGAAATGGAACGCGACTTTCGGTTGTTCACATTCGCCTTCGTACTGCATCCGTTAGTAGCCCTCATATCAACATGCTTACCATACCCAGATATAATACGGACATACTTTGGGATACTGCATTGCCCCAACAATCAGCTCCGAGGCACAGAGGTTTATACATAAGAAAGAAACTACCGGCAGACACCTGGAAAAGGATCAAAGAGCGCATTTTATTCAAATATTGGATTGTAGTAGCCTATACAGTACAGAGAACGACGATGACATTGTACCTTAACAGCTGTTTTATGCTGACGATGTTTGCCAGCCTTCACATAGAGCTATGGACGTACGCGAAATGGTCCACAATCTAAAAGGCGAGGCAAACAGAGTTGGGTTGAAGATAAATGAAAACAGGCGGGCAAAAATCATAGTCCTCGTGGGCGCCTGCTGAAAATGGCTAATCAAAGGTTGCCAGATTAGTGTCAGCTAAGACGCATGTCTCAATTGTGCGCAGTGGTCATTGAGAATTAGGTAAGAACAGATACCCAACTCCCTGGTGGTGTGCGCTTTACAACCGTGCTGAGGGATGGAAGACTGGGGGTTAAGCCAGTCCTTACGAGCTCCTGTGAGCGCCCTGGCAAGGCTTACAGTAACTAGTGCCTTGTCAGCGAAAATGCTTATATCCTTGGCAGATATTGCACTACATTTCGACCAGAACATGACTTGATCGTTCCTTAATCGTTCATGGATACCACTTGAAAACGTTACCAGAATCTGGGATGTGGAAAGAGATGCTCAGATTTAGCTTTCCAGAACATACAACATCGCACCCCACTTTCGGTCTTGGAGCCGTCCGTGTTCAAATGAACTGAACTGCCTAACATCGTTATCCCAACCACTGAGAGCAGAGATGCTCGTTGGGAGATTACAGTCAAATTACATTTTCGACAAAGTGTAGTCAATGTATTCAGTGGTAAAATTTAATAGATCGAATATCAAAGACTGGCCAGTATTTTAGCTGGACCACTGCTAGGAGGCTTTAGACGAATAGACGCATCGCAGCCATCTGCCTGGCAGATATATACAATGGCAGCAGAAGAAACATAATGTCCAATGCCGTAGAAGGAGCAGTTCTAAGTGCATCGCTGATGCTTTACTTTCAATTTTAAGATACACGTCTTTGCTCTATCAAGAGCTGGCCACCAAACGATCACGCTATACAGGCATGTACAGACACGTACAGCTCCTATCTAGACCCTTTTTACAAAAATAGAGAGTTGCTTTAGCTTCCAAGTTTAATTTCAGATCCAAATAAGACTAGTGGTAGTAATCATAAGAGAGTTTATGAAGGGAACTGCATTTTCTTATGAAGAAAACCATGGAAACTGATATGATGAGTAGCAAGAGAACATATTGGAGGATTTGCCTGAGCGTATCTGAGTGTTTACCTGAGACTACAATACTTTAAGTTTAAATGGGTGCCCTTGTTGACAGGATTGTCAACGGCAAACTGCCAAGAGCACGTCTTCTTTTAGTGGCCAGCGCTGGGCAGTCACAAAGGAGGTGACGAACGGATCCTATTTCCTCTTCATCCCCGCAGCTGCTACAGTAGTCGTTGTGCGGCAATCCTAGCCGCACTGCGTGATTACCTATCACACAGTGTCGTGTCATGACGCCAAAAGCTATTCGGAAATCCCTTCGACTTAGTTCCATAATATTGATAGATTTCTTTTTGTCGTAGACTGGATATAATGATTGGGCTGTTGCGCATGTATCTAATCGGTACCAGCGTTTATTGGCCTCCTCATTGGCCTCGATGTCTATCTCCCTTTCCAGTGTACTGAGCGGTATACTGGCCTCAGAGAGGGTCCGTGAGGAGTTCATAAGCGACCCTTCTCTGGCTAGTTCGTCCGCTTTTTCGTTACCGGAGATACCCAACACAGGGTCACTGCATTGGCAGCTGAGATGTCATCTAGTCGCTTCTTACAGATTTTAACGGGCTTGGATCTTATCGATGTGGACTTCAACGCCTTAATGGCTGCTTGACTGTCGACATAGATGCTGATTATTTTTTCTGAAATAATCATGTCCGCAGCTTGTTTTATTGCAGCAACTTCAGCTTGGAAATCACTGCACCTGTCCTTAAGTCTAAACGAGCGAAATGTGTTTCGAGACTCACAGAATACACGGCCAGTTCATTCTCGAAATGGATCCTGCCTTCATTCCATTCCTTCCTGCTAGGACTTCTAATAGAGAACCTCCGGTTGGGGTTTGGTAGTGGGATGATGTAGTTTGTTTCCATCCGGATTCTCGATGCATTCCATCTATTTAGAAATGAGGCATGACCGTAAGGTTTACTGACTGACTGACTGACTGACTTCCCTTAGTCTTAGTGCAGTTTTATCTGCCGAGTTTGCACAGTATATTTCAAGTGGAAGCAGATTCAGTATTGTTTTCAGAGCTGCTGTTGGTGTTGATTTCATCGATCTCGTCACCCCCAGACAGCCTGCCCGTTGAATCTTAGTAACGCTTTCAAGTTGGTATTTCTTCTCGAGCGTTTTCCACCAGACTACCGAACCGTAGGATAAGATGGGTCTTACTACTGCTATATACCACTTTAGGCTTGAATCCACAAAGGTGCCACAAAGGTCTTCTTGATTCGATTGTCAATGTTGGCTTTCCAATTTAGTTTGAAATACAATATTACGCCGGGATATTTAGCAGTTTTCTGAGGTATCAGATCGATACCGTTCAGACGAGGGTATTTGTATTCTGGTATCGATCTTTTCCTCGTCAAAAGTACTTTCGTCGGGTTCACTTCCAGCCCCCTGTCTTGGCGCAACAGACCGTATGAGGTCCAGGGCCTAGCTTCTCGCGACCATTCGTGTTGTGCGTGTTATATTTTTCACACAAATGGAAGGGACCTATAGTTTAGAGCCATACCCGAAAGGCAAATTGAGAAGCTTTCTCTTGACAGTTATTACTCTCGGACGTTGTTCAGACATTCGCGAGAAGTGGGACCGTGAAAAACTTATTGGTGTTCTCTGGGATTCGAACCGCGAACCTCACGCTCAGCGATCCAACGCATTAACCACTTGAGCCACGGCGCCCACCGTTCGCTGAATACAAGAAGGAATTTACCTGATACCAAGATGGCAACATCATCGGCGTAGGCCGCTACGTTGAAGCCATTCCTTTCTAGTATATGCTTAACATCTCATCCACTTTTGTGGAGACTACAATAGTAATGTCATCTGCACAGGCAATCACTTTGCATCCTTTCCCTTTTAGGTCTACTCGTAGCGCAATGACTACCGCATTCCAGAGAATAGGAAGACGAGACACAACTGGCAAACCTTGTATACATCATCCAACTGTGTACTAATAATCGTAACTGGAAACAATTGATTGACCAATACCCCGACCGATGTATCCACTTTCGGACTTTCAAGTGCGCCTGTGTTTAGTTCTGAGTTGTCATTAGTAAAAGCTCTCTCAATGTCAAGGAAGGCAACCATGGTGTATTCCTTAATGCATAGTGATTGTAAGACCGTCTCAACCGACCTGCCTTTGTTGAACGCATTTTGGGACTCAGAGATCATAGTTGGATTGATTCGCAGATGATACCAGTCAGCAACAGAAATTAACTAAAAAAATTAGAGTAACTTCTAATGAAACCCTTTTCCTGAAAACCACAGAAATGTTTTGCTGAGTAAATATCGGTAAAACACTCGTAGGGGCGCACTTCCACTTAATATCCTTAGAAACTCATGCGCGTTGCAGGTTTTCTAAAGAATCAGTTGTGGGGTACACTCCTAAATGATTTTGCACTGACGTACTTCTATTTGCAGTTCCAGAATTCTGTTTACGTTTTTTTCATCAAATCGTGTCCCCGACGAATGTAAGATACTATAAGTACATCAGTTTAAACTCTCAATTTAAAATTTTACAAATTTACGTCACCTTGTCATGTTAACCACGCTTTGGTCTGAATATAATTATCCTTCAAAGTAAGTCAGTGGAAAGTATTAAGTTATCACCCAAGTGAGTGGGAATTAATAAATTAAAGCCCTATTGCTCAGCAGCAAATTGAAATTTCATTCAAGACGAGACTTCCCTGCTCGAATCTGCATGCATCCGTGGTTTTGCGGTAAAATGCAGTGCACAAGATGAAATTGAATTTAAATTGCATTCCGTGATATATGTACGAGGACTTTGAGTACATTCATTGCTTCGTGATTTGCCGCGAAACAATTAGTGGTTGTTTCAAAGAAGCCAATTATGTATATGAGTAGAGTCAATTATGGGGACTTTATATGTACATGCATCATGCTTTGTGGCCAGTAGAGTCCTTTAGCTTAGCTACGCACCGTTTTGCATTAACCTATAAAATGTCCTTGTAATTGAGAATTGCTTCAGTATTATATTATTTTACAGTGATAACGTTTTATAGTTGCATGTGTACCTATAATTCTTTAAGCCTGGTAGTTTGGAAAAAAGCGAATCTTCAAAAAAAATGAAATACAAATACTAGGTATATTTAATAGACGAATTGAGAATCTTTCTAATGACAGGTATTGCACTCAAACGTTTGTCAGACATTCGCGAGAGGTGGGATATTGTTGGTTTTTTATGAGACTTAAATGTCTCATGTAAACTTAGTACCATGCCAACGCACAGTTTCCGAATAAGAACTTTTATTTTACATAATTTAGGTGAACGAGATCATAACGAGTGGCACGAAGTACACTTAGACCAAAAGTGGGTTTATATGGTTGCCACTAAAGAAGTCTGTACTAACGTCTCGGTTAGTTCACATCGCCTACTCCTAAAAGCATTCCTAAAATTAAGGAGTGAAGTATATGTGCACAGGACATGGGGTACAGTCACCTCCTATTTCTCATATCTGCGGCGTCCGCGGAAGTTTTGAATACATAGTCTGTAAACAGGGAAAGAACTATGAACAATCTATCCAGATACATCGTGCCTGAATCCAAGTATCATAGCAGGCAACATTGATGCATGGACTGTAGAATGGGGCAACAACCGAACCAGTCAACGTGAAAATGTACTACTAAATGCGGTTTCCAACCTTGATGTAGTATTGCGCAAATACGGGCAGGCAAAATACATCCAAAAAAAGGGGGCGTGGATCTATAATAGGTGTACAGAACATCTGATTATTTGCAAAAGTACCACATGTGCTGCAGCAATCTGTAGAAAAAGCTTTCATTGAAATTGCAGACCTTACTTTACTGCGTTAAGCCTCCGTCCTTGATGTCCATTCGTTGTACATGTCCTCGACATCTCAAACGTCCACGTTTTCATCTAGGTCGATGTCAATTTTTTCTACCAAAGTCCGATAAAACAAAGGGAACCAAATTTTTCGCATCAAAATCATCGTTAGTAAAGGAGAGCAAGCTTAACACATAACACGTCCGCATTTCATGGGTACCGGTATATGCAGATGTAAAAAGAATTGAGAGAGCGGACGAACTGAGAAGGACCCGGCACAAGAGAGCGAACCACAGAGAACGGCATAGGAGTAATTGAAACAGTCATCAACGAAATAACAGACCGGGAATACAAATTGTTCACGGTAATAACTGTCATGAGAAAACTACTTAATTTAAAAAAAAAAAGCATTTCGGATACTACTCCAAGCTGTAGGTTCCTTCCACTTGTGCGAAAAAATATAACACGCACAACAAGAATGGTCCCGAGAGGTTAGGCCTTGGTCCACATAAGTCTGTTGCGCCAAATACCCCTAATCCTAGTTTTATTCCAATAAAACAGATGGGAAAGTGAACATCCGCATGAAAGACGCCTTCACGAGCGAAGAGGGAAACATCGTAGCAAATAAACAGTCAGTTAATCAGGCCGAGCTCATTGGACTTCCCGCCGTCCTCTTCAAAGCTTGTGAAAAAGGCTTGATAGTGTGCATACACAAACTTATCTCTAGAGACTGGTAGGACGAATGTAGACCTGATGAATGGAATGTCAGATTGCCAGAGAATAAAGAAAAGAGACCTCTTGAACTGTGCCAACCACAGAGACATACATAAGTCTCCTAAAGAGAACATAAAAGGTCTTCTCCTTTTCGTGCGAAAGTCTAAAACTATTCGTCAACAACTTGTTGGTCCATACCTTTAGTGGTGCGTGCAAGTGGAGAAGGACTTTATTGAACTAGAGAGGAAAATAGAGAGATTGAGTACAAAATCAAAACTGATGCCCAGGTCTCCTAGTTGACGTTTTCAATACTACGTCAAGCCGGAGAATTCCAAGTGTCAGGACTGCAACAGTTTCCAGTTGATTCGATTGATTCAAATCTGTACATTCTTCTAACTGTGACCATTTTCCTGGCCCTAAATTTTGGGTTTAGGAGAATAAATTCTGAACATAAGCTCTCTGTCAACTTTTGGAGACGACAGTTAACCAGGATCCACAGTTTACCGAATTTCGGCGAGTATGATAACATCCTGTCCTGCTGACTTAAATGGTTTGAAGCTAAGTATTGCCCAAAGAATTTTACTCCTGCTAATAAGATAAATCGAGCTTTTGATATTGATCCGATTCAGCACTGGAGGTGTCCCAGGAGCTGTCAGTTCCTCCATTTATCACCATTGGATTACTTTGTGTAAGGTGTCATGGGATATAAAATTAACAAACGTTAGGGATAGCAAGTGATAGCCAACATCAGCAAAGATCATTTAATTCAGACTTAAAAAGAATTAAAAATTTAACAAGAATTAAAGCTGTTAACGATACTGAAGGTGGTTTAGTTGAATAAATTTGTCTTTTTATTTATGCACTCAAAAGGTGAAATGCTTTATGGATACTCGGTTGCCTCTGCATGTCTAGGTGGTGAAAACTCTTTGTGCTCTTCTGTGTGCAGAGTTTGTCCTTCCAATGCACGTAGTGTTGTGTACAACTATCTGTAAAGTCACGCGCTCAACTTTCTTGCACCTAATTAGGACAATATCCGTTTTATGATCAACTAATTCCATACCTGATGAGCGAAGCCATCACGTCTTTGATGCTGTTATTGCAGGGTTGCGTCACTTTCGCTAGTGTTTTATCCGCTACCACCACCCCTGCATCCTTAGCAGATCCGATTATGTCCACTCCTATTGGTCTTTATATACGTAGTACTCCATCGTACATAATTCCCACAAAGTTGGACCCCGCAATTGTCTCCTTCGGTGTACTAGTCAAGTCTGCCGCGAATTGTTTTTTCCATTACTTTGACCACTGTGTTTAGCGGGTCAGATTAATACTAGAATTTGTCTTTTATTCCGAAAGGAACTTTTATTTTTCCAGGCTCCTTGTATAGAAGTTCTCAAACGCCCGGTCTTGAGGTTTAATGACTTCCTTAAGGACGGAGTTTGGGATACGGTCCATACCGAGAGCCGTATTGCTCTTTATTGTGCTCGCTGCTTCCACGACTTCTGCAGTTGTAAACGCTAGCCCACGGCTTCTGTTACAGGTATTCTCTTAACGATTGAAAGTGCGAGTTCTTTTCTATTTCCTTGGAGTCTTCTCCTTGCTTTTGCTTTGCTCGCTGCTAGCGCCTTCAATTTTGGGACGGTCTGCTCACAACTTAGCGGAGCAATAGTTCCAGCAGTACACCGGTGTTTTCCCATCTTATTTGCCTTTGAGTGGCATGGATGCAACGCATCCTTGGTTTTTTTTGAACGCGGACTACTAGCATGTATGACCCGCAAATTTGAATAATCATTGACAACTATTCTCGCAGTGAAATTGTCGTTAGATGTTACATTGCAAGAGTTAGCTAGCTCTTAAAGCAGAACTTCGTTACTCGTTCTGTTTAGGCTCATGCATCGTATTGCGTTGTCTTCCCTCTTATCACTGCTTCATCAAATAATTACCACTATGTCACTGATGGTGTTCCAATTATCTTCTGACCTGGTCATGTACTTAATTATGTTTTCAGGAGTTGAAATTTCGTGCAGTCTCTGCGCCAGTTGATGTTATTCTGCTTCATTCAGCAGAAATTGGAGGGATGTTTGGTATATTCAACGGTCATTTTGGACAATCTGGGTTGTCGTTGTGTCCATAACTATGAAGATATGACCTAAAGCATCCGTGTCCCCTAATAATCTCTGTCAGGTAGAAATTAAAATCTGCATGCTTTCTATTGATCCACACTTCGATGGTGAGTATAACTTTATGCGTCGAGCGTCTTTCTTCAAAACACGCCCATCTCTGTCTCAGTTTTTCGTGGTGGAGTCTGCCTATCGATTGGCGTTTTCGTTAATGCCTAATGGAAAGATACTTCTCTCGCGCTTCTTGTGGTAGTAGGTCGATTGACCACAACTAGCACTGCTTCATAGGACAGCTTTCGTAAAGATCTACTTATCATCAGAGTATCTTTAATTCTGGTTTGAAAACCTCGACGGTACCCGTTATAGACTGCACGACTTTTCTTCTGCTTATACGTTCTACTGCCTTCTTTTCCTCTTGATGACCCATACTTGTTAGTCAGTTTCGAAACGATCTTATAGCTTCCTTGCAGTCGTCCTCCATTTCTTCTAAGAGTTTTGCTATTACAACGGTGGCTATGTCGTCAGCAAAATCAATTATATATGAACATGATCGTAAATAAAGTTCAACAGTGGTAGACCCAATACAGAGCCTTTGGGAAAGTCACCTGCCAGTATGTAGCGCTTTGTTCCATTGTCGGTGACATAAAACAGTACTCTAATGCGAAAATCGTCAATTAGTATCTTTTGAAGCACTAAGTAAATATCTTTTGGAGATATTCCGGCACTCTATTGGTGGTAAGTGATTGCACGATAGTTCACATCTGCATATTTAATGTCTAACGTGACGATAGTGCAGTACTTGTGACTTTACGACCATAAGCCCATGTACACAATTATTCTAGATAGATTGACGGTTGTTCGCTTTATCTGTTATCAATTAATTCTTAGAAAAAACACAAACCCACCGAGTTATACTGTATAACATACAGTTGTGGCCAATGAAATAGAGCCACCATCAACTACTTCAAAAATTGCTCTAGAAAAATTATTTAAATTAAAGAAACAACATAAGCAAAATAATTTTCATGTATTTTGGTTTGTAAAGAACAGAAATAAATTCAAAAATCTCATTTAAATACGGACCTGCAAATAAAAAAAAAATAAAAATCTTAGTTAAGAGGACGATTTGAGTGGTCAATAAAATAGAGCCAGTATACTTTTTATGAGAAAAAATAAAACAAATTAAAGAAGATTTCTTGAATTTTTCTATGTTTCAGAATGCTATTAATTTCCATGTTGAATGGCCATTATTTAGCAAGACAGCAATATAGCGTCTTGACATGGAGTCAACAAGAAGTTGACGTTGCCGGGGTATTGCATACGACCATTCGTATTGAACAACTTTTCAAAGCTAGGCCAAATTTTTTACTTAATGCATAGACAATCTCTTCTTAAGGTCTTCCCACATATTGTCTGTCAGATTTAAATCCGGAGATTGAGCAGGCCACAGCAAAGCACTTAAATTTCTAACTTGCCTTTCAGGAGGTATGCTTATGATCATTGTCCTGTTAAAAAAATCCATCATAAGGGCGTGTTTTCTTCGGCATATGGCAGCAAAACGTTCTCGAGGATGTAAACATATTCATGTTGGAGCATATTTTGCTTTATTCAGTACTAGCTGATCCGTGCTCGCCTTGCTTCGCCCCCTTCCAGTTTTAAGACAGAAACGTATTCAGCTTCTGAATCCCCCATGAACTAGATTTGTAGGAATTTGGGATTAGCGTTACTGTCAGGCATTAAAGTTCCGATAAGGTGGTAAACTTGACCCTAAATCTTAAAAATGGGAATAAAGTTGCCTTCTGTTATGCGTTTATCACCAAAGGAGGTCATTTGAAAGGCTGAGTTAAACTTTCTGGGACTCTCTAAAAAAGTTTTTGACTAAAGATGATCACCCAGTAGAATGCTCTTTGGTGGTTCCCGCGGCGCACCTACAGATTTTTCTGAACATGTACTTTTCCGCTTGAACAACACAATCCAGCAGATTCTTTTGCCCACTTTTGTGCACCACAAAAGCTACAAACCTCAGACATTGTACCTACATGCGACTCCTTTTGATATGAAATGAAACGTTCATATTGAAAATATGAATTTTTCTTTGGGCTCCACGGTCGGACAACATTTTCACCGATAACAATAAACCGTTCACTAACAGAACCAAGTCTAATAACAGTGGAACTTTGCACATTTCTCAGCCGAGACATTCGCCTAGTTTTTGTTTCTTTACCCCTGAGCCCAATATCAGGGTTAGAATATCTCTTACTAATTTTAGTTGACGCATTTGTTGAAATACATACCAACTGATTTGGTTAAACTGAATACAATACTGAAAATCAAACTCAATTATAACATCCCCAGTGGGAATCGCTACCACAGCACAACATGCACACAACCTATCCAGTATGCATGTATAACAGAAAAATAAGGATAAGGAAACACACATCCTTCTATCGGCAGCCACTCGCCTCTGCTCATAAATTTAGCGAAAGGAGAATAAAGAACAAAAAATGATTATCACCACTGAGACATGGTTGGGAGACATGATCAACGAAATATTAATCAAATTCTGAATTTTACAAAGGATACTTTTTAATATTGCTCAGGTTCTAGATGACGTAGAATCATGACTTTGGACTTGAAATTTGCGTCTTTAAAAACTCTAAACGACCAAATTAATTTGATTAAAATCGACAAAAGCAAAGTTTATGTTATTTGTGTTTCTAAGTTATTTTGTCTCTTTTTGTGGTCTCCCAAGCACAAAACTGTATAAGTAGCTTTATCTTAACTTAGTCCATGCCATTTCGTAATCAATAAAAAAAAATCACTAAAATCGGTTCAGCCGTTTTCTTACAAACACCGGACAAAGAAATATCAACTTCATTTTATAATAGTAGTTGATACATATGTACATATGTAACTACAGACTGAACACGCATAAACACGAACGCCGCTTGTGCACCGATAGTGGCAATGGTCTCCACTGATCGTATTCGCAATACAATGCAATTATGTTTTATGTTATAATAATGTTATAACTTTTCTCTAAGACAACGTACAGAGATAATATATATACCAATGGATTTGTTAATGAAAGTTCTACATAGATATGTAAATTAAATTTAGTTCTGTTTGGTGAGAGTTAAGAAAAATTGAGATAAACCACCGAAAAAATTTTATATTTAATTTAATACTTCTTTTGTTTATTTAAAAGGTTTTTGTTAAAAGAAACTTAAAATGTGGTATAGAAAAAACTCCGCAGAAGAATTCTGAATCTACAGGAGAAAACTGCACTCAAATCCGTTAGGTAGATTCGGAAATTTCGTGGCAGATACATATATGCATCGAATCTGATTTGCCTTTTATAGAAGTAAGTGATGATATCGGACCACTTCCATGCCATGAAAAACATACCCACAAGTTAATGTTTGCGTGTCCATGTTTTAAGGCTTTTCTTGACATACTTTTTAGTATTTGGTGGTCGAGGTACCAATCTTTTGCCATGATTACCGAATAAATTTATTTTTTCTTTTATAACTCCAAAGTATATTTCTCCATTTTGTCCGAATTTGCTCCATTTTCCGCGCCTGTCCAGTCTTAATGCCTTGTAGCGAAATTCAAGCGGCTCTGTATTATTTCGTTCACTAAGGAGGGGAAATTTTCTAGCAACCCTGACTTTCAGATTACAGTCTTATAATCGTCGTCGAAGATTTTGGGTAGTTATTACCAACTTTAAATCCATTTTAATGTCTCGATAAATGGATCTGATTTAGCAGTACGAACAATCGTTCTGCTTTTGACCCGATTTTCTTGGGTTTTTTGTGGGTTGAATATGTTTTCCACCATTTTCCGGGACCATTCAAGTGCTTTTACAATCTGCCTTTGAGATTTCCCATCCTGGACTCCACATTGGACTCCGGAACCCGTATTAAAGGTTAAAGTGAAATTCAATGACAAAACTTTTTTAGCGAAGTAAAAGCTAATGTTACCCGTCATATTAATCTGAAACAATAAATTAATTCAAACGTCTTTTGTGTGTTCAAATCAACTTCAATAAACAGTGACTCTATTTCATTGACCAGCTTAAAATGACACTTTAACTCACAAATGGTATTGTTTGCAAGAAACTGAACAAATTTAACGGTTCTTTTCAGTCCTTGCAACAATAAACCATGTCAGCAATTTAAAAGATAGATTATTAAATAGAAAAATATTTAAGAACAAGCTCCTTTTCTTAGACGGGGTTGGTGCAGGTGTTTTCTCTGACAGGCTTAACCTTCGAATTAATGGCGATCAAAGAAGCCCTGTCTTGGCTTAAGAAAAACGTGATATCTATTAGCGATATCTGCATCTTTTCTGATAGCCAGGCAGCAATCAAATCCCTAGAATCGATCTCTATAAACTCTTTAGTAGCCCTAGACTGCCGTTCGTCTCTTGTGGAGATGGCTGAGCAGTTCACCATTCACCTGTGTTGGGTGCCGGAGCATAGAGACATTCCAGGGAATTGTAAGGCCGATGAACTCGCCAGAATAGGAACAACTATACCCATCTTGCCGGATGAAGGCACCTTAGATATACCAATAGCTACCGCAAACTTAAGCTTAAGCTGGATGCTGTCGCGAGTACAAATCTTAGGTGTACAAATGGATCAAGATGTCTAGCGACAAAACAGATTTGGCCAAAGCTGGATCTAAAACGGTCTAAGAATTTGATTTCTCTCAATAGATTGCATATCAGCACCACAATAGGTGTCATCACTGGACACTGTCTAATAGGCAAGCATGATACAAGGCTAGGCCTCTTTTCGAACGATTTTTGTAAAAGCTGCATGGATGGAGAAGAGGAGGAAACTATTCCTCACCTTCTTTGTTTCTGCCCAGCTCTCTCCCGTAGAAGGAAACTCCACTTAGGAGCTCCCTATTATAATGATACAAGCGGCCTGATGAATATCGACATCAAGAGCCTCCTACGCTTCATAAGAAGCTCTAATTGGTTTTAAGACGAGTAGGTGGAGGGAGGCTTCTCCCATGATCCACGTGGTATCACAACGGACCTCATTGGTCTAAGTGTGCCGGCGACTCCTAGCTGGCAGCCTCTTCAACCTAACCTAACCTAAGCTCCTTTTCGCTTTAAGATGGCACTGGCTCTATTTCATTGGCCACCACTGTACATATCGCACTAATAATCCAATACTGTTGTAACTCAAAATACAAATTTCGATTGTAACTAAAGTTGATTTATCGTTCAAAACCTTCAATATTCCGCAATAAAAACGCAATCAGAAATCCCAAACCGTGACTGGAAGATCTACTACAAGTAGAGCTAATCGATCTGATTTTTATCTATTGGATTAGTCTTTCGATATTCTACTCAATTATTCAGTACGTACGTACTTATGTACCTTATGCCTAAGCGAAATGCATGCAAGTATGTACATATCCATCGTGAGTTATAGATAACTATGCACAGAAAGGAACTCACGGCTGTAATAAAGGTACTGATATCGTGTCAGCGTATCTAATGTAACTGATTAGAAAGTGTAAATTACTCATTATCATTTCGGTATAGATTCACTTTAAATAAACTGCAAAATAAAGAACAGGTAACCTTTAGTCCTTAGAAAACTGCAATTTTCATTCGAACAGACTCCCAGTTGTAGTAAATACATGCAAGTGGACGTTAATTTCACGTCAAAATGTTAAGTGAAAAACTTTTGAAAATTCGTGCGTGGATTTTGCTTGTGATTACAATTTACATATATCCGACTGTGATATTTCTAGCTACGGGTTATTTAATTTTCAAATTTATTCACAAGCCACAAAAAAGTGTCGCCGGTGAAGTTGCCCTGGTAATGATTAAGTTAAGTGATTGTTTTAAGTAATAAGGGTCAAGCTCGATAGAACGTTTTATTTACAAAAAATTAACTTTTCATAAAAATTTTCATGCAAAAAGCCAATTCAACAGAATTCCGTATAGAAATCTCGCTTGTGCATCCTTCCTTCGTTCGTCCGTCTGTCGGTCCGCCGGTAACCACCATATAAACTATAAAAGCTTTATGCACAATTTTTAAAAAGTGAACTCTCGGTAATTAAAATTTTACCGGACCGAGGAAAATTTTCAACTTACAGAGGTTTTCCAATTATAGAGGTTTCAGAAAAAAGAGAATCTCTTTGCTAACAAAATTTTTACTACCCTTAGCTACATATGTACCGTAATTGTTTTATTTGAAGTAATTCTCCAGAAAAGTAAGAAAATTATACTTAATACAAATAACATTAAAAAAATCTATAATTTGCTTCTAAGTTAGCGATTGCAGAAGAGATATATTATGAAGAGGTGTTTTACGGACTTTATGCCCTCTCGGATGAACCTCGGCAGCGATTTTAAAGCCACGACTCCGGAACGCAGTGTATGGAGTAATGGGGGCTCCAACTTCCATCAGATCGCATTCTGTGTGGTACACCGATGGCTCAAAAACAGAAAACGGAGTTGGTGCAATCATATACGGCCCCAACTGAAAAACAAGCAGTTCTTTTGGGGCTGCTCCACATGTGTCTTTCAAGCCGAGGTTTTGCAATTGAGCTATGTGCTAGAGAGTGCATCAGATACAACCTCCGTAGAAAACAAATTGTCATCTTTTCCGACAGTCAGGCTGATGAGCTAGCTAGACTAGGATCGCACTCTTCATTTATTGGCCCGTCTCCGTTTTGTGGCTTATCCACCAGCCACATAAAAATGGAACTTAACTCATGGGATCATCAAGAGAGAATCTCTAAATGGAACTCAACAACCGGGTCTACGTCAAGCCAAGAGGTTCATCAATGCTTCCGATAGCAAGACACGTCGGGAAATTAGTGTCGGGTCTAAACCGTCTAAGATCGAGTAGATATTGATCCCATAAAGCTACGAAATATCATCTCAGATGCCCGAAATACTATTCCTAGTAATGCAGACTATGTTTTCAGTCATACAGACTTCAACGTCAAATACAAGACCGCAATGCCTATCAAAAGTGTCTGAGAGTCTGGAAAAATTCAAGCACCGAAAAGAAAGCGTTGGAATCGCCTAGAGTCTATGATTTTATGGACGTCAACTGCGATTCCATAAAAACCTGATTCCATAAACGCAATTATAGGCCGAACCATTCACCGAAAAAGGCTGCAGAATGGAGCCCATTTGAATATACGGAATCGATAAAGTTCCGTAACAGGACAGCAATCCTAATCCAAAACATGCTATGCAATCACTCCCTTCAAGTATTTCTAAAAACAGCGAGTGCAAATCCAGACAACTCAAATACGCCCTTCCACAAGGACTGGACTTGGCCCAACTTCTCTATAACCTGTATATCTACCATATGCTTACAAAAACATCCAAACAATTTTTATATGCAGGCGATCTAGCCCTAGCAACACAACACCAACACCTTTCAATTAAGGCAACGCTTTCAGTAGATCCTAGATTCCTTGGACGAAATTAAGTCTGATACCCAGCACAACCAAAACTGAGTCAACCTATTTGCTCACCCAGATCTGGGTCCCAGCTGGGGATCATCATCCAGAACACTAGAAACTGCCGCTTTAGGCCTGATTTAACTAACTACTGAACACGGAGCTCCTGTCGGGTTAAATAGTACACATACAACCAAAATTGTTAGTCAGCTCTACATCGGGTTGGACCTAATCCCTGGAACAATAAGGGCCACTCCAACTAAATAGTTTTCAGTTTTGAACAACTTAGACGAAAAAACGTACTCGTAAGAGTACATATTCACCAAAAAAAACCCGAACCTTTCAATCCACATATACTCCAACGAAAAAGGCTTATATCGGTTAAAGTCGCGAAATTCACCTCCGAAGACTAAAGTTTGTCAAACTAGAAATAAGAGAAAGACTGCAAGCATTTTTTCCCAAATACAGCAGCGATGTAGCTGATCCCCCTGTTCGCTTGCCAGGATTCAACTTACCCCGACACACAAGGACAACTAAATAGTATGTGGATCCAGCACATCCTCTGTAGAGACTTTCTGTTTGAATGAGGAGCAACAACATCTAGTTCATGTGACTGTGGGGGAACCTAGCCGATAAGATACACCCCGTTTTCACTTAACCTTACCTAACACAGCCCCTAACCTAGCACAACACTGGGTCACCACAACAGATCTTACAGACCCCGATACGCACTTATGTCTTCAATCATATCGTATCACAATTCCCTCACATACTCTCAATTTTTCTTAAAAAGGACCTTTTCCTTTTGAACTCCTAAATTCTTAATTCATAATTACGTTCTTGTGTTTGAGACTTAAACTGCGCAATCAAACTTAATCCTTTAACCGGCAGATAACGGGTAGCGCCAATGGATTGGGAAAAGAAATTGCTTTTAAACTGGCGGCAAAAGGATGCCACATAGCTGTGGTCGATATAAACGAAGAAGCAGCAACAATTACAGCGCAACTTTTAACTGAGGCTTACAATGTAAAAGTTAAAGCCTTCAAGGTATAAACAGATAATAATACGTTTAAATAAAATACTTAAGGCCTTAAATCTAAGAAGTTTCTCCTTTAGGTAGACATCACAAATTACGATGAGGTAAAAGCGCTTTCAAAAGACGTTGAAAACCAACTAGGACCGGTTACGATACTGGTGAATAATGCTGGTATCATGACGTTTTCATCGTCCGCTAATCCATCACCAACCGAAGTCTTAAACATGATTAATACAAATATTACGGCTCACATATGGGTAAGTTCCTCCGAGGTCTTTTCTTGAAGCAATATAAATATGGACGTGTCTTGTGGTAGACTGTGCGAATTTTTCTGAATAGAATGAGAGAACTTGGTAAAGGACACATTGTTGCTATTTGTTCCCTAGCAGGTAAATATTGGATAACACTAGTTTTAAACTTAAATTAGACACTTATACTTAAACAATAAGGGTCATAGATACTCACTTTCCTGGTAGCTTATTCAAACTATGAATACCTGCAGTTCATCGCTCAGCGACTCCAAAACTAGATGGGGGTCCTGTGCTTCGTAGGGAGCGATGTGAAGATGATTCTGCCTTCCAAAAGGAGGTCTAATCTCAATGGTCATATGCTTTAATTTGAAGGAAAGGTTGAAAGGAAGGACAATAGGTGTTTGCAGTGATTGTCAAGGTGCTGCTCAACCAATGACCTCAACATGGCTGTGCTGAATGCAGGCAGACCAGTTGTATACGGCCAGGTACATACATATGTGCAAAAAATCCGCGTCCTATGAGAAAGACCTGTTTATAGCTTCACTTAGGATCTTAGGTGTGATAAGAGTTGAAAGAGTTTTTAGAACTAGCATTGGGTTTCGAGCTAAGGTCATTATAAAGATAAGTATTTATCGGAATTAGGCTCATACCTAGACTTGACTATGTCGTGTTTTTTTTTCTTCAAACCACTTCCTCATTTTCAATTTATCCAGGCTGAGATCATCATCAGGTGAATTCGAAAAGTGCCGATCTCATTGGGACCTTCAGGGATCAGCTTCTGAATGAATCCCCACCCAAGAACTCTACACCAGACATAGAACTATGGGTCGTTAGAACACATCGTTTGATTTGTTGATAATATTCATAGCCATACCCTTCAACACCTTCAGCCACACATATGTATGTATGTGGACTGCTCCTTTCACCATTTAGCTCTAATTCACTGATCCATTCAGGGCTTAAAATTAAATGTTATAAATAAAATAAACATGTTTCGGTCCTCGCAACAGATACATAATCATAAGTTTACTTCCCCAGGGGTCTTTCCTTTCTATCGGCAATTGGAGTACACCGCAACTGAATTTGGTATTCGTGGATTTATGGTCGGTCTGCAAACGGAACTTTACGCCCTAAACAGCGAGTTCATTAAGACGACGACTGTGTTTCCTTCCTTTATGAATACGAATACAAAAGTGCACGATTTAGTTCAAAATTCAGGGTAAGATTCGACCAGATGTGACAGAAGATTGCTCTCCATTATATACCTCTTTTCAGATTAAATACTTTATATCCCATTATTTCCGGTGAGGAGACTGCTAAAGCTGTTGTCCAAGGAATTGTTATAAATCAAATGGAAGTCTTTGTTCCAGGATTAACTACTTTGGCTTTTAGACTTCTTGAGTAAGAAATTAGCTTTCGAATTATAATTTCGCGGTGGAAATTTTGTATGCTTTGCTTGTAGGTTTCTTCCGAGGAGTTGGCAGACGCAAATTATAAATGATATAGCAGGACGTGAAATACTGAGAAAAATCGAATATTAATTAATTATCACGTTAAAACCGTTAGTTTCTAGCCGTTTACATTGCATAAAATTTGTATGATGTGTGAAGGAATCTGTATGAAATCGCACGGATGTTTAAAATATTTGCATTTATTTTTTGCTGTGTCTATGTCCGTAAGTACATTCAAATACAAACCCACACTGTGGAATATAAGTGTGGACTCTCTTCTGAGAAGACTTGGAGAAACTGGCATCCACACTGTGGGATATGTCGATGACATAGCAATAATGAAATTCACAGCAGATACCATGAGGAATGCACTCCGAGTGGTTCATAAGGAAGAAGAGAGATCTGAAATTTGAGCCCTTGCATGGTGGCAAAAAGCCTCCCAGAAAGCTGAAAGAAGCATTTAGATAGGGTCCAACGTCTGGCATGTTTAGGGATAGTCGGTGCAATAAGAACGACAGCAACATGCGCAATGGAAGCGATCCTAGACTTTCTGCTGCTGGACTCATTTATTAAGAAAATGGCAGCGGCGATGGCACTTCGACGCACTGGGCAACTGGCGCAGTACCATCTATAGGCAAAGAAAAATACTAGATCCCGTGAAAAATTAGATCAGGGAATAAAGAGAGTGTGTGTTACCGAAAGGTTTCACAAAACTCGTATCGAGGATGCAACACCTCTAGATAAGGACATTGGTGATGTAACCATATTTACGGATGAGTCCATGATGGATGACAGAGCGGGGGCAGGTATCTTTTCAGAAGAACTAGAACTAGCTTGTCATGTTAGTCTGGGGAAATATACCTCAGTCTATCAAGCCGAGATGATTGTTCAGTTACATGCGTTGGATCACCTGATAGAAGGTCAAGTTGTTGGTAAAAATATTGCTAAAGCACTGGACAATCAATCAGTGATGAGACGCATGGAGACAGACAGACATAAATACATCCCTGGCGATCCGTCGAAATGAGGTGACGCTTCTCGAACGTAGTGACTGATGGCAATGAAAAGGCGAACTCTCTAGCAACGCAAGGGTCAATCTCGGAGTTCTCTGGTCCGGAAAATCAGACCGACCTGTCCAGATCTTGAAGACCAGTCCAACAGGTGACAGTACCTCCACGAATCAGAAGGACCTTCCTAGGAAAAGTCTCCACCAGAGGCTACAGGAGTACGCCGCAGCTAGAAAGAGGATATTTGGAGAAGAAGTGACAATGCCAATGGAAAAGACTAGGAACTACAAGAAGATTAGAAGGGTTAGGGAAAGATGTGCAGTAAGTAGACGACGAAAGAGAGACATTATAGCAACTGTGATAACATTAAATGACGATAATAGGCCCTATGCGAAGGCTAAGATAGAAGGAGAAGAGATGATGGGCCTATTAGATAGTGGAGCATGTTTAGGGAGAGGAGCGACAGATTTCATAGCTAGACATGGCACAAAAGTGACGAACATGACTAGCGACATATGAACCTATGGAGAGGAGAGACACTGGGAAGGTGTCACTGCGAATAGAGTGTAAGTTAGGTTAAGTTTAAGTTTGTTTAGGGTTAGGTTAGGGCTTAGTTTAAGTTTTAGGTTAGTTTAGGTGTAGCCTAAATAGTTAGGTTAAGCTCGCGAAGACCTTCCCGGTCTTTCTCCTGGCCATAGGCATAAGCCCTTGGACATTTTCCTTTTTTCTCTCTATCTACTTTCCTATCTTTTTTAGTCTGTCTGAGGTCAAAGTAGAGTAACTTTTTTCTTTTTTTTTTTTTTTTATTAAAAGGCACGAGATTTTGTGTGCTGAGCAGGTGTTGTATGGTGGGGTGTGACAAGAACCACCCCGTCCGACGAGCTGAGCCGAGCAACCGCGAGCGTGCCGCCGTCCTCCTCACCTACACCGAAGTTGCCCCCGTGGCCTCGTCCTAGCTCACAACACATTTGCTGCAATTGCAAGAGGAATGGTGGAGCAACTGTTTAACAACTAGATCGTGGCGGAACATCAGAGAAGGTACAAGGTTGTAGGCTGGCTCAAATGGGTACTAAGGGGCCGACTGTCTGCACTCATAGGGAAGTTCTAAGCTTGGAGCGAAGGGCATTGAAATTGGTGGTAGTTTCTCAAAGGAGCTTTCCCTTCAGGTTTGTGCCGTCGGGATAACTTCATTACCAAGTAAAAAAAAATGTTAGTTATAAGAAATGACATGAGCCTCCGTACGATGATCCCACTCAAATGGCAACATGACGTATGTATAACATCAGAGGACTAGGATATGCTACCTATAGTATGCGCAGACTGTACGCAGACTGTTAGGATGCGGATTCGTCATGGGAAACCGTCTCAGGTTAAGAGTTATGTAAGCCGGTAAATGATCGCTTGACTATTGTCCGCTGAGGGTGGATGGTGCGTAAGGAGCCTGTCTGGAAAACGTAATACGTCGTAATACGACGATAAGTAGCGATACGACTACGAATTCACGCAGCAACTTCGTATGCCGAACCGACAACCGAATTGACCATGTGCTTATCGATGCGAGCCATTCATCAAATAGTCTCAATGTGCACACATTCAGAGAGGCTATTATCTTCTAGCAGCTAGATCCAGAGCTCAACTGTCCGACGATAATTACCTGTCAACCGAGACTTATGTACTCATACCTCAGTTTGATACTTCCTACTTAGCATAATTGTTAAATAATTTTTTTACAATGCTTCAAAATGTCAAAAGTTCAAAATGTACATATGTATATTCCTATAACAATGAGCCCATGATCTGCTCCAGCTTTTTTTACGGCAATTATACTTTGCTCTATTCATTGCTTTTTGCTTAATTTTAATTTAATTAGATGCTCGGGGTAATTTTTTATTCAGTATTCATTCAATTAAATGAATTATGTAATGTTCAGGACACAGTACCACCTAGTTGCGTGTTGGACTAATTACAAAACAGCAAATTTAAGCTTCAGGAACTTTTTCTGTAACTTTCCCAATCAGAGCACAATGGAATAGCGGCAAAGAAAACAAAAATTTTGATGTATCCGCCTAAAAGGATGTATCGAAAGTGGAATTTTAGGACGGATAGTCTGCTCAGGCAAGTCGCAGCCCTTATCGGCTCTCTGGCAGAAAAAGTCAATGTTCTGCCAGAAGTCGGCAACATTTATCACTTCTTAAGAAAGACATGCCGTAGCCATAGCAAATATAAATCAAATGAGCTACTAAGCAGATCAAGAACAGACATTGCCAGAATCGATGCCATCAGTACAGGCCATCGACCAAAATGAGGTCATGCAGCGAAGTTTGGCATCCTCCGCAATACATTCTGCCGATATCTGCAAAAATACTAACGAGAAAGAATCTCTTATTCAATTCCTTTGTCAATGCCCGGCCTTAACGAGGACCAGACAACGTATTCTAAGTAAATCCTTCTTCAACGACATGAGAGAGAGATATCTAACAGAATGATTGGAGCCCCAATCCTTAGGACAACTCTTATTTCAACCAAAAATTGTGCCACTCATCCAGGTTATGTGGTTGATGCCAGAGTTATGGCATCAAAATTGCGCAAAGTAGCACTAATAGGGTTCTCCTTTGAATCGTCACCTCTACGTACCTGAATATGTTTATTTAGACGTTTAAATTGCTACCCCATTAAGTTGCGGACATAATATCGACCAAGAGGCAGCCGTCGGAGTTGGCACACATTCGAGTTCATTCTTTTCTCAAATTTTCTGGCGGTAGACTAACCCACCTCTTATCAAATATTCTCTTCAGGGCCACCAAGATATGTGGCACGTTCACACAGCCCTGTGAGTTCAAAAAATCCACAAAAAAATAAATCTTGAATGGTCAAATCGGGCGATCTTGCGACTCAGTACAATCAGTGCAAATTGCCAAAAGGCGAGATTAAATAGAGAGATTAAATACCCGTCTCAGTGACGATGCTTACAAATACGGGAACATCTTTCGACGATTTAAACCGTTCAGCGGGCAAACATCTGTCGAAAATATAAATGTATTAACGATGTCATCCGACAATTTTAAAATCAAAAGTGTAACGCTGGTTGAACTCAAAGAAGAAATAAGAAATTTAAAAATTAACAAAGCTCCTGGCTATGATCTAATAACAGGACTAGTTCTCAAAGAATTGCCCAAAAAAGCATTAGTGAAGTTCCTTTACCTAATAAATGCAGCATTTAGATTGCAATATGTACGAAGATTGCTGAAGTCATTATGATTCTTAAACCGGGGAAGATACCTACTGATAAAAAATCATATAGACCAATATCACTACTGCCGGTAATTTCAAAAGTATTCGAGAGAACTCTGCTTAAGCGACTACAGCCTATCATAGAAGAAAAACGCCTTATACCGGATCATCAATTCGGATTTAGACGTCAACATTCTACAATAGATCAAGTTCATAGAATAACAGACATAATCGAAAAGGCGATAGAAGAAAAAAAGATCTGTTCGAGTGTATTTCTTGATGTCTCCCAAGCCTTTGACAAGGTATAAAGGCATAAAGGCCTAGAATACAAGTTACAGCAAGTTCTCCCCGAAAAATTATGCAAGGTTTTGAAATCTTACCTTTCAGATCGATTATTTCGGGTTAAAATGGGTAACGAATACTCAGAATTCAAAGAAATCATGGCAGGAGTGCCTCAAGGCAGTGTACTTGGTCCGACACTATACGCAATGGTACGCAAATAGCTACATTTGCGGATGACACAGCAATATTGGCAACGGGCGCTACAGTTGAGGAATCAACCGAAAAGTTACAAAAAGCCATACATGAGATATTCGCATGGACAAAGACCTGGCGAATTGTACTAAACGAGACCAAATCCATCCACGTAAATTTTACGTACAAAAAAGAGAATAATATACCCATCCTAGCAAATTTTGTTATAATCCCGTATGCAAACGAAGCAAAATACTTGGGAATGACACTCGACGCTAAACTAAAGTGGAAGACACATATAAAAAAGAAAAAGCAAGAGCTCGAAAACAAATACAGACAAATGTATTGGCTACTTGGAAAGCAGTCCAGGCTAAATACTGAAAACAAGCTGCTTTTATATAAGCAAGTGCTAAAACCGGTTTGGACTTATGGCATACCAAGAGAAGCAATACAGGCATTATACAGACATTCGAAGATAAGGTGCTAAGAGGAATTGTTAATGCACCGTGGTATATAAGAAATTCCGATATCCACAAAGACCTTGGAATACCAACAGTTAGAGACGAAATAAAAAATTTCGCCCGGAAGCACCAACAGAGGATACAGAATCACCGTAACAACGCCGTCCTACAGATTTTGGACGATAGAAATATAGTGCGTAGACTACAGAGGACGAAACCTTCCGATTTGGCACACTAAAGATTAACCCCATGCAACTTGAGGTATATACAGGATTTTCGCTGGAAAATCCCTGTACAAAGAGAAAATACCACGAAAGATATCTACTGAATAAGTTTGTACTTAGTTGTAGTATTAAAAACCCTCCTCGTGATGAAACGATTGATGGCAGTCGCATGAGTAAAAAGGGTTGGGGTGGTGGGTGGTTTTAGTCGGTAAAAATCCGGCATGCTGTTGGAACCGGTCCTTCAGTATCTTTAGAAGATTTCCACTTTCCGGCCGCAAAGCAAAAAAAAAAATAAAAATCTTTCGACAGCACGATAACTTTGCAACACCCTGTACATATGTACATACATATATGTATGTGGGCGCCGTGGCTCAAGTGGTTAGTGCGTTGGTTCGCTGAGCGGGAGGTTCGAATCCCAGAGAATACCAAAAAGTTTTTCACGGTCCCACCTCTCGCGAATGTCTGACAAACATCCGAGAATAACAACTGTCATGAGAAAGCTTCTCAATTTGCCTTTCGGATATGGCTCTAACTGTAGGTCCCTTCCATTTGTGTGAAAAATATAACACGCACAACACGAATGGTCGCGAGAAGCTAGGCTCTGGACAACATACGTCTGTTGCGCCAAGTATTCTTTTTTTGTTTGTACACTATGCACAGGGATACCGAACTAGACTTCACTCTGTCTTCGGTTCGTGGCATGACTATAGCATTTGCTTGGATGTTATCTGGGTGAGCTAAGGCCAGACATTAGGACAGTATAAAAGTAGCTGCCTCCACATCTTCCAGGCATAGTCTGGATGTCATCTCCAGAAGATTGATGTTATTCAGGTGATATCTGAGGTTACCAAGTCCTGTAAGTAACGCCACTAACCATTTGAGTGTTCCTCGGTCCATGCTTTAAATCTCTCGTTTGGTAAAGCTTTTCACCTTTTTCATTGGTACTTTAGTACTACACCCGCCCACTGTTGATCATCGTTTACAGTGTTATTAAGGCCCATTTCTCCATCAGAGCATTCACCTTTCCTCTACTAAGTGCAGCAAATGGTTCAGGATCCGGAAAATTTAAAGCTGATCCCAGTTTAGCAAATAAGTCTGTTTTTCCAATTTTTCCAGCCCCATGTTCTGTCTAGGGGGAACTGCAGGCGCCATCGTTCCTCCGCTGTCATAAGGGAACTGAAAACTGTGAGAACATCTCTTTATTCTAATTTAATTATTTACGACTTCGGTTAGGTTAGGTAAAACTGCAGTCCTTCACCTTCAGTTGAAGTCACTTAGACTAGAAGAAATCCATGTGCTACCAGATGACCTGGAAACATTTTGATTTTACACTAATTTCGAGATTTTTCTGATATCTGAACCGGTACTATCTGCCGGTACTTGTTCCTGGAAGCATTCACCCAGAATCTTGATAAGGATATCGCAGAGCAGCTGTAAGGCAGATGAAGAGGTGATAATACCTTTTCTTAATCCACAGAGCTGTGGTACAAATCATTGGCCCGAAACTTGTAGCCTTATGACGTACTAGAGTGCTGAACAGTTAGATCCGTTAGGATGATTATGTGGTCTGCTAGTAAGAAGCAGGCTACATGTCTAACTGGAGCCACATCTGCCTTACATGAGTATATCTATCACGATTCTGTTCATTTGCCTGATACAGCGGTAACGTAGAGATTTGGGAGTACCTCTCTCACAAAGCTTGATCCCCAAGAAAAAAGATCTCCATTTGCAAGACAAGTCTAAAAGAAGTCTTCTCAGGGCCCAAGGCGTGTCCGATGGAACATGATTAACAGTTCCTTCGACGACTGGGTTTCTCATAAACACAGTAGTAGAAGACCAAGATTATATACTTATACTTGTAGACTACACTTGTAGGCATTCTGAGACCTCGCAATCAAACACATTAACGTGTTGGGTATAAGCAATACAATCATCTGACAGATCATTTCGGCCGACGTGTTAAGTACTGATCATCAAAGCTCTCCAGCGCTGGAGCGCATTCTCGTGGTTCTCTCCAGCTTATCTTATCTTAAGTGACATCGATCCTCGATTCCTCCCCAACTATACTGTGTCACATTTGCTTAGGGCGGCACGCTCTTTTGTCAGACATCTGCGATATGGAGGTATCTATCTATTCACGAAGGTCTGCAGCTTACGAGGGACTGGCGGTCACTTTCCAAGTACTACACCCATACAGAAAGGTAGGTCAACTGCGACAAATCTCGTCGAATTCGTGTCTTTGGCCCTCACAGCCTTAGAGAATGGCAAAGAAGTCGACGTTATTTCAATTGATTTTAGTAAAGCTTTTGTTAAGATATCTCATAACCTAATTCCTTTCAAATTGTCTGCCCTCAGTTTCGATCCGATATCGTTAAAATGGATATCTCCCTACCTGGAAGATCGTTTTTATAGTGTTCGCTTTAGACCTATCCTATCAGCCCCTTTCTTGGCCACTTCTGGTGTTCCACAAGGCAGCCATCTTGGTCCTCTCTTTTTTATTTTAACGACGTTGGTAGGATCATAAAACACTCCTCCCTTTCTCTCTTCGCGGGTGATACCAAATTTTCAAAGCCATCTCTCCACCACAGGACTACTGTCTTCTCCAACAAGACCTGGACAGTTTCTCGAACTGGTGCTCTAAAAATTGCTTAGAGCTCAATATCACCAAATGTCAATCTATTACTTTATCGATTAAACACCACGTGTCCCCTGCCCGCCTTTATTTTCTTCATGGTTAGCCTTTTTCCATCGTTCAATCTCTTTGTGACCTTGGAATATTGTACGATGGGCTTGGCTTTATCAAACGGTGGTCTAGGGAATTCGCCGACCCTAACGTGCCTAGATCCCTCTACATTACCTTTGTTCGCCCCTTCCTTGAATATGCGAGTCAAGCGTGGTGCCCCTTTCAGCAATTGCATGTGTCTAGAATCGTCGTTTTCTTCGATTTGTCCTTCGAGGTCTTTCTTGGAGCGAACCACTTATCCTGCCTCCCTATCAGGAATTCCCTTGAGAAACGTAGAGATATTGCAGACATTCTTTTCATTCATCGACTTCTTTCATTTCTATCGATTGCGTATCTCTTTGCAACTCAATTTTCTTCAATACCACCCACGTAACTTACGATGCCCTCGGCTGTTCTATCTATTAGCCCATCGCATCTTTTATGGCTCCAATGAACCAATTTGCCGTATGCTACGGAAGGTTAACTCAAACCTCACCCATTTCGATTTCAATCGCAGCACTCCCAGCCTCAAATCTGATCTCCTCAACCATTCTCCTTAGATATTCCCCCCGTTGGGAAGATTCAAGGCCAAGTCTGGAATCACCTTATAAAGGCAGGTGGACGCACAGATTGATCGCCAATATAGACGATTAAATGAACAGGATGAATGGGAAGGTGAATTTCCACCTGACCGAAACACTTGTTGGCCAGGGATGTTTCAAAGCCTACCTTCACGGGTGTGGACATGACGACAACCCCTATTGCCGAACCTGCACGGAAGCAGTCGAGGAACCGCAGCGAAGAGGGGAGTGACAATGAAATGCATAGCGGCACTCTGCCAACATGACTGAGTCGAACACCTAAAGTTGAAGTCCCCTGGCGGTGAAATCCTTGAAGGCAGTGCCGCGATGGCCAGGCGGAGGAAGGGAGCTGGGCTTAGTGGATGGAAATCCCACACTGTTACTAAGTACGGGCTCAGTTTCGTCGTTAGAGGATTTCCACTTCCGAAGCTGAAAAAAATACTGCGACTCGTCAATCATGGGTAGTCTTTCTACAAAAACAAATTCTGGCATCCTAACGGTAAGGTACATTCAATTGGGAGATTGAAAGTTCAAAAAGATTATGCAACACGAATACGAGTTGTTTTATAATTTTTTTTTTTCCTTCACAAAAATAATGCCATTGCAGTGTTTGGCATTAAAGGTTGAAAGCAAAAAACCTGAAATACTATCTGAGTTCGTCAGGTACCACGTAATATCACCCCAGTCTCATTTCATCCGAAAAATGCTGTTCAGCTAGTCGATCCACCCGACCTGATCTGCTCAGATACACGAGAACCCGAATCTCATTTGAAAACAAAGATTCACACAACATTACCGCCGATCAAATCAGCCCGATTTCCCGGCAGAATCAGGTCGTTCATAGGTACAAGTACATGTTCAATTATCTAGGACAGCCAGACACATTTGTGCTTACATCGATAATTTAATCTATCCTGAACTCTCACCTTAATTAATAAGAGTATCTCAAGAATAAATTTCTGCGAAATAAAATGCATTCGCGTAAATTTCTTTTAAATAGCTTGACGACTTAATCCAACCAAACAGCCAAGCGCAGTCGATTTTCGTCGTTCGAAGCGGACGTAGATACATCAGTTATCGTAAACATGCTGAGCGAGCAACTTATAAAAATTCGGGCGCGAATTCTAGTTACGATTACAGTTTTAATTTATCCGATTGTGATAATTCTGGCTGTGCTTAATGTGATTTTTAAATCTATCCACAAGCCTTGCAAGAGTGTTGCGGGTGAAATTGCGCTGGTAATGCCTTAGTTAAATGATTTTTTTTTTCAATCGAAAATCTATAAATGTCAGGTGCTATTTTCTTATAGAGTGTTTGTATATTTAATATATTCACCCTATTTCGGGAAGGTAGAGTACGTATTTCTGTTGTTTTGCGTAAGAGAAATGGTAAAAGTCAGGTTGACTAATCGTGGGAGAAATAGTAAGTCTAAGTTTCAAAAATAAATTTTATTCGAGAGGAAAGATCAATACTAAGTGCTAGCAGTGCTACGGAAATAGTTAAGATCTAAAACTTAGGTGTGGATACTATGCGTATGTTGCTAGATGCAGCGAAAAGTATCCATTATGAGCTTAAATTTTATTACTTTTGGACGTCGTAAAGGTGTGGAACCGGAAGAGACCTCCAAGCACGAAGGTGGTCCATTGTACTTAATCCCGAGTGAAGAATTAATATTGGATTGGAGCCATACCCAAGTCATTCTAGAAGCCAACGTTCGTTCTCTCATAAGCAGGACATTAACAAAGAATACAAATACAAATTCTTAGCGCAACGGACCGTATGTGGTCCAGGGCCTAGCTTCTCGCGACCATTCGTGTTGTGCGTGTTATATTTTTCACACAAATGGAAGGGACCTACAGTTTAGACCCATATCCGAAAGGCAAATAATTGAAAAGCTTTCTCTTGACAGTTAATACTCTCGGACGTTTGTCAGACATTCCGTGAAAAAACTTTTTGGTGTTCTCTGGGATTCGAACCTCTACCTCCCGCTCAGCGATCCAACGCACTAACCACTTGAGCCACGATGCCCTACTATTTGTATTTTTTTTAGCAAAGAGGGTGCAAAATTTTTAAACAGACTGCCCACATGGCGCAGTGATTAGCGCGTTGGACTATTGCACGGAAAGTTCCACGTTTGGAAATGTTATTTCACGGACCCACCTCTCGCGAATGTCTAACAAACATTCGACAGTAATGGGCAAAACACAATGTGGCGCTCGCGCGGTCGTGCGTTTGACAGGCATTCTACCGACTTACGATAGTATTTGTCAAAACGCGCGACCTCAAAATTTGCAACACAAAATGTGGCTTCACGACGGTCGTGCGTTGAGAGGTTAGGAATATGGCAGAATCATGCTCTGTTCCCTCAAATTTCCCACACACTATTTCGCGGCAGAAAAAGGAGTAGAAACGTACTCTTTTTATTTTCATGGTTTGATTAGGAAACACAAATATAAGAAATAACTTCGAAAACGAATGTGTATGCATAAGAATATAAAAAAATAAAAAACTCTGCATACTCTAACATAATTAATTTGTGTTGAAAAGACATCAATTAGCAATTAAAAATGTTTACATATTAAATGCGAACAATTCGGAGTACATATACGACACAATGGTTTGCCTTTTTGCTAAAATCGAACAAGCCAAAGAATAATGTCAATCCAAAACAGCTGTGAGCTGTCAAAACGCGCGACCATAGTAGAAAATAGTAGAGAGTAGCTCTACTTCGACGTTGAGGTCGCGCTTACGATATTTACGATCAAAAACCGACCAAACGCGTGAGGTCACATTTTGTGTTACCCCATAAGATCCCATTGTTTCTACTCAATCTGTCAACGCGCGACCGCGCGAACGCCACATTGTGTTTCTACTTTAATAACTGTCACGAGAAGCTTCTTAATTTATCTTTCGGATATTTTATTTTTTGCTGCACTGATTAGCAATTGTTGCTCTTTTTTCCCCGTTTGCTGGTTCAACATCTGTTCCATTACAGATGCCGTCTGCGCTTGGTTTTCATTGCTGCTTTTTCTGACTATCTGCAACCGCCAAAGTTCCTGCATGAAAATTGCTGCCGCATATTTCATAGCATCTCATATTTCGCTCGATGTTTTGGCACTGATAAACTACGTGCTGCGTCTGACCTCCCAGCGATTTAAACAGATAGGAGATTCATTGAGGCTTGTTCAGATACACTTGACAGCAGCTATGTATGTCTGATTAGGAGCTGGCTGAGGTAAAAATCGTCTTCTTCTCCATGGCGCCGGTACATTCATTTTTGAATATCTGATATAAGTCGATGGGTCCATCTTTCTTTCCCCGACTGGTCCTGTTTTCCTCCTTAATATCGATAACTGAGGCACGGGGTCTCTGAATTTTGGTCACTTCTAGTTCGCTAGCCAAGATATCTGCTGGTAGCATTCCCGCAATGAATACACGTAGATAGGCCATGGATTGCTATACTCTTCAAAGTTTTGGCTCAAGGTGAATTTCGTCGTCGATTCCTTGAAAGTGTATAACCAACTGGGCAAAGAGTGTGGCCGCTAGCCTCGAAAAACTGACTCAGCAGGGGTCAGTAGTAGACGTGATCGGCCCAGAGCAACGGGCGAGAATATCACTGTTAGACATCAATAGATGGTCTTAACAGCGAATTTTGGTAAAAAAAAAAAAAAACTTGAAGATGTACCGTACAAAGTAACGGCCAATCGCGAGCAAATAACGGTCAAGCCATCCTCAACCTCGACCACCATGAGGATGATTTTCTATAAAGAAACATCATGGGCAGCGATGCGCAAAGTTACTGCGCTAGGAAATCGGATGAGGACTTTCGCGTCAACTTGTATATGAGAGTAGCACTTGAAAAGCAACCGCTATTGTCACTTATAAGCTGCAGACCTTTGTGAATAGATGTGTTCGCATCTCAAACGAACAGCCAGAAGCCAATAGACATTGCCATACGTCGAAGGAAGTGGCATGTGAAGTATGCAATGCTATTGAATCCACTTACTCAGTTTGGTAAAAAAGCCCTAAATAAACGTGGCGGAAGAGGAAGACGAATCGAATTGGATGAGGCGCTGCTAACCTCAGAAGAAGATGTTGCGCAGGCATTTCGGACGTTCTGTGGCCCACGAAAGGTAAGAAGAATTATCTTCTGGCAAAATAATGGCAAATTGTAGTACCCTCCTGAAACCAAAACCACAGAACATTAGCTAGAATGTCCCTTCATTCATTATCGAAGAAGTAGTCTCGATAAACTTCTAAAACGCTTTTCAAGTAAGTACTCATCTTATTAAGTTCACTACCAAGTATGATGGCCATACCACTGCGGCACCACGACGATCTAATGATGTGATTTTGCCACTTTTGTTTGTTAAAAATCCAGTAAACCATAGCTAAAGCTTGAAACTTGAATGTCCTTTCGCTCTCCCTCGAAAGCATAGTTTTCAAACACCAACTTCTGCCAATAAATAATGGTATCGAATAATTTACAGATTACCGGTAGCGGCAAAGGATTGGGCAAAGAAATCGCAATCAAACTAGCGGCTAAGGGATGTCACATAGCCGTTGTCGATCGCAATGAAGAAGCAGCAAAGAGTACAGCGAAACTATTAAGTGAGACTTACAATGTCAAAGCTAAAGCCTTCAAGGTGCGTATAGTACCCTTTATTAGTCAAAGCTTAGGAGTCTTTTTTTTAGGTAAACATAACAAAGTATGATGAAGTTGAAGCACTATCCAAAAGTGTGGAAGAACAATTAGGTCCAGTTACGATCCTGGTAAACAATGCTGGCATTATGACGTTTTCACGTTTTGTCAAACCCCCACCATCCGAAGTCCAAGACATGGTTGATACAAACCTAACGGCGCATATTTGGGTAAAGTTTCCAAAGTTACACCTTCTTAATGTAATGGGTATCCGAGTATATGTGGCTTCTTATTCTAGACTGTACGAGTTTTCCTGGACAAAATGAGAGAACTTAAGAAAGGACATATTGTTGCTATTTGCTCTGTAGCAGGTAAATGTTTCACTGACATTTTGTAGTTTAGTTCAAATCGACTACCACCTCCAAAAAAAGGGCTCGCAGTTTGATCATGATTATGAATACGGAAAAGTAGGGCCGCGGGAGAAGAGTACCGAGCCAGAAGAAGAGAGGAAAAGAAAATCATGCATAGGAAGAAGGGGCCATACGCATTCTCCCAGCTCAAGTAAATCGAAGAGTGGTGTAATAAGAAAAACCTCCGGTCCAGCAACGGGCAGCTGGTTATAAGGTCGGAACGCAGACTCTTCAAAAAAGTGAAGGGAATGGTAGATGTCTTTAAGTAACACTTCCAGTAGCTGCGAAATAGGCATAATCTCGAGAGAGTGATCGGGCAAGAAGAGATCCCGATCATTTAAAGTCAAGGCACACCATCATTCTATTTAAAAGCCGCATACATATGATATGATATTATTCATCATATGGAACTCTAAAGAACGATGCCTGAATTCAGAATCTAGCAAAAATTAATCCAGCTGTGTCGGACATTGTAAGAGAAGTAGCTCTTCTGATTTATTCCAAACTTGTCCTAGATTCTGGCAAGGAGATGCGTTTCCATGTGATTTCTTCAATTATGCTATAGCAGATAAGATCACAGAAGGCAATATCTTCAACAAATCCGTATAACTTCAGACGATATCGACATCATTGGTCGCTCGCGGCGTACCGTAGCGGAGGCTTTCACGGCAATTGACAAGCAGTCGAAAAGGGTTCGTAAACGAGGGAAATTAACTGTTAGCAACAAACAAAACACCATTTGTCCACCGCCTAGGACTGAACGTCACTGTTGATAGCTTCGAGGTAGTTATGGAGTTCTTCCACCTTGGAGTCAACATCAATTCCTCAGTTCTGTTGTACGGCGCCGATAAGCAGGATAGCAGAGCAGATACTCGATGCTTACGAGCAAAAATTCCTTCGTTGAATGGAGGAGAAGAGTCAACCATGAACTCTGCGAAATGTAGATGTTGTCAAAAAGGCGAAAATACGCCGACTACACTGCCTCAGCCTCATCGAATGCATGGACAACAATGCTGCAGCCAAAAGAATCGTAGAATTCTAGCCCCCAAGTTCGAGACGACCAGGAAGATCATGTTGTGTTTGTTGTTAGCAAACGAAAATTTTTGCTTTGCCCCTGTGCACTACCAGACAAACTCTTTTCGTCTGTTCATCAATTGTCGTGAAATCCTCCACTATGTCACGTTGGGAGCGACCAATGATATTAATATCATGTGCGTATCCCAGCAGCCAAAAGGATTTGTTGTAGATAGTGTCTTCTGTGTTCACTCCTGCCCTTTTCCAGGACTTGCAGAGCCCGATGGCTTTCTTTTGTTACTTTATCTTTAAAGGTCTTGGCTTTTCCTTACTTTCCCGTTTCAAGTGCTGATTTTGCGGCTTTAAAAATGCAGCTCCTCCCGATTGATGCTTCTCTCGTTTAACGATATTGATAGCATCAACAATTTTGAAATGCCAACTTTTAATTTGACTAACGACTTTTTGTCTTGAGCAATGCAACCATTAGACGATCTATTGGCTTTTGGTCAGTAGACAGAGTTAAGCTAGTGTCCTTCAATTTGCCTCCGAATGAGGGCCTTTGCAAGTTACAGTTACAAGCTTGTGCATTTATTTTAATTCTACTCCGCAGGTGTCTTTCCATGTAGTCGACAACTGGAATACACAGCAACAAAGTTTGGAGTTCATGGCTTTATGGCGGCTCTTCGAACGGAACTTTACGCTCTTAATTGCGAATTTATAAAGACAACCACTGTGTTTCCTTACTTCTTAAAGACAAACGCAAAGGTAGTGAATCTAGTTGAAACTTCGGGGTAAGGATCAATCAGCTCTAGGCGATCAAATATAAAAAGTATCCCTTTGCAGAGCAAACACTTTATATCCAACTCTTTCTGGCGAGGACACAGCCGAGGCTGTTGTCAAGGGTATTGTTACAAATGAAATGGAAGTTTTTATTCCAGGATTTTGTGCTCTCTCTTATAGGCTCTTGGAGTAAGAAATTCAATTGAAAGCACGGACAGCTTCTTAAGAGTTTTTCTGTTTTCCAGGTTTCTTCCAAAGGATTGGCAGTCGAAAATTATAAATGATATACCAGGCCGTGAAATTGTGACAAACATGAGCTATTAGGTGGCTTTTTTGGTATATACATGTGTTGTTAATTAAAAGTGAGTTTTGTATGTGAAATAAAAGGTGTAGCTATGTATCCTGATAAGCTGTTGTTTTATTACTTTTTGTCTAATGTTGGTTTTTGAGAAATTCTTCTCCTTCAGACGTAGTTAGAAAAAAGGTACAAAATGTGGCAAATAATAAAAAAACATGTTGAATATGGACCATAAGGCAGCGGTCTTGTGCATTACATCTTTTCTGGGTCCCAATTCACACTGGAATCCAGGGAAACGAGATCTCGAATGGACTTGCAAAACACGCCTCAGAGGAGGTTTTCTCCAGGACCCGAACCACCATTGGGTTTCTGTATCTGCGATTAGTATCGATTATTCTTTTCCCGTAAGCAAATTAATCAGTGGCATGACTCTATTGAACGCAACCAGATCAAGTATATATGGCTGGATATGTCGATGGGGTTAAGCGACACAATCCCCTGAGGTGGATTGATGAAGATAGTGATTTAGTGAAACTATTATTGTCTGGCTCGCATCAGGTGGTAACTCCTTGGCGCCGATGTTGTCAGTGCTGATCTTCGCTGAAGCCCCATCTCGTCTCCGTAGGCCGTTGAAGAAATCATTAAAGTTGGACCAATAATTGAGTCAGGGTGCACCACCAGATAAGAGCAACCTTCAAGAAAAAAAAACACGCCTGCGGTGTTAAAAAACTAAAGATCTGGTAGGAATCGCACTCCAAGCCGACGCGGCAGTTACATGGTTTTACAAGCCCAACCTAGTACCAAGCTGGTAATATACAAAGGGATACTGAGTTAAAAATACAATTTATAGAAAATTCAGAAACAAAAAACCGAAGTAACGCCTTAAATTGATGGTAAACAAAATAGCACCCTTGGGGTGCATTCTTTCCCCTTTTAGTATTCGGTACTCACTCGTTCGCCGGTTCATTCAATTTTATTTGGGGTCAAACCGAATGCATAAGGATCTATTTTTAGTCCACCAGGCAGCACTCAATGCGCGCAATAGGTGCTGGGGGTCCTCCTGATGCAATAGAATGGATGCTTCATTTGACATCTTCTACGCCCGAGAGTCATCGTAATTAGATTTCTCTCTCTGTCTTTCTGGCTCTATTCTAGTGGCTGAATGTGCAACTTCAGTTGCATGCAATGCTATTTACACTACGCGAACGAAGATTTCGAATATCGCTTTTATCTGTCAGATAATTTACGATCTGTGTTTATGGGCTCTATGCGCGCATGATGACATTTGTTGTGTTGATCTTGTTTCATTTTTTTATGACGATCAGGATCTTTATTTGTACAGGATGGTGGTGGCGGAGGAGGGGAAGGACGCTTTTGACAAGTGCATCGGTTGTGCTCTCTACCTTTTAATTCTGGATAATTGCATCGTGATGCATTCTCGAATAGGGTGACAGTTTGAATGGAGATTTGAATGCGTGCATTGAGATGAGTGGATTTGTTCTGCTCCATAAGGGGTAAATTCATTTAATTTTTTTTTATTTTTTTCTTGTTTTTGTATGCAATAGACGTGAGGGGCACCTCGTGTCAAAATGCCACGAAAGTAGAAAAGGGGTGTGTGTCAGTTTAATTTTATTTTGTATGACACGATACGAAGAAATGCGAACACATGTTCGAGAATTTTGTATTTCTAATTGTTGGATGATTTCTGTTCATTTTTGGATATCGTGGGAATATGATATTTTTGAGATACTGTGGTGCACACTTTAGACAGACGTCAAACTTATGGGTAAGGTGTCGTAGGTAGATTTTATTTTAAGTTTGGAAACAAACCGTTTTAATCGCCACAATGTGCTTTAGAACGTAACAGTGGCCAGTTGCTGTGGTGGCATGCATTGCAACATGAATGTCAAAGACCTGTGGTAATGCTAAAATACAATAAAAACTCCGCAACTGGTATGCATCACGAAACATGAAATGCATGAAGTAGAACAAGATACATACAAAGCGGCGCTGTAAAAAAAGGTTTAGGGCTGCTCGCGAAATATGAAAAAAGAGAGTCTGTAGTACAGTCACTACTGAGAATACAGGGCATGCGCTCTGTTAAGTGTTCGAACATTTTGCGTGTAGATCCAAAAGTCGTTATACTTGTTTGGTTTGTCAGGGTTATGAACCGTAGGGTCATCCATATACCCCGAGGGCACAACCCTCAAACCTGTAGGGCCAGATCCTTATAAATAACCCACACAACGGGGCGGCTGTAAACCGATGCGAGTGTCGCACCTTGGAGGTATGTGTCGGAGTAGCTCATGTAAAGGCTCAACTATATTAGTCGAAAGCAACTAGAAGCTAATGTCAAAATTCTACGTCAAGTTTTGTTCAGTTCTGTCAATTGCTCAAGTTACCCATAGTAGGCGTATGTGAACGGAAGCGATTGTCAGAGTCAAGTTGTTTTGCCTGTCATTTGTATGTTGTTTTGTAAAATTAGTGAAATTGAAAAAAATACTAATACACATTCAGTATTACTGAAGGACTGTTGCATCTACGATGGAGGTATTTAATGCATTAAAAGACATAATTGATTTGAAAAACAAAAGGAAAATCAGATCCCTTTGTGGGCGCAACATAAACCGAGACTGTAACCGAAATGGTTTCTATAATGTTTCATTTACGAAAATGAAAGAGTTAGATAGTGCTCAGTTTGTAATTTACACAAGGACGAGGAAAGCTATTATTAATAAAACCGTTCCTGACAAAAACATCCATTAGAGCATTCATTAGTCCAGAATGTCGATTGACTGTAATTTTACTGTGAGTATATTTATTTAGTTCCTTGAATAAACATATATAAGAAATTTAGTTATTTTTCACCAGTTATTTACCACAAGGTACATCGATACAGTCCTTAAAGTCCACTGTGTTATATTGGAGACAGCAGAAATACTGTGGAAACTTCCTTCCCCATTTATTTGACCGAGTCAAACACTGACGATTACAGGCAGATGCTCCGACTTTTGGAATATGTACGGTATGTCCAATTGTATCGGCAGAATTTATGGCAAGCACATTGCAATTAGGTGTCCTCAAAAAAGTGGCAGCTAATTACTTTGCTATAAGAAGCATTTCAGTTTCGTCTTAATGGCCGTATGTGACTCTAAATATCGGTCGCGTACATAGATATTGGCACATTTGAAAGTGACACAGGTAAGAAATACATGCATTCCAATAGGCTTTCAATCTCTTCTAATCGTGCTTTTTAGATTGTATGCAGTTATTCTTCAAGTAAGTCCATTTGGAAAGAGGCTTTTGAGCAATGATCTTCCCATACCTGCGACCAAAAACTTGCCAAACATACAAACGAGAATTTCCCACTACTTTGTTGCTGAAGCTGCCTTTCCTCTGGGATAAAATTTAATGCGACCACATTCAGGTGTGCTGTTGCCACCACATAAAGAAAAAATTTTACCAAACGGCTGTCGAGAACTCTCTGTTAAAATGAAAACAATAATATAACGATATGTTAACAAAACCTTAAACACTATATTGACTTCTACCTTGAGATAGCCTAGTTATTAAAAGTATGTCATGCTAATGTACTATTTTTGTCTCACTCCCTTCAAACTTGTTTTTTATATAAATTGCGTAACTCAATAAAATATTTCATTACCTTTTTGTTACTTGAATAATTAACACGTTTTTTCCTATCAAAGTTTTTTAACACTCTCCGTACCATTGAGAACAGTTTTCGAATCCTTGTCTCATGTTTGCCACATATTGCTCACAACACTGCACATGTTCCAGAAAATGCCGAAAAAATAGTTTCAGCTTGTGTGGTGTTACACGATTTTATAATTTGATGATTTATCTTATTGTTTTAGCAACGATGTGGATTGGGAAGACTCGGATGGCCAACTTCATGATGGATTGTGGGGAAGTGATGTCCGAAACAACATTCCGACAATTGTACCCTCATGTAATATTCAACAACCATACGAAATATTCTCACCGAATTAAAACAAATTCATTTTCATCACTTAAAATTTTTTATTGTATGAATGTCTTAAAATTCATTTTTGAAGGTAGTTCTTCTTTTTCTTGATAAAAATGCACAATGGAACAAAATAATAATGACGAAATATTTGCTCTTAATTTCGTGCTGATAGTAATACATAATAATCCAATAATTATAATATATATCTAGAGTTATGGACAATAAAATAAGATCGCCAGCTAATTGTATAATATGCTAACAAAAGTCAGCAAATTCATTTAATCATTGTATTTCATGTTTAAATATAAAGGCGCAAATTCATAGTCAGATAAAACCCATTTTAAAAATATTTAATTATCTAGTTAAGCTAAAACCGGTTTTTTGGTATTCATAGTTGTCATAGAATCCATACTAACCCTAGAAAGCTGTTTTAAATTTAAAATGAGTCAAATGTCATTTTAAGTAAATAAAAACAGCTTTTTTCAGCACTCATTAATGAAGAAAGTTATTAAAATGATTCCGGAGGATCGTGATTTCCAAATTTTCGAAGATGTTAAATTAATAACAAATCAAAAATGTATAAAACCCGATCGAACCCATTTGAGGAGTTAGATGAAAAAGAATTTTATTCGAGGAATAGGTTCGACAAAACCACTGCTAAATTTTTGATTGATATCCTTGATATGAAAGAACCTCAAACGAATCGTGGGCTACCAATTCCAATACATATACAAGTGCTAGTGACTTTACACTTTTTTTGGAAGAAATGTTCATCAGTGTGATGTTGGTAAGATATAAAAATATACTAGCTGACCCGTGCTTGCCTTGCTTCGCCCCCTTCCAGTTTTAAGACAGAAATGTATTCAGCTTCTGAATTCCCCATGAAATAGATTTGTAGGAAAATGGGATTAGCGTTACTGTCAGGCATTAATGTTCCGATAAGGTGGTAAACTTGACCCTGAATCTTAAAAGTGGGCAAAAAGTTGCCTTCTGTTATGCGTTTACCACCAAAGGAGGTCATTTGAAAGGCTGAGTTAAACTTTCTAGGACTCTCTAAAAAAGTTTTTGACGAAGGATATGATCACCCAGCAGAATGCTCTTTGGTGGTTCCGGCGGTGCACCGATTTCTCTGAGCATAACTTTTCCGCTTGAACAGCACAATCCAGCAGATTCTTTTGCCCGCTTTTGTACACCACAAAAGCTCAGACATTGTACCTACATACGCCTCCTTTTCGTATGAAATGAAACGTTCATATTGAAAACATGAATTTTTCTTTAGGCACCACGGTTGGACAACATTTTCACCGATAACAATAAACCGTTCCATAACAGAACCAAGTCTATTAACAGTGGAACTTTGCACATTTCTCAGCCGAGACATTCACCTAATTTTTGCATATTTACTCCATTTTTAAGATTGAATTATTTTTTTATGTGAATTTACTAGATTTCTGTCAAAGTATGTTGCCGTTTGGCTTTGTTTGATCAAAAAACATTTAAAATACGTTTTAAAGTAGGAACTCGTTAGAGGATGGGAAAAACGTGTCTATGAATAACAAAACTTAAAATATGGTTTTAAATTTAAAACCGGTTTTAAATAGAATCGATTTTATACCCTAATCAAAGGCTGACTATGAATTTGCGCCAAAGCTTTGAAATTCAACAAAAAAAAAACTGCACAAATTCATTGAGTAAAATTAAAAAATTAAAAACATAGGCATAGTCAGCCTTTGATTAGGGTATAAAATCGATTCTATTTAAAACCATATTTTAAGTTTTGTTATTCATAGACACGTTTTTAAAACGTATTTTAAATTTTTTTTTGATCAAACAAACCCAAACGTCAACATACTCTGACAGAAATCTGGTAAATTCACATAAAAAAATAATAATAATAGTTATTGCCACATTCATGTAATTTATTATAAACGAAATCTATTTAAAAAAACCGTATTTATAAATCCACGTCTAAACGCTCTTCCAGTTAATTCCATAGGTTCATTGATGCTTTCATTGAACTGTAATTGCTGTTGACTGGGTAATGTTTCGTGTTCAACGAATGGAATATTTCGCTCCTTGGCTATGTTGTGTAGCACTGCCACAGCAACAATAATATTCTTAGCTGTATTGAGATCAACGCGAAGTCTTTCTAAGAGTGATCGAAATTTCGACTTAAGTTGTCCGTTTAAGCATTCAATTTTGCTTCGTGTTGCAATATGGCTATTGTTGTACCGTTCTTCTTTTTGATTTGACGGATTTCTGACTGGTGTGAGCAGGATATTTGAACAGGGGTAACCTGCGTCACCAAGCAAGAGACCTTGATGTTGACTTATGCTTGCTTCCAGTCTGCTTTTCAGGTGACAATTACTCCATATGCTAGAGTCGTGTCTGGAACCACGAGACCTCGCCACGATATCAACTATCTTGCATTGTGAATCGCACATGATTTGCACATTCAAGGAGTAATATCCTTTTCGATTAATGTAATGTCCAGCCATTACAGGTCCTACAACTTTAGTTGGACGTTTAATTTGCACGTGTGTGCAGTCTATAGCTCCTATAACCTTGGGGAAACCCGCCATTGTATAAAACCCTTGTTTTATTTCATTAAACTCCTCCATTGATGCTGGTAATTTTATGAAGTGGGGCAGTAATAAGCCAATGCGTTTCGACATAGCATTAATTATTCTGCCTACTGTTGGTTGCGACATTCCATGTAGGGCTCCTGAAAATACTAACATCACACTGATGAACATTTCTTCCAAAAAAGTGTAAAGTCACTAGCACTTGTATATGTATTGGAATTGGTAGCCCACGATTCGTTTGAGGTTCTTTCATGTCAAGGATATCAATCAAAAATTTAGCAGTGGTTTTGTCGAACCTATACCTCGAATAAAAGTCTTCCTCATCTAACTCATCAAATGCGTTCGATCGGGTTTTATACATTTTTGACTTTGTTATTAATTTAACATCTTCGAAAACTTGGAAATCACTATCCTCCGGAATCATTTTAATAACTTTCTTCATTAATGAATGCTGAAAAAAAGCTGTTTTTATTTACTTAAAATGACGTTTGACTCATTTTAAATTTAAAATGGCTTTCTAGGTTTAATATGGACTTTATGACAACTATGAATACCTTCCAAAAACCGGTTTTAGCTTAACTAGATGATTAAATATTTTTAAAATGGGTTTTATCTGACTATGGATTTGCGCCATAATAAATAAGACTCTTGTTAAATAGGGTCAGAACGTGGATTTCGAAAAAATTAATAATCAATCAATAACACTTACTAGCAAAAATAAGAAAATATTAATTTGTACTTAGTACTTTGTAAAATAGCCACTCTGATCCAACATAGCCCTTACAACTTGAAGACATTGAGTCCACCAGGGCGTTCGTACGTACTTTTTGTTATAGCATACCAAGCCGACTGTATTTTTTGCCAGGACTCCTCCGTTTCTTTTGATTTTATGAACCCCAATTGTTCCTTAACAATCCCCCATAAATCGTCGATTGAGTTTTTTGTCGGGGATTGAGCAGGCCAAGTCATAAAATGTACTTGGCTAGACTTGAAGTGTGTTTCGGATCATTGTCCGAAATTCCTAAGACAGTGGCATTTTCAACTCGGCATAAGGCAGCGAGAATTATCGATAAAAATGTGAACGTAAATGTGCTTGTCCATTGTCCGTTTGATAAAAAAAAAAGGCCCGACTCTATACAACGAGAAGCAGCCCCATACCATTACATTACCACCATCATGTTTGAAGGCCTTAGCGGTATTGGGCGGATTTAACTCGGTGTTTTTAGGCATCCGTACCCAAGCTCTGCCTTTGTTGTCAATCATACTTGTTTTCGATTCGTCAGACCACAGGACTTTACGCCACTTCTACCCATTAAACGGCCCATCCCAATTCCAGTTAGCGAAATCAAACAATACTGAAATTGGCGCTCTTAATTCGAATTGAATTACTGCAGCTGATTTAAAAGGATCTTAAGTGAAGAGAAGTTTGATGCAATCGTCCTTTTGAAGTTGTCTTGCGTGGCCTACCTTCTCTAAAATGTGGTTTTTGGGGCAACAGAGTGGTAAGAATAAAGTTTTGAGACCTGCTTGTGTGTCTGGGTACAGCTAGTGAATAATAAGAGAAAGATTATTAGAAAAGAACTATTCTATACTTGGTTTTCCCTTTGTGTTTCAAGGACATTTAAAAATATTTGCTCCTTCAAATTAACCTTGGCAGCTAATGGCAGATGTTTGATCATTGACAAAACAATTCTTATGAACATGGCTGACTTCCTAAATTCAAACAAAATGCGCATTGTGAATACACTTTGTATCGGCGATACAAATACACGATGCTTTTATGTTACGTTGCGCTCACGGTTGTGTTTTGAATCATGACGTTTTGGAACGTATACGGTGCCGAAATTTTTTTTTTTTTTTTTGTAAATTTGAATCAACGAATCAATAGCAGCTCAAATAATTAATAATTATTTTTCTAAACAATTTTAGTAGACGTGACAACCAAAATGAAATTCATGAAATATATGATAAAAATAAAACAAATGTCATTTGCATCGTACTAATTCACGGTGCGCTGTTTGCTTTTGCGCAGTATAGTCGTTCACAATGTATTTCGGAACGTAATGCGTTGTGTCATAATTGTGTTTTCATTAAAGAATGTTTGCTGATTCACAATGCAGACAGTACTGCATTTATGAAAACACCCCAACTCGTCACTGTCGTCAGTTGCAAATGATGGCATGGTGATTACCAAGCGTTCTTCCATCCTCCTGATTGCAAATCCAAGTCGGTCGCATAAATCACCAATTGCTACCTTTTATCGCTTGGCGGGAGTGGACGTGGCAAAGGACGGTTGGATTCTTTGGTGAAGGGCTGATTCAGATCACTGTTTTCGCCACAAAATTCACCAGGCTATGCATAGTTGAAATTCGTCACCTCTTCCATCTAAAGACCACCAGTAAGATTTTAGGTTAGTTCAGCAAGTTAACCCGGCAAACCTTGCGTTGATCCAAGTGACCAGCTCCACATGTACAATCAGACTCCGCATACGCTCATCTTCAGTTCACTATTAAATAACTATGTAGGTAAGTATATAGCAGACATCACGTGGTACTGATGACGCGTTTTTGCCCACCGACAGTAGAGGCAAGGTTTGCTTTAATTGGAGCTCACAAACGAGAAATTATTTACAGATAATGATAAATTCATTCCTAGAAGCCTAGAATTGTTTAAATTTGTTCTTCATCTGCTGCCGCTTTTCCTGTGTATATGTTGCTCTCAGAATACTTTCCTAGGTATTTGGCTAAGTTTTCACCTTGCGTTACTACCGCTATTTTACTACCTTTTTATACTTTGCGTAACGACGGGCGGGGCTAGTATCACAGCAATACACTCTTCACTCAAGTTAGCTCTAAAGGGTTTGGCTGATCTCCTCTCAAGTCTTTGTTTCGTCGAGATCTTTCATTTTAATTAGAACCTGGTGCATTAACCTTTTATCTTCTGCCTTGACTCTTATGATATCATCACCTGAGTCATGGAATTTGCTAAATGGAAAGCTTTGCTGGTTATGGTCGAGTTTCAATTCCGAACTGCAGATCCACCTACATTTGTATGTACCTTCCACCTTTTCGCGTCCAAAATATAAAATTAATTCGAATTTCGAAAATGACTGAACCGATCAAAGCTCGAATTTTTTTCCACGGCTTTGAGCATTGAAATATCCTTTTATCCGTACATTCTCTGGTAAAACTTTTCGTTTCTATAAATCTAAAGCCAGCATGCGGAGTAAACTCCATCCGCACATTATGTCAACCAAGCAGATGCCGCAAATGATTCTTTTTTTTAATTTTAATTTTAAAAAATGTATACAACCAAATAAATGGCAAATAAATTAAATTAATTTTAGCGGTAATGGAAATGGGAAAAAACATGCAAGTCACACATATTAAGGAAAATTATCGATGAAAATTTAAATAAAATTACTTCAGGGTAAAGCAGCATCCTGCATATTAAATAAAAAAAAGTATCTTCATGTGGTTATGCCATTGGATTAACTGCTGGACATCGGATTATATTAATTGAACTTTATGACCACCTATGAATAAAATTCATTAAATTTCCCATTTGATCCTCCTTCCTCTGGTCCTTGTTAAATTATGAGTCAAGCTGTCCAACTAGTGGTAGCTGACTTCTCTTTTTTTTCGTTTAACGAACAAATATGAAAATTATGGAAATGTTCACTTGCCGAATATTTTTTTTTTTTTTTGTAATTATTTCGTTCCATAGCCGGACAAATGAAAATAAATTGGTCAACGTAAGGATGCTGATTAAGCGCACACGAAACAAATTCATTAAGAAGTGTTTTTTTATTATTATTATTTAAGTGAGGTGTTGAAATGATTAATGATGTGTATCTGATGGAACCGTGATGAATGGTTGAATTTGTGAGAATTTAATCTTCTATTTCATAAATTCAAAGTGAGAGCAGTAGCAGAAGAGCCATTTTCTAAATTGGAAATCGAGTGTTATGACGTCAATCTGTTCACACCACAGCTCCATATATAAAAAGGCACGAGTATTATTATTATTATTATAACTTTATTAACATGTAATAAATTACAATGACAAAACAGCACTAGCTACCAGGGCCTACGGCTGTGAAAAAAAAAAAAGGCCCGAGTAGGATTCGCCTATTATTCGTAATGCCTTTCGACACTATGAGTCCTTTCGTCATGTTTGACGGAAAATATTGTTGCTACTCGTATATCGACCGCTCTAGTACCACTGTCTTCAAGACTGCAATCCTTGCCATACTCGAAGTAGGAAATTGGATAATCGATGTCTTCATTTAAGACGCTTAAAACTCCCTCAAATTACTCAAAGATAAGACAGCAATATAGGAATAGGATCTCTATGTTTATTCGAACGATTTAAAGGTTCTATACCGACTGAGGGCAAATCATTCTGGGGTAGGAGCGATCATAATTTTTTTTATTGATGGAAAATGTTATGTATTTTATTATTTATGAAAATAATATCCAGTAAATAGGAGCTTCTGAACTGAACCTTATGTAGCAGTCGATTGTTTCAAGTTAATTTTTGTTGATTGTTTCGTAAATTTCGGACGGTATCTGGGTAATAACTTAGCGGATGTTGGTTCAACATAATAGATTTACTTCAATGTTTCGGCTTTGCTATGACTTTTATTGTAATCCCTCAAAAAAAAAATTCAATGGCGTTAAATCGCATGATTTTGGCGGCCAGTTAACTTCAGCGGAATGTGATATAATGCGACCTGGGGACTTTTGACAAAACCTACGTTGCACCCGATGTGTGACAAGTGGCGCCATCTTGTTGGAACTTCTTGTCCTCAAGAAATCTTGATTACCATGCGCCTGTTACAGTCTGACCCTCATTAATTTCCAAAAGTAAAGCCTGTCCACAATGCGCATCAAACAGTCACTCTTGGGCATGGAATGGTATCTCGTGAATCATATCAGAATTTTTCTCGCTCTGATTGTGCAATTTTGCTTATTAATTATTAACATACCTAGAGATATGGAAATTTGCCTCATCAGAAAAGAAAATTCTTTTCAAAAATCGGCATCAACTTCTTGCAGCTCTAACACCCAATCTTCATAAATTCTTCCTTGTCCATGGTCTCTGGGCTTTACTCCTGTTGTTAACAGACCCGTGATGATCGCTGTTAGTCTGGCAACATCTTTGTGCGTTGTGCTTAGTTTGGCCACATCATTCTGTATATGGTACAGTTTATCAACCCATGTAGTCCAATTAAGGTCGACCTTTCTAAGAAAAATTGAGGAGGTGTTTGCCTTAACTGCTTCGAGCGGAGTGTGCACTAGTTCCGCTAATGAGCTATGGAGGGCTGAGCTTTGCCTGAACAGTTCATCAGCACGGTCGTTTCCATAAACGTTGATGTGGGCTGGAACCCAGATTTGAGTTACCATAAAATGGCCACATAGGGAGGCTAGATCCTTCCGGTATCCTAATACTAATGCGGATGATTTGAAGGATCCAAATAATTATAGAGGAATATCCTTCCTGAACTCAATAGCAAAAATATTCACAGGAGTCATTTTGTAATGTGTCACCAATTGGGTATGTGAAAATGATCTGCTGAGTGAGTTCCAAGCGGGCTTTAGAAAAAATTATTCAACAGTGGACAATATCTTTTCTTTAACAAGCATCGCTCAGTCGTACCTGGAGAAAGGAAAAAAAGCTCTACGCTGAGTAATTTAGGACTATCGTGAAAAATGTTCAGATTAAATAAAACCTTTATGAGCAAAATAGGAGGTGGCAGTATGAAGAGGTGGAGATAGAGACTTTTTAAAGAAAGTGTCTCGTTTGCCGGAAAACACGTAGAACTATTTACATCTTACACTTAGAAATTGGACATCTTCTGTACATCTTCACGCTAAGACTACATTCTCTATATCTTGAAAGTAATAAAAAAATTTAGTCGCAATTTTTAAATGAGTGGTCCAGACTAAGCCAGCATAAAGTCCCTCTACCAGATTGTAATGCAGAAGTTTGGAAAAGTACACTGCAAAAGCTATTGATTGCCATTGAGGAGTCTACGAGTGTTGCTATTAGAGTGAAAGCGCAGCAAAGTTTTTTTTTGATTAGATATCTAATGCTGGACCAAGACCTTAGGACGGAAAACCATTTTAATGAATAAAGTTTGGATAAAATTTCAATGATCTTCAAAGCCAGAGGTAAACTGCTGCATCTACATAAATCTTATGCCACATAGAGTTATGGAGAGTGCACACTATGCAACCTGCGCTTGAAAGAAGATGTAATCCACTTCTCCGGAATATGTCCAATTTTAAAGACTATTAGATGGGCTTACTGGCCAAAATATATGCTCTCGGAAAAGGAAGTAATCATAATCCTAAATGGCCTAGATTGGAATTTCCTGTATAGCTAAATGAAAACTGCTTGGAAATACCGACAGCAAATAAATAAAGAAACCTTTTAACAACACACTATATCAACATACATATGTATCTAATGAATTTTTTAATTCCTGTAAATTCTTAGTACTTATCTATGTATACATATGTATTTATGCAAGTAAATATCTCTCCTTTTTGGCTGAGGCAAATGCCAATATCTATTATTGTGAATTATTTTGTAGAGCAAAAATTATTGTACAGAAATAAAAACACAATTCTTAATTAAAAAAAAAAATGATTTGGTAACCGAAGCAATGGCTTTGACAGCTTCGTGAAAGACGATTAAGGCCGTCTGGGAGTCTACAATTTGGTTACATTATCAACTTAATTAGGAAGGTCGAAAATCTACCAGCCTAACAGGCTCTCGGCACAATAAATTTTGTAAATTGTAGTGCTTAAAAAAACAGGTTTGAGAACACTAGACTTTAGACTAGATTTACATAGTTTAATGTCAGTTCATTCGAGTGTACAGGTATTTTGTCCGGAAAAGTCCACAAATAAACAGACTCAATGTTTTCAATAAAAATTTAAATGATATTCTCATATCATAAAATATCGTAAAATACATATTTTATCAGCTTAAACTAAATTATACTCGTACAGTAGCGCGCATCATTTCCAGTAGAATTGTGCCAACTTATTTGAAGTGCTGTCATAAAACTGCAACAGTGTGTAATCCTGCCATTTCACTGGTAACAACCTGAAAAAAGGATTCAATGCAATGTACAACAGTAAATGTATGTAAACTAATTGGCGAAAGCTTACCTGTGTAACCAGACAGTGAGTGCGAACATTTTTGGCACATAAACCATACGTTCGTTGCGCAATATTCCTTTAACAATTTTCTCCGCTGTATAGGATCCGGACATACAAGGATATCGACTAAGTACGCTGTCAGATTAGAGGAAATTGAGAGTAAATTTAATTTGTATTTTATACATGCAGGAAGTTGCGAGATAAATTATTAAAGTTTGTGAAACCTGAGAAATTTGTTTTGATGTGTCATTCTTATTGTTTTATTTTAAGAAGGATTAAGGAGTTGAGTTTTAGTTTTCGATTGGGCGATAAGTGCTTTCTACGAAGTCCCCAGACTCTCTCCTACTATCTCCTCCACGCGGTAAAGCTAGGTTGTGTGGCATAGTGCCTCAACTGGAAATTGGGTTCTGACGGTTTCGGCGGCAGCAAACAAGAGAGTGGAGGAAGGGTGTTTTTGCTAAATCTATGTTCAAGTCTACGAATGAAAAATGTGTCCCAAATGTCTTACAATGGTGTGAACTACCAATTTTTGTCCGAAAATATTTTAGGAAAAGCATTTTCAGAAAATTGCCAGACCGCCATCTGACAATAAATTTTCTACCAATCGTGTGAGCACTCTTTTTTATCATTGTCAGATGTTTAGGACATTTGCAGACTCTTTGGAAATTGTCAGATGTGCGAAGTTATGACGTCTGACAATTAATTTATTGTAAGATATTTTTGTTGTTATTTCAGTGATATACGAGTACGTATTTTGGACGCGTAGATAATACATATTTTCGCTGCTGCGCACTGCTACTATTTTTGATTAAAGTTTGATTTTGTGCTGTGAAAATAAATAATGAGAACGGTGTGCGTTAAGGAGAATTTGATTATTTCCTTTTGGCTCCTCACCGTGCAATTCGACGAGCAATTTCGCGTAAAATACCTCCTTCTGGCAGCGAACTACAAAATCCTTCATCCAAACAGTACGGCATTTGCGTGGCGATTTAATACAGCAAGAAAAAAAAAGTTCTGTCAATTGCTATGAGTCTAATAACGTCTGACAATTTTTCGTGAACAATCATTTATCAACCGTGTGAACTGACAATTTTTAATCTGACAACGTTGTAAGAAAAAGCATTGACAGACCATCGCAAGACCAGCCATCTGACAATAAACTGTCAGAAATTGGGACAAAATCTAAGAACTGTGTGAACTGACAATTTAACGTTGTGAGATAGTTTGTTATTGTCAGCTTATTGGCAGCAATTGTAAGCACATTGGTAGACCTAACAATATGTCGGATCTGGCAGTCGTCTAAACATATCTTAAAGCACTATTCTTTTCTTTCGAACGGCATCGAGGGAACTTTCACGATGGAGTCAACGGTGCCGTCCAAAGTTCATTCAGGTCGAGCTACTAGAACACCTTACATAGCCTTCTTCAGCAAACGAATATGGGCTACGAACTTCGGGTCTGCACCTGGAATGCACGTACTCTTCTCACTCCGGTGACAGCTCAAAAACTGGAAACTGTTCATGTTTAGTATAAGGCAGACAGTACTACGATTCAAGACAGTATATGACAGCTGCCCCATGTATATGACACATGTTGGGATGCAGATTTGCCATTGGGCATAGGCTGCAGTTAAGAGTTATTGACTTTAAGCCCACAAGCGATCTGTGGTCTTGCAATCCACAGCAGGGTACATTCTTCAACAGCAGCCTTATACGTGCACATGCCCTTACCGAAGAAGCCGAAGACCCTAGCAAAGAGAAGTCTTATAACCTCCTGGAGGGAAACTACCGTGGCTATTCTGAGTACGATTTCGAAATCGTGTTCGATGACTTTAACGCTGAATCGGTAAGAAGAACATATTTGGCGACATCCATCAAACATTCACCTTCAGAGAGATAAATCTCGACTCGGACCATCTCCTGGTCATCGCCTATTACGGAGCTCGACTACCAAATGGGAAAAAAGGCAATTCAACATCGAGCGCCTAAGCATATCAGGAGGAGCCAGAGACTACAGATACCGTTTGAGCGAGAAACTCTCCACCATATCATCATCTGCTACAAACGCCTCCCTATGACTTACGTCAATTATCGAGGCATATACCTGCTAAATGACGCATATTAGATCCTATCCAGGGTACTGTGTGAACGTCTTAAGCCGCTCTGCACCACATTTTTCGTACCGCGTCCAATGTGCTTCGGGAACAGCAAATCGGCTACAAACTAGATCTCTAAATCCTGGACGAGACCTACGAATTTCAAAACGAAACACAACATCTGCTTTTCGACATCTGCTTAGGATTAAACCTCACTATCGACAACTACAACTTCACCTACATACCTCGGGGTAAATCTTAACTCTACGAACGACACCTTAGTAGAGATGCAACTAAGAATTACCATAGCAAACCTCTGCTACTTCGGTTTGGCCAAACAACTAGGTTCGAAAATCCTAACACCAAGGTCGGAAGCGATGCTCTTCAGAAGTTTAATCCTGCCATTTCTACTAAATGTCGCCGAGTTCTGGAAGATAAGTATGAAAGCGGAGCAGATCTTGGGCTCTTCCAAAGAAAAATACTTCGTCGAATATTCCCACATGCATGGAATGGAGTGAGAATATTTAACCGCGAATTCTATGCGGGTTACCAAGATCTGGATGCAGTCCGAAAGGCAAAAACACTTCGACTACCCTGGGTCAGTCACATTGAATGAGTGGACATGACCACGTCCCAGCCCCCAAATTCGAGTGACAAAGAAGACCGAACCCCCGTTAGAAGGAGCAAACAGTGTTTGATCTGACGAACTGGTAGCAGTGTGCCCAGGACCGCAGTGTCTAAGGCAGAGACTCTTCACGGGTCGGGAAGTAATGGAATTAATTAATGGCATCCTTTAGGGAAAGTACCACGAAAATAAATAGAATGAATGAAGAATAAAACAAAAACAAGCCAAACGCACAACGGGCCGTATGTGGTCCAGTGCCTAGCTCCTCGCGACCATTCATGTTGTGCGTGATATATTTTGTTACACAAATAGAAGGGATCAACAGTTCATAGCTATATCCAAGGCAAATTGAGAAGCTTTCTCATGACAGTTGTTACTCTCAATACATTGAATTGGATTAAGGAATAGAAGCTAATAGTCGTCGGTAGCTCCACTTGATCCAATTGAAACTGAAACTCTCATTTCGAAACTAACAGCTCACAGGAATCTGATATTCATTCAGTGATGACATTGCTTTGTAACTAGTTAGCTGCAGTCGCTCATTTACATATGTCTTGGCGTCAGAAGCTGGTAGGCTTGAGATTATAACTACAACCCACAGGTAAGCGTCACGGTTTGAGTTCAGGTTGGTGCTTTAGAATCCAAAAACTAGTTTCACTCGAACCTAATCATATTGAAATGGGCGACGCTGCTGGGTGACGCTCTTGGGAGTTTGGTCAGTACAATGTTTCACAGCAGAACCTTCAATTCAAGTTAATGGCACTATGCACTCATGAAAGCAATTAAGCGTGAACATCCTATCAAGTCTTCTATCGTACATCTTGCTCGATAGAAAATTCTCAAATCCCTCGTCGATAAAGGTATGAGCCTATGCAGATGACATAGGTATACTAGTTGTGGGTAATTATGTAAATATCCACAGTTAGTGAGATTTTGGAAACTGTGCTAACAGGATGGTCAGAATAGACAGAAACCAATGGGTTTACTGTACTGTAAGACGAAGAATGGAGCTGGAGCAAGAGTTTTCTCAAAGGCACTGTACATTAATGAGTTATAAAGACTAACCGACTACTGTAGTGATTCCAAGCTGAGATCTACGCGGTTAAACGGCGGTACAAACTGTCCTAGCAATGGAACTACCAGCCATACATACATATATCCATCTGGGTGGATGATCAAAAAGTGTGAAGGACTTCCTTACGGTACATATAGCTATATATATAGAAGCTGCAGGGACGAAGAATAGATAGATAGAAGTAGAACACCTGCTATACCACTGGCTACGCTAATTAGGCACAACATTTTTCAATAGCCTGCACGACCTGTCCTAGTTACCTCTGGCTTACCTTAAAAGCCTTAATAACAGATCCAAATGGTTTTGTCAGTCACATGTCTTCCATGTACTTCAAGGGTTGACTGGTAACCGATTGGATTTGCACATGCTGCATACAGTCCTCCTTACCTACCCTAACCTAAGTATCTCCTTCCACTTTCCGAAACACTGCAGCATTTTTCAAGTGAAAATTATGATGATTACGGAGGCGTTGATATCCACGCAGAATATCATAATTTTTACCGACGATCAAACCGCTATTAAAACGGCTCTAAATATCCGCTCTCGTTAAGAGTGAAAAATTCAAAATTCATCTTGCTAGAGTGCTGGGAATTGTATGGCACAACTCTATCGATAATCGGACAATCTCTACATGCCCCTCGCTTCATATAAACTGTTATTGAAATGCAACCAACCACACTAACCGTAGGTGGATAAATGACACCACGTCAAATCGTCCAATTAGACTGAAAATATCGCTTATTAGCACAATAATAGGTGTCACCACAAAACACTGCATGATTGGCAGCACCCCATTAGGCTAGACCTTCCCTTAGATGACTTTTGCAGAAGCTTTATGCAGGAAGAAGGGGAGGGAAAGATACTTCATCTTCTATATGCATGCCAAACTGTCCCCTTTCGAAAATGAACACACTTAGGGGCCTACTTCTTTGATAAACTTGGCGAACTGGCAAACATAAACATCAGTTGCCGCCAGCGCTTTTGCGGGTAGCTTTTGGGGGAACACCCAGATCGTTGTGGTATCACAATGGACTTATACTGGTCTAATTGTGTCTGCATCTAATGTAACTCATTCCTTTAGCCTTGTCATCACCCTCCCAGCTAAAACATTATCCATGACGATTACTATGAATAAACAAACGGAAAAAAATAGCAAAAAACAACTTAAACTTCCTCCTGAGAATCTCATTAAACAGCACATCCGGCTGATTTATTATTCGCCGCAAAACATAACCAAAACACAATTCCATTTCGCCATTCATAATTAATTCTCAAATTAGTTTCCACTTACCCCAGATCATTGAGAGTCTCATAAACCTCCGCGTTTGTCTTCATGAAATACGGATGAGCAGTTGTTGTTCTTATGAAATCACAATCTGACAACCGTAATTCGGCCCTCAAGCAATCCATAAATCCGATTATTGCGTATTTCGTTGCAGAGTAAATTCCAGCTCCTGGCAAAGCGATTAGTCCTGCACCATACGAAAAAAAAAAAATGGAAAATTATTTAATCTTCAAAAATCCATGATTCATACCAGCCAAGGATGAAACCGCAACAATATGCCCCGTCTTCCTTGTAATCATTTTGGGTAGAAACTCCTTTGTTGTCTATATGTATGTAAGAAGTATAACTTCAGGATATAACCGATTCAAAGTATCTATCAGATCTGCCCACTTACCAAAATATACGAGCCTAAATTCACGAGTATTATCCTTTCGATTTCCTCTGGCTTTAAATTGGGCGTCGAATTTAAACTCATTAGGGCCGCATTGTTAATTAGTATATCCACTGGACCGAGATCCTTTTCAATTTTAACCGCCAACACTTGAATTTCCCTATAGGAAGAGACGTCGGTCTAAAGATTAAACGAATAACTGTCGAGTAATGTCGGAACGGATCGGAAATTACATTGAAATTGTATTAATGCCTTGCGCGTACACACTTACCCTGTAGGTCTTGGCAATGGCGCCAGGAATCTTCGATATTATTTCGATTGTTTCATTGCCCGCCTTGGCATTCACATCGACGACAGCAATTTTACAGCCCTTCTTTGCCAGAAGAATGGCCATCTCCTTGCCCAGACCGCTTCCACCTCCGGTTATCTATAAGAAGACAGCAAAACCGACCATGAACGGATACTTTAAACGGGATTCGAAATAATTTATTAGGTCCATTAAATTGAAGCTTTTATGTCTTTGATATTGAATACTCCCGGGGGTTGGTTGTGTTGCCCTCATATGTGTAATTATATTAAACTTGATTGCACAGACAAATACTCGTACACACCGACCGCTTTGGTCGTAGATACTTGTATCTACAGTCACCCAGTAACCAGAGGTTGAATGAAAGAAGGGAGAAAGCAAACGTAGGGGGCACTTCACCGAATGGCATTTACTCATAATTAACCCTTTTGACCTGTGTACATATCTGAATTAATGAAGAACACTAAATATAGAGAGCATCGTCGCAGAGCAATGTGGGTCGATAAAAGTTAACTTTTTTAGAGCACGCCTTTAATTAGACAATTACTTCATTGTATCTTTATTAACTGCGCTTATAAAAGATTCCGCAAATAGTTGCGGAATTCACATTTCCGAGGGGAAAGATGGCGACATTCAAACTCGTGATATGCTAGTTCGCAGGTACGAGTATTTTACATTCGAATGAACGCAGTAAGAAAAGTTGTCTTAGCCTTCGTGTACGCGTTTACTCGTAAGATGACACGCTAGAGTGTCAAACCTCTAGCAACTAATTTGGGGTTTTCCGTGTCTTCAGCAATCCGTAAAGATACTTTTTCTTACCCAAATACTCGACCTTATGTCAAAAAACAAGAAGGCTCTTCAACGAAGCTGGAAGGACACAGAACTTTACGTTTAAAAATAGTAAGTACTTCAGAAAATGTGTTTAGGATGGTTTTGCTGTGATTTAAGAGTTTTTAAAATTGTTCATGCAGCCCAGGACTCATGGGCAGAATTATGAATGATGTAGAGGTGGGTGGGGGTAACGTTATGTGAGGTTATGTATGGCTATGAGCTTATCATATCATCACGATCCCAAGGGAACCTTAACGCTAAGAAACCTAAATCATTTCTAACTGCACTTAATTTAAATAAACCATTATTTTGGGTCAAATACCCAACTACTTTTAAACTATCAAAGAAGTAGATAACTTCCAAGGATTAGTTACTGACTATCTCAAGGAGAGGGAGCTAGTATACGACACCCTAGAAGGCCAGCGAAGAAAGGTTGTCACAGCCGGAGCAGCGAAGGAATCGATCCTGGGTTACGACCTCTGAAACGTCTCCTACGGTGACACACTCCGAATGGAGATGCCTCAAGACACCTTCCTGGTAGGATATGCAGATGGCATCGCAGCAATGATTACGGCGACAGACACAGATAACGCGCAAAGGAACCTAAATCAGGTCATGAGACGGGTAAATTTTTGGATGTAGGCACACGGACTTAGCTTGGCCACCGAAAAAAAACGAGATAGTTCTTTTGGTGAAGAAGAGGATCCTGACCATCGTCGACCTTCAAATTGGACCAAAGGTCATCAGAAGCAAGGAAGCTGCGAAGTACTTGGGGCTGTCACTAAATACGAAGCTCTCTTTCTGACAACAGATCGAGTCCGCATCGGAGCGAGCCTCGAAAGTTACAACGTCTTTGAGCAGATTGATGGCAAATGTAGGCGGGCCTGTGGCCAGCAAACGAAGACTGCTAATGTCGATAACTCATGCCATCCTTCTCTATGGCTGTGAGATCTGGGCAGAAGCACTACGGCAAGAAAGGTACAGAAAGCAGATGGCAGCAGTACAGAGACGTGGAGCTGTACGCGTGACAAGCTCGTATCGAACGGTTTCAGAGCCAGCTGTCCTTGTAATCGCAGGATTGACTCCCATCGATCTACTCGCAGCAGAACGGAAGCACGTCCACGAAAGAAAAGCGGAAATTGGATTCGAGGCGACAGTTTAGGAGGCAAAGCAGCTGACTATACTGCAGTGGCAGGAACGTCGGAGCTCAGCAAGCAGAGGGCGATGGACGGCGAGACTCATCAGAGATGTAACTGAGTGGAACAAACGGAAACACGGTGAAGTCAACTACTTCTTCAACCAGTTCTTCACTGGACACGGGTATTTCAACGCCTTCCTCCACAAGATTGGCAAGGGCCAACCACCCAACGTACCACTACGGGGACTCCCATTTAGACGATGCCCAGCACAGCTTTTTTGTCTGCAGTAGGTGGGAGGCTCAACGCGAAGAAAGCAGCGGAGTCATCACCCCTAAAAATGTCGTCAAAAAGATGCTGACAAGCGACCAAAACTGGAGCAAAATTAGACAGTTCAAAGAAAATATTCTCAGGACAAAAAAAAAAATTAAATTCAGAGCGTGAATCCAAGATGATGTACGATAGACATCTCCCTGAAGTAATGCGAAGAGCAGTCCCTGGGGGAGTGGACCAGAGACCAAAGGGAGGAGGAGTTTAGTTAGTAGGAGTCTGACACACCAGGTACGGTCTTCACCTCCCTGTAGCAAAAAAAAAGGTTTAGTTACTTCTTTGATAGTTTAATCTGCTTCGGGCAATGCCATGTCATTTACAAAGCAAATGTACTATGTCCTCTGAGAGATGTAGGTCACTGCAGAACCTTCATACACCCTCAATAAGCATAATCTTATTGTGTGCTTCCAAAGAGTATCCCTATCGCTGTTCTTATCCGTGATTTGCTTTTTTTATAATTACCCCAGATTTTTCTTCAATCTGCCACTGTGGACAGTTGGCCTGACGACAAAATTCCCAACAAAGAGGGTAAATAACCCTGGAGCTAGAGGTCGAGTGAAACTGATATCTGTAGTCCAATTCGGGGATGTGAAATATGCTAGTATACTAAACTGATTCTATCTGGAAAACTCTATACCGCCATAGGTCCAAGCCTAAGTAATTACGGTTTCCCACTCTCACGATCGCTGCCAGCTAAACCCTTCCAAGGGAACTTAAACACAATCTCTGGTCGGGTGCCAGGCATCTACACATTCAGGCAACACCGCATGAAGGCCAGAATAAGACTTGGTAGACAGGTAAGGGTTTCAGATAACTTCACACGCCTGCGCTCTTAAAAGAACGTCTCTACCTTGAGAATGCCCCGAATTACTATTATAATGTCTACTCTTTCTGAACCTTCTCCATTGCGTTATTTCTAAATTGCTGAGCGCTACTGTATCGATTGCATTTATTTCTCCTGCTTTGTATACGAGTATCTGCTCCACTGCCAAGTCTCGCATACTACATAGACCTGACTTTATGAGTTAATAAAGATTGCCTGAATGAAAGGCACTCAGGGTCACCAGAATTTGGCATGAGCAATAAATTGCTAAATACCTGAAGAATTTTGCTTTACGCATTTGATTAACTTAAGAAGCTAATTGGAGAAGCAAACACGTAAATATGTATGTGCTGGCCACAAATCGATCTGATATGGTAATGATACGTAGAACTTCGTTTAAAAATTTGCCGGTCTATCAACGGATTATTTGCATTAAATAGTTTCAATTTGGGCTTTTCATACAATACACTGAAGATACACTGGAGCCATTGAATAAGCATGTGATGTGATTCACACTTCTATTTTTCGTAGAAATTATATATAGCCTTAATAGCACAGTTATCGCTGCTTAAGGTTCACAAGACTCACAATGGTTATTAAGAGCCCCGATTGGAAATTATGCACAAGCCCCTCCTTTTCTGAGCACTCATAGGCTTTATAGAGTGTGATAGCCTTAACTTATTTTCTTAGACGGTGTTACCGTCCTGAATAGATCTGATACTTAACCAACAATGTCCTGGGGCTTAGACAATCCATACAATTAACCAAGTCATATCTTACTTAGAAAGGAAAGGAAATCATTAGAAAGCTGGTGAGGCTTTATAAAATAAATCTAGGGTACCCAAAGACGGAATGCCGATTTCTCTTTTTGGAGGAAGATGAATCATCCTAACACATTCTTTGTGAATCCCGCCAATACCACAGCAACATCGATCGGCGAGTGTAATTCAGCGTTTGATCTTTGCGCTGATATCGTTGACAAAATTAATAGCAGAGCCTGTAAACCAGAATCCTACACTATTTTTCGAAGTTATGGTTGCTAATCATAATCGTTTGGCCAAGACACTGGTGTTTGTAGATACCATGTATGTACCACGTTTGGTCCTCATTTACAACTACACCCATTTTAGCAGCTTCTGATTCGATGTTTGCGTATGTGCAAGTGATTGCCCACTTCGTTCTGCTGAGTATGTCAACATCATCTGCGTAAAAAATAGCATCAATGGTGGTGTTGACCTGGGAATTTAACACTATTTTCTGCATGATAGGACTTCGACTTGCCTAAAACATTGGTGGTATTGAACCTTCAAAAGGTATAAAGGGTACTTAAAGCGCTATCGTTCAACTTACTGCGCCCCATGTCAGTTAAATGCTGCATCGATACATTGCAATCTCTGGTCAGACACTGCAGGATAAAACTTTGTTTGGTCACTTGATCCCAGGGAATTATAAGCAACGAATTAGCAGATAACCTATCTAGGGTTGCCTTAGAACTTGCGTTCATAGAGCCAGAACCTTACTGTGAAGTCAACTGGACAGAGCAGTTTGTGAAAACACAAACTCTGTCTAGCACACTCTAGACATCCCTTCGTTCCGAATTTAAATAAGGAAAGCATTTGAAGTTGCTGACCTTTCTCACAGGCTACTTTGATCCATCAAGAAAATTAATACTCGTATGTGCTCAAAGGCGAAACGTCCATTCTCTGTAAAATACACAAAAAAAAATACGTTCTTCAGTAGAACTCAAAAACTCTGCCACTAAGGACGTACTAACCTTCATAAGAAAGGTTGTATGTTTTATAGGTTAACTTCAATCCTAATACAAAAGATTTTTCACATCGCAGTATCAGCCGTATAACATTAATATAACATCACATTAACACCTTGTGGATCATCATCGAGCAATGCGTTGTATATCAATCGCCATTTCACCTGCTATTCATCGATTTTGAAAAGGACTTTGATAGTGTCAATCAGGAATCTATTTGGCGTGCCTTGCGCAAGAGAGGTATTCCAGATAAATTTATAGCTATTACCAAGGCTACGTACGACAGGTCCAAATGCCACGTTTTGCATAGAGGAGGACTGTCTGAGGAATTCGAAGTTCAAAGTGGTGTTCGGCAAGGCTGCATTCTTTCACCCATATTGTTTTTATTGGTGATAAGCAATGTGCTTAGTGCTGCTTTGTCTACGGAGGAATTCGATAGGCTCTTACATCCGAATTCAAACATCTCAACTACGCTGACGATACACATATGTATGTACATATGTCTACTATCTCCCAGGACAATAGAGCTTCATCAAATGACAGCAATTGTACTGAGGGAAGCAGACATCATGGGGCTGAAAATTAATTCGACAAAAACAAAAATCATCAGTCTGGGACCGAACACATCAGCTCAAGTATGCATTACTGGACAATCGGTTGAGAAAGTAGAGAGTTGCCAATATCTTGGGGTCTTGGTTCTCAACAGATGGTGGAACCGATTTGGTTATAGCCAGCCTGATTGGCAAAGCAAAGTCTGCGTTCGGGATGATATCCAAAATTTGACGAAGGTTGAATCCGTGCTGCTATATGGATGTGGCACTTGGAGAGTGACCATTACTATCACGAGAAAGCCGCAAATGTTCTTTAACAGATGCCTGCGTAACATCTTAAGAATTTTCTGGCCAAATCGTAACTCAAACGGACACCTTTATCAGAGAACCGGCTAGGAACTAATTTGCGCAACCATATAACGATGGAAGTGGCAGTGGATTGGTCACACTTTGCGAAAAGGTGACATATGTATAGTTAACCACGCGATGCAATGGAACCCGCTAACTCAGGATGGTAGAATACGCAGCGGTCCAAAAAACACATGGCGCAGAGTAGTCGAGAAGGATGCGCGGCAACTGGGGAAGAGTTGGGGAAGCTAAGGCACATTGCCAGAAATCGCACACGATGGCACGTAGGCGTTGTAGAGGCCCTAGGACCCACAAGGAGATAAAGGACAAAAGTAAGTAAATAAGAATCAGCCATATAAGCAAGGGTGTAATATAGAAAATATAAAAAAAAGCGAAGACACAGCAGAGCACTTTCTCTGTCACCGTTTTGCTATTGGGAGAACAAGATCGTTTACTTCGTGTTGCGATGTCTTCGAAATCCTACGTTTCCGTAAGAGTATTATGAATTATCCCACCAAAATTATATGATTCACCAGACGAATAGTCAATATGTGGTGTTTTAAAAGAATATTTTCATTTTAATTTATGCAAATTGATTGAAAGCATATGGCAAAGCAAATAAACAAAATCGTGGCCATCGACACTTCGAAATAAACAAAGTAAAACTCATAATGATTAACGATTTCGTTTGTAGAGACTTTCAACAATTTCAGAGAGAATTAACTGCTTTCACAAAGCATGGTCTTAATTGACTTAACGCGCTTCATGACATACATACACGTACATATTATACGTGTATGTATTAAAATAATATTTTAGCCCAGTAGTGATCATTTCAATCTATTAAAATTTAATAAATTCTTTTATGTGGTGACTCTGTTTCGTCGTTCCTTTAAACACGTTTTTATGTTTTAAATATTGCCTCCATAAATAAATCGACTCGCTGTATATTGAGAACATTTATATTGACGGGCGCATGTTTATCTTCTACAACAAAACATTGAACTAAAAATAAATACAAAGAGTTTGTGGCTAATATTTAGATTTTTGTCAAATTAGTATTCAAAGGAGGCCACACTGCCAACTTTCGAGTTTCTCTGAGATGTTGTTTACTATTTTGGAAAACTAATTGGTTCCTGCTACTGCGAATGTGATATCATCGATGTACAGACATATGCTGATAAAGAAAATCCAGATATCAAATTTCTCATCTAAGAAGGTTGCTCAAAAAGTGGGTTAGCGAAAGAGGATGTACAGGATGTCGACAAGAGATATAAAGGGACTTTTTCTACCTTGGCTCTGCTATAAACTCTGACAACAACACCTTAGAAAAATCAAACGAAGAAAAACTCTCACCAATTGCTGTTTCTTTAGACTGATGGTGATGATGAAGAACTAAGGATCTATCTTAGCCTGGACTCTGTGGAGAGTGGATGAAGATATCCTCAGTCGTTCCGAGAGAAAAATTCTTCGTGAGATTTTCGCTTTAGTTAAGAAAAAGAGCGCATCAGTCGCCTAAGATGGGTAGGACATGTAGAGCGAATGAACACCAATGGAGGTACAGCGCAGTAGAGGACTACCTCGCCTTTGGCCAGGCGCACAAATGGAAGTGGACCTCAACCGACTTGAAGTGCGCAACTGGAAACAATCAGGTTGGGACCGGGCTAACTGGAGAGACTTGTTGGTTGAGGCTGAACTTCATCTCGAACCATAGCGCCACCTTAGTAAATGAGTGAAATATGGTTGGGACATAATGCCTACATATGAGTCCAAAACGAATGGTTGGTTTAAGTTTAGCTAAGGTCTCGAAAGAGATATACGTTAAATAAGATAATTTTAAGCAGCTCAGTGAAGATATTGAGAAAATCAAATGAACAAGGTACCAAGCTGTCGAGTATTCTACGATGATGGAGACTTGAACAGAGGGGCCAAAAGTCCCCCAGTAAGAGGAGGAGAACTCAAAGACCCAAAATGAAAGTGTCCCTAAAATATTTCATCCTCAAATAAGAGCTTTATAGGCTCAGAAACTCAGACACCGACGAGCAGGATCATTTTACGTTATACAGAGGAATACCCCACTATCTCATGGAGGCTATTGTCTAGGCACAAACATGCTACTATGATCTGGAAGTCAGACTGATTTGAATAGATCCAGTCTATCAAAAAAGGAACCCACATACACTTTGGATCCACCTCTGCAATTGGTTATGAACAGTCCGCTTGGTACTTTCCTGTTTTCCTATTTCCCTCTGATCGAATGTAGCCTTAAAAATGGTCTAGTAAATCCTAACAACGGAAGTTTGAAGTCGGCGGTTGCTAGATTGTCCACAATTTTAGATAACAACTTAACATTTTATCATCCCCGTCATATTGGACGGCCAGCTTTGTTGCTTCACATTTTTGTTACCATAGCACGTTCGAATGGTGGATACGTGCATTTAGGAAGACACAGGAGTCGATTAGTCTCTGATAACCCATCTCTGTGTATCAAATCCAACCTACACTTACAGTCTGTGAGCCACGGGTACTTAGTATCCCGATTGAATATTGCGAAGCTAGTTGGTGACAGAAAACGCGAGAGGGGGATACATATGTATTTGTACTGCAGCACAGTTTTTGAAATAGAGATGGTGGAAAATGAACTCTAATTGAGCCAACGGCAGCTCTCACATCCCCTGTTATCGGTTTTATCTGGCCCATTGTCGTAGGGATATTAAACAAGAAATTGGACGTCCAGGTTGAAGTTTCTGCATCTGCAATGAAGGCTAGTTGGACTTAAGGCATTATTCAAGTATTAATTGCATAAATGATAAAACGCTCTGACATTTAGCAGAGCGGAACCCTATGAAAATCTTGTTTTCGACATGTTCAATGCTCTTAGGGCCTATTCTACCCCATGCAAAAGTATGTATGTACAACAACAAGGCAAAACAAAGAAGTAACCTACATAAAAATTTGCAGGCATGCAGCAATACATACATACACCGCGTTGAAGCCATAACGGTCCCGTTTTACCATTTAGGTACGAAATACTAAACACAGGGTTGGATTACGAGACCAGACAATAAGATTTCGCTGCAAATTTCTTTTTATCCGTGGATCTATGTAATTGGTAGAATTGTTTTGAAAATGGCACTAGAAGTAAAGAGAAGTACCAACATTCAAATGTAAAAGATAGATACGTCAAATGCGGAAGGTTTCATTTGAAATTTTTTACTTCATCGTTCATAGTTTCCAATAAAGCGCGAGTATTGTGTAAATTAACTGAATAATTTCACAGCATTCATGGGAAGTATAACTTTCTTACGCGGTTCAATATCTCACGCTAAACTTAACGGCTATCTCGAAGATATATGTACATATATAGAACCCGGCGTGCATGAGCACCAGCACAGCTACGAGAACTATGCTCACAGTGGGACTGGAGGCTATCCTCAACGTGCTTCCGCTGCACATTTTCGTACAAGTCTCAGCAGCAATATGTAAATCGGAGCTTTCTCAAGCATATACCCGAGCAAGAAAGAAACATACCAGCTTGCAAGCTAAAGCTCGAAGCAAGATTCAAGGCCCTAAGGGAGGCAAGCAGCAGATGATCCTCCATAGACACATGTGCAATTGCAATAAGAATTTGGTCTTAATCAGCGAGAACACAAAGCACTTTTTCTATCGGTTGAACCTTTGCTACAGAACAAGGTTACCTAATGAGAAAGAGCCAGAAAATTCTTTCCTACGGGAATCATAATGAGTCTGCATTGACCTGAGTATGACCGCATACCTAACCTAACCTAAGTAGTTGATAACTTTTAGAGAGAGAAAACCTATTTACCTTAGAGTCCCGCCGTAATATAATCATGACTTGGTCATTATGACAACTCTTAGCATTCCTCGTTAATCTATCATCAGGTTGACGAATGTTGTTATTCCCATAGAATCGAGTAACTCATTTGGTTTAGTTAAAAACTAGTTATCTATGCGCCGCCGTTCTAAAACTCGTAGCCCAATTCACTTACTTTAACAAATCTGAATCATTCAAAATTTGAATAAACTCACCAAGCCACACCCTCCTCTATCTACATATGTACATATGTACGTATCGGGTATCAATTTTTCAGAGACAAGCTGTCTGTAATTGCATATGACACAGATTTCCGAGAGGACTAAAGCAGATGTACACACGAGTAAATAATGACCCGTGAATCACAACCAACTTAGTCGAAAAGCGCACTGCTCCCGTGTACTGTCCTGTGACTTTAAGCTCGATTTAATTTCACAAGACGTAGTTTTTGAAGCAACAACTCAAATCACAACTTCAGTTGTGACCCAAATATGGGAGTCACACAACATTGAAATTTGCCGCTTAAGTATCGAGATACCTAGAAATGGTAATACAAGCTGCGTTGACATCGGAACCATCTATAAGAAAACTCTTCGAGTTCGCACACAACCAGCCCACACCCAGAAACTTATAAAACCGGAAAATTATAGGAGTAACGGAAAAACGCATTCTCCAACGTTTCCCATAGATAAATAAATACGAATACATACGAGTATCTCACTGCACGCGAATCCAACAAAAAAACTTAAAACTTAATTTTTTATTGTTTTGCTCGTTTAACACTGGAATGCTCTTTAGAACAACAACACTTAAAAAATTGCATGAATACGTATTCGTATCTATTGTCAAAAGATTGTTAACATTCGCCGAGGAGCAAAAAAAAAATTCATCGTTTAACACTTTTTTGAAAAGAAAACTCACCAAAACAACTTTACCCTTAACATCCTTCTCCTTGACACCAAACAGGTAATCTAGGAGGTGTTTTAATGCCACGGCAAATAGAACAATTGGCAACAATAGCAGGCACAGTAGTATCTTCAAATTGAAGATCAATCTTTGGCGATTTTCATTAGGTTGTGCTTCAACCATTGTAAAAATTTTTTTTTTATTTGTTTCTTTTTTTTTATCTAGATACGAGTATGTAGTCGGAACCGATAACACTGTAAGATGACCGCAGGTGTACGTTTCGTTGTTCGTTCGCCAATACACACGGAAACCAACTGATCGAAGAATATGCTGACTTGATCGACGTTTGACTTGGGCGACGCGCCGTTTCCACTGCTGCTGCTTCGGCTAATTCATAATTTGAAAGCGGGGAGAAGCCAGTTTTGGAGGCGATGACGAGCACACGCTACGCAAGGTAGAATTCTAATAAAAAAAAATAAACTTAAAGATTCACAGCACGCAATGTTAAAGTTGTTTTGTATGCACAAACCAAACGAGGAGGTTGGTGGGGGAGATCGTATTGTATCTATGTATCTGATCGAGACTCGACGACGACAGACGCACAGTTTATTTGCTTTTAGACTGAAGATAACATTTGGAATTTTTGATCGTAATTAAGTTATGGATGCTCGAGAGCTTTGTGTGCTTTTTGTTCTCTGAGATAGTTTTGTATCTAATGATTGTGGGATGATAATTTACTGGGTATTGTTAAAATATTTAAATACAGCATCATTTTCACAAGATCTCGGATGCAATTGTATACACGTACATAGGTATAGAGATTTATCAGATCAAACTTTTGGAACGAGTTGTATTTTTATGGAAGCTACTAATTGTGGGATTGCTCATTGTCCCTAATCGGATTACTTGTTTAAATTTTTGTTCATTGGCGAGGTTATTGGCTTTTAAAGTACATAATTCCAAAAACTTTTGTTCTACTATGCACATATGAAGGTAAATTTGTTAGCTAAACTACAAAATAATTGATAAAATATAAATGGTGGCCCATCTGTAGGTTTCTTCTTTAAATTGCTACCGCTCAGTACTTTCTAAAGAAAGTAACCGTTCCGATCTCGAACGAAAAATAGTTTCATTTAAACGAATGCTACAGCCCATCCTGTCAACCCAATTTCGAAGTACATACACTGTCGTTCAAGATGCGTCTACAAAAAAGGTAGAATGCTTTACAATGCCGGTATGGAACACATTTGTGACTTTCACTCGAGGGGTAACCCAACATACTGATCGACCGAACTTCCAATGGGAAGGAAGGTACCTGCCAGTTTTAGTAATATAGACAAGATTGTTTTAAAGGGATTTCGCTTATAAAGTAGGTAAAAAGAAAATAGTCCAACGCACTAATCATGAGCCACGGAACCCACCTCACCAGTACCTCGTAAACAAAGCCCAAAGGTGTCAAATGGTAACTGCAAGGTAAGGAAGCCACTTCTCCCAACCAGCTGATAACACGGTTTCCGAGATGCAAATTTGGGACAAAAGGTAGAAACCAATCCTTAAGATAATACTATAAAGATAATCGTGAGACCTATGCTTACATATGGCACTGTAGTATGGTGGTAAGCCGCGAGCTAAAGAGATTAGATACATAGGCACAACCAGTGCTGTAAGAAAAATGCCTCTGGTAGGGTTAGAAATGATTCTCCACATGTTACCCCTACACCTCTATATGCAGAAATCCGTTGTCAAAAGCGCCTTGTCTCGAATCTTGAAGGATATGCCCAGATTCTAAAGAAAGTGACTACACTTCATCATATGGGAAACCAATGAATCAATAAAAGGAAAACCTATATCCATCTACACAGATGGGTCAAAGATGCATATAGGCATAGGTGCCGTCATATTCTTTGAAGAACTAAATATACTTCTCATGTTCCTGGCAGTGGTAGAGGGAGGTAATATGGTATCAATGATGGCAATACCACGAAATGATATCACTATTGTTATTTATAGTCAGGCCATTAAAGCAATTTTCCACTGAAATCAAGCTAGAACTTCCTGGTCATAAGGACGTATCCGGGGATGCGAAAGCTGACGAACTAGCAAGAAACGGGTCGGCAATTGACCACAATCGAGCACTTTTATCGATGAGGCCTCCACTCTACAACCTCAAAACGCAAGTGTAGCATACGATCCTCATGACAGCCAAAAACGAGTGGAACTTGCTCACCACCTGAGATATTAGTTTCAACAAAATTCTGGCTAAGATACGACAGAAAGTCGCCGTAAATATCGGTAGCTGCACTCTCTGGCCAAAATCTTCTAAGAAATCACACTTAAACTTAACGACGGCGACATCTGATTTGACGCCGGCTCTACCGGCACTTTATTAAGCTTAATACAAGCCGTACTTAAACAATCTATACTTAAAAAACTAGAGATAAACTTACGAACTATCGAGAGAAGGGAGAGAGGGATTAGGGTTAGAGGAGGAGAGATGTGGGACAATGGCTAGGCTGAGTTGGAGCGATGCTGGAGGATGTTGCGAAGAGTGGCTCTGCTGTAGTGAAAATCAAACGAATATTCCATATTGTTAGCCAAACGAAGCATTCTGGACAAGGGTGCGTTAAAACCATAATTGGTGCGGTGAGTACTGAGACGGAAGAGGGGAATGGACCTAAGGCCGCGGGGATTGGTATTAAATGAAACCAATGCAAGAAGCGCTGGGCAGTCAATGTGACCAGTTAATAAATGATGTAAGAAGAGGAGGTCGGCAATTTCGCGACGATTTTCGAGAGATTGAAGGTTGATCAGTTTCAGACGTTCAGAGTAGGGAGGCAAATTGAAACTATCAACCCAAGGAAGACCACGGAGAGCAAAACGTATAAACCTGCGTTGGATGGCTTCAATACGTCGGACGTGAACAGCATAGTGAGGGGACCAAGCTTGGCTAGCGTATTCGAGGATGGGTCTGACGAAGGAGATATAGAGTGATTTGGTAACGTAGGGGTCAGAAAATTCCTTAGACCAACGTTTCACAAAGCCAAGCGCAGAATTGGCTCTGTTTATAATGTTGTCAATATGCGAACGGAAGTTAAGCTCCCTATCGCAGATGATACCTAAATCGCGCAATGATGAGACTGAAGGGATAGGTTCGTTACAGAAAAAGTAATCCCTATGGGGTGGTGGAAGGCGTTTACGGGAGTATGTGATGGATTGACATTTGCTAGTGTTAAGTTCAAGATGATTTTTCTGACACCAGATAAAAAATCTGTTTAGGTCGTCTTGGAGAAAGCGAGAGTCTGTAGTAGAAGAAATGACTTTAAAAATTTTCATGTCATCGGCATAGACGGAGAGACAGGAGTCTTTGATAATGCGGTCGACATCGTTGGTAGTAAGGACGAAGATTAAAGGACCCAAGTGGCTGCCTTGAGGGACGCCTGATGTGGCCAAAAAGGGGTTAGAGACAGAAGATCTAAATATAACCTCGTATTGTCGATTTGCAAGATAGGATTGGATCCATTTGATAAAACCGGGTTGAAAACCGAGGGCTTTCAACTTGAGAGTAATAATTGGGTGAGAGATTTTATCAAAAGCTTTACTGAAGTCAGTGGCTATTACGTCGATTTCGCAACCGTCTTCAAACGCGCAAAGCGCCTGAGAGACAAATTCTGTTAAGTTGGTGGTTGTCGATCTACCTTTGAGGAACCCGTGTTGCTTAGTGGAAAATAATGATTTACAATGAAAAAACATTGTATCGTAAACAATGCTTTCAAAGAGTTTGGGTATGGATGACAGTTTAGCGATAGGTCGATAGTTGGATATTTCGGTTTTTGGGCCTTTCTTGTGAATGGGTATGATAAATGATTTCTTCCAAAGGAGGGGGAAAGATTCTTGGGAAATGGACATGAGAAAAAGTGAAGTCAAGGGTAGGGCCAAGTGTGTCACGCATTTCTTTAAAACAATAGCGGGCAATCCGTCGGGACCGGGGGAGTAGTCATCCTTAAGTTTGTTAATCTTATCAGTGACAAGTTGCGGGGTGATATTGACCGAGACTAAGGACGTTTGAGCGCAGTCATCCATATAAGAGAAGTAGTCAAGGTCAGGTTCGAGGATGCGGTCAGTGAACGATTGACTAAAAAAGTGGGCGAATAGGTTTGCTACAATTTTGGGGTCCGACGAGGAGGTGTTGGCAAGCTTGAGGGTAGATGGATAGTTATCAGATTTACGTTTCGCATTTATGAAATGATAAAAACGCTTGGGGTCAGTAATTAGATTGGATTGCATACGGACGAGGTAATTTTGGTAAAGAGCTTCACTTAGTTCAGCAAAGTGTGTATGTGTGTGCTGATAAAGGGAGTAGTCAGAGTCGGAGCGAGTTTTCAGGTATGCTCTCCAAAGTTTGTTCCTCTTATTACGAAGCGTACGCAGTTGCTTATTATACCACGGTGGGGATGAAGAACAATTTTTTTTGGGCGAGTAAGGAACAGATTGCAGAAAGCAATCAAAGATTAAGGAATAGAAAGATGCGAGAGCGGTATCCACAGAAATATCTCTGTAGTCAAAAACGGCATTACTGAGCAAGTTGTTGAGTTTGCAGAAGTTAGCTTTCCGGAAATTAAAGCTGTATGAAGCCTGGGAATGAGAATTAGAATTTAAGTCACCGTATGCAAACGAAAGAGAGAGGGGTGGATGGTAGCGGTCTAGAGTAGAGAGAAGATGATTACTTGCCGACACAATACAATTGTCAGCATCGGAAGAGAAAATAAGGTCAAGTTGTCTGCCAAGGTTATTAGTTATGCCACTGATTTGATGGAGGCCAGAGTTGGAAAGACAATCTGTGAAAAGGACTTCTTTGTCAGAGGTTGCATGTGAAGGAACGAAATGAGATTCATCCTCAGACTGAACCCATTGAAGATGGGGAAGATTAAAGTCGCCTAAGACTATGACATCATCACAGGGGTCCGTAAAATCAAGGAGAGAGTCTATAGCATCTATAGCGAGTTGGTAGCCTTGAATAGGTTGGGAGGGGCGGATGTAGCAGCAGAATAGATACAGACTACGCTTAAGGATGGTAATTTTAGCGCAGATAAACTCAAAATCAGCGGTGTGCGATGTTTTATAAAGTTCAGATTGGTAACGGTTGTGAATAGCTAGGAGAACACCGCGGCCAGCCGTTCCGTCGTCTTTTTCAAGACCATCATCGCGGAAAACGTTGAAATCAGAGGTAAAGAACTCATTACACTTGTAGGTAGCGGAAAGATTTGTTTCAGTCAGCGCGAAAACATCGTAGGGAAGCGTTTGGGAGTTAAGGAAAACACTGGAGGATTTGGTACGCAATCCGCGTACGTTCTGGTAATATATTGATAAATGTTTAACAGTGTTTATGTTAGGTGTGGAAAGGCATGGGGGTGTGCTGGCATATAGGCTAGGAGCGAAAGAAGTTTTTATAATTAGAACGAGTTCTTTGAAGATGGGAGATCCGTTTGGAATCAACGTGGGAGGCAAATGTAGAGAGATCATTTGCTACGCTACTGGGCGGAATATCGAAACTACTGTGATAACGGACGAATATTTGTTTCAGCTCATCGGGGTCAGTTGGAAGGCCTTCTTGGTGTAGCGAGACCATGACGTTAGTTTTAGTGATACCGTCTACACAGACGGTGTCATCTTTGTTGTGCAGGTATGCTAAATAAAGGCGCACATTATCGTAAATTTTACGATCGCGCAAGCGTGAAAGAACGTAAGGTCCATCTTCGCCAGAATCAGTAAGCTGTTTAGTGAGTTTGGCAGTCGGCGGAAGCAGAGGATCTAAGAAAGAGGGTGGTGCCACATTCAAATTAGGATTGTTCGAGGGGCGAGGGCGGGTGGAAGAAATGGGCCCTTGAGGAGTAGAGGAGGAGGGAGCAGAAACAGGGGAGGCAGGATTAAGAGTATGGGAGTGGATAAAATTGGGATAAATAGTGGAGGCAGGTTTAATAGAGGATGAAATTTTATTTGAAGAGGGAGCAGGGACAGAATGCAGAGGCTGCGGTACTGAAGAGGCTTTTAAGAACACACCTCACTTCTCCTGCTATTGCCAGGTTTCCGTCATTTAAGAAACAGAATATTTGGAAGTCATTGCTTACATTACCTTCTTAAGTCATGCCCTATAAGTAGATGTACTAAGGATAAAAAGGCGACTTGTGGGCGACTGGACTGAGATTACAGACAAATAAAATTAATAAGGCCAAAAGAACAGCAGAACCCAAGTACTGGGACTACTACAAAGAAAGTCTTTAAATAAATAAAACCAAGATCAGAAAGGCGCAACAAGAATCCTGGCATCTTTTCTGCTCAAACATTGAGAAAAGGAATGAGCAGACTCAACATCCAACAAAGAATGATTATACCTACTCCTAGACATCTTCTTTTTTGGTAATTCAATGGACAGTGCATACAAGCATCAGCGGATAGAATCTATAAACCCCGTTCCTATTAAAGGCAGTGGGAAGACTGCTGAGAAGGTCAGCGCAACGCGGAACACCACAAGGAGGGGTATTATCTCCTCAGTTGTGGCTCTTGAAGGTAAATGAAATAGTCCTCACCTCGGTAAAAGAAGGATCTAAGGTTATAGCTTACGCAGATGATACATGTATGTAACTATGTAATTAGTGGAAAATATCTTCCAACGATAAGGGATTTTCCTGCTGGAAGCAGGTCTGTCCAAGCTAGTCAAGTGGTCAAACAAGTGCGATTTGGGTTGAGAACAGAGCTTGAGCTCTTTACGAGAAAACACACGATTCCAACGATCAAATGCACCCCGTTACATTGAGGAAACTTATTATGTCCCCAATGGTTATCTCCGCTAAATTAGCTTGCAAAGAAGGGTTTACTTAAAGTGCGCTGTCTGGCCCTGCCTAGAGCCGGACATTTGCAAAGGAAATGTAGAATTGTCTTTTTTTCGTTGGCAATACTTCAGCTGCGACAATATACATATGTACCTTAAAAGTAATGCCTATTCTGGCCGCCTGAACCTTGATTGGCCAGTGGCCAGTACTAATTGCCAGAACTCTTTCTTTTTAATAGCTCTTGTGTTCAATACAAGTAGTATTTGGGTCACATCTGTCTAGATATGACACAGTTCCGCACCCCCCTCCACCTACAGTCAGCTTTTAATAGCCAATTGCATTCCACCCCTTCAAAAGTTCAACAGCAATACCCGTCAAGCTTCGAATGTACATTAGTTCACCCTCAAGCCCAACTTCCGACGCACTGTCACATACAGGGATTCGTTCATAAGCCCATCGACACGCACGTGGAATGATCTTCCAGGCTCTGTGTTTCCTCATCGTTACAACCTTCAAGCATTTAAGGCCAACGTGCATCGGTACCTCCTTTGTTCCTCTTTCCCCTTCCTTCAAACGCCCGTGCCCTGAAAAATCAGCATAAGGGAGGGTATTCATACTCCCTTTGGCGCGCACAAATTATAACAAAAACAAAAAAAAGGGCAGATCCCCGCCACGCTAGTCGAGCAGCTCGTTTATTTGCTTCGACGTTGCTATGACCAAAGGAGATTGATCCTGAACCGATGACCCAGCGAGGCGAAATTCTCCTTGTACTGTTCCACTAGCTTCGATGATGTAGTGACAGATACAATACTCTTGATAGCGACCTGGCGTCAATGATGATGGCTATGATGTTTAGGGGTGTAAAGGTTTGGTTGAGAAGGCGGAAAGACACTGCACGAATCGGGAAGTCGGTAAGACATGGAAATGTTGAGGGAATCAGAGAATATATACGGGGTCGGACGCAAAAGCAGACCTCCATATGCCAATAAAGACAGAAAGATACAAACGAGTACTAAACCAGGAGGGATGGAGGGGGTATCATTGATACGTACAATCATCCGAGCCAAATATCCTTCAAGATATTGTCGATGAGGATATTAACAACTATGAAAATTCACTCACAAATCAAAATGGTTTCACGAATAACAGTGCCCACCGGCTCATTTGGTAACACAATGGATCTCAGTTGGTCTAAGTGCATCCAACCATTTCGATGGATAGCCAAATGCCACATAACATAACGTAACCTATTACCTACATACAGATGCAAGGACTATCTGATGTTCCACTAATCAACCTTTCAAAGTTTCCGGTGACGTCACGATGGCCGCAGACCATAACCACGAATGAGCAGGAAGGGCAATTGGGCATAACAATGGGTCCACAAGAACTTTCTTATTTTCTTCTCCTTATTAACCCAGTCACCTAACCCAACTTAACAAGTAATGCTATAAAGGCGAGCTTGTAAAACTCGACGACTAGAAAGCACTCGAACATATGTAGGTCAATTCCCTCTGAATCGATATTTAAATATTCCCCAATGGATCTTATTTGAAACGCAACTCATTAAAACTCATTCCGCACACATGGTACATATCCAAAGATGCTAATGACCTCACAAATTGCACTATAACGCATGAAACGGATGACACTCCTGCCAGATGCAGGAGGAAACTTAACAACACAGCCGCAACAGAATCATAACATGTCATGGATGAGGATGCTGCTGCCTCACAGAGAATCTAATGCCATGCGAAAGCAATTCGCACATGCGCTCCAGTCAATGAACTCATTTATAATAGATTCCCGCGGGATTCTGGACCGCAAAAAAAATCCATAAATATCCAGATAGAAGCAAAACGCAAGCGCACGCATAAAAGTGGGTAAGCTATGCGAAACGGAAAACCAATTTGTGTGCGCGCATATTGCGCCCGTCAACGTCACCAAAGATACAACAGATGCTGATGCCGCGGTATGCTGCAACTACGAGTATGCAAAGCCTAAGATCCGCTCCACACTCTCCCATCTCTCTGCGGTCGAATGCTTCTGGGTTTCTCTGATACCGCACGCATATGTTCCTGGACCATGTTGTGTCACCCAAAGATATGCACGAACAGCACAGAGCATATTTGGAGGAATTATACCGTCATAACCATGTCCTATCCCAATGGAGAACATCTTGTGTTCGAATGTTCCTTGTGTCATTCGCGCGATATCTGGAATGAGATCTGGTTGTGCACATTAATTCCGCAATGATTCTCTGATCCGGACAGAAAAAAAGAAAAAAAAACTAACATCGACAAGATGTTATCCAGATTCTGGTGATGGGTACTAGCACTAGCACATGTGCATGCCCAGAAGCGCACATCAGATCGAGCGAAAGCGAATGGGAATTAAAAAAAATCACGGGTGAGATATCATATTAATGAGATTGCACAGGGAACACGTGTTGAGAAGTTCGCTTTTCTGCACTCTCTCAAAGGCCATTAGCAATAAAGGCTAATGGATGAAAGGTCGGACGATGGTAAGGATTTTTCTTTTTTTTCTGTTTTCATTTCCGATTTATTTTCATAGCACTAACACTTATGGGGGTCTGCTGATAGATTGCAGGATCTGAAGCTGAAAGGAGAATTGTAAATTTAATTGGATTTCACCGGCTGCCGATTCCATTACTGCGCTTAGCACTTCATGCGCATCGAGGAGTTCGGTGTCGATTTTTGGCAGAGAAATAGATTTTAAACGCGTCCTGCAGTTTTCAAGAGTATTTTCCCGACATTTTTCCTTTGGAAGAGAAGATTCAACGACGAAATTTACGAGCTGTACAGCGACATCGACCTAGTCAAAAAACTGCGCATCAGTCGCCTAAAATGGCTTGGCTAGGACATGTACAGCGAATGGGCACCAATGCTCCGGCCCGCAGAGTCTTCGAATCTAACCCGGAGGGACAACGCAGTAGAGGAAGACCTCACCTAAGGTGGCGCGCACAAGTAGAAAGGGACCTCAACCAACTTGGGGTGCGCAACTGAAGCCAGTTAGCTAATAACCGGGCTAACTGGAGAGGCTTGTTGGTTGAGGCCCAGGTTCACCCCGAACTGTAGCGCCACCTAAGTAAGGAAGTAAGTGATGATATTCTAGTACAATTTGAGAGCTCTATATAAATCTAGTAGAAAGGCCAAAGTTAGATCGAGCTCGCCAGTTTGAAAAATGTTAGATAGTAAGGGGGTAGGACGATTGAGGTTTAGTATAGGACGGCTCTCTGTATGCAGACAGACTTAGACCAAAAGTGGTTCTTTGTGATGTCATGGATCTAGCCCGCTTGGCTTCCCAGGGACCAATCAAACCAAAAAATATAAATACTTGGCGCAGCAGACCACTCTACAAGTTGAGTAGGCTGGGCATAAGTAAACCACTGCTGTACATGCTTTGTAATATGCTCACCGGTAGACAGTTCATTGTGAAAAATGGCAATGTGACTTCTGCTGGTACGTTTGATATTAAAAATGGTCTGCAACAGGGTGCGGTAAATTCGCCGATCCTCTTTAACATTTACACAAGTGATCTTGTAGGATCTCTTCACCATGCTATAGCGTACGCCGACGACTTGATAGCGTACAGATCAGGACCAAAGATCGAGGTTGTAATACTCTTGCAGCGTGACTTCGATAGGATCAAGCGATATTGCGACGACTGGAAGTTGAAAATCAACTTCCAGAAGTTGAAAATCAACTTCCAGAAGTCGGAAACCATCCTGTTTAGGACGTCGTTATCTGGGGCCTCTGCGGATACCAGAAAGAATTGGCGAAAGTTCTCAATAGTGACACAGCACGGACAACCATTAGAGTCTCGAAATATAGTCAGATACCTTGGGTTCTGGCTAGACCAGTATCTATATTTTAACAAACATATAGATGCTGCTCTGGCCAGAGCCAAAGCGGCTTTCGCCCTCACAACGAGATTGTTTTATAGCAGCCAACTCGATGCGAGGGTGAAGGTAATCTGCTACATGGCCCTCATTAGGCCCATGCTCGTGTTTGGTTGTCCCGTGTGGTTCAACGTGGGAGCAAGCTCGATGGAAAGGATTCGGGTGTTTGAGAGGGCTTGCCTTAGGGCCTGCCTTCGCTTATACAGAACACCAGAGTCTCAGTACATAAAATTCTACTCCAATGAGATCCTTTATAACAAGGAGGACATAAGCAGGGTGGATAATTTCTTGATCAAGATGATTCGAAGGCGCATTGCAAGGGCAATGAACTCGATGAATAACCTGATCTCTGGGGCCTACTACCCCAATGATATGTATCATGAGAGCGTGCGCCTTAACGGCTTCATTCCCCCAGAGGCGTTCCTCTATTTAGATAGAGAAGGTCTGATACAGGACAAATTAGCGGTGCCGCTAATCTTCCCTGTTGCCCGGACAGCTGTGGATAGGCGACTCAACTACGACCGAGATGTCGCGCTCAGCATGACGGAGCGTCTTCGGTTCAGTAGAGCGATAACCGGTCGCGATTTGCGAGACGTTGTTAGGCAGCATCAGACATTCTGGTGGTTAGGGGACGGAGAGGGAACTCCCTCGTCGTTTCTTTTTGATTCAGGGTGGCTCCTCCTAAGGCGCAAAGCTGGCTTGGCCGGCTTACATAGGTTTAAGATTTAGGTGTAGGTTATATAGGTATAAAAAAAAAAAAAAAAAATACATGTCTTGTGTATATGTACATATGTTGTGTATATATATGTATATATATTTTGTATATATACATGTATATAGTTTAGAATAAGGTAGTTTTAAGGTTTTTTTAAGGTAGTTTTTAAGTTTTAGATGTAAGACTTTTATTATAGTTTAAAAAACACGTTCGTTTACTAAGTTTTTCTAAATTTTTCTTAGTTATCCTAGTTGTTAAGTCATTTAGATAAATAATTAATTTTAAGTTAGGTTACGTCGAAAGACATAGTTTTAAGCATTAGGTTTAGCTTAGAGTACCTGCATAGGGTCAGTAAGTTAGAATTATATTAAGTTAAGTTAGTTAAGCTAGTTTTAAGCGTTTTTGTCTAGCACGTAAGTAATAATGAATTCATAAAATAAAATGCATTAAAAATGAAAAATTAAAAACATGTGTGAGAGAAGTTCCCGTATTTGCGTTGGTTAGATCATCATCAACATGCCTTTTGCACCACAGTTTGTTGTCCAGCATTACTCGAAGGTATTCAACTGCTTCCTTGGACCCTATGGTTTGGTTGGCAAATTCAAAGGTTTTCCGATTAGTTATAAGGACAGATTTAGTTTTATAGTCGACTAGTTCTAGTCCGGCGAATAGTAGCTAAACTTTTACTTCATTTGTAGCTAACTCTGCAGGGAACTCTTTAGCTAGTGCCACGACAGCAATGTTTTCAGAGAATCCAGTTATCGTTACTTCGTCAGAGGTACGTCGTACATGATATTCCACAATAACGGCCCCAATACCATTCCCTTGAGACTACCGCAGTGGCGTTTTTGTGGCTCCTTCATCGGTATTGTACCAAAGCTTTCTGTTGTTTAAATAGTTCGTCACTATATTCGGCAAGTAAAGTTCTAAAGTTAAGAGTGTTAAAGGCGTTTCTATTACAGAGCCATTTTTCTCGTTCACCTTCTGCGATATCGACTACCATTTTTATTGCGTCAACAGTAGACTGCGCCTTTCTGAAGCCAAATTGGTGGCTTTTTCTTCTGCGAGTAATCTATTGTGAATTATTCGCGGATGGTTTCCAGTAGGTATATTGGGCGATAGGGCAATAGTTCTCCTGGAGGATTCTTGTCTCTTTTTCGTGAATTTTCACAGCACTTCGCATTGCATGAAGAGGTCTGGTATCTTTTTTACAGACGCCTTTATTGCATTATTCGGGATGTCGTCGGACCCGGGCGCTTTGTTGTGATCTAACTGTAGCAGCCTGTAGCAGCTCTTCCAGAATATATTTAATCGTATTTGAGGGGAAAGGTAGGAGGGGTCCTATAGCCTGTTTCGTTATGACCATTCTGTATGCTCAGCCCCGTGGAGGAGATACAGTTGGGCCAGAGAATCCTTAACATATTGGGCAGGCACTTTTAATGAAAATTTACAGCCTTCTGGTCACTCCCCACATGCTGCATCTACATAACAGCACGGATTCAGCGTTGGAACGAAACAATCTTAGCTTGGTGTTCAAACTGATAGCATTGCTTCGGCATATATTGGACAGCTTCCGCGAACTTCCTTTGGCGATCCTGTTGGACATATCCAATTCGGTTCTACTCTCAGTCGAGACAATAGTCCAAGATACTGGTAAGTAAGTAAGCAGCACACTTCATCACCGTATTCAAGATGCTTCATTTGGGATGTAAGAGTCCATCAAATTGCATTGATTTTGAAATTTTGACTGGAAATAAGTAGCTTTAATAATAGCTATTAATTTATCAGGGATACCTCTCCTGCAAGGCAAATCAAATACGTAAATTCCGTTGACACTATCGAGTGCCTTCTCAAAATCGATGAACAGCAGGTGAAGTGGCGATCGATATTCAACGCGCTCTCAATGATGATCCGCACGGTTTCGATGTGGCGAAAATGTGCTTGTTCGGCATCAAATGTGTTATCAAGATGCTTTTTGACTCCCTCCAGGATGATCTTTGCTACTATCCACGGTGATGGTTGCTATTATCCTAGCTAAAGCAGGCAGCACGCAGATAAGCCTTCAGTTTATAAAATTAGACCATTTTTGCATAAAACCTTTTCTATGACTTATCGTTTTTTTATTGAACAGACTGTATACATATACGACCAAAAAATATCAAGACTGAGCTCAGATTCGAACGTTTTAACGCGAATCTTTTTTTGTCTACTCAATCATTTTTCAACAGCTTTGCATGCATGCATTTATTTGTTGCATTTGCATAAAATAAGTACAAATCCATTGCTCCCGGAAGTTCGTTTCAAGGTTTCTACGGAAATAGCTTCATGACAAAGTCGTAAATAATTAGGAAATAGCTGCCTTCACACAATTTTGACAAGTTGACACTCAATCCACTCTGTTATTGAAGTCAATATATGGTTCGCTTCTATAGCCTTTCCAAATTGGTATTAAGAATAATTAAACGCTTAGTATGCGCACCTGAGCCATATCTTCAGAACGTTTTTTGTTTTGAATTCTCCTATGAAGGTGCTGCGGCAAAAGAAAATATGACAAATTGTGTTTGCCTTCCGAATATAAATTGGGGAAATTAACAATTTTCATGTAATGTCAAAGCCTTTAAAAAAGTTTAAGTATCGTAACCATATAGCGAAGGTTATGTAATAGATATACATACATATCTAGATACTTACGAGTAGTTCATTAGAGAATCACATTATCACGTTGGACAGACTAAAAATGATTCATCGACATTGCAATTCCATTGAAGGTTGAATGGAATAGAGACTCGTAATTTGTATAACGGATGCTAATTATGTCGGCAATATTTTTACAGAAATTTTAATAATTGGGAGCATTTGCGAATACGAATCAGTTAGTTTCTTTCAAATCATTCAAAGCCTCCGTCTCATACGGTATTCAAACGCTTCTACAAAAGGTAATCGATCTCATTCTGACGGGAATGATCGCTTTATTTAGAGCCAGCTGGGGATACATCCCGATCACCTGGCCACAAGTAATTGCGATATTCATTCCCAATAGGTAAAATGCCTAGTGAGCTGCCTCCTAAAGGTCTAACATTTGTCCTCAATTCTGTGTAGATACTTATTGGCGTTCATATTAGAGACAAGTTATATTTGTCTACCCTTCTGCATTCGAGTCAGTCAGATTAGGAGCATTCAGCTTCAAAGAAATATCAATATGTGCCTTCCTAGGCATAAAGGGGGTTTCCAATAATATTGGCTACGAGTCGATAGTAAGAGCAATCAGTAGCAAAAGTATCGAAGATTCGACCAACCAATGGATAAGAATCATGCTGGAATATTAGTTCTAAAGGTCCTCCCCTAGAAGAGTATCAGTGTCTGCAACCGCAGTTAAAGGTTGTTACCAAGGAGGAGTTCTACAGAGATTAGGCTACATCGCCATTCGTTATGCTGATGACTTGGCAATTTTTAACATGGTCATTACTCATGTCGTGCAGGGAGCATTACTAAATGTTTTAGAATGGTGCGGTACAGAATGACTCTCTATTAATCCTTGCAAGACCCTTCTATTGCCATTTACGAAAAGGAAGCATGTCAACTTCGAACTTACCATAATAAAAGGTAAGCCAGTCTACATAAAGGACTTAACTCGAATTCACACATCAAGTCCGCCACCTAGCGTGCCACTAGGACCTTATGGACCGTATATAGTAATGGTGATAATGGACCCATTATTACATACGTGGCCATCGTTGGTAGCCGAAAGTCCTTGAACTGACAACGACAGCAATAGAAGCTCTTATTAGGCTGTCACCTCTGCAAATCTTCATTAGAAAGATAACCGCTAGATATGCTCTCAAACTGTAGCTAGAGTGCAAGTACAAACCGATCCTGTGGGATACCTGAAAATACTTAATTCAATTCCTAGAAGGGACATGTTGTGCACTATCCCCGACATTATGGCCGTTTAGGCAGAGCTTAAAGTACGATCGTACAATTTAGATAACTCCATATCAGTTACATGCTGTATCAATGCATTGCAATCTCTGGTCAGGCAAAACAGGGTAAAACTTAGTTGGGCCTCTGGTTACAAGAAAATTGTAGGAAACGTATCTACGTATCTAGGGTTAGCTCAAAATCTGCGTTAACAGGGCCAGAATCTTACTGTTGCCTCAACTGGACTGCTGCCACAGCGCTGATTAATAACTGGGTACACAAACTTCGCCCAGAAAATGTCTTGGGGCTTAGACGATCCATACGATTAATCAAGTCATACATAACTTACGAGTGGATAAGGAAAGTATTGACCTTAACTAAATAAATCTAGACCTGGAGACAAAATGTCAAAATTCTGTATGGAGGAAAATGAATCATCCCAACACATTCTCTGTGAATCGATTACCAAAATAACATCGATGGGAGTGTTATTGAGCGTTTGATCCCTTTGCTAATGTCATTAACAGAGCCTACATAACTAAATTCCTTCACTATTTTTCAAAGTTAAGGTTGTTTTGCAAAGACACAGGGGTTCGTATACACCAAGTACCTTGTTTACAACCAGTCCCAATTTATCAGCTTCTGACTCGATGTTTACGTGGATTCAAGTGATTGCTCACTTCATTCTACTGACTAAGGGCCTTACCGCGAGATTCTATTCGCAATAGAATTAAAGTAGAATAGAATTAAAGTCGATCTATCGGTACCGCGAGTTTCTATTGGTATCGATATTTTTCTATTTAATAGAATTTTCAATTCTATCGGAAATTCCTGGTCGACTTTCGTTTGAAAGGACTCTAAACAAAGAAAAAAACGAATAGCGACGAAAATAAGTATGTTTGTTTTGAGTTATATTCAATTTACAACGTTTTTCATGTACATTGATACAATTTTTACAAAAAATTGAGAGAATTTACGAATAGACGGCAAATGGAGAAATTGGTCTGCTTATTGGAAAAAAAATCCGCTTGTAGCAAAATTAATTCGTCTTTGCATACCAGGAACTCCAGTCTTCTCGTTAAAGAACAATTTGGACTCCTCTTCTTCTCGAGTGAAGTGAAACTTGATCCACTTAGGACAAATATGTATATTCTTCAACTATGTACATCGATGAGTTCGCTTAAGACAATAGATACTGTTGAATGCCCAAGAGAAAGGTTATAGTCATTCCTAATGCAGAATCTCAATAGTTTTATAATTATGGGAACCGAATAAGTCCTTTCACACACACATACACAACAATTATTCCAAATGCAATTCTAATCTTCACTCTTCTGTGTCGAAGTGTTGTCAGTATTTCAACTCGTCGTACATTCTCTAATTAATCCTCAAATACATTTAACCAAATAAAACTCGTTATTTTGAGATTAAAATTGCACTTATAATAATTAAAACCAACTACTTCTTTGTACACACCAACAAAACAGACGGAGATTTGACATTTGAGTTGAAAGCTCAGCTTTTTCTTTTCTATTTCAGAAAGTCGATTCTATTTCAGCAATTCTACTGCAATCCCCGGTACCAATTTTGAGCTTAATAGAATCGACAAAAGTCGAATAGACTTTTTGCGAATAGAATCTCGCGGTAAGGCCCTAAAAGGAGAAGACGCTACATGGCAGAAAGTCGACTTACCTGAAACCTCTGGTGGTATTGAAGGTTTCGGTGGTATCTTGTCCGACTTAGACGGCGGAGTGCTTGTCCGACATTGTTATTCTACGTAAACGAATGAGTTTTGCAGATTTATTTGATTTATAGCTCTGTAATTGTCACTGGAGTAATCTCCCCTTTCGTGGATTCGGCAGTCGGACCATATCTTACAAATGATTTGATGCAGAACAACTCAGTGCTTATACTTTGAGCCCATGGCTTTCTGGGATTTAAACTTCGTTATATCTGCTTCAACTTCTTTACGGTCTGGATGCTGTACTGATTGGCTATCATCCTGATTGATATTGCCTAGCTTAATATTTCCCAGCATTGTTCATGCGAAAATAATTCATTACTCACATATATCAATATTACATTCCAGTAGCTACCGTGTTGTTCAATGATAGAGAAATTTCGCCAATTCTTTTTGGTACATATCTGCGTAGAGGTTACCCACTTTTTAAACGTCAAACATTACACTTAAAAAAAGAGTGTATGGAAAAGAATTTTGTGGTTTATTTTTGGAGAGTTGTACTTTATTTTGGGTTTGCTCCACCTTCTTCCATTTTTCTCCGATTTTAACACACAAAACATGTAACTAAACAAGCCAACAAAAAAGGACATATGTATATGTACATATGTAGGTACATTGATTTGACAGATTTTATGAATCTTGCAAAGGAATTTCTTGGACTAAAATTCGCTGTATGGGGAAATTTCTTACGGCCATATTATTCACTCAATTTAACCTCGGTATGTCATTCGTTAGATACCGTTATCGCTTTATTTATTTCGTTTTCATTTTAGGTCACGAGAGCTTACAGCCAAATATAAGCTGTTGGTTGTGTTGCGCCTGTTTGCGTGCGGCAACATGGGGCAGACTGCAGCTGATTGTACAAGTATTTCGCAACCCACTGTTGCTAGTATTTTGCCACCGGTATGCAATGCCATTTTGCGACACTTGCACGCGGTCACCCGCATGCCGCAGACAGAACAAAAGTGACTTGGTAAAGCAACAGACACAAAATAAATGCATACTTACATAAATACAAATCAAATCAATTTCAAATTAAATTTTCTCACTTTCAATTTAATTTAAAAGCGACACGCACGAGTACAATCAGTAAGCACAAAATAACACATGTCGAATGTCATTTTGTCATTTGACAATACATAGACAATTAATGCTCGGGTTTACTTTTCAATTCAACCTGATTATAACCCGGAATGAATAATTGGCCGTTACTCTCTCTTGAACCGTTACTCTTTTGCGAAAAACTACGAATTTTCTACGAAAACTTGCGTGTTCGGCTTTGAGTGTCTTTGAGACACACTTTATTCGCTTCAGGATTATTTAAGCTACTGTCTTATCGTGCAGTGAGCACACAGATACCTCTCCAGTTTGCGCACTGCATTGGATTCCTCTTTTTAGGTAATCACTCCCTTCTTCCACTCATCAGGAAAACTCTGTCTCCCAAGCTCTCTCCAAAATTGGGAGCAACAATACGACCTACTTTGGCGCTGCTCGTAAAAGTTTCACGGGTGTGTCGTTAAGTCCTAAGACCTTGTCACCTCGTACCTATAGTCTGATTTGGGTACATATCACTAGTGAATACACGGTTCAAAACTGTAGCAAAATATTCCTTTCATATCCTGAGGCGGTTCTCACCCGAAGTAAACAAAGAATCTTTAAAGCCTTTTACTGGATTCTGGCTAGACCCCTTTTTTGACTACAAACAGTTCTGCTGGCGCACCTGCTTGCAGCTTCTTCTGCTCATGTAGCGCACTGATGTAGTCACGACACACACTGCGCTGTACTTTTCATCTTCCTGGAATATAGGAACTCTAGTTTCGATCCCCTCTGTTGGTAGTTTCAATTTGAGCACCGGAGCATTCTTGGTTTATTGTGGGATTCTCGAACCGCAGCAATGCATAGTTGTACAGTAGCCATGAGATAAGGTAACGTCGAAAGACATAGAATAACCATTAGGTTTAGGTTACTATGAGAGGGCACGCATAGTTTAATTTAGTCAAGCTAGTTTTAAGCGTTTTTTGCCTAGCTTGTAAGAAAAATAATGAATTGAACACTAACAAATTTTTCACGTTCCTACCTCTAGTGAATGTCTGACAAGAACTCGAGAGTAATAACTGTCATAAGAATATTCTCAATTACACCTTCCCGACATGGTATTAAACTTACGTGGAATGAGAAGACATATTCTCATTCTAACGAAAATATAACACGAATGGCTGGGAGAAGCTAGGCCCTAGGCCATATATGGGATGTTTCCGCCCTTTTTTGTTGATATAAACAGCCATATGCTACGGTGTTTCTCTGCAGTTTGCTTAAAAACGCTGCTGATAAAAAATATAAATTCGCTGCTGTTCCACACACCTACATACGTGTATGCATACAAAATTTTATTTATTTGCTCATTAAAATGGTAAATTTTAATTAAGAACAATTATTACAAAAAAAAGCGTTCTCTTCACTGTTATTGAGTCCCTGCATTGCAATCTCACAACATTCATTGAGCAATTAACAATTATTCCAACGACTAAGTTTTTTAAATACAAAAAATGTTTGTAATAATTTGACTTTACATATAAAGGCACATAGAATTTTTGTTTCTTTTTTTTACAATCGGGTATATTGTTGTTTCCCTTTTACAGACATAAAAACTACGAGTTTAAAAAATTTGTACTTCTTAAAGTGACGGCCAATAAAAAAAAACGAACATACTTTGGGAGAAAAAAAATTAAACTTACATAAACTACTTATAAGCGATCTAACCAAAGAATACAAAATAAATGGTTCGACACCAAATAGAAAAAAAAACAAAAATAATAATAATTTCCTATGTGCAAACGCACTATATTTCAACTCCAATTCATTGTTTTTAAATTGACCATCGCTTTTCTTTTCTTTTGATTAAGTTTGGTGGTTTACATAAAACTCGCGTCTGTTCTACTACACTTGCAGAAAACATTATAACTTTGTACTTAAATAAATGGAATAAGTAAATATGTTTTATATTATTAAAAAGGAGTAGGTAAATAAGTAAGAAACTGCTTAATATTTTTTAAGGAAAAACACATGTAACTGATAATGTCAAATTGAATTATAAAAATAATCTTACAATCTATTGGAAGCCAATAAACGGAGCCCTATTAGGCGTAAAGACGTACAATTAAGAAAAAAAAAATATATATATGACCGCCATCACGCACAAAACATTAAGATTTCATCTTCTTCATTTAGACTGGTCACGTAGTTGTTTTTGGGCTTTTGCTAAAAAAAAAAAAAAAAAGATAAAAAAAACATATACAATCAATAAAACTCATTTTCGTACGGCTTATGCTTAAAACTGCCTCCGAATAAAACTATGTAAATAAATTAAACACACGTAAGTATGAATGTGCAAAAAGTGTTGCGTTCTTTTAAGGTCATTTCGATACTAGGTTATGTTAGTTTGGCTGTCCGCACGGGAGTGCAGACACACTTAGACCAGTAAAGGTCCTTTGTGATACCATGGATCAAAACCATTTGGCCACTCAGGGACTAATAGAACCAGCCGGAGCTTTTGAGAAAGCGATGGATGCACATGGCGCCTAAGGACGCTATGTCACCAATGTCTTCAAGGAATTGGTACCCTAAATGGAGTATTCTTTTATGCGGCAGAGCTGGGCAGTTACATAGGAGGTGAAGGATATTTTTCTCCTCCTCCTCGTCCCTACAGCTTCTGCAGAAATCGTTAGAAAAGAGGCCAAGTCTTTTGGCATGTTGGCCTATAAGACAGTGTCCAGTGAGAACACCAACAACGCAGCTGATCTGTGATCGCTTTAGTTTGACCAACTCGGCAGTACGTTTATGGTCCAGCCTGGCCCAGATCTGTCTCGAGATGAGACAGTTTGACTCGTTTTCCCATCTGAGGGTTGGTCTTGCTAATAGCATACAGCTTTAGTAGATGCTTACATGAAGCTAGGGGCATGCCTAGGGATTGCATGTCAGGCAGAATTCTTAGAGAAGTACATTGTCCAGCGAGTTCGGCTGCCCTGCAGTTACCCCTTCAGCAGATGGTGTAAGAAAGTTCGTGAAACTGGCATGCCAATGGGTAAGAAAAGCTATTCGAGAGCTCGTCCGAGTTGCGCAGATAAAAGAATTGCCTAAAATGTGTGTTACCACTTATGAACCTCAATTTCTCGCAAAGATCAACAAGTGAACAACAATTGCACTTCTGCCTGCTTACAATGCCGAAATGACCATCCACTTCTTCATTGCTTCCCTGGGTGGGCTTTAAATAATTTGGTAAATCATCTTTTGGAAGAATCTCATTTTTATCTCGGCTGCATGTTAATCCAAACGTAACCGTAGAAGTGCTAATGAACTCAAAAAGAGTGATCGTTTGATGTCTGTCTTGAAAAAGGAATATGGAAGGACTATTTCTGCGAATTGTTAAACGGCGATGAATGCCATATCACACTGAAGGACAACCAATCAGTACAACATTCAAAAGGAAATTGAGCCAGACATAGCTACGTTTAAATCCCATAAGGCCGCAGGCTCATATGGCTTGAACATATGGAGTTGAACAGTTCAAGCCTGCAAGAGATGATCGTGTACAATCCATGCACCAACCCATATGGTCCAGCGAAGAATTGCTCAATTATTGAAACCTTAGCACCATCTGCCCAATCCAATACAATACCAATAGGTATGGGATTGTTGGCGCCATCGTGACGATGGAGAAGAACGAGCACTACGCCGCCGTATTAGTCGGAAAACACACCACGGAATCCTCCAATACCACTAGAGGTTTTCACGACGACGCCCTATCATGTACCTTCTTCAACCTGGTTAAAAGAAAATTGTGCAAGGCTTTCTGCTTATGACCTGGTTCGCCCCGAATTGTAGCGAAATATTGTTCTTTAATCAAAAACTGAATCAGACAATTGGCCAAAATTGCAATTATAATAATATAAAATAAATAATAATTCAAGACAGTATAACAGTGGACCAGACAAACGGAAACCACACAACGAAACTTGTTTTCTAAAAAAAAATTTTACATTTACAAAAGAAAATGGCGGGTGGATGGTGATGGATGGTCTATAAATCGATCAACAATCTACATATGAATTTAACGTGTATAACACTATACAATTAAATACACATTTCCAAGGTGCATACGCATACTCACCAATGATCTTTTTTAATGGACGAATTTTTGATTGTATAAGAACATTATCTGGATTCAGTGCCATTTGCCCAGCTACTTTATTAAATGCACATTCAGCCACATGACGAACTGCTTCCCAGTTAGGTAACTCTAAAGTTAGCTTCAGTCCATTCGGTGTAACGACTATATCATTTGCTTCCGGAGCACCAATAAGGCAATCATCTTTATCTTCATTCTCCTGCTCCATTTCTACTTTGATTTCAGTGTCCAACTTCAAAATCTTCTTTCCAGCTGGGCATTCATCTGGAAAAGAAAAAAAACACGCACACACTTACACAATAATGGATTTGTTGTTCTTATTATGTACTGTTTACCCTTTCTAGATCTTTTGTTAGAAAGCTCAGAGCCTTCGTCCTTCTTCATGTCACGCTTTGGACAGCTACATATCTTAACACCAGTTACCCGCTTTGCGAGAATCTCACCACTGAAATAAGAATTATTAACGATTTTTTATTTATTTTTTTATTTAAGTCGTCTTACAACGAATTTTCTAGATAGAAAATTATGGAAGTCTCTCGGCGTCCGACACAAGAATTCTGGCAGACAAATTTCAATGCAACTGTTTGTTTGACCGTATTATCCTCATTGGGTGGGACGCAACCCAAAGGAATTCGCACGGACAAGCGATCGCTAATATTTTTCCCTTCAACGGATCCTAGATATTGGGCATTCGGATTCTCACAGCGAAGTATGCTTTGGTTAAAGTGTTTATCGTGGACTGTGCGCGTCAGATGTTTGTGGAGATTAAATTCAACTTAGTAGGGATATTTCATGATTTCTTACCTGAATCTTGACTGCTATGATTCTTGCATTGTATAACCGGTTTACTGACTTCCGAATTAAACACCATCATTATACGCATGTAAATTTTGCCACTGTTCAGTGTTGCATTGTATACGACTTCAACATTAAAGGTTTCATTTAATTTAATGTAAATCTTCTTTAATTTATTTGAGTAAAGCCAATTTACTTTACACTTGTGCTGTGGTGCGAGATTCAATTCAAAGCTCACTCCACCCTTGTCATGCTCTTCTAGGTCTGGCAATACTTGATGCTTTTCTTGTATTTGTGGTACCTATGAGAAAATGGTGATTTTCATTTAATTTGGAATTTAGTAAAATGTTTGTAAAATTTATACTTACAGCTTGTTTATCATCGCAATCCTCGTTAATTAGATTATTTAGGCACTCAGGCTGAAAGGACATAAAAACATTTATGGACGATTGAAAATAAAAAGAAAGTGTACTCAGTCGCCTACCGTTAGACCTACCACCATGACAGCTAATTTGATACTGTTCGCATCTGAGTCTAAGGGTTGTAATAAGTATTTGAAATATTGTTATTTCAGTTCACATTTCGTCAGTGTGATTCAGATAGATAGTCAGAGGATGGATAGGGGTTGAAATCACGTCCGACCACGAATCCTAGCAGATGATGACTCATGCATTCGAAATCTGATTAATTACATACATATGCATGTATATGAGATTCAAAGTAAAAAGAATTGAATAGATGAGTCATTATTGAGTCACATAAAGTTCATTTACTGCCAATTGATATTGTTTTAGGAATGGGTCGTTCATCGAGTGAAATTACACTGCCTTCTCCATTATCGTCAATTTTTAGATAGTGCCAGAAAGGCAGTTCATATCGGAAAACTAAGACATCGAGCAAAAAGTTAATTAACAATCGAGGACTGTGCGACAAGGTGAAATCAACCTAAGCCTGGCAATATACACGATGTACTTGAGGGCATATCTTACTTCAGTCGTAGTGTTGATCGCGTTGAAAGCAGACGTTCAAGTTTTTCCCGCTTACAATTTTAAATAAATATCTAACACAAGAAATGAAAGTACACGTCGTGTTTATTACAATATGTATATCGTGCGTTTTAATCGTTTGTTCACAAGCTTCGCGTTAAGTTAATGTCAATGTTTCGTCTGTTAATAAACCTATTTAAGCATTGAACACATTCAGATAGCAAAAAAAGCCCGGAATTTGTTCAACAAGTGCAACATCGCTTTCACCTTGAAAAGTCTGAACGACTAATTCAAGGTTTATGAAAACCTCCGAAATGTGACATAAGAAGAGCGAATCAGCAAAACAGATGGAAATCGAAAAGTGCTAAATCTTGTGAATAATAAGGGTGAATCATATTGATAAGTAAAAACTATGGGGTTACTAATCATAGATCGATACATACTTGCACAACGTGTTGAAATAGTGAAAATTTAATACAAAAACGGTGAAAATATCGCGAAAACGTTTCGTAAAATTCGTAATGTTTTTTATCATCATCAAGCGCCGTCTCCCACAGCTATAGTGAATTTAATCGATAAATTTGAACGTCTCGGACAGGTTAGTGATGTGAAGACTCAAACTCGTGTTCGTCCGGCAAGGTCAGCTGAAAATATCGCCGCTGTAGCTGACAGTGTAACTGAAAACCCAGATGTGTCCACTTCGAGACGATCACAAAAATTGGGCAACCATATTACACCGCATTTTGCATAAAGATCTTGGCCTACATGCTTATAAGGTACAGTTGACTCAAGAACTGAAGCCAACAGACCACGCACAACGCCGTACTTTGTGGTATTGAAAATGAATGAACAAGAAAATTATTCTGAGTGGTGAGGCTCATTTCCATTTATCTGGGGGTGTAAACAAACAGAACTGTCGTATTTGGGGCTCCCAAAACGCAAGAGAAACAGTAGGACAACCTCTTCATTCACAACGAGTGACTGTCTGGTGCGGGTTTAAAGCTGACGGTGTCATTGGGCCATATTTTTTTCGAAAATAATGCTGATGCGACCGTTTAAGTGAATGGGTTGCGTTACCGAACGACTGACTCTTTTTTGCCTGAAATTGATGCTATGGACGTGGACGACGTTTATTATTGCCACACATCTTATGAAGCAATTTCCTCGACATGAGCTATGTTGATAAATTCTACCCTAATGCTCCACCACCGATTCATGCACTAAAAGAAAATATCAAAGAAATACAGCCGCAATTATGCGAAAACGTGATGAAAAATTTCATCAAAAGAATGACTATTTGTAGACAGAGCGCAGACGAACATTGTATTTCCTTACTAACTTGAGAGTTTGTACTTTAGATAAAAATAAAAATATCACCATATTTTATAAAAATAGTGCGTTTTTCTATTGATTTAAAATCACACCTCTTGTCGGATGATCCTATATACCTATGTACACAATCGCACAAATGGAAGGGACCTACGGTTTAGAGCCATATCCGAAAGGCTTTTTCTTAATTGAGAAGCTTTTTCATGACAGTTAGTATTCTTGGACATTTGTCAGACATTCGCGAGATGTGAGGACATGCAAATTTTTTTTTTTTTTTTGCGTTTTCGGATTCGACCCTCGATCCTCCGGCTCAGCAGTTCAACGCACTAACCACAGCGCTCACTATTTGTTTCCGTCAGAGCAATAACGTCGTAAGACAGTTTTTGGGAGTTTAGACATACGTTTAGGGGGACTACTTAACGGAAGGTTGGACATTCGGATACAAGAAAACACATAAGATGCTTGTCTGACAAACTTCCGAGAGAATTAACTATCATTAGAAGCCTCTTAATTTCAATTTTCAAAGATGACATTAAACGTAGTTTCCTCCATTCGTGCGAAAAATATAACATGCACAACATGCAATGTTTGGGAGAAGCTAGACCCTAGGCCCTACATGGGCCAACTATTTATATTTTAGAAATACGTTGCGGCAGGAAGACAGATATTTAAAAGTTACATTTGGTTACACAGCTATCCGTATCTGCTAACACATTCTAAAGAATTACTCAGAACAGAATAAGTATGTAAAAACAGTAGAATAATTTTGCCCCACTCCAGCACAATAGCTATTAATGGCCAATTAATTGAATGCGTTTATCTATCCTCATCAATCGCTGTGTTTATATTTCATATCTGATTCAACGATGCCTCCAGAAAACTTCATAATTAACATCCTTAGTCACAAGACCTAACTCTATCGAAATGGATCTAGTTTCCCGAACAATAATAATAATTGTATCGACACTTATTCTCTCCGGCCTGGGGGCATATGGTTACTCATTTAAAAAACAACAATTCGATGCGTTCGCCATCACCACAATTTACACAATTGCAGTGATAACCGTATTTTGCGTGTTTTATCTAAGAGACATTGTTGACGACATCACTTCAGGCAACTTCGATATCAATAACGTTGGCAAACTGTACTCCTACATGAACATAATAGCTGGAACAGTTTCCTATTTGACACATACCTTCTACGCTCGACGGCACATACATTTTCTAAACATTGCCAAAGAACGTCTCTATGATATCATTCTCTACTTGGACGATGGACAAATGTATCGTCAGCAAGTTATGATGGTGGGTATTAAAGCGCTGTTATTTCCAGCCTTGCTACAAACCACTTTAATTGTTCGAGCCCTTCACTTCGAACCGGACAGAAGCCTTATGTGGACTATTTACTCCTTTATACCGTACGTGATTCGTACTACACCAGCGATAGGTGTTTACGGTGCAATGCTTCTCAGCACTTCTTTTATGCAATCTATCAACTTGCGGGTTCGAGCGATTGTCGATGAAGTAAATCGGATGCATACACACAAGGAGTGGCTTCTTAAGACCCCATATCATCGAATGCAAAGATACTGTGAGCTTAGCGATGAAATCGAGGTGCTTAATGACAAGTATACGACAATCATTGATATAACGAACGAATTCCTGGATTTTTCATCGATTACATGGCTAAGTTCCATGCTATGCAATGTAGTTGGAATAATGCTGGGTTTGTTTACTCAATACATGAGCATTGCGGATACACTTTTCAACAAAAAGGAATACGATTACTACAATGTGGTGACAGATTCAGCATTCATGCTCATATCATTCATGGAAATCTATACACAAGCGGGTATTTGTTCGAGCAAAGTAAAAGAGGTAAAAAAAATCATGAACAGTCGTGTCAATTCAACTGATTACATTTTCACAGGTTCGTCAAACTGGTGTTATTCTGCAAAAAGCCGATACGATTGAAGCTGATATTAGACTCAGAGCGTCTATGGATTTGTTCTCCTTGCGTATTCTGCAAAGGGATTACAAAATTAAGCCGTTGGGCTTGTTTGAAGTTGATCTGTTGCTAGTACATGGGGTCTGTAGAGAAGTAGTGTTCTTTATGATTTAGTCATTCGCAAAATTGCACTTGCAAGGTAGCGACAGCTTCCTGTCAAATACTGATATTGCATCGACTACAATGTAGTTTTCTACTAAAAGCCCTTCTAAACGGCAAGCTAAGAGTGAAGATCATAAAGAAACACCACAATTTCGCCTTGAAGGCATTATGAACACGTTTTTAATGTATGTATTTCTTTTTTAGGTGTTTTCGACAGTGACCGGATTTCTTTTGATTCTTATTCAATCGGACTTATCTAGGAGATTCCTTCAGTGAAGTACTTGCAAATATTTCATAATTTGACGGAAGCATACCGTAGTAGACAAATAAAAATAATTTTTATGCAAACTAAAAGTTATTTTTATGACTTGATGTGGCCACTGTGCAGTATCGAGTGTATCTGCTTGTGATCTAAACGGTGTAAGTTCAAGCATCGCTGGGGTAACAAACAGCAATCACAGTCACTGAGTGCAACAGAGAAACGAATAAAATCTTTGTTTCTCTAACAATTACACAAAAAAATAAGGTTTGCACCCTGGTAGTGTATTGAACCTTTTAAAGTCAGAGTACTTCTGGGAGTAATAATTATGTACATATGAATATAGAAATTGATGTCATCGGAGAAGTGTGGCCAGATGTGCCGGGAAAAAAGACCGATGAAAAACTGTAACATACAGATACAGACTGTGAGTGACTGTTTTATTGCAATCCACATTAAGATAAATTTTACATTGAGGTTCGAAAAACAGTAAATTCAAAATGGAAAACTCGCAGTTTTAGCCATCGTTGTGTAATCGCACGAAGGCCCAAGAATTTCTCAGCAAGCACACCCGATAACTTCCTGACTGAGCAGCTGCATATAGTCGCAGCAATGATAAACGAAAATAAAGAGAAAAACAAAAATCAAATCAGTTCCTTCTGAGCAAAAATAGTGTATTTTATGGACGACTGCACAGTCATAACCTTCGGTCCCTATATGCAGTGCTATCAAAGAATACCTAAACGTCTTATATCAGGTTTCGGCTTAACCTACGACTTTAGCCGGAAAAATACACACGCACACTCTTCACGTCATAAATGAAGAAAGTAAGGCTTGAACTCGACGTCACAATAGGTGAATTATAACCAAAATCTTATATTTGAACAATTGTGCAAAACTTCTTAGTGTAATTTTCGATATTATGCTGACATTTGCAACTTACGACAGCTGCTTCCGCAGCTGCCTCAGAATCAAAAATAATATTCTTAAGTCGTTAGCTGACACTTCGTAATACAGGATTAATTTACGACCCACAAAGCAATTGATCGTTCGATAATAAATTATACTACACCCATCTGTCACCTGATGTCACATGAAGATTACTTTCATGCAGAGACAAAAATACTCTCGATCAAAGAGCCCAACGCCATGCTTTCGCAAGGTTTATGCTAATTACATGATTGCAACACTGGTACTTTCGCCACGACAGATTCCCAAAAATATTATAAGGTGTCAACGCCATATCGACGCACCTAATCACAAGTTTCACACGTTTATGATCGACATCTTACTGCCACCGCCACTTCTCCAGATATAGTGCAGTACCTATCAGCAGTATCAGCAAAAACAAGCCTACGCACACCAGACTACTTTTGTCATTAAACACCTGACCACCAAGCCCACATTATCTGGACCAGGGAAACGATAGAAATGACCCCGTGGTCATTTCTAATTTTCGTCAAATTGTTTGGAACTGGTGACCTTTTGATTTATTTGCTCATAAATTTGATATCGACTTAATTGCCGAATAAAGTTTATTTTGGCATGCTTCCCCTCATTCGACGGGGAATTTTGAGCGCGCAATGAAAATTGATATTATTTCTCCCATAAATCATTAGAAGAACTTTAAAACAAAATAAACGTTGAACAAAACAGAACGGGGATAGCTGGCAGCGATAGTATAAAATGTTCTAGTGCTGACTTGAAAATGTTGGAGTATGACTGGAAGAAAACTGAACTGAAGTTGAATTTTTCATAGTTCTTCAAGCTACTAGAAAACAAACAAAAAACAACAAAACAAAATCTAAGACCCTCAGGAAACAAATTTTAATCGTTTCTTTTAATTACTCTTTTTTTTAATTTTTTCTCTTCAGCTGGTTTTTGTCACAGTATGTACAAACCATACAGTTTCGACCAACGAACCTACCAAGCCATCAGAAGTTTCCATTACACAGCAATAGCCATGTAAACGTAATTCCGCTCAGGATAGTGTCGTGTACGTAACAAACAACAATCTCATCATGGCAAATATCCTGACTCTGTAACAACCTACGGGACACGCGGTCAAACGAATAAGAATAAAAAATGGAACCGCCCTATTGAAGTGCAATTATAAAGCAATTACCCGAACAGTGAATATGTAACTGCTGCAACAAGAAACCATTTTCCATCTCCTATGTACGCCTTTAAGGGAACACCACTCTTTGGGGGACCCTTCTCTTCTACGACATCGACGACCTGGAGCAAATTAAGTCAGTAGAATCCTCCGCCTCACAAGAATAAGCTGACCTTTACATAAATATGTCCTTCCATACAACACCCCATTTTGACCTAACAGTTTGACGAATCCTACATACGGTCTGCATATCGAAACATCGATTTTAATTGCTAAACACCATAAAAGATTCTAGATACTTACCGCTTCCACACAGAGCAAGTCCTCCGACTGCAATAGAAATAAAAATTCACTCGATGTCCGTGCAAACATTTTTATTTGTACTTACACGAATATGGATCAAATCTGAATAATCAAATGGTTGCCTATTGAAGGATAAAACAAAAATAAATCAAAAAAACAATAACAACGTAACACAAAACTAAGAAAAACGATGATTCAATGTCGGTCAATCAAACAATCTCAAAAATGTCTTGAGTCTTCAAAGAAAAGGAAAACCATCGACAACATTGCATCATTCAAGATAAGAATGTGTTTAGACTTACGATACTGTCATTGGAGACGGTTGATACGGCATACCTTGTATCCCAATGTACTGAGCACTATCAACCCTATGAAAAAAAAAATAAGTCAAATCAGAAAGCCATTAATTACTCGAAGGGAACCGTCGTACTCTTCAACAGAGTTGAGCGAATGATCTCCTACAAGCATACTGTTGCTAGCGAGGACCTTCTCTTATCTGGAAAATTAAAATTCTTTTTTGCTAATTCCTCCTCCGATTGGATCCTTGAAATGATAAAAAACCTTCAAATGATAAAACAAAAACAAAAATTTTTTTTTTGGTTATGTTCGAAACATCCGAATAGATTCTAATGTCATTTCGCAACGAAGTACACACTTACCTCCAAAATATCAACTTTCCAGGTGTATTGTATGTAAACTTTGGTTCAGTGGGATCGTTTTTAGCAGATCTTTTTTCGTTCTTTTTCTATCTATTGCAGTGGTTTTCCAGAACACAACCAATCGGCGAAGATTTCCGAGGGAATTTCTTGATTTTCTCTTCGACTTTACATCGATGTAATCGGTGTTTTTGGCTAATTGTATTTTGCCAGACGATATCATATATTAATTTCAATACGAAACGCTGTGTTTATAACCAAAATTTGCAAAATTCTTTTAGCAAAATTAACTACACCGGACTCCCTTCAACGTTTCTAACATAAAAAATAAAATTCAGATATAAAAAAACATTCCTGGCAAATGTGGCGTTGTCGTCACTTAGGAGAAAATTGACGAAAACGACAGGGTGTGTAATGGTGTTGCGAGATAAAATACAGAATGTTTAATAGTTTAAGTAATCTTCAAAGTAAAATAATAAAGAAATGGAGAAACATTAAATGTTGTACAAACCGAAATTAATTTTCCACAATATCACGAATCGATTTCAATACAACGAATAATTCACCGTCTTAGAGGGTTGGTTGACACGAAGCAGTTCGCCTTCTCAGTGTTACCAATTCTCGAAAGGGGAAATGTAATAGAACACGGGAAAGAAAATAATAGTTTGAAAAAAACGGAGAACGTACTAGAATGTTGGTCAAACTATACAAGTCGTAAAATAAGTCACATCGACCGGCGGATGAATCGCGTTATCCATCCGCAAAATTTCTTTCATTTTTTCCTATTTATAAAAGTGGAAATAAAAGCAAATGTGAAAACTATAGACCTATTGCAATTTTATCGGTAATTGATAAATACCTGGAAGAAATTGTTATGCGCCGGATAAAAGGTTTTTGGAAAAATATTCAATTTTACAAAGTAACCAGTATGGCTTTCAAAAAGGAAACAGTACGGGGCGGCTTTTAGGGGAGCTCACGAATACTGTGACCATGAGCCTGAATAAAAACCATCACGTCCTTATAACATTCGTCGATTTTACTAAAACATTTGACACTCTCAATCACAACAAACTCATTGAGGCTCTTAGTAGAATTCAGCGAAGAAAAATAAAATTTATATGGTGTACCACAGGGTTCAAAATTAGGACCTCTGTTATTTATACTTTTTACAAATGAACTTTTTCGCATTTTTCAAAAAAGTACAGTTTTTGCTTATGCAGACGACTTAGCTATCATTGTCAAACATGAGTTCCTCACGGCACTACTATACCGCTACCGGTATAATGCAACTGGAGCTCGACAAGCTCGCAAGATGGTGCCATGATAACGGTTTGGTAATAAACGCTGTCAAAACGAAAGTAATGCATATTCACACACCTTTCCACCGTGATATTAGCACCGTAAATATATTCCTACGAAATGATGGATGTCCAACAACAGGAAGAAAGCAATCGATCGAGGTAGTCAAAACCATAAAATACCTAGGAAACATAATTGATGACCGTTTCATATAATAAACTGAGGGCAAACCTGGAAAGTGCTATGTTTGCAATGGTGTACCTAAAAAGATGCGCCTCTATCGAAGTTCAGAAGCAGGTGTATTACTCACTAGTGGAATCCCGATTAAGATATGGCATAAAATCATGGATAGTCAAAAGCGATTGGTAAAAATAATTAATGTTTACTTTAAGGTTTTAGATGTGAAAGGTATCTATAAAATGACGGCAAGCCTAAAATCCTACGATGATCTTCGTTTTCGTTAAGCCTACTCAGTAGTGAGTCTACCAGTATATTCCACAAGGTGATCAATAGCACGCCACCTTGACATATGCAATACCCAGACTGTCAAATTGTAAAGATCATATCGGCATTGATACGTAAAATATTAAACATCGGTCTATTTAATTAAAACCTTTAGAAAGAGGATAGAGTCGTTTTATAGGAAGCACAAGTTTCCTTCTTCAGTTTCAGCGTCTTTCGCACAGCGTTGTGCGATACTCCATGTGTGCAAGAGACAAATATTCAGAGCAAATCAATTTTCATTGCCGATGCTACTAAAAAGATAGAGATCAAAACTTGGCTGAGTATTCGAAGAGGAATATCGGCAATTAGATAGGACCTGGATGCAGACCATCATAAATCGTACTTTATGAAGGGTGGGCATGTTAGATACCCTAAGATTTATTGGATGACTGATGCCTTAAGTGTGGGCGCCGTGACGCAAGTGATTAGTACGTTGGATCGCTGACCGGGAGGTTCGACCGGGAATCTCAGAAAACATCAAAAAGTTTTTTAACGGTCCCACCTCTCGCGAATGTCTGACAAACATCCAAAAGCAATACTTATCCCGAAAAAACTTGTCAATTTGCCTTTCGGATATGGCTCTAAACTGTAGGTCCTTCCATTTGTGTAAAAAAATATAACACGCACAACACAAATGGTCAAGAGAAACTAGGCCCTGGACCAATTACGGTCCGTTGCACCAAGTATTTGTATTTTTATGCCTTAAGTAAGTAAGCAGTAGAAAGCAGGCTATGCTATAGAATTTGATTTGTCTTATAGTCGTAAAACTTATGCCTCTTACACCTTTTTCTTATTTCGTCAAATTGTTTAATATTTAATACGTAAATTTATAGTTTGCAGCAAATGTCCTTAAGAGACTTAATCTTCATTAATTTCCCTTCCTTGTCATTCATTTGAATACAATCTTCTCTATCCAATCCAAATATGCGTAGATTTTGGTGTATACCCCGGGTGCATTTGGTGCAGCACAAAATTTTCCAAACGATGTTATCCCAATCACAAACTTTACACAGTTAAACTCCGGTACCTCTGCATGTAATGGTCCTCCTGAATCACCTTGACATGTATCCTTACCACCTTCTATGTAGCCGGCACAAAATTGCTCATCAATTATACCCCGAGGTAGCCTTCTTTCAGTGCGGTAAATATCCCGGCAGACCTTCTGATCGATAATATTTAGATCAACCTTTTGCAGCTCATCGGATTTAGAGCCCATAAATTCTGTGCGACCCCATCCGGCTGCTGTGGACCGAGGAATTTCTAAGCTTGGCAGCTGCCATAAACACGCAGGTTGTACTTGTTCCGTGAATGTGACAGGTCTTGAGAGTTTCACCAATGCAATGTCATGGTAGTACATTGATGCTCGGTATTTAGGATGTAAAATTATGATCGTTATTTTAATATCCTGCTTTTGGTCAGATGCCGTGTTGAGATTCTGTATACCAAGTCGGACAATATCAGGTGGTTTCCTGTGGATTTAAATTATTTTTTTTCTGTTTTGTAGTTTGAGATGAATAAAAGTGTGTAGCTCCGTTACCTACCCACCTGATTCTGCACAATGTGCTGCTGTAAGGACATACTGTTCACTGATTAAGGAGCCTCCACATGCCCACTTAGTCTCCTCAGTCTCCTGAGACCAACCTAGAGCAGCCTAGGGAAATAAATAAGATAGATTCGGCACTCAAAGGAAATATACATACATATCATTCTTACCATGTGTGGATACTCTCCGGTTTGGGTAATCTCTCCACCGACAATCATTGGAATACTTCGTACGCAAAATTTGTCAGAGAAAGTCCTCATTGTTCCGAATCGTGTACCCTTGGCAGTACCATGATATTCCTCACATCCTATAAAGTCAACAGCAAGTCAAACTGTACATAATCTAGTATCCGTACATCAACTTACTTCGTGCACTTATCCGCCTTGAATTTGGGTCTTCGATATCCTTGGCAGCGAGTGGGCAGCAAATAATTGGAATATTCTTACGATATGTACAAACATCGATTTTGGTGCCGTGTAAACGATATTCTCGTACAACGTGTAAGCATTGATAGGCTAGGAGGCAATATCCACTTCGATTATCAAAGCTGCGACGACAAAAGGAGCCTTCCTCTTTGTTGTTGCTGTATAAAGTTCCTGTATCCAATCTTGTCACTTGCTCAACTTTAGGGCTTTCCTCAGAGTTTGTAAACAATGCCAATGGGGCGTTCGGTTTGATGTGCTTCATAGGAATATGCTTTCCAGCCCACTGAGGAACGGTGAATTTCGTGGTTTGATAGTACTGCACTAATTGATTGTAGTCCCTTGCTGAGAGACAAAGAAGAAGAAAATCAAATTTAAGCAACTAATTGGAGGAAAAGATCCTGAGAAGCAGGTCCAGCTAGAAAAGAATTAATTTTAAAACGAACCATACAGCGAGGCAGCCATAAATGACACAAGAAATCTGCTTATAAAGCAGAAAACTGAACCGATCGTACTATAGGATACAGAAATGTTCATAAAACAGGAAAAAAACTAGGACAATACACTTTGGAAAAAATAAGCAAGGTTCATCTGCAAGAACATTAATCTGCTTGGGAAAATTCACAATCAATGTTACGAAGAATGAACCATTCAACCTTGGTGATGACAGCCAAAATTTCCGTCCACCTTACCTAAATGAAGTGAGGATAGCAATGCACAAACAAAAATGCTGCTGGCTTGAACGGACAATCTGCCGGGCTACTTAAACCAGCTGGAAGTGACCTGATAGAAAACATACATCAACTTATTTAAACAATCTAGTCAGATGAGTGTATGCATGTTGCATGGAATCTCAGATTCGTTTCCAGATCCACGAGAAAGGAGACCTCCTAAACTGCGCTATTTACCGACGTATCAGCCAATTGCTTTGATTGCCAGAAATCTTTCAACATCAAACTGATCGACCCCTTAAGGGCAGAAAAGTCCACAATCGACCAAATGTTTACACTGCCGCACTGGAAAACCATATATTTCCAAAGCGATCCCATCATCTCTTTATCGAATTCACAGCCATCTATGAATATACAGAGACATGTCCAGTTTTGGGATTCCTGCCAAAATCGTCCGTCTGCGCACGATTGCGATGAAGAGTTTTAGTTCGGTAATGACCTCACCGAAACCTTTCGGAATTATTGAACTAATGTGGAAACATTTTCTTTTATTAAGTAACGAAAGGAATTGAGAAGTCCTCAGATAGAAATTTGTTGTCGGTCGTTTTTTTTCAGGATACGTGGGGAAACAATTTAAGAATTAATTTCTGTTGTAAGCACATAAATTGAGATATCTCGAAAACGGTTTGGATTTTCAAAACCACACATATTGTGCGCTAAGGATCCAAAAATTATCCATCAGTGAAATTTTTTTTTTTAAATTTGCAGGGTCGATAACTAAATTAGCAAACTAGAAGGGAAGAGAGCGGTAATCCCTGCGCCATGAATGTAGTGGGAACACGTATGTCCTATCTTCACTTGCACGGTCTATCCAGGGTTTAACATCTGCTTCTACGATGTATCTGGCAGTATTCACTCCAAAACTTTGTTGGAAAAAGTAGAGAAGTATAACATGAACTGCACTGCTCACAACTTCAAGGAACATCAGACTGGCGGGAACTTGAGTATTCTGCTTCTGCTTAGGTATTCGGAAAAATGCTCATATGACCAGCGGATCTCACTTCTTTTTTAGCCAAGATAAGACTTCCTTAATCACCATTATATCCACCTCGAACCAACTGCAATGATTTGGAAGACAAGTAGACATTTTTTCATCGGAAAAAGTAGGCCACATCGTGAATTAGTTACACAGACACTTGAAGGTTAGCTGCAATTGACCTCATCGACGTCACAGAGTCTTAATGAATACGATGTTGTACTCTTGAATAAGTTTTGGGATTTTCTTTCCGTCCGTGCTGCTGTTCAATTATTTTACGTTTTGAAATCGGCAAATCATCGTCGCCAGAAGCCTCTAACTCGGCGCGAAGCTTGTGGACAAACAATCTGGGGATCACTGAGGCCTGCACACATGGTAACAAACATGGCATGTCCTTTCATTTTTCGCATTATGTATTTATCTGGCGATAAGGCCGGAAAAATGTTAAACGTCTGCTATCAATGAGTTAAAACCAAATAGTCCCGCAACTTGTATTATCGCCCTAGACATGCTACCACCACCAACAAGTTGTAGTATTGACTTAGATGAATAATTTATTGTAGTCAATGTTATTAATTTCCATTCTCATTTAGAAAGGAAAGTTCTATTGGACAGTAACTACTTCAGATACCTCCTTTTGGAGCAAAAAATCGGAGTCTTCAAAACGCTTAAGAAACAACAAAATTATCATAAAAACCAACAGAAACATAGAAACTTACGTAAGCCGTATGAGCACAAGCCCCTCTGATAAAACAGTAAATGAAGCAAAATAAATATCTCTCGTAATTTAATTTTTAATCTAACACTCATTGTCAAACATTATATTCGTCAACTTATGAAACTGAATAACCTTTAAAGAATTGTCAAACTGTGTGCTTAGTTCGCATGGCCTTAACGGAAAACTGAGGATTTTCGAAGGCTATGTTTTGACAGATCGTTTAGATATGTCTGCAAACAGGAGGTTTATCACTTTAATGTGTTTACTCTGACTGAATCACAAATTAACAAAAAAAAAGAGAAAACAAAGACAGATAGTCAGAAATATAATCGGACAAGGAAATGTTTAGATAAAGGGTGAGCTTCCGAACTTTTTTTCGTTAATCTAAAATGTTTCGTATATATTTCATTATTCATGAAAAATAATATCCACTAAAAGGGCGCCTCTGCATCTTCTGCCGCAGTCGATCCTTTTGAGGTGATTTTGGATGCCATTTTCATAAATTTTGGGCGGTATCTTGGCTATAACGTGGAGGATATTAGTATTTAGTTGCTTTAACGTTTCGGCTTTGCTGGTGTATACACAACTTTAAGCGTTACTCCACAAAAATAAATCCAACGGCTGATCTAAGCGGTTAGTTGACGTCACCAGAACAGGAAATAATGCGACCTGTGACTTTTTAACGCAATACATCCAAAGTTGCACCCGATGTGTGATACATTGCGCAATCGTATTGGAACCATATGTCTTCCACATCAATATCTTCGATTTCATGCCAGAAATACTCGGTTATCATGCGCCTATAGCGCGAAAGTCGACCCTCATCTCCTTCCAAAAATAAGGGCTTATGAAGCCGCTTGACCACAATGCGCACCAAACAGACACTTTTTGGACATGTAATGGTGTCTCGTGAATCACATTAGGATTTTCCTCGCTAGAAAGGTTCAAATCTGTCTCATCGCAGAAGGAGAAATTCTTTGAAAAAATCAGCATGAACTTCCTGATGGTCTTACACTCAAACAATCCATTTCGTAAATCAGTAGTTGCAAACTAACATTTACATAACACTTTGAAAACAAGTGTTTGATTTACAATGCTGTCACCATAGGAAGCTCAAATTTGGTCACCAAATTTATAAGGCCCCATACACGATACGATAAGTCTGACAGACATTGAAGTCCGTCCGACCGATCATGGTCTGTCAGACCATCCACCATGTTGGATGGTCCGTCAGATGGTCGGATAGATATCAAGCAATGTTTGATAGTTTGAGGCGGTGCCAAGTTGTCGTCCGGCTGATTGTATCGTGTGTGGGGCAATCTATCCAACCGTCGTATAGTGTTTGGCAAAGTAAAGCGCAGTCGGACAGGCAAATCGTATCGTGTAAGGGTCTTATGTGACAATAACTAGTCCTTGCTTTCTCGATAGATAGAATGAATATGAAAATTATTGTTGGCATCGATTTCTAATTCAGGATTTTTACGAAGATATACACTCGTCCCTTGCTTTGCGCGACTTCGCCTTGCGTGAATCCTGACATGACACGGTCATGTTTTTCAGAGCAGATGGACTGGACATTGCCGCTGAAGATATGATTGAGCCATTTGATGACCGTGTTAATTCTGAATATCCTGACATTAATGAAATTGGAACTATGCAAGAAGAACGAATGACTGACCAACTTGGCAATGTTTTTAGCTTTGGGCGAAAAACTGATGTAAGGACCTTTAAAAATTAATCCAAATTTTTCAAGGCAACATAAGGACTGCCTAGGCACCTTACCGCGAATTACTTTTGTTTTTGTTCAAATTACTGTTCTTAAGTTTATTATTTATTTCTACCTAAGTTGCTGAGCGTGTAATGGGTGGCTTTAACCCATTCTAGAGAGGGGCTTGATTTAGCCATAATTGGTGCCATGACGAGAGAGATAAAAAAAGTGACAAAGGCCTAAGGTTGCGGAGGTTATGAAGTGTTCAAGTAGATTTTTTTACAAAAGATTAAAAGACTAGTTAATTTTAGCCGATCCTCGTTAGGAGGCAAATTAAATCTGTCCACCCAAAAAAGAACACCCAAGGTGAAAAAAATGAGTCCAAGTTGTATAGTTTCATTTTGAAGAGAAAGTGTATTGTGAAATGATGAGCGAAATTCGCTTTTGTATGACATGACATACATAAAAGCATAAAAGATTTTAGTGATGTAAGGCTGTAAGACTGGAGTTAGCAGTGTTTATTATACAGATAGTATTGACTGACGAGACTCGAATGGGAATGAAAAATGGAATGTGACTGGAAACGTTGCTTGCATCTCGTGAAGAACGAACTTAGGTCAGTTTGACTTTGATGTTTTTTTGTCGTTTTTATATACATACAGATAGAGAAAATTTCTTTAAGATTAGACCAACATAATTTATGACTGACTTAAGAAACACCGGAAATAACGTTGCCGCTGTGTGGAAAGCAATGTTTAAAGACCAAGAAAAATTTTACAGGTATACACATGTACACAGCTTACAAGCAGAGTTGCAAGGCGTTCGGCTGCAGAGGATTTTCCTCTTTCTTTAGCGAACCAACATCTGTCGGCAGATGCTACTTCTACGGGGGTTAATACTAGTCATGACATTCCATAGAAATTCTTCCAACTGAGGGACTCAAGAGATTTCGAGTTAAGTGACAGTAGCACCAATCTCCCGGACTCAAATAATTTTTCAGCTTTTATTTGTTGGAATGTCGGTGTTTTGAATCGCTCATTGTGCGTTCTTACATTTTCAGGTTCCAGCAGAACTTTCTTGATTTAGGAATAAGCCTATGTATTTGGCATGATATTCGAATTGTGGAACTGTACTACCAAGCATTATTGAAGCAATGTAAGATACTTGAATTACTACTACTAAACCCCAGACCAACTATGTATGTTCGCCCACTTGACGGGATTAGTGAGACCCTATTGCATCATATCTATTATTGTGGGGAGAAATTTTCCCGATATGGCTATCGCTATGTCCTCTGCATTGGTTAAATCTTTGCAGCCTAATTTGCCTAGGAGTCACATTTTTGTTTTTGGTCGCTGACATTTTCGCTAAGGTAACCCTTCACAAGGCGAGAAGTGTGCTTAGGATAGTTATCGGCAAAGTGGATCATTTGTTGTTCAAGAATACGTTTATAGAAATGTTGATCCATTTTCGTGTCTGTTTTTATTATTGGTCCCACGCCATGCCAAGAAAAAGCAGCCCCCACCATCACACTTCCTCCACCGTGCTTGACCGTTTTTAGTGTGCATCTCGGGTTGTGTTGCTGATTAGGTGAACGCCAAACATACCTTTTTCCATCCGATCCGAACCTGCAGAACTTGGATTCATCACTCCACAGTACATTTTTCCAAAAAGCCATCGGTTTGTTCAGGTGTTCTTTTGCAAACGACTTTCTGAGTTTTAAAGTGATAAGAGTGGCTTTCTTTGTGCGATGCATCCTTACTTACTTACTTCCTCTCAAGTTTTTTTTCCTGCAGACGCCGTCTTATAGTCCTATCAGATACACAAATGGAATGGTGGACAAAAACACTGTTCTTTATTGCCTTACCAACAAAATCCTACTAGAAACACCAAAGAACAATGTGTGCTATTTACGTGGCCAGAAAAAAAATCCACGAAGTGAGTGATTGCTATTATGACGACGCATGCAATACTGAGTATATACCTTTAATTTTGTTTACCATATTTCGGACATACTTAATGGGAAATGCAATTTGAACTATGTATGTGCGAAGATTGTGTGTTATTTATGTGTCCACCACTGTATAAGTACATCAGCTAACCTTTCCAGCGTCCTCACGTGAAAATGGGAAAGAATAATGGGTCTTAAATCTTTGGGTGAAATTTATGAAGTTTTTCCGGAATACACATTTAGACTGCTCCTTGTTTAAACGCAGGTTCTTGGTTTACCTGAACTTTTGCATAAAATAGCGTAAAGTTGTTTGCTTATAATCCCGCAGTTAGGTTGATACCTGCAACCGAGGATGCCTCAGTACCATAATGTCTTAGCTCTCTTTAACTCATCCCAGGTGACCTCGATTTCTCCTCAACTGTCCTGCGCCCCATTTGCTTATGGCGATCCGCTCCGGAACGCTTCTTCTACGAGAAGCTAACCAGATGAACTCTCATCTCAATTCATGCTGTCGAAAGCCTTCCTGAAATCTATAAAAATCACGTAAAGTGGGAGTCTGGGTGGAAACCTGGTGGCCCTGCAGTTCGGGGTGAATATGTGCCATTTCCAACTGCCTTAAGTAACTCGGCCGGTAGGCCATCAGGACCAGCAGTTTTGTTGGATTTAAGCTTGGATATTGCTATCCTCAATTTGTTTTGGTCAGGTGGGCGGAAGTTTCGAGAGTCTGGGTTGAAACCTGGTGGCCCTGCAGTTCGGGGTGAATCTGTGCCTTGGTAGGCCATCAGGACCAGCAGTTTTGTTGGATTTAAGCTTGGATATTGCTATCCTCAATTTGTTTTGGTCAGGTGGGCGGAAGTTTCGAGAGTCTGGGTTGAAACCTGGTGGCCCTGCAGTTCGGGGTGAATCTGTGCCTTGGTAGGCCATCAGGACCAGCAGTTTTGTTGGATTTAAGCTTGGATATTGCTATCCTCAATTTGTTTTGGTCAGGTGGGCGTGGAGTATAATCTCCCAATAACTTCGATCGCACGCTTATGATGATTGCAACTAGATTCTTACCTATAATCTCCTTTAATGAAATCCATCTTTTCATTTTTAGAACAAATATTTGTTTTTATTTCGCAATTCAAATTGATGCGCACCTAAAAACATTGATAATGTTCAGCCTTAACGCTTTCCCTTCTTCTTTTTCTTTTGTGCTTCAGGCCATGCGAATCCTCGTGATTTAAGAACATCCTTAAATATAGTAAAGGGAAAATGGATAATTATTATAAGTAAATCTGATTTATTGATTTACTTACTTGAACATTATGACAAACATAGTAAGCATTCTCCATAGCTGCATCGGTAAATATATCACATTGAAAGGACTTTCCTTTCGATGTTGATTTCCTTTTGCTGCCTTTTTTCTTTGGTTCACCATTTCCATTCGCTTGTGGTGTTGAATCCTTGCTATTGCGTTTCTTTTTACCTTTTCCAGCCATTATTACGAAATATTTTGTAGTTTTGCAGGCTAATTGACCAAACAAACTATTCTTTGCTACACATTTCCATAGTTTCGGGAATATTTGGAATTGTCGACGAAATATTGAATCTAATTATCTAAGAATGCCTTTGGAAATTGGATCTACCAGAGAACGTTCTAATGTTCAATGCGTTGGAGAGTCATAACTTGGTTGTGTAGAAATGCTTTAAACTTCTAAAGTGGCAATGAATAACTTTCGATTGAAAGGATACTTCTTTGGCAATTATTACCTAGAAAACAATTACTATGAAAGGATTCTGAAGCCATAGCATTATTTTCTTACCCTCGGTGGTCGGATAATCAAATTTGAATGAAATAGGATAGCTTAACGGCTTACCAGCTCTACGCCCGTTTATAGAGGGAAATCTTTGCGAGAGAAACTGAATGCGAACCAAAACCATCCCCTACTTCTTGACTCTTTTTGTCGTTGTTCTACCGGTAGACAGGCTTGCCAGGTTTTTAAAATCGAAATCGCCGATCTTAAAGTTTATATCGCCAAAAATCGCCAAATTTAAAAATATTCGTCGCCATAAATCGCCAATTAAGAAATAAATTTTAGTGAAATAAAACAAATCAACTCATTATTCTTACCATAAAGCAAATTGTGCAATAAAACAATTCATTCATTAAAAAAACAAAAACATAACAAAAACTCAAGACAGTAGCTTGTCGCTGTTGAACTTAAAAATTAAAATTATTATTTAAAAAAAAGTAAGATAATAGAATAGATATAGGTATACATTTAAATATATTCAATTGTTCCCATTCCGTTCTATATTTAAAAACTCTTTGTTTTTTTGATTTCCCACTCATTTTAAATAGTTTTTCTAAAACAATTATTTTGGTTTCTTCTTTCTTTTCTTCTCACTGAAACTTTCAAATTTGAAGATGTCATTAATTTTAGGGATGGGTAGGTCGTTTCGATTCAAACGATATTATTATGTCAGATCGATATTTTCAGTGCAAATTCGGGCAAGCTGACAGATATCAATAAGTTTTCGTACGTTACTCATCTCTCTTCTGTGTGTATTCAGACACCTTATTGTGAAAAAATTCAATGAATTCATCCAGCAATTAAAAAAAAACGAAGACTATAAGGTGTGACCGGTAGTTAAATACAAAAATGAAAAATCGCCAGAAGTCGCACTTTTTTGAGGGTGTCGCCAAGCTGAAATTTGTGTCGCCAAATTAAATAAAAAATCGCCCGTTTGGCGACAAATCGCCACATCTGGCAAGCCTGCCGGTAGACATTTTATCAGTAGTAGAGGTTCAGTCTTGTTAGCTGCGCTGCGCTGCGTTGTCTAGATTTCAGATTTATAGAGTATAATTGATGCTGCCACCCTTGACAGGAGGATACGTCTCCATATTTTGGCCGATACGTGTCAGTCTTGTTTAAGTCGATGAAAGGTAAGCTTAGCGTGTGTGATGACCCCAAGATACTTTCTCTCCGGTTGCGTCACTATAGTATGAAATAAATGAAATTATATTGAAAATACACCAAATTGCTGCGCGCTTTTACTGAACAGGAAGATATTGACCAGGAAAAGAGATTTAATAAAATCCATTCACCTAACATCATGGGTGAAGGTACGCAATCTTGTTTTTGCAAAAGCTTGACATCGGTAGAGAAAGTGTTCCCTCGCATTCCGCCTTCGAGATAAGACTCACATGTTGAATTTTTTTCACGCCCTGGAGGGGTGAAATCCTTTATGGATACCCGGTTGCCCCTGCTACGAGTTATGGCTGACTCCATGCTCTTCCATGTTTACATGGCTGAGGTATTCCATCGCCGTTGCTTTTATATTTTGGCAGTTGCTCTGATGACCCTTCTCCGCCATTTCCCTTTCAGCTTGATAAGCGTATTCGTATCACTATTACACTTATTGCAGCCGTAGAACCGTATCGGGGGTTCTGTTTGCGCAGCATACTTTAAGCAATGCTTTTCTATGAACAGAGTCGATGATTCTAATGTACGAATTTATAGATGTTACCGGTACACTGCGAAAATGATTGCCTTGCTCATTCTCGCAAACAGTTTTCTTATTGCCAACTGGTCCGCCTGTGGGGTTCGCCGATTTGACCTCAAAAAGTATCTGCAGGCCTCCCGGTTTCTGATCAGTTCGATACTGAGGCCAATCAAATGCTGCTGCTTTTGCATTTGTGTGATCCATGATTTTTTTGGCTTGCCTCTCTTCCGCGCTTATATAGGAACGTTGATTGACATTGCCTTTTTGACAGTTCGTAGGATCCCTCCTTTAAACATGACACTATCAACTGAGGCGGTCGTGCGCCAATGTTTTCGAGATGGGTTCTTTGACGTGAAGCCTTTAAACTTCTAGTTCGATTAATCTATGTTACTCCTGCTATCGTTAATTTGCCCTCATACTTTTTGTACATTGTCCAACATTGCGAATTGTATGTGAGCGCCGGGTGAACAACTGCGGTATTAGGCCTCCCTTTCAGCACTTTCTGGTTACAGAAGATCGCAGAGTTTTCCTGTCATTTCATTCACCGAAAACATACGTAATAATTGATGACGTCATCAATGGTTGCGTCGCTATTGATCATAAATCCCAGATACTTGAATTTTTCGCACATGGGAATCACTTTTCCATTCAAAAAATGTCTGGACTAGGTCGGAGTGGATCAGAGAATGGGCAGTACAGGTATTTGGACTAATACGATACCCACTTCTCTCCAAAACATCCACCCGTACGCCAAGTGCTCGTTGCAGGGTCGTTTGATCCTCACTTATGATGGCACTATCATCAGCAAAGAATAACTGATGCAATTCGGGGTCCGTCACTTTTCCTTCAAGCAGATAGTCTAGAACTGCAATAAATAGCAAAGGACTTAAAACGCTTCCCTGGTGAACACCGATTTTAATTGGAACTCTTCTCTGACTCAGGCGGGCATCTTACTCTTGTCCTTGCAATGATTATCTGTTCGTAGGGTTCTGGAACTCGTCGATGTCTTAGCGCCACACATATCAGATCTCTGAGTTGTCTGTCGAATGCTTAACCATATGCAGATCCTTTAAGGAATCACAATGTTTTTCCATTATGACTCATTTGCTTTGGATTGCATCTGTGGATGATTTACCCTCGACAACCCCGCACTGGTCATCAGATAGCCGTACGAATATTATTTGCCGCAATCGGCATCTAATACCTGGTCAACGATCTTCATTATGTGTGACATCAGCTTAATAGAACGGTAATTATCACATTTTCTCGTATCACCCTTTCCTTTGTGCAAAGAAAGAAAATACTTTTCCCTCCACTGATTAAGCATTCGATATCCTCTCATGAGTTTCGAAATGAGAATCATGAGCCATCTAGACCCGATGTCTCCCATCTTTTTCCAATACTTGGAGGGTAACACGTTCGGCTCAACTGCTCTTCGTTTTTTTGGAGGATTTTAGCGCTTTCCCAACTTCGTCGACTTATATGTCTCCATAGTTAGAAATAGCTCTTCGAAAGTATAGCCAGAGGAACTGTTCATTTAAAAGTTTCTCACAATACTACTGTCGCCACCTGTGTAGAATTTGTTCGTCGTCCACAAGGAGTTGACCTTGAGCAACGTTAATGATCATTGGAGAACGAATCTCCTAAGCATTTCTTCTTCTTTGGGCGGCTATCTCGAAGATGGTTGTACCTTCGTTCAAGCTGTTTTGTCGCAACTCGTGGATAGCCTAGTTCGTATCATCTATAGACCAAGACCAAGCTTCGAATGCCACTTTTTTTCAATTCTCACTACTTTAGCTTCTTCTGTCCTCCACCATGTTTCTTTACCGTGTCGGTAGTGTCCTTTTAAAACTCCGAGCAGTGATTTAGCTCTCTCGAAGCAAGACTACTGTAGGGAATCTCACATATCTTGTGCTCTGTACTCTTCAACTTCAACTTCGTCGATGTTGTTGGGGGTAATTTTTCATGTTGACAATAAATCCTTCGCCTTTTTCTTTATCGAGATTGTACCATTTGATTTTTCCAGAAACCTTTCTTTGTCTATTTTTCTCTTTCAACGTCGCCATAAATATTTCTGTCAGGAGGAGACGGTGTTGTCAAGCGATCGCCTCTCCCAAGACCACTTTGGAATCTTTAACTGTAAGCTTCATGAAACTGGCTACCAAATGATAGTCAATCTGCGTTTCATTTCCGCCACTGCTGTAAGTGATCAGGTGTCGACTTTATTCGACGAACATGGTATTTAACCCAATTAGACCGTATGACTTGCTTAGGAGGTCTTCACCAGAAGGGTTCCTGGTGCCGTATCCCAGTCATCATAGTCTTCGTTGGACTATCCGATGTGTCCGTTCAAATCTCTGGCAACAAACAAAAGCTCTTGCCTTGGGATTTTGTTGAGGAGGTTGTGAAAATCTAGCCAAAATGTATAATTTTCCCTCTGCTCGAACCCGGCTTGGGGAGTATTTGCACTGTCAATATTCCATACTTGTAAAGGGTTTCCCACAATTCACGAAAAAGGTAATTTTGATAGGAAATACAGATTTTTAATTAGAAAGCTTAAATTTTGTGTTGATTCATAGAGTATACAGATTGGAGTTATGTATGGAATAGCACATCGAATAAATAGCCGCCACGGCTTTGCTGGTAAGTACGTACTCTTTTATTGAAATTTTCTATGACCGTGTCGCATAAATGTGGCTGAATTTCATTAATACACCTCCCAATTTCCTCTTTCAAGGCGTTGGTTGTCGTGGTCTGGTTTGCATAGACCTTTGACTTCAAAAAACGTCAAAGAAAAAAGTCCAAATGGCGTTAAATCGCAAGATGTGGATGGCCAATCTGATTGCAAAAACGGCCGATTACACGATTAGGAAATGACTCATGCAGTAATTGAATTGTTTCTCTGGCTGTATGGCATGTGGCACCATCTTGTTGAAACCACATGTTGGTCACATCCATATCTTGTAATTTAGGCACTAAAAACTGGGTTATCATGTCACGATAACGAACACCATTAATTGTTACTGCCTGACCAACCGCATTTTCGAAGAAGAATGGTTCGATAATACTCTCCGATACTCTCGCGAACTGCTTCGATGTTTCTGTTGAACGACTTGTGACAGGACACCCAGAGTGTTTAAGATCACAAATTGATCCAGTCTCCCTGAATTTTCAATTATTCTCTTCACAGTTGATGGTTTTAAATCACTATGACGGCCATATTTTGTACGAAAATTGCGGACTGTACCTGACAAACCTTCATTATTTTTAAAATATTGCTCAACAATGAAAATGCGTTGTTATTTCGTATAGCGCTCCATTTTTACTAACCCCGAAATGTCAGCTGTCACATTGTTATCTTTTTTTTCCGTTGGCATCACTGTACTATTAAATGGCGCAAAATTCAAATTTTGCGTGAATTATGGGATACCCTTTATAATCTGAAATAATTATGGCCTTTCTTTCACGTTCCAGCATCCGATCTTTGTGGGTTGTTCATAACTAAAATCGTTATCATAGTATCCTTCCATATCTGAGTCGCGTATGGGAGCACGATTTTATTTTTTTTTGCCTCGCTGGGCCATTTACCGACGATTTTATGGCGCCTTCCTCTTCCAATTGTAATCTCCGAAGAAATTCTCAGGTGGCAGTTCTTAGAGAGAAGAATAGATTTACTAACAGAGCTGCACGATCTGCTAAAGCCTCGTGGTTTATAACACAGCACAAGGTTACGTACTATTGGGTCCCTCGCAATGAGGGTATACCAAGTAATGACAAGGTTCACAATGCGTCTGTATTGATCGTTGTGGATCAATACCACCTCGCCTATGTTCTACTATCGGCGAATATCATGGCCTTGTTTTTAGTATTTTTCATATCTATGCATAGCCATGGTTTGACCTTGCGTTCCGCCACAGAAAATAGTTCCGACAAACATCTCAGTGAACGGTCTCAGGAAGTGGTTAATGGAAAGTATTTCCTATCCGGCGGCTACTTTTACACACCTTTTACAGTAAATGCATTGAATTGAACGCCAATGGAATTCAGTACTCGTATATGGCGGGCGTGTGAAACTCTTAAAATAGACCAACAAATCTATCTATAAAAACAAATCAAATAAACAGACAAAAATACTACCGACCGCCGCGCCGATACGAATAATCTTGAATTGATGACATCATGGAGTCTCAGCACTTTTCTCGTATTTTCCATTTTATTAATAATAATCCATTTTTGCCCGAAGAAGAAGCACCGCTCACCGTGCAATACCTTATCCCCCTTAGTCCCACTCCACCGAAAAAATTGTGTTAAATTCTTTTCGAATAAAATGTTGAAGGAAATTCGAAAACAATTTTCTGCTCTCAATATGCTTTCAGTCAAAAGTTATGATCGTCCCGCATACACACACAGATACACGGTTAAGATATGTACATATGTCGAATTTTTCATTCCATTTTCGCGAATCCAAACAAATCATCCCCCTTTACGGTCCCACCAATATTCTCCCCAAAACGTACAGATACATTTTTCCAAACATAAAATGCACAATTCCGCTTGAGTAGATACTTAGTTGAGTTGCGCAAACCATTGCAGACGGACAGTACCCGAGGTCTCATTCAATTTAGATACTGTATCTGAATCGGATTATTTTGTTTTTGTTCCAAATTCGGAGTGGTCTGTGAAATACTGTCGGTGATAAAATCGGAGCGACTTTTCAATCGGAGTTGGCCCAAAGTTAAAATTGACAACTAATAGTAAATAAATTGAAGTTCTTTCGAAGTATCTATTCCATATAAATACCATTTGGCAAATAAATTTTGAGAAGATAAGTGATTGATTAGTGACTGTTAGCGGTTATATTCTGTGCGAAATTAGTTGTTTTTTTTTTGGAATAAAAAATGGTAAAGGCCCCAGCAATTGGAATCGATTTGGGCACCACGTATTCGTGCGTTGGAGTCTGGCAACATAGTAAGGTGGAGATCATCGCAAATGATCAGGGTAACCGCACCACTCCCAGTTATGTAGCTTTTAACGATACGGAACGCCTGATTGGTGATGCTGCTAAAAACCAGGTATGTTTGGGGTCTTGTAACCTTTACTCTTAGGACGAAATTTGGTCAAAAAATATAAAAGTACTCGATTCAAAATTTCTCTACGAAAAAAATCTTTGAAAATGGGAATCTGTTCCAGAACCTCTCTGAACTCATCCCATTTTCCTTTCTTTATTTATGTGCGCCTTAAGTTTGCATTGCCTTGTAGAGAAGGAAGAAAGTTGGTCTTGCTTAGGTTAATGCATGCTTTAAGTACTTCTTATTTACTAAAGTGGCTTCCGACCCGACTGTTCATCAATTGCCGTGAAAGCCTACATGATAGAAACGACCAATGATGTCGATATCGTTTGCATATCCCAGCAGAAAGGGCTGGACGTTCACACTGTATGTTGCAAGAGATCGTATATCTCACTGTAAGCGGAGATATGCCTCGATAGTTGGTGATAGACATATGATCGCCCTTCTTGAAGATAAAGCATAAAAAAAATACAAATACTTGGCGCAGCAGACGTATGTGGTCCAGAGCCTAGCTTCTCGCAACCTTTCGTATTGTGCGTGTAATATTTTTTTACACAAATGGAAGGGACTTACAGTTTAGAGCCTTTTTGTTGCGTCTGGGATTCGAACGTCGAACCTCCCGCTCAGCGATCCAACGCACTAACCACTTGAGCCACGGCGCCCATGAAGCATATGGAGCAGTCATCGGGCCTACTTTCGTCCACGCATATTTGATTGATGAGCTGGTGCATGCATGGTGCATCAAACAATCTCCATATTTAATAGCTTTGCTAGTAAGCCATCAAAGTCGGCGGGTTTGTTATTCTTCAGCTCATGAACAGCTGCACTAACCTCTTCTACACTCGGAGAGAGTATTTCTTCTTCGTTGACTGAAAGTGGGTTCAATTTCACAGATGTATTGGTTCAGGCTCTATAAAAAGCTTTGTTTGGGTTACATAGCTTAGTCTGCCCAATTTATTAATTTTGTGAAGGCTTTCCTATAGACCATTTAGACCTAATGATGTGGGCATCAAATGTAGTCATAGAAATGTGCTGTTGCAAATCCCCAATATATCTGGAGCGCCTTAAGCTTGGTCCAAACACTCATGTGCCAGTTGAAGTTCTTAGTTCTTGAGCTACCTGTGTATGTGTACTCATTATAGTTCCTTGGTGTGGCTCGAACTTCCTACAGCACCAGTCAATGTAGTACGTCCTCTTCCAAATAGTTGTCTATGCCTTTTTTTCATTTTTTCTAACTACAATACTTTAAGTCAATTGGTCAATACCACTTCTTTTATGATGAAACCTTTTAGGTATGCTTCGGTCCAACCATATCTGATTGATAATTTGGTGCATGCGCTCTACCAAGACGATCCATCAGCCTTTAAATATCCTTCCTTCCTCTTCTATATCGGATAAAAGGACTGGCGCATCATTAATTGGAGTGGAGTTCTTTTTTTTGCAGTATCATGTTCTTTATGTATAGCCCATTTAACAGCTGCTGGAAATTCCCTCTGTATTGGTGACTTAATCTGCTTGACTACTTTTCGGGTTGAATACCAGCCGCTTACTTGTTTTTTGATCAAATTTTTGTAGTTTATTACATTCATCAAGCGACTCTTAGAGTTTCTTAAGCTGGGAGGCAGAATGGTTCCTGTTATTCCTACAAAGTATTTTCTTCCCCTCTATTCTCCTGGCTTGGGACATTTTCTTTGAAACACTTATTTTGCGTGGCAAAGCTTTCAAGTGAGCCTCTGGAAGATGGCATCATTTTCAATAGCTACACTAGCTGTCATTTGTTTGCCATAAATAACTTCTGATAACAGACAAAACAGCCTATAGCTCTACTCACAAAATTTTCTAGAATGTGAAGGTAGTGCATCGGAACGGGGCAGCTCATTTAAATTTGAACCAAAGATTTCCGCAACAAATCCACATTACATTTTTGATCCGAAGCAGGAGTCGGAGCTCGACAGGAGACCATGTGAACTATGATCTTCCGTAAGTGTTTTAAAAGACTTGATCAAACAAGGTGAATTTGAACCTAAAGTGTATCGTTGAGTTTCCTGATAAAGGGTACGTGAAGGTTAAGGCAGCCGATACAGCAGTGATATGCAAAGAGGATGAATCCAGGAGTGTTTCCTGTGCAGCAGTTGGGCAAGATCGTATTGTCGATGCAAGAAGGACTTCAGATCCTTTGCAGTGCCAGGATTTTTCAATCCACCAGACGATTGAAGCATAAGTCATTGTTTTGTTAGGGTGCAAATATCCTCATTTTTTGCCGAAGTATGTATGAGCGTGTTTTTTTCAAATGAGGACTTTTGACCTATGAATACCGCCTAATATTTAACATCTTTACAGAAGGAAATGTAAGCTCTATTTGACAGCAGAGTTAGAAGGTTGAGTAATTCCTTTTTAGTAAAAAGAATGATCATAGCTTGGATGAGGTTTTACCCTTCGAGTTACTGCATTTGATGATAATTATGTATAGTCTTGCATGCTGAAGCCAGATTAATTTAGGTCAACAAAAGTTTCTTTATGAAGATGGGCTAAAAGGGGAAAAGAAGGCCTTCAGATGCTTTCGCTCTGCCAAATATCGTGCTTTAAAGTTCTGAATTCCCTAAGGGCTAAATTTTGATTTTTTTTTTTTAAATATACTTAATTCATTTTCTTAAATCATCAGTCAACGTCTGCTAGAAAGCTTGAGGAATTCAATTAGCTAGGCAGACTCCTTGTAATAGAAACCCCCACTCGTACGGATGAGTATGTATATTGTATTGAACTGGTACTCCTTATTGTGTTGTACTTTATTCAATGAAAGAAATTTCGTTCTATAAATTATGAAGTCGACGTCAATATTGAAAAATTTGCATTTCAAAAATTAATATTAATAAGCTGGTGGCTAGGGTGCGCTTACTAATAGCTACGAAGGGAACTTAATGGGTTGAATTTGTTCTGACCTAATTAAGAATGCAGTTTGCAATTTTGACTGCAAATATGGAGTGCAATCCTTCATTCAGCCAAAGCACACCAGCGTACGCACGCTTGTATAGAGCAGGACGGATCATACAGACTAAAGCATGCGTCTATTGCATCGGAATAACTTATGTATATGAGCTACACCGACATATTTTAAGCTCAATCAATAAGGATTTCCAGCTTCTGGAATCAGAGCAGTGGAAAAGATATGACGGCATATTATCACCGAGGTGGTTTCTTGTCCTGGGTTCAGACACAAAACCTATTCTCCAAGTTGGAGGTTGCGCCGTAGGGGAAACAACTCTTTATCGGAAGACAAAGCACTGCCCATCCTTTAGTGGATACATTCAGGAGGGACGATCACATAAAGATTTTTAAGTGTGAAAAAGCAATCTTATCACCACAAGCACTAAAGTGCAACTATTCTGCTCTAACGTGAAATAAGTACTACTTCTCGGGGTATACCACTATTACCCGGAGTCTGCGAATCGTCGTAAGCCGACCTCAGATCAACTGTTTCTCAAACGCACAGCTTTATCAGAGATAGAGCTGGATGAAGTAAAAATGGACAAAGTCCAAAAGTAAGAGGTCAAATTAACGGCAGCTGAGATGAAGATTCGAATGACATTGGGATTAACAAAGCTTCATCGAATTATAAGTTCAAAGATACGAGGAAATAATCCATCGCGAAACAATTTCAGCACGACCGGCTCAGTTAGTATTGTCATGTTCAAAGGAGGGATCCTACGAACCCTGTTAATCAACGTTCCTATTTCCTATACAAGCGCTGAAGAGAGGCAGATCAAAACAAAACTCATGGATCACACAAATGCAAAAACAGCAGCATTTGATTGGCCTTAGTGACGAAGTGATTCGAAATCGGGAGACCTGCAGGTGCTTTTTGAGGTCAAATCGGCGAACCCCACAGGCGGGCCAGTAGGGATACAGTAAAGTGGGAGGGTTATGATCATCCTAGCTCAAGAAAGCCGAAGAGTCTCGCCATAGAAACATCATTCGGGTATTCTAGAAAAAAGCCAAGTAATTAGCAACTGGCTTTAAGCCTGGAACACAGGCTCTTCGCAATAGTCACCGACATATGTATAGTTACCCGTACACTGAGTGTGTTATAAGGAAGGAAGAGAATCCAGCTTCTGACGCAATCCCTTCACTCGATCCGCAAGAGGTTGGACTCTTGAGTGGTGGAGGTGATGCCTTGGCAGAATACATGAACCAAACCATCACTCAGATATGGTTGACTGAAAACATATCCAAGTACTGGATATCAGTTATGTAGGCCCCATCTACAAAAGATGATTTTAGATCAAAGGCAAATCGTGATTAAATATTGCTTGCAAGATGATATCCAGCATAGTACTTCCAATGCCTTCCTTTAAAAAAAGCTTCGATTGGCCTTAGCAGTCCCTGGGTAGCCCAAATGGAAGGGGTGGCAATGGTGTAGTGGTAGCGTCATCGTTTGTCGAGCTGATGGTTCACAGTTCAATCCCTGATGTCAGCAAGTATTATATGATAAGAGGCAGTCCGATCAATTGCGAAAGTTTGTGACAACACTACTGCGAAGGCATAACACTGGCAGTAGGTTTGTCATATGGCTGGAGAAATTGATCGCTCTGTTGATAATTGATATGCTCATGACATCAGGTGGATCGGGAAAAATACTGTGAATCATAAGCGAAGGCAAAAAATACATGAGAGCAACAAATCTCCCCAGTTATTCTGGACACCACCCCTGGAGCTAATGTGAAACCTAATACAGCTGAGTTTCAAACCACTACACCAATCTCTTTCTCTCTCTCTATCTATCTTTCCAACGCCCGCACCATGTGAAAACATGTAAAAGGGTATTCATAACCCCTTGAGTGCGGGTAAATTATAAAAAAAAAAAAAAAAAAATCCATTGTATTACAAACCATATTGTCAAGTATTCCGTTTTTACATAGCTTTATACAAACCATAGCTGTTCTGAAATGCCGGCGATAATCTGGTAGGAATTCGAGAAAATGGTTCCGCCTCTGTCAAATTTTCCTGTAATACAAGACAAGAATTATTTGCGGACACATATGCGTATGTTGCCCATTAGAACGTGTGTGGAAGTGTGGGGATGTTTGTCGGTCTTATGTTTAACTACGCCCCACACAAAGTAATCCAATCGTAAAAATATGTAGATCCGCGTCCACTCCTGAGTTGGTCTTCCTTCACTCACACTGTCTACCCAGAATTCAACATCTGCCTCTAGCACCTCGATGTATCTGGCAGCATTCACTAGAAGCCCTTGTGGGAAAAGTAGGGAAATATATTATGACCTTCATTGTTCACTTCTTCAAGGACTATCACACTGGCAGGAAACGGGTGACCTCTGAACGCCCTGCACACAGCCATTTATCGTTCCTTCTACTGGCCTTCTCATCCTGTTTGAAACTCAAACGTCTGCTATCAATGCCTAAACAAAGACATGTCCCCCACACCCTTCAAGAAAAACTGTCCAAATAAAATCAAAATTCTATCCACCTACTTATACGTACATATTCGTATATGTATGGCCTGCCTGCATGCGTTTAAACTATAGAATAAGAAGAAAGTATCTACAGAACGATTAAAGACTTGAACGAAAGAATCATAAAATTATTCTCGTTTGCGTATTCATGTGACCTTGATGCTCTAGATTCTTGCATCGTTCCTACCGCCCGCAAGATGTGAACATGATTTCTATATTCAGAGCATGAAATTGTCTCGATGTTGGAGCGACAAACGGTCGAAATATTAAAGATACAATTCTAAAATGTTTGCATTTGCAAAATATCTCTCTAATATGCATTTTTATTTGTGAAATTTTCATTTTCATCTTTCTTAGCGATTGAATGGACGGCAATTGAATTACTTTTCCACACCCACGTACGTCACATCATGAAACAGAATTATTTTAAAAATTAAATTAAGGAACGTAAACTTGAACATATTGCACAATCTATAGGTAGACTTGAGATTAAGATGTTAAATTAAAATTTTCCAAATAAAAAACTATGTCGCACTGATTTATTGATTCGTTGATTGTTGTTGACATTAGTCATCATGACATTCGTAAAGACTTCTGACGATGTGTAACCATAATTGGGCAACAGGGTGCTGTTGGTTTCCAATCATATTTCTCGCATATTTGGTTTACCAGTTCCATAAGTGCACATCGTTGTACCAGTTGGGGCTATGTCAATACTTAGTGCATCGCGCCAAAAGAGATACATTTTACAATGCCACATTGGTTGTTAAGATACTCAAGCAACATGGTGTTAAATCATGCTTCGATTGCAAAGGTTTTTCTCGACACCTTTTTGGGAAAAGTGTAAATGTTTTCTCAGATTAATTTTACATTTTTAGCTCTCTTTCGATTCGATTGTGAAGAATTTTGATTGCAGCATTCGAAATATTTTTTTTTTAATTTTCATTGGCTCTACTTGGTCAGGCAGTTACAATTCATTCTCTGTTTAATTAAATGTCTGACAATCAAATCTGAATTTGGTTTTGGACATTTTGATAGGTTAATGAAAATTAGAAAACCAAGCAACTGGCAGCTGGTTCCAAGGTCGAAAAGTGCAGGGAATTGTAGATGTGTTTAGTAGCACTTTCATTCAACGAGAAGAAGTAATTCCCCTCCCACTACAGAGGGGTTTAGTGCTGCCATTCATAAGCTGAAGAATAACAAGACCACCGGGTCTAACGGCTTACCAACGGAGCTATTCAACTACGAAGATGGTGGTTTGGTAAACTACATGTGCAAACACATCAATCATACGACAGTATGCCCGTTGATTGGAAAATCAGCTCCATATGTCCTATCCACTAGAAGGGTGATCCTATGACTTGTACTAACTATTGGGACATATCTTCGCTTACGATCCCATGCAACGTACTACATACATATGTCACCGTCTAAAGTAACGCACTGATCGGGAAATACTAGCGTGACTTTTGGCCCGGCAGATTGACGATAGACCAAATCTTAATCTAACTGTGTCCAGTAAGATTGGATAAAACGGGATGTACAGTTTGAAGGTAGCTCTCCTTCTCTTCTCTTCTCCTCTCGTACATATTACCAAAGTGTACTGGATTCCGCGGGATATGCTATTATGTGATTTTCTCAATATTGTGCTGGTGCTGAAAGTGCGTAGGGCAGCATCGAACACAGAAGGTACTCTCTTGAACAAAACCGTCCTGCAGCTGGGGAACGCAGTACGTGTTTTCTGGGAATCGAACATCGAAACTCCCGCTCAGTAACCCAATGTACTAACAACTTAGCCACGACCCCCGAGGAAGGCGAATGGAGGAGAAAAAACAACCGCAAACCCTACGAGCTGTACCGAGATGTGAATGTAGTCCTAATCCCCAAGATACGTCGATTAAATTGATACGAACACATCTAGCATATAGAAATCAACGCTCTAAGGTTGTAGAATTCCCGCCCCAAGGTTCGAGATGAACATGAAGACCGAACCTCCGCTTTAAAAATCAAGCTATCGCGAATGTCTTAACAACGGGAGCATGCCGATTTAGAATTAATTTATCACCAAGCAGAGGATGCTCCAATAAATAAAAATAAAATCAAGTTGTGCGCGTTATATTTGTGCACACAAATGGACGGAACCTATAATTTAAAGCCATATCCGAAAGGCAAATTCAGAAGCTTTCTCATGACAACTATTACTTTCAGACGTTTTTCAGACATTCGCTAGAGTTGGGGTGGGAAGCATCTCACGGCGATGGTTCGCCTGTTTCAAAAGGAACAAAGAACTCAACACGTTTGGATAGCAATATGTATGTATAGATGGAGTGAGATCGACCTAGTTTATAACAGAGTCGAATTGGCGGGATAATGTAAAGCGAATAAACACCTTTCGCAGCATTCTTAACACAATTACAAATGGTAAGGTGAACGGTAAGCCTTGGTAGTGCGCAGAAGTTGAAAGGGACCTCAATAAACAGGACGTTCAAAACCGGAAGCAGCTAGCTAAGAAACTTTTTGATTGAGACCCAGGTTCATCTCGGATAGTAGACCCAGTAAAAGTAAGTGAAATTAAGAAGAAAAGTAAGTGGGATGTCTCCTTACATACACCGTTAGTTCTGCCTCTTATTTCTTCCGGTACTCAGCCGTAAGCCAACAAATAGATACGAGTATCTAGGTCTTTGAGCATTGATTTTTGGATTTTTCCTTGATCGCTTAGAATAAGGCAATAAGCGGTAGATTTACTCTAAGCAATGTGACATTGTCGTGCGTTCGTACGTGTCCATTATTGGCGGCCTGTATGGAGCCAGAGTTTATTCTAGGAATACATAAATTAAGTACTCTGTGCCGTTGGCTAATTACAGTCCTTCAGGTGTAGATTTTTTCGATCGTTACTGCTTCGCAGGTCATTTAATGTGACAAATGGTAAAACCTTGTACATCTGCCCAGATAGTCAAGCTGCTATGGTTACTTCCCAAAATCTCGAAGGAAACTATTGTTAAGCTAAACAGGCCTGGGCGATGTAACTTTGTGACGATGACCTGAGTCCTAGGTCATGCGATTATCTGAAGTAATGCTCTCACCAGGTTCAGCTATCGCCTATGCTTGTCAACTCATCGGTCTAAAAGCATGAAATCACCAAGCTGCTTCGTCTCTAGCACTACGAATATTTGCGTAAGCTGAGTTCATACATCACCCTGCGCATGTGTGGCTTAAGAATTTTAGTGGGTCAAGTCCTAAGCTTCAGTTCCTTGAAAGAGTATCTTGAAACTATTTGCATAACAAACTCGAGACTATGAGAATGATGATGAGACGGAAAAACTTCACATTTTATACGTGACTGCCCGGCCTTCGTTTGCATTAAAATATTAGCTTTAAGCAGTCACCTATTTTGGAAGGCTAAGCTTAGCTTTGCTAATTATATTCCCTTTGCAAAGCATGTTTGTACGCGGGTAGCTGGTATTGAGATTTTTTTTCGCTCCCTCTCTTTTCATCCCAAAGCCTGCAGTATTCTATTTGCAAAACGACTTTTAACGTCGCGAAACGCACTTATAACGTTAGACTACTTCGCTATTAGGGGAATGCACTCAATCGCAGCAATACGTACAAAAAATGTTACGTATACGGCCCCGAGATGATATACGTACAATCATTTTATAGAGCCTCTTACCATCAATTACTTCCGTGCAGCCATGTTTATTCTGCTACCGACAACTAGCGGCCCCCAAGGCCTCTAAAATTAGTCGAAGACTATTCGTTTAAATTCGTTTTTAAGCGTCGGATACTACTCCCATTAACTCTCGATATTAAGCCCTTTGCTTGAGATTCTAACTTAATTTAAAGATATGTAGTTTTCCAAATAGGCTTTCGTTTTGTTACAAGATGTCCTTATTGCTACCAATAACTAAAAAATGTATCCTCCCTTTCAGGTTGCAATGAACGCCATGAACACCGTTTTCGATGCCAAACGTCTGATTGGCCGAAAGTTTGACGATCAGAAAATCCAAGATGACATGAAACATTGGCCATTTCAAGTCATTAACGAGTCGGGAAAGCCTAAAATTGAGGTCGAATTCAAGGGTGAAAAGAAACGATTCGCCCCAGAGGAGATTAGTTCTATGGTCTTGGTAAAAATGAAAGAAATTGCAGAGACCTATTTGGGTAAAAAGGTCACAGATGCTGTCATTACTGTGCCAGCCTACTTCAATGATTCCCAACGTCAAGCCACTAAAGATGCCGGCTCAATTGCTGGTCTTAATGTACTGCGTATTATCAATGAGCCAACTGCAGCTGCTCTGGCTTATGGCTTAGACAAAAATCTCAAAGGTGAAAAGAACGTGCTAATCTTTGATTTAGGTGGAGGAACCTTTGACGTATCCATTCTATCCATTGATGAGGGCTCATTGTTTGAAGTAAAGTCTACTGCCGGCGATACTCATCTGGGTGGTGAAGATTTCGACAATCGCCTTGTTAACCACTTTGTTGAAGAATTTAAGAGAAAACATAAGCTCAACTTGCAAGGGAATATACGTGCTCTGCGTAGATTGCGAACAGCCGTCGAACGGGCAAAGCGAACACTATCGTCCAGCACAGAAGCTTCCATTGAAATTGATGCTCTCCACAATGGCATTGATTTCTATTCCAAGATAAGTCGAGCTCGTTTCGAAGAGTTGAACATGGATTTATTCCGATCCACTTTGCAGCCAGTCGAAAAGGCATTGAAGGGCGCTAAGCTAGATAAAAGTGCCATCAATGATGTTGTTCTAGTTGGAGGCTCAACACGTATTCCGAAGATTCAGAAATTACTGCAGAATTTCTTTGATGGCAAGCAGCTTAATTTATCAATAAATCCTGATGAGGCCGTGGCCTATGGTGCTGCTGTACAGGCTGCCATTCTAACCGAAGCAGGCGGCTCTCAAATCCAGGACGTTCTCCTGGTTGACGTAACTCCATTATCACTGGGTATTGAAACTGCAGGAGGTATTATGACCAAATTAATAGAAAGGAATGCGCGAATTCCATGCAAACAACAGCAAACCTTTACAACTTATAGTGACAGTCAGAGCGCTGTAACTATTCAGGTTTACGAAGGTGAGCGGGCCATGACTAAGGACAACAACTTACTTGGCACATTCAACTTAACTGGTATACCGCCAGCACCAAAAGGTGTACCAAAAATTGAAGTTACTTTCGATTTAAACGCCGACGGTATACTTAACGTCTCGGCCAAGGATAACAGCACTGGAAAATCAGAGAAGATCACCATTACCAATGACAAGGGTCGTCTTAGCAAAGCGGAAATTGACAAAATGCTATCCGACGCTAAAAAGTACAAAATGGAGGATAAACGTCAAAGGGACAAGGTTAGCAGCAAGAATGCACTAGAAACTTACATCTTCAATGCTAAGCAGGTAAGTTACTAATGAACCTATTAGTAAATACAAAACAAAATATTTTTTTTATCTTTGCAATTAAAGGCTGCTGAGGATGCTCCTCCAGACAAATTGACAAATGCCGATAAGATGACTGTACGTGACAAGTGTAAAGCGGAAACGGAGTGGTTGGATTCTAATGCATTAGCAGGAAAGGAAGAGTATGATGATCATTTGAGGGATTGTCAGCGTGTTTTGGGGCCAATAATGAAAAAATTACATGAACACGGTGGCCGTTGTAGTGACCCTGGTGGTGCAAGTGTATCTGGCCCCACTGTCGAAGAAGTTGACTAAATTTCCAATAACAATTTCACTTGATTCGGTTTATGAATACTTGTATTATTATTATTTTTTTTTTTCAGCTAAATATTAAATCATTTTTAATATTTTTTGTTTATTTTTGGGTAAATAGCCTCACGAAAACATGAAATAAAAATTTAGAAAAATTAGATTACGTGTGCGTTACGAACGTCAAACAGGACATATCAATATTTGTGTCGATTTAAAAATTACATCGCAATAGTCAACGGGAAGATGAGGGTATTACGTCATCGGCAAATTGCAGACTGACCAAAACTCAAGCCAGAAGTTTAGCTTGTTCGTAAGGCTAAATGGTCAAAAGCGGCTCTTACATTCCCACATGGGGGATAAGTTAGGCTATGTTACGTTTAATGGATGTCCCAGTTAAGAGCTAGGACTTATTTAGACCAAAGGCTATGTCCATGGTATCACACCATTAAAGACATGCTTTTCATGAGTAAAGTAGGATCATAGCTTTAAAATTCACTGAGATTAATAAAAAGGTAGGTATGGAGAAACGTTGGTTCAAGGGAACCAGAATTAGTACAACATAAATGGTGTTTTCATACCACATATCCTGTGTGAATTTAGGCATGGCTTTTAAAAATTGCGACTACCGTCTCCTATCGGACAGTATTCCATGCTAAATGCTATTATTCTAACGATATCTACTTCTTCCTGTTAAATCAGGATTACCTTTAACTAACCATCTAGACATGTAAGCTCATTTTGTAGATAACACTTCTGATCTTACATATATCGAGACCTGATGAATCACTTAGGCTAGTGATGAAGTGCTCACGTAGAGTTTTCCTCTAAAGAGTGGATATCTCAGGGCATATATGCTTTTATATGCACAGAACGTGGGTTGTCGTCTCTGCCTGCTCCTCGTCTCTACGACTTCTGCAAAAACTGTTACTTATTTATACTTATTCCCGATGCACCGGTAGGAGTTTTTCTAAATGCACCTATTATACGCCATATGGATGCTAGCTAATCTTCGTACACATTTCAGAAATGCAGTGAAGCATTGTTTATCAAGCGCTGGCAACGAGACCAGTTAATTATGTCCTAGCTGAAATCAAGTTCTCAAAGGAAGAACTTAACTTAAGAACTTTTGGGCTAGGATCGTTATCAGTGGCGATAGTGAACCCTTTGTGAAAAAGTTTTTGTCTGCTAAGAGCCATTACGGGACATTCTCAAGTGCTCAGCCGTCTCAGACTATGTCTTCAAGACATGTTCGGATGTTTCTTCTAATGCATTCTCTTGGACATAAGTCGCTCGATAGTATAGACTTATGTTGAAGGATTGAAGTCAAAATTTACAAGTAGTTTTTGCGATTTACCCCTTCTATCTATAGCCAACACACCCGGGTGTGCATACAGAATGTATGTAAATTGTAAATTAATAAATATATAAATATATAGATAACTAAGAAAAATGTATGCTTACTTCTTGAAATATTGTTTCTCAAATGTATCCAAATGCCGTAACAAATGCTGTAACAAGAGAAAACACTTCAAACAATTCCGACGCCCGTGTACATACAATGATGTATGGGACACCCGGGTATGTTGGGTGTATGTTTATGTATAATTTTTTGGCTGTAGACACAAGGGTTAAGCACATTTAACGTGAATACGCAGCATCTCAACATCATCAAAGAAATTGCGGAAACTATATTGGGATATTTTCGGCCTTCACAAAAAAGGCCACGGTACATATGATAAATTTTGCGAATACCGAAAAAGGGGACAAGATGGATTTCATAAAGTGCTGCAACTGAAAACAAGGGTAGTAAAGAAAGAGCATTTAGTCAGGAGAAGGGAGGAAAAGATGCAGGTCAAGAAAATCGAAAAGTTATGCGACAAGAACAACATCGGGTAGTTTTACAGGAAGCGAATCCTATGTGAACGTGAACACTGATCGGTAAATACCATTGTGAATTCTGGTCTGGCAGCAGAAAGACCAAATCTTAGTCCGGCTGTAACGGGTAACGCTGGAGAAAACATGATGCAATGTGCAGTTTGGAAGTAGCTCTTCTGAATTATCTCCAAGGTGTACTGGATTCTCGCAAGGAGATGTACTATCATGTGCTTAGTTCAAGCTCATGGTAGTGCTGATAGTGCATAGGGTACAAATGAAGGCATTCTCTTCAGCAAATCCATTCTGCAGTGGAGATATGTACGTAGACAATATCAACATCATTGATCGCTTCTGGCGTGCCGTATTTGAGGCTTTCACGATAATTAATGAAGAGGCGAAACAGGCGATTTTTGAAGGAATCGAAGGCAACCAGTAATACTTTGGTTTGGCGAAACAAATAGGGTCAAAACTCCATAAAACGCTAAACCTGGCAGTTCTACTATAAGTACAATGGCAGAGCAGGTATTTAGCGCTTTCTAGCAAAACAGTTTTCATCGAATTTTTAGTCGTGTGCGAGAAGGGTGAACCAAGGAGAGGAAACGACCCTGAACTCTGCGAGCTGTACTAAGATGTTGACGTTGTCCAAGAGACCAATGTACTTCAACTATATTGGCTCGGTCTCACCGAATACTTTGACTACAACGCTGCAGCCAAGATCTTCAAATTCTAGCCCTCAAGTTAAATATCAAGTTATCGCTGGTGCCACAGCACTTGCCTTTGATAACTGAAGGCAACGTTTCCGCAATCGGAGAGGGTGGAAGACTACCCTGTATTAAACAAATACTCTTCATGGGTCGGGAGCCCGTTGAGTAATGGAGTAAGTAGTTATTTTTCGAGGTATAAGGTCCAGCGTGCCATGCGGTTACTCCTTATTGCGCTAATTCGAACGATTTCGCTCTTTATAATCAGCGTCCAAGGTTATTATGTCCGGAATTTGGGGTATGGCGTTGCCGCATAATGCCTAATGCAGCTTGGAGTATTCACAATTTCTCCTAGGACTCTTCTTTTGAAGATAGTAGAATACTTCTATTGCAAACCCAAAGTTGTACACCTTACTTCTATTTACATATATTTGTAGGTTAAGGAACTTGTTAATACAAAGCAGTTTGTTATATGTATATGCAGGCACCACTTAAAATGTCCTCCAAGTAGCCAAAAATTTCTATGAATCTGTTTTCGAGCTCGTTTCCGTTTAACATGTTTTTATACGTCATCTGTACAAGAGTTAATGAAAACTTTGGAGCTTTGTTGGAACTTCCTGACTGAATGGCTTATCGTCCGCGAACGTGACACCGTTGTGCTTCTTCTTGAGGTCGTAAATGTACAGTAGGAATAAAATCGGACCAAGAACACCTCCTTGCGAAACTCCTGGAGCGATTTCCTTAAATTCTGAGATCATGATTCCTCATTTAACAATGAAAAGCCTATTTTCCAGGTAGGAATCGAAAACCTTGTATAACCCCTCCGAAAGAACTTGTCTTAGCCTATACTTTAAGCCTTCACAGAAAATCTTGTTAAGAACTTGAGAAACGTCAATAAAAGCGCTCAAAAATGTCTTTGTCCCTTCTAGGGATAGAATGCAAAATTCTGAAGCTGCGATAAAGTGTCTTTCTTCAATTACACGTTGCAAATGCTTTAGCAGGAGTTTTTCAAATACGATATCGCTCTGTGCATACCTAGTTACAAATTCCAAACTATCTATCTATTTCACTCTTTATTCAATAAACATGTAAACAGGCGATAAAACTTAAAGTTTTCACTTTCTATACACATGTATTTGCAATTCAAGTGTTCCATAATAATAACTCAGTTTTACACCAATTTTTAATTGAATTGCCGGGTTACCCCATAAATTTGAATTTTATTAGCTTTGCCAGCAGTATTTTTTTCATAATTATTATTCAAGCAAACAGTACGTAGTTACTTGTCGCGAGGTTTAGAGCGCTTAACTTAAAAGTTCCACAATGGTTTCGTTTAGTAAGCTATTCAATCAAGGTCTTAGAGATGCAAAATGTCAAGAAATCTTTCATCCGGGATGTACATGCTTTCAATTTCGATTTGGTGACACTCCTACTTTTCTGACCACATCTATGAAGTTCTTTCTGCCAATTGCTCTTGTAAGCCAAAGGAAAAATTTAAAATAACCCAACACTTCGCTTTGAGCCTGTGTATGTTTTGTGTGTATTTTAAGATCCCACTGCTAACGAAGGGGAAAAATCTGAACGTCTGGGATACGTTAATGTATTACGTTGAATCATTTATGACGGCATTCTTTATTGCGCAAAGTATTCCAATAGCATTCTGTGGAACGAGGTAAATTTTTTTAAATAATATAATAAAATTGCCTCGATGTCAAATAGATAATGGTTTACACGTGTATTCAAAATTTCAGAGCGATGTGTGGACGATTTAACAAATATAATTTTATCGTAGTACCAACCATGCTTTCAACTTGGCCAGTATTATTTACGACCGACAGAATTGCTCGGTTGTTTGGTATATCTGTTTTCCAAGTGGTAAGATAAATTCTAGTTATTACATATTTCTTTAAAAGCGTTGAACCATTTTATGACTGTCCCTCGATTAAGTTAGTACGGATTGCATGACTGTACTTAGGTCCTTAGAGAGAAGCATATATTAAAGGCATTTAAAGTGATACTTGTGCTTGGTGATTTAATGTAATTCTGGCCGCCGCTGAAGAGTTTTTTTTTCTTACTGACGTTTAAACTTTACAATTAACTATACCGAGATGCTTGTTAGAATATTAAAGCCTTCCGACAGTGACAGTAGTAAATACGTATATTTCCCTAAGCATTAGAATCACCGCAATATCCTTTTCTTCTTTTTTAGTCTGACGGTACAACTTTGTGAGAATTAATAGCCAAGCCAAGGTAAACAAAATCCTTTACTACTTTCTTACTTACTTGGATGGCACTACAATTCCGGGTGAACCTGTACCTCAACCAATAAGCTTCTCCAGTTAGCCCGGTCCTTAGCTAACTGCCTCTAATTACGCACTCCAAGTAGGCTGCAGTCCCCTTCCACTGGTGGCGCATCTTAAGCGAGATCGTCCTCTACTACGTTACCTCTTTAGGTCGAGTCAAAGCCTTTATGAGCCGAAGAATTGGTGTCCATTTACTCTACATGTCTCAGCCATTTTTGGATAATGATTCGTAGTTTTTTGACAAAGTCGATTTCACTGTACAGCTCGTAAAGTTCTTCGTTAAATCTCATTCCCCAAAGCCCGTCAATGCAAACGGGATCGAATATCTTATGAAGTCTTTTTCTCTCGAAACTTTCGACAGAGTCTATGCTTCAGTGCCGTAAAGAAGTCGGCTACTGCAGCGTAGTTATACTAGTCCACTGTAAAGGTCTACCCTATTCGCCGATGAAGGGATTCCCTTCTTTTTGGAAAAATGACTTTTTTAACGTTTACCTAATTAACTCATTTAAACCACTTCCATGTCTATTTTTCCAAACCCCCCGTTGAGTTCTGGCATTTCATGGGTTTGCCAGGGATGTATAAACTAGGAATAGTTATAAATTCTTCATCTCTATAAATGCTGTCATGCAGGGACTTACATACATATGTAGTTGATCCTTCAATGACACTGATTATAGAGGCGTCAAATTCCTCTCCATATTTTCGAATGCCTGAAACAAGACCTCATCGGCTCATGACAGTGCAGCTTCAAGCGACAAGTAAGCAGCTTTCGCACTTCATATAAGCCGAATGCTTCTTCCTACCAAACATGTACTCCTTTCCCATTTTTATATTATAGTCTCCCAGCACGATTTTAACAACACAGCTAGGAGGAGCTCTTTAAAACAATCTTTGCTGGCGTTATCCTGTTCCTCCTTGGGAACACGAGCGCATTGTAGGTTAATGTTAGCGAATCTAGCCTTGATGTGAATCATTATCAGGCGTTCGTCCATGTGTCGAAAGTTCGAGACTTCTTGCCTAAGCATGCCGCGTATGACAAATCCACACCCGAATATACGTTTCTGTAGCAATCGTGGTAGTAGGTTTAACAGTCTTTATCATCATTTTACTCAACCGATTTTATGCCATTTCCTAGATGAAAGTTAAAACTGCTCTAAAGTAGTCTAAGACTTTGTTCGGCTGCACGCTGACTATTCAATATCCAAACATTCCAAACATTACTCATCTCATCGATTATCCCGTTAGTCAAGATTTAATGAAGAAAGTTGAAAAAAATGTATGTATGACCCATAACATCTAATGTGCTTCCTTTTGTTTCAAATCTAGTATATTTTCAGACCAGAAGACCTCATCAAACTTGATTGGTCTAAAAACGTTAGTATCTGGATTGGATATATGTAGAAACGGAAGGCCTTTCTCGTATATTTGATATGCCCCACAAAGTTTCCTCCACTGCAGGTTAGTAGATAGTTTCCTATAATATGCGATGGAGTTACTTTACCTTCTTTGTAGAATCGAGATACCGCTCTATTTTTGAGTTGGATGATTTCCGGTTGTAGTTCCCGAAAAATATTTTTGCTTGCCTTCGTTTTGAGACTTGTTCATCTGTATTGGATCCCATATCAATTGAAAGCTTTTTATCGGATGATATTCCTATGCATGCGTATTACCCGCCTTAAAGCGGGTATTGTGGTAAAAAAAAGGAAGTTCGAATTTTCGACCGCAGACGTTGATTTGTTATTAGCGTTGGTTCAAAAATACAAAACAATAATAGAAAAGAAAAAGACAATTAATTTATAATTTTCCCCGTCACTTTTATCACCAAAATCAGTAATCGAAAACATTATGAAATGCCAAATTAAAATAAATTACTTTTGTTTCACCTGCATTCGTTTGACAACTTAAACGCCATGGTGAACTTCACTTTGAGTTTAAACAAGCACAGTGAAACCGAAAAATTGTTAAACGGAAGTTTAAACCAAAACGCGAGTTTAAACTCTCGCTGTGAAACTGGGGACTAATGTATTAAAAATGAGGAAAAAATGTAGTACCATACGGGCTTTAGGGGAGCTTATCAACTTATTCACAGTCTCCTACGCCAACTTGATATTGTACCCAGTACAGGGTGTCATTGTTGGTTCTACCATTTCATTATATTCCTTTTACTACAGCCATCATAATCTGTAGCTATTAGCCACTAGCCGTCAATGTTCAGATTGTCACAACTACTGTCTTAGGCGATTGCCTCACTTGTTTAAAACTTATCAATTCAGACACAAAGTACTATAATAAAAGAAAACAGATCTACGATCTAAATATTAAATAACATAATTCAAAGTATTCATTTAAAAAAAATACTTTTCAGACTTTAGAGATAATGATACGCAGTAAAACAAATTTATTCTCACGAGCAATATACCAATCAAAACTTGTGAAGACAATATTGTTCATGATGTGCAGCACTTTTATCCTTCATGCAGCTCGCAAATATAGTATAAAAACTGTTTGGATTATTCGAGCCATACCCAAGCCAAAACCAGACGAATATAATAAATGCGCCCACGGTGGACCATGTACAAAATTCTGTTTACAAGAATTAACAAAAACCTTCCTAATTGGTATTCCTACTGATTTATTGAAAGCATTTGCTGAGAGTACTTCAAAAGGGACTTCTTTCATAAATATTTTCAAGAAGAAGTTACTTAATCTGGATTTTCCAACAACTTTATTTCTCTCATCATATATCGGTATTTATAGGGTAAGTGGCATTAAAACAATAATTCCACCTATTAGCTAAGCGTATTCCATACACTCTAGTTTACATCATGCCTACTTAGTCGTAATTGGGAAGGTGATCTAACGTTGAAGCATTCAATTGCTGCATTCTTGGGCGGAGCCTCTTTCTACTTTTTACCTCGACTAACAATGCTATGCTATGCAGCTGGAATATGCCTTGAAATAAGTTGGAAGCTATTTAAGCTGCAAAAATTCAAAAACGAACATAAATTCATAAACATTGTAAAAACAATTCCATTCGATAGAGTTTGCGCAATCTTGGGCACAGGTTATATGGTTTACTTTTATATCGTACGTTTACATCTTTTGAGTCCATTGGGCGTTGAAATTGTCGATGCACTGACTGCTAATCGGTAAGTTTTTGAAAAGCCATTTTAGATCTAATTTTAAAAAGTTTTTTTTGTCTTTTTAGAGCTCATTATATGAAAACAAATATTTTCAAGTATATTGACAGCCTCCAAAAATAATCCACAATTATTCTGTTCCTATTTATGTATAAGAATACGTACATACATATATATGTAGATTATATACACTTTGTTTGAGATAAGATAATTTCCTTTACTTATTATAATAAATTAGCAAAGTTAATTAAGTCGCTCAAAGTCTAGCTTATCGCGACCATTTGTACTGAGTGCTATATTTTTTCACACACAAGGAAGGGACTAATAACTTAAAAGCCATATTTGAAAGGCATGACAGTTATACCTCTCGAAAATTCCTTCAGTTATTACTATCTTTTAGTCATTCGCTGGTGATGAAAATTCGAGGGAACTTCAATGCCAAAAATACCGTGGCAAAATGAGTTCATAAATGTAAATATAACTGTCAACAAATTAAAAAGAGTTTATTTATAGATATTTTAGCGAAAATAAATTACAACAATTATACTTACATTTTCTCTCCTACCATTTTCCTGCAGAGCGGCAACAAAACAAAAACACATACCAATATGACAGCATATCGACTGTCATTTTACTTTTATGAATACAAATGTTGCCAAACTGATGCAAAGATAATGCAGTATGTAATTTTCCATTAATGAACGCAAAATTTGCACACTTTATGGTTAGCAAACGCAAAAGGCAACAATTAACAGACGTAGGGCAGATACTGAAATTTTTCTTTTTCATAATGGAAAAAAGCCACAATAACCGTGAGTTAAACAGTAATCGAAAATTTAAGTCGAAGTCAAGACTTACATAGCTAGGTTTCCACTTGTCGATTTGAAATTGACAAAAGACGTATTTTTACGTTAATTAAAAAATTGGCAAGTGGAAATAATGAAAAACTGCTTGTCAATGAATTGACTAAGAGGGCTTGTCAATGACTGACAAAGAATTTACATGACAAGTGGAAATAGCTGAGTTGACAAACAAAATATCACTTTGTCTATAATTGACAGTGAAAATTAATCGGCATCATTTTCAATTGTTTGTCAATTAATAGACACATTTTGCGATATGAATTTGAATTTTAGGTATGAATTTATTTATGTTTTCTCTAACCGGAAAAATTAAATAAATAAATAATTTCCATTTGTAAAATAGAAAAATGAATATTCCATCGACATCAAAAGAAAATGTTTCGGTAGAATCCACGCCTTGTGTACAGTGTACAGAACCTGCAGAATAAAAAAATGTTTTTTGCTTTAAGAAGCTCGTCTTTTAATGTATCATTTATGTATAATCCGGCAAGTGATACCAAAAAACATCCGACATGACCTGCATACTAGCTCCCGCTGCCAAATAACGAATTGTTACGGCCAATCTTTCGACTAGTTTTACCGCTTTTCGGATAAATGTGTCTTTTTTTGTGATGTATGGTTTTACCCTTTGCAAAATAAACTCGAAGTCAGTTCTATTTATGCGCGTTTTGCGTCTGAAAAATTTCGGCTCCAACTCGGATCCGACCAACACAACAAAAGAAGCAAGAGCGATTCGCTTCCAAATTTCAGCAGACACTGCTACGGAACACCTCCAAGTTGCGGTGGTGGACAACAGTAAGAGCGACCTCAAACTCACAAACGAGCAATGGGCCTTCGTAGAAACAGCCCTTATAGACCGAATGAATTTCCACAGTTCCCTGCGATACTTCAAGCCAAAATCCGCTATTTGGACAACTCCAAAACATACACGGATTTCGTATCCTATCCTGCCAAAACGATTTCACCTTAAATTGGCTCAAAGGAGAAATTGGCAAAATGGAGGCGCCATGGGAACATCTCAGGCTATCAATAGCTCAAAAAAAAAGACCTCCCAACCAGACCCAAAGCCAGGATCCATATTCCGGGGCCACAGATCACGAAAGAAAGACTGGAACAATTCCTTAAAGGACTAAATCCTGAGTTCCAGACAGATGACTGGAAAGTCATGTTGATGGAGAAACCCTCCGAGACGGGGCAGGACGCTATCGTCATGCTCAACAGGGAGACAATCCTGAAGCTACCATCGACAGACTTTAAGGTGCGAGTCGGACTAAATATGGTCAAGGTGAGGCCACTATCCGACAAGCCGGGGGTGGGGCCTACGCCAGCAAACTGCTCTGATGATGAAGTTAATCCAAGATAACCTTCATCACGGCAAGCTGGCCAGTGCCAACCTCATCTCCTACATCTCGGACCATAACATTGGTATTGCCCTTATCCAGGAACCGTAGATCTCTAATAATAAGATCTGCGGAATTAACCCCAAGGAGTTCAACCTTTTCTATGATAAGGGCCTATCGAACACAATAATGACATGTGGAAACCCACCAAGATGTTACCTTACGAACTTAACGGGTCCCCGACCAGTCAAGAGTTGGTGCCTGAGAAGCGGTAGCCCTCCATCGTTGCTGATCTCAGATAGGTTGCTTCCAATTAACTAGACCAAGCTCTATGGCATGTGCGATAGCTTAATCCCTCAAGCAGGCTGAAGAACCCCTTGACTGGAGCGTTTTTGTCCATGCGCTCGATATGGCCGAGCCAATGATGTCAACATATCTACGCCTATTGGACTACATCCACATCTTTGTACAGCTCATAGAGTTTATGGCTATACATATACACACATATGGAAATAGATTATAGTGAACTGACAAAGTCATTTGTCAAAATTTCTTTGTCAATGAACTGACAAACGATTTTTTGCCAATAATTGACACAATTGGAAATGAACTGGCAGTGGCGTCTTTTAAAGACATAAACGAGAGGTGACAAACTTTGTCAATTAATTGACTTGTGAAAACCCACCTTTAGGAATAAAAAAAATTATTTCGGACATCTTTAGATACCTAATTGATGATACAATTAACATACAAGTACCTCTTAATATTAGCAATTATATTTTTTTACGAAGGTGACAATACCATGTGATGATGCGTCTGTTGCCAACATAATTGGAATGTCGACATTCAAATGTTGTAGCCGTGTTACAACTGCAAGTTTCGTCTTGAGGCGCTCAAACGCTCGCCGCTATTCGGCACCCCACTTATATTCCTCACATTGGGACCTGAGCTTTTTTTAGAAAAGGTTAAACAGTTGCCCGACGTCCGTCATAAAACTCTCTCTCTCTCTCTCTCTCTCTTTTGTTCATCATGATCATTTCTGAATATTACATTGCAATAAGTCAGTCTTCTTTATCATTTCATCGCGTATAGACGTGTCAGTCTAGATCAGTTAAATACCTATGTATGTACATAGCAATAAAGTAATAAACATTTTAATTATTAAATTATCAGTGTTTTGTTGTCTTGTAACGTGGGTTTTCTAACAGAAGTCGGCAATTTTGAATGTATTGGTTGTAATAATTTATTTTTCGGTGAATGAATCTATCCGTTTAAGATTTATTGATGCTGGTAACATCATTAGAGCTTTAACGCGTATTCCCCGAGTGACGAATCCCTTGGGCATCTATGATGTGACCTAGGTATTGTACTCCATTCAATGCCAACTGAAATTTTTCCAACTTGCAACGGAACCTATGCTCCTGTATGTATGTATGTACATATGTATATCTATCAATTATTAATTGTGAATTTACTTTAAAATTCCCCCATATACGAAAGGATACATTAGGCCTAGATACTACCATAATATGCTTCTCTCGAGGGTTGTTAGGATGTCTTTATTCTCTAGTCGTTTAATTTCAGCTCTCACTGCTTATTTTAAAACAAACGGTGTTGGCCCGTATTCGTGCAACCCTATTGCTTTCACCACGTTCTAGCTCCTAAACAATAAAAGCTCCATGCATGATAATGTTATGGAGAGTCATGACTCAAGTACAACGCTGGTCAAAAAAAAGAAAACACTAATAGTGCTCTATTTCGGATCTAAGTATACGGATATCAGTCAATTACTTTGTCATGCTTCTGATTCTGGTTCCATAATACCACGGAAAATAAAGTACATACATATGTACAAACTCGCATGTACATAAGTATACTTAGAGGTAAAATTCCTAACAGCTCGTACGACTTTATTGCTAAATCTTCTACAATACACCCACTGTTCGCCTCCATGACGATGTCATTCGAAGATTGAACAAAAAAAGGCCAATGTAGCCTGCTGGACGTCGGAGAAAAGGTTTAGCGTGGTTTAAATGCAAGGACTGATATCCATGCTATTAAAATCGAGCTAAATTTCAATAAGACTACTTTACAATTTCTTAACAATAGAGTTCCTAACATACAGGTTTATAATATGTAAAGTCATTATATCAACCCTGAATTGCCCAAGGGTTCAAATGTTGTTCCAATTCTGTTCAACACTTTTACAGCAAATCAACCACCCAATGTAGCAAAAACCAGAACAACTGTATACACCGATGACCTAATATTTTATGCTGTTTTACTCTTTCAATTTGGAATTAAAGAGAAACAGCAACAAAATAGAGCCAATCGGCTTCCATTAATGAAAATTAATTCCTAATATTATAATACTAAAACAGAATAATTATGGCCAAAAACATAGCCCAATGTGCTTACGGCTACAAAATGCAGCAGAAAACACTTAGCAAGCAGTGGATCGTGATAAGCCATCCATTTTGTTTCTCCCTACTTACTTTCTTTCGAACATAGAGTTGCGGTCAAAATAATAGCAGTAGGAACCAATAAACTTAAAGATTCTATAAAATTAATACATCTTGTTTGTAAATCATTATGAAAAGTATATTTTTATTTTACCACAGTAAAAATGTTTAAATGAAACAAAATTTTGGAGAAAAAGATTCTAAAAATTTTCTTGTAGACCCCTTATTTTTTAATAAGGATTTAAATCTCGCTTCTTGGAATCCACCAAACCTTACATCTATCCAATGGTATATTTTTCCATGCAGTCTGCACTGTGGCCCAAAGATCATTATTATTTCTATTTTTTTGAAGCTAAGATCACTTTTTAATGACTGCCCAAAGTTTTTCTATTAGGTTAGGGTCAGGTGATTGAGGAGGCCAGTCCATAATAGAAATATTGTTGACCCAAAACTATTCCCTAGCTTTTTTGATGGTGTGTTTGGGGTCGTTATCTTGTTGAAAGACTCATCTGATTGGCATTTCCTCCTCTGCGTAAACCAAAATGATTCTCTGAAGTATGTCAATGTAAACCTGCTGATCCTTCACACAATTTTTTCGGTATATAGGGCCTACACCATGATATGAAAAGCAACCTCATACCAAAATGTTAGAGCCACCATGTTTTACTGGCTTGCGCGCATACCAAGGCACATATTCAGCGTTTGGTGGCACAAATTCCCGGGAAGCAGAGCCGCCATAGAGGACAATCTTCCTTTCATTTAGCCATATTCCGCCACTCTTGAAGGGGCCTATCAACACGGGTCGTAGAAAACTGAATTATTTTACAATATGTCTTTTTTGTTAAAAGTGAAACTTTTCTTGGGCCTCTGGCGTTCAGATTGTTCTCTTAACACACTTCTAACAGTTTCCACACTTGTGTTTAAATTTAACTGTTTTTTATATGCAAGCTGGGTGAGACATGCACATAGGGTGAGACCTTCGAGCACTTTCAGACCTGTTTATAGATTTCATGAATAAAACCTCTTTTCTGTCCCGGGTTTCGGGTTGAGCCAGGCCTCAACTTACTTACCTCTTTAGTTGTGTAGTTAGTTGAGGTCACTTTCAATGTGCATGAATGACCTATTCCGAAGTCCATCTTCAGGCTAGATAAAAACTTTGTGCTCATGGCTGCGGAAACAAATGTGGTAAGTGCAGGTAGATAATGCGAAGGTAGATAATCTAGACGAGTTTTTCATCACACATTGCCGAAAATTTCCGAAGATGATGCAGACATCTATGACACAGATTGCGAACAACTCGTAAGTAAAATGCACTGCTCAATGAATCGCTGAACTTCAGGATTCTATCCGAGCGGTTGGCAAAAGTCCGGGTGATTCTGGGATAAAAAACAGCGTTCTTAAGCTTTCTTTTGAAAATGATCATAGCGTCCTTTGATTCTCCGGATTCATAAAAAAAAATGCGAAATTTAAAAGAATGCAGAAAAGAAAGAACAGTGCCACAAGTTAGAAATGCAAAAAGCGCTTGCCTTCCTTTTTTTATTCCGAGACGATCAATATTTAATGCAAACTAATTTGCAAACAAAAACAACACAACAAATTAATTAAATTAAGCAACTCTCAATGGTGCATTTAACATATTTTACAAATACTTAGACCGTATTACAATAAAAAAAATTCTTAAGAGAAAGTTAATAATACTATAAAAAAATTATTCGAAATTTTATTTTATTTAATTCATGTTGTTATTAGTTAATAGCTATAAACAAATCAAAAACAAGATAAATTGAGTGTTTTTTAAATTATTTATTGAAATCCCGTGTAATTAGATCAAATCATTAAACAATTATTTTAATTCAAAAATGAATTTATATCAAATTAAATTTGGATGATTTTTGGTAATTATTTCAGAAAGGGTCTCCCCATCAAAGCAAATCACATAGCCAACAGTTGGTAAGTGGCGCGTTTCAAGCGATTTATTTATTTAAATTCCGCTTTCTGGAGTGTTTTAGCCACTCACGCAACTTCGTCTCTCCGCCAAGGGTATGTCAACAACTGTCAGACAGGCGCCTGGGGCTAAGTTTATTGGAGAACAGTTTTATACCGGCCAACAGTTTGTAAATGGTCAAACATTAGATATGTATGTATATAAAAATTCTCAGAAATATCCCTCCTATCACGTATTTAAACTGAATCGGAATCGAAAAAGATTTCCTTTTTCTCAAAACTACAGTTAAAACTAATATTTTTTAAATTTTAACACCCTGTAACGAGAAAAATGAAGAATCGTTCCAAAACCCTCTATGTTAAATTGAGTATACTTAGCACTATAAGGCGAATAAAAATTAGTTAAACATGCATTAGTCAAACCGAAAACTTAAGAAAAATTAAAAAATATGTAAACAAATTTCCTCATCAAAATGTTTACACAGGATATCTTAGAATGAACCATTATAAGTAAAGTCCAAAGTCCTATATTGGAAACATCTGCCCATTGGCTTTCCCCCCTGCGCATCAGTCATATAAATTATTAAATAAAATTACAGTTACCAGAGAAAATGCTCTACGTACATACATACGTTTCAACCTATCATTTAAATTTATACTCGACCAAACAGAACCAACACCAAAAACAAATTAACAAAACTGACAAAGCTATCCAATAACCGGACCCAATAACGGCTTGTCGGTTTGACATTTCAGAAAATGTGCTTGGTGGGTGTCTGCGCGCGTACTTTATTAAATTATTTAATTATTGAATAACAATTTTTCTTTGCCAAATGTTCTCCTCAATCAGTCGATTATTTTCTTATAGTATTAAGCGATTTTGTTTTATAAATCAAATTAATACCCAACAATCACTGCGTTACCTTTCTTCAACAACCACCGCAATGGGTAAGGAAACATCGATAGTTTGGATGGATCTAGAAATGACCGGATTAGATGTAAGCCGGGACAAAATATTAGAAATTTCTTGTTTAATAACCGATAAAGACCTCAATATAGTCGCCGAAGGTCCAAGCATTGAAATCTTTCAGCCTAATGAAGTGCTCGACAACATGAACGAATGGTGCATGAAGCATCACAAGGAAAGCAAACTCGTCGACAAATGCAAGAATTCGACTATTTCCATACAAAATGCCGAAGAAATGATACTAAATTTCTTAGAAAGTAACATACCAAGAGGAAAGTGTCCATTGGCAGGAAATTCCGTATATATGGACCGTCTATTCATAAATCAGCATATGCCGAAGGTGGACAACTACATGCATTATAGGATAATTGATGTTTCTACAGTTAAGGAACTGTGCAGAAGATGGAATCCAACTGTTTCAGCTGGTGCACCCAGAAAAAAGCTGGTGCATAGAAGCTTAGATGACATCAAGGAGAGCATCGAAGAGATGAGATATTACAAGAAGTTTCTCTTCAAATAGTTTAAGTAAAAACGTGTGTCATTCAATAAATAATCTAAGTTGTAAACGAGTTGTTATTAATTTAATTCTATGAAGTTAACAATTTGCCATAATTGAATGCTTAAATCTGGAAGTACTCGTAAAATGTTGGATCGTGAATCAAGGAGCGACATTTTCGGTGTAAGAACGCAACGAATATGAAAAAGAACTGTTGAAATACTTATTTACAGGATGGATGAGTGCGTAGTTGGGTGATTCACTAACGCAAGCGGTAACCTGGAAGATGCGTTTTCGTGCCTGCAATCAGAATTAATCACTCGCGAATTAATGTTCGACATTGTTGAACTAAGACGGAAAAGCTCTGTTGAGTTAATTATCCACAATGAATATATGTACGTACATATTAAACCAGTTGTGGAATTCATTGACGAAGAAGAGGGTCTTGGAGCATGCACTTCTTTCAGATTATCGCTACGTTGACTCTGTATTGATAAACCTTCGATAACTGGGGATCAAATCACAGAAAACCTGATTTGATTAGTTTTTGAGAACTGTTTGTTCTAAATGTAAACAAACTTTTGATTTAATCTTATCCAATTAAATCAAGTAGAAGAAGTAAATGTATTCCTTGAAACTTGGAAATGTGTTCAGTCTCTCAAAAAGATAATGCGTCCAAACGGATTCACTTAAAAAATCGGATGAATTCAACAGTAATTCCATGCAAGCTTGTCAACGATGTTCTGAATTGCTATGCAGTTTGCAATTTTGTTTCGCTTTTAAGCGGTATTGTATGTGTTGACTGGAACCTTTGATTCTAGGATCACTAGACTAAACTGAAAAGTTGCTTCATAGATAATAACCAAAGAGAAGATAGGTTAACCTATTCATCTTTGAAAAGTATAAATCAGCCTACTACCACTTTTAAGAAGATAAAAACTATATGACAGCGGTAAAAAGAATTCCTGAGTGGACAATTGCATGCCTATCAGAATTGTAGATCGTCTAAATGTGTTCCTTACGATATAGTTTTGAAGATCGGCAACGGTCTGTAAGAAATTAGCTATACTTTCGGTGTCTTTGGCGACATGGAAGGTGCTTGAGGCAATGTTACTTTTGACCAGAGTATATCTACTTACCAGAGTATATCTACTTACCAGAGTATATCTACTTACAGTGAGTAGGGACACTCTCCACACATATGCAAATGCTACTAAACAAGAAAAACCTAAAAAAAACGTACAATAAGCGAAAAGAAGTAAAAAGTATTGATTTTAACCCTTATGTGCGATCTCTTATAATAAAAAGAGCACACAACACAATTTGCCAGCACGATCACATGCGGCTCTATGCGTAAAGGGCTGAACAGAATGCGTAGCTGTGCCTGTGTCTGTGTCTGTGTCGCAAGCTGTCAAACTATTAAATGTATGGAAAGCCGTAAGCCGCAACACAATGTGTGTCTGCGTCTGTGTCGTGTATCGCGAAGTTGGATTTTGTTCAACTTCAAGCGGCGCTACAAGATTGACGTTTAAGAATTTGTACACTAAAGCTTTTGTTGATGTGGAAATGGAAGTCGAAAAATTTATTGAAGCTGTACGATTGAATGAAATTCTTTGGAATTTATCCAATCATAATTACAAAAATGAAAAAAAAAATATGCAAAATGGAAGGAGATATCCGACGAATTTGGGATAACAAGTAAAAAAAAGTATTTGTAAATTATGTTTCCATTTGTTTTGTTTTCATTGTTTACAGTTGATGAGTGCATTCTTGTTGCTTTAAAAAAAAGGTCCTCGTCGCGCTCTTTGAGGTGTTTGAAAGTGGTCTCAAAGAATCCTCTTTCTTTCCTTTGCTCATTAAGGGGGCGAACCCACCATCTGCGTTTTCTCATTTTCCTTAATTTAATAGCTAAATAACACATGTGCAGAACACACATAATGAAAGCTATTTCTTCCTGCTCGTCCATCTTCACAAATAAAAAACACTTTTGAGCACTAATAAAATATATTTTCAAGAAGTAAACACACAAGATGCAAATGTGACAGTCGCTTTCATTGTGTTTGCTTTAACCACAAGCCGCGCGGCAGAGGTTTGACAGCGCTACAAGGCACAGACACAGCTACGCATTCTGTTCGGCTCTTAAGATATATAAATGTGGTTTTCCCATAATGTTTTTTAAAGGCGGGCTGGAGTGACTGTCAGTGTAGTAGTATTTTTCCTCACCATGCTGGTATGAATTGAAGTATACGGGGTGACCAGCTTTGCTTTCGTATAGTAGGTTTTGTTTGTGTTTTTTGTCAGTGGTTATTGATTTTATGGGCTTAGTTATGGATTTTGAAAATAAATATTTCATTCTAGGAAATGCAATTGAACCTTTTTGCTTTGCTATGACGTCGTTAAATATCATATTTGACGATTTTAAGTTTTATTGTCAACCCTTTTTATATGCTAAATTTTATGGCTGATGGTCACACTAATTATGTAGTCAGACTGGAGCGCGGTTTATTTACATTTTTTTCGCACGTCTTTTTAAAGGCGGGCTGGAGTTGGATTGTTATCAGTTGTTCGATAACTTGCATTGGAAGAAAAACGGGTGTCGCGTGTGTAACGTCAAACTGAAAGACTTAAAGAGCATTAAATATTATTATAAACAAGTGTAAGTGCAACGTTAAATATAATAATGGGAAAACATTATTTTAAGTGTTTGGCGTGCGGGCGAGAGGAGAAAGAAAACGTTGGTGTAAAATATTTTAGAATACCGGAAAATAGTGAGAGGTAAGCATATTGAAACATTTATTTCAGCAAAGCAAAAAGTAAAACATCTTAAGTCGACTTAAGATGTTTTACTTTTTTTTGTTTACCTTGTTGAAAATGGACTTAAGATGTTTTACCTTTCCAGTCGAGTTATAATTCAGGCAACAAAAAATATAAAACTGTGTTGTATTTCTTTATTTTTTTTTAGAAAAGCAAAGTGGTTTGCTTCCGTTAACAAACAACATTTATTACATGACAAAATTTCGAAGGACTTTAGAATCTGCGAAAGACATTTCTCGAATGACTGTTATGACAAGTCAAAGCTGCGTTTGAAATGGTCGGCAACACATAATTTGGATATTTTGAAAGTGTTACCCATATAACAAAAGGTAATGAAGATATCCAAATGATGGAGAGCTTTGTGGCGAAAGAAGCGGAAACAGGCGATATTCAAAATAATGAATCTGTCAATGTTCCAGTGGAAGCACCGGAATTAGATGAGCCACTTATTGAAGGTATTGCAGTCATTGAGGTTTTTGACGAGTTTACCATATTCTGAAGAAATTTAATAAAGATAACAAAAAAACTAACAACAAACATAAATATTTAAGTGTAACACACATGTGAACTATATAATTATAAAATGTATAATAAAGAATGATGAGAAATTGATTTTTGATTTTTTTTTGTGTCGCCCTGTGCCACATTTCAAATTAGTTCTCCTTCTCTTCTATCCCTCTTTCACTACAGCATTTATACTGCCGTCTATTTCTCGCGTCTGTGAGATATAGCGGTACTCAAAATTGTAAACTGATAAGAAACACGTGGAGAGTGTCCCTACTCACTGTAAGTAGATATACTCTGCTTTTGACTTCATGCATAACTGTGCCAGAAAATGTGGAGTGTTCAATGAATCTTTTTCATGTTGTGGCATTGAAAGCTGTTGTCTGCAAGTAGTTCTTTCTGTCATGCTTGTGTTTCGTCGTTAATACAGTGCTGAATTGTAAAAATTGGAACAAAACGAAAAAAAGGTTCCTGCGAAACTACCTGTCTTGTAAAACTGAACTAACAAATGTCCTGCAGAACTATGCTTACTTACTGAGTGTTGCTACAGTTCGGGATAAACTGGGGCGTCAACCAAGTAGCCACAGTAGCCCGCTCGTTCGATATCTCCTTCAGTTGTGCACGTCGGTTCAGATCCCTTTCTACTTGTGTCCATTCGCTCTACATGTCCTAACCATCTCAGGTGACTCATGCGCAGTTTTTCCACTAGATCGATGTTACTGTACAGCTACTATTACATTTCGTTGTGGCATCTTCTCCACAGCTCATTAACACAAATGGAACCGAATATCTTACGAAGAATTTTCTTTCGAATGACCGAGGCTACCTTTCCGCTTCTGACAGAGTCAGAGTCATAAAGCAAAACAGGGATGTATGAGGCCTTTATAGAACCTGCACAACTTTGATAAAGATAATTGCAGGAAATAATCACATCTGCTTCTATGTCTTAAGAGTGTACTCAGCCCAATTTCTCCACTTAATTTCATTTCGAATAAAGAAAAAAATTAACAAGGTGCTGTGCCTCGGAGATGCATGTACATAAGTGCAATTGACCACTTTAGTGTCTGCATACTTAATGGTGAAAATTTGGTCCATTGCAAATTGGTAGCCTGAATGATATGAGCCTATCATAGGGAAACTGGGCAGGACACCTTTTTGTATTTCGTACCTAAATGGTAAAACGGAACATATGTATGTATGATATATGATTTATATACGGAGCTCGTGTGTATGGCACACGTTTATATCTTTTGAAATTTGGCACAATCATAGAAAGTGGCGAAATGCATATGGACCCCGACCCGCCAATAAATATATGTTTACATCCTGCGAAATACAACGAAATTTTGCTGTACGGGAACAGGATTTCGTGGATTTTCGTAACATTTCGTAGATATTCGCTGTTTTGGACAGGTACGGGAACTGACCTTTTGCTGTACGGGAACAGGATTTCGTAAGATTTCGTAGATATTCGCTGTTTTGGACAACTTTTACCCATTTAACAGCAGCACCAGTTAATTGATTTCTTGTAGAAAATCCGGATGTTGTTGCGACTATGGAACTATTCGATTCTACATACATATTTAACTGGGGAGCAGCGGACATAATTTTTTTTCTGTAAGCATTTTTTATTGAATTTTTTGTATATTATTTGAACGCACTTTTTTTTATGAGCGCCATCTGCGTGTCACCAAATAATTAATTTAATAATGTCATCGCACCCAACTTCAGGGTGAATGGTTGTTCATAATTCATTCAGTGTTCAAAGCCTAAATAAAAAGGGTTGAAGCCGTCAGCAAAAAAATTAAATCTGTTTACATCCAAAATTCCGTTTAAACAAATGTTGTTTAAATTTCTTTTCTTTTCTTTTGCGAAAAATTCTCTTTCCCTGACTCGGTACTCTTCGCTTGCATTGGAGGGTTTGCAAATGAACATTATCCGCTTTTTAAAAATGCGTACTCTTCATCCAATTAAAAGTTTTTTTTATATGAGATAAGTTGAGAAGGATACCTTGTAGAGGAATAGCCTCCTTCTTCCTTTGTATAAAAGCGAAGGCGATACGAAATTGCAAAAACTACTCAAATTACAACAAATTTACTTATGATGCATGCCATTCAAGGCTTGAGGATAAGAATGAAGAAACATCAGGACTTCGCGAAAGATCTGTGAGAGCAGTGACGTGACAGTCCTTCAATACATTTTTAATAACTGGATGAAGGCATTATAAGCTAACGGCTAAAGAATTAAGAAGAAGGAACATTTGCATTGCATTGGTTTTCTCGAACTTGTAAATCCGAAATTTAAAGGTATGAAGTGGTTAAAATGGCTCCAAAACTCGGAAAAAAAGATGCCACGTAAAGCTTACGCGCATTCGTAGAAGCCTCAATGTTATAGAAAACCTTCATATTAAGGGTCATGTGCAAAGAGGATTATCGAAAAATCTCGTCTGAAGTTTAAGGAGAAATTGGATCATTTAAATACGTCTCAGCGACGTTGTCATAAGCGGCACAGCAGCAAAGCAGATAAGTGGGAGAAATATTTAAAATAGGATATAGCGTTTTTGTTGAAGTTCTGTGTATCAACGGTAGATAAAGGATAGGATTTATAAATATTTATATTAATTTCTGCAGCAGTGTGGCATAGGATTCAAACACAATCGAACACCGCTATCGAAATGTCAACTAATTGCCAAAATTTGTTTTGCTGTGTATTTTGATGGGTGGTGGTAAAAAACTCAGCAAAGTAGAAAATAGTTAAGATATTGGCAATGTCCGAAGAAATTATATTCGACTGCTTACATTCGGAAATTGTTAATTACTGCCTGCTGGACAACAAAGTAATATAACCTGATTTCTCCACGATTCCCTATACAGTGTCAAAGTCTCTCCACAGGAAAATGATTTCGCCACTCTGGAGTACATTGGGTATTCAACTGGCTACCGTCTCATCGAGCGACTGACCCGCGAGTGGCCCCGCTTCAAAGATGAACTAGAAACAATGAAATTTATTTGCACAGATTTTTGGACCTTAATTTATAAGAAACAAGTGGACAACTTGAGAACAAACCATCAAGGTGTCTACGTGCTGCAGGATAAGGCATTTCGGTTTTTAACACGAATATCGCCTGGGACCAAGCAATTGGAACATGCTCCCAAGGTAATGCTAAACATTTTTACGCAACCACATTCCATTCAGCACGCTATTGTTTCAGTTTGTTGCTTTCACCTGTGGACTGGTAAGGGGAGCTTTGGCCAACTTAGGTATCAACAGCACGGTCACAGCCGAAGTTCAGTCCATTCCTTCGTGTAAATTTCACGTGCAAGTAAAATTAAATTAGAATTAGGTTTACGGGTATTTTTTCCACAACTGTTACAATAAAGAAAGATGACCTTAACTAGTTTTTGGTAGGATAACTTAAAATTCTATTTCAGCTAAGCGTATAAAAAGCTATTATGTCATCGCTGGATATGTTAAAGTACTTCCATAGCTTCCATTTGGAATCGCAGAATCCTGGCTTCAGTGGGCTTGGATCTGTGTGTATGTAACCTCCTGGAGCGGGGCCAATTATTATCACAACTGATCCCTTGTACAGGCGGAGGTACTCCTGAAAAGCTTGCGGATTGTTGAAGAAGCAGAAGAGCAACGCAAAGTCCCAGTTTTCTGTATCACAGCATTCCTTCAAAAAATCCGATTGCATGCAGCCGTTCTCAATGAAATTCAATTTGATGAAGCTAATAGGGGAATAGTTACTTTCCCACCATGATCTATCGACTTCAAGGCCATACACTGAGAGTCCTTGAAATAAAAATACATTTTATCACATAACACGAAGCGTATCGCACTAGCGCTTACCAATGCTTTCCTGTATAATCCATTCGAGGAGGCCTGTCCCACAGCCAACACTCAAGACGTTCCCTATATCCAATTGTTGTAAAGCAGATTTAACATCTTGCAGTGCATCTCCAGATGGCCATGTCCAGAGATATTTGTTTTTCTTCTCCAATGGTAAAGACTCACTTAACTTGAGAACTTCTTTCCATTCTTTTGCGGCTGTAAGAACTCGTAGTTCCTCCTCGAATGAATCTCTAAACATTGCTAACGTACTGTGCCATCTTGCTGGCGCTTTAGGGGTGACTACAATTTCACCATGCTACATCGATGACGGTTACGAACACAAGACCTAAGAGGAATTGGTTAGCTGCCAAAAATATTTCTTTCAGGTTCTTTGATAATGAATTCGTTTGGTGTCCCTTATACTGCGAATGATTGACGCCAGTGCTTGCGTACTTCGATGGGCACGTGTTATTAGTCTATAAATAAAATCCAACATAACATTGGGATCGCTTTGGTTCTTATCAATTCATCATAATTAATGATACAGATGTGGAGGTAGGTAATTTAAATTTAGAACTTTCATGGATACTGTTGCAGAGGTAGCCAATTTAAATTTAAAACTGCTGGTTCAAGAGCGTTAGATCATTATTTCCTATATATAGTTTTTTTTACCGTTGAAAAAAACGCTTAAAGGTTAAACATTATTTATTATACGACTCTAGCGTGCTATTGAATTTGAAGAGAGAATGATGTGTAAGACGAATAAAGAGCGCTATCCGACTTAAATATATGTATATCCTTTGGCAAGCACAGCTGTTATAGGGATGGATCTTGTTCATCACAATTCAGCCTTATTAATTTCTCTGTTAACCGTATCACTAAAGACAGCGATAATATATTCAGTTTCGAGTTGTACAGATTGAGTTATTTAAAAGCAAGATGCACAATTTTATAAATAAAGTGAGATTTTAAGACTTTAGCTTGTTTTTATTTGGTTAGGAAAAACCCCACTGCAGAACTGTTGACGAAAAGTGAAATCCTTATTTCCTATTTTACTGGAATTTCCTCATCTTTTGTATAAAGCAGAGTAAGTGCTTTATTAATGAGAAGCTTACGGTATAATCAGCACCAAAGATGTGCCACCTGATACGGGCGATGAAGGGTCAATGGCAAATAAAGCGTTCCCGTTACATAGAAACATCACCTGCACAAGATGCCAATAAGTCGCATGCAATTTTTTCTACTCAGACAGAGTATAAATCCGCGGATTTCTTACAGACGTGTGCACCATGGAGAACCCCGCTACGTACAATTGTCTAAGTAAGAAACTCAAACACCGACTTGTTGCATTCTAGAAGTGATTAAAGGTCTTGAGGAAGGTCTCAAGCGCAATCTGAATGTCACTGTAAATACGGATACTCCGACCCGAATGCATAAGTTTCCGCTTGGAAGACACCAGCATATTTGCTTAACGAAAAATGCAGCATGTTGTTGTCTTCCCCGAAGACAAAGGACGAGACATTTCACTAGTTCTGTAACTGTTACCAAAATTCATTCATCAATTTCATTCGAATGGCGATTGGTAATAGGATAAGTGTCGAGCAATATTATTAGAATGTCAGCGTGGGTTATGCGAGAAGCAACCTCGCTCAGAAGTTGCAGCTCTGATAGTAAAGCCTATGATATACATAAGTCTCAAGTTGATTTAGAATCGCCAGTGCATCTAGAGTAGACGCAAACGTACTCGTTAAGGTCTCCGTGTAGCTGAGATATGCGTTTTTTTAAAGCTTAGATCAAAGGACAGTTACATATTTACGCCAAAGCCTCTACAACTAATCAATTGGCGCATATGCTAAAAACGGTCTTTTCATAGCTGAATATATTCAGAGAACATGTCGTAAGCCCCCATCTTTGGATGAGTTTGACTCGACCTCTGTTGTTCAAACAAGGATAAAAAAATGTACGTACAAGGCCAATTTAGAGCAATTTTGTAAAAAAAGTATTTTATTCACATACACCACACATTAATCGAATTGTATCTGATAAGTGTATTTAAAATTCTTTCGCCAATGTGTTTCGGAAAAATTCGATTGTTGCCCATTGTACAATGCTGTTGTTTCCTGTACAAGTTTTGTTTGATCAGTCGTTGGGTTCATAGTCTCGCTCATACTATTCGTATCATTTTCTGTTGTACTATCATCCTCGTCCAACAGAATCTTACGATATATTTCGTGCGGATCGTATTTCTTTTTTAATTTCTTGTGCGTAGAAGCGGCTATGTAACTTATGGGTGGTGTTACTTTCACATTTGGTTTCAATTCACTTTCTTGAGGAATTATCACAGGTTGAACGTTACCAATGCTTCTGATAACAGAACTATTTGCAACAGTTTTAGGCACAATAATTTTATTTGCATCCCCTCCTGTACTGTCGCTTCTTGCCGGTAACTGCTCGGGAGTTAAATATTCAGGATGGTTTATGGTTTCCGGTGATTCCAAATCTTGGTTGATTACTTCGATGGAATTCTTATCCTCATTTGGATGGATATTTCTTATATGTCTGGTAATATTATCCTTTCGAATGCTTGTCATATCACAAAGGGTGCATTTATATTTTGATATTCCTGAAATAATTGACTCATTATTAAACACCAGAGTACAAGGATATTTTCTTACCATCGTGAATCTTACTGTGTCGCATTAAGGATTTCATATCGATGAATTGTTTAAAACAATCGGAACAGCTATATTTCTTTTGCTTAGTATGCCTGAGTTTATGCAATTTAAGAGTTGAGTTTCTATCGAATTTTTTGTCGCAATGATCGCATTTGAATTGCTTATTACCTGAAATGAATATCATTTTATTAATCTGATATTACATGCTGTGAATGTAATGGCTACACAAAGCAATGTCTAGTTTTGTCATCTCTGCCAAACCCGTCCATATGTGCAAGATAAGGATGAAGAATGCACACTGCTTCATCAAGGTCGGTAAAAATGGATTCAAACAATGCGATGCACTACTTAAAAGAATGGTGCAAAAATCACGCGCCAATACTAGAGGCACAATGAAAAGTCCGCCCAATTACTTACATACGCCGACGATAATAGGCCGACATAATAGGAAGAACGCAGCGTGATGTCTATGGCGCTTTCGTGAGTATTGAGACAGAAGCGGCGAAAATGCTTTTAAGATCAATATTATACTGTCAATAAGAAAGGACGAACAACTCTGACGTCTCGGACAATATGTCACCGTAGTCAGATTTAACTTTGAGGTACATAGCAAAAACTCTCTCGCGAACGTGTGAAAAACGTCCTAGAGTAATAACTGTCTTGAGAAAACTTCTCAAAACAATACCATACGGTCGTGGCTTTTAACTGTAGGTCTCTTCCATTTCTGTGAAAAAATATACAACACGCACAACACAATTGGTCACGAGAAATTACTCCCTGGACCACATACAGTGTCCCATTTCAATGCTGTGTTTCTTTTAAAAAAACTATAAATTGATCAAAATCGGAGCAAAATTGTCTTCACAAACGAGTCTCTTTTGGGTTGTTTAGTCTAATGAAACGGAAATTATAAATTCAGAATGAATATTGAAATTTTACAAATTACGTTTAGGAGCTCTAATAGTAGTAGGAGCTCAAAGCATCGCAATAGACCTTATACCCAGTGGAAATAACTATGGAATCATTACCGTGAATTGGTCATCACAGTCACCACATGCTAAATCAAAAGGGGATCCAACGAAGCTCAAGATAACAACGAAAAATTCACAAGGCTGATTCAACTTTTTGACGCAACAAACCGTATGGGACCCAGGGAATAGCCTCTTGCAACCATTTGTGTTGAAGGTGTGAATCTTTTAATGACGAAACTGAGCTCGCATTCAGTAACAGAGTCCAATCCCTAAGCCCACATCCCCTGTCCTCACGGCACTGCCTTCATGCATTTCATTGCGGAGGAGATTTAAACTTTAAGCGCTCGGCTGACTCATATTGGCAGCCTACTGCATTGGATTTCATTATCACTCGTCTTTCCCGGTCCTTCATAATGGTTGCCACAGCGTTGCTAAATGCGTCCCAAATATATTACGTGCTCAATATTTGTCTAGTGATGCAGTCTGGGATTAAGCCCTCACCCAGTTTGTCCATCAGCCGAGACAAGATTGGCTGATTGATTAAATAATCCCTAAAAAGCGGCATAAAAGCTTCTCTGCACAGCCTTACAATCTTGGCTCATAAGCCACATAAGAGCCGTGATTTCTCTGCTCTTGTTCGATATAAAAAAAAAAGTTAAGCAAACCTTACCACTATGAACAGTTTTATGCATTCGCAGCGTTGATTGGAGCGAAAATTTCTTCTCGCACACGTTACAATTGTACGAAAATATGTTTTTATGTTTTTGCAAGTGAGCAGTGTAAGCTACTTTATTCTTAAGTTTTATCCCACATTCCGTACACTGTTGAGCGACTGCGGAATGCAGCTTTTCATGTTTTCTGAGAATTTGCTGCTTTGAGAACGTTTTACTACAAATAGAACATGAGAAAGTCGTTTGCGAATGCCCATCCATGTGATATTTTAAATGAGAGGATGTAGAAAACGTCTGCAATTATATAAACTGATTTAAGAGACCCATTTTTTTAATCCATTCTTACCTTAAGACATTGCTCGCATTTGTATGGTTTGTTGGATGAATTATTACAAAATAAATGATAATACTGTTGGGTTCGACTGTTGAAACGTTTATCACAGATCTTGCAGAGGTAAACTACTTTGTTATCGGTGGATTCTTTTACTATGTGTGCTGGGAACGCCGTTCTACCGTTTCTAGGCTTATCTGCTTGGCGAACATTTGTTACGCTGGAAGGCAGGTATTTATCCTCAATAATATTAATCTTCTCTTTAATTTGTAAGTTTTCCATCGAAGGTAGTTGGCTTTGTTTACATTCCTCACAACCGTTCGCTTCGGATATCAAGCATTGTCGACATTTGGTGTGACCACAGTTTTCGGTTATAAGGCGATTTTGGGTATTTAATTCAATCATACACTTTAGACATTTACCAGGTTCTTCCATTTCTATTTATTTTACATAAGTTTCAGTGTAAGTTACGACTTACAAAATTTACGCCGGTTGATGGCAATGGCACTAATAAAGATGACAATTATCAAATGTTAAATTGTTGGCCCGTTTGATTTGCGAAACTAGTGTACACCGTAGAGGGAAGAAGAAGTCGTTGTTTCAAGACATTTTAGCCAGTCATCAGATATGTATGTATATATTATATCATGCGGAGCCATCACTTACTATGGAATAATAAAAAGCAAAAGCAGCTTAAATTTCTTAATAAATCAGAAAAACTTCTTCAATCTTCTGGTTTCTCCCCCAAAAATTTATGATGTGCAACTATCTGCACACAAAAATCACTAAAATAAATCAAGACACGTTCCAGCTACAACAAAAAAATTTAAAACTTCTCTTATGATCCGTCAAGTGCTTTAGCGTACTTAAAATTTTAATTCCACTGCTATTGCGTCGGAAATAACCAAAAAAATTACTGACCTCCAGCACCTAAACACCTATTTGACCTACCTGGATTGAATATTTCAAGCATTTCTTCCTCAGTCAGCTTGCGCTTGCCTTAAGGTCTTGGTCGAATTGTACGGTATCCACCGTGCATAACATTGGTATAACGGTCTTTCGTAGCTCGCCCTTCAATGATGTACGTCCACTTAGAAAGTGATTTAAACGCCGTTCTACAGTGACCAAGGCTGGAAATGTTCAAAGGTTAATTTGTTCATGAAATCACTTCCATTGTCCGCGTGAATAATGACGAATAATAATTCTTTTTTGAATTGTCAGAGCTGCTACAATATAAAAAATGTCGAAAAATCAATTAGAAAATAACAATTTACAAAACAGACTTTTGCCAGAACTCTTGAATAGGGTCCAATTATATCCAAGTATCGTAGTTGATATTTTATATCTCACTTCACATACTGTTCGCTTTGGGCATAATCGATAAAATACACTTATTTATTGTATTGAACGAACAAAACCTAGGTTCACTGACGTTTCGGTTTCCTATTGATTTGTTTTTGGCAAGTTTTGTTTACATACCACCGCTGCGTTTATTTCGGTTTATTTTTGTTTGAATTAAAATATCCAAATTCAAATGAATTATTACTATGGAGTATAGCTTGATTCATTACGCGTGTTTGCTGGTAGTTTGTTGCCTAATCTGCTATTATCACTCTTTGCATGGAACATTTGTCTTCGATGACTCTGTGGCAATTGTGAAAAATAATGATGTGATCAAATCGCCGATTTCAATTCATTCTGTGTTTAATCATGATTTCTGGGGAGCCAATCTCACAGATCCGGATAGCCACAAATCCTACCGTCCACTAACAATTTTAATATTTCACTATGAATACAACACACTAAATTTTCGAAGTTATCACATGAAAATCGTGAACTTGGCGCTTCACTGCGTCAATAGTTTGTTAGTGCTTTACCTGTTTAATAAAATAACAGAAAATAAAATAACATCACTAATTGGAGCAATACTTTTCGCTATACATCCAGTTCATACGGAAGCAGTATGTGGAGTTGTTGGAAGAGCCGAGCTGCTCTTTTGCTCGTTTTTCTTGCTGGCGATTCTACTAATGGATTCAACCAAATATGACTTCAGTGATACTTCGAATGGAGTTAAATTTGTTGGGATTATCATTCTCTCAGGGTTGGGCTTACTGTGTAAAGAAAATGCTATAACAATACTACCCAGTTGTGTATTCTACGACTTTATCCAGAGGAGGTGCTACAAGAGAAGGTTTCACATTGATTTGAATAGTTTTCTACAAGGAAAGTATTTAACGTTTGGTGTTTTTACTGGTGTTTTATTGTACTTTCGACTTCGGATACAAAACTTTGAAGGTCCCAAATTCAAAGCAATGGACAACCCAATTGCGGCAGACGGTAGTGTTTTAACAAGAATTTTCTCGCAAAACTTCCTATACGCATTGAATTGCTGGATTCTTGTCTGTCCCATATGGTTGAGTTTTGACTGGGCTTTGGGTTCAGTTAATCTTGTATCCTCAGCAACTGATCACCGTATTTTAGGCATTATTCTTTTGTACATATTTATATATAAAATCATCGAAACTAAGTCAAAGACGCTTTTGATGGGACTTGGTTTCCTTGTGATACCATTTCTGCCGGCCAGTGGAATTCTTAAAGTTGGATTTGTAATTGCTGAAAGAGTTCTATACGTGCCTTCGATTGGGATGTGTCTTTTAGTAGCTTCAGCAATTCGCAATGTCACAGAAAAACTGTTTGAATACCGTAAAATACTGCACGGCATGCTGTTAGCCCTGATAGTTTTGTTCGTACTCCGCACACGGCAAAGGGCCACAGAATGGATGACTGAAGATCTTTTGTTCTCTTCAGCTCTAGCTGTTTGTCCGAAAAATGCAAAAGTACACTATAACATCGCACGTTTAGCAACAGATAAGGGAGATAAAAAGAAAGCCTTCCACCACTACCATAAGGCAATCAGTCTATACGCTGACTACGAAGCTGCATTAATGAATCTCGGCAATCTTTATAGAGAAATCGGTGATTATCAAACTGCTGAGATGTATATTAAGAAGTCAATAGAAATACTGGAAGACTTCCCAGCCGCTTGGATGAATTTGGGGATTGTTCAGGCGTCTCGAAAAAAATACGCTGAAGCGTTGCAGAGTTATCGTAATGCTTTGAGGTACCGTAGACACTATCCGGTGTGTTACTATAATATGGGGAATCTATTTCTTGAAATTCATGAATACTCGGAGGCCATCAAGCATTGGCAAGAATCAGTCGCATTGAAACCTAACCAACCAAAGGCATGGGCAAATATTCTAACCCTTTTGGATAATCAGGGTCTCTATGACGACGCTATTCGGTTATCGAATCGAGCACTAAAGTATCTGCCAAATGAAGTATCGATATTATTTATCAGAGCTAATGTTTATGGTAAAATGAAGCACTATGTGGAAGCAGAGGAGTTATATAAGCGGGTAATTGATTCGGAGCCATTGAACGCGTTGTATCATACTAATTTAGGTGTTCTCTACCATCGCTGGGGTAAAATTAACTTAGCCATAAACAGCTACCAGGCTGCCATAAAATTTGATCCAAAAGCAAAGACTGCTGGCGACAATCTAATTAAATTATTGAGAAGGCGTAATTAATGTGAAGATACAGTTTGGTGTTTGTGTTTATTTTAAGTTCATACAAATAAATCACTTTTTATAATTAATTTTAATTTGTGCGTTTGATGTATGATGTTGTAGCTGTTTGCTCCGGATTTACTAAAGAGGACTCAGTTAAAATATTCGGTAACGTTTGCAAACCAGTCGAAACTTAGAACCAAATTTAATGATACATATTGTATTTACACCATTAACCACCGGTCCAGAAGACTTCTGACTTCGTTCTTAGTTTTGGTGTCATTAAGTTAGACCTGTTCTGCCGCGCTTACGGTTGTTTTTCTATTTTTTGATCGGTACTTTAAGTGCCCTTCCTTGAGCCTGAATGAAATCAAGGCAACAGAAGCCATCATTACAGCACTGAAAGTTCACCAGAATGGTCTGAGAAAAACGGTAAAGGCGTCAGATGAATTATCCCTAACGTGTAAAACTAAAAGTTGTACTACGGAACAAGCTGTTCGGGGGTTAAAGTGCATCGTAATAATTTACAGCAAGATAAATCCGTTTCTAATCCAGATTTATTCAGATCACCTGGATGTGGCTATTATTTGGGAGCCATATATGTATGGCACGTAGGTAAAGTATACACGTAGGTAAAGTATAAAGAGCCGCACACTTGAGTTATTTCATACATAGAAGAAGACATATTGCCTGGACTTCATTAAATCAACTGTTTTGAAACTTATAGACAGACAGAATCCGCAGATTGGGACAAATATTGTCTGGAAACTTCGCTTCGGTCAAATGCAATAAGAACATTAAAGAACTTAATTGGAAAAGCCCAATAGCAATCTTATCTGTCTGTCATCAAGCTCACATACAAATGGAAAAATCAGGTAATATATTACTCCATGCTTACTTACCTTAGGGCATCTATCACGCCTACGCGCTATCTTGTTCCGTTCCTGGCGAAACATCTTAAATCCGTTCAGCTTTTCTTCAACTACGCTGGCGCCTTTTCGACCGTATTTCGTGAAGTATCTTTAGGGCAACCTGTTCTTCTTGAGTTAATGGATTCCACTTGCAGTGCAGTCGTTGGTCTTTCGGAGTCTGTGACCAATCCATTGTCACTTTCTTTTTTGAATATTCGCATCTACATATTTATACATGTATTTAGGGATACCTCTCCTGGGCAGGGCACGCATATCTCCATATACATAACTTGTAACTCAAAATACGAATTTCGATTCTAACTAAAGTTGATGCAATATCGGTGTGGGTTTACTACATACATGAAAAATGACTCATAGTGCCATCTCTTATTTGTTTCTTGCACTATTCTAACGACGGTTTACTGACGCGTAGAGAATTGAATTATACGTTTAAATATGATGTCTTCTCAAATTTGAAAAATTTTGAGTTACAACTTAAATAAATAATAAGTGCGATATGTGCACTATCAAATGCTTTGTCGAAGTCATGAAAATCAATAGAAGCAAAGATCTCAATGGCATTGATTTCAGCCTGGAATACAGTTGGGCACATTGTCGTAGCTATCGAGACTTTGGTCCAAAGACGCCAGCTCTAACTCCAGTTTCTCTCTTCCAGCCGTTGGTCAACCTGAAAAGAGGGTCTAGTACTGGAATACCATTAGACCACTTTACACGGTCCAATATTTCTATCTCAAATAACCTTCCCAAACGGTATTGTCTAACCATAATGTCGGAGGTATTGGAAAACAAGTCCCTTCATGTTGAAATATGTATTTAAATAGAAGTACCTTGCTTGTAGTTCTATTTAAGCTGCAGTTTGATGCATGGACCGCCTTCAAGAACTTTCAGCCACCAGACGATGGCCGCGTAAGAGATAGTGGGTCTCATCACAAAAGCGGATGAGGTCGCTCTTAGCTGTTTCGAGAGAAAAATTCTTCGGGTGATTCTTGGTCCCGTCTGCATAGACGGTGAGTGGAGGAGGAAATACAATAGCGAACTGTACGGGGTGTTCAGCGACATCGACTTGGCCAGAAGCGTGAAGGTCCAACGAATGAGGTGGCTGGGTCATGTGGAGCCCATGGACACAAATGCTCCGGCCCGGAAAATCTTCGAATCCATTCCCGAGGGACGGCGCAGTAAAGGGAAACCGCGACTCAGGTGGCGCACGCAAGTGGAAGGGGACCTTAACCAACTTAGCATGCGAAACTGGGGGCAGCTGGCTAAAGATCGAGCTGGCTGGAAACGGTTGTTGGATAAGGCCCAGTTCCACGCTGGACAGTAGCGTCAACTTAAATAAGTAAGGTATTGGTCGTGGTATAAAACGTAGCCCCATCCATCTGACACCATTTCTTCAATTCTTGCACCAGTTGAATCTTGCAAAGAACTATGCCAAGATCGTTTCGCAACGTATTCAAAGTAGTGGACGGACAAAGCCCAAGCTCCTGTTCACGCCTGCGAACTGATAAATTCGGGTCTTCAATATAACTGGCCTCAACTGCGGCGATATTTTCTTTGGAACGCCTGGTGTCATTCTTCTTGTTGGCCGAATGTCATATAGCGTTAAATTAGTGTCAAATCTATCAACAACACGGCGAATTGTTCGGCCCATAAAATTGACGAAGTGTCCCAAAAGTATGTGTAACTGAACACTGATTTCGAAAATAATATTCCACGATATGGTAACATTTTTGCGGTGTAAATCTATCCATGATGAATTGTTAGACTTCACTGAAAACCAGACACAGTTGAGAACTTTTCACGTTGCCCTCGTCAAGTGTGAAACAGAATGTAAAAATACTTGCTTGTATTTTCTTTAAATACATATTGATATATAAATATTTTGTTATAATAGTTGTAAAACATTTTCAAATCATTGTTAATGAATAGTTTAATATTTATGTACTTCGCCGAACACTTAGCAAAAATATGAATAATAATTTATACAGTGGAAATATTAAAACTTGTTTATGTGTATATGAACTTAAAAACTACGCACATATGTAAATATTCGCAACGAAAGTATTTGAAAACGGTACAAAAAAAACTATAAACGAGAGAAAATTACGTGGAATCATTTATAAAAAAAAGTCAACAAAGACCGATGGTTTCCTTGAAATCATTTTCGAAAATGAGATGACAATGAGACACTTAGGTGCTAGAAAAAAAAAAACTTAATTACAAATACTATTCAAATAATTCAAGGGAAAACCGCAATCAACTTTTTTTTTAAACTCGTCTGCTGTGAATATGTTCGTTTTCGCTTTTGACTGCGCTTAGGTAGGTAGAGTAGATTGATTAGAGGGGAGAGAGTTAGAGGTATAAAAAACATAAGCTAAGCTGATTACAGGATCACAAACTCTTCGGTTTCACCATCGTCATCATCTGGAGCGTGATCACGGCCTCCGCACAGTTCATGTTGTAGTTGCGCCAATTGGCGCTGTAATGGTTTGTAAACAGATTCATGGGGTTCATCCTTTTCTTGATCCGCACAGCTGCCTCGAGAAAAAGTAAACATTGGGTAATTCACTTCGGGGCATAATGCGGGACTGCCTTCATGGGTTGTTTGAGCCGAAGCGAAACGTATTGGATGTAAGTACTAAAATGAAGGCATATTATAGACATATATTAGCGAGCTAGAAATACGGTTAAGTACTTACCATTTGAACACTTTCGACAAAATTATCGAAATCAGTTTTGGTCTGACAATAGAATCCAATACAACAACTTGGATCCATTTTAGCCGTTTTCAATTTTCGCGGAGATTTGCAATGGAACGAGTTAACGGGGAAGTTCTCTTGATTAACATCTACCATTTCTTGACAGTAATGAGGATCCAGGTGTATAAGTTTGTCCTCTGAAAACGTTCAATGATGTTTTTGTTTCAATTATTTTAAAGAAAAAAAGGAAATGAGTTTGGTTATCTCTGTATGTGTTAAGTGATCAATTTGAACAGCAATAATAATAATCAGATGCCTTATCAAGTCAGCTACAGAACGCCTTTCTTATAGCAAGCACATGATTTCCTCATCTCAATATTCGCAAGGCGACATGACGGTTTTCTGATAATGAAACGATCAACCAAAGTGATTACATTGCGATCGACGCAAGGCATGCCTCCAGTATTCTAGGTGTCCGAACCTTCTGAGCAGCCAACCTCGACTCGGGCGACAACCTTATTGCAGCCAAGGTACGAATGCAGATATCACAAGCGCCACAATAAAGAGGAATCACAGTGATAATATGCAAGTTGAAAGGCTGCAAACGCAAGAAACCGTCAGAATCTTTGTCAAAGGCGTATTGCGAAATCTCTCAACGACTTCTATGACGCCAGCTTCAAGTGCCGAAGACCAGTGGTAACGCTGTCAACATGCTATCAGAAAAAACGCAGCTGAAGTGCTGTGCTTTATCCGAGCACCACCACGAAACAGCTGGTTTGACGAAGAATGCCGGCAAGCAAATGCAGAAAACAATGTATATTCAAAGCGACGCTGAAAAAAATAACGAGTGCTGCTCATGAGTTATACTAGCAAAAGAGACAGAAAGAAAAATAGATTTATTTCTAGATTACAAGGTTGCCAGACCTGATGGCTTACCAGTCGAACTATTCAAGGCTGCGAGAGGGTAGCTGGTGCTCTGTTCCATTTTTTAGATTTCGTCTCCTTATCTGTCCAAACTGGGAAGAATCCTTTTTTTAATTGCGGAAGGAAATACTCTACGGAGCCTTCAGACACAACTGCTCCATTATTCTATCAGAAAGCAAATTATGTTTTCTCAATTTATTGAAAATTCACACATCATTCGTGATAAGCGAAGTAAGATCATCAGTGGTAATGAGCTTACGATATCGGCATCCTCTACAACACCATCAAAGACCAGGTTGCTTAAAAAGTATTTTCAATGCCTAGAGTTTGGACATGTAGTCAAACAATGTAAAAGGAGCCATCTTGCATTGGCAGCAATAAATGTCCGGTCTTTAAGAGAGATGGGACAAAATAAAACAGACTACCGATGGACAAGCGGAGGACTTCGCATAGGCAAAAATAAATGGTATCATCTTCCTTAATTGTTATGTAAGAACAAGTTGGACGACGAGCGAATACCAAGTAATGCTAGACAACTTAGTGTCGCATACACACGGGGAAATCCAATGGTTATATGCGGCAAATTTAATGCCTTGGCTACTACAGAGTGGGGTAGCAGACTTATCAAAGCTGGAAACTTTTGCATCTCTAGAAATAGGCATTACAATAGAGCTCAATCATCGACATTATCGTCAACAGCTGCACAACACAAAATGGGGTGTCAGCGAGCATTGGGCCATCAGGCTATGATATTCAACATCAGAGAAGGAAAACTATACAACATCCTAAACTAGCAGCTCCAAAATGGAAGGACAAACTTCGACAGGGACACTTTCAGGGAAATGATTAGATCCGGTAACCTGATTCGCAGCGGTACAGCAAAGACCGTGACGCATCAACCCACCGGCACTGTCAGCACAGTGTGCAATGTAGGAATGACTAAAAGATACCCTTCTGGTGGAACTAGGAAATGAAGTAACATCATATGTTCATATGTATATGCTATGAGCCACATAGTTATAGACCCCGAACATAGGGAACATTCCAAGAATTACGTCGGATGAACTATTTAAAGCACACTGCAAAGTACCACTATCAGCGGAATATAGCATAAAACTATTTCACTAACAGAAAGCTAAGGTACGAAACCGACGACTTTAACGTTTTTTACAGACGCTCAATGGAATGTAGAATTGATCTGCCAAGTCCAATTATGCTTACCTATCTAAGAGTGGTTCGAGTGTGGTGGGAATGGGTAAGTACGTAGGCGTATTCTTGGCATTAAAACTATTGAAAAAGCTTAAGAGTCGACAACCATGCACCATGAAGGCGCACCTTCACCTTGTGGGAAGCTCGTGTTCTGTCATATAAGCAATGCTTTAATCCACACCCTAATGAGTCGTCTATCCCGGGTTCTCTGCCAGAGTCGCACAGGTGAGTAGGCTTCTTTGCCGATTTTTGGTTAAAGTCAGTCTCCTGACGTTCGGCAATGTGTAGGAATAGATGGCAGAACCAAGCTAGCAAGGAAAAATCTTTTCAAGGTAAGCATCAATTCCTTTCTACCCTGTTGCAGTATGGTTTCGTATCCTTCATCGGTGCTATCGATTTGAAGCTACTAAAAGCTACTAAATTAAAACAGTAACACATCAGAAGGACCAATGAAAGCTACAGTCCACCTCACTAGGAAATACTTGTCGGTAGTCCCGTGGGATAAAATGGGACCTTGATTATAGGCTGTTGGATTCTAATGCGTAAGAAACCCTCAGCTTTCACTCAGTACGGAATCAGGGACCTCAATTGAAAGTTTTTATCACTCCATATCATTAAACTTTTAGATATAAACGTAACTCAAATTCTCGGCATATAGATTATAATTTCTCAGGAAAACGCAACGGATCCTACCATCTATTACTTGTTCGCAGGAAAAAATATGCGCACATTTCAGTTCCCTGGTATGTGTGTGTTTCGACCGTTCAATTATAGTAGAATACAGTCCAAATAACTTTGAACTGACGTTGAAGAAATTCTGTTAACTTATTGGACAAATACCGCCTACAATCTTCACTTATTGACTTATTTATCGACTAGTGTACACACTGCAATGCGAGTAGATACTATAAAATATTCTTTCCATACTGAACCATAAAGAAATGTCTGCTTTTCCAAATTGCCGATATTATACTTTTTACTGCTGATCAAGTGGCTTTTACAACATCAAGAACGATCTCAAACAAACGATCAATTGTTGACCTCAGCAAAATATATTTTAAAAAATCGTAATCAACAAATTCCAAAGTACAAAGCATTACTCAATGTCACCCCACCTGAAGTGTTGTGGTAGGCAAAAAATGTTTTCATTAGACATGTGACTACATTTACAATGCCAACCAATTAAGAACTTCGCACCTAATCCAAAGCATTATCTATTTTCAGCGCTAAACAACCCGTAAATGTGTGATAAAGAAAAATACAAATAAGCTACCTTACCTTGGAATCCAACAAAATAAAGGGAATGTTTCGGTCGCCCACCAATAACTCCGATACAGTACTCTGTGCTTAGGAGTAGCTTCAGGCAATGAGCGTAAACAGGATTCAATTTTTCTGTCCCCAGGCGCAGAGGAATAAGGATGATAAGAGACTTCCAATGCACCTGCTGTTGCTGAGTATGTTTTCGAGAATCGTCATGTTGCCTCCGATGCGTTTGCCATGGAACGTGCTTCGTAGTTTTGTCTGGTATACAACATTCATCGTGTATGTCTTGAATGTAAACTAAAAAAAAATATATATATTTAGGTGGAACGGATGATTTTTCGAAAAATTTCTCATAAATCTACTTGTACAATCCTGCGCCACATAGATTACAATGTTATCAAAGTCAGCATTCTCTTGTGCCGCGTTTTTCACTGCTTGTCTGAAAGATAAATCACTTTTAACATGCCAATCACTCATTAGTAATCCTCTGTAAATACCTTAGCAGATAAGAGACTGAAGCGGGGCCATACCAATCACCAGGTTTCTTACCCATTTCCTGTCCCAAGTTCACGAGAGCGTGAATCGAAAATGGACTGTTTTTCGAAGAGCTATCGCCAAACCATTTGATTATTTTTCTATGCATATTGTCTTCATAGGTTGAGTGTAGTTGCGTTTCAGGATCCCAACGCCAGCCTGCAAGACAGAGTGTTACACAGTCGACAGTAATACTTTGAATTACTCACTTCTTCCCAGAAAATGACAAAGCAATCCCTGAGCCAATAGCATTTGTCCACTGCGCAACATACAGCCCCAGCCACAGTCAGAGGTGTAATTTGAACCGTTCATTATGGGAAACTCTCGGCGATAGGTCATCCACAAGCGACTAAAAAAATCTCTTTTGAAACCTTCGATTCCCTCTTCCCAGGGGGTTTCGGCAGCTTGATTCTCAATAGCGTCCATGCCCAATTCTTGTACCACTAAACTTTCGTCCACTTGAATCTCAATTTGGCTAACAGCCGTCGCACCCGTTTTGAATGGCTCCAGATTTGCAGTCAGCTCAGCTGAACTTTCCATGGAGGTCGGTGGAGTGTACTTACGATGATAGCACCGTCCAAGCAGCCAAACAGGTTGTTCTTTAGAGAAATTCGAACGTATCTTACCACTCCAGCCATACTTAACATTATGCCACATCGATAGCAACTTTGATTCCATGCCTTTCGTTGGTGTCCGTCCAGCGGAATTACTAGGCGATGGATCATCCTCAACTGCAACCGCAGGAGGAGGTGGAGTTGCTGATGTTGAGTGTGCTGCCGCACTGCCGCTACAACTGCCGGCGTAGAACTGACTAAAAGCGTTCATAAAACGCGACGTAGATACCTTTCGAAGAGGTGTAGACGCTTCAGACTTAGTTCCCCGTGGATGAGAGAAGTTAGTTGCCGACGTCGAAGATGCCACATTATGCTGGCCATGATGATGTGGGTCTTCCTCTGAAGATGGTGGATGGTAAAATGTCAGCTTTTCGTCGGTCAACTGGGACAGTAATCCATCATAGCTCATCTACGAATAAATCGCATGATTACTCAACACTGGCCTATGAGTGTACCTTGACGACTTACCGTTGAGTAATTTTGATAATCCTTATCTTTGTAATCAGTTTACGTTAGTTAATAAATATTTACTCATCAAAGGAAAAAGCACAGAACTACACAAGAAGAGAAAAATACCACCCTCAGCTGATTTCCTATTTGACACTTGCCGTGACTGTGAGAGAAATGTTAAAGAATATCGTGAGACAATGTTATCGCATGATAACGGGGGTGTTCATGTTCAAAGTTGAAGTGGTGCGATTTTTTTTAATAAAATAACGTATATATTTTGAAAACGTATAACGATGTGACTTTACTTCGATTGAAATAGTTCAGTTTTAAAAAATAGTATCTGGAGACGATATAGTTTAGGACTAGTGGAGTAATTTATTTGAATTAAATCCGCCCGAAGAAGTAATCCTGATGATGTTATGAGGGACTCCTGATGGCACTTACATATATTTACATACTGCGCGTTTCCTGCAGTTTCATCTTTCAAGGGTGTCGGCCCTGCCAGGAGTCCGTGCTCCAGACAGCATCGCGAAGTAAAGGCTTACACAAAAATGAGTTGCGTCTGAACCGGAATCGGTCAGCAGGATTCAAATCCGGCTTAAGTTAAAAATTGCGATGAGAAGGATCTCTGAAAATAAACCAATGCTGGATTCTCAGAAAAGACTTTTGTCCCTCCGGGAACCCTCATTTCGGTTCGCGCAAGGTGCAAGGTCTGGTGGACAGCAACGGCTTGAAAGAAAGTGATCGAGGGATTAGCGGACTACATCAAAGAAAACAAGGGCAGACACCATGAAATATGGAGGTATTTCATAGAGGCAAATCAAAACGGCATTTATAGATCTGAAAGAAGAAACTAAAGCGAGCTTATCTCGAAACCAGACATCGCAAAAAAGAAGAAACAGGCAAATAGAGATACCTATCAAGCAACTTCCTAATGCAAGTCTATGCGCTCAGATGAGAAGTACAACTATACAACCAGGTCGACAGAGCCAAAGGAAGAAGAGATATCTCTGAGGAATGTGTAGCACAAACGTCAAAAAGGTGCAAATATGACCAAAGCCTCAATAAAGAAATAAAGAAAGGGAGCCCGGAAACTTCCGGAGCCTAATAAACATATATATACATATGTCACAAGCACGAGCAGACTCCCACGCAGTGGTTAATGATCGCCAGAAGTAAGGGCATGCATATAAACAATAAACTGGGGCCCCAAACTGTTTCAAAGTAGACATCACCGTCATTCAAGAAGTGCAATAAGACGGAGCGAGAAAAAGGGATTGAAAACCTACAACAAACTTGCTTGGTTGTAATTTCGTTATTGAAGGCATACTTTAGCAAGTTCTCGACATAAGGACTTGCGCCTCATGACCCATCGCAATAAGAACACATTTTCGAAGGTATGACCTACACAGCACCACATCCAAATACGGATTTAAGCTATTCCATTTTGCGGCGGGACGGAACATTGTTTCAACTAACAAATTTATAAGGGAATATCATCGCATGCTGTCGCAATACCCAATGCTAACATGCGATTCTCTCAAAATTTATAAAGGAATATGATTGCTTGCTGACGCAATACCCAATTCTTCAAGGACTATAATTTGACTAGGACCACTATCTTGTTGAATCCAATGTAAGCATGCATCCAGCATCAAATACCGAATATCTGTCTGCTTTGACGAAGAATGCCGACAAGAACATCCAGCAGAGCAAGAGATTACAAAGTAGCGCGTCTCTGCAGGCACGATTCCGTAAGTGCTCGTCAAGCTTTTACTCAGTGGCTGCAGACGTTTTGCTTGATTCTATCTTTCTGATTTCGAACTTCATTTACATGACCATGAATATCTGACATTATTCTTTTCATTAATGTTGCAGAATCTCTTAACTCGAACTACCTTACCTGCGCATAAATTGTGCCCTCCCCCTTAATGCCTTAATCAGCTCTGAACTGTCAAGCAGACAGATCTAGCTTTGTGCAAAAGTTTCTCATCGAAAAACATTTTACGTTTTCCCTAAGCGTAAATTTTTGTATTTATTTATAAAATAGTGCGCTCATAGAATTATTTTAAAATGGAGAAAATGGAAGTAGACTTAGAAGTAACACCATCAACGTCAGAGAAGACAACCACTAAACCGGCTGTGGGTGCTTCAAATATAATGGCCGGTCCTGGAACAGTGCCATCCGTAACCATTTCACTGCATCCTCTGGTCATAATGAATATATCGGAACACTGGACACGTATTCGGGCTCAAGCTGGTGAGCATCGTCAAGTGTATGGCGCTCTAATTGGTAAGCAAAAGGGCCGTAACATCGAAGTGATGAACTCATTTGAGCTGAAAACAGATGAAGTCGGTGAGGATGTCATCATTAACTTGGACTACTACAACACCAAGGAGCAACAGTACAAACAGGTATTCAGTGAATTGGACTTTATTGGTTGGTACACTACTGGTGAGACTCCAAGTGAAAGGGAAATTAAAATTCAGAAGCAAATTGCTGACATCAATGAATGTCCAATCATGTTGCAACTGAATCCTGTTTCGCGTAGTGTTGATCAGTTGCCCCTGAAGCTGTACGAATCTGTGATTGATATTGTTCAAGGTGAAGCAACTATGTTGCTTGTACCGCTTGTGTACACTTTGGCAACTGAAGAAGCGGAGCGCATCGGGGTCGACCATGTGGCTAGAATGTCGACAAATGAAACGGGAGAGAAATCAGTTGTAGCCGAGCATCTTGTGGCCCAGGACAGTGCAATAAAAATGCTTAACACTCGCATAAAAATTGTGCTCAAGTATATAAAGGATGTGGAAGCGGGTAAACTTGAACCGAATCAGGAGATTTTAAGGGAATCGTATTCCCTTAGCCATCGGCTACCTGTGATGCAAGGGCCAGGATTTAAAGAGGAGTTTTACACTCAATGCAATGATGTCGGATTAATAACTTATCTGGGTGCGCTGACAAAAGGTTGCAACGATATGAATCATTTCGTGAACAAATTCAATGTCTTGTACGACCGACAAGGTTCAGGAAGAAGGATGCGGGGGCTGTTCTACTAGAGCCACAGTTATTTTTATATTTAGCACATCGATTGTAATCCATTATATGAATTTGATTTAGTAAAACTAAAATATATCCATTTATGCTAAGTTTCCTCAATAAATTGAATTTATTGTTTTCATTTCAAAAAAATTTTCAAGCCCCTCTTTCAAATGGGAATGGACTGAGAGAACCGTAAGTTTCCAGGAATGGTTGGGATCTTACCGGACAAACTATATCTGTATTTGACGTGATGCTAGCTGGATAATTACTCTGTGATAAACGTTGGTTTGCTGATATAAGTGTATCACTTTGGTGGACTGTTGAAAGATTGGCGCTGGAGAGCCCATTGATCAAATGAGTTATGTCCGTCGAGTATTCGCAACCGCAGAAATCGTTGTATACTATGACCAAGCTCTGATTTTATAAGGGTGCAAGCAAAATGTGGCACATGCTGTAGTAGATAATATGTTTGCTTGTGACGCGGCCGGTATACGTTCGAGTCGCGCCGGAGGAGTAGTAAATCACAGCTAACACGTACTACCAAGTTTCTTAGATTCTCTACCTTCTACATCAAAAAAGAGGTCGCTGTCTTCTACAATGGACCTGATGGAAGCTTCTGGATTATGGTTGCCCTTTAAAACAATGCTTTGGATTCAGTGCCTGAAATTATATTTGACTCTTACTTACTTACTGTCGTCAACATTTCATTGCAGACGATGCTCCAGCCTAATATACTCGGTTGTATCATAACTTTGTTGATGGCTACAGTGTCACGACAGTCCACATATAGCGCTGAAAACATCTATTACAGCTGTCACAAAATGTTACACATGTTTGGATGCGGATTTGTTATAGGAAATTGGCTCAGGTCAAGAGTTATTAAATTCAAGCCGGTAAGCGATTTTCTGACTACTTACCTGTGAGGAGTAAATCCTAATCGCGGACTTCAATGCCATAATCGGTAAGGAAAACATCTTCCTCGGCGGATTAGTTGGGAAACACAGCCTTCACGAGACGACAATAGATAATCGACTTTATAGCAGATTGTAATACGTTGATAAACAGCACTAGGTTCCGAAGACTATAAATCCACACAGCAACCTGGCTGTCTCCAGATGGTCGAACCGCGAACCAAATTAGCCACGAGAGACCTATGTATATCAAATATCTTGAATGTGCACATATTCAGAGGGGCAAACATCACCATTATCTCCTAGCAGCCAGATTCAGGGGTTAGAGTGAGACACCAACTACCTCCAAAAAGGACGGTAGATAGTTGGTGATGACGGTATGATGATGCTTGTGCATACAGGAAAAAGGTGGCAGAAGATGCACATCGTACTCAGACGATGAAACGACTTTGTGCGTTCACACAGTACACTCGAAAGGATCATATATGCCTCGGTAGTTAGTGCGCGACATAGGATCGCCCATCTTGAAGAGGAAGCATACACAGCTGATATTCCAATCATCGGGCATACTTTCGTCCATCCATACTATCAAAACCACCAGCATATTAAAAAGTTTTTTTTGCGATATTACTTCCTACGAGCGGCTGACGTCGGAGGGTAATAATTTCTCAAGAATGTTTCTCAATCAACAGATACGGCACTAAACTATAAGTCCCTCACTTTGTGCGAAAAATAAAACAAGCACAACACTACTGACTTGGCCTGTATTTGCTGTTTGCGTCAAATACATATATGTACAGGTATGTATTTTATTATAAAAAGGCTTAGAAGCTCGTTTTTACTGGTGAAGTGTGAACTCTTTGAATCATTTCTGTCTGCCTGTTTACGGCATCCCATCAGCATAATATATAGACATGATTGTATGGCGATAATGCTTAAAATTTCATCCACTCAACCTGATTGCACCTTAAGCTGCTATTCTATTACAGTAGGGATCTACCGGACGAAGACTGAGCATGGGCTCATGATCCCGATGCACGTTGTTCTTTGAATTTTAGTGAAGTGGGTCTTAAAACTAGTGTGTACGACCATTACCCTGTTCCTAAAAACCCATTTACGCTTCAAATTTAGTTTAAAATCTAGGATTGCACCCAGATTGAATGGTATAATCTCTGTGTTTAAATCCGACCTAAGAAGAGAACAAACTCTGTTTTCGAAGGATGGACTCTCAGACCTCGACTATTAATTATTAACTGGCAGTAGTGTGCAATTGAATCTTACACTTAGAACTGGAAAGGAGCTACTCGATACTAGGTCTTCGTTTGAAGTAATTTCACCCCCACAAATTAACAACATCCCCTCCAGCACAAGGCTGTATAGTAGCGCCGAGATATTGCTGCCTGAGGTGTTTCCTTCCTAATACATCTACGAGTATATGATAAGCGGTAATTTTCTGAAGTCTCCAACACACCATGCTTCGTTTTGCACAACGGTGAGGTTTCTGATGCTTTCGAAGCCAAAGAAAGCAAATAAAAACCAAACTCACTCAGCATACACTTGACTGCTGAAGTAAACATTTCTGAATACCAAGTTAAGAAATTTGGCGGCTTTTGACGTTTCTGACAATCGTAAGCTGCAAATATTCTTTAAAAATCATCCTTATAGCTATTCGAAGTTGTGTTTACATTCATCTATGATTCCCAGATACTGTATTGTCTTAACTATTCTGAAGAGCCTGTGCTAAGGACTTGAAACTTATCACCCATTGCTGATTTTTTTGGTAGAGCATGTGGATGCTGTTTCGATCACAGAACTTTTTAGACTTTTTTATGCTGGGTGCAGGCGTGGATCGTATTTTTCTTATTAAACATTTTCATCATTTTTGGATAAACCACATTCCGCACAAAGAGCTATAAACGACAAGTGATGAGGACATCACACACGACGAAAAGAAGAAGGTAAAAAAGAGGGGCAAGACGATGTAGAGGGGCAAAACGATGTCATTCGTTCGTATCAGTTCAGGAGCTTGAGTAATGCCAGATACAATTATAAAGCGCACTGTGTAGGCACTCCTATTTTTTTTAATATCGAAAAAGTACCTGAATCTCTCCAAAATAAAGCAAAAAACTTGTGAAAGGAGAATTTGTAGGAAAAAAATCGATTAAACCTTTTATTCCGCGCATAAACTGCCCCACTATCGCTTATACATTATCTTTCCATCCCCTCGCGCAGTGAATACCCGCTAGTGCTTATATAAAAATAATTATATATTTATCTCGGTGGAATTTCACAATTAATACACACTTTTAATTATTGTACTCGTCCAATTTAATTATCGCATACTGCTGCAGGAATTCAACTTCCAATGGATGCATATCCTTTGCTGGTATTACCATCGAGTGCAGTGGCCCTCCCAAGTCTGTGTTACTCATTTGCTTCAGGGTGCAAACTATAATTTGCTGATTATCATGTCCAACTCTAGCCAGTCCAACGCACAAAGATTTCTCATTCAGTACGGTATTTTTTTCCAAAGCGTCCTTTTTATCAACGATTGCCAGCAACTGTGTAGCCGCCTCTTGTACACTCATAAAACGCGGTGGCAAATATTCCTTTCGTCTTCTCATTATCGATTCCAGAGTTGGTTCTTTTACTTTTATGTCCAACAAACACAAAGTATGCATATTATTCAATCGATTCAATTTAATTTTATCGTAAAAGCTATCAGGCTTCCAGGTTTCATCCCAATAGGGAATGGACACAGTCTCACCAAATTTGTACAGCTGCAATCCGCAGCAACCGATGGCATTCATTATCGAGGCATTGTGAATGACCTTGTAGGTGATTTTCTTTTCTTTGGCTCGTAAAATGAAATCAGTGTGCGTAGTTGCTCCAAATGGATCGCCCACAACCAATAGTGCAACATCTTCGTTCTCAGCTCCTGCTAAAATTTGATCGGCTCCCTGTTCGACAAGGTCCCGATCGGCTATAATTAATGGTCGTCCGTAGAATTCTTCCTTAAAAAATCGAACAAAAAAAAACGAAAAATTCGATATACAAATAGAGTATATGGATAAGTGGCGGAGGGGGATGCAGCATTAAAAATACATACCAGCTCCTCCTTTGGACAACCAAGTATTGATGTGTATGATTCGAGAAAAACTCTCTGGCATTTGCGAACAATCTCAAGACCTTTGACTGTAATATCCTTTGGATCACCAAGGCCAAGTCCAATTAAGTAAAACATTTCAACGTTTGGGACTGGAACAAGACTACAAAGAAAACGGCGGACCGACACGTGCTGTAATAGAAATTTGCACTTTGTTGTTGTTTACCATTTGACATTTGGCGGCATCAATTATTTTCAAGGTCGATTAATGAATTGTCAAAATGTCAAACTACTACCGACATCTATTGGGAAATAGAATTAGTTTTGCAAATCCTAAGTGTAACGTATGATAAATTTTAGTATCTTCCCTATGATTGAGTCGTAAGCCAGTTTCATGCTGCAAGTAGACTAAAAGAAAATGGATTCTCCTATTTATATTTCAGGGCATTTATAGTCGGTATAGAATTGTGAGTTGAAGTAGAATTGAGATAAGAGCATAAAACCCATCGCCAATAATAGGTTTTGTTTTTTTCGGTTTCGTATATATGTACATACATATGTAGATCAAGAATAAATCACATGATGGCACATCTTGCGGAAAACCAGCGAACCTCTGGAATAGTTCTGAGGAGCTACTCGTTCTTCCAAACTGCAAATTGCATCGCGTATTAACCAGCGTGACGCGACACAGCCGAATTCAGCCATCCCCTTGTAGAGTTCTGGACGATGAGTGCTATCATATGAGGCTTTACGGTCAATAAAAAAACGGTCCATGTATACTCGTAGATTAAAGTCCTTTGAAGTTCTGTGTCGTGTCTTTACCGAGACTCCTGTCCTCCTGTCTCTCATATTATTGACTTTTTTTAAGTGTCAAGGAAGCCACCACGACGGTACAACCCGTAACCTGGAGGACTCTTTCCATTGATAAAAACTCTAGAACGACGGGCCGGTTAAGCCGATGTTAGTAACTCACTTCGAGGATGTGAGCGTTGCCGGTGACCCATTAAGGGTTTGTCCGCCACCATCCGTGTTCCATAGAAATCATTACTGGTCTGGGCAAGATGATTGCTAATTCGACTGTAGACACCGCCGTTGATGCAGCCAATCAGAAAGAGTCACAAGTGATGCCTGCTTTAGTGATGTACAATATTTTGACTTTTAATGAAGCTCACTATAAATGATTTTATATCCCCACTACTATTAAGGTATCAGGATGGCTTGATTAACACGTTACCTTAGGAATAGGATATTTATTCAAAGTACGATATTAAATCGCCCTGGCATACAAAATACACTTCAACTCAATTGTAAACTGAGTCAAATCAAATCAAAATCAAACCGTGTGTAGCGTAGTCATTTGATCGATTTGACGGTTGGGAAGTTGGTTGAAAAAAAATCAAAAGATTTTTCAAGTCCCGTAAGATATTGGCACTTCTAATGCACCAGGGGAGCTCCTCGTGCTGACTTCACAAGAGAAAATACGTTTTGTTTCAGATTTCAGCTTCAGATGACGCTTATTTTTGTGTGTAGGTACGACGTTCATTGGAATGACTTTCATTGCAATGACCGTGTAGCCAGGCACTATGGGGCGGGTTAAAAACAAAACGTGCCACCGAAAGAGTTATTTAAAAAAAAGAAAACTCGAGCCAGTTTCGAATGGTAGCAATTGGCAATTTTATTTTCTGTAAAAAAAAGAATAAAATAAATCCGAAAACATTAAAATTAATTTCCCAACTTACATCCGTGTTTAAACACGTTCTTCAGCAACTAACAAAGAACAAAGAATGTAAGCTACAAAAATATAAACGTGCTTTTTGACAGAGATTTGCTACCAAATACATAATAAAAAAGAGATCCTTAAAGCGACAAATAAAAGATATTGATTGTAGTTCGGCTCGATGACATTGGTCATTCGCAGCTAATATTCATGTCTGTAGTCCGTTCATCTATTCGCCATCTGTGAAGTTGAGGGAGAAAGATGTCGGAGAGTACAGACTTTATTAAACTGGCCGGACATGATATTTTCCAGATTCGTCGCCTCTGAGTCGCAGTGGTTACGCGCATAGGCGTGAAGCAGAAGGGACTAAAACCATTTTGGTTAGGAAAAATATCGTCCTTAGAATAAACTTCATTAACTATCGTTTTCGAAACTAGAAGGTACATAATTTTTGGCTAAAACTCGTAGTAAATCTTCCAAAACTGGCTATATATCATATCTAAAAGCCCATTTATGAGCAATTGACCTACAATGAATTATAATTCCTCCGATCATTAATCTGTAATAATTTCACGGTTTGCTGAGTCTTCACATAGAGATGTTCTTGTATTTTGATTTATACATGTAAATGATTTAAGCTAATTCGTGAAAAGTGTAAGTGACAAAAATTCAATGAATGTACAAAAAAGAAGCCTGGTCAGCTTAATTGAAACAATTTGAGTTAATAAATTGGCATTTAAAATGCGTTCGGTTGTTTTTTATTTTGTATCTGCGTTATCTTTCTAAATCGGTCAATAGGTAATGGACGTGTTAGCCGGAAATAATTAGACTATCTGCAATGAATCTTTTGAATATAATCATTGTGCTGAAATGTATTCCTTGAACCTAAGCAACGTTAGTTGAGTTTTAGATAAGGTTATTTAGAACGTTAAATTTTCTATTGGCCTCTGCTCAAATGGGTGTGTTTTGTTGAATTGTTTTGTTGACTAAATCACAGCCAAGTCTTAATTACGACCTGATAAAGTCTAGCAACCGAACAGTAATCTGAAGAATATTTTTACAGCAATCTGTAGACTATAGGCATTATGTTGGAAACATGGACCGACGTTTCGGCCAAGATATTACGATGGACAACTTTTCCAGACTTTAACTTGTGCTCTCAACCAGCTTTTGCGTCGTAGCCGAGTTTCTTTTTAGCCCGCTTTTGTTTGCCTTAATTTCTGGATTGTACACCATTTGATCTAGGTGCATTATACAGTGTGGGAGCTGGCAAATATCATGAGCATAGTCTAGATATTTGAGATAAGATGTCATAGTCCTAATCCAATAGCGGTGAAAGTTTGCACCCCTCACGTAATGCGCTTTGGACTTCAAATCATCTGACATTTGATTGTTGCGCAAGATGTGATGTTTATCCTCCCATAAGATGCTTTATTAAAGCTGGAGGTTTTTCTGGAATGCCTCTCCTGCGTAAAGCCAGCCAGATAGCATTTCGATTCAAGCTGTTGACAGCCTTCCAAAGTCGTTGAGCAGTAGGTGAAGTGGAGACCCGTTTATGTGGTCGATCTTTGCTCAAAATTAAGCATTAAATCTAAGGATGCTTCTTAATCCTGTCTCAAATTGTGTTAACTTGGCTTTTGGGGTTCAAGATGCGTATCTAAAAAGGTAGAATGAAACAGATATGTGACTTTTAGTTCTTACTTTTATTCGACCGGCAAACTGACATCCTGGTCGGCTAATACTACGAAAATAGCCGAACTAATCGATCGCTTTGAAAGCTTCGATTTCTCCTCAACTCCAGTTCTCCATGTATTCTGACAATGAGCGAAGGCCTAAATAAAAAGAAAGCAAGAACCAGCGAGACTAATTGATAGGAAAAAAAAAATAATTGGGAAGGCTTCAAGGAAGAAAGTGAAGATACTATTGAACTGAGCGAACCACTTATTTTTTATTTTTGTACAACCCTTACCCGCATGGCATCCACACTGCGATCTGAAAGGTCTATTGTATCGAGGGGTGGGAGTTAATCCAAAAGACGTACTACCTCCCTAATGAAGGTAAGTAAGTCCTCAGTAGTGGATCTTTTCGGATGTTTCATCTTCCTCGAGGCAGAATCGACAATCCGTAACCTAGCACAGATTCATCTAGTTAATGTAGTATCTCAAACCGCAGTGGCCAGTTAGGAAGCTTGCTAATTTCTTAATGATTTCCTTATCTACATAAGTTAAGGATTCCCTTATATGAGTAAGGCTTAATTAGATGCTTGGATTGTCTTAGACCAGGGACATTTCCCCGTGGTCTAGAAGAAGTTGATGTTCCCAGTCGTTAATTTGCCCTAAGGCAGCAGCCCAATCGACTCTACAATACAGTTCTGGTCCGATGAACGCGGATTCTGATCCAGCCCTAGCTAGTTCAGATTCTTCGATTCGTTGCCTTCAATACCTTGGTGACCGGCTACCCATCCAAGTTTAACTTTATTTTGTCTGGCTAGGATCTGTAATCTGTAAGGCAGCGTAGCAGCATTTAACTATCAGGGAGTTTATCGAATTGGAAGACAGTGCTAGCAGTGCTGCTTGGCTATCCGAAAGGATAACAATTTTAGCGCCCTTAATCACCTTTTTCGAAATTAGGTCGGCGCAGATCTTAACGGCATGGTCTTTTCTGCCTGCAATACCATGGGGCACTTTCCCATGGGTATCGACAGTTTGGTGTTGGGTCCAAAGACGCCAGCTCCAACTCCAGAATCCATTTTCGATCCATCAGTGTATCAGATCAAGCTTTTTGGGTCTCATTCAAGAGCGCAATGCCCATTGGCGCGGTCTGGTATTTCTACCAAAATTGCCCTATGAACTGTATTCTGGGATGGATAGAAACATGTCCATATTTGGGATTGAGTTAAGTATTTTCAGGTGACATGGTCCTCTGGTTTAAACTTATATAGTGAAGATTTTAAATTTGTTCAGAATGGAGGCGTGGCCAAAGACTTTTATAGACCACTGTGAGTTTGCTTCAAGGGCAACGGCTAACCTAGCTGAAAAGTCGAGGGTATCAAATGAAACAAAATGTCCAGTGCTGTAGACGGGGTTGAACAAACTGCTCCTCTTATTTACAAATAAGCTGATTGTTGCACTTTACTTGGGTACACACGATTTATGGCTTTGTCTAGGACTATCCACCTGACAATCACCTCGTACGTGAGTACCGGTCTAGTATTACCGAAATGTAGAACCAGTGAGTTATGTCAGGTTGCGAACCCCATCTATTCGCGATAGCTTTATTGCAAAAGTGCTACCATGGCTTTCTTGAGGGTTCTTTCTTGTATCTAGTGCTTCCAGCTTAATTTTCTGTCCAAAATAAGACCAATAAATTAATTAATATATATTTTCTTTATTTTAAATTTTTAAAAAAAATTGGAATAATGTGTGTTTAATTTAAAGAGATCAATAACCAGCCGATACTATATACATTATCTTGTTGCCTATGTAGTTGGTTCACACAGTTGGCCACCTTTACGATAGTAAACTCGTCGTAAGAAATTTGACTGAATTGGTCTGTAGTTATTCAACAGGTTTTTGCCTCTGTAATCATATAAGGTCCAGAATCTTTGAAGCTAAATTAAGGCACAAAAAAAGGAATCGTCGTATTCAAATTCTACATTAAGTCACATTTAAATACTCACGTATTCCAAATCGATTGGTTGAATTTCTGGAAAAATGAACCATGTTACGGTTTCTGAACAGGGTGGAGTTGTAAGAGAACCTTTAAAAATAAGTTTTATTTATTTTTTCTCTTAAATATTCTGAAGATTTTGCCTAATCTTTACCTCGGTATGTAAAGAATTGTTCAGTGTTCAAGTTGCCTAAAACTGTCTGCATTGTGATAGTTTCATTAATTGTCTCTTGTGCTTGAAATGCCGAAAGTTTTAGCATAACGTCGTAAATTGCGTTTAATGCAGTATTGTTGTTAGGGCAATTCTGTAAGAAGATGAAATTTGGATTTTGTTTTAGTTTATGTAGGAGTGTGTATTTATTAAAACCGTTTACATGCGTTCCCTTGAAAAATATCGCCAAAACAACAAGGCCGAATGGATCATCCATGGCTTCGTCCATAGTTGGAAACCTTGAATTTTTATGCACAATGTGCATTTCCAAGTCGAATCTTTTGCCATCTATTGCGTGTTCAGATCCTCGTTTATTTTTAGATCCCCAATGGTAATGGAAGCCTTGCAGTTCGTATATATCAGTAAGACCACCGCCAGATATATTCGGACGTTTTCCATTTGTTGTATTTGCAGTTTTGACTTGAACTAAATAGTTTTGTTTAATATACTAGTAGTTAAAGAGAAATAGTAATTATTATTATAGTCCATACTGACCTGTATGACCATTATTTGCTACCACGATGGGATCACCAAAAGGAACATCGTAATACTGGAACGCAAGTGGAGTTATGTCGTTACCAGGCCATGCCTAAGGAATGTTTGAAAAAAAAGAAAGAAAAAACCCAGTACTTTATACAAATTTAAATTAATTGAATAAATTTAGTTCTGTTTCAGCTTAAATAAGCGGTGGGTAAAAGCTAATCATCACCTCCACGTGGTGCGTGCTAGATAGCTATGCAATAGTGAACTACCGGTGAGATTATGCCGATTATAGATGTGGAGCTGGACACTCGAACCAGAGCAAGCTTAACCGGGTTAAATTCAGCACGTATGTGCCAGACGAGGCATCTCTTGCTGACCTGAGTTGCAATCGTACCGCTCAGATATATGTATGTACAAGAAATCCTTAGAAGGAGGGCGTGCAACGGAGGAATTCCACCGATAGAATCAAACGTGACATCCACAGCTATTTGAGCTACTCCAATATATTTGGAGCTCAGGTAAGGAACTTTCAAGACTGAAGCAGGTTTGAGAAAAACTGATTATGGCGGTTCACCGGACCCTCGTCCTAGGGTTTTCATATAAGGATCTGAGCCTCCAGGCTGGGGATTATGCCACCAGGGTAACTTCTCTACCACATAAAAAACAAGTTAGTTTTAAAGCAACCAACCCGACACGACGACTCTGTCAAACGGAACAAGGACAACTATCTTCCGATCTGCGCGCGAATCCTTCAGACCATTAACAAACTGCAAGCATCCGAACAATTAGTAGAGACCCTAGAATGCTATAAAGGAACTGCGATGGGATGGGCCGGGCAAAAGGAGGATGAAAACTTGTGACATCTACTACGGTGATTGCGCAATTGCGCAATTGTTATAAATGGCAGACTAAGGCAAGAAGTCTTGAGCTTTGGAATGACGACAGCACCAAAGTGTGTTTCAAAAAGCTCCTCGACAAGACCTATGAGCAATGCCCTAATTCGTCTACCTCGATTTTAATGCCAAGATAATAAAGAAAAATATCTTTTGTAGGACATTTGGTAAGCATAGCATATACGACACCGTGTCTGGCAATTAGGCATACTGACTTTGCTACGAGGATATAGCAAGCACACGATTTACCCATCTCAATACTCACAAGGGGAGCTGGCGGACTCCTGATCATGAAATGATCAACCTAATTGATCATCGACGATCGACGCAAGGGATGTCTCAACTACTTTGAATGTCCGAACCCTCCGAGTAGTCAACATCGAATCGGATTACTAACTTTGTTGCAACCAAGGTAATGATGTAGATATCCCAAGTGGCAAAGAATAATTTATGTGAGAAGATATAACGTCGAAAAGCTGCAATCAGAAGAGATGCGTATCCTCCTCTCTCCAAGACTGACAACATGCCATCAGAGAAGCCACAACTCATGCGCTGGGTTTCATCCGACCATCACCAAGAAAGCCCTGAAAACGCGACATCTACTTTGATGCCGGCCGAAATGTCGTTGTAGCTAGTCCGCGGTTCCAATCAACTGTCAAGCACTATTATAGATATCCGAACTAATCGTTCAAGTCATCATCCCTTCTCATGTCATCATCACGATGAGACAGCAGAAGCTGTCACCTTCAGACTTATGTATATACACATTTCAAGGATAACTTTCATATTTTTATGTAAATAAGAAAATACTTACCTTTTTAGTGTACAATGCTATTGGAGATTGTAGCTTCCCACTGCATAGTGGATTCTTGAAAACCCACAAATAAGGATTATCATAGTTAAAATGCGATCCTGTAACATAAACTATAATACACGGGTATTAGAACAAGTTAAGCTATATTCATTAAATATTAACAAAACACATGGGAGGAGATTATTTTAGGTTAGAAGAATAACAGTTTGCAATAGAAGGAAAGGAGGAGATGCTTAGATTCCTGAGGAGTTTGGGTTAGGTTTGAGTGACTGCCCGAGTTAAAAGCGAAGACGCCAAAGACCAACGAAAGGCTCATTGTGATGTGACAACGATCTAAATTTTCTCTAAAAGCTACCTGTAACATGCTACCTGTAAGTCGAGCCAGATTGCCAAGGTTGTGAAAGATGATACGGTAGAGTGCAGTAACTAGAGATAACATGAATAATTCTGGAATCAATCAAAGAACATACATATGGATACACCGTAAAATAAATTTTGGGTTACACTTTGTCTGCACATTATCAGTTTCGAGCAATTTTGTTGAGAGGAGGATATCCTCCAAAACTGGACAGGGGTCCGGCGCTGGTATTTTCTTGGAATGCGACAACATTAGGCTTCATTTCTCATTGGGAAGGAATGCATCTGTCTTTCAGGCAGAGGTGTATGCCATCCTAATGGCTGCGGACCATATTGTGAGAAACAGGTGGAAGGAGTGAAATATATGCATACATATGTAGCGATAGCCAGGCTGCGCTTAATGCACTACTCAACCCCCTAACCTTCTCCAAAATAGTTCGTGAATGCAAAACCTCCTTAAATTCGGTCGGAAGGCTGAACTCATTGAATCTCGTCTGGGTCCCAGGACACAAAAGGCTAACAGGGAATGGTATCTCCGATGAGCTTGCTAGGCAAGGTTCGGAAGAGGCTTTCTCAGGACCTGAACCCACGTTGGGCCTGCCAGCGTCCTTGGTCAGGGCTTCTTTCGACGACTGGGTTTTTAATGAGCACAATCGAAGGTGGCATAGCTCTCCAGGATGTAGGCAGACTAAACGAATGGTCCCTGACGTCTGTAGGAAAACGGCTTATTCGGGTGCGGATTTGTCATAAACGGCAGACCTATGTAAGAAAGAAGTGAGTTTGTGGCACATGAGCAAGCGTCTTATGACAACCCGCATCAAAGCTAAATTCATCGACATTCGACTAACATGCAGGCTTTCGAGATAAAGAAGGGAATCTTGTCAGCGAAACACTTAGTCTGCTTAAGGAACATGACGTATAATAAGTGATGTTACGGACAGAGCTCATACCCAGACACACACGCTCATCTGCGCGTACCAGACATCCGTCTTGACAGGTAGACGACAGCCGGAATATTCAGCTATGCAATGTCAATAAGAACGTGATCAAGTACATGTGATCGACATATGTATGTATATACATGTCCAGTGGCTTTGGCAAAACGATACTTATCTTCAAGTTGCCCGATAAAAGGTTGGCCCAAGTAACTCGCTACTACTTCAGTTTAGCAAAACAGCATTGGTTAAAACTCATAACTCAAAGAACGAAAGATGAATGGCCCACAAATTCTTGATTGTGTGGAATGTAGGAGAAAGAATACGAGAAAGCCGAACATATATTCAGATCCTTCGTTGAGTATTTGCAAAGAGTGGAGGATAAGAACAACCACGATCTCTTTGAAATGTATCATGGTGAGTTAAGAAACATCGACTATATTGCCTCAGCCATATCGAGTGAATGAGTGAATCAGACGATGGGTAAGTAGCTTACACAACGAATTGGAGACAACTTGCTCGGGATCGTGACGTATGGAAGATTGTGGTTTTCAGAATTGGCACCCCACGTTCATAAAAAGTGCTTTTAACAAGCTGTCATTCGAAAGCTTGAATCTTTGCCAACATTGTATCTTCATATTGAAGAAGCAGCCTTATCTTTACCAATACCCTGAATAAAATGGCAACGCATATGTACAAGTTTAAAGTGCGAAAAAACCGTTGCAAAGTATGTCATGTAATGGAGTTCACTCACGCAATCTTGCCAAAAATTGAGTCACTACAAGCGCATGCGGCGCAAAGCAATCGAGAAGGGATGAGCTGTAGAGAACTTAAAAGCGTTGTAGAAATCTGAATAAAGCTCGAGGCTTTTAGGAGTCTTAAAATATTAATAGATTTTCAAGCAATGCAAGCGGATTCATAGACATATTAATAATGCACAACAAGTAGAATGCAAAGATCACCGAACGCCTGTGCTTCTACAAAGCACACATGGATTCAAGATTACACCCACAATACCATAGGACGCCGTTTGACAGAATTGTTAAGTACATACCCATATCGTCCTCTTCGACTCTCCAACAACTGATTGCTGAATCAGAAGATTGAGACTTCTTCTTAAAGAATTTGGAAGCCCGCTTTTTTCTATTTTTTCATGCTTAAAACTTCAAACCGCTGCGGGCCGATTGATTTGCATGCAGGCTAAACCTTAAATTTTATCCGAAAAGCCAAGAATTATTTCGTTTTTTTTTTTTTTAATATTTCCATGAATTTTAAAACATCTTGCCGAAAATAGTTGTAAAACTAAACAAAAAAAGAAGGATAAATAAATGTGAAGTAGATTGTAGTTAAATTGAAGTGTCGAAGTAGATTTTCGAAATGCAATCCAAAAAATGCCTGTACTAGATAGGTTTCGATTAAAATAAAGTCTCATCACTGAATAAATTCCATATGTTCTGCAGATCTTGGATGAGGGCCATTGAGTCAGAACCAGGCCATCAATGAATGCAGTTGTTTGTTGCGAAAGGTAAATCATTGACGATCAATAGGTAAAGTGTAAGTAATGTCAGGCCAGGATACTGGCCTGAAGAACTCTTGCTTTTATTTCCCTTAGTTCGGAGGACGCATCTTCTTGTTTCAGTTTGGCGAAGCAATGTGTTAAATAAGATTCAAGTGTCTTGGAGTACTTTATTGGTGGAAGTTTATAAATTTGTTAAGGAGTCGTTCGTGTAAGACTTTTAAAACGCTTGTGCAATGTCCTTCACTAGTGATTCCATGGATTTGGTACTATTTTTTTACTCTAATATCGGTTATAGGCTTTTAAGAAACAGGCTTTTGAACAATTTTGACATAACTGGCAGTAGGGATACTGGCCTGAAAGCTGCTACCTCGTGCAGTCATTAGGTGCGGTTTAGGTATCATGACCACTTCGGCAACTATCTACTAACAGGAGACGTGATATAATCTGATTGAGGCTTGGATTAAGGTCAAACTGCGATAGATTCGCTCCAATGAGTCAGTACTATATTGATGTAGTGCCTTAAAGATAGAAATTTCTGGTCTAAATGCATTTCGCACCAACTTTTGTACAAGAACACAATGGCAATGGATTGGTCATACCTTAGGACGCAAAGAAAATTTCGTTCTTACACAAGTTTGGTTCTAATGATGTATCCGCAGCCGAAAAGGCGTTGTCCTAGATGTCGATAAATATTGGAGCTCTTTATCCTTCTTTTGTCCGTCCCATCCCATCGCATTTATTGAATTCTTCGCTTGCTCGAGTGAACGGTTTTGAAAGGCTGAGAGCTTTTTTTGTTTGCATTTATCTTCAGACTCACTCTGTTTGTCTTGCCTTCTATATTGCGGAACATTTCATGTAAGCCTATAATTCTATGTGAAATTAGACATCCAGCTGATTAAGACATTATTTTTCATTGAATTTTTCTGCTTCTTTCCTATAATGCTTCACGGAATAGCAGCGGTAATAAAATGGAGCCCTCTTGAACTCCGCTTCGGATTTTAAAAGCGTTTGGCTGCTTACTGCTGTGAGCGATGAGTTTTCCGGAAAGCTTCAACCACTAAAAAGCTAACCAGATGAACCTCGATTCAGGTTATCTTATGCTTCTTCAAAGTTTTGAAAAAAACGTAAAAAGGGGACCTATGTATACTCGATGCGTTGTTGTATAATGATTTGATATGTGGTCGATGCAGACGGATCCTTAGCGGGCACCTACTTTTTCGATATCAAGATTTCTTTGGTTCTTTATAAGGTCCGCCAGTTTCCAAATTCCATCAAATTACCCTTCTCGGTAACTCCTATGCGCTTGCTAGAGAACTCAAAGGCTCTGCCGATTTAGATACTTGGGGCATGCGCTCATGCTTGTAGGCCTTTTTGGATATTTGTAGGATTTTTTAAGCAGATTGCACAATCAGTGAAAATAATTTTCACACGACCGGTCGGTATTCCCAACAAACAAAGTGCGCATAGACGCGTTTGCCGACATTTTTAACTTGGGTTTGAAGGAGGGAGTCTTTCTAGATCAATGGAAATGGCAGACTTTAGTACTCATTTCTAAAGGAAACAAACTACCAGATGAACCCTCGCCATACAACCTATTAAGTATCCTGGAAACAAACAAAGCAAAAATGAAAATACAATTACATATGTTAACGGTTTCAGACAAAGAATCTCTACTCAAGCCTCAGCAGAAACATGAATACTTCATAGAGGCTCAGAAATCCCGAATTGTCACCAAAATCAGGGATGACAATGAAGCCGAAGAAGCAATGTGGCTGGAAAGAGAGCGCTATGTGAAACTCCTCGAACAAAGGAGAAACAATGGAATGACAGTAGACCCGGCAACACTAAACGTTGGAGCTCCGCACATAATTCTCCTCAAACAGAGACAAAAAAGGATGGAGCTGACACTGAGCCATGTGAACACACCGTGCTGTTATGCCTAGAGGAGATCATAAAAACTGTCGGGGATCGTCCATAAGATCATCATTTAAAAGGATATACAAGGGCTTCCAAATTCCGATATTGCGATACTTATCAGAGGCCGACTCGAAGAGACAATCTCGGATCCCTGAATCTAGTTGCTGACTGGTGCCGAAAAACCTTAAGCGCAACCCTAAAAAGAGCACCAAAGTTGTATTCATTAAAAGAAGAAAACCAGAAAAATAGGAAAACCTACATTTCCTAACTATTCTCATGAATGGTACACAGATGGTGTCGCGATGCACGGTTTGTATTCAAATCAAACAAATTTTCTAAGAGCAACTTCATTTATTAAATTCATTAAGCGAGGAAGCGCTTTAAAAACAATATGTTCATTCCCGTGTCTATAACCGACTAACTGATGCGAAATCTCAAACGTAACTCTTTCGTTGAACTCTGTTTGCCCTACGTGACATATAACAAAGGACAGTTATAGTGCGGAATGCTATGTACATAGGAAATAACAAAGTTAGTGTCTGGGAAAAGTAAATTAATATAAACGTGTGTACGTGTACGTTAGTGTATGTTAGTGAATATTTGGATGAATATACATGTATGTGATATTACTATATATTTTGGCGGCAACATCCTCCTCCTCGTAATTGAGCCCACGGGTCGAGATTACCCTTTGTTATTGCCGACATCTAGTTTGGCTATCTTAACTGATGGTCTTTTGAATTTTCCACTTTGCGTTTGGACCGTGACTTGACGTACCTGTCCGTCCTTCGCTTTTATGGTATGAGTTATTTTTCCTTTCGGCCAGCAATGTCTAGGCAGGTTTTCATCGACGATGATGACAATGTCTCCGACCTGTAACGGTGGTGTTTTTTGGAACCATTTGCTTCTTTTAGTCAGTGTTGGAAGGTACTCCTTTATCCATCGACGCCAGAATTGGTCCGAAAACTGATGGGTTTGCCGCCATCGTAGACGTAAGTCGGTAACTTCGCTGTTTATTGGCTTGTAGCCGCTTGATGAGCCTAATAGCAAGTGATTCGGTGTAAGTGCCTCGTCGTCGCATGATTCTAGAGAAACGAATGTTAATGGTCGAGAGTTGATTATAAATTCGACTTCTGCCATGGCGCTTTTCAGGGTCTCATCATTGAAATTCATGTTAGGACATATGTGATACAATGTAGTTTTCACAGATCGAACGAGTCTTTCCCATGCCCCACCCATGTGGGGAGCTGCAGGCGGATTAAATTTCCATTTAATGGTATCAAACTTCGTAGAAGCACTTTCAAAATTGAGTTTCGCTTGTTCAGTTCCAAATATCTTTGCTGTCGCGGTAAAGTTGGTACCATTGTCAGTGTATATCTCACGTGGAGTTCCTCTCCGTGCCATGAAATTGTTGATACTCATAACACAAGAACTGGTGTCGAGACTGTAGGCGATTTCAATATGTACTGCGCGTATGGTAAGGCAGGTAAAGAGAACGCCCCATCTTTTCTCCTTTCTTCTACCTACAGTGGCGTATAATGGTCCGAAATAATCTATTCCTACGTACGTGAATGGTCGCTCAAAGCTAGCGAGTCTTGCTGGAGGCAGATTAGACATTTGTGGCATTACTGGAACAGCAGATGCATTTTTGCAATGTTGACATGATCTTCGTACACTTTTGTACAGAACTCGTAGTTTGGGTATGTAATATTGACTTTTGATGTTGTTGATGACGGTCTCATGCGATATATGGTGAAATCTTTCGTGAGTATAGCGAACTAACAGACGAGTTACATGGTGCTTGGCAGGCAATATTATTGCATCGTTATGGTTAAGATGCGATGCACGGCTCGTGGCCCTCAATAACCCCTTGTCATCTAGAATGGCATTCAAAGATTGTAATTTACTGTTTTTTTGAATACTCTTACCCCTTTTTAAGCAGCTTATTTCCTCTGAGTATTCGCTTTCTTGAGCCCATCGGAAAAGTGTCGACTTCGCGTGAAGTATCATTTCATACGAGATAGCTTCTGGTGCAGAATCTCCCGCAATCCGTGCTTTCAGCTTTCTCATGTAGAGTAGAAATGTCGTTACTGCTCGATAGAGCCGTCTCCAATTTGAAAAGTATTGGAAGTTAACCGATATCGCTTTCTGTGATTTACCGATAAGAAATATGTGATGTCGCATTTCGTTGTAGTCGCATTCGCCCATATCAGTACAAGTTGGCCAATCCTCTTTGTCGTATAGGAACTTGGGTCCTGAGAACCACATTGAAACATCGCGTCTTGATGGTACTTTTGTTGCTAGATCTGCAGGGTTTGATTTCGAAGGCACCCACCGCCATTGCATAATGTCTGTGTTTTCCAATATTTCTCCCACACGATGCATGACGAATTGCTGGAACTTCTTTGGATCCATTCGGAGCCATTGCAAGACAGTTTTTGAGTCCGACCAAAATATTTTGGATGTAATTTTCAATCTACGATTATTAGTTATTTTGTTAGCGAGCCTCACACCCACAACTGCAGCTTGAAGCTCGAGTCTTGGTATCGACATTGGTTTCAACGGCGCCACTTTTGACTTTGCGGCCACCATTGTTATAGTACAATCTCCTTCATGCACGACTCGAAGATAGCAGACGGCAGCATAAGCGTCTTCCCCAGCATCGACAAAAGTATGTAGTTCGACTTCGATGGCTTCATTAAGATAAGGAGCGTAGCAACGAGGAATTCGTAATGAGGATATTTCTTCTAATACTGTCTTCCATTTTTGCCATTTGGTGTACAAGTGACCACTCAGCTCGGTATCCCAATCGATGCCAGATCGCCAGACTTCTTGTAGAAGGATTTTAAGCTCAGTTGTGAAGCACAATAAAAAACCCAGGGGATCGAAGATGGACATCAGCACTTGAAGAAGTTCCCTTTTTGTGGGGATAGCATCCGTAAAAACATCGCGCCGAAGTCTGGCGAATCTGAAAATATAGACAAAGAAGTCTCCATTAGGATCCCAATACATACCGAGAACCTTCTCTGTGGCGGCGAGGTCTTTAGGTGTTTGTTCTTCCGAAGAGTCCTGATGTAGGTGGTCAATGACCGTTTTACTGTTCGAAGTCCAATTTCGGATATGAAATCCCGCAGCAGCATGGATATATTTAACTTGCGTTGCCAGCTCGATCGCTTGGTGTTCGTTGTCCACACTATCAATTAGGTCATCCACGTAATGGTACTGTTGTATGGCCTCCACGGCTCGTGGATATTCATCTTTAAATGATTCAGCATTGTGATCGCGAACATAATGTGCTATACATGGCGCACAGCATATACCAAAGGCAAGAGCTCTCATCACATAAACACTTGGCTTGTCTACATCATCCTCCTTGTCCCACCATAGAAATCTTTGTGCGTGCATATCTTCTTTTATAACGTTGATCTGATGGAACATCTCTGCTATATCACCACAAATCGCAACTTTTCCCACACGGACACTCAACAATACGTCGACTAATGATTTTAACAGGTCCGGTCCAGAATGTATAAAATCGTTAAGACAAACTCCATTAGATTTTGCAGCCGCGTCCCATACCATTCTTATTTTGCCGGGTTTGTTAGGATTTGTTGTTATGAATGTTGGTAAGTACCACACAGGATCAGTAGTTCTCTCGATCTCATCGATAGTTAGTTTCTTCGCGTAACCCTTTTGCAGTAAATTGTCCACTTGCTTTTGAAGTATATGCTTTAAATCGTCGTCTTTTTGAAATTTCTTTTTGAAACACATGAGACGTTTAAAGGCGTTTTCGTAGCTTTCCGGAAGCTGGTGCAATCTTTGTTTCCATAGAAGGCCCACTTCATAGCGTCCACCTTTCTTCTGACATGTGCTCTTTAAGATTTCCATTGAATTGTAATCCTCCGCAGAAGCTAGTGACTTTCTTGGTGATTCTTCTAAGTTAAACTGTTCTTTCACCATTTGATGTAACTCGTTGTACCTTTCTTCACAGTCGCATTGATGAATGTTGAGCCAGTCACTTTGCCCGTGGCAGTCATTGGGGCCTTGAATTGCCCAGCCTAAGCGCGTCTTTGTAGCAATCGGTTGATTCCACGCACCTTCACGCAGCTTTAGGGGAACAGCAAGCCTCCAATTGTTCACACCGATTAATACCGTTGGCCTTTCGTTGAAATAAGACTTGATTGGAATACCCGTCAGGTAGGGATACCTAAGAACCATGGCCTCCATATCCAGTGACTGCGTAGGTAAATTTAAGCCCTCCACTGTATGAACTCCATTAAGTGTAAATTTGGCTCCACCTTCTGCATTTGAAATATTGATGGACGCTTTTACCGATGAATCTTCTGCGCGCGTAGTGTTTCCGGTCCACTTTAAACAAATTGGCTGTTTAATACCCTCAATACCAAGTAGATTAAAAATGTCTTTCTCAATTAATGTTACTGACGACCCTTCGTCCAAAAGGGCGAACGTGTCAATGTATCCAATATCTTTTTGAAGACGTATAGGCAAGATTCTAAAAAGTGAATGTTGGTTGCGATTCTCGATGGAGTGCGAGTTTATGGATCCACTGCTTGCGTCTTGCATTCTGATGTTATTTTGTTTCGGAGACGATGTTACCTGTCCGTTCTGGTACTTATGCAATAATTTATGATGTTTGGCTTGGCATCCATCAATTCCGCAGACATTGTTCATGAAACAATTGCGGCGGTGTTTGTTCAAACATTGACGGCACAGATTGTGAATTTTCACTAAATTCCACCTTTTTTCCAACGGGAGATTTTTAAATACGCTACACACTGCCACTTTGTGATTACTACTGTCACACCCAAAGCACTTGATTTTGTCCTGTGGCTTGTCCTCCATGTGAGTATTCACGTGTGCACTTCTTGTAACGGGGGCTGTGGACACGACGGTGCTTGCTGCTTCGGCTATTTGGAATATCCAATCACTAAAAACTTTTACTATTGGAATTTTTTCGTCTTTCACGTGCATGGCCCAGTTCAATTTGTGTTGGCTTGATAATTTGTCTACCAATTCTTTTACTAACATGGGGTTATTTAAATGTGCATCCATTTTACATGCCTCCATGGTTGAGCATATATTTTTAACACACAGCGCAAATTCAATTATCGATTCCAATTTGTCCCTGGGTGGCGGAAGCTTCCTTGCCTTCTCTATTACTCGTTCCAGAATATGTTCCGGCCGGCCAAAGCACATCCGCAAGGTTTGTATAATCTCTGGTACCATGGTGGGCATTATTAATTTGCTTCTTACGAGCTCTTTGGCTCTTCCCTTAAGGCACGCCTGTAACCGCACCAAGTTCTCCGCATTCGTAAAGCCGGCTACCGAAGTGCTTGTTTCGAAGCTGCTGATAAACAACGGCCACTCTTCTGGGTCTCCATGAAAGTGAGGCAAATCTTTTGGTATAGCTTGCCTAGCCGCTAACTGAGTTGGAGACGGTCCACTAAATGAATTCCAGTGTGGTGACATACTGCCGGTAGATACTTGATGCGTTTGCTCATTGCTCAACTGTGAGAGAACTTGATACTTCCTTTCAATGAACTCCTGTTCAAGGCGCCTTTGCTCCTCAAGCATTTTAAGCTGTAGATCCATTTGTGTAGGAAAGTGCTCGATTTGTTTCGGCATTGTTGTTAAGAGGGGAAATGACGTTGTGTTTGTAGCTGTAGCGATCGATGGCGTCGATGTCTGCGCCTGTATTGGTGGTTTTGCTAAACACCGTTGTTTTTGTGCTGCCGCAGAACTAGTTCCATGTGTATAGTTGCTTGCTGATGTATATGTCGGTACACTTATTCCAGACTCAGGTACTTCCGTTAGTTGTTGTTTCCAAGTGATTCCTGCCGTGTTTGTACTTGCCTTTTGTTGCTCTTCTGTTACAGTTGGTGAAGACGCTCCTTGTGGCTGTCTTAATACAATTGACGAATCCCCTGGAAAACCCGTGGCATTGATACCTGCAGCTGCGCTCGTGCTTGCACCGCATCCCTCACAGCTCCAACTTACTTCAGCTACATCACTATTAACGCCTACGCACTCGAAGTGATACCACGTATCGCATGCGTCACATTGTACCATGCGTTCATTATCCACTTCGCTGCACCTCTTGCAATGATACCGTTTAGCCGACTCTCTGTCTTCGAACATAATGCAGCACTTATTTCGAACAGTATTCCGGAAAAATTACGCACAAAATATTGTTTTTAAAGAATTGTCGCGATGCACGGTTTGTATTCAAATCAAACAAATTTTCTAAGAGCAACTTCATTTATTAAATTCATTAAGCGAGGAAGCGCTTTAAAAACAATATGTTCATTCCCGTGTCTATAACCGACTAACTGATGCGAAATCTCAAACGTAACTCTTTCGTTGAACTCTGTTTGCCCTACGTGACATATAACAAAGGACAGTTATAGTGCGGAATGCTATGTACATAGGAAATAACAAAGTTAGTGTCTGGGAAAAGTAAATTAATATAAACGTGTGTACGTGTACGTTAGTGTATGTTAGTGAATATTTGGATGAATATACATGTATGTGATATTACTATATATTTTGGCGGCAACAGATGGATCCAAATCAGATGAAGGAGTTGGATACGGTGCTACTACAAAGACTTCACTCACCTAGGGAAAAATGTAACTCCGTTTTTCGAGTTGAAGATTTTTCAATGAAAATATGCATTAGAAAGTGATCTAATAACCAACAAGAACACTTATATCCTATCAGATAGCAAAGGTGCTCTATTGAAAAGTAAGTCTTACGAAATAACGTCAAAAATGGTGTGGGACTGCCTGCAACTATTCATACAAAGTCCATCTCATGTCCCCAGGACACAGCGGATATAAAAGAGATGAAAAGACTGACCTGCTGGCTAGAACAGAATCGGCATCAAGTTTTACTATGCCAAGATTATTCTGTAGATTGCCAGTCAGTACAGATGTATAAGAAAAATTGGCTAAAAGAAAATGCGCGCCATTACTAGATGGATACTGAAGGAAACATACAGGCCAAGATCTTTCTGGCAAGTATCCCACACAAAACGCCACGGTAGGGTCAAAAAACATCTCATGGCTATGCGGATAGCACAAGATGCACCAATCAGTAATCTTATGTCACTGTGAATGTTTAATCAAAACACGTCATCGTAACCTAGGTAAATTAGCTAGATCACTTAAAAACGTAGTTGGCTTCATCACCAACATAATAAATGAGCTTTAATATTAAATGATCTCACAATAGGCCCAACTGCTGACGACATTTGCTATTACCAACAGAATTTTAAACCCAATGAAATGCACTATAATAACTTAGCATCGACTTTGGTATGCCAATCTCTGTCATATTTATGTTTTCCTTAATTTAAATGCACTTTGAAAACTTATTTACAATGAATGCATCAAAAGTTGCACTCGATGACCTATACACCACAACAATTGCGTTCATGCTTCATTGCCAATCCAACATTGTCTTAAAAACCAAGCTACATAATCTACCTTGCAAAAATTTCCGACGTTGATATTCAGTACCATTTGGAATGTACAAGGTGGCGCAAAATTAATCATCCTATCGGAAGATGTTATAATTTTAGCAAATGGCGTCGTATGTCAATCATATTTGACACTTGTGAACTAGACAGCTGCAGTATACAAACAGACAAGCAATGGAGCGCTATACTTTGCAAGAGCGTGGAATAATTGTGTCGTTTTTTTTTTTACCAATAAACGGTCGGTGGTGCTAGCGCAGCGTGAATTTCGACGTCGATTTCCTAATCGTGTCGCGCCAACTGGGCAAACATTCCGGCGCTTAGCTACTCGACTCGAACAGATTGGAACCACAGGAGACCATGCAGGGCGAGGCCGCCACCGGACTGGTCGTTCGGCCGACACGGCGACGGGCCACGCACCGGAAATTTTGTGGAAAGGCATCGAAAATACGATAAAACGGGCACAAATGTGTATCAACACTGACGGCAGCCACTTGGAGGATATCATCTTTTCCACTTAACAGAACAAATTTTAAAGGTCCAAATAAAGATTTCCATCACTCAAAATCATTTTTTTTTATTTAGTAAAAAAGTAATTCAAAAACAAAATGGGATGATTAATTTTGCGCCACCTTGTGCATATACATAGATACACTGGCTATCTGTACTTTGAAGGGCAGCTTATATGGGTACAGTCGTCGACTTTAATTTTAAAACTCTCCACTACGTACTCAAGTATTCTTACTTTTATTTGGTTGCTGTAATTTGTGTCTTTAATGGAAGATCCTTTAGTTATCGTATTACTGTTAAACCCTTCTAATGATGATTTTATAAATAAAAAATCATTAGAAGATGTGGCTCTTGCAGATGTGGCTCTGAACTGTAGGTCCCTTGCCTATACCATGCACAACACGAATGGTCGCAAGAAGCTACACCCTAAACGACGCATGGTCTATTTCGACAGATATTTGAATTTGTAACTGTCCTCCCAAGTTGGTAAAATCAGAATTTTCCATGATTTCCCTTCCATTGGTACATTATTAGAGTTCTCGTATAAGAATGGCAATATACAATAAACACACGCAGATGTCCGTTATACTGCTGTTTGGCACGTTTATCAAGCCGACGTTTATTAATTAATTCGAACTACATTCGGATTTCTTGACTTCACAAATTTCACGGTAATTTGCAACGGTCATTACTACATATTCAACAAATCAATTTAAAAAAAAAAAAACATCTCCACTTTCTGAAATTTGTAACACTTTCTGAGCACGATAACCTTTCACCAAACATACAACAATTACGTATATGTTTAAACAACTAAGCACACATAAAGAAAAGTACAAAAAGTAACGTTTTTTTTTTAATTTAAACAGCAGATCACCACACGCACTGTAAGATTTGAATAAAACACTTTATATTCTAGGTTAAACTTCTTTTGAAAATGCAAAAAAAAAAATTATAAAACTACGCACTTTGCTAGGTAAAAACAAAAAAAAAATGTTAAAAGGAAGTGAAAATTAACATCTACCTGGAATTGGCAAAAGGAAACACCAAAAATATAAAAAATTCAGGGCGTGCATTGCTATAGCGCAAGTTCGAGCGCAAGCCAGTGTTCTAAAGGATTCAGTGCTTCGTAAAACTAAGTGGAGTCTTAAAGATTGCTTGAAAATATATTATTTTTCTGTCACTTGGGTTTAGACCTAAATACGGATGACTCGACGGTAACAGTTTTCTAGATTAGAGTGGAAAAAGAAAATAGTGTCTTAGACGGAAAAGCGTAATATGCGGGAAAAGCTGAAAAGTAGGAATAAGGTCATTTATTTAAAGAAACTTGCGTATGTATGTATGTATGTACATTTACTTTTTATAATTTTGATAAATAACAAAGTTATCTAGATTTGATTGCTTAAGTCACTTCGATAATTCGAACTTGTTCGACTTATTTCCGTTTCTTTAAATTGCAATGTCCTGCTGTTTTTTTTACCTCGTTTTTCGTGATTCCATCGTAGTTCCGCAACTGATTCCTACCACACTACCAATGTAAAGCACGACAAGTTAAAAGAAAGAAAACACAGAAAAGTAACAACCAGAAACCGTTAATTTACAGAAATTGGAACAAAGAGAATGTAACGAGTAAAATAAAGTATCACAAAAATATAAGCGCAGTGTTTTATTTATCGTTTCGCTGTGAATGTATTTATTATAAGAATTCTAGTCAAAATGAAGGAACTGTAAAAGCGTTATGTTAGCGTATTAAGCGGGAAATAAAACGTATGTCCGGATTTTTTCGTATAAGAATTCTAGTCAGAAGGAAGGGAATGGAGAAACAGGGTGTCTTAAGCGTGAGCGTCGGCGAACTTTTTAAGGTTTCAAAACTGGGAAATCTCGATACGATAAAAAGTCGTACAGCTCTTGTTCAAAAGCCTAAGATCGGTCATTGAAGAAAGACGTATAATTGCTGATTAACAATTCGGATTCAGAATTAAATATTACACAAATGAACAGATTTATATTTAGAATAAAAGCGGTTCGAGGCAAAAAGTAGAAAACTATCGAAACTATGGGGATTTTTCAATTCTGTAATGTTTTAACTTTCGCGGATTATTGGAAATTATTTTCTGGAATAAATAATACAGTTGGCTGCACTCGATTTAAGCTGTCGGAGTGGTGTGGTCTTAACGCTTTGGAACTGAATATTTCAAAGTGAGATTTTTTCGGCATATCGTATTTCACTGCCACTTTTTACTGATTATTTTATAAACGATCTTAGACTTCACCGTTACAATAAAGTGAAAGATCTCGGAGTCATATTTGACAATAAATTGAGTTTTTTCTTGCATTGTGATTACGTTATTTCCTAGTCCAACTCTATGTCAGGCTTTCTTAAACGAAATTGGAAAGACTTTTAAGGTGTTTATAGCTTTAAGGCTATTTACTGCTTTTTCGCGTTAAGGCATTATACTAATTATGGCACCAATTTAAAGGTGCATATTCACGTTTAATCGGCTTTGCAATAAAATTAATTTGTGCTTATCTCGGATAGAATTTAAAAACAGCTTAACTCATTTGGTTTTGATTAAATTTATTGTTTGAGGTAATCTATAAGATTCAAGATCGGTAGATGATTCCTGAGTCGCGCAACTAAAAACGGTTGTGTAAAGCGATACCGAGAGTAAACACTGAGAGAACGTAGTGTTATGTGTACTCTGTGATGGAAAAAAATTTTAGAATGCCCTGGATTGTTGTGATTGCTCCATGGTATAGGTATTGGGAGCAACGATGTCCACTGAGATTCAGAAAAAGCTACCGCCTAAGCGGTTTTAAACCTAAAGTACAATACTTGATAAAGTAATTTAGTTGTAGTCAACAAGAAGAAGGAAGTAAGCACGCCGGTCCTTATAGTGTCTATGAAAATTTTCCTCTATCTAAGAAAGAAAACAAGCTTTGATTCGCTCTGGCTACGATCAATTTTCGCATTATTTAATTTTTTGTTCCATGTCTACTGATTGAATTTATTTATTATTATTTATTAACAAAGGAATGAATTACAATGTTAATACAAAACATTTTTACGAGCACTAGCTGCAGAGGCTTGCAAAACAAAACTATGTCAAAAGAATTGAAAAGTAAAAGCTTTTGTGTGCATACAAAAGTAACTGATTGCTTTATAGCCTACCTTTTAGTTATAGCGTTTACTGCCTTAACTTCACGCATATCCACATTTTTGTTTTTATTTTTAAAAAAGAAACCAATCCTATTTATAGCATTGCCAGCGCAATTTAGTCCTTTTGTAAATTAATTTAACTCTTTGGTGAACCAAATTAATTAACCAATTCACACTCCTTGCCGAGAAGTAAGAGTTTAGATTTTGGAATCTTTTTCGACCTAGATTTTGCTAAGAACTGACAATAAGAGTATCGAGAACCAATAAAATGTTTAGCTAGTACGAGGTCGGGTTCGTTCCACAGTATTTTCCATGACTTTTTTCAAAACTTATAAACTACGATAAACTCTTATCAGATATTCTCCTTTTGGGCCGCCAAGGTCTGTAGACCTGCGACCTCAAAAATCCCACAAAGAAAGTAGTCTGGAACGGTCAAATCGGACGTTTTTTGGGAGCTGGTACAAATCGCCAAAACGAGAGATCAAGCGACTAAGAAATTCTTGCTGCATTATTTGCCCAGTTGATGCAACACGAAGCAAGCGAATCGATGACGAAATTTAATTTGAACCAAAACCGCCGATTATTTGTCAAAAACAATGACACATTTAATCCGTGTTTGTGAAGAGGATAGCAGTCCATGGTTTATCTACATGTTTTCTTTTTACAGATGTCAAAGTTACGATGACATAAGACGCCATTTGCAAAAATGAGAACATTTTCCGATAGGGCAATGATAGGTTGCGATACCTTGCAGCTCTGTGTGCTACATACCGTTGGTAGGATGATGAAAAACACATTTTCACAGGTCTCAGAATATAATCATGATCGAGCACTTATACATAATTGGACCCAAGGTCTATAAGCGAATCCAACACTGAGTCAGCGTGTTGGGAAAGAGTTAGAGTTCATCGGTCAGTGGGTTTCTGGCTTCAGATCAGGGGTGGGTTTAGGGGTAAACTTTGTGTACTGTGAGCTGAGAAGGCCATTGATTAATAAAATCCTCTATGGAACATATAAGGTAATACTACACAAACGCCTGATCAAACCAGTATTTCTGAACGCAGACATGGAGATTTTCAACTATGGATAAGGTTACTCTTGGCTGTTTTGAGAGGAATATTCTTCGGGTGATTTTTGGTCCCATCTGCATGGACGGTGAGTAGAAGAGGAGATTCAACGACGGATTGGACGCGCTGTTCAGTGACATTGACTTAGAAAGAAGACTGAATGTCCAACGATGCTCTGGCCCAGAAAATCGTTGATTCCATCCCCAGGGACGTGGGGTTCCACGCAAGTGGAAGGTTACCTCAATCAAATTAGCGTGCGAAACCAGAGGCAGCTAGCTAAAGTCGAGCTGGAGACGCTTGTTGTTTAAGGCTTACGTCCACCTTGGACTGTAGCGACACTGAGTAAGTGAAAATCTCGCGATCTAACGTACAACGTAAATACTCGTATCTGGTGCAACAGATTGTATGTGGTCCAGGGTTAGCGTGTTGTGCGTGTTATATTTTTTCACATAAATGGAAGAGACCTACAGTTTCAAGCCACATCCGAAAGGAAAATTTAGAAGATTGCTCATGACAGTTGTTACTCTCGGAAGTTGGTCAGACATTTGCTAGAGGTGGGACGTTGAATCAATTGTCTGGCACTTTCTGGTATTTGAACTTCAAATTTCGCACACTCACCACTAAGCCACACCACGGCGTCAATTCAATTCTCGCAATTTAAAGGAAACACTGTACGATTTCAAATAGGCGATAAACTTCGGCTTTCAGTTCATAGAGAGTCTTAATTGGTACTCTCTCCACTACTGTGGACACAAGTCATCGATAATCTTTTAGTAAGTCTTCACAGACTAGGCTATAGCGCCAACGGTTATGCAGATGATCTGGCGATAATTTGTAGTGCACCAATGAAGAATTATCTATAAATCCCAGCAAAATCATTCTAAGGTCGATAATTCAATTCAATTCTCGCAATTTAAAAGATATTTAAATAGGTTCGAGAAAAATTTTGGATTTGTTGACAAGAGGATTATATTAAGCCGGCAATGCTATATCCATAGACATGTTTTTCTTCTTGTATTAGTCTTGAGTTTTATTCACAAAAAAATGTCTTTTTTTAACCAACAAACATCATTTCGATATATTTGCAAAAGAACTTAATACTTGAACTCGTTTAAAATATAAAATTTGCATTCTCATGCGTTAACCGTCGACTTCTCATATACCGCAAAGTCCTGTAAGACACCATACACGATTTGAACATCGTTTCTGTGGATTACCATAATTCTGTATCTCCAATATCCCTCTTAGCCGATGCTAACAATTCAAATTGTACCAAGCAACCGAACGTTTAAACAATTCACGGTAATTTCAAACGGTCGTTATTAACTATCAACAAATCAATTACAAAAACTATCTCCGCTTTCTCAAATTTGTAACACTTTGTGAGCACGATAAGCATCCAATCCACCCACATGACACGTTATACAACAATTACATATTTATCTTTAAACAATTATGTACACACATAAAGTAATACAAAATGTAACGGTTATTTCAAATTTAAACAGCCAATCACCACACATAAATAACATAAATTTTAATTTTTTCTTTATTTTTTCACTAAAACACATTTTATTCTGGGGATTTAACTTCTAAAACAAAACAGCTACACACAAAGTTAAATAAAAAAAAGTTCGTTAAATGGAACTAATATTGACATCTACCTGGAGATGGTAAGAGGAAGAACCAAGCATATAAAAATTTCAGAGCGTACATGGCGATAGCGCACGTTAAACTATTTCGAACGATATCTCCTCAACCGATACAACCTGAGTGGTGGGGCCGCAACAACGATTTTGTCTTTTATACTAGAAAATCGGTCATTGATGCACGCATTTGAATAGGGCATTCATGTAATAGGTTCATTATTAGGTTTCGGTTATTTTAACGAAAGCTAGGCAAGGCAAAAACTAGGAATGATTAATTTGGAATCAGTTAACGGAGAGGTTTACAAATTGTCGTCATTTTTGAAGTAGAAGTGCAATTAGGCGATTTCAGTTGCGATAAACGGCTAAGGTTACCTATTCTTTAGGGGTAAGTTAAGTGGGGTTTGTTGAAAACAACACCCTTGATCGCATTCTTTTCAAGTGAAAAAAAGAGAAAACAGAATGAAAGATAGAAGGTGTCGCTAAAGTTTTAACTCGATATCCTAAGGCAGTAGGTTAGGTTAGGTTATGGAAGGGTGTGTGATGGATAAGAACTTATAACGATCACTCGGACATCTTATGTTCCATTTTGATATGAATGAATCCATTGATGACCTTAGCATACAAAAAAGGACAAGAATATGCGGATCTGCATGAGATATTTTTTAACTCTAAACATATCACGTGCAGCCGAACAGTTTGACCATGAACTAATTTGCTGTTAAGTTGATATCGCCGCCATCCAGTAAGTACGCTGAGATGGGTCGGGCGAAAGAACTGCGATGGTTACTAGACAATAAGCTTTAGGTATGTTAATGAACGGCTTATGAAACTACGTATTAAGACGAAAAAACCTAAAATTATTAAATGGTCGTACAGAAACCTATAATCGCCTACACTATGATGTCCAAAAATCTTACCAGCTAAGAAACGACAACAACTGTCTTATGTGGGTATTATTGTAGCAATGAAAATATACCCTTCCATAGCTCTGGATTCTATTCTTAATCCATTTAGGGGTTAACAAGAAGCAATAAAATGCTTTAAGACTGCCAAAGATACTGAACGTCAAAGCCGGACTGTTTATCTCCTGACGACAGTAAACCACGTAAGAAACGAACCGTGTCTCAAAAATTTCAGGTACTATTTGTGGATTTGTGATACTATAAAGTATCCACGTAAACGCATTGTAAGTACATCCATTTATCAGACAGCAAAGCAGCATTGAAAGTTCTTAAATCCCACACAGTATGGTCAAAGCTTGTTTGCTAATGTCTAACTCTCCTTTCAAACCTAACATGTAGCTACAAAATAATCTTAACCTGGATACAAATACATGAAGGTTCCGATGGGAATGAAAAAGCAGATTGTCAGCTATTTTAATGCAAAAATAGGAAAGGCGGGTACTTTATTGGTTCAATCGCAAAATACGGGGTACACGACAACACATAGAAATTGGACTTATATAGGTAGGTTGATTTACTATTTTGCTATATAAGCAAGCATACATTTCCAGCACCTCAACATTCACAAAAGGACTTAGTGGCCTAGTCAACTAAAATTATAACGTTGTTATTTAACGCAAGGAACTTTTCTAGTATTTTGTATGTCTAAACATTCTGTACCTAGTTGCAGTTGCAGCGAGGTTTCGAATGTCGATTCCTCTCTTAGGTTCCTATACCGCAGAGGATCATTACGAGCACTACCAGAGAGCCATAGGAGATCCCGCATCCGATCTGCTACGTTTCCAACGACTACCACAAAGGAACCTTTGATGATATAGAGTGCTAATAAGTGCTTACTGTGAAGCAGCAGCAGGACGCCTACATGTGGCTTTGTAAAAGAGGATGAAAGGTACTGGTGAACATGTTCAGAAGAGAAAGGAAGAAAATCCCGATCAACTTGATTGGTCTTTTTAGGTGAGAATAGTCAACCATTTCTAAAATGCCCTACGGTAGATTCTGAAAAAAATCTAGAATTCGGAATAGAAAAACGTCATCTATTAATCGATATTAAGGCCGCTTATGACTGTCTGTGTAGCAACGAGTTTTACAAATAGTTGTCTAGTTTGCCTTCAAAAATTGAGTTCTCGTAAGGGCGAGTAAAAGATGTGCCTGCATATCAGTAACCCTTTTATATTGTAGAGACGAAATATTTTCTAATGTCGAAGCACTTTGAGCGCTAGATGCTTTTGGCGAAACCGACCCATTTTATTCATATGCCGATAGCAAGCCTTAAAGTGCAGTCACTGTTGGTACATAGTTGACTAAATTTTCACGTAATTTTCGTGACAGTAATTGAACACTGATATCGATAGTATCAATGTATCTAGAAAATCTAACTTTAAAACTGACCACCGAAAACCCGGAAAGCACTCGATGTTGATGTGCACATCGACATGACGTCAAGAATAGGGAATAGGGTAATAGAATAGGGTAATACCTATGCAGCGACATGAATACGTTGCCGCGCATTAAATAAACGACATCGATCTAAACTGAGTAAAAGTACGCACGCAAAAAGCCCTAAGGTAAATGAAAAGAAAAAAACCCACGGTAAAGTTTGAAAAAACTTGTTGGATTGGAATAAACACACATCAATAACAAAACGTTGAAAAGTAACTAAATATCCGACTGACTCAATTGTCTATATTTCAATGTGTCATTGGGTCTCAAAACTTGAATTTTCACGTTTTTGAGGGGAAACTGGATCTATAAAGGGATGAAAAATATGTCAAACTTAATAGCTTTACAATTCGTGTTCATATAGAATTACAGCTAGAACGCTTTTTTATTCTCTACTCAATTGTCTATATTTCAATGTGTCATTGGGTCTCAAAACTTGAATTTCCATGTTTTTAAAGGGGAACTGGATCTATAAAGGGATGAAAAATATGTCAAACTTAATAGCTTTATTGTTTTCATATAGAATTACAGCTAGAAGCCTTTTTATTCGCTAAATCACCTCTTTTGGGAAACCCGTAAAACAATTTCCAACAACTGAAATCCTAGAGTACTTCAAATGTCAGCCGTCAAAAGTTGCTTTCGTACCAATCACTAGCGGATTTCGCTAAAGGATACAAACAAAAAAGGAGGAATCGAGTTGGGATCAAATTCAAAGAGGATTGAATTTGACACTTCTTCTAATGTGCGCGGAGCTGTGTATTTTTTCCCATCGAAGTACTGCATACATTTCTTCTATTCTATTATTTTAAGCATTATGCGTGTTTCTTTATGCGTCCAAATAAACCTATTCGTCATTTTTTATTGAACTTTACTTCACACAACATCTTCTGAACGCCACAAACAAAACACGAAATGACGAGAAATTTATTTGCCATCTCTACATACGTCTGTTTTATCTACTATCTGTCAAACTCAATCTTCGATCCGCGTTTACATGCAAAAATTCAACTCGATCGCAGAAAATTTAGTGATGGGCTTCTACAATGAAATCTAGAGCTGCGATCGCAGAAATTATTTTTGCCAGTAGTACGTCGTAACTAATTAACGTACAACATGACCAAGAAATTCCCTAAACGGAGCCAACGGTGCAGTCCACAGTTCGAGTTAGATCTAACTAATTGGCGAATACTTTATATGGGTTACTTCGTCATATTCAGATCTTTGCTAATAAGGACCAGATTGTTCGACCCCTTCCGTACGAGGGGTTCAGCAAAGGAACTTATCGTCCATGTTGGAGGTTTTGCGATTGTCCCACACTACGGAAAAAAAACTGTTGCGAACATCTTAATTGACGACCCTGCAAAACGAAAAAATAACAACGAAGTTAGGATCTGTATGTGGAATGCTCAGACCATTAACATGCCATTAGCAGCCAACCAACTAGCGGAGGCCGAAGACTGCTATAAAGCATACATAACCGCTATTCAAGCAATGCGATGGGATGCTGCAGAGAGCAGAAGCAGCACTTATTGGACTGAGAATTTATACATGGCAGACTTAGGCAAGATGTCTTCTTGAGCGTTTTACATGTAAGTGAATGAACTTAACAATTGATATCAAGGCTGAATTCGCCTACATAATCCTAATATGCGTTCAAGTCCTCACAGAAGATAAAAACGAAGCTACCAAAGTGTTTTTACGATCTTCTCCACAAAACCTACGAGCTATCTCCTAAGTATGTCGAAAGTCACTTAAACCTAATTTTAACGCCAAAATAGTAAAGGAAGACGTTCTTGGTAGTGCGATCACACAAATCTTGAAATGGACATAAGCTAACTGACTTTGTTGCGGGACGAAACATCATTATAGCCAGCTCATGGTTTGCCCACCTTAATATTCATAAAGGTGCTTGAAGACCTTAATCATTCCAGTCCTCATTTATTGTGCTGCAGCATGGACTCCGTTACTGTAGAGGACGTGTATGGGGCCCGCACACGTAAAAAGGTACTTCAACTATTTGGAGAGGCTCGTTGATTGAGGCACAGGTTCACATCGAACTGTAACGTCACATAAGTAAGTAAGTAATACCACAAAGCTCATATGTAGTTAGTCTTAGGGCCAAAACGATTTAGTGATCATCACCTTCAAGATTTTCCAGGAATGAAAAAAAAATATTCAAACGGACCAGGCATAAGCTTATTAGGTTTCTGGCAAACCAAGTCGCTATTGACCGGTTTTTAAAATAGTTTACTTTTCGGCTTTAACTTGGCCGATATTGCTCGAACATTTTTTTCCAAATAGCTCAAAATCGGTATGAAACGAAACGATTTTTGCGGCCTTTCTTGAGTGTGTCTCTCTGTCCGCAATAAGTTCAAAGCCAACCACTAGAACACATCTTAATCTTCAGATTGCTTAAGGATACCGCTTACGACTATTCTTTAAATTAATTTTATTGTACTTGCAAGAAAATTAAAAGTTCAATATAACTAGTTTAAAAACCAAATAAATTTTAATGACTCTCACACAATACCCGCAATAGATCCAGGCAAAAGCAGAGCAAAAAGGACTGTTATTCGCGCAATCATTCTTTTCTTTTTTTTGTAAATTTATTTCGAGGGTCAGTTAGAAATTTAAACAGTTTTAGTTTATTTCAGTTCATTGTAATGCGATTAAAAAGACTCTGAATATCTGAATAGATCCACAAGCTACCAACTTCAAAATAAGCCAATATGCGGCATGCACGAGTCGACAGTGAGCGTGTTTGCACAATTACGTTGTGAATTAAATTTTATCGATTTTAATTTAATGTTTTACCCCAAGATAAGCATATTGCAATGTCAGCAATATACAGTTTAGAATTCAGCTTTGTCAATTATATTATACCTTGCTTCGACTTGTCAAGGTTTTTAGAACTTCATTATATTGCGTGCGTTAAAAATGCTTAAAAACAATGTTAAAAAAGCTTTATCCAGTAAAGAAGGTTAGGTCATATATATGGGATTCCTTCTCAACGGCTTACTTACACCACAAGGACTCCATAGTAATAACTTTGCTTAATAAGACCGGAAGTCTGTCAACATTTTATAACTATAACTATATATATACCATAACTTGATACTACGCCTCAGTCAGTTACAACGACTACCTGATCTACGGCAGCCCTAGATGCACCTTTTGGGGTAACTTCATAACACATCTCTATCAAAAAAAGTGGCAACATGTAGTTCATTTAACCTCTAACGTCCTATAGAAAACATGCCGAGTACATTAATGGCTTACATACATGTGTATGTAGCTATGCGCTATGACTTTCTAGTGCTAGAAGTGATCATCACGGTTTCCGACGACTTTATGCTTAAAACGCTCTACTGCGGCAGAATTTTTTTTTGGTCCATTCTGAAATATTATTTACTGCCTTTTGAAACTGTTTTGTTGCTACTTTGACAGTTTCTCCCACAATAAGTACAGCAGAGTCATCTGCCTAATACGAGTAGGTATAGTACCGGACCTAGTATACTGCCTTGTGGTACACTAGTTTTAAATAAGATATTTTTTCTTCAAATGCTTTTTCAATCTTACCTGCGATTCTATGCACCTGATAAATCGTAAAGTGGTTATTTCTAAAGTCAAACCGACAGGCAGAATAGGTCTGTCTTCTCCGCACGTTTCTTCTGCTCCTTAGCAAACTTCATCTTCATAAGGTTGGAAGACGTCTTCAAGAGAGTAGTCTGTACTAGGATCATTTGTAAGATTGGTGAGGTATTTTGCAAAAATTCGTTATTAAATTCTCTTACCGATTTACTGAGCTTATTATTTTAATTGTTTAGTTTGGTTTTGTTGCTTGGCTCCCTTGCTCTCGTCTTTTCTGCAATCGACTACTATTATAAAATGAAGTTGATATTTCTTTGTCCGGTGTTTGTGAGAAAACGGCTGAGCCGATTTTAATGATTTTTTTTTATTGATTATGAAATCGCATGGACCAGGTTTAGATAAAGCTACTTGTTCAGTTTAGTGCTTAGTAGACCACGAAAAGAGACCAAAAACTTAGAAATACAAATGTTTTATTGTTACGGTGAAAACGTTGTCCGACCGTGGAGCTTAATTTTCATTTCATACGAAAAGGAGTCGCATGTACATACGTAGGTACAATGTCCGAAGTTTGTAGCTTTTGTGGTGCACTAAAGTGGGCAAAAGAATCTGCTGGATTGTGTTGTTCAAGCGGAAAAGTAATGTTCAGAGAAATAGGTGCACCTCCGGAGCCACCAAAGAGCATTGTACTGAGTGATCATCTTTTGTCAAAAACTTTTTTAGACATTCCCAGAAAGTTTAACTAAGCCTTTCAAATGACCTTCTTTGGTGGTAAATGCATAACAGAAGGCAACTTTATTCCCACTTTTAAGATTTAGGGTCAAGTTTACCACCTTATCGGAACATTAATTACTGACAGTAACGCTAATCCCAATTTCCTACAAATCTATTTCATGGGGAATTCAGAAGTTGAATACACTTCTGTCTTATAACTGGCAGGGGGCGAAGCAAGGCGAGCACGGGTCAGCTAGTAATTTCATAAATTTCTTGGGGATAAGAATTTTGTTTTACCTTGGTTTTTGTTTTGGGAGTTGCAGCCCATGTAGCTTTTTGTATATTGAGCGTAAATATTTACACTGCTTCTGTTAGTTGATCTTCTATTTGAATAGCTGATGATAGCTAGATACTTTCTTACAACTTCTGTCTAAAATAGTTCCAGTTAGTCAGCATATTAACTAGTTTTGGTCTACTCGAATGTTTTTCTATTAGTATTTTTTCGCCAAGTGTCAGAAGTATTGCAGAGTGATCTGATTGTGAATCCTTCTCCTACATTTACATATTTTATGTGAAGACATATTTTTTTGTTACAAAGCAGTCGACAAGATCAAACCTCAGATCTTGTTATCTGTTTGCCAGTATGTAGGTTTATCCAACATGTTTGTCTTTTTGGTACAGCTCCTTTGTTGCTGTTCTGTTTTTCAAGGAATGATATTCTTTTTAATACTGTTTTATTGCATTTTTCCATGGAATCCATTCTGTTTCATCAGGGTTTCCAATGCAGCGTGTGCTTTCATTTTGATATTTCGGCTTTTTCAGCTGGTTATCTGTGGCTTTTGATGCTGCCTGAGCATATGTATGTATGTCAGTTTTGTACCCATGGCTGTCTTTGGTCTTGAGTCCTTTATGGTAATTTCTTGGACTTTGAGTTCTTTTTATGTGTTTTCTGGCATAAGTTCTAAGGAAATGAAGAATCATCTATACAGCCTTTTTCTCAATGAGATTTTGCGAAGAGATTATGAGACAATTAGTAGATGGAAGCTTTTGGCTTTGTTGCGAAGTTGCTTACAATTCCTTTCCAAGAAAAGTTAAAGTGCAACCATGCTTTGAATTCAAAAAAGGTTGAAGCTTCTAAACATTTTACGTATTGTTTTAGGTTTACCTTAAATGCAAGTCAATATTCATAATTTTTTTTTCAAATCTTGCTATGCTACCTTATTATTTGCACTTAATCCCAGGATATAAAAGTTAGATCTAACGCCCTCTAAAAATTATTAAAACGACATTGTTCTCGTGTATATACTCTGTTATCAATCATCTTTCATACCAGGTTTTTTTCTAAATGTAATTAGGCCGTAAGGTTTTCGAAAAAATCCCCGACTTGTTTTAAACTAACAACGATTTTGATAATTACATATCACAGAAAATGTTAAAAAATAAATTTAATTATTAACGACACTGTGAATCCAGCTAATTCTCGAAATCAAGACAAATTAAACTAGCACAGTACTCGAGGGTAATATGGCAACTAACACTGACCCAATTCTGAGGCGAAAAAGATTAGCTGCATTCTATGATGTGCTTTTGTTGAGTCCAGCGTATGCCTACTCCTAGGCTAGAACGCATAACTTACATAATGTGTATTTTCAAACATTGGTTGGGTAGGCTTGTCACTAGTGCGAGGGCTTAAGCTATCTCGCCAAACCGGATCAGTGCGTCCGCCTGATTATTTTTTTTTTCAACGACCCATGCATGGCTGCTCTATGAAAGGAGCGGAAGAACTAAAGTCTAGCCACCTACGGAGAATAAGAGCTAAGCTCTAACTGCGGAATTCCTGCGCAAAACAATTACAAAGGCACGGAGCAAAGCTTTAACACTCAAAACTTGTTAGCCACCTGGACTAAGATGAGAAGGGGACTAAGCGGAGTGGGCCCCAATCATAAAACATTCACAAGGCCGGTAGTAGGATGGAGCATTTACGTTGATTGGTTAATTGCACCCACATAAGTACATAAAAATAATTTTAGTTCAATATCGAGGCAGACAGACAGTGCTCAATGTCGGAAATATTAGAAAGATATATTATTGTGGCATGGATTTGAAAGTTCATAATCGCATTGACAGAGTTTCACGGGCAATCGTTGTGGTAAACAGGTCATCGAGTTTAACTGTAAATGAATTTGTGGATAGTTAAATAGGTTAGCTTTCGTAGTGCCTCTTGAAAATGAGCAATATATACTCGTATGTGTTTGTAAAAGAAGGTTTTAGCATCTGGTGCTTCATAGAAGATTAGAACACACTAGATTCTAGAAGAACCAACTATGATAGCAGAAAGTTCACCGACAAAATTGTCACCCATTATCCTTGTGCTGAAGGTATGCCTAGTGCTCCATCAATGAGTGGAGAGGACTTTGGAAGTTTGAACCTTGTATGTATATATATTTGCGGCAGATCTTATACTATAGTGCTGGATTACTGGTTTACCTATCAGCTTCCGGTGTGGGTATCGACTGGTGATTTGGCCCACCACGTTGCGTTGGAGTTATTGAAAGGGTAGTAAACCGTCAGCTTATGAAACACCTTAAGTTCTGGAAACTTCTCAATAGCCACAGCACGATTTCGTGCAAAAGGTGACTTGATTCAAATTGTCTTGGACGGTTTCGAGTTCGAAAAATAACAAAACAAATGCTGGTGTTGCTCAAGGCTCTTCTCCGTGAATAACTCTTGAATCACCGAACCCGAGAAACTTTAGTTTCCCGGAATGTGTGTTGATGCCAACATTCCTTATAATGACCCGATATTCGAAGTCGCTAAAAATGCTCTGTCTAGTTACTTGCCTTAACAGACTTCCGACCTGTACAGAATCTCCGTCAGTGGCAGACTCTACGTGCTCGTGTAGGTATATTGCTTTCAGTTCTTCAGGCCAAGCATAAAATCTACCATGAGGATGGCGACTGGTATTCGGAGAGCTGGAGCGTTGGTCTCTATTCATTCAATGTGACCGAGCCAATGATGTCGTCGGTCATGGCATTTTTGACTACGCCCACATCTTGGCACAGCTCATAAAGTTCAGCACTGTATTTCTTATTTCAATCGTAGTCTTCCAATACATGTGCAAATATCCGACCAAAAATCATAAATTTTTTATTCTTCTTAAAAACCTAATACATGCTCAGCTTTTCTGTTTATAGTGCAACACTCGGCACTGTATGCTATTACGCCCTGCTGAACATTTCTTCGAGCTAAGGGCTCTAAGCCCAGCTATGTTTTCTAACAAATAGCAACGTAGCTCGGTGTTGCCGTGAAACGTAGCGCCTCGGTAACGTTTTAGTAGTTAATTTTTCAAGTGAATCGTAAGTGGTCTCTTGGTTTGAGATAAATAAAAAATCAATTTGTTGGGTACAGGCGAAGACGAGTAGTAAACTAGAATATAAATATAAAATTCAAATCTTTACAAAAAGAACTTCTTCAAGCCAAAGTTTAAGAAAATAAAATTAAAAGTCATCCCTCAATTTAAAAAGCATAATAAAGGTATTTAATGATCGAAAATTATATTTAAAATAATAATTCTATTGTTCAGCTTTATCTGGTTAACTTTAAAGTGAGCCATCTATACTTTCAAACAGATAATAATACAAATGGCAGTGCTCTCGCCACTGACTGTGACCTCGCCACCGGAAATAAAGTAATGCCCACCTGATTGAATGGGCCATCTACATTTCATCTCTAATATTACTCAAGATGGCAATACTTTTGTCGGTAATGTGATTATAATCGCTAGGTACAATTCTTGTTAAGTGCTACTCGTTGTTTAAGATTATTTGTAATAAGTTAGATACTACTATAATTGAATAAAACATATTTGGTGCAAACAACTTGTGGTAGCCATTATATAGGTTTCACGAATACCTTCTGGCTTCTAAACTATATAAAATCCATGCAAGATTTATATATGTGTTTGTCTTTTTTTTTTAAACGTTATTGTGAAAATAGGTCCCGTACAGCAAAGGCGGCAATAAAATGTCAATTATTTTTATATATTAGCATGTGACACATTGGTGAAAAAAATTTTTGAATAGGAAACAGATATCTTTTATTAATAAAGATTTAAAAAAAATTTAAAAGAAAAATTAAACTTTTAGACAATTTTCGGACCTATACCGGTTAATATGTTTAATTTTGACATCTCAAATCCTTTTCGCGATAGTATAATTTATTATATTGAAATTATTTAAACTGTGATCAATGTGCAGATACGATAGAAGTTCAATAATTATTGGACGAGTAACAAAACAGGAAAATGAGCATTAAACTAAATGGGCCAGCGCACAACCGGATCATTCACCCGGGATAAAAGTGATTTTATAGAAGAGGGAGGGGAAGTGTATAATAAGATACGGGGTGAAATGTTCATTCAGCGTTGAAGTAGTTTAACATCGGAGTATACACACAAATTGTCAATTTCGAAATGCAAAGGAAATACCACTACAGTGAAAATACAGGGTATATCAGTCTCAACAAACATTTATTTAGACTCGGGCTAGCTGAAACAGCAATCTGTTTCAACGGTAAAGATGAGAAGGAAGATGTAGAACAGTTCCTTTGCCAGAGATCTCCAACAGCGAGTTTAAGACAGACGATACTGGGGTCCTTAACGACACCCAGTCTAGCATACCTCAGAAATTAAGGAATCAGTGCATATTGAAGTTCGCCTTTTCCCTCATTATCTTTAATACATACATCCCCGCTCAATACAACATTCCCACTTCACAGAACTGGTACTAACAGTTTTATGGACAAGGGGAATACAATGGCCGAAGAGAAGCCTAAATGAAGAGCATAACCTTACATTCTAAAACCAACTAACCAACATAGGCATGTCCAAATATATTTTTATGAAAATTTAAGTATGACGTCAGAGCCCACGAATAAACAAAAACAAATTCGAGACATCTTAACTCGTATCTTCAACATAGATCATCATCATCGTGGTCTTCCTCAGCATGTCTCCCCACTGGTCCCAATTTTGGGTAGATGTCGTCAAGTTTGGATGCATGATGGTATATACATACATATGTATATCTCACGCGTCCTTCAATTCTTAGCTTTATTTAATTTAATACAAAAGTTATATAGAATAAGGGCAGATAGAACTCGCTGTCAGCTTTTCTTGTGAAACCATCAATTGGTGAATCACACCAATCACACTTGGCCGTTCAATTCGACACAACTGAAAAATTGTATTATAATTCTATTTCAAAACAACCCTGCAATAAAAATCAACTGAGCTAAAAATTATTCTTGTGAATATATTGTGCACACTCTGAACGCACCCCAATCGACTAGCTCACCTTAATGCTCAAACTGACAGCAATTCGCTGTCGCATTGAACTTTTCGAACGCAGTTTGTAAATGGCCGCCCACGACTGAATTTTTTCACTTGTACGTTCAGCAAAGGTGCCGTGATTTTTTCCTGTGTAGATTTTTCCAAAAAATAACTTTAAAAACACATAGAATTTCCGAATGTGATACTAGTGAATTGTGCTGCAACACAAAAAAAAAAAAAAAAAACAATACCAAAAGCCCCAAACTGCGCTTGGACCAAAAAGTCTGAGGTAAGAGGCGAGTTTTTCTTTTTTTTTAGCTCTTATTTTTTTTTTTCTATTATTCCTTCCTACCCAAACAGTACAGAATACTTCAGAATTTGCAATTCCACTTTGCGCCAGACAAAGAACACCCTAGTACTGCCCTTGCGGCTCTATTTTGAACGCATGAAAGAGTTCACTATAGTCTTCCCCAATGTACATCATTTTAATCGGGAATTTTTTATTTTTTTTTTTTTTATTTTAGAAAAAAAAAATCTTTTTTTCATTTCTGTGAGCCGCGTTTGACTCAGCCAAGTTGTAGTTTTTATTTGCCCATTACCGTCTCGTCAATTAAGTGCAACAAAAAAAAGTGGTCAACTACGTCTAATCGCTATTTGAAATGTGCAACCCTTAAATTGTTACTAGTAGAGTATCGGAATTCGATTCTAGGAATATTTACATTCGAGATTCGATTATCCCACAGTAGCGGTACGGAATAGTGATAAGAACACGACTAGGTACTTTTCTCCGTCACACTATTCCGCGCCCCCAAACCCTGGATAGATGGTGATTTTCTAAGAAAAGGTGAAGAAAAAAAAAAAAATGTGGAAAACAGGAAAAATGTTTAATTGATTGTTATGCTAATGGAAATAACGAGAATCAGACGACGACAACGACAGGCGATAATGACAGTCGACATCGACAAAGATGACAATTTTGCTAGAAATACAGAAAAAAAATCATAAATCTCCGAGTGATAAAGTTTGGGTTTTGGTTTGTTTGGTGATTTTATTGATATCGCAAAAAAAAAAAAACAAGTAAAACTGCGTCCGCAAAGAAAGATATAATTTAAAAGTATACACATAAAACGATTTTCACGGTAGCCCCTTAGTAGTGCTGCAAACCGGTGGAGTCGAGTGGCAGAAGTGTTGGAGTGTGGATGTTGTTTTTTTGCTCATGTCGATCCGCAAGTGTTTTGTTGAAAAACAATAATTACCAACTACCTATAGAACTGCTAGTCTATTTTTTTCTTTTGTTTTTTTTTAGTCGTTACATTGTGATTGAGAATAATTGTTATGTACATTGGCAAATCCTTCGACCTTAGTTTTAATTTTCATTGTTTTCTTTAAAAAAAAAATGTATTTTATTTCTCTGTGCTGTATAGTAGGTGGGTTAACCAAGTTCATATGTAGTGGAGGAGGCGGAAAACAAGTTTTGAACAATTTAAACTTCATTGGATGCAATGAATTCCATGGAATATTTGTTTGGATAGCGCCTTATTCGCATCGCATTGCAGCGTAATGGTTATGCGTAAACTTGTCAAAGTAAACAAAATGGATTTCCTGTTTATTTTTTTATTTTTATTTTATTTTTTGTAGGTACTGTTGCGAATTGACTATGAAATTTTATACTTTACTGATGTTATAGATTCAAATGGGTTTGTTGATTTTGTTTATTTACCCATTTAGCACAGCTTTTATGAATATTTTGGATGAAATTGAAACCCAAGTAGTTAGAGAGAGAAAATCGATGCAATTTGATACAAACCAACTTACTTCTTTTTTCTTATTATTTAAACAAAGTTTTTGATTGATCCGTTTTTTTATTTTGTTGACAGAAGTGACATTGATGCCTTTTATTCATGCAATCGAATATTTTATCTCGTTTTTAAAGACCCATTGGTAGCAAGCTTCAAGCATTATCGGACTAGGATATTAGGAATAAAATAAAACTCTGCTTATGGGTACGCTGATGAATTTACCATCTTAGTCAGCGAAACTAAATTGCCGGTTCTGCGTGAGTGTATCCAGTACGTGCTTAACATAGTCGGGTCTTGGTGTCTTGGTGTCATCATTGCCCTAAAACAAGGAGGCAATGAGCCTTGCTTGCTAGTGGGTAAGCTGATGATGAATGCATCACTGTAACTTGCCGACTCTGAGCTAGCGTATCGAGTCCGCGCTTAATAATTCTGGGGCTTGGTGCCGTGAGATGTCATTATCCTTAGAAAAACGAGGTAGGGAGTCTTGCTTTTACTACTTTGTGGAACTTACTGGTCAATTTCTTGTCTCGTAGACTCAACAGGGAAAGCTATTTTGCTATTTTGCTTTTGGTTATGCTGATCATGAGTGTATCATTGTCAGCGAAAGAAACTCACCGTCATTTGTATTCTTGGACACAAATTGCATTCTCTTGCAATGCCGTAGTATTTTGTGGGCTGTCTCAAGTTGGTATCTAACTTGTTGCGGTTGTCTAGCGTTCGAGGCCCATATCCTCAAGAGTCATTTATGTATGTATGTAACCTTCAAAACCTAGTGTGCTTGTGTTTTGCGGGTGTGATGAGAGAAACGCACTGTTGCCATGGAAGTTTTGCTCTGTATTCTTTCTTTGTACCTCTTTATTGGAAGTGTAGTGCTTGCGCGAAGAATTTATGTTTCAGTTGAAAAGAGTCTTCTCGGATAAAATGCGTTCAATACAGATCATTGAGTCCCGATTTTCGTTCCTCCTTTCTAAATAGATTAGAATGAGGCAGAAGAGGGTGAATTGAATTTACGATAGGTGACATTGTCGTGTATAACGGACGGCCCTTATTGATATCCTGGAAGAAGTTTCTTTCAAAGAATTTGTTTCTTTCTCACATTAGGCTGCTATAGCAAAGTATAGGTCCCACAAAAAACCTACCACACGTAGAACAGTGGGAGTTCCACTGTAATTCCACAAGAATCGTAGAGAAGTTACTCTACCTGTTCATTAAAATCATCCTGGGGATATTTGACGTCTAGATATATACTTATACATATGTCCATACATACATACCTACATATGTGCTAAGTCGCCAAAGGTATGGAACAAAAAGCTCCTATGATAAGTTTTCTCTTGTGGGAGAGGTTCGGACATGTCTATAGAAAGTGGAGAATATTCTCCTCTTCCTCTTCATCACTTCGGTTCCTGTAAGAAACCGTTTGATGGCCAACAGAGCACTGCCCTAAGCCAAATCTGCACGTTAACTTGACACTGGTCCATCTGAGGTTAGTTCAGCTGATTGACCTTCAGGAGTAGTTCACAAGTACCTAGAGGTATGTCGGTTTGGATATTTTTTTATTTCAGTCTTTCGTGAATCTTTCGGCCTTACAATTCCCGTAAATGTCTCTGCCGCGGCACACAGCAAAGGTGTTCGTTGCACTGCTCAGCCATCTCGTCAAGAGATCCGCTACAATTTAGAACTTTTGATGTAGATCTTACTCATTTCAAATGCTAATACATATCCCGAACAGATATTGTATTTCTCTTCCACTAGGTTTGGTTGGTTGATGTGGCCCTTGATGAGGTACACTTAGACCAAAGAAGGTGTATTGTGCTGCCACAAGGTAGGGGCAGGTGGGTCACTCTTTCCACTCCTGAAACCAATTATGTACTTTTCTTTATGAAATTGTTTTTGTTAGGCGTAGAGGCGTTATTAAGATCATTGAGACTGTCGAAATAGTAATGACCTAGTGTAGCTTTCCTAATGTTAGCCAGTGCAGGAGACGTGCACATGTGAGGGATTGATTCTTCTTCCTCCTTGTTTCTGCAACTTCTGCAGAAGTCGTTATAGGGGATGCCCGATCTTTGGGCATGCCTGCCTATCGTGCAGTGTCCGGTTATAAAGTTGGTGAGAGTAGAGAGGATTCCTCTCTTATGCTTAAGAAGTCCGTTAGATGTTCTTTAGTCTAGTTGTGGCCATAGTTGCTAGCGATGAGGCACTGGCCAAGTTGTTTTACTTAGCATAGTCCCACGCAATTCCCCGGGACGTCACAGTGACTTGGTACCCAGCAAAGGGTGTGTACTGTCCTGCAATCTCGTTAAGAGATATGCGGCAACTTTAGATGTTACAATGCTGGATATGAGGGATTTGATAGCTGCCTGGTTGTGGATATAAATAACTATATCTTTCTGCGATATAGTATTCACCGCCAGTCAGTCAGCGGCTTGACGAAGTGTTTTCGGCCTTCCACTAGGTTTAGTATATCGGAGAAAATACCCCCTATACTGGTTCATTCGTTTTGAAACTACCAGTATAGGTCACACTATAGTCGTGTTAATCTACAAGATTATATTGGGACTTGATCCCCAGGTTTGCACAGGTAGAAAGCAAATCGCGTTATTTTTTTGTTCAGTTTGTTAACAGTACCAGCCCAGTTTTCTGGAGACTTGTTACCAATCCTCATTTTGCCTACGTTTTTTTTTATATCTTTCCTGTTTGAGAGAGGGGAGGATTTGCTTGCGGAAAGCAGCACTACATCCTTATATGCTGTGATTTTATATCCGCAATCTCTTATTTGTGGAGTACTGAATACTGACCAAGAACCCTTAGTTTTGAGGAGATAACCCCAATCCCTCGGAGGTGTGCTTTTAGGACAATATACTTCTAAAATTGTTCCCTCCACTTCTCTTTTTTACATTGTTGAAAGCTTCTTCCATATTTAAGGGAGCAACCAATGTGTATTCCTTATCACTGTGAATGGGGCTAAACACTTTCTCATGTGAGCCACCATTCGTGCCCTTCGTGCGTTCCTATGTACTGCCAATCTGTGGAAAAATATGGGTTGCGGGAATAAGAAGAAAAAGTGTCACATAATGATTTTGGCATGATCCCTCAAAACACGTTTAGTCTCTTTGTAAAGACTGAAGTTTTCAGATTTTCTTTTAGCCCATCTTCCATTTATTTTATTGCAAGAGGTTCCGAATAGGAATTAGTTCCGGACTACGGGAAGGCAATTCCAATAAAGTTATATCATTGTCTTCAAAGTGATTTTTTTATGGTACCATTATATTATATTAAGGTGGCCAACGGAGTACTAGGTAGCGAGTTTGCTTGTGGCCTGGACGGTGTAAGTTCAAACCCCGCTAGGGTAACAGCAATCACATCGAACAAGCACAACAGCAACGAATTTAATCCAAGTTTCTCAAATTACTACGCCGAAAATGGAGTTGTTGTCTGGTAGTACAATGGACCTTGAGAGTTTGAGCACTTCTCGGATTTGGTTGCTCTTTTATTTAAAAAAAAAATGGTACCATTACGTTTTGGAGGGTACCAATACTACAACTTGTCCATATAAGCGTAGCTTAATTTTACGAATTGAACTAGCCAGATGTAAAGACTACGACCGTCATGTTTAACGAAGAAGTGAGTATATACATATGTACATATGTACCTATGTATGTATCATGCATCAAACTTTTTGTTTCGTGCTGCAAAAACATGCTTTTCCGTCGATACAATTAGGTTAACCTTAGTTTCATCAGAAAGGAGTATAGATCTCCACTAGGAGACAGTCCATCGTATAAACATATTTCTGACCGAATTGCAAGCGCGTATTTCAATGTCGTTTAATCAAAAACGGTTTCTTCCTGACTGACAGATAGTCCACTCTCTGTGTCGCCAAAAGTTGTTGCATATTTTTTTCCTGCTATTGAGTGAGCGTGTATTTTACTTTGGCAATTTCAGAATTCTGAATCCAGTATTGTCTCAAACCAGGAAAGGAGTACGTGCTTTTCTAGGTTTTTTTTCTCGCTTTTCATGACTTGTCCCAGTCTGAGGGAGGGAGGTTGGCAAGAGTTATTCTCTAACCTTGTACTCCCTAACTAACTTAAAGTTACATATATCGGTCGGATTGGTTGTCCTTTCTTAACAGCATGTACATACTTGGTCTTGTCCTCATTGACTTTCAAACCCATCTTCGCCGCTTCTGTCTCAATGACGGATCAAAGCCGATCAGCCTGCATCCGTAATTGGAGGTGGTGTCATGTAGTCTATGCTTTCCGACTGTACTACCAAAGATGCCTTCTCTTCCTAGCTTTGTGTTAAAATCGCCTGGGACAATTTTAATGTCATAACTATGGCATTGCTCTTATGTTTTGTCCAAGAGCTCGTAGAACCTGTCTTTGGAGACATATCTTTCTCCTCTATGGGGCGTTGGTCCACATATCCACATATGTACATATTTGAACCTCAATATTTCTTACCTAAGTCCGAATCACCATCCATATTGTAAAATGGTAAGGTAACAACTAACTATCTGTCACTATGGATGACAGATGACACATGGCAAGGATATGGACACCCAACCTCGAAATGAATAACATACAACCAGCTGTAGTTTCTCCCTATACACATGAAGTTTACTTTACTTCATTGAACATGTACATACCTACATATCTCTGTTTATTTTCAAAACAATATACCAGCGGGGTAAACATTTTGTACTTGAATATTTTTACCTCAGAATTATTATTTTATTTTCTTTTACTGAGAACTTCTGTTTAAATCTATCCGAAGGGGGGTGGGGATTCAAAAAGGATGGTAACTCCATACTGCAGCATTGCATAGTTGCAAAATTTTGCGAACTGAGTTCAGTTTTCAGAATAAAGATTCGCAGAATCTAAAAATAAGTTCATAGAACGAGTGTTAATTAATTGTATTTTACGGAGTTGATTCCCTGGAAATTACTCCTCTTTGGCGTCGACTACTTTTACAATTGATATGCGAGTGGTACTGTTGGCTACTGTTCTCACCACTACAGTTTTGAAATAATTTTAAGCGTTGACTATCTGTTGGTTTCTTTTTGAAGTGCGTGTTATTTCGACACTAGCAGCATTAATGGGCTTGAAATATTGCCAGATACATACATATGTAGTGTCAAGGCTCCGCGGTAAAAAAAGCATGCAAATATTGAAAATGATTTCCAAATGCTATGTTGCAGAAAGTGTGCGAAATTTTGAAAATAATTCTTTGTCAAAATGAATCCTTTTTCAACTGGTGGTATAAGGAAATCGATAAATAAAGTTCGTTAAACTTGTATGCTTATCAATACCAGAAGCTATCGGTGTGCTTTTTCGGTGCGCCTAGACTTACGAATTTCTGTAAATTTATGAGGAAAACCTCATAAAATACTAGGCACCAAAATGGGCCCATCGCGACCCCTGGGGAACCTCCATAAAAAGCAATTGGAAACCTAAACGCTTTCCCTAAAACACTTGATTTCCCTACAGATTCTAAGTAGCATGTTTTGGTTCATAAGACCTACCTCTTCTAGGTTACTGAAATAGAAGTTACCTAGGTATTTCCTACGATTTCGAGCTATTCCCTGACACTCACACAGCATATGTGTGATGTACTCCTCGACGCATATGTCGTTACAGTATTCTTTTGTCCTAAGTGTTCGTGAAAACTCAAGAACGCAGAGCTCAACAACAGAGGCGCGCAACTGTAAGGATAGTATTTAAAAAAAAAAAAAAACCTGAATTAACTTACTCAAGAGTTAAAAGAAAATTACCATCCGCTTCGTGATCACTTCTCTGTGCGGACTTCTCTTTCGGAGGCTATGCCAACAAGCAAAACGTAGAGGATTGGAGAGGTGGCATCATCGACCCCTATTTTTTTAATTTTGAGTAAGTTGGCAACAACTTTACAGTTGAATGGATTGCGCTTCAGAAACATGATAACCGAATTTTCGTGGCCGCAATTGAACGATTCGGACTTGGAGAGGCTTTGGTTGCAGCAGGATCGTGCAACGTAGCATCTCAGCGGTCAAACTAAGTTCGGTAACCACTTAAGTAAGGCAATCATGGTCTGTTTTTAGTCGGAAATACATTACTGCTTATTTGCTAGGTATCTCTGTTTATTTGGGTTTTCGTTCTTTTATATTTCCCACTTTTTCCTTTTCCTTTTTTATTTCCCAACGGCTTTGGTCTACTTCGCTGAACGTTCGACGTTCGAATTCAGTAAAACACGAAAAAGTTTTTTCAAGTTCCCATTTCTCGCGAATGTGTGACAAATAATCGAGACTAATTATTGCGATGACAGGCTTCTTGATTATGCTTTTGTCATTTGAATGTGTACTAAATGACTCGTAAAATGTGTTTTTTTTTTTTAAATCTTGTATCTGCAAACCCCTTGGACTAGAAACATCAAATTAGATATAATCATCCAATATATCTCGTTTCAAAATGACATGTTTTTACATTCGTACCTGTCTTTACTTGGAAACATGGAAATAAAAATTCTCGATACCGCTTAAATTGAAAGACTTATAGCAGCTTAACATTAACCTTCCCATCTTTCATATAGTAATATTTTGTTAATTTGACCTACATATGGTCAATTTCAAGGCTAAATAAATTTACTTTTAGGAAGAAAACACCTACAGATTTTGATTCAAGCACATACAAATACTTGAAATATCTCTGTGTTGTTTTATTGTGTTGTATGCTGTTTGTGTTATATTTTTCGTACGAATACAAGTGTCCTGCAGTTTAATGCTGTATCCGGGAAGCAAAATTGGTAAAGAGCAGCATACTCGAACATATGTATTTTGTTTCATCAATATGAAAACATTTTATTCGTGTTTATATCCATGCTTTTGTGTCCACTCCCTTCAACTAACTATTTAGTGGAAAAGGGATTAAAATGGATTAAGCCGCTCAACATATTTTTGAACACATTCTGTATACTACGCGAAAAGTATATTTTTGGTAGCCTTCAAAAGAAGTAATTTAATTAGATCCTGCTAGCCCTCGAGAAGCATTGTGAGTCAACAACGCCTACGTGCCTCTATTCATAGTCTTGCAACATTCGGAATTCTTCCTCTATCGTGGAAGACTGTGCGACCCACTTATCTGCAAGATTAGATGAGTGGATTCCTTTGCTTGACATGTTTTCCAACGGAATTTTTTTCACGTCGTAATGTGTGACCATTCCATAGCCACTTTCTTCGTTGGGTTGTAATACCGAGTCATGTTCCTTATTTGTTATCGTATAATAATATTTGTTCGAGATGTGATTACACCAGAAACTCCTAAGGATGATGTGTAGACATAACTAACGATTGCCTAATGTGATGACAATGACTATGATGGTGGTCATTCGTGTACTACAAACATATAGCAGTACTGGACTCAAACATCGCAGACTGGTTTATAGCTGGTGCTATAAACATTATTCTTTTAGATTTTAGAAAACATTTCGAAAGCAGCTTTAGTCTTCCCGATTCTGCTACCCAAAATTCGATGCCACCAACGGCTGACGTTCACTTCTTAGGCTAAGTAAACAAAGCTACCTACTTTCTAGGCAGTGGAGTTGGATAGACTAAGAGATTTTGTTTTAGCTGTGTAAATCATTAGTATGTTGCCACGGAAAAATTATGAAAACTGTAATATGTTCCCTACGAAAGGAAGTTGAACGAATAAATAAACTTACCGTGTTCCAATTGTTGCTACAACCTAAAGCTACAGGAACCTAAAAGGGTCCTAAAAAGTTTCGGCTTCCTTACTAATCTCTTATACACCAATTAGTTTTCCTTAAACCGTCGTTGTAATGTTTTGAGCGATATATTGATTCCAACTTCATGCAAATTGATTAATATGGGTACAGCTGAAGGGTTTCGTTTGCTTAATCAAACATTATTTTTGCTATTATTTTGGGAATCGGCGGAAGGACCTTTAAAGTTTTAAGTGGAAATTTGTAAGTTGCAGTATAACAAAAAGCAGTTACTGTGTGTCAAAAAGTAAGTTTTGTTCGTCATTCAAAATTCGTGGAACCCAACCCATCGATTAGATTTCGAGTATTTGTGTTGATGATTTAAAATTTGTAGTCCAACTCACCGCCTACTTATTCTTGGGTTGTTTTTGGATATTCTTCTATTCTTCACATAATTAGGGCTACATTTATACCGTCGGTCGAAGATTCTAGGCGGCCTTCACGATGTTAGGTATCGATAGAAAATTGTCCAGTCTTTAATCTTTGAAGCCACCACTTAGAAACAAATAGGAGAGCAGTTTGATAAGTCATTGGCTTCCATAAGAGGTTTTTAAAAGCATTTAAAAGGGTATGAATCTGTGGTCGTGTGCTGATAAAGTATTAGTTTTTAAAAGAAACCGAAGTCGTTCATGCACGGTAGATACAGAGGGGACGGGACGTCCAAATGAGGTCAACATTAAAGAAATCGTTAATAATATCCATTATATAGCGTTGGCTGACTGTCGAGTAAGAGACCGCGAGATAGTCAAAATGGAAAACTAGGCAGTATTATTCATTTTTATTGAATAAATTTCATGATTTGGCAAGGTAGAAAGTCGTTGTTACATTTTCTAATTTCCAAATGCAAATGGCGTGGTGGAAAGATTTTTACATCAATTGAGGATGTCATCGCTGCAGCAAACGACTATTTTAAAAAGTTCAAAAAATTGTAATAATCGTGTAAGGCAAAAAAAATTGGAATACCGCTATACCGCTGGGGAAAGGAAAGCGTATTAAAAAATAAAATTAATCTTGGTTGAATGGAAAATCTCATTTAAAAGTGACTGACTGATCAAACAACCCTCGCACAGGGATAGTGCGCTTTCACTCCATATTAATTTTTTCATTTAATTTGCACTGGTTCAAGTTGACTTCGACTTCCTTAATGAAGGGCAAAGCGTATTTCTTGTTGTGTTGATTGTGGAATTTCAACCAACTTTACAGCACTAATATTTCGTTTTCTCATCTCCATTTTTATATATTTTTCTTGTCTGGCAGCCAAGCTCCAATTATGAAGCAATACTCAAGCCTCGGCTTTACGGGCTTCTCGCAGCTATGTAAAACCTATGTGAACCAAAGGTTAATTTTTGCAGTGGGCATTCACCCTAGGCTTATCGCTTGCACAACTTGCACTCTAGTAATTAATCGGGAATCCCGTTGATTCAAATGCTAATAAAGATTTCGTAAGCACTTTGCTTTGCTTTGCTGCTTAACCCTGGAGAGTGAACCCTGCATCTATTCGACAAACAGATGATAAATATGTATATTAATCGACCGCTCATTTCTTACCAGTAAGTAAATAAATGTATCCACCAAACCATTGTAGTATTTTAAGGTGAAAAGGGTTCACGCTGCTAATTTGCATACCCAGAGCGAGAAACATATTATATAACAACTTGCGATGATTTGTGTAATACCCACTAGTCCTTCTATACCACAAAATAAATCCTAAAAGCGGATTTTCCCCATAACTCGTATGACACAGAACAGAAACCGCGATTACAAGAAAAAAAATCGAAATCACGTATGAGCACTACAACTGCTCTGTGCACTTGTTTCAATATATTTGTGCAATTGAATATGATTGGCTTTTATGTAAGCAATACTTTCACATGTTTTTTATGCTTGTACTACCTTTGCTCCTTGTTATACATAAATTGCAATTGACAATGCATGGAGCTTCACGTTTTCATGAATAAAATAATTTTGTATATAGTTTTGTACAAATTGTTATTTTTGAATTTCAGTAGGCGATGATGATGTTGCTGATGTTAGTTTTTTGAACTGGAATGAATGCATTTATTTCTGGAAGAAATTTAGTACTGAGTCACATATATTTACTCATACAAACGCACAGTACATTCGTTATTCGTTTATACATATCTCGATACAATTTGATAGCTTTATGGAGTACCAAACAAGTGTAAGTGAATGGTACCCATTTTTAATTGCATATCGGCTCCCATTCAAAAACTTGCCATTTATAGATCCTTTTTGCATTCGTATGTCTTTTAGAAGAGTACATAAAGTCCTTGAGTTAGGCACACATACTTAAGGTGGCGCTGGTCCGGGGTGAACATGGGTCGCAACCAAAAAGCGTGGCCAGCTAGCTGTCTTGAGTTTCGCACGTCAGGATGGTTGATGTGTCCTTCCACATGTGTGCGCCACCTGAGTCGCGGTCTTGTCTTTCACTATTGCGCCGTCCCTACGCCGTGGATTCGATGGGACGGTGACACGGGTCATTGGTGACCATGCGCTCCATACGCTTTACATGACAGTCGTTGGATCCTCACTCTTCTGGCTAAGTTGGTGTCGCTGTACAGGCCGTACAGCTCATATTTGTATTTCCTTCTCCACTCATACTCTATGCAGACCCGAACGAAAATCGTTCGAAAAATTTTTCTATCGAAGCAACCAAGACAACCTCATCCACTTTTGACAAAGTCCATGCTTCTGCACCAAGGGGAAGACTGGGATGATTAACTTCTTATAAAGCTTCACCTTAGTTGTTCGAGAGAGCTTTCCTTTTCTTTGCCTTCGTGGCCAAAAGAAACATCAGTTGGCAAGAGTTATTCTTCGTTTGATTTTAGCTCTGATGTCGTTGTTTGTACTAATAGTGAAGCGAAGGTAGACAAAGTGCCTAATTTACTCAAAGTTATATCTGTCAGCGGTAACGTTTTGTTCGAGACATCGATGTTGGTTGTTCTTTCTTGTTAACAGCATATATTTGTTCTTGCTCTTATTGACCGTTAAACCCATCTTCCTCGTTTCGGTGGCAATCACGAAAGCGTGCTGCATGCAGCAATGCATGCGAGACAGACGTGAAGTAAATTGTTGACTTTTGAACGCATTAGTTTTGTCATCGTCCTTTTGGCAGTGGACCTCAAATGGTAAAATGTCACTTACCTACATGAAACTTCATATCACAAAAATTGTACTAAATTGTACTATTTTGCTGTTTTACTATTGGAGGTTTCCATTAAAATTAAAAATAGAAACGTCTTGCAGTAACGCATGGTAGTTAAGCAAACACATGTGTCCTCTTACATATAAAGCCATGTTCTATAATTTTGCTGCACGTCTGTTTCAGGCTTAAGGATTGTGGTTTTGGTGGAGTTTATCTTCGAGTTCAGGTCTACCAATCTTCTAAGGCTAAGTTGTAAGGACATTCGAATTACTGTGGGCATACTAACCGGGCACTGGGTAATGTGCAACCATGCAGCCCGTCTATGTCTAAAGAAGAAATAGAATCTATTCGCCAGCTATGTAAATGTTCTGCACTGAGCCATAAAAAAGATTTTGCATTTAGGTAATATTTTGGAGATTGTGGGGGGCATGTTAATATATACACATATGTATACTTCTTCAGTTTTCACACCCTATTAGGTTGGCGTTTTCTCAGAGCTGGAGAAATCGTTGCTTTTATCCATTATTCAGGCAAGGTCTCGTTGGACCAAGTATTAGGGGCTTTCATTGAAGAGAATGGTTGGGTATTGTTGATTGGCGAAACTTTATAGAGTTTTTTGAGAGTGTCGTCAATCCTGGATTGTGCAAAACAACTGACAGCCTGAAATTTGGTTTGGGCCAGTAGAGCAGAAACCATGGGAGTGAGCAAGTGCATGTTTTCGCACTCGTAGTGGTCCGTAAGAGCAGTCAGAATTTGAATAAAATTTTCCATTATATGACACCATTTCTGAGTAAACCACGCACAGGTTTACAATCATTCCGTTTAAAAATTCAGCATATCGACTGGCCTATCGTACTTAAGATATTCAAATGAAGGTTGGTTGCTTACTTATGAGTTGAATTTTATCCTTTCTCCCAATACTGTGCTGAATCGAATATAGGTATGAAATCCACCGATGCGTGCAGTGTACTAGCTACTTATTTCCACTTCCTCCGGCAACTACTGCTTTTGGAGGCGTAAAGCTTTCTCTCATAGTGTAAGTAACAATATATGGAATGATACAAACTATATACCTGGACAATTCGTACAGTGATTCCCATTTATTCAATCCCAAATAATCGAAGTGTCATCACGGCAGTTAAGGATGAGCTGGATGGAGTAGAGTTGCTCTAAGCTACATAACTGAGTGGCTACAGCTGTGGCTATTCACACAAAAATATATGTCGAACTAGAGACTCCCGTTCAAAACTGTATTTTGGACCTTTGTTTGGTTGGTTGGGAGTGGCCCTCGATGAGGCACATACAGATTAAGTAGGTCTACTGCCAGTGGATTGTCAATTCGTTAATTTTACTGCCCAGTTTAGAGATACCGGCAGCAGTGGAAACAGAGCAGACCATTGAATGCAATGATTCAAGAAGTAGAGGCTGCTACTCGTAGATAGAGTTCAATTTCAGATCTCGGGGCATAGATTCTGAGAAGCAAAGATGATGTCATCATTTCCTGTCGGTTTTCCTTTTTTGTAATTTGCAAACTTTTTAAATTCTTTGCCTCATTTCTCATATAAATTTTATATTCTTTGTTAAATATTTCTCTTCGCAAAATTCGTAAAACTTCAAAAACTTTTCTTCCAAGTGCAGAAACGAAACTAAGACTTGTTCATTATAGAACTCAGTAAAAATGCAAGTAAGTCTATATCTATATATTAGAATTGGAAATGAAGTTAAGCACCAATTAAATATTTTCTATGTAATGAGGGGATTTGTAAAGAAAAACTCTCGTTGGAGGAGGAGAAGGGAATAATAAAATGTAATAAAATGATGGAGATTACGTGTAAAACCACTAACTGAGATATTCATGATGCTAAAAATAGATTTACGAGGTAGGTAGGTAATAAAAATTTTCAATAAAAATATCGTTAATTTCAACAAGACAGTTTGGAGTGGTATTTTCATTCTAATCGTTGTACGCACTTCCTTGTATTAAAATTGTACTATTATTTCAGTTCTACAGCTGCATACATATATCGCATATTTTTCTTGATTTAAAACATTGTATTGAAGAATTAAGAATGTCTTACACTTTTTGCCAAGGTTGTATGCAAGTTGCCTCTTAAGTTTTGTGCATGTTGCATACGCTTTTCGTAGACTTTAATCGTTGCTTAAGAGCTTCTGCAAATATTGATAAGGAGGACTAGGATTTTCATGCACTTAAAAACGCAAAATATGCGCTTAAAATGGGAAATATGCACTTTATATATGCATTTAAAACCATGGCGAAGTAACCTATAACGACGTGGTTTATAACGACCAGTCGCTTTTAACGACAAATTTTCCTCCACGTGCTTGGTTTTTGCACAAGTAATCTTTCTATTTTTGTAAAGTCGGATAAAACAACGGTTGGCAATAGCGACCAGTTAAACTGTATGACTATTTTTTTTAATGAAAAACACAAAAACATGTTACCCAGTTTTTAAAAAAATTCAGTCTTTATTTTAAGAACTAAAAAACAATAATGTTAGTTAAATTAATAAAAAGGTTAACAAAACATAAAGATCTTCATTTGAAAAATTAAATAACAGAAGTAGCATTGTTTTAACATTTAATTTAGGTTTTATTGTCATATGTTTTATTAAGATAAATAATAAAATTTTTCGGAAATATGCACAAAATATGCATTTATTATTAAAAATATGCAAGAATATGCAAAGTATGCATTTATAGTAAAATATGCAAAAATATGCACTAACGATTGAATGCCAATTTAAAGGAAAATTCATGAATCGGAAAGATAACTTGTTCTATTGCTTCTAATGTGTCTGAAAAAAATATGCAAATGCATCGAAATCCTGGCCCTATTGATAAGTGTACTTTGTCCTCTATGAAAGGGAATAAAAAAAATCAGAATGTGCCAAGTACGTAAGGAGCATCTGTCATTAACTCCATATTTAAAGCGGTCAGAAACTGAACTTTTCACCATCTTACTTACAAATTCTTAAGACTTTTGCGTTGTAGGAGCTTCTTCACATAACACTTTCAATCCTGTCGGATGTTAACACAGAAACACTGGTTCGAATACCTATGTGGTTGCGGCACTTATTTTCAATTAAGTAATTGTATTACTAAGGTCAAATAATAACCCAAGCTCTTGTCAAAATTTCCGTCTAATAGTTTCCCGAAAAAAAAAAATGTCGTATACCCCGCCTTATCAACCAGACTGTAATATTAAAGTCTTCAAAATGAAACTTTACTCAATCAATGAAAATATCTATTTTTGCCGATAAGAAGAAAGTAATTCGCTGCGACTAAAACCTTCCTGATAACAAGTTGCCATAAAGGTCAAGAGATAAGGGCTTCCCTATAACTGTTTACTTATTGAAGTTTCAAAAAGCAGCTAGAATGGTGGAAGCGATTCATCAATGGTGTATTGGTTTATTGAGATCTGACTTTTTTGAGATATAAGTAATTGATTAGATTAGGTTTGATACCGTGCTGGGCCTTACTCCTACTAAGGGCAAGTATTGTTTTTTTTTTTTTGCATTAATGCCCTTTTTCTGCTTGGAAGGTGGAAATCTTATAAAAGTACTATAGGACCAGTCTAAACATCATATCGGATTCTTACCGACTGAACGTAGATCCCACTTTCTTTATAGCAAGGACTCCAGCCTACCACTGGAACACAATGTTGTTATTGACGTAGACGCGGTCGCTACCACAAAAGGTCGCGCACATATATCGCATACCTTCTTCAAATATTCGTTCACAATCAAGTCGTGTATTTATGTCATACTAAATGATATTGTTTTTATCAAGAAGAAGAAGAGAATTGTGTTACATTCCACAATATTTCCTACGATTTAACCACTTCCATGAATTTTTCTGTATGTTGCTTCTCCATTGTCTACTATTTGTCAGCCTCGTCGCGCGACAAATGTTAAAAGTTGTCCAACTCGTGCGACTACGATCGTGACTACGTCTACGTTAGCGACTCGTTGTATTAACACTTACGCATTTGGATGCACTTTAAATTTTGACAGCAAACTAGAAACGCAACCGGCTTCATCTATTGGACAGAACGCATCACCTGCCTGAAGGCCTTCAGGGTTAAAACCACACCACATTTGTCCTCTAGTAGGTAGAATATAACATGTTCCGCACATTCGAGTTTTCCTGTACGGCTTGGTTGCAATAGGGATTGTTGTTGTGGAGAGAGAGGGGAAGAAATATACAACCTCGTGATGGGTTCTTTTTCGTCTGCCCCTCTTTCTGATTTAGAGGTTTTTCCTAATGTTCTGTTGATCAATGCGCTGATGTTGGGGATGCATTCATCTTTTTTGTCCGATGAAGCTCTAAGCTCGTAGGATGTTCCATATGCGTTTTCAAGACATACATCTTCCTATCGGTAGATTTTCACTTCCACAGCATCGTCTCATATTTAGAGTCCATAAAGTATTATCGACGATAAGACTAAGCAGTTTTCTGCTGATCTGTCAACGGTCTTGGCTTGCCTCCTATTGAGTGCAAACTGCTTACAGATAGTCTTTAGGCGTCACTCACTTCACTTTTGACCAACATGTTGGGCTGAAGTGAAACAACAATGACGATCCAGCGGGACCCTTTCGATATCTTTATACTTTCGTTTTTCAGAGTATAAATATAAATATATGTATATGTCTGTCTGGTTGAACAATGGACAGTACTTGACTATGAGTGCTCCAGCGCATAGAAGTGACATAAAAGCAGGCCCATAAACCATTGGATTTTAAACAAACTTCACATAGTGCAAGAAAAATGTTGCTCGTCCCATTCTATTAGGTGATGCCTGCGTTGGTTAAAGCTTGGAAATGCATGAAGGCCTTGGAAAAAATGAATCCATCAGCGTTTAAGAATAATATCACCTATGTATGTATATACATGTAATATAAAATCAATGTGGGTTTGTACAGGAAAATCCACAGTCGGTGCAATATTTCATTTGACAGCATCCAATCCGAAAATATTTCAATTAAACTAAGTTGTAAGGCAAACGAGCACAATTTTCAAAATGTAATTAAAATATAGAATGCCTTTATGTATTGCCTTTGATTTCAATCTTTCTTGAAAACATTGTCATTTTCAATATGTATTCTACTTTAATCCAATACTTCATTTGTAATTTCTAATAAAGAAGAAATATTCTCCCTATTGCTGTCTCCAACACTAATTCTCTGATTAAAATTTCTATCCTTCTACGGCTTCATCTATTCACATCTATGGAACAAGCAATATGTTTACCATTATCATTCTCAGCAGGATGAATTTAACAAGAACGTCATCATCATCTTTTGTAGCACCAGTCACTACCATAGAATTTTGTGTAGTAATTCTCTTTTATCCAACAACTACTACCTCTATGTGCAGAGCGCAAAAGACGTCAAACCCTGCATAGAAGATTCAGAATGAAAGGAAAATGAAAATAAGTCTTTTTATTTACTTTTCAACGCCAACAGCGAACGAAGACAAAAGACAGAGAAACGACCTAAAATAAAAAAAAATGCATAAAACTATTTGATATCCTCCTTAGCACTTGATCACAGGCGTGCATTAGATAGTTATCGCGAATAAACACCACGCACACCAGACGCTTGACCCTGACAAGCGACAGCAACACCAGTAGCAAGGCGACAACTACGAGTTTGGAACGAACAACAGAAGAGTGAGGAACAAGAAAATTTTTTGTTTATTTGTCCAGAGGCGCAACAGAGGCTCTCTTGTTGCCATTGCTGCTGCTGCTACCACACTTGTTGAATGATTTTAAATGCGCTGTTCAAATTTGCAGCAGGTATAGTCAACCAATCGACCAGTTCACTAACAAGCCCGGATAATTGTTTCATTCACCTTTTATAGGATTTTTGTTGATTATTCCCTATTTCTCTGTTTTATTTTCTAAGCTGTTTGTGTGCAGGTTGTGAGAGTATGTGGCATTTTTATATGCGGAAGGTGAAACATTTGGGATTTACTCGTATCACGTGTCATGGGGCACGATATAAGTTACTTTCGCTTTATTATTGAACTATTGACAAAGGTTACTCATATGATTATGTCTAACGATTGACTTTCATGATTAATTATTGCTTGTATAAGTGTTTTAAAAAATAAGAGAAAATTACTAAAATTTTGTTTAAACATTTCATTTCAGAGTGGAGCAGCATACAATTTTAATATTGTACTATCGACAGCGAAAAAAAGACAGTTTAAAATGACTTTATGGGCAAGGATAAGTAGTTCACCGGAACCGGAGGCATATATGAAGTCGTTCTACGATCAAAAGGGGATGTTTGAAATTCGTGTCTACTTTGCACCATGGATTGAGGAAAGAATGAGGTGAGAAAAATAAAATTTAAGAAGCAAATACATTGTGTGTTTTTTTATATGAATCTTCTACATTACCCCTTAGACCAGTTTCCAATTTTGAAATTTGAAAATTTAGGATCAGAAAAATAAGTAACCCATGCATCGGCGTAGCGGACATTAACTTGAAAACATATCCGCAGTGGAAGGAAGTGTTACTGAAACCCCAATGAAATCAATTCATAATCGTTCACAAAAATTAGACGATTCAAGAAGCTCCACTCCGTACAGCGAATTGTGACAAAAGATCTACTTCTGCATGCGTTTAGGAACCAACTGACGCAAAAACTCAGACCAAAAGACCATTTTAGGCGTAGAGAACGATTGAAGTGAATAACGATTTTCCTAAAAAACGAATCCTTTTTAGTTATATGGTGGATTTTCAACTCCATGGCTATGCTCATACTAGCGCTCACGACTTTCGTAATCAAGACTGCACGCATCTCCAGCATTGTTTTACTGACATATTTCAGCTTAAGGCAGCTTATAAAGACCTCCTAAGCTACGGGATAATCATTTTCTCTGACTCATTCCCAGCGTGGCAGGTTGAATGTTCAGTCTTTGTGCTTTAATTGTGCACTTTTTTAAAAACGCGGTTGGAAATAGTGTGATTTGACGCCGTGCGATTTTTTCGTTTAGGGTTTTTTGAAGTCGCACGTGTTCACGAATAAAGTTCGAACAATTCTTGAGCATAAGGAGGAGATGCAATGTGTTATGGCTATTGTGGAGCAATCAATTATGCAGCCATGTCATTAAATATATTGTGGGCACATTTGTCTAACATTTGCTTTTATAATTTATTGCAATATTTGCCAGATCAGTAGGTAACTCACAACCAACAAATTTTTAATCTTGGCTGGCTTTATTGTAGAATTTTTAATTAAGAATGACACTTAATAATCCAGAATCTATATGTGTTTCTTTTTTTTCACAGCAGGGATGAAAAAATACCAACCGAACAGATGGCCCTACAATTCTATAAGGATCTGCAAAAGCACATAATGGAGTCTGCACGAACCGTTCTAAACGAATATCAATTTTCCCAAATAATCACCAAAATTTCTCAGATTTTACCAATCGAATTCTACTCATTTCTGCGCGAAGGCATAGCCAAAGAAATGGAATTTATTTCTTCAATTCCAATACCATCTAACAGCTTCACACCTGCAGGAACTATCGACCGAATCGATGAGTATTACAATCGTATACAGGAGCTCCTCAAAACGATAGACATAATAAAGATAGACATTCAAAAGACATGCAGTGAGTTTGATCAGATTAGAACTTTCTGTAGCACAATGAATGCCCAACAGCTTGAAATGAAACAAAACTTAGAGGAACGCTACGCGACAATATATTACCAGAGAAACCTTTTGGTTATACAATTGAAAAATGTCGTGGATGAATACGATCATCTGCATAAGGCTGTTATTGACGTTGAGCTTAAGAATTGGCAAAGACAACAAGCTTTGGCTGGTAACGGCGCACCTTTGAATGATAATCTAAATCAAATACAGAGTTGCATTGAACATTTGGTTGAAATTATCTGCAGGATGTCTCAATTAGTAGATATTCTCCGCAAGAGTACAACCTCTGACGGTGGACTTGATGAATTGGCACAACACGTTCGACTGCAACAGGAGTATCTGATATTATCAGCATTCATTGTTGAGAAGCAGCCACCTCAAGTCATGAAAACAAACACAAGGTAAGTGTATAGTTAAAGTGTGTGTGTGTCTTTTTTTTTTAAATAGATATAAAAATCCAAATTTTGATGTTTTTAGGTTTGCTGCCGCTGTAAGGTGGCTGGTTGGTCCACAATTGGGAATCAACATGAACAGCCCAAATGTCGAATGCATAATTCTGTCAGGTAAGTTCAATTTTAGAATTCGCTATTAAACCGCCATTTTTGAATGTATTGCAAGGCAAAAGATTCTCCTGAAACACTTGCATTATAGGCTTGCCCTATATCTGAAGGAGAAAAAATTACTCAGTAAAATACGACTATTTGACGAAAACGTTGTATTTCGTCTGAAAGTATGTACTCGTATACGTCCAAGCTACGAAATTAAAAGAAAAGATTATAACTGTGGATATGGAATAGATCGTGCAATACCCCGAATAAGGTGCTCCTAAAAAAGAGGGGCGACCGGTTCTCTTTTTGATAATTAATCCGATTTTTAGTTTTCTGTAAAGGCATTATAACCTATCACCCAAATAAGGGAAATAATGTGACCGTATTTTTGCCTTCTCAGAGGTCTTAAATTAAAAAGTTACTGCTAGCAGTGGCTACTTGGTAAGGGAAGTGTGTTCGGTCGTGTTGCGGCCAGTTGGCATATCAGCTTAAGCCTGCAGAAGGTATCGACTTAAGCTCAGACGTCAAGATTAGACAGGCAGCTGTTGTAATTTGGTTACCACTGTGAAGTTTCTGAATTTGATCACTCTTATCCACATGCATTCGTCATATAGGTGTGACTATGGCAAAGTACAACCAGTTCAGCTTCCAGTTTAACTTAATATTGAAAGTTAGGCGTAGACTCAGTTGTGTAAAATATTTGGCGCAAACTGCACATAAAGAGTCCTAGAACTTACATCCTTCCAAGCATTCGTGTTGTGCATGTTATATTTTTCCGCACGAATGAAGGGACCTACGTTTAATGCCACATGTGAAAAGCGTAACTAGGAAGCTTCTGATTGTAGTCATTTCTGCCGGATGCTTGCCAGACATTCGCGAGAGGTGGGACGTGAAAAACTTTTTGGCGTTTTCTTGAATTCGAACGTTCCATTTGGTTTAATCCAACAACCTAACCACTGTGTTATGGCGCTCAACGTGTAATCCATTGTCGGTAATCTGAGGTCAGGAGTGGATTACCTTTTTGTGAAGATAACGTAGAAATTTTTTACTTTTTCACGACTCAACTATGCTTCTTATTGTTGGTAATGTGAATTTCTTATTTCGAGTAGTTCATGGAAGTCTTTAATTTAATGTTCGTAAGATTTTACTCTTGGAAGAGGAAAATTTTCCGCAAGTTACGTAAACAACATTGTCTGTGTAGGCGTTTATACGAGTAGGTAACAGTTGCAATATTGGTTGTTTTTCTGAGCTTCGGACGTATTGTCATCTTCGAGATACATCTTACTACTGGAAATGCACCCAAGTCTGATAGCTTACAGATGTGTCTAAAGTAACACGTTTATTTAGTTTTTGCAGAAATCTAGTTCTGAGGTTTGTTTTTCTTATTTTTTTTGTTCTGTTTGTGAATCCCTGTTCGTAAATCAACATGAAACTTCCCATTTATACTTAAAAAAGGATTATCTGTTAACAAAACAATAATTCTTACCCCAGCCCTTTCTATCTTTACCCCTTTTCCGGGAACATAAGAAACTCCCATCATATTTCAGAGAAAAATCGATCTGGTGAAGAAGCAGTAGAGTATTCATCTACTTGTGGTGTTGATATCGTTGTTTGTGGTTAGTACAATAAGTTCATCCTTCAAATAATTTTTCATTTTTAAAAAATTGTAAGAAGCTTTGTTAAATTGTTTCAATTCCTGCAAAAAGTTCTACCGAAGTTTTCAAGTTTTCCAATTCGACCAATGTCGGTCCAATATGCAGGTTTTCTCACACTGTTATTACATGTTCTTACATTGTTATTACTTCTTATTTCTCTTTTTCTTCTTCTATAATTAACCATTGAAATAAATACGCGTACGTACACGTACATCTTATGGTACATATGTATTTCTGCCTTGCTACTGTGCCGCTTGTGGAGTTGGCTATCTTAAATTGTTATTACATTTGTCAATTTATTCTCTTTACAGAGGCACAAGCTCAACGACATTGTACCCAAAGGCAAATGAGTGAAGCAACCCCCCACTCTTCAGGAGAAATTCTGAACAATATTGGAACAATGGAATATGTACAACAGACTCGCATATTTTCCGCAAGTTTCAGGTAATCATTTATATTTTTGATAAGATTTTATTTTTAGAATTGGAAATAATATATAAAATTCTCTTCATCACCATTCCCAACAGAAACATGCAATTGAAGAAGATAAAACGAGCCGAAAAGAAAGGTACAGAGAGTGTAATGGACGAAAAATTTGCTCTCCTTTTCTATACGTCTGTAATAGTTAATGACTATCGTATTCGTGTAAGTAAAAGAAACAATATTGCTGCGGAAAGTGTATGGGTTATTTAATGGGTTTTTAAAAAAAAAAAAATATTTACAGGTTTGGACATTGTCGTTACCCGTTGTTGTAATTGTTCATGGAAACCAAGAACCACAGTCTTGGGCTACTATCACATGGGACAATGCTTTCTCAGAAATTGTACGTGAACCATTTCAAGTTCCCGATAGAGTTTCGTGGGCACGACTATCAGATGCGCTTTATACAAAATATCTATCAGCGACTGGACGTGGACCCACTGAAGACAATAAGCATTTTCTATGTAAGTTGTTTTTTATTTTTTATAAACGTAAGTTTAACTAATTTAAGTAAAATGATGTACAGAACCCTTTAAATGTACCCTTGCCCATATGGCTGACACTGCAAAATAGAAGATCTATTTCATCCAAAGGTTGGATTTGACTTAATACCATCTAATTACGTCGTTAGTGTCACAGTTTTTTTTAACTCCACTGACGAAAGTATTGTAGAAGACGCGTATCCTTAAACATTGTAGTACCGGGCATTCACAGAGAATGTGTTCCGATGATTCATCCTCCTCCAAACTGAATCGATATTCCATCTCTGAGCAAGCTCATACTTTCCTTATCTAATTAAAAACTTTACTTGTAGGAATAAAGCTTGATTAATCGTATGGATTGTCTAAAGGTACGTGTCCATTTGAGAGTAAAAAAGCTGCGAGCAGCTCTCAAGCGACTCTCAAGAGCAAACTCGTAAGTGGAGAGAGTCTTGAGAGTAGCTAGCGGAGAGTTGACTTTTTACTCTCGACATTCGTACTTTTTGAGAGTCACTCGCCAATGGACACACGTTTTGTTCACTATCGGAGATTAGCTCGCACAATTCCAACAGGGTTCGTATTTTGCGAGTAGCTGTCAAAAGTTAACATGGCAAAGCAGTGGACATTGGAGGAAACAAATCAACTAATAGAAAAATATGAGTCGTTTGAAACGTATGTACATATGAACTAACTTAGCAGAAGCTAGAAACCTAAGTGTTACCAATACACGCTCACGTACAGGTATGGCTTCTCTTAATTGAGTATCCTTTTTAAAAATAGTGGGTCCAACGGCTTCTATTATATATTCTACTTCACTTCTTGTCAAACAGCAAAAATCTCTTATTTGCTGAGCATCGTCAATTTGGAGCTCTCTTGTAAGAGTAGACCCCGCACCGAATTGGTGACGACGGTTTAACCCAGCACTTTTTCTTTTTTAAGAACAGTACCAATAATTAAAGCCGCTGCAACGTTACGCTTGTAAGAATACATGTTCCTTTCACTACTTCCAACGGATAACTAGCAGAAGAAATATACCAAGTGGACACGGTTTATGAGAGTTCTCTCAGGAAATAAACTCTTGAAATTCTTCCAGAGAGCTCGCGATATTAAAATGTCGAAAATATTACTCTCAAATGGACAGCCACCTGAGAGTAACTCTTGAGAGTTTACTAGCGAAAGTACTCTCACATTTTTCCAGTGGGCTAGACGAAGCAGATTGTTTGCCTGCAATTCCCTGATGACCAGTGACTTAACCAAGTTTTTCCCTGTTTTGTCTCTCCAAAGATTGTAATGCATCGAAGCAGTATTTAACTGTTACGGAGGTCACTGAGCTCGACGATAGTGCTTATAGCGCTACTTGACGATCTGAAAGGATATGTACATACATATGTACATACAGTAAAACAAGTTACTTGTTCTTTTCGACGTTTAGTACCTTCTTATTTTGCATGTGGAACCTATCTTTCTGTTGCGTAAAGCGTAACTGAAGATTTCCCGACGCGTTCTAGTTGCGCTTAGATCAAGCTACAGACACGCACAGCTAGCGCTATTTGATAAATTTAGAGTGGGTTCCTCTTAGATTAGGGGGATTGAAGCAGTAGATTTTATAGTTCCTGGTAAAAGAACCAACTTAGTTTTGATCAGGTTTACGCTCGGACCACATGTATCTCGTGGAAGTGAATTATGCAATTCATTGCTTATGGACGTCTCTTCAAAACAGCAGTTTCGGAAATTAATTTTCCACAGCTAAAACCCTTTAAGACGAACGATCTTTATCACACTTTTCTTTTCAGATGAAAAAGTATTCCGCAACGAGTATATGATGGATCAGAAAGATCACATTTCTTGGACCCAATTTTGCAAAGAACCTTTACCAGATCGTACATTCACATTTTGGGATTGGTTCTTCTCAACCATGAAGCTAACTAAGGACCATTTGGTGGGACCATGGAAGGCTGATCTAATCGTTGGATTCATTAACAAGCGAACAACCGAGGATATCTTAAGGCGATGCACTCCAGGAACTTTCCTTTTAAGGTTTTCAGACAGTGAATTGGGTATGTTGGAGTTAAGTTTTTTTTTTACGACCAGTATTCTAATTTAAAGTGTTCTACATATTTTTTGTAGGCGGTATAACAGTGGCGTTTCTTAGAGAAGATGGCAATGTTTACATGCTGGCACCGTGGACAGCTAAAGACTTAAATGTTCGTGGGTTAGCGGACCGTATACAAGATTTGGATTTGCTGAAATATGTTTTCCCCAATAATAAAAATAAGGACGAAGCATTTGGTGAATTCTATTCCCGCACAGGTAACATATTTTCATTGAAGTTAAACGCGTGACATTTCTCTTTCTGACCTTTCCCCGTATCTTGTTTTTTTTCTGTTTTTTTTTTTTTTTTGTTTCTTTTTCGCACAAAATTATTCTTCCAGAAGAACAAGGAACTAAAGACGGCTATGTTCGAAATGTTATTATAACAACTGTTCCTGAAATGAGACAACCAGCTGCGAATTCAACACCAAACCATGCGCATTCACCGAATCCACATGACATACATATGGGGGCAGGGTAAGAAGAAGGATAACTTATGCTTTCGATTTAATAATTTACACTTTTTGATTCGCTACAAAACAAACACATGCTACAAAATTTTAATGCTAACTGAGGGAAATTGCAATCATACTTTTCATGACTCAAGTTTTATAGGGTACATATCACAAACGTTTTCATTTCTATTTTCCTTTATTTTTCTTGTTATTTCTTGTTTCCGTTCGACCAGAATTCTAAGGTGAAGGTAATAGCGAAACTGTGGACGTTTGAAAATTATTCGTTTTTGTTTTTGTTTGTTGTGTCTTGTACTTTAATAATTTTGAGTACTATGTTCTTTGCCTTGATCGTCTCAGCCATCCTTTTATTACTGATGCCGGGAGAAAAATGTATACTAGGACTGATTCAAATTCATTGGCCCATATTCATAGTTATATTTTAAACCCGGGTGTAACTAATCTGGAGTCTAAAGTTAACACACAGGTTAGACACAGTTAGTATTCATAGAGAATTTGGCAGCTCTGTCTAATTAGATACGACTCTGACGTCTATTCTACTACAAATTGGATTTAATCTGAAACTGAAATTTCAAAAATACGATTTTTTTACGGTTTTTTTGTTTTAAACAAAAATAAGGTAGGAATTATTATTGTACACGTTCTGTCGTGATTAATGTTAGACTCGAGTTTGTCGTTTAGACCCGGGTTTAAATTGTCTATGAATAACATAAACTCAGGTTTAGCTTAGCAACAACATAATAAGAACTTATCAAATATCTATGAATATGCGCCATTCAGTTTATAAAATAATTATTTCAGAACTTTCTTGGCAACTCGTTTTGTAGGTTTGTAGCATTCGAGATCGCCTTGGTCTTTAAAGTGAAGGTTCGGTCTTTGGTGTTGGTGTTGAGTCCGGGGGCTGGGATTAGAAGAGGTGGATTGTCCATTCACTCGATGTAACCGTACCAATGTAGTCAGTCCTTGGCGTGTTTTTTGTTTTTTTTGTACTTCTACATCTTGGTACTCGCTCGAATGTATCACGGTAGTATCTTCTCCTCCATTCGTTTTCCTTGCACACAGATACAAAAATTATCCGCTTGAAAGGCGAACAATATCTGCTCTGCTATTCTGCTTATCGTATAATATTTGTTCATCAATTGCAGTAAAAATTCTACCACAGTACGCTGGGAGCAACAGATAATGTCGTATCCCATCAGCGAATTTGTTAAAGACAGTGCCTTTTGTATTCACTTTGCGCTACGCACTATCTGCTCCAGGACAAGACTGAAGAAATCAAATGAAATTCGATACATGGTTGCAATAATTCAGAAGAACAACTTCTAAACTTCACATTGCATCCCATATTCTCCAGCCTTACTTTACAGAGCTGGATTGCTTTCGGCGCGGTTCCGAATTCACCCATCGCCTTAGAGTTCCGGACGATAAATGCTTTCATATGCGGTTTTAAAGTCGATTAAAAGATGGTGTGTCTTGACTTCTCCAGGATTTGCTTTTGTCTAAAGATTTTGTCTATCGTCGATCCGCCAGAGCGGAAGCCACATGGTATTTTCCATTCAGTGTACCACAGAATTTTTTTTTTATATGCGACAATAAGCAGGGATAATCATACATACCTCGATAGTTGATGTAAGACATACAAAGGATCCCTCTTCGGAAAATGGGCCATATGGAGCTGATATTCCAATCGTCGGGCATTTTTTAGTCCATCCATACTTAATTGATGATTTGGTGCACGCAGCCTGCCGAAATATCATCCCCGTATTTGAATAGCTCCACGTCTAAGCCATCAAAACAGGCGGCCTTTTCATTCTTCAATTTACGAATACCTGCGACAATCCCGTCAAACCAATCTATCGATACTGTCCCCATTTACCAGCACAAAACCTGGAAGTGCTGCTTAGACACATCTACAATTCTCTGTGCATTGGTGACTAAGTTCTCCTCACTGTGTTCCTACCTTGTAACCAGCTGCCAGTTGTTTGGATGTGTATAACTACCGGATGTGTTTCCTGTCGCGCGACTGCCCTTTTCCTCCTACACATTCTTCTCGATCAGTGGTATTCCCTCGTCGCCTTTGTTTTACGTTGCAGCGCGTCTACTGTCACCATGGATTCCTTTTTAGATACGATTGGTGGCGTATCAAGTACAATATAAAAATCCATCATCTACATTATTGTTTCTACCATTATTTGCATAATAGATCTCAGTTGGCAGAGAAAAAGTGCTGTGCAACCTTTTTTCGCTTTAAGTAGCACAAATAATAATTGGACAACACAAAATTATGAAAGCAGATCTTACCATCATCATTATATCAAGACTTCTAATTTCATGAAAAGTATACTAACGATTGCAAAGTACTTCCTGTATAAACTTCTGCCTAATCACATGCCGTATTTTTTCTATTTTTCTTTTTTTAACTTGCAGCTTCCAGAATAGCACCATAATGCATCTGTAATTTTTTAGTACAAATCAGTTTTTGATCGTATACGAATAGTGATGATAAGAAATCCAAAAAAAAAAATCAAACAAAAACCAAAACTAACAAAAAGTTTGAATATGTGTTTCGCAAAACATACAAAAAATCCAAAAATATCTTGATGAGTTCACACAAAACGAACTACTAATTCACTACATGTTAAAAAAAGTAACACACATTAATCATTTCGCGATAATACTACTACTACTACTTGAATATTGTAATTTTTGGACTATTTTTTTACAGTGATTTTGTTCTTTTATAATCAAACATACGTAATTGTATAACAATTGGCTAAAAAGAAAGAGAGATATCAATTTGTAACGAGTATAAGTGTGTCCAAATGTTGCATGTGCTTTTTGTTTCGTTTGATGTAGTGCTTTAAATATCGCCTTGTTGATATTATTTATGGTATTCTGTTTGTCTGCTGTTTTTAACTTAGTTTGTTTGTTTTGTATGCATGGATATGTGTTTATTTTCCTTAGTTTTAAATGAATGCATTTTTTTGAATTATAAGTTTCATTATAGAGAATTTTTTTTCCCTTTTTTTTTTCTTCTACGTATTTTAGAGATAACTTGTTATTCCAACAAGATAATAATATGGATGATATACTTAATCAGTTCGCTGAAACCGGTTATGCTGCTGGAATATAATTACAAAAAACAAAAAAAAGTTTAAATAATAATAAAACACTGTTATAGACGTCCAAAAAGTTGAAATTTAGTTCATAAAGAAGAAAAAAAATGATACAATTTTACAACGACATATATATATATATACATATACATATATAGATTTGAATATAAAACTTATCTTTACATGTATACATACTATTTTTGAAACGAGTCAATTGTTAATATATTCGAGAGACACAAAGAAAAAAAAAACAAAATATTAATAACTAAGAAAAGTTTGGTCTACAGGCGAGAGAGAAATATTTAGATAATACATACTTTCAGTGGTGATATAAATTTGCATTGTTGTGAAAGAGTAATTATTAAAGAAGAATACTATGTGTCGGGAGATGAAAAGGAGTATTGAGCCGGCCGATAAACATTATAAACGAAATTTTATTCATTAAAGGAGACGTTTTACAAAAAGGTTAGTAACCCATTTTGTTTTTTTTTCTCTTCAATTATTATTTTATATAATACTAAGATATGTATATTTACACAAATAAGTATAGATAAATGTTTTGTTTAAGGACAAAACTTTGTATGTTGTTATACAGTTAATCATGAAAGTGAGTATACAGCCATATATTACATGTACAAGGTGGCGCAAAAGTCCTCATTCGATTACCTAAGGTAGTAACTTGGTAAGAATTGATTCTGTTTCTTAATTAAGTATGTCAACTTAGACGTTTAATTTTTTTTTTCCACTGAGTAGTAAAGATAATATTAGTCAAGTGGCCCATTCGGACTCGTTCCACAGCATTTGCTATAATTTTTCTCAAAACTTCGGGCTATAAATTCTCGTCTTCTTTTCATATGTTCTCTTTTAGGGCCGCCAAGGTCTGTGGCTTGGCTCGTTCCTGCAATTTCAAAAAAACCTCAAAGACAACAAATTGAAACGGTCATATAGGACTATCTTGCCGGCCAGTGCAAATCTTCAAAACGAGAGAGACCAATTGCTGCAGAATGTGTTGCGGTTGCACTGTCCTGCAGGAACCCTTGTTTTCCAGACCCAATTAGTCGATTTGTGATCATAGTTCTGTAGTGCTCACCAGTCAAAATAACAGTGTTGTCGACGCTGTCCTAGAAAAAGTGCTAGCCATTCACCTTTCCTCCGTAAACGCTGTACCAAACAGTGACTTTGAAAGAATGTAATGGCTCTTTTCTTGCATTATACCCGGATTTTCAGCATCGCAGAAGCGATAATTTTGCTTATTCACGTATGCGCATAGGTGGAAATGAACCACGTCGCTTTTGATGATACTCCTTTCGAGGTATAGTAGGGCTTGGCTGTAATTTACAAGCGGCGGTCTGCAAGCAATAGCTGATCCACTGTTTGCGCTTTGTACGGGTATATGTTATGTCTGCGTTCTTGAAGAGCATAGCAATTTTTGGTTTGTCAACATGTACTCTTGTTTCGCCTACTTCACAAAAGTCCAAATCGCCATTGCAGAAGTGAGAGCATCTTTGAATTTATACATATTTTTACGTGTTTTGTAAGTTCGGTTTACCTGAAATACAAGGTAGGCCAATTTTGACGAACTGATATAAAATGATCTAAGTGGGCGCCGTGGCGCTCAAGTGGTTAGTGCGTTGGATCGCTGAGCGTGAGGTTCGAGGTTCGAATCCCAGAATCCCATTTCTAGGTAGTACTGAATACCACAGGGAGTTTGTTAAAATATAAACAGAATTGCATGGGATATGACTACGTTTATGTATTGAAAGTTCCATTAGAAAGAAGATTATTGCATTTATAATTCATTTTTCCATGAAAAACCTGATTGAGGATCTCTATCCATATAAATTTGAGAAAAGTCTTGCGCAAGTACACTACTTACTGCGAGTAAATACAAACCATTCTGTCGATTTAATGCATCTACAGATGTCGTTCACCGGTTTGGCGGATAGTTGCTAGTGTCCTGGAAGAAATCTAAATCTTCTTTGGTGGCAGAGGCTAGGCGATGGCATAGAAAGTGGGGAGTGTCCTCACGAACCTTCTCAAAACCACAGCCTCTACAGACGTCTTCTTAGGTTAATCGTATGATACCGCAGAGCGTTGTACCCCCTCATCTCGCTTACAAGGGTAGATGGGGATTTGGTGTCTTTTTGTTGCAGCACATACATATGTATGTATGTACACTGCTGTGCAAAATAATAAGCACACATGCTCCTGTAAACATTTACATTCTCTGTTACATTTTAAATGATAGTGAAATAAGTCAATTCTATGTTATTTGTTTTGATCTGGAGTAACGGTTAAAATACGAGACAACAGCTCCCTCAATATTGTTGAGTTCAGTAGCATAGACGAGATTGTATTAGGAGGTCGCTTTTTTTGCTGTGCAAAATAATAGGCACAGAAAGCAATTACAGTTATTATATCTTTGCTACGATATTTTTTTTTGTGTTTTTCTATTGTAAGTATAAAAAACAGCTGAAAGGGTTGATTTACCAATAGAATTTGTTAACTGTTTTTATAGAAAAATGGGTCGGAATAAGCATTGCTCAGTAGAACTACGGGACATAATAAACAAGCAAAGAAATGAAGGAAAATCACTGAGAGTTATTGCGAAAAATATTTCGTGCTCTTTAGGAATGGTAAGAAATGCTCTAAAATACCATAATTCAGAAGAAACACGAGGTCGGAAGCGGAAGACATCTCTTAAAACTGACCTTCGTATAGTTAGATGTGCTAAAAAAGATCCATTTATAACATCCAATGAGATCAAAACCGCTTTAAACCTTAACATCGATACCTCCGTAATTAGGAGAAGGTTAATAGAGCACAATCTTAAAGCGTACCATCCAAAAAAATGTCCTCTTCTTTCAAAAAAAAATATTAAGGACCGAATCCAGTTTGCCACATTGAATTCTAATAGGGCAACTGAGAAATGGCGAAACGTCCTATGGTCTGACGAGACCAAAATTAATTTATTTGGACCGGATACCAAAAAACAGTATGTCAGAAGGCAGCAAGGAAAAGAATTTGATCCCAGGTTTACTGTCAAAACAATCAAACATGGTGGCGGAAACATTATGGTCTGGGGATGTTTTTCGTATTATGGTGTTGGACCAATTTACTGGATCCAAGATATTCTAACAAAAGAAAAATATGTAGAGATCTTGGAAACAGTAATGTATCCATTTGCAGATGATAACTTGCCGTTGCTTTGGCAGTTTCAACAGGATAATGATCCTAAACATACTGCCAAAGTAACGAAAAAGTGGTTTGCGGATAGGAATGTTCGAGTTCTTGAATGGCCAGCACAATCCCCAGACCTCAATCCGATTGAAAATCTTTGGGGACATGTCAAAAGAGGTCTCAGTAAGACTCCCAAGCCAAGAAACAGATTGGAACTTTGGGAAAACGTAAAAAAAATATGGTATGAAATACCGATATCACTGTGCGAAAACCTGGTGGATTCAATGCCCCGTAGATGCAAGGCCGTAATAAAAAATAAAGGCAGCACTACTAAATATTAATAATAACATCAATACCAATTAATATAAATTTACTTTCTTTCATACTTTTATTTTTTATGTAAATATTTTAATTTTTTTGTTAAGTGTGCTTATTTTTTTGCACAGCTAAAATCGTTGAAGTGATTTAATTTTTGATTTTTTTAAAATTTGTATTATTTGAAATCTATGTTTATGTTTTGAGTTTTACAATAAGATGAATAAAAAAAAGAAACACATTAGTATTTAAGTATTTACTCATCGTTTGGGTTTTAAAAAACGGAATTAATTTTTCTGACAAGCCTGTGCTTATTATTTTGCACAGCAGTGTATGTATGTATGCTCTGAGAACGCCATCTTTTATTTCCATTTATTAGAGCTTTATTTCCCGTTTAAATGCCTAAATATGCATGGCGGGATGTTCATCGTGTGGCTGGCATAAGTACCGAGCCTCTCCTAGCCAGTTTGTCAGTTCTCTCATTTCCTGGTATAACTTAATGACCAGGGATCCAGCAGAGGCTTGCCTTATTCTGCCTTCCAAGAACCTTGAGCACTTCACGAGCTTCGATTTTGTTTCTGTAGCAGATATCGCTGCCTAGCTGTCAATAATAAAGGTGATATCATCACGTGATATAGTTTTCATCGCAGTCTCATGGGCGGCCATTGGGCGCTTTCAAGATTCTAGTGACTAAAATTTAAGTCAATACCTAATATTTTGAACTGAAAACTTGACTGCAAATGCATCTGACTTTTCCATATGACACATACATACATATGTACATACATATGTCTACTTGAAATTTTAATTTCTATTCTTACTTGAGATTTGTTTGTGAATTGCGTAGAATTCTTAGGACATAATAGGGCTGTTCGCGTACCCTCCCAAAACAACGAGTTTTTACGAAATCCCGTTCGAGTACGTAAAAATTTCGTAGTTTTTCGTAGAAGAGAGGGCAAACGAGAGAGTAAAAAAATATTCCATGCTGCGAATTTTAGCCCAAGAAATATCTTTGGGAGATTTGCGATATCTGTCAAATTGCTCTACGACATTTTTTTTGTTGGCTTGTTTGGTCATTTTGTTTTGTGTGCTACGATCGGGGAAATATTTAAGAGATGGGGCAAACCCAAAATAAAATAAAACTCTCCAAAAACAAGCCACAAACTTCTTTTGCGAACACTTTTTTTTAAGCTTTTTTAGGGCGCTCAAACACTGAAATGGCTCTAAGAGACTTACTAGCACTTACATAAATACATACCTGAAAATAACGGAAGCGACTGCTTAAAAATAATTAACCATTTTTCTGTTCGCTACTGTATTTATTAAATTCTGATAATTTCTTTAAAGTTGTTTAAAAAAATTTTCTCCAATAATCTTGGATGTCGCCCGGTAACAACAGTTTTTTCTTCACATGCCTTTGAATCATCAATCATCAAAGCGAACCAGGTTAAAGTGAACTTTCGGTTATAACGAACCATTTCACTCAGCCCCAATAAATGTCCCATAAGAACTATGGATTATAATTTCGCATATAACGAACCCGTTTAAAGCGAACTTTCGCATATAACGAACCCTTTTTTACGCGTTAAATTAAGAAAATGATCGGTTGTAACGAACCAAAAATGTCTCACTTTACATTAGCCGTATTTTATTATTACTCATGATCCATATAGATCATTGCTTTGTATGCATTACAACAACAATACGAGATCTTGCTTTTGATCAAGATCAATTTTCGTGATCCAGAAATTAGTTCGGGCTAGGATACACTTCCGTTCGTGAATGTTAGTATAATTATCGACGATTGCCAAGAGTACATGTTGCCAAATTAGAATGTGGAATATTATTTGCAAATCAAATTTTATTAAATAATTTGCTTCTTCGAATAAATTTATGTTCTGCTCATAATGCTATAAAATTAATAATTAACCGAGAATCTCCGTAACCTATTAAGTGAGTAGGAACCATTTTGGATGAATTGGTGCCGGTAAAATGTACAAAGTCAAAACTTAAATGTATTTAACAAACATGAACTAAAATGGGAAATGCAAAATATTATTCTCAGTTGATATTTGTTGATAAAAACTAACAATTTCATCCTTTAAAAAAAAGCGATCACATCAAATTTTCATTTAAAAAAAATATTTTTATTTAAAAAAGCTGTTATTTTCGATTTTTTGATGGTTTGAGGGAAAATTCTCGGTATCAAACGAGGAATCCATGCTTTCAGGATTGAATTAGGAAAACCTTATGAGATAATTTCGTCGCTTTTAAATAAAAACTATGGAATACACAAATACAACCTAAATTAAATAAAGAAAAGCAAATATATTCATGTATGCATTTCCATTCCATTTTTGCTTTTTTTTGAACGTCTTATTTTGACAGAGTTAAATGTCAAATTACTACCACAACGCAGAAATTAAATTTTTCGCTGATCTGGACTATTTTATTTTCATCGTGTCATCCATATGGATCATGGGTGATAATAAAGTACGGCTATTGTCATTCAGATTTCCCCAATTTTTGGGACTTCCCGAGAACTATATAGCTGCATGCGCGTACCAGCATTCTTAAACAACAAAATATTGTCCTTGAACATATTTTTTTCGGTACATCCCCGAGTTATATTATGTTTGCATCAAACTATAAATTTCAAAAGGCAGCACATATTAGTTGAGTACTGAAATACTTTTTTTTGTTTTGTTATGTGTTCAAACGTAGTTTTCCTTTTTCTTTGGTTTTCTGAATAAAATTTGATGTTTTTTTTAGCATATCACATATAACGAACTTCGGTTATAACGTTAAGCTGTAAATGCTTGCTGATTTCTCTTTAGAAATTATGAAAAATAAATTTTATACTTTAATGTGAATCACAAGAACAGCTAAAAGTTTTATAAAGAGTTTTTGTTTTTTATTAAGTTTTATATATTTGAAAAATAAAAAAAAACTTTTTAAGCAGAGCTAAAATATTTACTATTTACTAACGTGGTTGTGATGTTGTTTATATTCATTTTCAATACTGCTATGAACCTATAGCACTCACGTAGACTTTAGAGAAATATTTACGATATGATATCGAAACTTTTGTTTGTTAACTGGAAATGCTTCAGCTTTTTTATGGAGCCTTAAAAAAGAAAAAGAAACGAAATAGTTGGCACTGTGTGATTTTCTTTTTCTTCAAAGTCTGTTATTGTTTATTTAGGTGTGTTTAGAAGGGAGTTTTTATATTGCATTTTGATTCTTAGCTTAAATTTGGTGTCTTGTTGCTTTGAGGAATGTAAAACAAATCGCTCTTATTATGCAGAAGGATTGCTATCGAATAAGTAGAACAATTGGCGCTTAGTAATAAATAAAGATATTCTATAATTTTTACGGGGACCAAATCGTCTCTTATTCGTCCGAAGACAAATTCCTTGATACCCCTCACACATTCATATGTATGTACGTAGAATTGGATTGTGATTATTGCATACGATCACTCACGAAACACACTTTTTGACTGTACTAGATGAGATGTCAAATATGTCCTTCTTTAATGAAAGAACCAAATCATTCCTAATGAAATGGATTTGTCCGGCATCTATTTTTCTTTACTATTAAGAGCCAATGCGTCTGTGAAAGTTATCTACTTTCATTGAACGAAAAAAGAAAAATGTCGCCTTATTTTTGATTTCTTTGAACAACTTCATTGTGGTTTGGTTGACCACATTTTGGAAATATTAAGGATTTAATTAAATCATGTATACATATGCAAAAAACATGTGTTAGCGAGTTTTCATTTGAAAATATTTAATTATGAATTTGCCATTTTGAATTAATGCATTCAAGGCCTGTAACTCTTAAATGTCCGAAAATAAAGGTATACATTTATATACATTTCCATAAATCCTTTCACTTTCCAAGAAGTACTGACTAGTGATGCCTCTACTCTAAAATCTACACCAATCGGTATACTTTTACGATATATTGGATTGTCTTCCGGAACCTCAAATCGACATAGCCTCCGAAATAAAATTTAATAGGAGCTTAGCACTTTCATGCCAGTTTGCCTCTCTGACACGATTGTAATTTATTGTATTCATGGGCAAGAATTCCAAGACTTTGATTGTTGCTCCTGCCTTGCGGATTCATTAATACGTTCTTTTTTATTGTTCAGCTTCGTGGTGAAATTTTCCTGAAGCTACACTACTTTGCCTATACTCTCTATTGCTACCCTCATGATTTTTTCTTTGACTACTCTTTCAATTACAAGGTTTGGAAATGCTCCTTTCTTGCAAAGGCAGGCCATTCCTTGATAACTTGTTCTTTTCCTACGTTTTTTTGTGACCTGCTTTGTTCTCTTTGCTTCCTAGGTGATAATTGGTCTCACTATGGTGTACATCCAACATATTATTTTGGGCGTTACATCCCCAGCTTCCACCTGCTCTGCCTTTGCACCATTCGCATTTGAGTTGGGCCGTTTTCGAAAACGTCATTTTGATTGTCAATTTAATCTTCGTTACAAGACTTAAGGGTTGCGAATATCAGTCTGCACTACACCAAATGTAGTTGATCTGCGCCGCCGACGTGATTTTTTTATTGCAATCGTATTTGATATTTTCGACAAAGCGGTTAATAAATTATCCCTAAAACTGCTGAATACACATCGACTTAGCCATTTTTTTTTCGAACATACTGCAAATGCAGTGTGATCTATAATGCTATAATTTTCGAACAAACGACTTTTGCAGCTGGCGTTTAAGAACATACTGAAAAAACAATTTGATACATATGAAGTTTTCGAAAACGGCCTTGTTTTGCTGATTAATAATTTCGCGTGTTATTTCTTTCAAAGTAGCTAGCTGTTTAGTAGTAATGATAAATGACTGATCTCAAATTCGATGTCCCGTTCTAATAAGTGCAAATTACGGCAAGATAGAAAGTTATCACAGTTATTTTTGCATGCTATCTTAAGTCCTCTTTGACCACCTTGTCCCAGAGATTTCCCTTGAACTTGCCTCTGATTATTAATACGATCCACACGGCATCTCCCACGCAGTAAATACCACATATGTATGTACTTTAACGAGGAGTTCGTCTACTACTGTGATCCACATTGAGGGTAATAGAACCCCTCCTTGAGGCAGCCTCTTGCATTGCTAACTTTGACCCAGCTGTGTTTCGACAGTTCTCCTGCTCAACATTAAGATAACAACTTATTTGTCACTTATTAACGTGATGTGATCGTAGGAGTGAATTTTAGAATTTCTATTACTAAGTGCCAATATGTTATAAAATCGCGCTTGGTATACCATATACACTTAGAAATTGTTAAATGCGTGCATTTAACAGCTAAAAACTAGAAAAATGTTTCTACACCTCCATTGCCTGATGTCGTTGGTACAAAAGCACAGGCGACATTTGTGAGTCGACTCCTTTTTCGCATCCAAAGTAAATTGACGGCACTTGGATAATTAATGAGGTTTCAGGAAGATTTTAAAAAAATCACACGTGCGCAGCTTTTATAGTTTACAAGCTATAGACGGACAGACGCACGAGCAACAGAGTTTCGTGAACTGTATGAAATAGGATTACTTGATGTAGAGAAATATATTTCCTCTCACTTTCTAATAAAACTTGAGAAAAATATGAAAATTGTTAAACATTGCTTCCAGAGTCATATCTGGTAATGGAGTATGTATGTAAACTACCGCTCATAAGTATTTGCCCACCATGTAAACTAAATATGATTGACAAGAAAAAGAAAAAAGAAAAAAAATTCTGATGAATATCGTTTAACATGTTTTTAAAGTAATTATTAATTCAAGCACATATCGACTCGCTAAATGTCACCTGCCACTTTTTGCAAACGGAATTCAGCAATAGCGATGATAAACTCATACGTTATAACAATTTTAAACCGAATACGATCGCTGATAAATGAAGCATTTCAATAAAGATAAATAAAAAACAAACAAGTAAATAAAATAACGAATTTATTTTACAAATCTATGTCAATTCAATTGATTGACGTTACGTTACTATTTCTAATAAATATACATACACACATTTATATATATATTAGGAAAAATAAAGAATTATATTTACATAAAATAATAATTATAACTATTTGTGGTGATTGTTGTACTGAATTAAAAAATAAAAAATAAAAAAAAAATGTTTATACTATATATATATGTATATTGGTGGGAATGCACGGTCCATTTATTGTTACAAAATGTTATTCTACATATAGCAAAATATTTAATAATGAACTAGGATAAATTTTGTTCCTTTGGTTTCTGAACGCGAACGACTGCGGAATAAGGGATATTTCTAAGATCCTTTTTTTTGTCTGTAATAATTTATGGTTTTAATGAAAAGCGTTGTCATTTCACTCAATGTATGTAAGTAATTTTAAAAACATATAGTTGAGGCAACTATTAAAACTACTTTGGTCGAAAATTAAAGGTGTAACTGAATACACTGAGATTGTGAAACAATGCACGAGTGTATTCCAATACAAACTTAAATCTGTTGTAGGCCAGTAGTATTTTGACCAAAACTATGGCACTTCCTGTTGTGAACTGTTCCTAAATACCGTATACGATGGATGTGTATTTATTTGTTTATTTCTCTTTTCTCTTATATATGTAAATGTTGAATGAATGAACGAATTTATTTCGAGTGCCTGACGAAAATATTAGCATGTTATTCGAATCTTAATTTTGTTTTATATTTCGAGTATTTTTGTTGTAGTTAATGGATATTGTATTGAAATTTATTTTGAATTTGTTTTTAAAAATGGCGTAAAACTTTTCTTATTTGTTTGAAAGCCAACCAACATATAAGAGGAAAGAACAATTCTTGATTGTATTATGGAATTAAAATTACTTTTTTACTTAAGTTTGGGTTATATTGGCTGTCTTTACCAAGACACACTTAGACCAGAAGAGGTCCTTAGTGATACCCCGGATATTTCAACTTTGGGCACCCTGGGCCAGTAAAACAAACCGGAGTTTTTAATGAAACGGAGGATGCTCATGACGTCTAATGACGCCCGTTCGCAGAGGTCGTTGTAGAAAAGAGAACTTAAATGGAGCAGTCTTCGCCACAAGGTGGACAGAGATGAAAGATAGTTTTCTTCTCTTCGTGGAGGTTCAACCTTTTAGCATGTTGGCCTATCAAAAAGTGTTCCGTGAGGGCACCGATTGTGTAACTGATCTGTTATTAATTTATCAAAACCAGCCCGACACTGCGTTTCTGATCCAACTTAGGCCAGATCTGTCTAGATATATGACACGTCAACCAATTTCTCCATCTGTGGTTGGTCCTACTATAAGCTTCTAGCTTAAGAAGATGTTTACATGTAGCAAGGAGCATATCCGGTTTGCCATTTAGACACACTAAGAATCATATCCTGGTGAGCTTGTCAGCCTTTCAGTATCCCGGAATATCTATATGGCCAGGCACCCAGCAGAGGTGAGCATTGAACCGAGTGTTGAAAAGAGACTTCATTGTAGCTTGACTGCCAGTGAAGATGTCAAGATTCTTAACAGATATTGCATTAATTTTCAACCAGGAAAACACTTCCTTGATGACTATGATTTCCGCCTGAAAATGCCACAATAATCATATCTACCAATGCACAGAATGCGTTGGCTATTTGAGGAAAAATTTGAAAAAAATATCAACACAAATGTTCATAGCTTATGCAATAGAAACGTAATGTAAATGTACGTCTACAGCCCATATTTGTTCAATAATATATTCATCATTAATATGTAGGCCTCAATTAGTGATCGGAAACGTGAGAATAACTGACATCAACGGACTTTGCTGGTTATCAATTTGACAATGGCATCCATTAAAGCGTGGATGGTATTATGAAAGTGTTTGTCGGTTTTATGTTCAACTACGCCCCACTTAAAAATGTCCAACGGAACAATGTTGGGTGAATCGAGTGGCTATAAGTTTGGTTGCGTCTGTGCATCGGCGCAGAATCCTGCTGGAATATGTATGGCCTTCCTTCACAGTAGATGTCTAGGGCTTAAAAATTGCTTTTAGCACCTCGATGTATCGCCAGCTTTCACTCGAAAACTTTTGCACACAGCCATATGCCGTGTCTTCTATTGACCATCTGGTCTTCGTCGAAATTCAAACCACAACAACATAGCGTGTCTTTTTCTTCAGTGCTTTGGAGCATTGGTGTCTATTCTCTCTACATATCTTAGCCATCTTAGGCAACTGATGCGTAGTTTGTTACTAGCAGGTCGACGTCGCTGTGCATCTCGTAAAGTTCGTCGTTGAAGTTTCTGCTCGAAAGCCCTTCAACGCAAACGAAACCGAATATGTTGAGGAATTTTTCTCTCGAAACGACCGAGGATATACTCATCCGCTTTCGTAAGAGTCCATGCTTCAGCGCCATAAAGCAAAACTGGGATGAAAAGGGTCTTGTATAAAATCTTAGCTGTTCGGGATATTACTTATTACGAATAATTTTCTTTTCAAAGCAAGCGAAAATATCCATATACCAGGACCGGGATGGCTAAGGTCTTATGTAAAGTATCCTTGGTCGTTTGAGAGAGGGTTCTAGTGCTCAAATGCCTTCTAAGAAAAAAAATTATTGGCAAGAATAATTCTTATCTTGATCTCTTTGCTGATGTCATTTTGCGAGGTAACCATGGAGTCGAGTCTCCGATGCTGAGAGTCCTTTCCGGTTGACAGCAAACTTCGTTTTGTCGTCTTTTACCTTGCCCTCCACACGAATGAAAGAGATTTCAATTTGAGTGCCGTATACGAACGAAGTAATTGAGAAGTTTCTAATTGTATTTAATACTCCCAGACATTTACGAGAGATGGAAGAAGGGGTTTTGATGTTTTTCTAAACAACGTCAAATTCTCCTAAATTGCCTTCCTTAGGCTTGACATCTCAAGCAAATTCGATCAGTCGCACAAGACTTTCTACACCATGCAGTATGATAAAGTTTATGCCGTTTTATATCCTTTTGCGTGTACATAATTTCTTATACACTGAATCTTATTATTTTCTTTTTATTTTTCATTCAATTCACTTTTATTTTAAACTATTATTTATAAATATTTACTTATTTTACATTTTCAGCAATCCTTTCCTTAGGAACAAATTTGCTTGCTGCACGATTGGCAATACAACATTTTGTTAACTTCGGTGTACCGATATATAAAATATTTTTTTTTACATTCTCTTTATATACATTATATTCTTTTTTAATTTTGCATGTAAGATGATAGTTGGTGTTAAACAAAACTAAAATTGATTTTGTTTACTTTTCATTTCTTTTTTATGTAAATTTTAAATTAAACTTTAGATGTGAGAATATTTTTTTATTTTATATTTCAAAGTCTATATATACTACAACTTTCTTTCGCACTAAGATGTATCGTGTAAAGGAAAGTCATTATATTTTTTTTTACTTTAAAACACATAATTAAGTTTTTTTTATGAAAAAAATTATATATATGTAACTGTAACTGCAATAAAAGAAAAACAAGAATATTGAAAGAAAAAACGATTTATATTTTATTTTGATTAACCCTAGGCTTCCATTCTGTTTAACAAAATTGTGTTTAAATAAAATACTTTGTATTGAAACGTTTTAATTTAAGTTAAAGCTACAATTGCTGCAATTTTTTTAATATTAAATTTGTTTATATACATAATTATTATAAATATAAATAAAAAGAAAAAAAAATCTTAATTAGTTAGTCTATATTTTTATCGCAATCTTTTAAAAGATATTTTTGTTATTTTTTGTATTCTGTTTTTTTTTTTTGTAATAAAAATAGAATGAAATCAGGAATGTTTAAATGATAGGTGGTAAAGAAATAAAAACTAAATTCGTTATGTTTTCTTTTTTTATTAAATGTAGCACAACCATAAATTATATTTAACGAAAAATGTATGTCAATGTTACAACTAATAAATATTACATAAACAATTCTTGTCAATATGGCCAATAAACGAAAAATAAGAATAAATCTTAAAAAAAATTGTTCAGAATTTTATTTGAAAAATGATTTCAAACTATGTACATATACATATAATATACTAGTGGTTACCCGGCGTGCGTTGCTGCACAGTTGTCAAAACGCAGTTGTAGGCAAACTGCTGGACCGATTTTGACCAAACTTCACAGAAATACTCGGGCCAGTACCGAAGATTGCCTGAAAATTTGAGCTCAATCAGTTCGGAGGTTTCGGAATTCATAGCATACATTCAAACATATGTAGGTACATTGAATTTTATAATAATAATATTTTTATGTAAGGTAAATTGAAAAGTTCGCGGCCTTTTATATGTACATCACAATAGTTTTAATTTTAAATCAGTGCTTCCGCCTTTTATTGCATAACATTCTAAGGGCGACTCCATGAAGTTTCATTCCTTGTTGTATTTTGATCGGTTCATACACGGCTTAAGTGAGACAAGAAAGAGAGAGAGAGAAAGAGATTGGTGCAGTTGTTTGAAACTCAGGTGTATTAGGTTTTACATTAGCTCCAGGGGTGGTGTCCAGATAACTGCGGAGATTTTTTGCTATCATTTATTTCTTTTTGCCTTTCACAGTATTTTTTTCGCAGTCCACCTGATGTCATAAGCATATCAATCCAACAAAGCGATATGACAAACCTGTTGCCAGTGTTATGCCTTCGCAGTAGTGTTGTCATAAGCTTTCGCAATTGATCGGTCTGCTTCTTATCATATAATGCTTGCTATAATCAAGGTTTGAAATGTGAACCATCAGCTTGACAAACGATGACGCTACCACTACACCATTGCACCACTCTAATTAGTTTGGCTTGGCTGTCCGCACGGGAGTGCAGACACACTTATACCAATAAAGGTCCTTTGTGATACCATGGATCAAAAACCAATTCGCGACTCAGGGACTAACAGAACCAACTGGAGCTTTTGATAAAGGGAATAGATGCGCATGACGTCTAAGGACGCTATGGTACCAAGGACTTCCAGGAAGGGGGACCCTAAATGGACCATTCTTTTATGCGACAGAGCTGGGCAGTTACATAGGAGGTGTGGGATACTTTCCTCCTCCTCCTCGTCTCTGCAGCTTCTGCAGAAGTCGTTTGAAAAGAGGCCAAGTCTCTTGACATGTTGGCCTATCCAGTGAGAACACCAACAACGCAGCTGATCTGTGATCGCTTTAGTTTGACCAACTCGGCACTGCGTTTATGATCCAGCCTGGGCCAGATCTGTCTCGAGATGAAACACCTTGACACGTTTTCCCATCTGAGGTTGGTCTTGCTAATAGCATTCAGCTTTAGTAGATGCTTACTAGGGGCATACCCAAAGATTGCCTATCAGACAGAATCCTTAGAGTAGTGCCTTGTCTGGCGAGTTCGTCTGCACTGCAGTTTCCTGGAATGTCTATGGCCTGGCACCCAGCATAGGTGAATATTGAACTGCTCTGTCATCTCCATAAGAGATAAACGGCAGTTGAGAGCGGCCTTTGAAGTAAACGAGCACGATTCCAGAGACTTGATTGCCGCTTGGCTGTCAGTGAGAATGGTAATATCCCCCTTGCAACCTTCTAAAGGAACCCTAAAATTAACACCGCTTTATTGGCACATCTCACGTGACTTGGTCGTCTCGAAGTTGGGGTTGGGAATTGATGATCCTCTTGGTTGGATCATTGTTGTCCATGCACTCGACGTGACAGAGTCAATGTAATCAATGTATCTTGGCCTTTTGGACTACATCCATATCTTGTAGACTTCGCGTATACTTTTCATGTCATTTGAGGAGTTAAGACTCCGAAGCAGATGAACTCTTTAACTAGCTTGAAGTTAAAGCTGTCAACAGTGACGGTCTTTTCCATGCGATGGACAGATGGTGATTTATTTGTTGATAGCATATATGTATGTACCCACACGTTTTGCCTGGTCATCAATTGCCCTGAAAGACTACTATGGCTCGTTGGAAGCGAACAATGATATTAATATCGTCCGCGTATCCCAGCAGTTAGATGGTTTTGTTGAAGATAGAGCCTTCTGTGAGCACTTCTGCCCTACGCACTGCGCGAGCACAAGAACTGCCGGATTTTGTTCCTATAGCGCGGAACTTAGGTTTCTTTGAGCTTAGAAACCGCGTATGCCCTCTTCTTCCAACTCAAGATTTTTCTTCCCCTTCTTCTAGCTCGGTACTTTTCTCTTGCTATCCTTGTTTTATGTTGCACAACTTCTGCGTTTTACGATTTGCATCTTCTGTCAGCTTTTTCCGGTGTTCGCAAACATGAACTCCCTTTTAGAAATGCTTGTTATCCCAGTAGAGTTGAGATACTGGATACACTGAATGTTAACGTTAGTAGAAGGTGAAGGCACCCAAAGTTGAGCCTTGATTGTCCATACAAACGTGGGTGACAATCAGTGAACAGTGCTGACAGTAACACCCAAGATCCAGAATAGTCAGCAAAATGTCATCTCTGGAGAATTCCAAGCTAATCATGGTTTAAGGAGACAATCACTTCTTCAAGTCGAATGCCCAGTCGTATTTTCTTTCGTAGATATCAAAAATAAATTCCTATTCTACGTTTCGTATACTATCGCAGTTATGCAAATGCAAATTATAGCGAATAAAACGAAAATGTACGTACATATACGTTTGGTGGTAGTTTTTAGTGCAAAGTAAAGTTTTCGGTCAACAAAAAAATGAGAAATATGAATTCGATCGAAGAAGAGGACGAAGTGGTTTCGGTTGAGAATTTGGCAGCAATTCAGAGAAAACAATTCGGGATCAATCAAATCCAATGGAGTTAACGAATTTTTGGGAAGTATTTATAAATTTTCCTTATTTTATAATATGAATTGAAATTCGGTTTTTTGATTCCATAATTTCAGTTCCTTAAAATCATTCCGGTTATCTAAGGACAGCCTGCTTCCACAGCCACTTCTTTCTCAACGGAGGGGATAACACAGTCATCATGGTGCCAGCACATCAGCCAAAACGAATGAGCACTCCAGATTGGCTGATAATATAACTTTCTGTCCTGACAGTGGGTTGTCACGGATTTTAGTGATCCCTTCATCACTCAGGACCACAGCAGGTGCTGCAATTAGCAATCGGCTTGCCTTCCTTCAATGACAGCTCCTGCAAGTAGGTTCATGTGTTATGGAGTATTTTTTACTCCTGATCGGATAAAATACCATAAAGTAGTAGACAGATGGATGCCAAACATCCACAGGAATTTGAACAGGTGTATATGGGCCTAGACCTAAGTACTCGGAAGCCACGGGAAGAAACACTAGTATAGAAAGTGTCGCGGAGCAGTGGATATCCAAGCCAGCGTCAAGGCGTTAAGCTCATGAAAAAAGGTCTAAATTGGTGTACGAGTGCCTTGCCAAGATAAAAAATACTAAGTGAGAATAACAGAGTCACCCTCTACTGGGTACCAAGCCACGTGGGAGTATAGGAAAATAAATTAGCTGATGAAGTAGCATCGGTCCGGTACCATTCTGCGAGCTGGGGAGGAGGAAAGAAAACCACAAAAGAACAAAACTTAAGGAACACCTCAGGAAACTGTATATAGAGGAACGTGAAGATTGCAGTTTCTGTGCAGATGTTTAGGAAACCCCAAGATAACTTTTCAAAGAATTTCTCGCCATGAATCTAGGTAGATTAAAGCATTTTCTAATTTGCTTCTCAGCCCAAACAATCCTAAGTTCCTTCGAAAAGTCTTCTATAGGGGATATTTTAAAAGATCTTTTGAAGGTCGCAGAACTTTGATGAGGGCCATCCACCGCCCTACTCTATCCTTAACAAAACAGAAAATATCTGCATGCATATCAACTATCACACTGGAGTATCGCATCCACAAAAGCTTCATGTCGGGGATCACAACAGATTTACAAGGTTGCGGTTTCGGTTACACCAGTAAAAATAAATCTGTCAATCTGCAGGTCTTACAAGCTATCCCTCATAAAAGAGAAAAATAAGAACTTCAACCATGAAATTGAATTGAAATCATTCAGTCCCCTAATCAGTTAAAAAGAAATAATTTGTCAGACTGTATCATTCGCTGAAGAGGGGCACTCTTCTAAAAGCACTTGTGAAGAGCTTCAAACCGGAACAATATGATTTTAAAGATAGGCTAATTGCAATATTCAATTAGAACTCGATAAGGGCTGCTTGTCAGTGCAATTAGAGAGATAAAAGAAATGGATTGGCGAAGACTGTACATTCTTCAATTGAATATCGTCATGAAGTCACAGAATTCTTTGAAATTAATTCAAGCAATTCTTATATTTCTTTCTCTAGGACATCACATATTGATGACTTCTGCCACCAAATGTCCTGGTAAGGTTCACAATTGTCATAATTACTTAAGAAAAAAATCACATTTCAGGTTCTACTTCTTACTCTTACTACTAGAACGCAAAACTGTTTTCTGTTACTGGGCCAGTTGGTCCGCTTACCGGCCAGGAGATGGTAATCAAAAAATTGGTCACATTATTCCTGAATATTGTACACACATAGTGTACACATTTGCTGGCTTAGACATCGATGGAGAGATTATCAGCTTAGATCCCGGTTTAGATATTCAAAACGGTGAAAAATGTGAAATTTTTTTGTGATTTTTGTTTTAATGTCTGCTTTGAAAAGGTGGCTACAAGGATGTGACTTCTTTGAAAGAGCAAGATCCTTCGGGTTGTTTGAAGATTCTTTTAGCTATTGGCGGGTGGGGAGAAGGTTCCGAAAAATATTCTCTGGTGAGTATGCTATGCCTTCACTTTGTCCCATAATTTGTTAACGTAACGTAACCTTCGGCCTCCTTTACCGACACAGATGGCAGAATCTGCAGCTAATCGAGAAAAATTTGTTGAGAGCGTACTGCGATTTTTGATTTTTTATGGATTCGATGGAATCGACATTGATTGGGAATATCCCACACAACGTGGTGGACTTAAAGATGATCAAGGAAACTTTACGGAACTATTGAAAGCCTTAAGGAAAAAGTTAGCACCAAGGAACAGATTAGTAACGGCGGCTGTAACTGGAGCACTTGAAGTGACTAAGGCGGCTTATGAGATTGGATGGATCTGCAAGGAATTGGACTTTGTTTCTATAATGGGTTATGACTTCCATGAGCCCAATACAACAAGTATTCATTCACCGTTAAAAGCCGAGCTTAAAGAGCGTCGTTCGACAATCTCGGACACTATAGAATATTACAAGAAGAATGGATGCCCACCTGAAAAGATACTCTTGGGAGTACCAGCTTATGGAAGGACATATACACTGAAAGATGCCCGTATTACGAAGTTGGGTGCACCTATTTCAGGTGTTGGCAAAGCCGGTGAATACACGCGTGAGAGCGGCTTTTTAGGATACAATGAAATCTGTGAAATGCAAAAGAAACAAACCGGCTGGAAACGAGAGTATTCGGATAAGAATGCTGCCCTTTATGCGTACAATGGTAAATTATGGGTGAGCTATGATGATGAACTTACAGTGGCACAGAAAGCGGAGTATGTTCTCAGAGAAGGTCTTGGTGGCATGATGATGTGGTCTATTGATACGGATGACTTTCGGGGACATTGTTCGAATGTAGCATATCCTTTGTTAAACGCAATCAATAAGGCACTCAAATGGGATGTAAATTTAAGTGATAATTAGTTTCTTCTAGTAAAAAACAAAAGCCAAACAAAAATTTGATTTTTTTTCTGAAAATATACTTAAACGTTTTTCTAGATAAAGAGGGTTGGCACATAAGATAGGGTCCTAGTACTTCACATTTTGATCAACCAAGCCAATGCGTTTATAAACTTGGACATCTTACTACGGTGGTGGAGTCTTTGCATAGGAAGTGAGGCGTATTTTTGTGTACACCCTCATCGCCGCAGCGTCTACACATGGAAGTATATCATCTACGCCTTTCGTTGTATGATAACAACATGCTGTGTCCGGTTGATATTTCTACTAAGGCTAATACTTCTTAGTTGATGGGATGTGGGTTCTCTCGAAATCACGCTGATTTAGCAGCTGCTGGAAGTGCTGCTCATATAAATCAACGATTTCCTGTGCATCGGTGGCTAAGTTCCCAGTACTATTTCGAAGAGTTTGTGTTACGGCCTTGTAGCCAACTGTCAGTTGCTTTTCTTTTCTGATGAACAGGCCGATGCTGTTTCTGTCGCGTGACTCTTTTATTTTGCCTTCTCCGCCATGTTTAGTTTTGACACTCAATATTGGAAGTTTGGTCAGACCATAGCAATGGAAAGATATAATTTTGAGAAGGTTAGAAAATTTGTCTAACTAGGCCCAACGTGAACTAGTGAAACAGCATCAGTTACGAGATCAGTCTTGTTGTACGGCCTTGAGGCATGATGCATTGTCAACTACGGATGGGACTGCCGTTGGTTGCTTTAAGCATGTTTTTATGTTTCTTCTCTGATTTCATGTTTTCTTCGGTGCCATCTGCATAGACGGTGATTGTAGGAGAATGTTCAACGTCACAACATCAAGCGACATCGACCTAGCCACAAAAAAGTCTGATACAGCGATTAAGATTGCTGGGACATGAAGATAGGGTGAAGGTCGGGGCTCCGGCTCGGAAAATCTTAAAAAACACTTCGGAGGAACTGAACAGGTTGCATATGCAAGTGGGAACTTTAACCAACTTGGAGGCGGCAAAGAAAGGTTAGTTGGCTGAACCCAAGCCCACCCCGGACTGTAGCGCTATCTAAGTAAGTAAGTATATAGTACATATGTATGTAAGTAATTCCACCGCCACAGTCTTCTTATGAAGTATCCTTGCTAGGTTTCTGAGAACGTCCGGTGCAGCACATACGTCCTAAAGATTACCCAAAAGGTTCAGATACACATCGCCAGACTCAGTAAGCGGCCATCAGTAGCAGCACTTTTGTAAGACCTGAACCTTTGGGTCGAATAGAGAATCACACTCTTATGGAAGAATTCAAGAAGTTAGAGATACAGAAAACATAGCTAAAGCCTGGAATAACACTCAAAGCATTATGAAAGCTGAGAAACTACTACGGAGCTATAACCGTAAAAGATTTGGAGTGCACACCAGATCAGCCTAAGCAAGAATAACCTACGCATCCTAACAGGATTTCTAGCGGGGTATTGTAAGCTAAAGGAACACCTGAGGACACTAGGTACAGAAGAAGAAGGTCTCTGCAGATTCTGCAAGTGTCCAGAGAAACCCCGGAACTCCTTCTAGAGAATTGTGTGTGGTAAAAGAATGAAATATCTGGGAAAGTACTAACTATGCCGTCCATGGACCCGCTTCTCATTTTCAGATTCCTTCAAGAAACTGGAATTATAAAAATATGTACATTGTACATACATATGTCCGGCTAGATAAGCATTTTGCCCATTGTGTGTTTATTCCCCCCCTCCCCCCCATTCGATCTGCCTTCGTTGTATTGCTTTCCTCGATTGTCCGTCAAACATATCTAACCTAACCTAAACGCGTCTGGAAATAACTTTTAAAATATGGCACCACAGCTATCGTGATCGTGTATTATTATTTCAAACATTCGAGGTGTTACCCGCACCTTTGTATACAAAAAACCACAATTAATGTACTATAGCTCATCGTTGCACTTTATTTATTAAAAAACAAAAAAAAAACCTCTTCCGAACGACCTTGTAAACTGCAGTATTTATTTGCTTTCGTCTTCAATTTCAACTCGCTTTTTAGCACTCAACCAACAGAACTGCAGTGTACGAGTACATTTTAACACATGTGGACACATATGTACATACATATGTATGTATTGTAACACTGTAACAAAAATTTCTACTTTATTTTCATTAATTCTGTTGTTTGTGTACTTTCATCTTGACTTTTGTTTACATTCTCATTCGTCTAGTGACCCAGCTCTACTCTCACCCAGAAACCAATTCATTGACACCCGCGCGAGCTGCCATTCGTTTGTAACCTTGAAGTTGAATTGCAGTGCAATTGATAAGTGGTGTGTCCCTCGTAACATGAGGACATTTAAAGGTTCACCTGGTATATATGTAGAATAAAATCAATTAAACCTTCTAACGCCGACAATAGACGAGTCTAGCTTGTGAGCTCATACTCTCCCCTCCTCCATAGCCGGTTGTATAAGTGCAGCCAAAAGGTGCAATAATTGCCCAGCCATCAGCCAGAATATAATTGTATGTACAACAGATATGTGTACATACCTACTAGTATATGTATGTCCACTGTGTATAATAAAAATAACAGCCGGTGTGTAATAACAGCAAACAAACGAAGACGACTAAGGCTAACTAACCACCACCACCAGCTGACACAGATTCGAGCGCATGGTGGGTAAACTACTAGTGAATGCTGAGAGACTTGCGAGAACCGTCTGACATTTTCGTGCATGAAGACGATAGTTTGTTTTTTTTTTCTCCCTTTCTAAACAAAATAGTGCCTTAAAAATATTGTAATATTTCAAAATTTTTTTTGTATTTTTAAAAATTCTTTTTTGACATTTTGGCATTAAATCGGTTCGACTGTTAATTTCCTCGCAATGGATGTGTTAAAATCGATATTCTCGTTCTTTTGCCGGGAACTGGATGACATTTTATTTTCGTGAGTAATTTTGAAAAAAAAGAAAACAAAAAAAATTTGTTCTCGTGTTCTTTAAATTATTTGAAACATTTTGAATTTTGAAAACAAAAGTGTAAATTGCTAGGCAATGTTACTGAGTTGAGTGAGTTGGTACTTGCAAAGTAAAAAGTCAAGAGCTCGTATAAATATTTGACGTTCCAAAGTACAAACAGATTCAAAATGCATTTTATAACTTTATTTTCTTAGTGTGTTGCATAAGAATGAGGCTGTGGAATAGTAAATAGTTTGCTTCTCATTAATTATAATTGGAAGCGCCGGCGGCATTAAGCACAATTCATTAATTACATTTATTGAATGCAAAATAAGGAACTGTATTCGATAGTAGATAGACTAGGTAGGAGGGTTGGCTAAAGTGGGGATTCTTCTGTGCCGAACTTAGACCCACTGTGATGTCCATTGGGTGAAAAGGTGTATTCATTATCTCGTGGAGCTAATCCAATAGTAAACTACGATCGAAGTATATTAAAGGGTCTTCCATTCTAAAAAAAAGTTTTAATTTTCCGAAATAGTTACTTAAGTTGGCGCTACAGTCCAGGGTAGACCTGGTCCTCAACTAACAAGCGTCTCTAGCCAGCTCAACCTTTGGCTAGCTTCCAACAGTTTCGCACGCTAAGTTGCTTGAAGTCCCCTTCTATTTGCGTGCGCACCTGAGTCGCGATATTCCTCTACTGCGCCGGGGATGGATTGGAATATCTTCCGGACCGAAGCATTAGTGTCCAAATTCATGGCTCGCTCGCTTGTTCAGTATGCTTTGGCAAATCTTTAATGAAAGTCAGTATTGCCTTAACAACGCTAACGCGGTGTTGAAATTTGTTTCCAAAATTTGTGTTCGTTTCTCCAACTTACAGAACGCTGCATCCATTATCGTTCGTCTGAGCAAGCTATTCGTTGAACTATATATTAACTTAATTGCTGCATTTGGAGTGAACAAAATCCTGAAAAGGTTCTTGAAACTCCTTTATATCCAGAAAAATGCACTGATTGGAGCGGTTTACACCGCTAGTGGCATCATCAGTCCTTATTTTTCAAAAATGAGGCCGGAGTTCGCGTTAGAGTCAATAGAAGAGATGTGCTTTCAACCGGGTGGCGCTATGTGTCCTTCAGCTACTCAAAGCATCGATTTATTGAAATCACAATTTTGCGAGAAGGTGCTTTCAGTAAATAGTTTAGTCAATTGACTTCTGAGATTATGCGTTTTGACACTTTTCGACTATGGTCTTTGTTGCCATCTGAAGACATTGATTTATATGGATAAAGTAGCAGCTATTGACTATTTGGAAGTAAATATTATGATTGCTATTCACGAGGTACAGGACGAGTATGTGTTATTGCTGCAATAACACAGACATCACATGAAGTTGTGCGAAAAGCACTACTCACTCTCCATGCACATAGGTGATTTAGCACTCCAATTTGGCACGATTCATGGCTTCTGCTCACACTGGTGAAGTATACAGTATTACGGATGTAACAACCCTAGGTAATAGTAGTCTACGACTGTAGATTCGGTTAGGTAAATAAGTGCACTTGTTGACAGGATGGTCAACGGCTCACTTAGACCACTAAGAGTCCATTGTGCCCAATATTTAAAAAAAAAAACATGGGAACCTAAATATTAAACTTCAACCGCTAAGTTAAACTACCCAGAAAAATGTATGAGTTTGCTTAGCTCAATATTACCTAACTCGTTCAGTTCTGAAAAGAAGTAACTGCCATGAGCACGTTTTCTTTTAATGGCCAGCGCTGGACAGTCACAGAGGAGGTGACAAACGGATTTCCTCTTCGTCCCTGCAGCTGCTACAGTGGTCGTTGTGCGGTAATCCTAGCCGTGCTCCGTGATTAACTATCACACAGTGTTCTGTCACGACGCCAACAGCTATTCGGATTTTTACGAGCTTGAATCTTATCGATGTGGACTGCAAAGCCTTAATGGCTGCTTGACTGTCGACATATTTAGATGCAGATTATTTTATCTGAAATATTTTCCTCAATAATCATATCCGCAGCTTGTTTCATTGCAGCACCTTTAGCTTGGAAACCTCTACTTCGGCCGTGGTGTTCTTATAGCCATACATAATCGTCTTGTCTTCCTTAGTCTTAGTGCTGTTTTAGCTGCCGAATTTGCACAGTATATGTCAAGTGGAAGTAGATTCAGTATTGTTTCCAGAGCTGTGCTGTTGGTGTTGATCTCATCGATTCTGTCACCCCCAGACAGCCTGCCCGTTGAATCTTTGTAACGCTTTCAAGTTGGTATTTCTTCTCGAGCGTTTTCCACCAAACTTGGCCCTCCAATACTTGACATAATTCGTGTGAGCGTATTATTTACTAATGAAGCCTTTTTGTTTCGCACTCCATTTGCTCCTTAAAAGAGAGCCTCGAGTCAATCTTCACGCCTAGCTATTTGATGGTCGATTGAAAGTTATCTCATTTTATTTCTGCTGCTTATCAGTACTGCTTCCGTTTTATGGTTAGCTAGCTTTAGGGCAAATGTCTCTAGCCAGCGATGGAGAATACGGATGGTGTTATTTACTGACGTTTACCTTGGCTTTCTAATGAATTCTGGCAATAAATCAGTAGAAATAAAAGAAGAATAACTCTTGCCAATCGCCGTTTTTCTGGATGGAGAAAGCAATTGAGTAGTAAGACCCTATCCAGAACATCTAAGCAAACTCTATACAAGACTTTAATCATCTTAGGCCTTATGATGCCAAACTTTAAAATTTTCTCCTCCATGCTTGACGGTCCGTGCGGTATATTTGGGATGAAGTTCCTCAGTTTTTAGTCTTCGTACATATCGTCGGCCATTCGATGCTATTAAATTAAATTTAGATTCGTCGCTCCATAAGATATAGCGTCATTTTCTCGTTCCTTCTTCTCCACTCCAGTCTTCGCGATCTATTGCGTATTTTGAACGATTTGCTATGCATATTCTTTTTGCTAAGGAAACGATCTTTTATTGTAGATCTACGGGTGGCAATGGTGTAGTGGTAGCGTCATCGTTTGTCGAGCTGATGGTTCACATTTCAAACCTTGATGTTAGCAAGCATTATATGATAAGAAGCAGACCGATCAATTGCGAAAGTTTGTGACAACACTACTGCGAAGGCATGACACTGGCAGTAGGTTTGTCATATGGCTGGAGAAATTGATCGTTCTGTTGATAATTTATATGCTTATGACATCAGGTGGATCGGGAAAAAAATACTGTGAATCAGAAGCGAAGTCAAAACAAATAATTGACAACAAAAATCTCCCCAGTTATCTGGACACCGACCCTGGAGCTAATGTGTGAAACCTAATACAGCTGAGTTTCAAACCACTACACCAATCTCTTTCTCTCTCTCTATCTTCCTTTCAACGCCCGCACTGTATATAAACATTAAAGGGGTATTCATAACCCCCTTGAGTGCGGGTAAATTATAAAAAAAAAAGAAAAAAGACCGGATTGTTGCAACCATCTGCCAAACTGTTCGTGCCGAAATATCTGCGTTCACTTCGGTTTTTATGTCTCCAGACGATCCGGCTTTGATAGGTTAACAATTCGACGGTTGATTTGGACATTTGTTTTCCTCTTTGGTCCCGTTTTTCTTTAACTTTTTTTGAGTTTACGAGGCATTTGCCACCATCGACTTTAAAGATTTTACCATTCTGGAAGTATTTTTGAGCGACATTCCATCTCTTCTCAACTTTTGGATGACGATCCGTTGTTCCGCAGTAAAATTTTTCTTCCTCTTCTTGTTTTCAATTATTCAATTTTAAAATGAAGTTTTAAAAATTCACAACCGCTCAATTATTAAATTAACATCATTAAATTAATATGGCCAGGCATAAAATAATACGGTCTGTCGCATCTAGTAGTTCTTGAGCAAGACCTATGATAACAAACAAGAATGAACCAAAAAGGGTTTGGCTTTCTATGATTCTCTGTTCTAAGGACCATCAATATTGCCTTGCACTTGGCGCTTTATTTTTATTTTTTAGTAACGCCTTGAAAATTGGCATTTTACTTAAATTTTTAAACATAAAAAAATCGTTGTAAAGCGATATGAGAAAGTTGTCGAATTAAGGCAGCTGATAATTTATTTTTGTGCAAATATTTCCCTTTTTTAATGTTCTTATCCTTAAAGCAATATGAATGCTGCTCCACCGTAAATATAGTCCGCATTCGGGTTCCATTGCTATTTAAGTAATTTTCATTTTTAACAGCCGCCGCGCAAGTGTTATTTCGTGGAGTGATAGATCACGCCAAGAAAAGATCACGATAATATTTTTGAGTGTCCTTATTATTATTATTTGGTTCAACATTGTTATTGTCATAGTATACTTTTGTGTAATAAAAAGAAACAGTAAATACCAAAGCGAGCGGTTAAAATATTTTACAGGTTAGTATATTTATTTTTTAATCTGAATCCTTTTCTTCCAACAAAGGAAAATAGTAATTAAATTTTACGCTAACAGCTCCGTTTAGGATTTGGCCGAGTTAATCGGAGTCAGACATTTTGTTCTTGTGGCACTTGAATCTGAATATTTTGCTCAGCAGTCCAACGTTCCCTGACCAACAGGATGGGCTTAAATTTCTTAATGTTATTTGTTTTTCAATTTCAATTTTGATTAAATAAAAAATAAAATTTGTAATATTGCTTGAGTCCTTGGAGAATTGCCGTACATGTTTATTACTTACTACTGGATGGCGCTACAGTTCGAGGTAAATTAGGACCTCAATTAACAAGCCTCTTCAGCTAGCACGGTCCTTATCCGGCTGCGTACAATTGTATACGCTGTGTTGGCGTCTCACATAGAATTCACACATCAAGTTGGCCACCGAGCTTGCCAATAGGGCGTTATGGGCCAGTAGGCACTTATAGGTCAGATCTTGGGATCTCAGTTCTAGAATGATACACTGTCTGTATGGTGAGATAGTTCAAGAATGATACACTGTCTGTATGGTGAGATCCATCACCACGTATACGACCATCCTATGGTGGCCAAAAGTTTTTAAACGGACAACGGTAAGTTAGCTACAGAAGCTTTAAAGAGTTGCCCGCCTCGGCTTTATTGTAGCCAGCATACCTGCCTTACGCCAGCATTAGAAGGTATTGCTGCGCTGTCAACCTTATAAATCTTACGAAGGCGCCTGCTAGATGTGTTCTTAAACTTCAGCTCGAATATACATAAGTGCAAACCAGGCAATCTTGCGGACTCAAAGTCCTAGAAGAAACATGTGTTGCTTATCCCCGATATTATTACGGTCACGGAACACTATTTTGTCAGGTCATTTGAGATATAAATGGGTAATAAGCCCCAGGAATCTGGTCTAGTTCACCGACGGAGCGAAAATGGAGCGGGCGTCTTTGGGTCCAACACGAAAGTCTCGATACCTGTGGGAATATGTCCCACAGTGTTTCAGACTGAAATCTCACATTGAAATCTGCTCTAGGTTAAGTCTCTAAAAGGCTCTGAAGGCGCCAGAATATATACATATGTACATTTTCTCAGGTAGTTAAGCATCGCAACGAATGCGCAGATGAGCTAGCTAGGGCGTACTGTGACATCAACTGTACTGCCGACAAATCGCTGATGAATGACTGGGAAGCGTCCCGAGGCTTAGACAATCCAAGCGATTAATCGATCTATTTTCCTACAATGAAATCCTTAACTTAGATGAGGTTAACTCTTACCTTGATATAATCGATCTTTCAAGTCCCAGTGTCAGCCATATGGGTAAAGGTTTAATTAAAAAAAGATTGATGCCATCCTCCACTTGCGCACGTAGTCTCACATGGGTGGAATCAAAGATTCTTCGCTCTACATGACATAGCCATCTTAATCTTTTTGACCAGTTCAGTACAGAGACCAATGAAGTCAATGCTCACTAAGACTAACCGTTTGGGTCCATTGTGCTCATTATTTTAATCCGGGAGCACTGTGGAAAGAGATATATACATATATATCCGCTGTCTTAGAACCACCCGGATAGCGATATGAATCGAAGGAAGTCTATTAGCTCAACATTACCTAAGTTCTCCAGCTCCGAAAAGAAGTAACTACCAAAAGTCCTCATTTTTCTGACGGATAGGGCGGGACAGTTTAACTTCTGCGACAGTCGTTGTGCTGTAGAGCGAGGCGTTCGGCCTCAATACCAATGCTAAGTAATTATGCTGAGGACGACCCGTATATTACATATGTATGATGACTAAGTTTCACCAGAGAAATGGATGTCTCAGGCATAAGGAGCTGTACATCTATTTGTGTCAGAGGGCGGCTTTTCGAAATTCAAACTTACATTTGGTCTTCCTACGTCATCGGTCAGGGCTTTTATTGACGATTCAATTTCTTGCAACATAAACATGGGTGATTCCCTACGCTGCGCTGTAGTATATGTTTCTGAATACATATGCAAAATTAGCGACATTTTTGCTGTCTAAAAAAATAAAATACTACAGATGATTTACTAGCGCTCTTGTGGAGCCCTGAAGCGACTGTTTGTTCTAAGAAGAATATAAAAAAAAATCTTTAACATAGATGTGCATCATTTCTCATAGTGCAGTGGAACAGCATGCAGATTGAATGCCAAAATGTTTAATCATTTTAAGCAAAATTGCCTTGGAACCAACTGGACGAAATAAATAAAGCAAATTTAGTTCAACTTTTCAAGATTCAAAGCTTAGATTCAATATACCACCGGCTTAAATCGGAGTAGAAAAACCTTTTTTTTCGAATAGCATAAGAGTTATAAGCGAAATAAGTTAAAAAATCACGCTTTCGAAGTAACAAAATATATTGTTTACTAAACTTCTTACACTTAACATCAACAAACTTATTGAATAATTCCTTCCCGGCGCAGCTTATCAATCGCATCCATTGAATAATTTAGAACGTTTAGCAAAACCTCATCTGTGTGTTGTCCCAAATACGGTGGAGCTGTACGTGCATCGTTTTTAGACTCGCTGAACTTAACTGGGGGTCCAACCACTTTAACTGTCCCATCCTTTGGATGTGGCAAAGTCTTCACCAATTTGATATCCTGAATATGCCTATCGGAGAATACCTCTGGTATGCTGTTAACAGGTCCTACAGGAAACGGTGCGCCTTCAAATTTATCCATCCAGCAATCCGAGGAATATTTAGCAAACTCTTTGGACAACAACTCGATCAGTTCTCTTCGATGTTGCACTCGGTCTTTATTGGTCTTGAATTTTGGATTTTCGGCCAGATGGTCCAATGACATGAGCCGACAAAGTGCTTTAAACTGTTCATCACTACCGGAAGAGACGGTCAGATATCCTGTGGTGGTCTTAAATGCTTGGTATGGCACAATACTCTCATGCGCTGTTCCCCAGCGACCTGCATCGGTGCCTGCATTCAAATAGTTACTTGCTACATTTATCAACATGGCAACTTGAGTTGAGAACAGGTTAACATCGATTTTCTGTCCAAGTCCAGTTCGTTGACGTTGTAAGAGCGCTGCTAAGATCGCGCCATGTGCATAGAGCCCGGTTGCCACATCGGTGACTGCTACGCCAACTTTACTCGGTGGTCCTTCTTTTTCCCCAGTTATATGCAAAAGTCCACCCATAGATGCCGCAATCGAATCGTAACCAGGTCGCTTGGCGTATGGTCCTTCGGATCCATAGCCTGTGAGAGAGCAGTACACTAAACGTGGCGCAATTTTCCTTAAAGATTCATAATCCAAACCGTATTCTGCTAACTTACCGGGCACGTAATTCTCAACTAAAACGTCGCACTTTCCGGCCAAATCTTGTATGACGCTAGCGCCTTTCTTTATGTCTATGCAGGCGCTTTTCTTGTTTCGGTTTGCCGCCAAAAAGTAGACAGCGTCTTTGGAATTCGGCAGAAATGGTGGCCCCCACTTGCGTGATTCATCGCCTGCTCCCGGTCGCTCGATTTTAATCACCTCAGCACCGAGATCGGCTAGTATCATCGTACAGAACGGACCGGCAACAATCCGCGTCAAATCGAGTATACGAACGCCTTTGAGAGGATGTGCCTCTGTTACATCAGAGCTGCTGGTGACACTCGAATCCGATTGAAAGTGACGACATAAATGTGTATACCGTGGGGCTAGAGAGATACTCGCGCGCACAGCCAGCGTTATCATAATGGAATTCGATGGAATTTGTAGTACGCGATAACGATTTAAATAGATAAATGCTCACAGATACCAGATATGAGATACAAGACACGCACAACCTTCCATTGGCACGATGTTGAGATCACTAAATGAGACCGACAGTCGACGTGGGGGCGCTTGACTCATTGACAACAGGTGAGTTGTTGTTGGATCAGCTTATCGCATTGATATTATTCTCCGTGAACTCCAACCGAACAGTTGTATGAGAGTGGATGAGGAGAGAGCTTCAGTGCAAAGCACATAGCAGTTTAAATCGTTCCAAATGTGCTTCAAATGCTGGGTTAATTTAAAACACTTTGAGTTGAGTTGATGAGTTCAATTGGTTTTAGGTCTTGCAATCAAATACTGCATCTGAGGGTGTAAAAAAAATTAAAAAGAAACTAAGAATGGAGAGTTTTTATTTTTTATTTCCCAATTAAAATTTCTATCCTTTTTAGGGCACCAAGGAGGAGGACGCAGGGTGTCCTGGGTTCTTCACCATGCTGTTTCAAAGAAAAGTTTTAAACGGTGTTAAGTAGTAGGAGACTTTCGAATCTTCCCTGGTGAACGCAAACCTTCACTGAAAATGCTTCCGATATTTTCGGAAGCTCCGGAATACATGTCTTGGATCAGTGTTACGTACGCCTTTCTGAGTGGTTAATGTTATCCATATAAGATTTCACGATACTCTATCGAAGGCCTTTTCCAGATTTATGAAGATAACGCGCATATGTAGGTTTGCACTTGACAGGGTAAGACTTCTAGGTCATAATTCGTGTGCATGGACAGGTTCTTTAAACGTTGTGTTTCTGATTTCTTTGCTGATTGGAGTTATGCCAAGACAGCTATGTAGGAATTTTGTTTTGTAGTCTTTGAATAATGTCCATATTTGATGCACTGGCGGTTCCCCATATTTGTATTCCGTATGTCCAAATTGGCTTGATTTTGGTCTTGTAGAATACTTACGTACTTACTTAAGTGTCACTACAGTTCGGAATTAACCTTGTGCCTCAACCAACAAGCCTCTCCAGTCAGCCCGGTCATTAGCCCGCTATGTTCTGCCAAATATGTCGATGTCGTCGGTGTACGTTAGTAGTTGCACATACTTGTGAAAGCTATCGATGTGAGATATGCCTCCAGTATCGCAAGAGACGCCGTCAGAATCTTTTAGGTTAGGTTTAGTTGAAGTGGCTGCCAGCTAAGAGTCGTTAAGATTAAGCCTGTCAGAGAAAACACCTACACCAACTCCGTGTTTGGTTTTTGACCCGTCAGTGTAGAAGTGAATCGATTCATCTTCTAAAAATGCGTCGCCCAGAATGATCTGAAAGGGATGGTGACTAGGAAGTTCTGGTCAAAATTTAGGTGCGGGATGGTGTAGTCCGCGTTTCCGGGAGAGATTTTGAATTTAATCAGATTAGAAGCGTGGCTGAATTCTTTTCTTGACCTCTGTTGGGTAGCTTGAAGGCGAAGGGATGCATTCGCTGCCATTTGCCTGCTTACATAACAGATGAAGTGCCACAGAGGGAGTTATACGTAGTGGTCCGCTTATGCACAGACAAGCTGTACGTTGGGCCTTACTTAGATAATCTCGATTTATAGCTTTTTCTAAGGCTGTCCACCGACAATCACCCCGTATGTGAGTATCGGTCGAATGACCGAGTTGTAGAGCCAGCTTAATTTCTTATCTAGAATAAGACCCAAATATTTTGCTGAGTCATTGAAAGTTAAGCTGATATTATTGAGAGAGAGAGGGTCGACTATTTATATTTTTATATTTCCTGGAGAAGAGTACTAGTTCAGTTTTGTAGGGGCTTACTCCCAAACCACACCGAACTGCCCATCTCGTGAGCTTTTTTAAAGCGTTTTGTAGAAGTTCCTTTAGAGTTTTAAGGTGCTTTCTCGAGACGGCCAAAGCAACATCATCTGCATAACCGATCGCGGTGCATCCCCCGCCTTCCATGATTATTAATAGTTCATTGACCACCAAATTCCACAGAAGCGGGGATAGAACACCTCCGGAGTGCCTCTGCAGGTTGGGCCGCCGACAGTAGTTTCTTATCAATATTGTTGCGTAAATGGATATCAATCAGTCGTTCTAATGTTTTTAAGAGGAATGATGATGGACTAGTCGATCAGAATTTTTGAGATCGTATCTTCAGGGCCGGCAGATTCATTATACGGTATGAAAGCAAACAGATTTCTTTCCGTGTAGTTCAGTTGTTTGAGGTAAGAAACCAATGTCCATTACAAGCCGCTTTTATTTACCACCGTGGCTGCACTCCTTGTGATATGGTGCAGACAGTATGCCCTTCTACTTGGTATAGCTTGAAATTTTTTCTTGGACTATGCAGTATGAAGGCGGATGTAAGCTACAGTAATACGGTTCTCACATGCCGTCAGATATCCAAGAAACAATACTTGATGTGATGTGCTTACTAATGCTGCCCAATAAAAGGTGATCCAATTCGATCTTCCTATGTTGGCAGCACTGTAAATCAAGCAGTTCTCAAATTGTCAAATGTCAGTTTGCAACAACATATTTACGAAATAGATCGTTTAACGAAATGGCGGAGGATGAATCACTGCGACATTCAACGTAATAGTTTTTCATCTTTCTTGTGCCTTCTCCATTCTATTGCGCCTTTGGATGGCTGTAATGTTTGCTTTATAGCATTCCAGGGTCTTTGCATGTTGTTCGGCCTCACGTGGTCCGTTTGGGGTTCAGACATTCCACGTGCATATTCGAAATTCATTGTCCTTATTTCGTTTCCTTGGGTTGTCAGGTTATCCTGACGACACAACTGCCAACCTGAAAGACCTAGTCCTTTATTGCATCCCTTGAATGTGATGGGTCGGGTTATAAGGATCGACCTTATTGGATTCAAGCTCCCAATAGGTCTGAATATCCAAAATAGTTACTGGAGACGTCACCGTTGTTTCCATCAAAATAATTTTTCGCTTCCGCCTCAGGGTAATTAGTAGCGAAAGCCTACCCTACTTCGACCTCTCGGCCATGCGAGGCCCCAGTGTACATACGAGTACATATCGTTTTTGAGTTCCATTAACATTCTTGGGAAATAGAGTTTATCAGCTAATACTGGGGATTTCCCCAAGTAATAGTAGCGTAAACCTTCGGTTAATTTCAAATGTGCACTCAATCGGCAATTGTCCGTCCACTCATCTATACCCAATTTCTTACTAAATCAGACCTCCGCACTGTAACGCAATTTAAAAAAAAAATTGTAAATGCCGCACTGATCTCCTCCAATCTAGTATGCGGAGTCAAACAAAGCAGATGTGACTGATTTAATCCCCCAGATGATGAGTATAAATTTCAGATTCAGCAATAAGATACAAAACTAAAAGCTGTAGACCTTCTTATGCTTTCGAGTTCATCGACTTCGTTGTACACTCAAGTCCTTCACTTGCCTATCGAGTGTGAAAAATACGCAGAGCTTAATAAACAAGTTCTTGTTGGAAGTAAATTTGTATTCTAGTCAAATACACTAGAACCACACCGCCACTTTTGTAAAAGATACTCCACAACCACAGCGCCATAGCTCCTCAGAATGCAGTTGCACTTCAATAAATTCAGCAATAGGCGGTCATATGCACACTTGCATGTCTCATGCCAAATAATTTGAGATATTACACTGAATCTAAAGATCTAAGAGTCTTGCATTGGTGTTGGGTTAGGTTAGTTTATTGATGGGTATGTGAAAAATAAAGACTCACCACGTTCACTCGGAGGCCTATTGGCACATTGTGAATCCCCTCGCATGTTTATGAAGTGAAACAGATCCCATATTTGAGATTCCTGTAATAATACCTTTGCGGTTCCTACAAAGAATATGGATTCTGAGGTACGTAGGCGTCGTTTTTGCAGGGCGGGGCAATGGTATAACAGATGGTGGATTAAATCCATTTCTTCTGTATAAGTTGCTGGACGCTACTTTCCATTTGCGGAGCATGACTCCATTGTCCGTATGCCAATGTACTGTTATTACTCCAGTTAATATGTGGATAAGGGATCGATCTAACCTCGTTCTTTTTTTTAAATTCAAAGCACATACGAGGGATCCTTTCTACTATAGAATTTACCACTCGGCGGCAGTATGGATGTGCCCGCCTTAAATATGTTCATTGCTGACCTCATCCTTGCCGAAGCATCCGCTTTTTCGTAGTTGTCTACATTGCTATATCCGGGAAGCCAGCACCGAATAGTGCCTGATGGTGATCAGTTCATCTTGACACTTCTTAACCGCTTTTGGTTTAATTGTATTGGATCTTATCGATTTTAAGGCTACTTGACTGTCACCAAAGGTAGTTATATCCTATGGAGGAAGATACATTTTGCAGCTTTTTTCATAGCCAGGATCTGAGCTTGGAATACACTGCACGCGTCTGGTAGTCTGCTTTTGCAGTACATCCGACTAGAAACTTGTAAGACTCATGTACATATGCATATCCATTTTCAAGCTATAAGTGTAGATCGTAATTCATTGATCACTTAGACCGAAAGTACGAGTGGGTGCATTGTGTTGCCACCAAATCATTCCTGGAATCAATTGCTTTTCTTTTGAGATTGTTTCAATCAATGAAGAGGAATTAACCTTAAGAACCCTTGGAAATGGGAATGGTCTCCTCCTCTTCCTCGCCTCTGCTGCTTCTGTAGAAGTCGTTATGTGGAATACCCAGCCTTTTGGCATGTCTGCCAATAGTACGGTACGTTGCTTTAATGTTGGTTTGTTTTGAGATGGATCCACTCTTTAATAACAGAAGTTAATTAGATCCTCTCTGACTTAACATTGACCAAAGTAGTCCCAGGGTGTTGTATTGACAGAGATATTCCATTTATTGGAGGTCCTCTGTACTGTTTGTCGGTTAAACCTATAATGTTTGTACTAGAAAAACCTTGAAACAGTTCGTCAGCTACACGTCAGTTCGTCAGCTGCCACAGTGATCTAGTACCCAACAAGGGGAAGGTTGTTCTGTTCAGTTATCTCATTAAGGGATGGGCTACTGCCATTCACTGTCTTAAATCTAATGACGTTGGAGGTTAAGGATTTATTTTTTGTTGTTGTGCCAATGGATATTTTATGTTCAGTGTCTCCCTCTTCATCTGGATAAAGTGGACAATTAGGTGAGCTATTGTGTCCAAATCGTGAAGTGTTATTTAAAGTCCCCATGCCCTCGCTTTATCCAGATCTCGATGGAATCAACTTGTAGATCCATCTGCCTTTTCAAGAATTGTCCCAGCTGGCTTGCCACGTAGTTTATGATCTTGCCTTCTCCTTTTCCTATATCGTCGTAGCAATACCTGCATCTCGTTGGCTCGAGGCTGTCCTTTAGTTGTACCCTTTGGATCACGTTTACGAGAAAGTCGACAGGGATCTGGCTGCTTCGTCCGATATTGTTCGAAAATCGTAGATTATTCTTATCGCGCAGAACCTGTTTGGTGACATATTTATGTCGTCACTAACGCCGTTGCTGACACCTTTTGGAAGAATCGAGCTAACTACTTTGGATTGTTAAATTCTAGCATCTCCAGGGCCAATGATGTTTGGTAGTGTTCGAGAAAGTGTGACGGCTTCTTTTTCCAGTACTTCACGTGAGATTTAAACTCAAGCCTACTGTCGAGCATTACTCTCAAGTATTTTAGGGCTTCCTCGGGTTTGATGGTCTGACTGCTGACCTGGATATATGTACACATACAAATTCAACAGTTTTCCTACTTGTTACTGGAACAACATCCGTTTTGTGGTGAGCTTATTCTAAACTAACCGAGCAGAGTTAGCCTTTGTTTGTTTCATTTATGGCTCTCTACTAGGTCATTTCCAGCTCCTTTACATAGCTCGGCAGACATCCTGTCAGGGCCAGTAGGCTTGTTGGATTTATGTGTGGATATTGCTGTTGGTGAGGTGGACTTCCATCCGTTTTGGATATCATTGATGGTTCATTTGGCTTGACAGCGGAATGTTGATCTTCGTTGCAGTTTGTCTGCAGAAATCCATATTTTCAGCACCAACCGGGACTCTACTACAAGGTTTCTTTCTTCATCTCTACAGGTTTCTGTTCTGTTGCCGTGGTTAGTCTTCCGAAAACCATTCCTGGAGTGACACCTCTTGCTTTCATTTCTTTGATCGTGCACTTCACAGAGTCTTTATTTTCTATCGTAGAAGCAGATGTTCCTGCCACCTCTACCGCTCATAGAACTCGCGAGCAGTACTCGTCCTTCTTTTCAGCTCAGTTTTATATGCCTCTTGTTTTGCTGTATGTGCCAGCTGATATTTGTTTGTCAAACAAGGCATTTTTTGTGGTAGAGGTCTGGGGTAATCGAACACATTAGTTTATAGAGTTTGTTTGGATCGTTTGGTTCTGGCGGTATCGGATATCTAAGGAAATTACGGTATACGCGGTCGGCGAAGATTGTGGCGATCTGATATTGCAACTTCTCAGCGTGTTGGATATCCGCACTCGTACCTTCTCTACAATGAGATAGTTTTGGTAGTGCAGTCTTTTCCTTTGTGGGGGCGTGAGCGCATTTAAAGCTTATGTTTGCGAATTTAGCCTTACGAATTATTACAAGACGCCCACTTACATGTCGAAAGAGCAGATTTTCTTGCCTAAGTGTACCGCGTATACCATATCCGCATGCAAATAAACGCTGCTGCTGCCCTCTCTACGGCGAATATATAGACGTTGCTCAAAAGGGATCCTAATTAACGCTATTTTGAGCCATTGTGATGCCACAACTCATCAAACATGGTTGAATGGTTAAATTATCGCATGAAATGAAAGATATACTAAATCCAAAGTATCAAGTTCAGGCAGACGATAAGGGCTTCAATCAATTTGTCAGATATCTCTCTTAGGTCGTCAAAGAGTTTGCCCAGAGCACGTTCTCACTACGGCCGAACATCTGCAAAGAAAGTGAAGAAGAGCGCCGTGGCTCAAGTGGTTAGTGCGTTGGATCGCTGAGCGAGAGGTTCGACGTTCGAATCCCAGAAACACCAAAAAGTTTTTCACGGTCCCACCTCTCGTGAATGTCTGACAAACGTCCGAGAGTAATAACTGTCAAGAGAAAGCTTCTCAATTTGCCTTTCGGATATGGCTCTAAACTGTAGGTCCCTTCCATTTGTGTGAAGGAAATATGACATGCACAACACGAATGGTCGCGAGAAGCTAGGCCCTGGACCACACACGGTCCCTTGCGCCAAGAATTTGTATTTGTATATCAGCGGGAACGGCAGAAGGTGATATGGAGGGATGCCGAGCTTGGTTGTATGGTTTCGTATTCCGCCAATGGCTTTTACTTATGGCTACAATTCTGGTAATATCTGGTCTTGCTCTGCCTAGTCACTCTTTTCATTTATGTTTGCCGGACCATGTTTTTCATGATAGAAAGCTTGTTCTACCCGAGGTTGGCGAGCTTTAAAAATTGTTTATGAATGTTATCCTTAACAGTGGCTTCAATATAAGCAGAACATTGACTCTTTTTATTAGAGAGCCATCAAGGTTGATTGAACGCTTAGTATTTAGTCCTTTTTGGTATTACTCTACCAGTTTGGGTGATGTGATAGCTGGATCAATGGCTTTAAGAGCAGCTTGGCTATCAGCAAATAAAGCAATATTGCGGTTGGATGTATGGGACGGCGTTCAGTATTCAACAAGCCTCCCGAATCGTGAGAAGCTCCGTTTGAAAAGTCACCGTAATAGATGTCATAGATTCGCACTTATCAACCGAATAAAAAAGATCAAACGCTGGACAGAGAACGGCACATCAGACTGCAAACACGATGCAGAAAACTCAAATTTGAACACAGCCGTTCGAGCTGTTTTCGGAAAGAACGTCTTTTATAGTTTGTTCTAAGGTACCTTTAAGGATTCCACTCACCGCCGCGATAGCAATAGCGATTGCGATTGCGATAGAGATAGCGATCTATCGCAACACGTATATTCAAGTTTGATCATGCACACCGAGTGCGATAATATCGGCGATTGTTGCGATAGATTGCGATATATCGTGGCTCTCACTGCATGTTGCATTCTATCGCTCTATCGCGCAATGGTGGATGTGGAAAAATTACATTTCCTACTCGAAGGTAGGAACTTTAGTTTCTGAGAACACAAATAGAACTGAGAAAAGACGTCTATCGCTATCGCGCTGGTGTGCTCGGTTGTTTATCGCCGTGGCGATATTTATCGCTATCGCTATCGCGGCGGTGTGTGGAGTCCTTTAATATTGACGTTATAATGACAATGCTGATTTTGTATGGACTGCGACCCCATTGAATGTTTTCAGCCGTTGGATGCATGTTTTCGCTGGTTCAGTACTTTTCTATTTTTTTCAAAAACGTTCAGAAATGCATTCAGATAAAATGTTATAAACGTTGCAAGAACAATATACTAATTTCCAATCGATTCGAATATCTTTTAATCTCCGATCATCTACATACATACATATATGTATGTATACATATGTACGTATATGCGTATTGTACGCACAATATCACAAGCACGTAATAAGTGTTAAATTAATTCAAAATCCAATTTGAATCGCAGAAAAGTTTCAACTTTAACCCCCGCTAGTGGGATTTATTTTAATTATCCACGGAATCGCATTAACTGAATTCGCATATTGATGTCATCGCAGAGTTAGCAAAAAAACAAAAAAAAAAAACCATTTTTTCAATAGTCACGGTTCAAAGTTTTATTTACTGGTGTCATTGCCTACTTTAAGAGCTTTCTTACGCATATGCCAAGTTACGATGACGCAAAACCCTGAACCCTGTCTACTCAGTCGTTGTGTGATGTCAAAGGCCCATTATTTGAAGCTAATTATTTTCAGAACTTATTTACTAAATATGACTGAAGATCGTGCAAGGAGCAGAAACTTTTTTCGTATTTGAAAGCTGTTGGTCAAAGGTTAATGTTAAGCTTGACTTGCTATTCGACATGATCTAGTTAATGTCTCGAGATAGGTATTTATATATTGGAAAGGAGAGTGTGAGTGGGAGGACAAATAAATTACTGAAAGTCTCCAATGTGTGTGGTGGATTCCGCATCAATTTTTTGGTGAAAAACCACCATTAACAGGCCCTTTATCGCGAGCACATAAATGTCGTACTTATTAACTTATTTACGTTGCGCTACAGTCCGGAGTGGACCTGGACTTCAACCAAAAAACCTGCCCAGCTAGCTCAGTCGTTTGCAAGCTGCTTCTAGCTGCGCACGCCTATGAAATGTTCCTTTTGCTTTTTTATGTGTCAATTCTCCCCAGTCGCTCTAGGGTACACTAAAAATGCATAAGCCTTGACTTCAAATATGTCAAAATAGCTCAGATAATGTGTCTACCAGTCTGTTAACTTCACCGTTATTTCCACTGCGGGAATTCTACCACCGCCATCTTATGATCCGAAAAAAATATGTGGACAATGTAGCAACAATTGACTACATAACGCCATATTTGGACTCAATAAGACCTCTTACAAGCCTCTAGCCAGTTGGAGAAGAGTGGAAAAACAAAGAAATACCAGCAGCACAAACTATAGAAGATTATACTAATAGGTACAAGATGTAGGATGTGTAGGAGCAGGAATATTTTCTGATTCCCCTAAGCATGTCAAAGTTGGACTCCCAAACCACAGTAGTGTTTTCCTGTTACGATAGACGGCGGTGAAGGCAATGCCACATGAGAAAATTACCTTTTCTATTGACAGCTAGGCAGCGATAAGAGCGATATCTGTTACAGAAAGTAAATTGAACTTGTCGAAAAGAGCTCAATGTTCTTGGAAAGCAGCAGAAGGTAAGACTGGATCGCTGGTCATGAAGGTATCTGCATATAGCAGGGAACGAAAGAGCCACTGACTAGGAGAGGCTTGACACTTGACCCAGAGTAAGCCGACCACACTTACATAGGTACGAAACGGTGATGAGGAGGTCCTTGAGGTGTCTACCTACTTTCTGTACCATTGCCCAGGTCTTTGCCACAAAAAAAAAAAAATACATGCTGGTCCAGGGCCGCGACCATTCGTGTTTTGTGTGTTACATTTTTTCACATAAATGGAAGGGACCTACAATTTAGAGCCATATCTGAAATCCTTTTTATTTGTTTTTGAGAAGCTTTCGCATGACATTATTGCTCTCGAACGTTTGTCAGACATTCCCGAGAGGGGGCCCGTGAAAAACTTTTTGGTGTTTTAGGAAGGGTGTGTGATGGATAAAATTCATCACGTTCACTCGGTGACCTAATGGTCCAATCTGAATCCCGATTGAAACCTATCTAATTTGCGGTCTTAAGAACCAGTTTCTGCTTTTTAGGAAGTGTAGGGAGATCCGGTCTCTGAAATACTGTTGCCTCTGCGATGTTTGCGAGGAACCTGGCGGGGCAATGGCATAGCAGATGCTGGATCGATTCCTCCTCGTCACCGCATCTTCTCCATAGATCGTTAGACTCTGCATTCCGTTTGCTGAGCATAGCTTCGACGGCGCAATGTCCTGTGATTACTCATGTTAACATGCGGATGGACAATCGGTCTAGTGTCAAAAGGCTCTTTGTTTTTGTTTTATTTAATTTTGGTCATAATGTACGAGAGGTGGCACAGTCCTCCCTGGATGCCCAGGAAGAGTTAGCTTCTTTCTCTATTATGGCGCCAATACTGTTGTACAATCTACCAATGATGTTCATTTCTGATCCGCTTCTTACCAAAGTATCGACTATTTCTTTCGATTCCATATTTCTATGTCCAGGAATCCAGCAGAGCTTGATTGATTGGTGTCTTTTGGTGATCAGTGCACCGCGACATTTTTTAAGCGCCTTTGAATTAATCGCCTTTGGTTTAATCGATTTTAGGGCTGCTTGACTGTCAACTAAAATAGTTATATCCGACGGAGGGAGGTGACTGTTTTCTATGCATATAGCGGCCTTTTCTATTGCTAGGATTTTAGCTTGGAACGACTCCTGTTTTTGCAGAGCCTCCGAGTATAAGCCTGTACCTGTACCCATATCCATCTTCGAGCAGTCAGTGTAGATCGTGATTTCTTGGTTTTGGTCTACACTTTTTGACTCTAAATCTTCTTACCTTGGAAATATAATAGGGATGTCGATGTGGCTGTGAAGCTTTCAGAGTAACATTTTCCGCCCATTCTCTTTATTGTAGGTACCATTGCCGCGTATCCATGGTGGTCTGATTCCACAAATTGGATTCTCGCAGTCCTAGAGCTCCTTTTGTCGCAGAACCTTTGATGAACAGGTCCAGGGGCAGATATAAAAGCATATTCAGCCCTGCTTGCGGTGAGATTCTCACATTCCGGGGTTCTCACCTCGAACCTCCAACGCACTAACAACTGAGCCACGGCACCCAGCCTCTGTCACCGAAACAACAAATTCCTTGGAAGACATTTGTTCCAGGATAACGATGATCTGTCCAACGAACTGGTGAGCGACATCTGTAAATCGATAGGATGGTTTGTATTCCCGACACACTAAGTAGTTTACTAGATCATTACTATTGAATAGGTTATGCTCCACGAGTTAAGTGATACACTTTTCCCCCAAATGGCATCACAATAGTTTTATATTGACCTGAGTGCGGCATGAAGGAGTCTCTCCCCTCTTAGCCAAACTACTTACCTAACCTAACCTAAAACTCTATCAAATATGGCAGCTATCCAGGACGATCCACGAGGTGGTGATGCGATCTGGTCAAGCCCAAATATACATGTACATATTTACTTATCGGACTGAAAATTTGAGATACGTGGAACCATAGGTGAATTTTATTTTAGTTCAAAATTAATAATATCTCGTTCCACCTCCGACTAGATTGCCCTCTGCCACTCTCCTAATGGATACATTCCTCAATAAACCCGTCCGAAATGCATTCGTAAATTTCAGAGGTTTCCCAGATTCGACGTGCAATTGTTTTTTTTTTTTTATTTTTGTATCTGTACACGATGTAAAGCATGTAATGTGACACTTATGTATGTATCTACGAGTATAAAGACCGCAAAAAATGCGTCACTACGCACCTTTTTGTTCAACATCGAGGTCAAGGCCGTTGCAGAACGTTGATATCAACCTCGCTGCACCGCTAACACAGCAAAATATTTCTCTCTTGCATAACATGTACGAGTAATCGTAAACAAAACCTCCGGCAACATTCCATTAAAAATGATTCGCGATAGCTTGAATCACATTGCGAACTTCATTTTCAAGCTACATTCAAACGATGCAATCTTCAGGCTTTATTGTTCCGACGAACTTTAGTTTCAATTAAACTGCGTTTCCTTGTGTGCTGGATGGACATTAGAACTTAATTTCTTATCTGCAACCTACTTTCGTTTCCTTATGTCGATTAATAATAAAAAAAATAAATAAAATTATCATCAACACTGACGGCTCATAAACTTGTCAAATGCTGGCAACCTATGTTTATACCATCGCCAGCCTTAAAGATTAATCTCTCAACACAGGGCAGTGGTTTTTTAAAATAAATAAACAAAACCCATTAAAGACAAAAACCCAGTAAACTACTTGAGAACAGGTTTACAAAAAATAAAGCTGCAAAAAAAATTAATCCCCTTCAAAATTTTACAGCTTTTTGCAATTTAAGCCAATGGACACGGAGACTAGTTTCGGTTTTACATCGAAAAGATTTATTACACTCTGCGACGCGTTTTTGACTTCTGGTTAATTTTTCAATTTGTAGAATGTTGTTATGGTGGTGCTGTAGACCGGAGTGGATCTGGGCCTTAACCAACGAGCCTCCCCAGCTAGCCTTATCTATGGTGAATGGCATTAAGTTCCGCAATTAAAGTTTGTTGAGATCCCTTTCTTCCTGTACGTTCCACTTAGGGCAGGCTTAGTTCGAATACCCTTTAGGCTGAAATTTTGGTGCCTATTGGGTGTCCTTCATGGTCCTAAACGTGCAACCACCGCTAAACACGCAGTTTTTTGACCAGGTCACTGTCGCTGTATAGCTCGAAATATACGATATATTTCGTCGTTAAAACTTCTCCTTCAAAACGCCCGTTAATGCAAACAGGACCGACTATTTTATGAATAATTTTTTCCTTTAGAATAGGCGATAGACTTTTATACTCCCGTGCCGTGAATCAAGGCTGGGAGGAGAAGGGTCTTACATAGAGACTCCTTAGTTCTTAGGGACAGGGCCCGAAGAGACGGGGCTTTTGTTAGGCAAATTCTTCGTTTGATAACTGCGCTTATAGTTTGCGTGTTCCTACTTGTTGACAGTCTATAAGTATTTTTTTTTGCGTTCGTTTACTGCTAGAATCATTTTGGCTTCTGTCTTTAACTCGCAAACGTGGCGCTGGCAGCCCGCTGAGTCGACGTATGCAAGTAATTGCACAGACTTTTAAAAGACTGTGCCTTCGGTGCTGGCTTATGATTTTCGAACAATCCTTTCAAGGGTAATGTTAAAGAAGTCACATTACAGTGCGCTAGCTTGTTGAAATGCCTTTTTGTTCTCGGTGAGGTCATCGGCCTTGATGGAGTTGCAAACATTCTTGGTCGTCATTCTCTACAGACGGATGAGTTTTGCAGGGTTGACAAAACTGGACATGGCTCTGTGTAAATGGTCCCTCTTTGATTAAAGGTTGTAATAGGAAATCGAAATTTTTCCAAGATCTGCTGGAGAGTAAAATTTGGTCGATTATGAACTTTTTACTGCACTGGTAGAGGCCGATAAGATTGTGACCAATGGTCTCAGACGTTTATACAGTGGTAGATGGGATCGATATCGACGTGGCACATGCCTCAGAATTTGGGACAGTTGAGTGGGTCTCCTTTCTTGTGGATCTGGTAACAGATGCTGAAAATGCATTCATAACCTCTTTCTCTCTCTCTCATAACCCTTGAGAGCGGGTAAATTATACAAAAAAAAAAAAACTAAGGCTTTCACTCATCTGACCAGATTGTTGAAATGAGTTATTGAATGCTCTCTACCAGGGTATGCCCAGCTGCTTTCAATAGCTCAGCAGGCAGGGTATCAGGACCACCAGGTTGGTTGGACTTAAATTTGGATATTGTTGTCCGTAAATAAAAAACTGACTTTGTTTAGAAATTTGGCGCAACAGGTAGCCTAGCCAATTGGAGGTGACTTTCAGTTTAAAGCCATATCCGAAAGGCAAATTGAGAACCTTTCTGACAGTTATTACTCTCTAACTTTTCAGACATTCTCGAGAGTTTGATCAACGGAAAAACTTTTTTCTTGTTTTCTGTAATTCGAACTTCGAATCTCTCTTTCCCAATGAGCCACGGAGCCACAAATGCCACTTATCATTTTAGGTGCATATAAAATTGTAGTGTATTAATGAATTTGACGCTCACTATCTGCGCAAACTTTTCACATCATCTTCCGTCTACGCTGCATAATCAAGTTATAGTTGCAGGTACTGACTGATGCTGCCAATTCTGAAAGCTATCTGTCGTAAGTCAAACGAGACGACTAGTATCTAACCGATTCGCTTGTTACTAGACAGTCTCGTGAACGCAATCATTGCTTTCAGTCTAACAATCCATCCATGTCGAGAGTCTGCATGCAAACTAAATCGCGCTAAGCTTTTATGCCGACATAACAAAGATGATCATCGCCTCCAGTCTTCAGATACATATACTTTGCCAGTTCCACAACCACAACTATCATTGCAACAGCACCAGCAGTGGATAGATGCAAAAAGTTTAGTACCTCCGAAGTGGCTATTGCGCAAAAAATACGTTTTTGTCTTAATTCAGTGCGTTTTGGCTGTTTTCTGCTGGAATCAGCTGCTACTGCTGCTGTTGCGCGCGCGCCCGGACTCTATCACGACTTGACAATCAAGTCAGACTCAGTCATGAGTTGGTAGTCTCTCTGTGTGTTTTTGTAAATAAAGAAAAAAAAATCGGATCAGTTCGATTCGGACTCGCGTCGTGGACATCTCGCGTTCCGAGACCCGAAAGAGTTGTATCTTTGTATCTTTTGTTGCATGTTGGTAGTTTTTTTTTTGTTCGTTTTATTATTATAATTTCGAAATGGGTGTACTCTATGCGATGAATACAAGTTGAGAGCACACAACCTGTCCCACAGATAGTTACGTTGTGCAAGATACATATAGTTCGAGTGTGGTGTTTATAGAATTATTGTTAATTTTTTTTTTGCCTATACTGTGTGTGAAAAAATCCGTCAAAATAGCGGTCTTACTTTGTTCCAGGATTGTGGGGTACATCATGCGGAGGTTTCTGAGGTCGGCCATGGTCGTCTTCAGTTGGTTTGTTGTACCCTATAGCCGCTTCACCAATATGAAAACCCCCCGCCAGAAGCTGCCGCCCATCAGGAGTCATATTCTTGAGATACCTGCTGTCGATTTGGCCAAACTAATTCGCACTAGAAAGGTGAGTGAGACTTTTAATTATTTTTTATGGAATTTTCCTTTTTTTTGATTAAACAATCAGACATAGATTCAGACAGAGATGCATACTGGTCGTGTGCAATGCAGGAAAATGTTGCATAAACATCGCTTGCACTATGAGTGTTGGGTAATCATCGAGGAAAGAAACCGTGTGCAACTACTAGTTGTGTGACTATCGCATATGAGGAGAGAGAGCGAAAAAAAAAAAAAAAAAATTCGTATGCGAAATTCGTTGCAATTTTGAATTTTTTTTTGTCGAAATATTATTACTTTTGGGGAAATTAAAAAAAAAATTTGCGTTACCACATTATTTGATTGTGTGATGTATATAATTGCTCCTCGCATAGTTTATGGATGCGGGGCGCTACCGCAAATTGACGGAGCAATCTTCGGATGCTCATTGAAGCATGTTGAACGTGTGTATGCGACACACGAGAGAGTGGGTTGTGACATCTCAGCGGGGGTTATCGTGTATCTTTTTATGGCTGTTTTTGCTCTTTTTCGGTCGGTGGCCCAAATAAGAGTTTGAGGTCATACACCGATTCATAAATCATTTAAATTGTCGTTGTAATTGCAAGAGAAATCGCGATTGTTGAAACTATGTATGCTTGCCTGTCGTGCTTGTCCATAAATTCAAGTCGTAAAGATCATACACAGTTGAACCATGGAATTTCCTAAGTTCAATTGTTTCATTTGTGTTATTACCTTTGTACTTTAAATGGGTTGTAGGTCTTCTTTTTTTAGCCTAGTTTTCCAGCAAGTTATGATGAAAGTTCTATCATTAAACAATAATCAGAGTAAGACAATGGGCCGGGCTATTACTAAGCAAATGTGTCTCTTTGGTTGGCTGATGGTACAATTAAGAGCTGCTTTCATTGTCAGTTGTTACTTAACTATTTCATGCTATTGAACTACAATATGTGCACGAGAATGTCTACGAAGAAGAATTTATGATGTCCGCATTTATGTATATCTTTTCAGACAGTCAAGAAGCACTGTTAGCTTTTAAATCCTGTACAGTAGGGTATAAGTTTGCCTGGGACTGTCTTAATCGCATCGAGAATCCACGAACAATATTTCCGTAGCCTGGATTCCAGATTATAAAGGTTTCGAGGCAGCGAACGGGCTGATTGCCTCGCAAGAAGATCCATCACTTGTCGCCTACTCGATGTACCTGAACTCCAAGATAACACAATCGGAGATCGACGGATACGCTGTATACCGGGCCAACCTTCAGAGCCTAAGACAAGCACAAAAGTTCATTAACCCAACCCCTACATAAGGCCAAGACTCTACTGAAAGATGACTGAAGAACCTTAACGGGGACATTGCCCAGATACTGACATACATATGTATGTATGCCGTCTCTGTGGAGAGTAATAAGAGGCTGCAGAACATAGCCTTTGCGTTTGTCCAGGAGCCCAAGGAAAATATCACCCCATGCCACGGGACACTGTTGGGTTTATAAAGAGCCTACATACGAGTATGTATGTACCTATGTATATGGGCTAGTACAAAGGATATATTGCGTCGCAGAGCACATTAAGGACTCTAGTATAGTGTAGTATATTTCTTACGTTTTTAAATTTCCATTCGTCTGTACTCCAGAGTGGAGCTGCGGAATAATCTACAAGTCTCTTCAGTCGGCTCGATTCTCAGTTAGTTGCCTCTAGTTTGGTTGACTACTCTACCTCTCGACTGGTGTCCGCCACTGAAGGTAGACTAGTTTAGGTCGATTAATTGGCGAGGGGAACAGATCGCTCAGCGCAACACTCAGGTCATTGTGATGCCCATTTTGGGGGGAATGTATTTCTTGCTGGCGGAGCAATCCTCTGCTATTGCCTTCGGGTTTCGAAACACCTTGAAACATTGATAAATCATGGTATGCCAAATCGATATACTGGAAGAAGTGCAGAGCTCTAGGCAGTGTCATAGAAAGCGGGCTGTCTCCTCATTGACTCCCTCGCCTCAGCCACCCCTACCGAGATCATCATCACTTAGCCTTAACTTTGTTTAAGGTGGCACTACAGTCTGGGGTGGACCTAGGCCCAGACCAACAATCAGTTTCAACATTACAAATGTATTTATTAAGGACCTACGTCTGTCCCGTTGTGCTTGCTCTCCAATCCAATCATGTATTTGACTGATTTTTATGGAACTTCTGGCCGCAGATTTCTGTATTAAAAGGTCTAGCAAGTTAAAAATCCTGCCGTTACGGTAGTGTGGTCTCCATGGACAAGTAGGTGCAATGCATGCTAGGTTGTTGGCTTTGCTAGCATCTTGCCACCACGTCAGACTGCCATAGGTAATTATAAGCTCCATAATAGTCATATACACCCAAAGAATGTTTTTGAGACTTGGTCCTCAGGTTTTTTAAAATATTCTACTACGCGAGTAGAAAACTCTCAAGGCCTTCTTAATTCGTTCGTATATTCAGTTTCCAGTTCAACATTTTGTCAAGCACAAGAACATATGAAGTATCTTGCACTGTCAGAGATCTTGAGGGAAATCCCCCACCAGAAGGTGTTTTAAACAATGGTCTTTCCATCTTTTTGTGAACAGTACCAATTCAGTTTTCTATGGGTCTATCACCAGTTTACATTTCTTGGCCCATGTGTCTAATATTTTGAGGGTCCCTGTCAACATGATTGCTTGTTGCTATCAGCAGCACAGCATTCCCGTATGCTGTGGCTTTAATTCCGCCACCGAAAGTAAGGTTTTTGTTTACGGCTCTGTGCTTTCGGAATGGCGTCAAATTTGTTTATTTACACTACATGTTCCAGTAATCTTAGTCAGTATATTTGAATCCGTCTGGATGCGTTTAATTCATCGTTCAATCATCTTTTCTATACTCTTCGATATACAAAGTACTCTTGAAAAATTGTTTTGCGCCAAGGAATTCTTCATCCACCTTCAAAACGGTCCATGCTTCTGTACGGTAGAATAGGACTGGGAAGATCATGGTCTATACATCATGGTTTCCATAATTATTTTTGGAAGCGACTTACTTCTAAATAAACCAAAGACGGAGTCGGTGCAGGTGTTTTCTCTGATAAGCTCTGCTTCCGTCTTCCTAATCATTGTAGCGTGTTCCAGGCGGATTTAATGGCGATAAAAGAAGCCCTATCTTGGCTTAAGAAAAACGTGATATTTGCTAGAGATATCCGCATCTTCTCTGATAGTCAGGTAGCAATCAAATCCCTGGAATCGACCTCTATAAACTCTTTAGTAGCCCTAGACTGCCGTTCGTCTCTTGTGGAGATGGCTGAGCAGTTTAATATTCACCTGTGTTGGGTGCCGGGGCATAGAGACATTCCAGGGAATTGTTTCCTTCTTTGTTTCTGCCCAGCTCTCTCCCGTAGAAGGAAACTCCACTTAGGAGCTCCCTATTATAATGATACAAGCGACCTGATGAATATCGACATCAAGAGCCTCCTACGCTTCATAAGAAGCTCTAATTGGTTTTAAGACGAGTAGGTGGAGGGATGCTTCTCCCATGATCCAAGTGGTATCACAACGGACCTCATTGGTCTAAGTGTGCTGGCGACTAGCTGGCAGCCACTTCAACCTAACCTAACCTAACCTACTTCTAAATTGCCTTCTCAGCTCAAAAAGGAAGCGCTAATTTGCCTTCTCAGTCTTAAAATGCGGCAGTTGGCAAGGTTCTGCCTGCGTTAGGAGCCATTGTACTCGGGAATTCTACATCGCGTTGTAATTCTTCCCAACTCACTACTAACACTCTGGATTCCTCCCGTTACCTTCAGGTTCAAATTTGCCTGGGGCGACCCACTCTTCTGCCAGATAAAGTGAACGCATTCCATTGCATGGCATATTTGGCCGCAGAATGTTCTTTATGACAAAAGGTGTGACCAATCCACTGCTACTTTCTTCGATGTATGGGGTGCCAAAAGGTTCCTGATCCGTTCTCGTATAAAGCAGTTCGTTCGCGATGCGGTTAATCTAGAAAATCCTAAGTTTGATGCTTAAACATCTATTATCACACAATCGCAGCCATCGCAGTGGATGGCAATGATAATGACCTGACTCAGCATAGTGTAAAATTACTCTTCCAGGTTTAATGGCGGGTTTGAACAGACTGAGGTCTTTTGTCTTGGCCGTACTATTTCTAACTCATCAACACCTCCTTTTACTTCAACAACAAACAAACGTCGTCATCAAAGCTTAAATTTTCAAGGCAAAATGTCGTGGTCCTTATCATCTGGCATCACTGACTACCACTAAAAATAACAGTGGTGAAAGTATACATCCTCGAGGAACAGAACTTTAAGCTTAAGCACCATTAGAGACCTTGGCACGCTCATAGGTAGCTCTGAGGAGAACAGTCCTTGCACATTTTACGTATATATAGGTTAGGGGTGCCGTAGAGTACAGATGAATTCTGGTTTCCTATTTTTATGCAGTCTTGCAGAACTTCTTTAATTGTGGTAAGGAGAATTCTACTCAAAGGCCATTTGGGCGAAAGCCCATATTGCAGCGTTGTTCCTTCTGACAGTTGTCTGCAGGGCTCGCTGAGTATTTCGACAACAGCTTTGAATTCTCGAACTGTTCGTGTTAGAAATTTTGAGCTGCATCGCAATGATAGAGGTTAACGGCTTTAGCGCTGACTTTTTTCGTTTGAAAGGGGTTCTGCAAGTCAGTCAGGAATACTTACAGCATTAGTAACCTGATTAAAACTGCAAATGTCAGGTTTGGTTTTTAAGCTCACCTCTTTGACGATGCGCGTTGAGTGTGAAGACCATACTCGATTCACACCGTTTGAAGTGCTTTACTGAAGCGCTGCTTGTTGAATCTAAAGACTAAAGATCTACTCTCTGTTGAAGTCCATCTTTTTTTTCTCCTAGATTATGCTTAGAAGTGGTGGACAATATCTCCTAATGCTCGGTTCTGACGCTATGAAATAGTACAAAAGGGGTCCGTATAACAACACTTCTCCACTTCTGAGGCAGTTCAGCAACATATCTAGAGGTAGAAGCCAAATTGTGCCCAAAGCCAATGTAAGCAACAGACAGAAGCTCAGCGGTACGCAACTTCTTGTTAATTTCTGCTACCCCTCGAGGGCAATTGGACCTTCACAACACCTGCCCGCCATCTTATTCAGAGCTCTGCCACGCGTATCAGTTCTCTTAGATTCCAAGCTCTGCTGAGCTGTGTAGATTCCAATTAGCTACGATTCCTCCTTCACTGTTCTTAAGGAGATTAGTTTTCTTGGAAGCTATGTAAACCTAACCAGGCGAGTTCTCGATTCACTCTATTGGAAGACTTCTCGAACTCTTTAAAAGCAGGTAAAACAGAGACGCAGTGGTCTGTAGTGATTTCCGCAGAGTGTTAATGTGATCAATCTAGGAGGATCCTGAGCAGGAGCCTGCTTGTTCGACATCCGGAATTAAATACAAGCGTTTTTTAAGGCTTTTCGGTACCTTATCTTCGGTACTATTTTGGCGCCGACCGCCAGTTTCCTCTATCCATCAAATTGTCCTTATTTGGAAACTAAACGATCATCCCTTCATTCCACTCCTCTGGAAAGGCCTCTTATCCCATGGCTCAATAGCTCTGCTAATTTACTGGGAGCTGCTTGGAAAAACTCGTCAGGGATTCCATCAATGCCTTTGAATGGCTGGTTTCTAAGTAGCTTTGCCAGAAGTTGATGCGATTGACGACGTATCTACGTATCTCTGACATTTGTATCTTGTAATCTTGGACCTACGATTCTCCTAGAAAGAGGTCACACATGGGACTGTTCGACTCCTAACGACAGGCCTATATTTGTACAAATTGCAGATTACCAGGTATCCGGAGCCAGCATGTATCTCTTAGGGTATACTGTGCCTTCTCGGATTAGTTAGTTTTCAATGAGATATGAATACATTTCCCAAGCTCCTTAGTTTAGCCGGCTTTTATGTCAACATTCGTAGTCCGTAGGCTCATTGGAAGTTTAGAGAAGAAAACAGATCTTAGTCACCTCCGACTGTACAACGTCAACCTTTAGTGATGCGCCATTCATTCGATCGCTCCTAAATAACAGCTGATCAAACTCATTTAACCTCTTCCATGAATCCTTCAAAAAGTACAAAACTATTTTTCTTGAATTATTTCTGACATTTGAATGGAAAGCTATCTACATATATCGCTGACGTGACTTACTTTAACGTCAGTCAGCCGTACAAGCGAGACACCTTATGTCAAAAGTACGTGATCCGAATTAATCACTCATAAATGAATACGTGCATTATCAATATAATGACACACAAATTAGTGTACATCGATATGGATTAGTATTCGTAATGACAAAGTACTTCACAAACAGATGGTTAAATGTGCATTTAATGTATGTATTTACGTTTCCTTTTGTCCCGAAGTATGAAATGCAATTAAGTCTCTTTGGCGCATCACCGGGAAGTACACGTGAATTCAGAGAACGTCTGTTGCTAATACGATTTATACACAAAAGGTTCATATTCGGGTAAACCCATGTCTATAGGATATCGACGGTTAGCGTCAAAGATCCAATAAGTTAGTCATGTGCCCCATTCGAGGTTAGATTCATGCAAAAAGCCCGGCACAATATTGAACGTCTAACGAGGCTATCTTTATTACGATATCAGACCTCAATAAAGGTAGACATCGAACCCATGGGACGTATCTTCGAAAAACGCGGCTTGGATCGTTGATCACCGTTTGAAAGGTAAAATATTTGTAGATGCCTATGACCAGGGTTGCCGCTGAAAAATTTGAAAAAGTCGCAAAAAAGGGTCACGGAGCAAAAAAAGTCGCAACAAAGCTATTGAATCCATTGAAATGAAAAACTTAAAAGTTAACAACAAAAAAAAAGAACGCATTTAGAAAAATAAATAAAAATTTCATTTTCTTGGCATTTCATGCCTTTATTTTTGTATTAAGTCATCTGGAGGAGTCCAGTCCTCCAAATCACTTCTCTCTATTAAGTACATATATGTATTTAATGCAGCAATCATCACATGTCTCAATATTTAATTTATTTGTTTCTCTATTTTTCATTAGAGCCAGTTTTGAGAAAATTCGTTCGGCACAAGCACTACTATGCGGAAGAGTGAAAATCTTTGCTACAAATAAATACAAATTTTCATAAATAGGCTCATCAAGATGATTCCTTATGCGGCCCACTTTGGGCCAGAATTCCTCGATATTTCTTATTTGAACTATTTCCTCAAAGCCTTTCTCATGTACTTTAAATTATGATGAGCTATAAATGGAATTTTTTTTGGAAAAATATTTTTTATACGAAAAAGTCTCAAAATGTCTCAAAAAAAATAAAAGGGGTCAAAAAGAGGTATTTTTTTTAAAAAAGTCGGCTCATAGTCTCTTTGCGTCAAAAAAGGGTCAAATTGCGACTAAAGTCGCATAGTGGCAACGCTGCCTATTACCGTTTTCAATCGTTTCATAAGGCACTTGTCTCGGCTATCAAAACTAGTTGTTAAAAAACAGGCCATCGTTGATCGTTTAATCGATCGGTAGCTCTAAGCAACAGGAATTGGGCCATAACACTATGGTGATCTATAGCATTTCTCGTTGGTGACTAGGTTTTGTGCCCCATATAGACTACTTCTACAGTCCGGATCTGCCATCTACATATAGTCGCGTCGAAAAGAGATGAGTATTTCTTAAGTCGACAACATAATCCTGAACGTTATTAAGACGGGGCTGTACTTTATTGACGTGGTAAACGACGATCTTCGGTTGCAATGGGCGGAGGGCGGGGTGGCGTAGTGATACAGCTTTAGTTTCAGATGGTTTCTTACTTAATAGTTGGCACAAATTTGGAATGCGTGTGCGATGTCGCGTTGATACCTTGTAAGATTCTTTCGAATCTGTTGAGGCCTCTGTACTAGCAATACAAGCATTTGGTTGGGATGCCTTTGTAGGTGTGAGGCCACCATGTCGACAGCAAATAGTGTTATGCTTCCTGCGAGAGGTAGGACCGTAAAAAAACTTTTTGGTGTATTCTGGGATTCGAACTTCGAACACACTAACCACTTGAGCCACCGTCGGCGCCCATTTCTTCCGGTTCTCAATTGAAGAAGACTGCCGTGTTGTCCATACGCTTGGTTGGGTTTGACAAAGCTCTTGCGGTTAACCATGGTTTGTTTAATTGCTGTACTGAGGTTGAACTTATCCAAGTGTTAAAACCACTTCTTCCGTCGGTATGCTCAGATCGAATTAATCGGTAGTTCTGATTGGCCTGCGTTTAGTTTGATCCTTGGCCATGTTCCAAATTTCTAACTTTATGTTGCTCTGCTGTGTAACCGATTATCTTTAAAATTGGACAAATTCCGATGAAAATTCTGAGGTTCGAGTCCCAGAAAACACCAAGAGTTATTTCACGATCCAACCGTCAAACGCCCGGGAGTAATAACTTTCATAATAAAGCTTCTAAAAAAACCTTTCAGATATGGATATAATCTGTAGGTCCCTTCCAAAATATAACACGCACAGCGCAAATGGTCGCGAGAAAGCTCTGGACCACATACGCTCTGTTGCGCCAAGTACTTGAAGTTCAATTTAGGCCTTAGGTTAGGTTGAGTTGATCGTAATGCCCTTCTTCTTCATGGTGAAATACTAAACCATTTTACCCATGCACTGAATTTTTCTACAGACAGACCTAATCTCTTCTAAACTATCAAAGAAGTATCTTCCAGTGTGTTTTCGTCTATTTACAGAGAAGATACTCGGTTTTTTTTTTGGCCAATACGTCGGCACTTTCGTTACCCTCTACATCACAGCGCCCATATACCCAAAACAATTTGACACACTTCTGCGGACATAATAACTGATCATTGTGCGGAAATTCTGACTATTTCAGATTTTGTGACGTAAGATGCGTCTTAAGCGCAGTCTGGCTGCCGATGTGGTTGGCGATATTCTTGTCGGATATTGATCTTATCTCCAGTAACTCAGTTTTAAGCTAGAACTTCTGCTTGAAATACATTGCATGCGTCCAGAAGTTTCATGACCTTACTCACTTACTCAAGTGGCGCCACAATTCGGGTCTCAACCAACAAGTCATTCCATTTAGCCTGAATATAAATATTTTTAATTGAAACTCTGCGGGATGTACCAAGATGTAGATGTAGTGTAAAAGGCAAAGATACGTCGACCACAATTGCTTGTTCATATCGAGCGCATGAACAACAACGGAAAGGGGAAGGATGGAAGATTACGCTGACTCAGGCAGAGACTCTTTACTAGGAGTTGATGAGACCATAATATGAGGCGTGTATGTGCCATTGGAGTTTAAAGCAGCCCCATGTCGGATTCGCAAGTGCTTCGACAAGTTTCTCCAGAGTAGAGTTAGACAGTGTATCGGTTGAAGGTTGGTACTCGAAGGCACACCATCACCTTATTTTGCTCTGTTCCAAAATATCGAACTTATACCGTTTATGAATTTCCGTTTAAAAGAAAAATAAAGGGGTTCTGAATTTTTAAGGATTTTCCTTTCGAGAGTCAAGAAGAGCCTGCACGTTTCAGTATCATATCGTTGTCCATTGTTGAAAGGTAAATGTCTTCAGGACACTACCTTTTCGCATCCGTGGCAGACTGTTGCATTGCGGAGCACACCTTACTATTGCCACTCTCAGGGACACTCTTCAACCAACGCATCCTGCGGAGGATGCTCTTCATTCAATCTCTCCCATTCGCAGATGGAAATAGCTGCGAAGAAATGGGACTACGTAAAGCGGGAGTAGATCTCACTAACAAAGCTGCAAGATTTTCGGCTGCAGTGACTCTTTCTCGTTATTTGGTGAAATAACGTCTATGGGGAGTTGTTACTTCCACAAGGCTTTTGTATGATTATCCCCAAGCTTTCACAATCATAAATCCTCACGATTGCTTCTTGTTGTTTGAACTGTAGCCGGTATATAGTAAATATCCTGGATCAGAGGTTGAGGTGCTCATTACTCTTTAATTGCATGCAAATTCTATTACTCGATTGACCTATGTATGATCTTTAACACGAAACCTTGCAGAAATCATTCCATACAATTTCATAAAAATTTATGACAACCATTGTACCCCCTTATGTCTGCATTTACTCCTAATGTTAATATAGCGACCTTTAACAAAGTCAATTAGTGTGTTACCGTACTAATCCCGTTGACAGCCGTAAGCTATTTTTACATACAAGCCAATCATGTACAAATCATTACGCTGTCATAATGCATCAGAAAATATGAAAACTTGTGTGCTGGTCAACCTGAACGAATCAGGGATAAAGCTTTACGGACTGAAAACCGAAGGCTCGTCGAACAATTAAATAAATGCATTTCCTTCACTACATGTGCGAATTATTTGAATTGAAATCGTTTAGAAATAAAAAAAAAACATCAAAACAAGATAATTAAAAAATGCCCCAACAGAGAAATGAGAATCAATCGAACCCAAGCGGTTACAACTGCGTCTTTACTAAGAGCAGCTTGTAGAACGATGCAGTTGACCTTTAAATTTTTTTTTTTTGTTTTCGTATACAATTGGCGTGCATTTTACTGTAAGTGACTGAAGTTGAACTAGTCTTGAGCGGGAATTCCTTGCATGCTATCAGCGGTGTTTCATGTTTTGTGTTGACTTTAAGGATTCAATATTGCTTCGTGAGTAGGATTCTTAGGAAACGTGTACCGGGGATCTGCAAACATCTCATACATATGACGAAGATGATCTATCATCCGAAGCAGTAATCAATTATAACAAGTCAAGAAAGAGCAGGCATCAACACCAGATTCCACTCTCAAATCTCTATTTTTCAACTAAATATCCAATAAGTTAGGTTAGGTTAGGTAGATGGGTGCCTTGTGACATAGAGTCACTGCTCGCTTAGACCAGGTCGGTCCATTGTGCCCAATCTTTTTAACCCTGGAAACATGTGAAACCGCTGTTAGAACCACTCAGATAATGATATGAATCTCAGGAGGTCCGTCAGCTCTACATTTCCTAAGTCCTCCAGTTCCGAAAAGAAGTAACTTCCAAGAGTCCTCATTCTTATAACGGATAGGGCAGGACAATCACACAGCAGATGACGAACAGATTTAATTTCTTATTCGTCCCTGCAACTTCTGCAAAAGTCGTTATGTAGCACACCGAGTCGTTCTGCGTGAACGCCGATAGCACAGTGTCCAGTAATTATGCCAGAAACAACCCGTGCGTTATAACGACTAAGTTTTACCAGAGAGGTTGATCTCTTCTTGCTGAAGGCCGGCCATAGCGAGCTAGCCTTTGCGCATGTTTCCAGATGAACCCAACGTCTGTTTGCTCGACCGATGCATTCATCTTCTATCTTTTTCCGTAAGGAACTGATTGGGGTTACTACAAAAGGGAGGGCCCGCGATAAGTGCAGCGCCGTTCCTTTCCTAGCCAGCTCATCAGCCTTTTCATTTCCTTTGATATCCATGTGCCCTGGTATCCAGCAGATGGTCACCGCACTGGCTCTAGTCTCGTTTAGGAGTGACTTGCCGATTCTCACAAGCCTGGACCTGATTACCGCGGAGTCCAGAGCCTTAACGGCTGCCTGGCTGTCTATATAGACAGTGATCGTTTTGCCAACGATATTACTCTCGCGAATAATTTCAGCAGCCTGTAGGATGGCTGTGACTTCGGCCTGAAAGACGCTGCAGTCGTCGTGAATTCTAAAGGAGTGGTTTATTCCTAGGGCTTTACAATAAACTCCGGCTCCTGTGTCAATGTCCATCTTAGAACCATCGGTGTAGAATGCCAGCTCCTTTTCATGCTCCTACGGTTCTTCCAGTACATTCTGTCAGGAATTCTTATAGCGAATCTCCTTTCAAAAGCTAATATCGGGTTTATGTGATCAGTTTCCGTCGACCTGTTGATAGTCTCCCATCGAGACAAAATGGATGCATGACCGTAGAGGCTCGATGACCATAGTCCACCTTCTTTTAGTCTTTATCTAATAAGTTACATTGATCTAGCCAGAAGAGTCCAGATAGTCCGGATAGAGCGTGTGGACATCAACACTCCAGCCCGGAGAGAAATCAAATCCACCCGAGTAAGAGTATGCAATAGACTATAGAGGAAGGCCTCCAAATATGTGGCACATACAATTAGAGAAGAACCTCAACTAATTTGGCATGCACATTTGAAGTAGCCTGGCTGGAGAGCTATGCTGATTTAAATCCAGATTCACTCTGGACTGTAGAGCCACCTAAGTAAGTAAATACCTAGCGACAGTAACGCCTTAAGAACAATAAAATTACTAGAATCGTCCAGACTCCACTTTGGTGTTACATGTGGAGCTTATGAAGACTCCGAGGGAGATGAACTGCTCAACTTTCTTGAAGTTATGTAAAGCTATCAACAGTGACGTTTTGCCCTATGCGCTGTCCTTACATTTAATGGCGAGTTAAATACTAGGTTAGGAAACGAATTCAAGTTATGAGACACCATGAATGTCAATCGCCTTGTCAACCTGTGCCGAAAGATCAGTTGAGTACCGCCTTTAAAGCACCCAATATCTAATCAGATCGACCATTTGGCGATTAGTCAACGCTTTAGATAATTTGGTAGATGATCAGCACCTTATGTTTGCTTACATATGTCTTGTACTGCATATACGATTAGGTGGGCATCTCGCTGAAGGAGCGGATACAGTGAGCAGTTTAGTTCAGCGGAAATATTTTTTAAATATATTTGGCTACTACCATAGACCTACTTAAATGCACTGCGACCAGAGTACCATATTTCACCTTTATGCCAGCAGTAATTCCAATTTCCTAATAGAGGCGGGAACTAAAGGAATTCGGAGGAATCTCTCAGACCTTTTTGAGAGTCAAGCTCTCTATGGAATGTACTAACATTATATAGAGTCACACAATCATATACATAGTATCTATGTGCACTGAGCTTTCGTCCTCATATTTGAAAGCAGAATCAGAGTTTGCACACAAGGGTCCGGGTTCAATAAACAAATCGGAGAAGCCTTTTCTTTCATGATATGGCCTGGCTTGGCTTTTGCTGCATAGGGCCAATCACTGCAGATTATCAAGGCTCATAAGGCTGGTTAAGAGTTAATCAAGTGGGAGCTCATAGCTTTGAGCTTGCCTGTCCGCGAGTAGATGGATGATGGTACCTGCCTGAGTTCAGGCTAATACCCTTACATATAGCTGTGTCGAGAACTCGGCTTTTAAATCACTGGGACACCAATGCAAGATCATTTTTGATCCAACTCTATATCATACGATTTTTTTAGAATCCAGCAGGGGACCGCCAGTGGTCCGTTAGTTCCGCCTAGTAATCTCAATCTCGATCCTCCTGTTCTGGAGTTGGAGGAAGCATTTCGCAACGATTTTAGGTCAACCAGACGGTGGTGTTTCGTACCCAAATAAGGAATCCAAGCCATCAAATCCCCGAATACGTATCGGTGCTATGAGTAACAGCGAGATTACAGCCGCCACTAAAGCACTGAGCACAAGCTGACACTGCTGCTGGGAATGGCACTCATAAAAATAATATCAACGCGATAAGCTAATCCAACAACAGCTCACCTTTTGTCAATGATCATGCGCCCCCACATCGACTGTCAGTCTCATCAACATCCTGCCAATGGACGGTTGCACGCGTTTTGTATCTCATATCTGATATCTGTGAGAATTTATCTATTTAAATCGTTTTTCCATTATGATAACGTTGACTGTGCGCGCGAGTATCTCTCTAGCCCCACGGTATACACATTTATGTCGTCACTTTCAATCGGATTCGAGTGTCTCCAGCAGCTCTGATGTAACAGATGCACACCCTCTCAAGGGCGTTCGTATACTCGATTTGACGCGAATTGTCGCCGGTCCACTCTGTACGATGATACTAGCCGATCTCGGTGCTGAGGTGATTAAAATCGAGCGACCTGGAACTGGCGATGAATCACGCAAGTGGGGGCCACCATTTCTGCCGAATTCCAAAGATGCTCTCTACTTTTTGCCGGTGAACCGGAATAAGAAAAGCGCCTGCATAGACTTAAAGAAAGGCGCTAGCATTATACAAGATTTGGCCGGAAAGTGCGACGTTTTAGTTGAGAATTACGTGCCCGGTAAGTTAGCAGAATACGGTTTGGATTATGAATCTTTAAGGAAAATTGCGCCACGTTTAGTGTACTGCTCTCTCACAGGCTATGGATCTAAAGGACCATACGCCAAGCGACCTGGTTATGATGCGATTGCGGCATCTATGGGTGGACTTTTGCATATAACCGGGGAAAAAGAAGGACCACCGAGTAAAGTTGGCGTAGCAGTCACCGATGTGGCAACCGGGCTCTATGCACATGGCGCGATCTTAGCAGCGCTCTTACAACGTCAACGAACTGGACTTGGACAGAAAATCGATGTTAACCTGTTCTCAACTCAAGTTGCCATGTTGATAAATGTAGCGAGTAACTATTTAAATGCAGGCACCGATGCAGGTCGCTGGGGAACAGCGCATGAGAGTATTGTGCCATACCAAGCATTTAAGACCACCACAGGATATCTGACCGTCTCTTCCGGTAGTGATGAACAGTTTAAAGCACTTTGTCGGCTCATGTCATTGGACCATCTGGCCGAAAATCCAAAATTCAAGACCAATAAAGACCGAGTGCAACATCGAAGAGAACTGATCGAGTTGTTGTCCAAAGAGTTTGCTAAATATTCCTCGGATTGCTGGATGGATAAATTTGAAGGCGCACCGTTTCCTGTGGGACCTGTTAACAGCATACCAGAGGTATTCTCCGATAGGCATATTCAGGAAATCAATCTGGTGAAGACTTTGCCGCATACGAAGGATGGGACAGTTAAAGTGGTTGGACCCCCAGTTAAGTTCAGCGAGTCTAAAAACGATGCACGTACAGCTCCACCCTGTTTGGGACAACACACTGATGAGGTTTTGCTAAACGTTCTCAACTATTCAAAGGATGCAATTGATAAGCTGCGCCGGGGAGGAGTTATTCAATAAGTTTGTCAATTGTATAAAGTTTTGTAAACAATATATTTTGTCACCTCGGCAGAGCGGTTTTTTAAACTTATTTCGTTTCCATTGCACTGTCGGAAAGGACAAATACTTTTGTTAATTATTGTAAAAAGTACGCATTATAAACATGAGGTGGTTATGATGTCAGTTCCCGTAGTATCAGCCACCTTACACGAACAAAGGCAATTCAATCAGGATAATAATGCTCTACAGTATCGCGTCTCCATCTTTAAAGAAGTCGCAGATAGTGCCATGGAAATGTGAACCTATTGAGATGCTTGGCTAAGGTGAATTGTGTTAGTAAGTTATGCGCAGTGTTTTCTGAAGATAGACAGCAAGGATGCCGAGGACTTTTTAAGTATGTACTTATGTTATATACGACGCCGTATATATATAGGGGCGACAATTTTGCTTATTCACGTCTATTGATGCTCAATTGCATGGCCCGTGGTCTGGTTGATGTTTGCGGGACCTCTTTGAAATCTGCAGCGACAGCAGGTCTGTATTTTCGGTCGAACGGCCGCTTCGGCATCGGCCATGTCTTCTGGTATTCCGTGTCGAGTATGTTTCTTCTAGCCGAGCGGCTTAGCGTCGCAATGTTTGTCCAGTTGGTGCCGCGCAACCAGGGAATCGGGCCAAAACCAATAACCGATTATTTGTCAAAACCATTGAAACTCCGCACTCTTGAAAAGTATATGTAGCAATCCATTTTATATTGTATGTGTATTCTGCTTCTGTTTACTTGAAAAACGTCAAAGTCGCGATGAATTAAGACGCCATTTCCAAAACTGAGAGCGATGATGACTTATACGCCATCTTGCATTAAGCGGGTATCACGGGGAGTTGATCTTGGGATTTTATTTTTCAAACTCAATCGATGAGTTTATTCAGTGTTCAATAGGATCTTCAGAAGCTGTGTCCTATTATTTTGCCCTAACATCAGGTGTTACTCGTCAAGAATACGTGTAACTCCTTGATTTTTTGTAGAACGGGATTCGCGCCGTATGTATCTCCCATAAAATTCACTTGGATTTCACGTAGTTGCTCTTAATTAAAAGGCACGTGTTCAAATAAGTTCTCCAAAATCCGTTGAACAGATTAAAAAAAAGTTCAAAACAACTTAATGGCAGCAATTTAAGTTAATAACTCATTTGTGTGGCTTTTCTAATGACATATCACTTTGCTTAGCGAGATATTAAAACTGATACCCACATTGTTTATAATTGCAGCGGTAATTAAAAAAAAGCAGGGTGATTTGCAGAGATCATCACATAATACCTATATATGTACGAGTGAATGCATAATAATCGCAATAAAAACAAGCAAATACACTCGTAAATATTTTTTTAAGTTATTTGATCGGAGAAAAAGTGTAAGCCAATTTTATAACTCCTGCATAATTTCTGCACACTTCCAGTCTCTGGAAAACATTGAAAATTCGTTTAAAGGTAGTATGAACGTCTTGGGGTTGGGTGGGGATACAAATTAGTTTATTACCGTCGGGATGGTTTAAGGAAGGATTTATTATGTGCATATGTATTTTGTTGAAACAAATACAAATGTTTGGTGCAACAGACGGTACATGGTCTAGAGCCTAGCTTCTCGCTTTGTTGAAACGCACAGGCAGCAGCATTATGATTGTTTAAACGAGTTGGTGCTCATGATAAGTTTGATATGATCCGATATTTCTGTTTCGACTAAGTCTTGACGAGATTTCAAAGAACCTGAACCGCAGAGATCAGAGTCGTCTTTCCTTAAAAGTGGGTCAGTATCATAAGAGGTAGAAAGGAGCTCTGTCTGCCTTGGCTCTACTATAAATTCTGGCAACGACATCTCAACAGTAATAAAACGAACTCTTGCCTATTGCTGTTTCTTTGGACTGAGAAGGCAATTGAGTAGTAAGGCCCTATCCCGAACAACTAAGACTTCTATACAAGACCTTTATCATCCCAGTCCTGCTTTATGGTACTGAAGTACCATTGGACACTGTCTAAAGCGGATGATGATTGTTGTTCTTTCGAGAAAATATTCTTCGTTAAATATTCTGTCACGTTGATACTCTTTGGAGGCGAAGATGAAACAACTCATAATTTCGTCGAGTTGTTCAGCAACATTGCTTAGGTTCTTAAGTCATTTTTGTTGAAATCGAGTAAAGTTTTGATCTTATAGCGGTTGAGAATGATGAACTTTTTCATTTGCTTTAGGCCTGGAAGGTTAGCCTTGTAGTTAGCATGTCCATCTTCCATTGGAGGGGACACTGTAAGGTGGTCCCCAAAAATTGGGTACAGTGGGTGACTAGCTGTTCACGCCAGGCAGTCAGCCATTAGTTACCCTCGAAAGCTTCATGACCTAGATTACGAGCTACGGTCACTACGGTTCGTGGATGCAAGATTTTCGAGGAAATAGTGACTGTCCCAGACAAGTTTAGACCCTACGGTATAAAATTGAATGCTATTAGTGCTTCTTGACTGTCTGAAAGGATGTATATAAGGGCACCATTAATTCTTCCTCGCGGGCATTATCGTGCACACAGTTCAATAGGATGAACTGCTGTTTAAAATCGTATCGCTGATGGCAAGACCATGTATCCCAGAAATTTTCCAATTTGGAAATATCTATATAATTTGGTGGTGTTATGAGACTTTAACTTTTCCATTCATGGCGGTCCCCTATAATAACTGCGAGAGTTCTGGAAAATGGAAATCTCTTTAGCATGCTATCTTGAAATTTGAGTCATGATAAATCTATTCCAGTGTTCTCAGATGACCTCTAAAGTCACAAACTTTAAGGTCCATTAACTGAGGCAACCTATGATCACTTAAGATAGCTGACGTTGGGCACCTTTTTACTGTTCGGTTGATACCCACGCAGGCTAGACTGCATATTTTATTCAGTTGCTCCTGCGTTTTTGAATTGATACTTTACTATACTATTGAATACTATACTATAGGGTTGTACGACCAATAAATAAACTTAGGTTTCAGTCCACAGATTGTGCCATAGAGGCGTTGGCACGTGAATATCGCCCTGTGGGCTACCGTGGTTCAAATGGTTAGTGCGTTAGATCGCTGAGCGGGAGGTTCGACGTTCGAATCCCAGACAACACCAAAAAGTTTTTTTATGGTCCCACCATTTCTGTGCAAAACATAACACGCACAGCACGAATGGTGGCGAGAAGCTAGGCCCTGGACCTTGTATTTTGAAGCCCTGTTGGTATTCTATTTTAATTGAGAGTTCCTGTTAATCGTTTCATTAAGGATTACTGCAACATACTTCACTTCTGTGGGCAGGATAAGAGTATGTTATCCAATGACACTTGTCCGAAACCATATTTCGTTCTCCTGAAAAAAAAAAAAAAAAATTTTTCTAGGTTTTCACTACCTTGACGTTAAATTAACGGCACCTAATATCATTTCTGATAAGTTATCCCTAGCACTGATGACAACATCATCTACATAGCCTTAGTTAAGTAGTAATTCTAGGAATTCTTCAATGACCAAAGGGGGAGTGCACACCCCCTTGCGGCCCTACTCACGTAGCTATAATTAGTTTAAACGATCCTCCATATTCCAACTGTATTCTTCTTTAACATGGTGAGAATCCAGTTTATGGTGAGGGATGTGATTTATTTTATAGATTTCATAGCCTATTTGATAGCCTTGTAGAAAATGTTATCGAAAGCTTGATTTATAGTGATCGTAGTAAGGAACGTAATCTATTAACTGGTAAATGATTATTTTCTCTATTGTTTTAAGAAGGAAGCGACTTAGGCTGATAGAGCGGTTGGGATTAGGCGACAGTTCCGCCTGCTTTTTAGGTTTCGATATACATAAAACTACTTTAATCTCTTCCCAGCTATTAAGTATTTAGCCCATTCTCACGCGCAACATGAACGATCGCGAGAAACTAGTCGCTGGACCACATACGGTTTCTTGCGGCGATTATTTGTATTTGTAACTAGTAGTGAGCTTCCACAGGAATTACGGATGTTAATGCCAGCCATAGCAGCAGATGAGATTTGATTCTGCACATCCATTGCCCAGGTCACTGACGAAAGAGCTTAGGAATTCCCATATATTTTTGGTTACCTTTTCCGGGCTCAAATCGATTGGCTTTTCCTTCATCATGTTTGCTGTGACAAGTCTTAACCTTACAAAACACCCAACGAGAAAAGTCACTGATGCTTCAATTTTATACCCAAACTCGCAAGGAGATTGAGTAGAGTTAAGTTGCGAAAGTAAAGAACGCATTTTTAATTTTTAATGAACACTTAGTTATCACTTAGAGAAGCAATTATTTTTCTAATTATATACATAACGGCTGACCTTTCGCATGAGTTTCCAAAAGAAAAACGTTGAAAAGTTAAAATCTTTTAATAGCTGTGTCGGTGTTGCATAATATTAATTTTTTTTACTAAAGTAAAATACGGAAGTACCAATTATCTATGCAAAAAGGTGTTTATTTCATAAACGGTGATTAAGATGCTATTAATGCAGTACATAATTAAATGCGTGGTGTACAAGCAGTGATTTAATGATACCCTTGTCCTTAATCTGACACAGTTAGTGTGGGACCAGTTGCACATTCGGTGGGTGAGCACTGAGTACGTACTTTCGTAATGGAAGTCGGGGTAGGCTAGCAAGGTTTTAACGCTGATTTGCTTTTTATGTGCGTTTTAATGAGCCCTCAGTAATGAAAATATTTGCTTATATAAAATTCTGCAATTATTACGATTTTTTTCTTTTGGCCTCCAGTAATGACTTGGTTTTAACGATTAGATTATGACCCAAAGCTGTGACGCCTATCCGTCTTGCTTCTGCAATTTTTTTTTCTGTAATCATGGCGAAAATATAAAATACTAGCTGACAAGGCTTTTGTCAAGTGGAGTTCTAGAAATTTGAAATCTTTTAATTCCTGTGTTGGATTAATCACTGTTGGATTAATAGAGCTTCTTTGTGAACAATGTTGGCTATTTTAGCACCAGGACTGAGACGGTAGAGATACATCCTAACGATTGTTTCAAATCTGTTTATGGAGAAGCAAATGAGGATTTTAAACGCGTTTATAAATACAAATGGGGCTCGAACTTCGAACCTCCCGTTGAGTACACCACCGCTAGTGGAGTGCACAGATTTTCGAAAGATTATGCCTCCGTTGTTGGCATCTGAAATTCTAACAATTTTTTCAAGGATGATACTGAATATGTCCCAAGATAACGCGTCATTTTGTCTAAATTATTTTTTCACGTCAAAACACTTTGTGAGGTCATTTCCGATCTTGATTGATCAGCGAGCGTTCTCCTGTCCAATTGGAAAAGTTTGGTTGAAATGCCAAAACAAGACATGGATATATATAACTCGTCTGTATAAAAGCTGTAATAGGCGGCTCGATAAAGACTTGAACATCTTCGGTTTTCTCTAGGATCTGTAGGAGTGTAAAAAATGTGGTTGATTGTGGACTTTCCTGACCTAAAACCGCACTGAGTGGGTCTATTCACGTTATTGACGAGAGTTTAAGCCATTCATTCAATATAACAGATAGGACCCTGTAAGCGATATTGAAGAAATTGATACCTCTGTAATTGGCGCAGAGGAGGTCTCCTTTGTTGTGGATCAGGAAAACGGCGCTAAAATGAGTTCGCTTCAATTTCAGCTCCTGTTAAAAGCTCGGTATACAGGCTGTTAGGGTCAGTAGGATTGTTGGACGTAAATTTGGATATTGCTATCCACATTTCAGTTTGATCAGTTCACGGTTCATTGTTCACGTTTCATTCTGACATCAAAATGCTGGTCTTCGTCGCCATTAAGCAATCTACAGAAATTGTTTTTCTACATTCTCAGCACCGACTGTGACTCCACTACAAGGTTCCCTTCTTCACCTTTACAGGTTTCTGTTTGGACTTTGTTACCGTGACATGTTCCTTTTCCCTTTGAGCTAAAACTTCCAAGCAGCATTTCTGAAGTGACACCTCTCGATGGCCTCGATCACGAAGTTCTCATGCTTTTTCTTTTTTTTTTTTTTGGAAAAGCTGATATTCTTTCTGACATCGTCATTCTAATCGGGGATTTCAATGTCAAACATGTGGGAGCACACCTTGCCTTTGAAAAGAATAATAAAATTGGCGGATGATTTATTGAAGACACCTTCTTTGAGCGCAGGACCTGCTATACGATAAGCTTAGTTTGACTTGATACACAGTGCACTTTTTTTATTTTTTTTTTATTTCAGACAAATTAAACTACGAGGAATTACAAATGTAATTCTGCAACTAGTTACTGCGACTAGTTATGAAACTAACGAGCAGTTTGCTTTTCAGTATTATTAGCGGGAGAAAAGTAGATGGGACTTAATCCATCCAAAGCGTTGGAGGTTAAGTTCACTCCGAGCGCCTCTTTTCGCTCGTTGTTGTCGCTCTGTTACTATCTAGTAGGGTACGTAGTAAGTCCTGTTACGGTTGCCTTGCAAGATCTGACGGTCTTATATGTTGCAGTCGTCTCACGCCATATACGTTTAGAAGAATTATTGCTTCCTCGTTAATATGCTCCTGAAGTCTCTTCTCGTGTGCTTTGGCCCTAGAGTTGATCTCTTCAAGAACAGTAGGAATGCCTAGGTCCCGATGGAGGTCACTGTTTCTGATGTACCATTGAGCATTCACAATACTTCGAAGGACCTTATTCTGGAATCGTTGGATGACTGCAATATTGGTCTGGCTGGCACATCCCCAGAGTTGAGCGCCAAAGTTCCAAACTGGTTTTAGGATCTGGTTATATAAAAGAATTTTATTATTAATTGATAGTCCTGACTTCCTGCCTATAAGCCATTCTAATTTTCGCCATTTAATAATACACAGTGCATATCTCTAAAAAATTGTTTCTTGAATATCCGCGCGGGGCTGATATGGGGATAAAGTGAACTGATCACCATCCACGTTAGCTTAGACTCACCTTGGATCTGTATCTGTATCTGTCCGAAACAATCACTGATTTATTTATTTGGAATGAAGTTCATAATTTTTTTAATTATGCTCTTGAAGTAGTCGGCGTAATTTTTTTTTAATTAAGAAATTTGAGCCCGTCCTGTAGACTTTGGGCAGCTTAATAAATATGCAGGTTTGAATGCCGATTAACTTTACATAGTTATCTAGCCTATACTAATCGACAGATTCAGGTAAAAACCTATAAGAACTACTTACATGCCGCTTGAATCACCGCTTGCCCTTGTTTTAATCCAAATTATATAACTTTGCAAATGTGCCTTGGAAAGCCTTTGCCAAAATGAATCGAAAAAGTCTAACTATCTTTCCATGTTTTGTCTCTTTTTAGATTAAAAGCGAAGAAGTCGTCCAGGCCTACATTGAACGATGCCAGCAGGTGAATCCTCTAATAAATGCCATCGTTCAGGATCGTTTCGAGGAGGCTCTCGAAGAGGCGCGAGAAGTTGATCGAGTCATTGCGATGGGCATCAATACGGTCGAGGTAATGGAAGAGCTCACTCCACTGCTAGGAGTTCCAGTGACAGTAAAGGAAAGCATAGCTGTCAAAGGTCTCACCAATCAAGCGGGACGAGTTTTCAAAACACCTCAGATCGCCAAATCCGATGCTCCCGTGGTTGAACAGATTAAAAAATTTGGTGGCATCATCCTGCTGGTAAGCAATACGCCTGAACTCTGCTTGTTGTGGGAGACATACAACAATGTCACCGGGCAGACGAAAAATCCTTACGATTTGAAGCGTACACCAGGTGGATCATCTGGAGGAGAAGCAGCCTTATTGGCAAGTGGTGCATCTTTGCTCGGCCTAACTTCAGACATCGGTGGATCGTCACGTTTACCAGCAATGTTCAGTGGAATCTGGGGACACAAGCCAACCCCGTATGCTGTGTCATTCAAGGGCCATCATCCGACAAGCGATTTCCCGAAATGGGGTGATTTCTTTACTATTGCACCAATGACACGCTATGCCAAGGATTTGCCACTATTGTTGAAATGTATGGCAGATCCAACAGGTCCCAAGCTCACCTTAGATAAAGAAGTCAATGTCAGCAGTATACGCTTCTTTTTCATGGATAACGATGGTCCATCCGGTATGATGCGTCCACTTAGCCGTGACCTGCATGCAGCTATCAATCGCGTTGCAAGCGATTTCAATGCAAAACGCGTTAATATACGCAAAATGAAATGGTCCTTGGACATCTCCCTATCAGCAATGCTGACCATGAAAAACATCGAAACAATCTATCACAAGACCGAGGAAGGTGAACGGCCGAAGACCGTTTGTACTGAAACTGTTAAATATTTCTTCGGCTGTTCCGACAGCATCTTACCGTCTGTAATTTTTGGCCACTTACAGAATTTCATGAAAATCATCCCGAATTCCAGACACAAACATCTGGCCACCATTATCGAAGCTCTTAAGACTGAATTCAAAGAACTCTTGGGAACAGATGGTGTATTCCTGTATCCCACATTCCCAAATACCGCTCATCAGCACTATCAAATCTATCATAAGCTCCTTGAGCCCATGTACATGGCTATTTTCAACACCCTCGGCCTGCCCGTAACCAACTGCATGATTGGGTTGGATCGTCGGAATCTCCCCATGGGTATACAAGTGGTAGCCAATCCTGGCCAGGATCACCTTTGCCTGGCTGTTGCACGCGAAATGGAACGGAGGTACGGTGGTTGGGTGCGTCCACCCACAGAGGAGTCGACAAATAAATTAGCGTAGAACACGTTATCAACATCACACATGAATTCTGTGTATATATGCAACTTTATAGGTTTATAGTTCAAAGAGAATCACATTAGGCTACGCAAAAACTTTAAAATTTACTTTTATTTTTATTTTTTTTTTAACCGTGTATAGTACTAAAACATTTTTACCGTATGTCATTTTATTTTGCATAAAAAATGTTTTTCATTTCCGAAAACCAAAATAAACGATCACATATTATTGTATACCAAGAAGGATGCTTGTTTTAATTGGTAATTTTGAGGATATTCTAAATCCTTGCTAAGTGATTTTGAAATTTCGGTCATTAGAAGTTGCTTGTGTCGAGAGTACAGAAATTGTTTGGTTTTTGTGCAGGACAGCCATCTTTTCTTAGCGTCCGATGTTTGACGTTTAGAATTTGAAAACCTTATCAACTGTTAAAAGCTTAGACTACGCCTACACCTGGTCCACTCTGGGTACTACAAAATAACTTGAAACTGTCCTCTTACAGTACTGGGCAGAAATTAGTGCGATTCAGGAGATAGAATCAGATATATGTACAAAGTTGACCGAAGTACGATGTCGTACTCGGGGACTAAAATCTGCAAGGAAAAGATTTTCGGTGGATTAGTTGAAAAAAACTGACACGACAACAGATAAAGGTTTCCGATGAATTGATTTAGCAGCAGCTCGGGATTGTGATAAGTAATATCAGGTTCCCGAGACTACGAACCCAAAACAGCAACATGGCAGTCTCCAGATCGTAGAATCGCCAACCAAACCATGTGCTGATCGAAGCGAGACACACCTTGAATATTTTCATTTCATTCTCATTTTTATCGCATTTTTTATTTATAATTCATTATTTCTTATCTGCTAGACAAAAACGCTTCAACTAGCTTCACTAGTTGTAAAAAGATTAGATTAAGAAAATGCAAGCAAGAGCATCCGGCAGTTAGAAAAGTCAGGCAACTGGCAGCTGGTTTCAAGGCCGTAACGCAGGCTCTTTGAAATAGTGAATGGAACATAATCACAGATACGAAGGTAGACTGAACCTCTGCTTTTAAGATGAAGCTATAGCGGATGCCAGAGCTCAAACGCAAACAAAAATCTGAAAACCACCCAGGATCGCCGAGAATGGAAGGTTACCTTGTCTCAAGCAAAAACTTCGGTTCGGGAGCCCGTAAAGTAGGTACTTAAACCCGGTAAAGGATTTACTGGGTCACAGATCTTTGGCATCCAATCTGCGACGAATTGTCAAGAAATAGCTAGGTGCAGAGGAGCGTACTTCCATTTCCAGCCTTTTAAAATCCTTTTCGTAACACCAACAATAACCCCGATCTACGGACCATGAAGTACAGAACACCGTAAGGGAAGTATGCCGCTGTCACATCCCAGTTCACCGAGTAGTAGTAGCAATCATTAAACCGGGTCTCGACCAGATTTACTCGGTGGATTTTGCAAAGTGGTTCTACACAACAGTAGCAGTGGATGCAATTCATGTCAGTGGCGTAATTGCTGCAATTTATGCACAAAAAATTCAGCAGAAGGACCTCTTCATGTGCTGAAAGATGTGAAGGAAGGCATTGTTATGGACGATGAACCAAAGCAAATCGAGAGCATTTATCAAATTAGGAGGCATGCATCCTCGTGATAGTTCGGATCCTTCGAAGCGAAGTAGCTGCCCTCAGTTTATAGTAACGTATCCTTAAGTCACAGAACTGGATGAACTTATTCAAAACAAATATAAACAGAGGGTCAGCTATTGTTTTAATTTTTAAGTGCGTGTTATTTTAACGCTGGCAACACTACCGCTCTTAATTTGTACATAGTGTGGAACTTTGCCACAAGATACGAATCGTTTAGCGCTTGAAAACGCTGGGAAACGTACAAAAATTATTTTCAAAGTCAGTGCTGTGTTGAATAAACTGTGCGAATTTTGGTCAAAATAAAGTCGAAGGGCCGTGTAAGGAAGTTTATAAAAAATGTTCGCAAAACTGACGAGCTGGTTGATAATGAAAGCTGTTGTGTGCTCATCCAGCGCAAAAAAACCAAAGAATTCCTGCTGTTGTTCAAAGTGTTCGTGAAAATCCAGTCAAGTGTGCTAATCGCTTCTCTGTATGGCCTTTAAATGACCTCGATTTCAGTCATAACTAATCTTTTCGTACTGAACTCCAATTTCGTAGACTCAAAAGGTGTCAACGACTGCCTAATCACACTTAGAGCTATCAATCACCACCAACTCTCGATCTACTGGGTCCTTGGACTCTCGAGATTAAAAGGAACGTAACGGTAGACAGTCTGGCCAGGAATGTCTGTGACATGGATAACACGCTTGCTGGCAGTCTGGTTTTGCCAGCCTTCAATGCAGCCGAAAATATTATGGATGGAGTCACCATAAATATGACTGTTGAACTAAGGCAACACACTGTTGACTAAGTGAATATGAAATGAAGTCAAATCCGGATACTTATCGGTGTAATAACCGGGCACTGTATCATTGGAAACATGGCCAGAAGACAAAGTATTTGCATTATCGATTTCTGTTTAAGCTACAGACCCGAAAAAATTGAGTAGAAAACCTTCTATGCTATTGCTTTTCAAGAATGTCGCTTAGGCTGCTTAGGCTCAAGATTCTTCGATAGCCTGGACCATCTGGCAAAGTTGCATCGAACTGACCTCAATAGCTTTATTAATAGATCAAATGGTTTTATTAGTCACATGTCTTCCATGTTTTGCAAGCGCAATCACCCAACCTAGTATAACCCTAAACTACATCTAATTGCAACTTTAAGCGTTTTGTTGAGTGTTCTGTCCGCCACCTCTCATAAAGACCTGAAACGTACTCTCTCATCACGATGCTCATTGGCAGTTTAGTTTTTGCATTTATCCCAGAAATCATTTAAAGAATGCTTGGATTATTGCAAAGAGATCATAAATCCACTTATCAATTAGCCTCATAAATACTCGTACAATCACTATCACTTTAAGCAGGGATTTAGCCAAAACACCACATCGACCTCGTTCTAGAATACACAGTTTTCGTTTGCACCCAGTCACATTCCTCCTACCAAAATTGCACACAATTTGAAAGACTATCTCCCAAAACCAATGCCTAGCCTAGCGTCATTTCAAATTGGTCAATACATCCGCTAATACCAAGCCAGTTGGTTCTAAAAAGTTTAAATTTTGTGCAACATTTTGGGGCAAGAAAAAAAATCGAAACAAGAAAAACCACCCGCGGAACGGTGTGAATGCGAAATAATGCGACTTTTCCTATAGCTGCGTTGTTAGCTTGACACAGATTCCGCCTTCTGCATTTTAACACTGCGTCTACTCTATCTGATTCTATGAACTGACTCAACGTCTATTATGCTGGTAACTTGGTTAATGTCCTCAAAGATCAAAGTCATCGACCAAGTTGTGTTATTACCAGCGACTTGTTGAAGTACTTCTTGCACAATTTTTGGACAAACTAGCATGGTCTCGTGGAAATTTATTGAATTAATTTTTTTTTCCACAGTCTCAGTACTCAGAAGTGGTTTCTGCTATGAAATGGATACCAAGGCATGTGGTAGATACATTCTAATGTTCAGCTTTGTATTTCGCAAATTGTGTGCATTGCCATGGGGCTAAGAAATGAAAAATCGTATGCCACTGTTAATTAATTTTGGTGTTAAAATGCAGCAGGAGCGGTGCAAATAAATCGAATTTTTTCTAATCACCGAAGGAAGTAATTAGATGTTGCAATGCAAAATGCAATGTTGATGCCTTGACACTACATACCTTCAGATTGCTAGACATTAGATATATCAAAACCATTTGAAAAGACTTCATGTTATTCTGGTATATTATAAAGCCTCAATTTGCTTAAGATGTATAGGGTGTGTGTCGAAAAAGATTCAGACAAGTTGACGCGCTGTCATGCGATTTCTTTAACATCTTTCTTGAACAAATACATAGTGCAAAACTCGCGCGCCAACACCAGAGGCACAATCTTTGAAAAGCTCGCATAGGCCGACGATATTGACATATTTGGAAGAGCCCAAATGTGAATATTGAGACGGAAGCGGCAAAGATGGGTTTCAACAAGAAAGGGCAACCAACACTGACGTCTCAGGCAGAACTTCACCGAAGACAGATATAACTTTAAAGTAGTTAGGGACCTTATCTACCGAAATTCCGCTATTAATTCAGACACAGACACCAGCGCAGAGATCAAACTCTTGCCAACCTCTATTTTCTTGAGCTAAATAGGCCGAATGCTTACTTACTTACTTACTTAAGCAACTAAGTATAGCGTGGAAAAGCGCACCATCACCTTCACACTGGATACCTGTCATACCTATAGTGGCCCAGACACGCACGATTCGTAGACTTAGTATGAGATTTCTTCTACCACTCTCTCCGCGGGACAACCGTTGAGTATTACTTGGCAGGGCTGATTAGCCAAATATGCTGTATTTTCCAAATTGGTGTCTTCATCTAACCTTCTTCTTTGTATTATCCTGAGCTCATTTTGTACATTCGTGAGGAGCGAGATTGTAGCATGTGGTCGATAAGAGATGATGAGTTTGGAAGATTACCTCTTCATTATTGAAGGCGACTACCAGTTAGAACAGCGAGTTTTACGTCTTCATCTTCATCGTCTCCGAGGGGCCAACATGGACTTGAACCACTTGTAAGTTGCAGCCAAGTTACGTACCCAGATCAGATACGAACCAACGGAATACAGTGAGGAAATTTTATGTCAAACGGCTGCAATCGCCAGAGGCCAGAGCCTTTGCCGATCGAATAATACTGGAAAAAAAAAGTTGCACTCTACTGGAAAGGTTTGGCGCAGCTACCAGGAAGGAAAATCTCATTTTAGTGGAATATTCCCGTCTTTCGTAGAAAGCAGAGTAGACACTACAGTGATGAAGATCCTACTGTATCAGTACTTACTACATCAGCAGAAAAAATTTGCCACCTGATAAGAGCGAAGGCAGGGTAAGGGAAATGATCCGAGGTCGCACTCTTCACAATTAGTGTCTGCAATATCTGTGTCTGTAGGCCTAGCACATTAAAAGGAAATAAGTTTCCTGCAATCTTTTCTGAAAGACATCAAGAATGGTACTTCGTTCTTATAGACGGCACCATTCGCTTAGTCTACCTGAATCAAGGAGAGTCGTGCCACACACAATTGTGGTCACAAGAAACCTATCGTCAATAAAGGATTTACCCGGGGCAATCTAGCAATCTCATCGGAGATTTCATTCCCAGCGATCCCAGTGTCACCTACGACCGAACAAGAGGTAAAGATTTCAGTCTCGAGCTCCGAATTCAAAGAATTCCTACATTTTCGAACTACTCGTACATATTTTGAAACTGATTATAGAGCGCTATTGCTTCAGACACAGATATTCCGACACTTATTCCTTAAATAGAATAGCATATGGCTCCGGCTGGGGTACAGATGCATATTTGCCCAGCGAGTAATAAAGTCTATGTTGTCGTCCCTCAAAGGAAGAATCATTTAAAATGGCGCTGCACCAGAGATGCTCATAAATTCTACGAGCAGATAATATAATTAACTTCTAACTAGGAAGACAAAGGAAAATAAGAGACGGTCAATCGAAGGTAACATGCCAAGCCTTTACAACCAGAACATAAGTATGCAGATGGAGAAGATATGGGAACCATTTTTCTGCAGACTGTTAAACAGCGCCGTCAACCAACTTTCCGCTGTCAGGAAGGATAATCCATTCAACTGTGACAACAGCAGGCAAGAGTCTCGTCAACCCGGTCCAAAATAAAGTGAAAAAGGTTAAATCTAACAAAGCCGCAGGAGCCGACGGCCTAGTCGCTGAACGTTTCAAAGCTAAATAAGAGGACTTGGTAAGGAGCATCAAACAACTCATCTGCAAAATTTGGAAAATATGCCCTATAAATTGAATCTCAATATTGTCTGCCCGATTCTGATGAAAGGAGAGCCCTAAACTACGTCAAAAGCTCCCCTTGCTCCATCAAAATCATTCGTCATTCTTTCGTCTTGACATTGCGTATGAGAGCAATATCTGCAGTACACGAGAAAGGACGTTCTCCAACAGGCCCCTTGGAAAGAGTGCAACAAGGAAAGGTATAATTTTGATAGTCAGGAAGACTTTATTTGCCTTCAGTGACGAGATCAATCCAAAATTCACTCTTACCAATCACCATTTTCAAACGCCTAGAAGGCAATCCAGTAATAAACCTTCTGACACTGGGAGATGTTGAAAAATAATTTCCAAAGTGAGTGTGATCTTGTAAAAACTGCGAAATTTGAAAAAAAAAAAAAAAATGGCTGAACTGAAACACTTTCAGCGGACATTGTAAGGAAGTTCATAAGGAAAGTTCATGAAACCGACACGCTTATGGATAATGAAAGCTCAGTATCTGAAAGTTGGTCCATTGGAAACAGCCCAAAAAAGTTGGCAGGTAGTTGGATGATAAGACCCAATATTCAAATGGAATTTTTGTAATACGCTGAGTTGCCAACTGGATAACATTGAAGAGAGGTGACGTGATACAAGTATCATCAGCATTTGCAATGACAATCAGACTGCACCGAAGCCATTCAAGACAAGATTTAAGACAAATCACTTAAAAACTATTCCTAAATTTAAGCATAACTGAAAAGGATTTCTAAATGAAATAATTTTTGTCTTACTTGGGTTTTGGGCTGCAGGGAATTGAACACAGCGATATCTGTGAAGGGCTAGTGAATCAGGGCTTGGAAACTTTTCCTCAATCAGTAATTGGTGTCAGTGTTGTAAAAGTTCAAAATTTCTTCTCAATATGAGTAAGAAAAACTGCAGAACTATGATATAAACAACCTGAGAACTATTGAAAACCCAAAGAACGCATACTGTCCAGAAAGCGAAATTACAACAGAAGGTCCTACTTTTCCGAGAGATTTTGTAATCTGGGCTTCGTTGTCTTGGAAATTGACTTACTTTAATCCCTATCTCTGGTCGAAGTTCTATATTTCTTTAAAAATGCAAATTTGACTGGGCACTCTGCACTTTGGGTTAAGAACAATGGACCACTTCCGTGTCAGAGTGCTTGAGATAAATTAATCTTTCTCATCCGTTCCCAGTCGCGGCCTTGAGTTATGGTTTTGACCTCATACCTTGTACTTTATCTTACTCTTGTTTCCTTCTAAGGTCCTTTCCTTGGTCGCTTTTGCTCCATAAATATGATGGGGCCTTCGATAATGTATCTAAATTGCGTTTTAGACCGAAAAATGTAGAAAATGAAAACATTTTAAAATTGTGATCTTTGACTTAAAAATCTCCTAACCCCACATACGAAAAATCGTTCATCTTTTCCAGGCCGTACTGTTCTGTAAGAAAACAGGTAAAATTTGTATCTTCTTTGTATCTCTTTTGGTTACTCAGTAAAAAAAATAAAATTCTTCAATTTGATAGCCTCCAGGGCAGTATAGCATATACGAGTATGTATCTGGGTACTGATTTGTATTTTTCTTTTCTCCTTATGCGAGAAGTAAACAGGTAATAAGAAAAATTTCCGACTGGTAAAACAAAGTTATGTACATATGTACCTTCCCCAACCATTTTGAAGCCCATTCCTAATCATTAATTCTATAAAATTCCTACAAAAAAAAAAACTTTTCCACTTAAGTAACATTCGTACACATGAAGATATTGTATATAAAAGCGGGTATCCGAACGTGTCAGCAATTTATAAATCGCTTCCAATGGCCACGGATTGTTCATTTAATTTTTAGCTCTCCAGTGGAATTGACTTGTTCTGCATTTTATTAGAAAATTTTAAAATTTTTTAACTTATTTGAAAATATCTATTTATTTCTAAGAAATTGTATATATTCTGCGCATTTGTGGAGGCAAAGTTACCCTATTTGTCCACCGTGATCACGCAGATAAATTAAAAAATAAGAAACGTGTCAATTACCGTGTTAAATCAACAGAAATAATTTAATTGTGTTTTAACTCCGTAAGACTCGTACAAACTCTAAAAAAAATCCATTTATGTTAAATTAAATGCAATCTATATAGTTAGACTTAATGAAAGAGGATATTTAAATGTAATTTGTAATACTTAGCAGATAGTACTCGAATGTACATACGTGATTGGAAATAACCACGTTTACCTTTAAATAACTAAATAATCGTTTGAAGCAGTGTATTCATTAATATTCATGAATTTTTATTTTGCTGTGTTTAAGTAACAAATTTTGAGATGCAGTATGTCATCATGCGAGGGAACAGAGTTTTTTTTTGTTTATATATTCGATCAAATGGGTGTTACTGGATATGGCCTTCATGTATCGATGACCATTCGGTCGTAAATTGTAGACTGAGAGTATATGTAGCACGCATATGCACGCATAGATGAGCACGGGAGTCTGTAGGCGAACCCATAAGTAGCTATTATGCTTAGGCTCTTTAGGAAAATACTGTCAATTTAATCCCGGTTTGGATAAAAATGATTCATTATTTTCACAGGCGTATGTGAGTTTTGTTTCCATATACATACATATGTATGTACATATGCGCGTACGAGTTTGTATCTCCACATGTACGTATGTATGTATACATACATATCTTTAACCAGTTCCATGAAGGTATTCGGTCTGGGATTAAATCTTCTCCATGTGACGTCGAACCAGATATTACAGGTAATACGACGGGGTTTCCTCGAAGGTAGGCATAATGTTCAAGCAATCTCACTCTAAACTGGGTTAGTACCAAGGAAGCTCCGTTTTAAAACTAGCTTCTCATGGTGCTGACTAAAAATAATTTGACATCCAGGGAGACGTTTTATTTTTCCATTTTTTATTTATTGTTGGGCAGAGGTGAAAGTTACAGCAGTCTACTTTAGCCACCCTCACTCTTTTCGCAAGCTCATATTAACCCACGATATCTTCGTCAAACATTTTGTCGTAGTTTGGCACATCATCACTTTTCTGTGCTGTCCTATAAATAGATAGCTATCATACATGGTAGTGAACTAACGATGAACTACCTGAGTCGCGGTCTTCGTGCACTACGCTGTCCCTTGGGAATGGATTCTAAATCTGTCCGAATAGTAGCATTGGTTTCCATTCGCTCTACAACCACTTCAATCGTTGGACCTTTATTCTTTTGGCTGAATCGATGTTGTTGAACAGTCCATACACTTCGTCGTTGTATCTCCTCCACTACTCACTGCATATGCAGGCGGGAACAAAAATCAACCGAAGAATTTTCCTTTCGAAACATCCATCCACTTTTGACAAAGTCCATGCGTCAGCGCTATAAATCAGGACTGGAATGAATAAAGTCTTAAAAAGGGTTTCTTTCGTTGTTTTTAAGAGGGCTTTGCTACTCAATTGCCTTCTCCGACCATAGAAACAGCTTTTGGCAAGAGTTATTCTTCGTTTGCACTGGTGTGTTGTATAAATTAATATCGGAGCCTAGGTATGCGAAGTACTTACTACCTTAAAGTTGTCTACGGTAACGTTCTCTCAGAGACGTCGGTATTGGATGTCTTTTCTTGTTCCATATACTTAAACACTCTTTGCAGTTTCCGACTTAATGCTCACGAAAGCACCACTGCCATCAAGCTGCGTTCTTCCGATTATGTCAAAACTTTCGGTGTATGCGATTAATTGGAGAAACTTCTAATATTGGCGCGTGAGCTTCGCACTATTCTTTCAAGAAGGCGATAGGGAGTCTTGTTGTCAGAATCCTTTCTTGAAATTAAAGGTCTCGGTGAGGTCATTACTGACTTTAATGGAGCAGCGTGTATTCTCCATCGTCATCCTTCACAAACGGACAAAGATGCAAAACTAGGCATGTTTTTTTTGTAGAATTTTTTTTGGAGAAAGCTGAGAAGACACTTAAGAGCTTACAGTATCAGCACTCACCACATCAGCACCGAAGATCTGCTACCTTATTACAGAGGCAGATACTCCAACCGCAAAAGCATGAAAAAACTTATAAAAAATTTCGCAGATGTTATCAACAAAAGCCTTAACAAAAATCAACATATCCTTGTTTTATTCATGGACTTTAATATGGCATTGAACTTTAGATTAGATTAGAAAGACGCGCGTAATAGACTGGGTATCCGAAGAAAACTGAAACAAGTTCCTTGTAAACAATTCCTTTCAGGAGATCGAGGAACTTGAGGAAGCGACAAACCGATGAACGACATCTGCAGATACATTATATCTTCAAGATAGTTTGCATTTCAAGCACAGTAAGTAATGGACTTAAATCGTAGTTCAATATTGGATAGGTAATGCTTCACGAGCTAAGGTATACTATAATAGTTTAACCAAAGGGAAACTCAGCGATCCAACGCACTAACCACTTGAGCCAAGGCACCCACATTTAATATAATAAATATTTTTTATTTGTTTATAAAATACACATTTCGTGTTTGGGGTGAAGAGAAATTGAAATTTTTTGTACAGCGCGAATATTTTGACAACCAATATCAGGCTGATAGCGAGCAGGTGCACCAATCTTTAATTATTAAAAAAGCTACTAAATCAGATTGACTGAGGATCATTTTGGTGAGAAGCTTTTACTTTGCTTTGCATAATTCTCACCAAAACACGCCTTATGTCATCCCACGGAATTAAAAACAAAAAATAATAATAAAACCAATGCAGGCAGTTTTCGCAATAGTCAGAGCTGTGTGTGTCTACACTAAATGTGTACCCACTGAACACGTCCGGTTAAGGTACTGCCACATTTGATCTAAACGTCAAATCAGAAAACTGTCAAAAGTGTTCAAAGTCAACCGGCTCACGTGTAGAGGAAGGAAAACAATTGAATTTGTTTACAATTGATGGAAGTTATTTGATTGTATTTAGCAATCAAAATGTCTATTAATTATGGAAATCTCTGTTCTGTAATAATTAAACAATGCTTTGGTGTAACCGTTCAGAAGGTTTCAGACTGTTTGTTCGATGCAATCTGCCGAACTCTATCGAACATTGTCAAGACAACCAAGTTAACCCGCAGAGAAGTACACTCCATGAAATAATTCATCTTATGGTTTATTTATTAATAATCGAATTTAGGTAACAAATGCTCTAGCAGTCCTGATCAAGTTTCAATTGGTCACATTTAAAGCTTCCAGTACGAATGCAGCCATCGCGGAATACTCAATAAAACGCGAAGTTATCCTCTATATCCTGAGATATTCGAGGTAAGAATGGGTCTCGGAATCATTTTTTTACAATTACAATATCTATTTTTAGATATGTCCATCTCGCCCAGGCCAAATACGGGACAGTGGGAGCGTCAATAGTAGAAGAGCTTCTTCAATCTGGCAGCCAAACTGGATCGCATGTTGTGTTGCGATGCTTTTCCAGCGCCGATAACAAAGATAAACTAGAAGACTATCGCGATACTTTCCTTACCATGATTACGGACAATTATTTAGTGAAATTGCCGATGTTAAGTGAACAGAGTGAATCCGAAGCGATCCCCAAACTATACATCGATCCATACGAGGTGTTCGTTCCACCGGATATTGATTTGCTTATTGTCCAACAAATGCACAGCGGTAAAACGGTGCAGCCAAAGGATGCAGGCATATTTTGGCAAGTGAACTTTGCCCGTTTCCACCAAGATTTCCGAGACACCATCATGGTGTCGGCTATAGAACGAAAACTCGGTAATAGCGCTGGTGAATGTTTCAGATACATTTTGAAGCAGATGTACGAACGAACTGATCCGTGGCAACAGGTAAAAATATAAACTATAACATCGTTTCCCACATTTGCATCTTCTTCATGCCTTCCATAGCACTCATCAAACCCCTTTACATTTGTGGAGATTAAACAAGCAATTGAGAAAAAATCCAACAACTTGGACTTGATGAAGTACCTCGATCAATATGTTATGTTGATAGGTAAGCTCACAGCGGTTGCTGTAATTCGTGGGCTCAATCCGACTATTTTCAGCTGATGACAGCTTGGGCTTTATTCGAAGAATCGGCGAAATGGGTGGCGGTCAATATGTTGTTGAAATGGAGCAGGCTTTTGAGAATCTGGCATTCGCTTGCATTGAAAATGTCATTACTGAGCGATTTGGTTCGAAGGCTTCGAGAATATTCCGTGTGATCAAGATGAAAAAATACATCGAACAGGAAGAGATTCAAAAGGAAGCCATGATTCCGGCAAAAGAAGCGAAGTTGCTGGCATATAATCTTTTCCAAGAGCAATTTATACAAATCAAGACTATTCGGAAGACTGGTGGAGGAGGAACTGGCCCAGCTAAAGCTTTTTACCTATTTCATGTAAAACACAAGCAGGTTTGTGGGTTCGAGCCATTCGAATAGTTATTTAAGTTTAATTGTCATTTTCCGACAGGTGGTTAAGATGCTACTTGATATTTGTTTCAAGGCGTTGTACAATGCGATAACGCGATCCAATTTCGAAAAAACCGAAAACAAGAGGCTCATGGAGAAATCACAGAAGTTGGACAGCATTGTTGAGACCATGAAGGAGCGAGGTGAATCTGAAGAGTATATCGCCGAGGTACGTACATATGTGATGTTCCTATTGATCGTATAACTATCCGAATCCGAGTAACTTTTTCGCTTGATCTGCTAACTACTCATCCGTTTCTGACGAGTATATGAAAGCCTTGCCTCCTTATTTAGATAGAAACTTTCTTAATTTAGCTGAGCTTAAGAAATTTTTTTAGTATCTTGCAAACCAATTGGTTTGGATTGAATTCTAGGTTCCTTCCATTCGTGCAGAAAATATAACAGTCCTGCCGTATTAGCAATATTTTTGGTTTAAGAAAGAATATTTTTGCCGCATTTGTTCACATTTCTAAATACAAACCATCAGTTTTAGCTCTCAGTGAAACACAAGTTGGTGGAGACTCTGATACCTCAGACCTAACCCAAGCTGCGTATAGCTTAGTGCCATTATAATTTCCCAACCGTAGTCTCGCATTTTATATTAGTAATGGAATCGCTTACCAGCTTCAACCAAAATAAAATCACATATTGTGAAGATGGTGTTCCTCGACTTGAAATTCGTTGGTTTTTCCTAGGGTTAGCTTTAGTGTGAAGATTTAGTCTGCCGTCGATTTGGTGGGGTGGAAGACATACCGGTATTTCCCAATTAGTGTGTTACATCTAAGCAAAGACAATAAGTCAATAACTGGTGCAAGACACAGGATCGCCCTTGTAGAAAATGCGTATGTAGCTGATATTCCAATCATCGGACATACTTTCGTTCACCTATATTTAATTAGTGAATTGGTGAATTGGTGCATACATCCTCCCAAAAAAACCACTTTGTTATTCTTCTGCTTTTGAATACCTGCGCCAACCTCTTCTATACTGAGTGGGTACCTTTCCTGCCCTATCATTCTCTCCTTGTAACGCCTATATAGCAGCTGCTGTAAGTGATGCTTAAACACCTACAATTCCCTGTGCATCGGTGACTAAATTCCGTTCCCTATATCGAAAAGCCAGAGTACCGGCCTACTATGTAACTGACAGTTGCTTGGCTTCCCTGTGCATCTGACGGATGTTGTTCCTATCGTGCGACTCTTCACACTTGTATTCCCTCTTTTTCCTTCGCAGCATTTTCTTCTTCCTTTTTCTGGCATGGTATTATTCCCTCGCTGCCCATCGCGCTTTTTGATAGTCATCCGATCTTTCGCGTCGAGTTTAAGGCTCCTGGAGATGATCTTTCGTCTGTTTCTAAACCGGAAAGCATTCAACACGTTCGAACAGCAAGAAAAACTCGGAACTTGTTCAATGAGTGCAACATCGTATTCAACATGACCCTGTATTTCGATGAGGTCAATTGCAAGAGGCCTTCAAGTTTCTAATCGAATAATTCGCTGCGCGGTTCAAGAAAATCTCCGAAATATGTTAGTCTTATGCCATGAGAAGTGGTCAGTTTATAATGAATTAAGCAGCGTATGGTACGAAGTATTCGTCTACTGAACATGTTGAAGCATCTGCAAGATCTCGGCTTTTTTTCAACTACAACTAGAAGGTCAGTATAAAGAACGACAGATGATTATATACAAAGCCTACAGTTTCCTGTCAGTGTGATGGCCCTTGGAATATAAGCATGTCCTATTTTTCTTACGAGGTTTTCTTTTAAATGCTGTCAAATACTTTTAGGTGGTAAAGGTACATAGTGGTTAAGCCCATGGTGAATAGTGTGAGTGATGGAAGACCCTACGTGTTTCAGCAGAATTCTGCGCCAGCGCACAAAACTGCGACGACTCATGCACAGTACTTCTCCTGTAAATTAGTTATTTTTGAGAAGGATTAAGCTTTCAAGTAACAAAGTCTTTGGCCAACTTAAGTCCTAATAATAAACAAATATTGTATCTTAGTCCACAAAAGTTGTAGCTGCAATATCTGCCTTCCTTTAGTGATTGTGCGTAATACAATGAAATTATAACCAATTTTGGCTTTTATTTTGCAGATTTTGGAAACCCTGACTCCCCCGGAACGAGAAATTCTTGAAAAAGTAAAAGCTCGCATCAAAACCCTTTCAAATGCAGAACTTTCACTGGACGATACCATCTTTCTGTTGCAAATGTATATGTTTCACTCCTCTCCCCCAGTATATGCAAAGACTACAAAATGAAAGTAAATGTTTTTGTTTTCCTCTTTTATTTTACTAAAATGTTTTTTTTTTATTTTTAATTTAAGTGATAAAAGTTGATAATACATTATTTATGGAAAATAATAGCATATGCAGTTAAATTATTTTACCATGTGTACATGTAAGTTAAATGCAACAAATTCGGATCTCTAATCTGGTCCTTATCAACTTATGTACTTAAAAATATTAAGAAACACACAGTGCTAACAAAAATGTATCTAATTCAAAAAGAAACAAAAAACATATCAAACGAATGTAAATCTTTCGTTTTTTTGGTTTGGCAAACTGCAACAAGACAACAATGGAACTTAAATTAAATATTAGTAATGGCATTATGCTGTGTCGTCTGCCAGAAGGATGTGCATGATGCATTATCGACTGACAAACAGCATCGGTGATGTAGGATGAGTTCTCAATGTGATAACAATAAATGAAGTTAGAATTAAATTAAGGTACATGATTTAAGGTTTAACCAACTACATTACACGGCCGTTGTAGTGTGTGTACATTTTATCCCAGAATGATAGCCTCTCTGATTCGGGATTAGATCGCATTTGGAGAGTCGATGATATGTCTAAGTATCGAAGATCTTGTATTGCGTTATTCTTATCGATTGGTTCCCATGTTGATAATATCGTATCGTTAGAGTTGGATGGAGTTGGATTGCTGCAAGAGAGATAAGAGAGTAAATTTTGTGGAGATACAATATTGAAACATTTATCTTGAAGCCAAACAGTGAAATCTGCGAGCTAGAAAAGACGACTTATGACAATGGCTAGCATACAGCTCTCTATATATGTATGCTAGATACAGGAAAATGTCTGGAGAAGATGTTAGAGGAACCATTTTTCAAAAAAACAGGCAATCTATCTCCTATCTCCTAAAGTAGATTTAGAAAGGGACACTCAACAATAGGTGGATAAGAGAAGTTAATTATGTACAGTCTTTCAGGGGGGCCATGGAAGCAGCCATAGCCTTGCAAGCAGTCCTAGACGCGATAAACGCTTTTAACTCTACCAGGTAGAGGGATCTGCTGAATATGATAGAAAACACCCTCAGCAACCCACAATATCTTCGACGAATAGCGAAAGGCTACCTAAGAGATAGGAAGGTATTGTATGAAACCACAGAAAAACTCCGAAGGAAGAAAATTACTGGTGGAGCCGCGCAAGCGCAATCTGGGAAATCCCATAAATTGAGATGCCTCAACACATCTTTGGTTACGCAGACGATATTTGCAACCGCGCGAGACATTGAAGATGCCCAAAGATGCATAATGAGACGCGTCTACTCTTGGAAACCACGGACTGAGCTTAGCAGAAAAGAAGATGGAAATAGTTTTGCTGACAAGGAGGCGCATTCATTAAAGATTCCTTAAAATACGGTGGTTCGAATCTACCACTCACGAATTGAAGACATTAAAGCTTTTTCAGCATTAATTTTTCTAGTAATAACACAGATATACCTATCTAGATAGATTGGACTGTGAACAGCCTCCTATCCTAAGAATTGGATAGTATAATTCCCGTTAAAGCAAGATTTTTAATATACTCGTACTATGTCCATAGGAGGGAAGTTAATGTAGGTTTTATACCGAAATTTGGAAAGACCCTGAAGACTTTGTCGTAACGCCAAAACTGAAGCTTTAATATTCCTGTTCCTGGCTTTGGTCTAGATGTACTACTGAATCTAAATGAACTCGTCTTAGGCGAGTTGACTTTGGTATAACTACCACTGGAGTTTTGATCACATTCGCGACAACTATACAACGACCTGGTCTCATGAGCATGACTCCAGAACTTCGCCTCTTGTGCAAATTTATTGTCGACCTTCCTTGTGTTCAAGATGGCCCTATGCAACCCTAATGACCACGAAGTAGGTGGAAGGGTCGGAGCGTTTGAGTCTGGAGTGACAGTAGAGGCATTGCTCAATCCTTTAAGCACTCCCAAGATAGTTCAAGACCTTTCTGAATTCGGACACATGGCTGAACTTTTTATATCTTGTGTGGGTCCCAAGACACATTGGTGAGCTAAGCAAGACTTAGAGGAAACTTGAACATGTGTTATATCTTCCTACGTCCACGGTTAGGGCATTAATCGACGATTCGTTTCTTACACACAATTTTGTTGGGAATAACTGTCCACGATGCAGGCAAACCAAACGAAATCTGCAAGATGTACATATGTAAGAATTCTGCGGCCGTCTTCATCTCTCTCTTAGTAGAAAATACTAGAGAAAACTTATTGACTTACTAAAGGAGCATTAAACTTTTAATAAGAATCTCAATGCACTAGGATGAAGAAAAAATACAAACTGCCACGCTAATAGAGAGGCGTAATCAGCGGGCAGATCCTTGATACTGATGTGATGAGTGTTCATATCGTAAGATCCTCATCACTGAAGCATTTACTTAGCTTTCTACGGTAATCGAGAGTTCCAGCAAGAAGAAACAGAAGACAGGATTTGCTTCGAGGAAATACAATGGACCAGTTACATCTGAGTGCAATTAAATTGGACTAAGAGACTGTCCGAATTTCCTGTAAAAAATCATCTAGGATATCAAGTAGGTTTGCTGACTAAGTTTCTATAATAATAAAAGGTTCCTCTCATCTGAAGACAAAGTCTGTATCGCAGATATCCATCTGGAATTACTTATTACTCTCTACATTACCAAGGAAGATCAAATTCTTTTGGATCAACTAACAATGAATAAAAAATAGTAGTTCACCAAACAATTTCTTGCTGCTCAGAGATATACCGTCTGTGTCGAATTGTCGACTCGAATTTATAAAAGTGATTCTATTACTTACCCGTACTTAGCGAAGTTCGTCCACATTTTAACCATCCTGTTCTTGACCAAAACCTCCATCGAAGATGGATCCAAGCTAAGATTAAAAAATCCAAATTTAAACAGATATCCCAACTCGTCACCGTGACAAACTCCAGGCCGAGATATGCCTAACATCCGCTTGTACAGGCCCAGGGCACCATCAAAGGCAAATCTGTAGAAGTATACTGGAGCTGTACCATGCACCGCATGACTTCTTGCCGACTTTGTAATTCCTTGAAGGAACATCAAATCTGTAAGCAACTAAGCATACAATCAATATAAAGCGAAAGGATGACAGCCTTCTAAAATCCGTACGTAAATCATTTCATCAATTGACTCTGGACCAACAGTCAATGTACCCAAGTAGAATTCTCGTATCTGATCGGAAACCTGGTGCGCCTCATCGGAGAAACCCGAAATATTTAGATTCTGTGGTACTAATCTGACAAAGTCTCGATCAATTATTTCCAGCAGATGAGGATTTTTCCGGAGTCCTAAAATATTGAAAATTGCAAAAATTCGATCGAAATTTCAATGGGTTTCAATGTCTTACTTCTGATGAAAAGCATTGCTTCGTGTGTGTTATACCCCACAATGTAGGGGACATTATTAAACCGCCCTTTTTCGTATAACACTTCAGGTAGTTCGGTGAAAAAAGGGTCTTCCAAAAATGTAACATTACTTTCGGAAGAATTATTATTCCAAAAGCCTTCAACACTCGGCACGAATGGTAGGCCAATGTTGTTGCGAAAATCATTGTCGTTGAGTGTAAGTGGTGCGGCTTCAACAAGTTTCATAGCAGGGACCTTTCTTAAGTAGGCAATAACATCAGTAACATCGTTGTCTCCTGTATAGCCAAGAACTTCAGCTAATCGTAGTGCTCTTTCAGAGGTATTGTAAGCCATCGACCAAGGATTCAGTGCGGATCCACTCTCAGAGATGGCTCGATGAAAGAGTCCATCCGCAAGTGGCGATAGCATTAAGAATTGAACTGAGGCTGCACCAGCAGACTCGCCAAATACTGTTATTGAATCAGGATCGCCACCGAAGGCCTCAATATTGTCACGAACCCACTTCAACGCCAAAACTTGATCCTAATAGATAAAGAGTTAAAAAGTTGTAATATATGGAATAACTTTACCTTTAAGCCGACATTGCCAGGAGCATCGGGTCCAGCAGCTAAGAAGCCTAGTGGTCCAAGTCTATAGTTTAGGGTGACCAATAAAATATCTTCGGCTACCAAAAAATCTGGTCCATAAAGAAAAGTGTTTCCAGAACCAAAAGAAAATCCTCCTCCGTGCAGCCAGACCATTACTGGAAGCTTAGGATTGCTAAGAATAATTTTGTGTAGTTTTGTTTCGGTTGTCATGTTTGATGAAAGATGTACATACCTGTCGCCTTTGGGCAGCTTAGTCGTAAACACGTTAATGAACAAGCAATCTTCATTGCCCTTAAATGTATCCAAAATCATGTTCTTATGCGGGCAGCTATTACCCTCTCGAAGGGCATCTCGTACTCCAATCCAAGGTTTTTCTGGTAATGCAGAACGGAAGCTGTAACCGAAACGAATTATTTGATCTCTGTTTGGAAAATATTTTCGGTGCGCACATACCGTCGATTCCCAATTGGTGGCATGCCATACCGAATACCTTTGAAACTGAAATATCCACCACGGTCTCCAGACCGATACCGTTGGAATCGTCCGCGGAGTTTTCCCTGCGTCGTCGTTACAATTATTTGTGTTTCTTTCTGTGAATAAGAAAAATCCAAATTACGATCAAGGCAAGAAAAACAAAAAAAAAGCAAGCCTTCATCTTGATTTGTATCAAAAGGGAGAGCGCCTTAGAGAGGTGCTACTACAGATTTTTTTTATTTTAGATGCCTCTACGCTCCAGTCAGCTTGTTCTTTAGTTTGCTGCGTTTCGCACATCTCCCAGCATTCAAACGCTCTGGACTCAAACCTTTTTGACTTTTCAGACTCCGTCAATACAAAGTTGGCTGTAAATTACGTGTACGGCAGGAATTCGATGGCGATGGCGTTATATACAGTTTCCTTCACCGTTTTTGAAATGGTTTTACTTCCCAAGTAACTGCTTAGTCTAATAAAGTAGCGAGCAATCCCTGTTTTTCTGTACAGAGCTGTTTATAAGCAGCACAAAATAAGCAGCTGTGCCGAGTGAAACCCAGGAAAACAGAATCGGCATTTCTAATAGCTTGTTGGAGCGGAGGAGAGGATATATCGATGAACTCCATGGCAGCGGCATCGACCTAGCCAGAAGAGTCTGTATACAGCGACTAAGACGCTAACTTGTCGTGCACAAATGAAATCAGCTGACAAACAACCAAGCAGGCTGAAGATTTTTGTTGGTTGAGCATCAAGTCGATCTCGTACTGCAACTATAGGCTACCCTCGTGAAGAAGCGTGCGCCAGTCTATTTGGTATATTTGTGTTGTACATAAATAGGACTGAAGAGAAATTCCAACTTAAAATTACAGGAAAAAACTAAAAGTCTCATGTCCCTGCATTACTGGTGCATGCTGCACCTTCTTCCAATCGACATCGTCGCCAAACAAATTACTTCCAAAGCAGCATTAAGGCTGAAAGGCTTGCAGCAAACAACGCATTGAGAATGCTACCATCTTATTGTGCACCGTCGTGTTTCTATCTACCCTCAGAACAAAAGAGAAAGAGACCGAGAAGAATACACTCACCTTACTTTTCTTCAGCAAAGTGCTATCAATGTTTACGGATGAATCTAAATTCAAAAAGGAAGACTCATACATTAATTTGCTTCTTCACATCCAGAACTTTACATGTACAGAGTGCACCTAATATCGTCACATCAATCACCATTATATCTTAAGTCGTGAAACACTGCAGCGTATCTCTTAATAAGAACGGCTGGACAATACAACTATTGAGGGATTGCTTATGTTCTGGTACATTGTGACAACATGTGGATCATTTAGAAATTTCCCTGCCTACTTGTTTAACCAATTTGATCTTCCGATGAGGCGTAAGAGACTCCTTATATCTGTTATTGTCAAATCGCCCAGATCGTTGTAATAAAAAACTCCCAAGTGTAGCTTGTACAAGGAAGATGATGGATGAATCTTCCTCTTTTTCGTTCATACAGCTTGTACAAAATCATTCGAATATACATATGTATGTCAATCGTTGTTGCATGCCCGGTGTTGACCCCTATCATAGCGCTAATATCTAATCTGTTGAAAAAAATCAATTTCTTAGAGCAGTTTAGATTCAAGGTTGGCCAAATCTGTTTTGTCGTTAGGCATTTGATACCATTTGTCCTCCTTAGATTTGTTCACTCGATAGCATCTAGCATAAATTTAGGTTCGCAAGTTCCGATTGGAATACCTAATGTACCTTATTCTGGAAGGATGGGTGTAGATGTTCCACGTCTGTCGAGTTCGTCAGCCTTAGAATCTAGAATATCGCTGTGCCATGGCTTGTGAACTGCTCGCCCATCTTTATGAGAGATAATCGGCAATCTAGAGCTGTTAATGAATTTAGGAAAACAGATTGATTTGATTGCTCGTTGGCTCTTCGAAAAGATGCGAATATCTTTAGCGGATATTAAATTTCCAAGACAAGCAAATCGCAATTATTTCCGCCTGGAGCTCGCTATAATGCCTTGGAAGACGAAAGGAGAGGTTACGATAGCCCATTAAAGAAAACTCCTCGACCTACCCCGTCGTTGGTTTTTGATCCGTCGCGTCGGTGGAGAAATCAATCGAACTTTTTTTAAAAATACATCTACTTTCCGGAATGACCTGGAAGCAATGGTATCATAGAAGTTTTTATAAAAATTTAGACGGGGAATGGTGTACTTTGTGTTTTCGGGAGAAATTTTTAATTTATTCAGATAGAGGCGTTTCTAGGCCACTGTAAGTGCAACGAACGGCTGCAGCTGTTGCCATTTGCCCGCTGAAAATGTCGAGGGGTATGAAATACAGAGTGTCAAATGCCACTTTACTCAGATGATTACAGTTTATGGCTTTATCTAAAGCTCTCCAGATGAAGTAAGTTATGCGGGGTTCACCTCTATTTTTATGGCATTTTTGTAAGAGCAAAGTACTACTGTAGCTCTCTTAGCTTTTCCCTAAATGTTCGATTTCCAGCTTTATTTCCTATCCAAAATAAAGTCCAAAAATGTGATTTGTCTTTGGGATTAAGCTTATACGATTAACAGGACGTTCGATGAACTAAATTATATATTTCCTTGAAAATAGTATCAGTTAATTTTTTTGGGGAATCACACTGAAAGCACACCGAAGCGCATATCTAACGTTATTTCCACAGACTGCTTTAGCAACTTCGTCTGCATAAACGATCATTGTGCACCCCTCAACATCAACAGTATATTAACCACAAAATTCCTTGCAGGGTGCTTCTACTAACAGATATTCTAGTAGCCATTCCACAGATCTTTGAATTGGCGTTTAAAGAGCTTTCTATAGCACCTGATAGAAGTTTCGTATCAACGCGGTTACGTAAATGGTCGTTCTAATCTTTTTTGAAGTAATAATGATAAACTAATCGCTCTGAAATCCTTTGAATTTGTATGAGAGCATTTACCAGCTTTGGTTGTAAAAACCAACTTAACTTCTCTCCATACTTATGGCAGACATGCCAAATCTTAACAATTTTTTAAGATTGTCCTTAGCACTAGCAAGATAAGGTCCGATAACTTTTATAATTCGGCACGTATGTATTATGCCGCCTGCTCCGGCGGTTTGAAGCTATGTATCGCCCAATGAAGTTTGTTCTATGTATTCTGTCAGTTGCCTAAAATTAATTTTTGGTTAAGATCTTTTAAAATGACTTTCTGAACATCGGTTTAGAAAATTTTTTTAAACTCCTTTCTAGCAGAAATGAAGGCTGATAATACCGATACATGTGTGGGCGCCGTGGCTCAAGTGGTTAGTGCGTTGGATCGCTGAGCGTGAGGTTCGAGGTTTGAATCCCAGAGAACACCAAAAGTTTTTCACGGTCTCACCTCTCGCGAATGTCTGACAAACGCCCGAGAGTAATAACTGTCAAGAGAAAGCTTCTCAATTTGCCTTTCGGATATGGCTCTAAACCGTAGGTCCCTTCCATTTGTGTGAAAAATATAACACGCACAACACGAATGGTCGCGAGAAGCTAGGCCCTGGACCACATACGGTCTGTTGCGCCAAGAATTTGTATTTTTGTATGTATGTATGTATGTACATAGCTGAAATCCCATTAAACTATCACAAATCTTGGATGCCGAAATAAGTTCTTAGAATGGCTGCGGAGACTCTTTATCATTCTACTTATTGAATTCATTCCTCAATATGTAGTTAACATTTTTTCATCCGTGAACAAAATTATCCTGTGATATTTTCATTGCACGCGGCAGTTTTCTGATTTCTGACTGCGGTTTTACCTGCATTCTAATTTAAACAACCTGGATAAATGTCACTCATTGACTAGCTGTCAATATATGTACAATGCATGTACATATTAATATTAATTTCACAATGAACGGGTTTAACTGCTTTACTAGTATTTTTGACTGGACTGAGTACAGTCCACTTTCAAATACATACGCGATTTGCAAAATTATCATCAAGTTATTTATATTGGACCTCTTACTAGTTGAATATTACTTTAAGTGACATGTAGCACTTCCATATGTCTACTGTCTTTAACTTAAAAGAAATATGCCTTTTTGGACAACTTTCTGCTACGATTTTGAAGGGTGACCCAAAAAGTTGTTAACATTTATCCATTTCTGATTCGAGACTATTAAAGTTTAGCGAAATCGTTAACCTGGCGCGCTTGTTTATAGCAGCATAGCAATTTCGAGCGTAAGCCATAAAAGCGATAAACCTTGACGAAACTGCTTCAAACATTTAAAAAAATACATTCTTATACCGTTAACAAATAAAAAGTAAAACTAAATTATTTGACTCCAATTTAAACTTCACTCTTTCTGATTTGCCTTGTAAATTAACAGCACAAGTCTTTAAGACAAGATTTAACTGGCCATTCACTTTCCATAGTCTCCTCTAAGTGAACAAGTACGCGAATTCTATTTTATGTTGCAGATCAATTTCAACAGAACCTCTCAATGCAACCTCTAAGGTCTAAATCTATGTCAATGACTTTGCTACCAAGTAGACCAACGACCAACATGAATGGCTGTTAATTTAGCCACTGGTGTTGTAACAAAACTTCAGCATAAGCAGGCTATCCTAACTTACAACTTGCAACCTGCACACTGTTGATGCCTAAAAACTGGTCGTGCTACAAACTACCACCTGTCGTCTATTGAATCAGCAATCGGTTCATGGCTTTTTGAATGAATGTGACAATTCTTCGACATTGGCCATTGACTGCAGTGCCTTCGAGTGAAGTGCACTATACCACTGGTGAATGTGTACATTTGGCCAAAGTCAGCTTAGCGATTAGGAGCGTCACCACCTACTTATCCAAAATTGCTTAACATGTTTAGGCCCACACTTTAGAATTTGATTCGCTTGGATCGGCATTGACTAGAGTTGTCATTATTCTTAGCTGAAGCAATGGGGTAAGCTTGGACACTTGTACGATGTACGAAAAGATGTCATGGCTAAGAAAATAGTTTCGAAATGCATATCGTGGATAGTTAATTGACGCATGGATGTAAAATTCTTAAGCATGAGAGGCATCTTACTAGTTTGAGATCATATTTGTCTGAAGCGTTATGGTGCTCTTATGAATGTCTATACGCTTTTAGCCAAACTCTAGTTAAAAACTACATTAGCTTATGAAATTAGCAATTCTTCTCTTTATGAAGAAATTTAAGCGTTAAGTGCTTTGTTGCAAGACGATTGTAGTTAAAGGGTTAACGTTTGAATGCCAATTATGCTGAAAGTTTTAAGACTTTTTGAGTACACATGAAAAGTCGTTTGCAATTAACTTTACTATCAGTGTTGTTGCTCAATGCGTCCACTTTAAGTGCCTTCATTTTAATATACAAAATCTCATAAACCTGGTCGATAATGTTGTAGGCATGATGTGCTGCATTTGTACAGAGGACTAACTACAATATTTGGTCATGCAAAGGGTTCCAGAGAAACCATTCGGCGATGGATGCTGTTACAAAACTGATTTCTAACGTTTATTGGAATCTAATCACCAAATTATGTGCAGTTACTTGTTTAGTGAACAACCAAGAAACCTTTGGCACTGTAAAGATCAAGGGGTTAACTTATATACTAATAAAAGGCAAATGTCCACATCGTCTTATTAAAACGGTTTATGTCCATGGTGTATGAAAAGAAATTGTTTGTAAGACATATGTACATACACACATACATACATAGACGACAGTATGCGACCACTGAAGTTTTTTATTGCACTTCACAGGACGCAATTACGCTATCGCTTCTCTCAGCATCTACATATGTTTCTGAAAACATGAAGGGCCAGGATAAGTCGTTGGCATTTGCTAACAATGTTATTCTGTGTGCATATGATTCAGAAAAGATATGCAACGTAAGCTCACAGACAACTTTGATAAGCTCTAGACATTTTGCTCAGAATATAAGCCCAAGATCCACCATCAAAAATGTTAAGTTATACTATTCCGCAATAAGACACAATATTTTGGATTTGATATGCAACTGGAAGCACCTTCAAATAAAGAGTTCTAACGGCCTTCGATTCGAGTCAAAGATTGTTGTGAAGTGTATTTAGGTGTACATTTGAGCACATAAATACGCACTTACATAAAGAAAGAGCAGTATTTATACATATCTCCTCGAGCTTAAGCGTACATTTTAAATTTTGGTATTACGTCTCTAAAAAGTTGCGATTGGTCTTCAGAATCGAAAATGTCTTGTCTGAATCTTGTGAGCTACCGTTTGGTGCGGTCATTCAATTTCACCGAAGACGAACTTGTTTTGGGATTTTTTTACCCTAACTCTATGTATTTTAGAACTACCTACGTCGAGGAGTGGATACGTACTACCTGAAGCATTCTTATATCTGGATGCACATAGCAACATTCTAGGGGCAAAATATTCTATTAAAAAAGAGTTTTGCGGCCTTCAGATCCTTCGGAGCCTGCCATGAGAATGATGTCAATTGTATTCAAGGAATGCCAAGTAAAATCTCTTCAGAGGATTGATTGGAAAGTACAGCTTCTACGGCAGCAAACAACTGCTTTCAACTAATCACTTGTAATAAGAAGCAACAGATCTTCTACCATCTACAGACGTCACAAATACCCAGTAACTAGTGCAGATGGAGTCGCACCATCATAAAAGCCGTAGCTGAAACCACAGTAGGCTACAACCATCACGTAAAAAAAAAATTAAGAAGTTCACTAGCCAACGGAGCAGCGTAGAATGACAGCCACACCTAGAAGAGATGAATACCGAACCAAGATGAAGATGAGAGGAGAAGAAAAGGAAAATGAACAAGATAGACAAAACCAAAACTCTTACGCTGCACTGACGGGGTACGTCTAAACCTAAAATCTGGTATTAGAAGGGCAACAACTCAGTTTGAAGGACCCGAACCTTTCTATACGATGGGCAGGTGAACTCGTATTATCCGGGAAAAACTTTTGACAGAAGAATCATCAAAAGCCGAACCGTAAAAGGATCTTCTAAAACTAAACCAAACAAAAGTACTGTCTGGGAACTACAATCCAAAGCTTGAAGCAACTGAAACTTACAGACTTCAACACAGGGCAGGGCACTGAAAACTTACGGAACACTTATTAAAATAAGCCCCCTCCACATGAAGGGATGTGCGGATTTCGTAGGAAGTTGAAGAAACTCCGGATCATATTCTAACTCACTGACCCACAGTATAGAAACCTGACAACCTGACTTGGTTACTTCCGTTACTAGATTTAAACAAACTACTAATCTTTTCAAGAGAAGCCAAACTAGACGAGGTGCTATAATCTAAGATCTAACGGGTTGCAGTATACATATGTAGGTATGTATATATATACTACACCCTTCAACCATTCATACGGTATTACATGTGCAAGATGCGCTCATTAAAATATAATCTTTCAAATAAAGGCGCATATTTACTCAATAAACCCATCTTCAGCATCGATAACAGCCTCAATTCTTGACGGGAAATGTTAGCATGCCTGAATTAAATGGTTCCCGTTGACGTTGATTACCATATATGATGGCATAATTTAGAGCTTTGGTGGTATTGTTTTATGTTCAGCTAGGTGGTCATAAATTTGGTGTTTTGCAAACATGGACAGTTCCGGTAGCAAAATATCCTTTATTTCTCAAATTAACCAATAGATTCAAGCTGGTAAAAAGTTATCAAAATATACCTTGTGCGAGTTTCTATTTTCTATAACTTTCAGGAGATCTCACCTAGACCAAATTGCCTTTTCGCATTTACAACACTTTTTCCACCATATGGTATGAACTGACACAAGTATCTATCCATCGCTTGACGTCATGCACCACATTTTGAGCCCAAAGCGTACCGGCTTTCCTTTTAGGAACATGGACCAAAGTAGGGCATCATTTGTTCATCTATTGACAAGTGATGTAAAAAGGTGCCATACTTCAAGAAATTTGTGCTCAAAAGATCAAACAACGGGCGCAATTTCGCAAATTTGTCTTCATTGTCCAACTCATTGTTATCTTCAACATGTACATTTTGTTTGATCTAGAAACATCTGTTTCATTAGATAACCAGTAAAGTTTAAATTGTGGAAGAGGGTGATATCGGCTTACAGTCAATATCCCAACAAAAATGTCTAGGTCACTTTGATCCAAGTAAAACTAAGGCGGTTTTCAGTTCGTAATAGTACACCGCTGAACATTTTCATGGAATATTAGCCTAAAGAAATCAAGTACTTTCCATGTAGATCTTCAACAATTATCTTCATGTTCGCCTCCTCATAGCACTATGTTGTCTCATAGTCAACCGGTGTTTTATACCAAGTAACATCTTGAACTCTTGACGATTTGCTTGATGAAGCTTGAGTTACATCGTGCTGCGTATTATCTTCCGTTTCTACTTCATAACCAGAATGCACTATCTCAAAAGTTCCCGCTAAATCGGAAGCAAATTTTCCGATTTATTTCATCACAATAAACCTGCACTTGCACTACATCATCATCAATTTTTTTCTTCGTCCGTTAGATAATCGACTTCAGGTGGTATGTAACAAATGTTTATTTCTTCATCCAGATCAATGTCTTCAACAATTGCTTTAAGTTCTCTCAGAGTCAATTGGGATCATCGCAATATTTCATCGAAACCCACACATGTACATATCTTGAATGTATGTCCGTAATAAATTATCGTACATACCATTTTATAAGATTTTCACAAGCTTCAAGACAATATTCAGATAAAATTAAACCTTTTCGGTCTTTCCGTATACTACAATAACACTGCACTTGCACTACCGAGCAACAAAGTACCACAAATAAATCAATAAGTAACCTATGCTGACATTCAAATTTCGAACAGGAATATTTTTCAGAGCCTACTAAAAATTCGCCGTGTGTCCCAATGTTTCGTTTTCGCGACGTTACTAAACTAAGCTGATAAAAAGTGCTTACAGAAAGTAAATGTTTATTCTTTTCAAATTACTGCCATTAGACTTATTTTTTATATGAAACCGCATTCGAACTATACACTATTGGAAAAACAGTAGTATTTAGAGAATTTATAAACTATGTATAACAGTGAGTGTCATAAATATTCGGTCGAATTTTTCCCTTTACGGCCCATTGTGATTTAAAATTGAAAAACTATTGATGCATTTTATTTATTTCATCCACTTTGGTTAATGTGGGACTCCCCGTTTTATATGAACATAAGTATTAACAGGGTTGCCAAATGGAATAGAAATGATCTACAGGGTTGTGTTTTAAGTGCTAGTAAAAGTAAAGTAAATAAACCGAATATTAATGAAGCGTGAAATTTCGAGTTTTTTTGTTTTTATTATTTTTTTAATTAATGTTTTTAAAAATGAAATCTCACAAAATGATCTCTAAATATATCTAAGTTTATATAAAATATTGATCTTTTATTATTTTCACACAAAATATTAAGATTTAAAAAAACGAATATCAATGACGCTATTCGTAAATGCAATAGAACCGAACCGCATCAGAAATGTTAATTCTTTAGTTCGAAAAAAAATAGTTTTTTCAATGTTGCGCTAACGCAACCATGGGAATAAATGGGTTAAAGCAGAACTGAGGCCAACTATGAAGGATTTTTGAGTTGTATCCAAGTTCACCTCGGATTGTAAGCAGTCCAAGCCATGATGAATATTCAAGCATAATTAAAATAAAAGCTTGACAAAATGCCTGCCATAAATTCAAAAACAGTCCAAAAACATGAAGTACATATCTTAACCGGACTTAATTAAGTATTTAAATTGCATACATCAGTAATTAATGCCGAAAATAGCAATCACTTACATAATTTACAGAGTCATCAAATTTATGGTGCTTAACGAGGTGTTAAATAATGACTTCCCGCGGACCAATCAAATTTTATGCTTCGTTGTTATTTATTTCATTTGTTTTTTCATTCAACGTTTATCTCTACTTACACGTAATGACCGAACTACTTCTTGAACAACCAGCATTGCACGTGCTGGTAATGTTTGGACTAGTGAATTGGGATGTGATGTTAATGTCTTCCATGCTGTGGATTCCTGCAATAAAAAAAAATTAATTCCTTTAAGTTTCACTACGTAATGCTTAAACAAATTATTTGAAAAAAGTATTGTGTTTGAGCTATAAAAATATTTAAATACGTTCGTAAGTACATCTGTGCACACCTTAAAATTTTCCCGTGAATGGCGTACGAGTAAATGGCGCCACTGTCATAACTGTTGGCCCAATTTTACTTGAAATGCACTCCTTTATTCTAATCAAATCATTCAGTCACAAACCTTTATTTAATCCACCCTCCAAGAAAAACTGAAGACTCTACAGACGGGCTAGAGATTGACGCACAGTCATCCAATAAGTTAAAAAAAAAGTCTGATATATCACAGGAGGCGCAATTTGTTTATATACCCTAGCCAGTAGTTGCTAGTAAATTTAAATTTTACATGTCATTTGCAAAGAAAACTGCGTAAGGAATATAACGGAAGGAAAGTTTTCGCTGCACAGTTCAACCTCCAGAAATGGACTGCAAAGTGCAGCTATACCAGTTTGCTCTAACCATGGATCCTTACATAAGCAGCGGTCAGTTTGCACACAAGGCTACATTTGTATGTACATAAAAAGGCACGTAGATTGTACCAGTTACAACCACCACAAACCAAATTGATCACGTCTTAGTCACCAAACGCAGAAAATCATCGATAATTGATATTCATACCCTGCGGTATGGTTTATATCGAATCGACAGCGATCAGTTTTTGCTCAAAACCACTTTGAAGCTGGCTTTCTGGCCTTCAATAGTTTTTGCAGACTTGCAAAGGTGACGGATAGAATTTGTTAAATTCCTTCAGCAGCTCTTTCCTCACCTCACGTTTAGTGCAGGAATAACACCGTAACGTATGTAGTTCGAGAAATGTTGTGGACGGTAGGTGAATGTCCCTAACCGGCTTTAAGTTTCTTCGTTACGACATAATAGGTTTTGTTCTACGGGTTGTTGCCAGCTTCCCTGTAGACTTCGGATTAGTACCACTCGCTCGCTCGCTTCATTAGGATCAGTACCACTTAAGGCTGAGTTACATATATCTTCATCGCGTGCTGGTTAGCGGTAGTATCCTCAGGCAACTCTGCTCAATGTAAAGAGGCATTTGTGCCGATGCAAATGATATTGCCATCATAGTACAGGGATTAATTATAGTAAAGCTAAGCGAAATCACCGAAACTGAAGCTACAAGCCTTCAAATAGTCCAAGTTAGATAAGGTGGAGTTGTTATAAGCAGAATTTTTGACAGAAAACTAAATTAAAATTCAAATACACAGCAATTGAATGGGATGGTCAAAACCCTCTCAATATTATGTTTGTTCAGCAATCGCTGAAAGATCTGCAGCGATACCAAGTTCTCTTCAGTATTGTAACGCGTTTACATTTCAGTCTTGTTACCAGCTGTCAGTTGCGCGGCTTTCACGAAGAAATGACAAATGTTGTTCCGTTGTGCAACTTTTCGCTTTTCATGAGCTAAGAGACCGATTATGCGTCATTTTTCTTCTCTTCACTTATCATGGCTTGATACTCGTCACTTGCTGAGCCTGTTTGAAATTTGCATCTTTTGGCACTTTTTGCCGATGTTCACTATAGTCAGAGCCGACCCTTTTGAATGTATGAACATTCAGGATATATAATGCGTGCTTCGTTAGAACGTGACCAATTTGACTGGCGATTTTTACCATCTAGAGATAGCCAGATTGGTATGTAGTTTTGGTAGATCCTCAAGAAGTGTGATTCTTATCACCATATTATGATCTGCTTCAAAGTCGATTAATAGAAAGCCGTTAGATATTTTTCTTACAAATTTTGACACTTAAGTCCCCGAGTGGACTTGGGAGTGCAATGACAATGGCGAATTCTGCAATATCAAGCTTCTTGTCCTTGGAGGCACATTGTGTGAGCGCAGGGCCTACAACAAAGTTTGCTGGGTTTCAACTGATAGATAGCCAGATTGATTTTCTAACGATCAGTTGGCAGTTTTAAAATTTCCCACGGATATCGTACATAATGCTTTGATATCGGGGGAATATATGAACACCATCTTTTGTTAGCTCACATTCTTCTTCATACTACATCTGCAAAAACACCAACATAAGGGAGCTGACAGTACTCCAACAATTTAGGTAGCCAAAGGAGCCGAAATGTGTAGCAGTCACCTCAGCCAAACATAGATGAAAACTGGAGAGTTGTAAAAAACTGGTTTACAGCTAGGGCAGAACGCTTTATCGGCAAATAGCATAAACGCAACACCGCATGGCTCTCTTTAGAGACATGAAATCAAATCAAAGAACTCAAATCGTCGACATCTTGGGCACAAGATAATAGACTTGCATGTAATGGTACATGATCTAGGAACCGAAACAATTTTGGTAAAACTGCGGATTAATACGGCCAATACAAAAGCCGTGACACACTGGCTAGGTGCGATGAACTACTACGCCAGAAGTTTACTGTTTGAGTCCCAAAGGGCACGAAATGCTTTTTTACCATTGTATCTTTCGCGAATGTTTGACAAACTTTTGTTTGTAATCAAGCTCCTCAATCACGCCTTTCAGATACTGCATTAAGCTCAAGGTCCTTTCTATCTGTGCGAAATATATGCTAAAGATGGAATCGAGAATGTTAGGAATAAGTTCGAAAGAATTAAAACACATAAAGCGAAATTTTCTTTTCCATAACTTAGACGAAGAAGATTCAACCACTATCATAAGATCTTTAAGTTTTGCAAGAAAATCAATTGATTTAAAGATCGAATTTAGGTTTTTTGTCCTGTGTCTCTAAAGCTCACAATATGCTCAATATGGTGCCTAGAATGTCCTTCATATTTCACCCGACCTAACCTCACTCCTATCTTTTCTCTTCCAAACGACCGAATGGTCGCTTAATTTATGGTAAATCTAGCAAAGTTTTGTGATGAAAATTCAGTATAGATAATGAGAAATTTTGTAGAAAAATTTATCGAAGGTAAACCTGAAAGTCATTATAACAACCGAACGTGTCGTCAAACGATGCATTCAAAATAAACAACAAATAAAAATCAATATGTAGATATGGCCTAAAATAAAATAAATTCTCTTTTTTATAGAGAAACACAGAGTAAAAGATTCAAGCGAATTCAAAAAAAAGTCATTTGCATGTTTAATAATAACCACAAATCCGGTAGGTACATCTAAATAACAATACTCAAGCATGTTTCATTTCGATAGTGTTGTGATTTACACATCTATTTCACGACTCCATCGAGTTACGCTAAACAAAGCAAACTCATTGCCTGAACGAAGTCAGAAAAGTAATTAACTACTGTATCCACTGGCCTTGAAATGTTTCGCACCCATCTGGTCAACTGCAAACGAATATATGCGGAGTGTACATTATAAATAAATAATTACCAATTTAAGTACAGACTACAGATATATAACCGTTCGCTGGTGGGGCTACCAACTGAATTAAAGTCATAAAATATAACAATTACTGGTACAAAGAATGTAAACAATCCATAAACATAAAAAAAAACTCTTCTCAGCTCTAGTGAATGTGGTGGGCAAGCAACGGATATAAATTGTAAAATCGTCCTCGACCCTCAAAATTTGCCATGAAGGGCACATTTCTTACAGCTACAGTCGTAGTTAAGAAAATAAAAACAAACTTTCACGATTTTTTGTGGGATATCTAAGCATGAAGATACATATCTGGTAGAGTGGAATAGAGCTGCATAGTCGATTTGATGATTGCTTTGGTGGATTAAGATGGATTTGCAACTTTATTAAGCCTGTGCAAAATGGGAAAGAGTTGTCACTTACGTAACCTGTGCAAACATTTGAACATCATAACATGACAAATAAGTAGAAAGAACATATACCAGTATGTAGTAAAACTGCATCATCACCTGCTCGTGGTGCTCGCTGAATAGCTATCACACTTAATGACCTGAAAGATAAGCTTATGATGAGTTTAGAAATGCATGTGTTGCAGAACACTTGGCCCTGCGCAAGCAGATCTTGATCAACTTCAAAATGTAGGAGGTGTAGCGAATGAGACATCTGCTGTCGACCTGGTCAGCGTTTCATTAGTCTAGCAATAGTATCTCAGAAGGCGGATGGCGTTAGAAAAATTGCGCCGATGGAATCAACAAATGCATTAACAGATCGTAATTGGGGGCAAGGTACATACTGACTTTCAGAGCTGAACCAAGTTGTAAGAATTTTTTTTTTTTTTTTTTTGCTTTGCGGCCGGAAGGTGGAAATCTTCTAAAGATACTGAAGGACCGGTTCCAACAGCATGCCGGATTTTTACCGACTAAAACCACCCACCACCCCAACCCTTTTTACTCATGCGACTGCCATCAATCGTTTCATCACGAGGAGGGTTTTGAATACTACAACTAAGTACAAACTTATTCAGTAGATATCTTTCGTGGTATTTTCTCTTTGTACAGGGATTTTCCAGCGAAAATCCTGTATATACCTCAAGTTGCATGGGGTTAATCTTTAGTGTGCCAAATCGGAAGGTTTCGTCCTCTGTAGTCTACGCACTATATTTCTATCGTCCAAAATCTGTAGGACGGCGTTGTTACGGTGATTCTGTATCCTCTGTTGGTGCTTCCGGGCGAAATTTTTTATTTCGTCTCTAACTGTTGGTATTCCAAGGTCTTTATGGATATCGGAATTTCTTATATACCACGGTGCATTAACAATTCCTCTTAGCACCTTATCTTCGAATGCCTGTATAATGCCTGTATTGCTTCTCTTGGTACAACCCCAAAGTTGTATGCCATAAGTCCAAACCGGTTTTAGCACTTGCTTATATAAAAGCAGCTTGTTTTCAGTATTTAGCTTGGACTGCTTTCCAAGTAGCCAATACATTTGTCTGTATTTGTTTTCGAGCTCTTGCTTTTTCTTTTTTATATGTGTCTTCCACTTTAGTTTAGCGTCGAGTGTCATTCCCAAGTATTTTGCTTCGTTTGCATACGGGATTATAACAAAATTTGCTAGGATGGGTATATTATTCTCTTTTTTGTACGTAAAATTTACGTGGATGGATTTGGTCTCGTTTAGTACAATTCGCCAGGTCTTTGTCCATGCGAATATCTCATGTATGGCTTTTTGTAACTTTTCGGTTGATTCCTCAACTGTAGCGCCCGTTGCCAATATTGCTGTGTCATCCGCAAATGTAGCTATTTGCGTACCATCTACTTGCGGTATATCTCGCGTGTACAGCAGGTATAGTGTCGGACCAAGTACACTGCCTTGAGGCACTCCTGCCATGATTTCTTTGAATTCTGAGTATTCGTTACCCATTTTAACCCGAAATAATCGATCTGAAAGGTAAGATTTCAAAACCTGGCATAATTTTTCGGGAAGAACTTGCTGTAACTTGTATTCTAGGCCTTTATGCCATACCTTGTCAAAGGCTTGGGAGACATCAAGAAATACACTCGAACAGATCTTTTTTCTTCTATCGCCTTTTCGATTATGTCTGTTATTCTATGAACTTGATCTATTGTAGAATGTTGACGTCTAAATCCGAATTGATGATCCGGTATAAGGCGTTTTTCTTCTATGATAGGCTGTAGTCGCTTAAGCAGAATTCTCTCGAATACTTTTGAAATTACCGGCAGTAGTGATATTGGTCTATATGATTTTTTATCAGTAGGTATCTTCCCCGGTTTAAGAATCATAATGACTTCAGCAATCTTCCACTGTCTTGGATTGTTGCCACCTTTTGCGTGCTCTCCTCTTTACTTTGACTAGTTCTATTATTTCTGTCGGAAATTTTATATCCCGATTTGTTTTATTTCTTATTTTATAGGGAGTATTGTTCCACGCGGCACTCTGAATACTTTCAATGAAATGATCGACTTCATCTTCAAGTTGATAGTGCGTTTTCAATGGTACATTCAATCTAGTTCTACTCTCTGCTTCGTTTCTGAAATTGTCCCAGTTGGTTTTATCGTTAGCTAATCTGGGAGGTTCTTGTACCTTTATCAAAGTTTCGCTTAAAACTAAAATAACTGGTGAATGATCAGAAGAAAGATCGAAACTTTCTTCAACTCTTATAAACGTATTAGAGATCCCTTTAACAATGAAGAAGTCTATGAGATCGGGTGTTTTTCTCGTATCAGTTGGCCAATAAGTGGGCTTACCTGTCGAATGAAAGTCACAGCTATATTTCATACCTGCTTTAAAAAGCATGTTACCTTTTGGTGTAGTAGATCTAGATCCCCAGAAAGTATGTTTCGCATTTTCGCACTTTCAGAGCTGAACCAAGTTGTAAGAATGAATTCGCTATGAATGAATTCTTAGAAGAATAATGGCAGCGCTCGCATCCCCGAGGAAGGTTACCAGCCCTGTCCTAAGATTTTTAAAAAATGATCTAGGTTAAAAGTTTTGCATAGAGCCCTACAACGAAAAACCTATTTGTAAGTATTTAAAAAAATAGACCTCGGAGAAAGATGAATTTACTGTTGATGATCCATGCAAGTGGACTGACTAACGACAACGACCTTCTGAACTGCAGGTGGAATGTGCAAACCATTAGCAGCTGCGTTTTGCCAACTTACAAGTAACAGAAGCTACCCAGGAAATTTAATGGGATGGGTTGAGCAAAAGCAGAATAAAAAACTGTGAACTTGATTACTGTGAAAGTTTAAATCTTCTAATACATTAAGGGCCATTCACAGCTCAGCGAACTGCAAATGCGAACGAGCGAATATTCGCAAATTTTGACATTTCATTCACAGCCCCTTTTTTTTAGTCGCAGCAATCTGCGAATTTCTCTTGTCATTAATTGTATGTGCAAAGGAATTGTCAGGTTAAACTCTCGCGAATATTTTGGTCGCGCGAATGTGGATTGCGTTCTATATCTGTGGAATGTGAATAAAATTTCGCAAGAAGTATTCGCCTATTCGCGGAGAAATCCGCGAATTGTTAATTTCTTCGCAGAAACTAGTTAAAATTTTATTTATATTAATTGATAGATAAATTAAGCTCTGTTCTTTTGTAATAGTAAGGGTGTCAATTGCGCGCCTTTAAATGTACTAAAAATGGTTTGTTCGCAGTTCGCGCATTCGCTGGTCGTTGAGCTGTAAAGGGCCTTTACCGAACATCTGATGAAATTCTGCATTAAGGCCTTATGTATGCTCATACACAAGGCATTCAACGCCAAAAGGCGTATAATGAAAGTCAAGTCAGTCAGTTCTGGCGAAACGCCTATAAAACGCCACTTAAACGCCACACGGAATAAGGTTGAATGAGTTCCACAAGGCATTTAACACCAAAAGGCGTTTAATGAACGTCGAATGGCGCTCACTGACACAAAAACGCCACACGTAATTCGAATATGGCTTTTTTTAACGAAACGCCTATAAAACACCACTCAAACGCCACGCGGAATAAGGGTGATAATTAAAACATGCCGAGTAATTTTAAGACCAGGATGGGAAAGGAGGGCGTCTCGAGTAGGACAGTTCGAAAGCATAATCTATACGACTCCACCCCGACAATCGACTTAAGCTTAATTGACTTTGATGCTGCAGAAATCTTTACTCTAGCGTGCACAAGATTTCCTCAGCACTTACGAGAAGATATGGCTATCCACTGACTTCATGGTCAGATCCAAGAAAGGCGAAATAATATTCTGCTGGCTCAAACTATCTGAGCGGCCAAACTTCGACTTTACCTTATTGCATGAATGCAGATATTGTAAGCACCACAATAAAGAAAAACAACTGTGTAAAATCTTCGACGAAAGGTTGTCTCGAACGCTTTAAGTCGAAGTTTTCTTCCAATTGCCAAACTCATTCGTATATGCAAGCAGACTTCACGGAGAAATGTGATGTCAAAAAAGTTTTAGACAAGTTGACGTGCTTCAACTAACAATTAAATTACAGAGTCACAATCCATCAAAATTATGTGCGACTACTTGTGCAGGCCGACTATTCAGCAGCCAAGATGGATTTAATGATGAATGAGGGCTAAACTAAGTCCATATTTCCCAGTAAAGAACATTATATCCAGAATAGGACGGAATGTTCGTACATTGGACAAGTTTAACTTTATTCTAGTTAAGAACTTTGTCTACTTTGACTCGGTTTGAGACAACGATATTAGAAATTAAGAGTTTCTTTGCGCTGAGAAGGCAATTAAGCAAATATACTCCGTAGCGAAAAAATAAGAAGTCTCTGTATGAGACCTTATGTAGGCCGTAGAGGAAGACCTCGAACTGTATCGCCATCAAGTTCAAAAATACCTTTCGAGCAGAAGAGCAATCGCAGAACCTCTGCTTAAACGATGCCGCGTTTTTGGTCACTGCTCTTTCAACACATCTTTCCAAAAAAGAATTCTAGACTGACTATACATAAAGATGGGGTAGGATAGACAGTGATTTGGCTAAAAAGTCTCGGTCGAAAGCCTGGCGAGTTCATAAGATAGAAACCACTGCGGTATTTCAATAACAACGGTTAATGTAGGTACTTCAAGAAAAAGGACACTCAGATCTAAGAAACGGTCAATCGTTCAATTAAACATCTCATTGAGAACTTACACTTTTTGCAAAATGAGGAGCGTTCAACAACGTTGAGCCCAAGTCGGGCACAGCACTCAGGCAAGGCATTTGCAAAGTTCTAGAGGAGCAGCTCTTGAAAAAAATAGCACATCGAGGAAGCGCTCAAAGTTCTACTTCTCCTAAACCTCTCTTTACAATGCTATACCACACACACATGTCATCTCACTATCAGGGAACACTTACCGATGTTCTACAATCGCTCTCAATGAACTACTCACACGGACTAGTTCCTGTAGTCTCAGAATCACCCACCAAGTTTTTTTTTTTACCAGAAAACATAGAATCATTTGCTTCAATCTTCCAAAAAAATGGACGGGAAGTTGTTGCCTAAAAACAGCCTACAGGAGGAGGCACGATGGATCTGACAATTCATAGCGCAACTCTGTACATCATTGAACAATCCATCATCGACGCCAATAAATCGTCATTTCGAGATGTAATAATGAAAACATTCCAATTTTTAAGATCTTTTACGATAACATACATACATATATATGTACATATGTACATACCTCTTTCAAATCGGAAAACTCAATTGGATCGCCCTGTCCATCGTGTTCAGACTTTCTCTCGGCTTTGGTTTGCTGATGCTGACTCAGTGAAATGGCCAAAGCAATAATCCCAATAAGTACCATACACGCTAAAGTGCAACAAATCACTATTCGTCTCATTTCGCTGATTTATTATTGTTTACACGAAAAATATGCTTTTTTTGCTCAAAACTGGTTAACTTCTGTTCACGACCACAGACCGGCAAAAACTTTTTCCCAGTGGAGCATTAAATGGAGTCACTGAGTGGTGTGCCTACTTTCCACTGGACGAGGTAATGACGACGAGTTACCTGCCTTACAGCGAGAGTAAAGCGATTTTTATCTTTTTTTATGGAATTACGCAAGCGCATGCTGCACTATTGCACTTTTTTGTTGTTGTTTTCTTTTCCGGAAATGCAAAAACTCTCATCTTGTTGACGTAATGGTTGGTTGTTTGCTTTAAACGAATTGCAGAGGCGAGTAGCAATTTTTGTCGCGCTTCATACGGAAATAGTTTGATTTGAAACTTGATAAAATTGCGAGAATGAGGCACCGCCAGTGCGGATAATTGCTAGTGCACTTCCAGCGATACAAGCAGCAGAGGAACTAAATGGCCAGTCAGTGGAACTGGTATCGGATAAAGAGTCTGTAGTCGATTGGTCAGGGATAATGATCATTGGAAATATTGAATCGTGTAGTAGGTAAGCGTGTTACTTAACCGAGTCAGGTGAAGTAATGTCTGAAAGGTTTGAAGTGTGTTAATATCTGCTTGACCTTCGATATTCGTACATCATCGGAATTAATTATGAAATAATTGATGGTGAACAATTAAATAATTTTTTTTTATTTCTTCTACGCATCCTAAGGGGACTTATTTATAAATTGTCATAGCGTAGTATAGGCGCTGAAACTCGGAAGCCAAACTAATAGACATGATTACTTAGTTAGATGATCGATTAAACGATGCCTAACCTTGAGCTTTAATTGCTGGGGCGTTTTTCCCAGTGATGATGCCCTTTCTTTGCATTCCATAGGGGACAGAAAGTGCATCCATTAATAAAAGTTTGTTCGTAAGAATTCGGAACAGCTACAGGCATTGTGATGTTGTTTATTGGAGTAGGTTTAGATTTCACAGATCAATAATTTTTTGAATTTAAATTAAGAATATCATTTATACTTGTACTTGCATTGCATTTGTCACCATGGTGCGCAGAACCCACACCTATTGTACGCTCTATTCGCCAGAATCTATCTTCATACTTACTTCAAAACTGGTGAACTCCCAATGCCTTTTGAAAACGTTGGATGTGACCAATAACTGTTTTATAATACAAGCCCACCGTTTCTATCATAAAAAAAATATCATCCGCCCTTGGATGGTAGTCCTTGACCTGATACATATGCCATACTTAGTTGTCCACCTTCGTAAGGTTAGCCTAAAAAGGCTTTCTGGAGAACTGAACAGATCCAATACCAATAGATTAACAGAATATTAGCGATAGGTATCTTCGTGGACATTCGAGAATGCAACCTGTACATCTGTATGCATATCATCTTCACTTACCTTCATTTTCGTTACAAGCCAATGCAACATATTGTGGCTGGTTATAATTCCTATTAAGCCTGATAGGGAATATACATATGTTCAGTAGAATTTGTTCGGTACGGTTTTTATCATAGAGCAGCTAAGGTTTTCTTGTAATCATACCAGATTTTAGTGAACCACATCTAGTGATCATTTTGTTTGAAAGTTCAGCGCTTGCCCTGTAAAACTTGATCTCCAGCTCTCAGATTGGTAAAACTTGGCGCAGTTCTTTCTGCAGGTTTCTGTTGAAAGATCTGGATCAGTATCCTGAGGTTAATGACCTTACTTGCAGCTGGCCACAAGACTAAACTGTCATATGGAAGTATGGGTCTAACAACTGCTGTGTAGAGGCAGATAATGACTTGACTTTTAGGCTCCCAGGTTTTTCAAAATATTAACGAAACAGTAAAAGTATTGCATTCTAACGACAGACCATCTATGTGTTGATTTCTTTTTGAACTTCTTAAACAAGGCAGTTCAATATTTTTTAATAATTCTTCTGAATATTTATGGAAACAAATTTAATATAGAAAGTTGTTATGGCTGGCTTGGCAGTCGCAATCATTCGATTGTTTGTGGATCTATTTCGCGAACAGCTAGGAGGTCATTGATGCAAGTCACTCTTTAAGAATGTATTGGCCTCTTTCCGAGGATGTGTGGAGCTTCGTTTGAAAAGATGATTTTACGACCAAAATCAACTTAATAAAATTTGAAACAGAGGATAACGAAGGGGATGGTTAATTTGCTTCAACTCTTGAGTGAGTTAGACACTGTGAGCAAGTTCGTGTGGAGTACTCTGCTTAGAGAACTATGTTTGACACACTTTCGGTGATATCAGCAAATCTTTCGCCTGTTCGTACCGGACAACCACACTGACTTACTTAACGGACTCCAAACTCGTACCTGGGGCTGGTGTTTGAAGAACCTGTTGATTGGACCCCTGTTGTCCGTTCGCCCAATGCGGCGGAGCAATGAAGTCGACGTACATATCTTGACCTTATGGACTGCATTCATTTCTTAGTACAGTTTATTGAGTTCGTGGTTGTATTCATTCTCTTCGCACACAAGACAAAAAATTCGACGAAGTGTTTTTCGCTCAATACCGCTCAATATATGCTATTCTAACCTGCTTATCGCCCAGCACTCGGCGCCATATAGCAGAACTGTCAGGTTAGCATTCCATAGAGCATGATCTTGATGTTAGATTAAATGAAGCTGTGACTCTTTTCAATGTTGAAAGATGCTGATATCGAGGAAGAAAAAGTGGTGAATGTAAGAAATAAGGCCATAGCGGCGAGGAAATTCCTAGTAATCAAACAGGTAATGACGAAGATGAAAAAGTCCCAGGAAGCTTTAGTGGTTTAGACATTACTTCGCTGATTCATATTCATACATATATATTCAAGCAAGCCAATAAATTTTCTTACTTAAGCTGTTTGAAAGTCGTCTCATCTCTTGTGAACCAAATTAAAAAAATATATATAAATTAGCATGGTTCACTGAAAGTGTAAGATAGCCAGAGAGTAGATAACACTTTTAAGCTCCATAATCTATGGTCGTTAACACATATGCTAATATTTGGCAATATGGAACACCAATACGTTCGTTAAACCTCGATCTCAATCAAGTCATTCGTATGATGCCCACTTCCTTATCGGCCCATCAAACCTTGACATTACAAATTATATCCAAATTTAATTTTACTCATAACCACGATCAACTAGCTCAAGTTTGATAAACGGTTGCAGAGGCGGTAAACACTTATTTGAATTTCCGAAGGCTTCAAAAAATTGTCCAACAAGGTCAGAGGTAATTAGCCCCTTTCAAGAATATTACGAATTTTAGTGCTGATCTTGTATCAGCAGATACAACAACCCTTCGTGATCGCTAGTTCTCCTAATAAAATCGGCGAACAATGTACTCGAAGCCTACATCCGTTTTGCGATGCCTATTCAAATTGGCATTAAAAAAAACAGAGACACAAATCTGATTGTTAATGCAGCAGATTTAAATACTAGATTATGTCGTTTTACGATGTCAATGTCCAATGGTACATGTAAAATTTTATTGTGAATAGATTTATGGGGGACGGACGCTTTAATTAGCTCTGAGCACGATCGGCGCTAGTATGGTAAAAACTTGTCTCTTCTCTCCTTCGGCTATCAGCTAAACAAGCATAGCTTGTGTTAAGGTCCAATTAAACACCAACGATTGTTAAGATAATTTCTCAATTAGCTCTACTTAACTTTTTTTATATGATTTATGATAATAATCTCACGCTATCTGAGTTAGTAGCAGCTTAGAGTTGAAATTTCATTAGATGACTCAATTCGAAGTTGATTTCTTTTGCTTCAACTTCTTCTTGCTCTTCTATTCCAGTTTTAAACGATAGTTTATATTTATTGGCATATTGTTTCGATAAAAATAGATTTGTTTGTATAACGAAAAGAAATTTATGATCGCTTTCTTTTTTTTATTGATATTATGAAAGTTATTAGCACTCAGTGGACTCAGTGCCGCATCAAACAAATAGTCGAAAACAAATTGAGATACTTACCACCCACAAAAAGGAGTTCATGATAGGAGTATGATGATGGTTGCAAAAAAAGGGTGTAAGACGATGCACATATTTAATCACGCATAACATGGGCAGCGAGGGCAGAATTCCGAGCCAGGAGAAGGGAGCAAAAGAAAATAATGCGTAGGAAGAAAAAGGCATACGTAGTCTCCCAGCTTAAGAAAATTAAAGAGTCAGGCGACAGGAAGAAGGTCCAGCAGTTCTACAGGAAAGCCAAGTAACTCTGCAACTGGCTACACCGCCGGAAAGCAAGCTCTTCGAAATAGTGAAGGAAACCGATATCACCGAAGCACATAAAATTGTTTAAGCAGCACTTTCAGCAGCTGTTAAATAGGCATAATATCAAGCGAGTGATATGGTAAGAAGATTCTAATCAAGTTCCAACTTTTCACAAGCCCAAGCCAAAAGGATATTTGAACGTCAGTCCCCTCGTTCGAGACGAACTTGAGGGCGCAAATTTCCGATTTAAAGACTAAAATGACGGATGCCAGATCGCTTTTTTTAACAACTGGAAACAGCGTGCTCGGTATCGATGATGATGGAAGGCTTTTTTGTGTCAGGTAAAGATTATTCACGGGTCGGCGAGCGTTAAGTATTATTTTCTGCTTTTGTTACTTTTTGCGATTGCGTTCTTAAAAATTACCTAACTTACATCTACTGTACTTAACGTACCAGAAGGATGCCATAAAAGTATGTAATGTGAAAAACTTCACAAAGATTTGGTATCTGCTACCTTAATGTTCAAGACGAACAAAAAGTGGGAAACCATCGTCGTCGCGTCTGCCTGCAGAAAACTCGTTCCATGGTAGAGCTCCGAACTGCAGCGTGCTCGTGAAGAAAACAGAAAGCTTCTGAACGCTTCTTTCAGGATCAATCTAGAGGTAGACAGAAATCAAAAACCTTAAAAGATGTATCTCATAGAAGACTATTAATACGCCAAAAGCTTCAGATTCACTTCCTGCTTAAAAGCATGGAGAGACTCCTTGAACTGCATGTACGCAAAATTGCTCATTGAAGGTATGAGATGCAACATGTATAACAAAGCAGAAAGCAAACTCTTGTTGGAAGGATTAAAGGGGCTCCTGATAGGATAAGCACTCACCGATATTAAGAGTGCCTTTGAAAACGCAACCTTTAATAGCATGTGAGCAGATAACACGGCGTGAATTAAGCATTAGTCTTGTGGATTAAAGCAATAAAAATGTTAATGTTATTTACAGAAAATGCGTCATGACAATGGTGAACATGGACTGCCCACAAGCTGGCGTTTTATTTAAATCTCCGATGAAGTTTAATAATAAATACCTGCGAGTCATCTTCTCTGGTCAAAATATTTTAAATCAATTACTTACTGGCAGTCTAATATTGCCCTTGGCAAGACATAAGACTTATCGCCGAAAAGTCCCCTACGGATCTAAACGGCAGCGTTAGCACCAATCTTCGCATTTTGGTATCCGCTGGATAGTTATCATACCATGAGTGTATGCTGAGTCATGCAATGCGTATGTAGCAGAACGCATAAACTTCAGCACACATATGCTGCAGGAAGTGTTGTATCTTCACCTGATCGGTTTAAAAATCGTCTCAAAAGTCTAACAAAAGACCTCAGAAGGGAGATGGTGGTGAAAGAATTTTTTTTGTATGGCTGGGTCGACGACCTGGCGGTGCCCTCTCCCCTCCCACTTCCCAAATTTCACCCCTCATTCGTTTCGGAAGCCCATAAGACAGCTTCTCAGCTGGGATTTCACAAAATTATCAACCAGGTTTTCCGTGTACTCATCAGGTGACTTTGTGGCAGGCTTTGTGGTCAAACATGGTGTTTCCTATGACAAAGCGTTTGGCATTGTAGAAGCCAATATATCGTTCGATATTATCAGTCCACTTTCTGAAGCCATTGTTTTTCTACATTGGGATTAGTGATGCCTTGTTGACCGAGTTATCGTCAAGTCAATCTAGCCTTTCATCGGTGAACAGGGTTCTCGTAAAGCTTTTTATATTACCTTTCGTTCCTGCTCGAACTTGGTTGTGAACAAATTTGTCTTCTCTAGAACGTGAGTCGCAGATCTTGTTTGATAATGCAAGACGTGAATTTATGTGATATTTTCATTCCTCGCGTAGTGATTTTCTGTTTTCACTGAATTCTAGCTTTTATATCTTAAATCATCTATAAAATTCTGAAATTATGAGGACGTCCAGTTCCTTGATAATCATTTACTCCACCAGTATTATTAAACGACTGAACAGTGCGATACACAAAATTTCGGATGACCCCAAGTATTCGGTAGGCATGCAAAATGACAACTCTACCCATACTGCATTCGCTAAGTATCGTAGCACAATTTTCGATACCACTCCTCTCCGTGTCTGCAAATAACTGATGTATAAAACGTGTTGCCAGTAACTTAGTATCAATGTCACCCATTGACTAGCTGTCAAATGAGGATGATGGTATCCAAATTATCTTCAAAATGAATGCGTTTAACACTGTTTAATATTTATGACTTAACTAAGTTGTACAACTTGCTTTTAAGTACTCCCTTGTACTTTAGGAAAATGGAAAAAGATTAAAGACAAATTCCCTGCCTTTTATTATCTGTACACCGAAAATTAACAACTAACTCAACCCTAATTTTTAAAATTCAGTTATAATACTGAAATGAATATATCTGCCTTTTTTGCATAAAGGAAACATAATATCATCAAATAAGGCTTTGAATATATGTATCTAAAAAAAATATTAAAGTCAGTTCATATCTAGGCCAATGTCAACAAGCTATAAAGTTAGTTTGTATAGAAAAAAAACAATAAATTACGGAAGTGTACTTACTTTTAAGGTGTTGGAGATTTTTCCGGCTCTTGCAACCGCCCCACCCAATGTTGACGGTGCTATCGCTATACAATTGCTATTCGCGATAAACACACCAAAAATTGTTAACAACACTTTTAGCACTAGCATAGTCACTTTACACATTTCAGAAACAATGAATTGGCTTTATGGTCACGAAACAAATTCGGCAAGTTCTTTGATCAAACAACCAGTTGACACAAACGGCTAAAATGGAAATGACTTGATAAAGATACTGCTTCCTACTTTTCTGTGGATGGGCATTTTTTGAAAACACAATAGCAACGTAATTAGTAGTATACGAGTAGTAAGAGAAAGACAAACGTTTGGATACAAAATTTAAATGCACACAAAATTCGAATGATTAATTAGTGCTACTTTTCCGATTGATTAAATAACATGAAGCGGACAAACATTATGAAACCTAATCCTACAGCCTCAATGAATTCAATTTTGTAAATAGGAAAACTTGTTATTGGTATGCGCTTGCAACTTTAAGGTACTCGCCATACGCACTACTGACAATTGGAAACGACTTTGTTGTGAAATGTTTTCTATGTATGTATGCTGAGCTTTAGCTTAAATTCGCTTCTGCAGGCGAATACTTACAACTGACATTTTCAATTTTTATTTAACTTTGCAGAGTCGAAATAGTCATATAAAAGCAGATTATGGCTTTTGGGAAGATCAATATTTGAAGGCTTCCAGCGTTTAGAACGTTAAGCCTATTTATTTCTTTTATGGGCTTCAATCATTCGCCAAAAAAAGAAATCTTTGCTTTAAAAATCTATTAGCGCATACGAAAGGCTTCGTCCGAATCAAAATAACGCTGTTATTGTAAACTACACATTGATCTTGAGCATAAGGCTTTTCTTACGGCTATGTAAAAGCTATGTATGTACATACATATATACATATCTCGGGTAAATGATTTTCAGGAATATCCTATAGGTATGGCAGATAAAAAAAATTATCGTCCGCCGAAAAGGTGTGCTCTTTCTTTATCGAACGTTCTGAAGTCCTTGGTGGTCTGATGAAAGTATTAAGGATGGAAATACATAAAAATTCGAAAACCTTCAGATAACATTTAAAAATTCGTCAACTACCCAGTGAGGCTCGCGCTATTGCAATTACAGAAGTAATTCGGTCATAATGAAGCCCCTTTAGCCGTCTTAAAGTCATAAAACTGGCATGTTTACAAATAACTGAAGCTATCTGCGTTCAATGTCTGGTGTGCATAGAGGAAAAAATTACTGCTATTGCTCAAAGTTTACGTGAAAATCCAAGAAACTCAACTCAAGAACTCAAAAACCGAACATCGGTCGCAGATATTGCGGAAAGTTATAGGATTATTTGCTTATAACTCACTTAAAAGATGAGGCTTTGCTATCGCTTCTCTGTGTGGGCTTTAAAGGAGTTGGAAAATGACGTAGATTTTAGCCGAAAACTCATCTTATCGGACGAAGTTCATTTTGCTCTCGGACGCTACGTCAACAAACAAGGATTTGGGTTTTTTCCATCGGAGTATTGGCGAAATATGTAGGTAGAGCTACAAGCAATATTTGTCAATGTACTGCAAAAAGTCTGGTTAGGACGAGGGGCCAAATCCTTTCGATAACGGAGGATAACCACTTTACCTAACCTTACCTAAACGTCACTATGGCTGAAGATTTTAATTACAAATGAGCAGTAAAGAAGAATGCCAGTACATAACTAGATCAAAACCCTCAATTGCACATCACAATGGGTCCACAACGACCTAATTGTGAAGAGGTAGAGTCTTATCTCCTCCTCATCAACCCAGTAACATTCAATAAATTGGTCAAAACAGACATAGGATTTAAAAAGAGTGTTCGCATTGCGGCATCGCTGACTTGAAAATATTTTGATGACTGAAGGCAATATTGTCATCATTCGTAATGTACCAAACGAAGGTAATAAAACATTTTAATAACCCTGGTGAGTTATTAAATTCAAATTTGACAGAAGCAAAATAAAACCAGTACTCCCCCAACACTAAATCAACGCATCAGGTAAAGTAAGCATTGACATGTGAATTAGTTCTGTTGTAATCAAAACAACGATATGTTGCAATTGTTATTTGAACCGTTTAATCCAGATTCAAGACCCAAAAAAAAACCGAAAATTATGAAAATCTATATCAAATTACAGCGCTTACTTTGCACTTAGAAAGAGTAAAACCATCTTACAGCCACAGATTGTGCACACTGCCGGAACAGAATAAAAACCCCTCAGGCAATTTGTGATTCTCTTTCGCGTATTTATTCGCGCATTTTTGAATTATAAAATCTGCCCTTATAAATAAATTAACTTCAAAATTGACACAAAATTATGCATTCATCTCCACAATCTGCTCAATTAAAACCTGTTCACTACGCTCGCTTCCCCAATGTCCATACAACACAACGGTAGTACAGTGCAGCCGTATACCAAATTTGTGGACTTCCACTCTCAGATGAAATAGAAAGTAGTAGATTATTATGTAAGTCATCTGTCGACGGGCTCAATTTATCCTCTGATCAATACGTCGTCATTGACAGCGAAATTGATTGTGATAATAATAAAAAAAAGGTCTATAAAACCGGCGCGCGTACATTAGATCTGGATTCAAATTCACTCGTTGTTTACGTTTCGATTGAATAACACCAGTGTAAACAAACAAAAACGAAAATTGCAAAAAAATGAATCGCAGAAAGTAGATCAAGTATGTCAAACTCTTTATGATGACACTTGAGATATGGAGAATTCCGCGAAATTTAAATGACCCCCCTCTCTCGGGTGACAGAAACAGCGACCCCTTTGTCTTTCTACAGTCAAATTACGTAAACAAAAGTGAAAATTATCAAAAACTTTACTCCACTCCACAGAAAGCAAAAAAGTCTTTCGTTTTGTTAAAATAACAATAAAATCTCATTAAATATGAAACAAATCTCACAGTTAACAGTCGCTTATTGGTAAGTAATCAAGTGAAGCGCGCGTCACTAACGTATACGTATCTTCGAGTCCCGACACTGACTTTACGCGGATTTTGAACTCGCTTACTCGAGATGTTTGGTGTGGTCTTTTACGTTTGGCAGTTATCGATTGACTGAAGAGGTGATTTGCAGCTCTCCAACTATGCTGTGATCATGGTTTTAATCTTACGGGTCATTCCCACCATGATACGCTATGTCATGGATGTTTGAGCGCGAAGCGTGCTTTTATGCACTCGAAGCTTGCCATAAGGCTGGTTATGTGCAATTGTGTTTTTTTCTCTCCGTAACGTGATGAGAAAAGTTTTAGATCAAGGATTTGTTTATTCTGGCCACATTAGCACATGGGCGGCTTAAAACGTTATCTATTTAAAAAAATATTGTCGAAAAGCTTTTACCAAGTTAGGCGGCGCGGCGCTTAGATTTGTCCAGCTCTGGGTGGATGGATAGATGGTAGTGTCAAGTCAAAGTCATTACCACAACGTATGTAGTAGGTAAGAACTGGTATCTGATTACTTTGACTACGTCATGGAGCGGGTTTTCTTTTGCTTCGCTTTTTGTTGGGTATTTAGTAAGCGATGACCTTTGATGGAACATTGTGTGTGGAGTTTGTTATGCTAAGCATTTATTTGTGCTTCTGGTTAGGTCGAGAGTGTGGTATAGTAGCTAAGGTGATTGAAAAGGTCTTATGGCATTTTGAGTTGTCATAAAGTTTGTTCGTTTCTTTTTTATTTTTTAAGCGCAAAGTGTCGCATTAGCTTTATGGTTTGATGCATTTGTTGGGAGTTACTTCAAATTGCTCCAAAGTGACCTGTGAGTAGGTATTCATTTTTTTATTATAGTGACATATTGCACATGCATTTCATAATGAATTATATTATAAACTGACAAAAACATTCCACTAAAAGGAATGTCAAGGTGAGTGGTGTAAAAGCTTATTGAAATTTTGTGTGAAATACTTCACGATCAGGATAATAAACGATTTACACTCTGTACTCAAATTTAACACAGTGAGCACAGCATTTAAAAATGTAACAATCCCAACATGCCCGTTAAGGGCAAAAATGGACGGACAATATATAGAGCGACTTATATCTGCTCTTTAACAGTTTAAATAGGAAAGGCTGGTGGTAATAACGATAGTTTTTTTTTTTGTTGCGCCAATGGATGTACACATGTATGGTCTTTTTAGATACCAATAGACCGGGCCCTTGTTCTCCACGATTCGCAAACCTGAGTAATCGGTGTCAGGAATACGCCTTCATACTAAAGCACAACCTACATACACTCATCAATCACTCTCCCTGCGGGACTGTCGTTTTGTACGTGGATATTTCTCCGTTCTGCGAAGCGACTGCAACAGCATATTGCATGCTTTGTGTCTTCCTCTTCATCTGAATAATGTGGGCAATTAGGTGAGCTATCGTGTCCATATCTATATCTGTGATAGATAGCCTCAATGAACGGATAAGAATTTCATAAGGTGGTAGTTGTAATCCTGATGCACACGCATTGTCCAGCACTGGTGAGGATCAACTTGTAGGTTGATCTGCCTTTTGTAGTGTTGTCCTATCTGGATTGTCACATAGTTAATTATCGTGGCTTTTCCTTTTCCTTTCTCCTCCTCACTACATCTGAATTCGTTGGCTCCCCTTTTGTGGATCATCCGATATTGTTGAGAAGCCACAGATAGTTTTTATCGCGCAGAACTTATATATATACGTACATATTTCTGCCGTCGCTACCGCCATCGCCTAAACCGAGGCAGCGTATAGAAGAACCGAGATGACTACTCTGGACAGTAAAAGCCCTCTAACATACCCACGACCACCGATATTTGTTGATTTTTGACAAAGAAGTTACGCGTTTTCGCTTGAGTACTCTACTTAAGTCTTAAACATAAACGTATGTTCGCACATCACTTCCAAGTATTTTAGAGCTTCCTTGAATCTGATAGTCTAACTGCCGACCCGGATATACACAAATTCAACAGTTTTCCTATTTGTCACGAGTTTGGTCTAAGAGATCAGCTTCCGTTTTGTGGGATCTATTAGTTCCAAGTAAATCCCAAATCTCTACCTTTCTTTTCTTATAGCTGCTACCGCTTTAATTGCATCAAGGGTAGAACGCGATTTTCTCAAGGCAAACTAGTGGTCAGATAGCGTTCCTTCCTCATCTTCTTTATGACCTTTACTTTCGGCCTATGATAGCACCGAGCTTGATGTGGGCAACAGTATCGGGAAGGCCAAATCTGCATTCGGAAAGTATCTTAAAATCTGTTTACAGCACTACAACATAAGCAGCAACTATTTTGCTCCAACGTTGAGTAAGCACTACATATTTACTATATGACTAAGGAACTTAGAAGATCGTCAGCTTTGGCATTCGCAAGATAGAAACATTGCTTAGTACCTACACATCACGTTTAGGATTTGTTAGTTTAACAGCATCTAGAATAAACCGATATAAGCAAGAACGGATCAGGAACCTATCAACATCATAATTCGACCACGAAAGTCACAATAATTTGGTCACACCTCACAACGCAAAGAAAATTCTGTTGTAAAACATTTCTTGAATGGAATCCACTTACCCAAACTGGGGAAAAACTGGGTCGCCCGAGGCAAAAGTGGAATTCAACTGTAATGAAGAAATCCAGAATGTTAGGAATAAGCTGGTGAGAGTCAAATGATGTTATAGGACTCCGAGCACAATGGCGCCTTATGCCTCACGGCGATTGACAGGACCTACATGTGTAAGTACGGATTAGTAAGGAGTATTAAGTTATAGTGTTAGACTTCCTTCCACGACAGCCCCTTGTAAAATATTGCTTCACTTGTTTAAATCATTTAATTTGTTTTATTGAAATTAAATAGATTATTAATAAATTAATCTTAAATCTAATAGTTTCAAAATGGGAATGCGGTAAGGACGTTGTAAAAAATGAAAATAATTTGACTAGGAGTGTTCTAAACTTATGGCCATTCGTCGTGCAATAAAAGTTCATCCTTCACTGTGTGAAACCCTAGACCATTTCCCTCAGGCTTATGTATTGACGGCAGAAGGACATTTTTCCAAAAGGACCTTTAAAAAAATGTAGAACAAAAATTAAATATGTAAATTCTCTCATAAACTTAAAGACAAACTCACCTTCCCCTGACTAGTCCAAGAAATAATTTCCAATTTTTCCTTGTTCCAAAATCATAAGGATTTACATAGATTTTGTTCTCTTTTAAGAAACGTTTCCTTTCCGATTGATTTATATGTGATTCGATGCTTGTCTCGCCATTCGTAACCAATTTCGCATGCCAAACGGTTAGTGAGCCCAATGCGATTACAACGGCCACATTGATGAATGCCATGAATATCACCGCACGTCTTTTACTCAACCCATCGGAATTTGGTGGCGGTGTGGGAAGATTATGTTTTGCTGGCCGCAATCCATCCACACTGTCATCGTACTCGTTCATGTGCGTCTATTCAATGAATGAAAAATGAACAAAATCAAAGTGCTTTAGCTCAATAGATGTGTGATACTTACTATTGGAATTATATGACCACTTAAGTTGAATTTCACTGGTTGACCAAGTAGGGGCTCCACTTCGGACCAACTTTCCTCTTGTTCCAGCCATAAGTAATTGTAGCCAATCTCCAGGCCCAGCAAAATTATAAACAGACAACCGATTGTGGTATACACCATGTAAAGGAAGAAATAGCGGTGATTTGCGTACCCAACGCAATTGTTTAGCCAAGCTGTAATTGATTTTTCCGAAATTAGCTATTAGTAGACTTTCAAATTGCAAGATTAATGACGATTAATAATAATAGTAAGCTCAGAGGAGAGGATATACGATTACAGGTGGTATGCCTTTAATCATCGGCTGTTGGTACTTGCGGGTGTCCACAAGTCCACGCTCATTTCTCATTATCTAGAGATCGTGCATATTGACATTCTTTTTTACGAAATCGCAGATTCTGATTTAAGTACTAACCATAAAAATTGGCTCGCAAGGTGTTTTCTGTTGCAAATACGAATAGCTTTTCCCTATCTGAAGTGATGCAGAGTTTAAGGCCATATCTTTGAAGCAAATTCAATTTGTTAAAAATTCGCGAAAAAATTTCCTGTGGTTTTCTGGGGTCAACTTGTTGTACTTACTTTATTTTCATAGTCCGCGATGGATCTGGGCCTTAATCAAAGAGTCTCTCTAGCCACCTTAATCGTTAGATAATTTCCTACAATTTAGCCCGGCAGATTTACTTAGTCTCCTCCGCTTCCGTGGGCCACTAAAAGTAAGATATTCTTTTACTTTTTTGTCCCCATGGAAAATACGCTTTACTCGATATATGCGAGTACATCTAGTACATCTACATCTAGGTCGACGTCGTTGTGCAGTACGTAATGTTTGTTTTCAGATCTGATTGTCTATACTCTGTCAATATATACGAGCCAGAAATAACTCGAAGATTTTTTCTCTAGAATCAGCCAAGGATTTCGTAGCAGATATCATAGCATTTGCTTGAATGATATCTGGCTAATCTTCTCGGATGCATGACCAAATTTATTCCATGGAGTCGAATAGTTTTATAATCGTTGAAAGAAGGAACCTAGGGCAAATCCTCCCTGATAGACTCAACTTCGATGTAGTTAATGAGTCCATCTACTTCAGCGTCAACATCAACTGTATACGCTTTAGAATGTTAATCCTACCAGCTTTGCTGTACCGCTCCGAATGCTGGGCGATAAGGAGGAGAGCAGAGCAAGTATTGGGCGCTTTCGAGCGAAAAAACCCTGAAGTGGCGAATGGAAGAGAAGATACAACCGTGAACTCTACGCGCTGTGAACTGAATGTAATCCAAAAGACCACGATACGTCGACTATATTGGCTCGGCCACATAAAGCTCATGGACAACAACGATCCCAAATTTAAGATGATCAGGAAGACAGAACCTCTCCTTTGAAGATCAAGCTATCGCGCATGTCAGAATGCTCAGACCTAACAACTGGAACTAGCGTGCCCGGGTTCGGCGAGGATAGAAGGCTACCCTGTCGCAAGCAGAGAAGCTCCTCGAGTTGGGAACCTGTCACCCCGGCATCCACAATGACAGCGTCAGCTGAATAGCTGTCTATGTGAATCCTCCAGTTAAGAATCATGTCAATAACGTTAACTGTCTTTTTTAAGGTCGCATGGTCTGGTATGAAATAATGCCCTGAATTGAATATGATGACTTCCGGAACTTCATTCATGTGACACACAGGTAAATACTTCTCTATCCGTGATCCAAAATTGTTGCGAAAGCAAGAGCCATAAAATGTCAAAAAACACCATCCGGGAACATGCCTAACACAAATGCTAATTTCTTTTGAAAGAAAAGACTACCTGTATCCATCATCCATACAAGATGTGCTCCAAATTTTTCACTCTCTTCTCGGAATCCTCGCAGTTGTGTATTAATGTCAGCTGTTTTAAGGGAATTTTACTGCGTGTAGGTTCAACCGGTGCGTCATCTGAGAGAACCTAACCTAAACAGTTAGCTAAACATCGAAATAAATGGAGAGATTTGCTGTTACCCCGAACTGTAGCGCTACCTCCGACTAAGCAGTTAAGTAATGCAAATATATTCAGCATTGAAGTGCTATTAACTAAAATTTTATTGACATGAAAATAAAGCAAGATTGGTTACAATTAATCCAGGAAATTAGATTTAATAAAGAACTCTTAAGGACGTTAGGCGAAAGTTGTTTTTCTATTAGGTTGCTATTAACTAAAACATAACCCAAATAACCACTTACAAATGAAGTAGTTGTTAGCAAAATTTGTACTATGCAAGCAACTACAATAAATTCAGGTCTAGTTTTCTCAACAATTGTTTCGTTTTTTGCTGGTTATTTGGTCATTGCCACCAAACTCGGCCTTCACTCAAAAAATGATGTCACTTCCTCGCGACCTTGTGTACCAGATATGCAAAGCACATACTCGTATAGTTAGAAATTTTTTTATTTTTTGTGTTCAATTATCGTGTACGTACATATGTTGGGAACTAGATATTTTGATTGCAACGGTCATGATGTTAACGAAGAAAGAGTTTGTCAATGGACAATGGGCACTGCCCACCTTTCGCACAAAAAAGAGGATGAATAGTTGAAAGTCCGAAGGGTAAAAGTGATACAACTTAAAATCGAAAATAAACGAGTGTATGATCACATACCGAACAAACAGCAGCGGTTCTTAACTGGTGGGCTCGGATTTATTTAAATACAATTAAAGCTATGTACAAGTGTAGCCCCGAAATCATCAACTGGGTAATATTTATATATTATAACGTTGTGTTTTTTTGCGTTATTTTTGAGGGCTATAAATGGTCAAGAACTTATTTCCCTGGTTCGTTGAACTTTTGGATAAATTCATTCTCGAAAGCCAGACAAATGGAGTGTGCACAACTTCACTCTGGCTGCTCATAGAAAATTGAAACTGTTTTCCCGCAGCACAGGGCAGATATTACTGTGATTAAAGAGATATTTATGAATAGTGTGTGTGTTGTACGAAAACAGAAAGACTGCACTATCTATTACAACTGCCACAATAGGTTGCACATGTTAGAATTTTAGTGACTGTAAGCCGGTATGAGATCGAAAGGCCGTGACCTCCTGGATGGTGCTACAGAGCCTGCACAGAGTTCGATTTCAAAATAATTAGGGACCTTAATGCTAAAATCCGTAAGGAGAGCACAGTTTCCATGACCCGACAACAGATATCGGCTTCCGACTATGAATCCACACAGCAACTTGGCTGTGTCCAGGAGATCGAATTGTCAACCAAATTCGCATTTACTGACCATTGCGAGACACACCCACATTTAGAGCGGCAAACATCGCGCTGACCATTATCTCCTAGCAGTCAGATTTAGAGCTCGACTATCCACCAAAAACTGCGAATGGCCTACAAAAGGAGACTTAACATTGAACGAACAAGCCCGCCTGGAATAGTCGAAAGCTACAAAGCTCTTCTGCTTATCGTCCAGCACTCAGTGCCGTATAGCAGAAAGGGCTGGATTAGCGCTCTATAAAGCATATGTACATTTAAATCTTACAGAAGACGATCACACAGTGCGTTCAATAGGATTTTTAATGCGACACCAAGGATATGCCCGGGGGTTGGTGCAATACAGTGTATATAGTAGATGGGCGATATGAAGCTGATATGTGGAAGCCAATCTCCGCTTACCCAAATCTGCGAAAAGGGATCCTTGTCTGAGGTGTTGCAACAAGAAAAGCGTTTTAACCTTGGTGGGGTTATGTTGGAATGGTTCTGCCTAGAAGCTTATGAAGCGATAGAACCACCTGACTTTGTGTGCAAGTATGCTTCAGAGAGCTGGACAAGTGCGTTGTTGAATTTTCCCTCTCCTCGCCCTTAGAACTCAGTAGAAGTCATTTGAGAAGAGACTCGGCTTTTTGGCATGTCAACCTTTTGCAAATGTTATGATTATATACAAAATAAAATGTCACACAAATGCGCAGCATGGCTCTTCTGGCAAACTTTTGCTTTTTTAATGAAATTTTCAACAACACTGTTGTGGCTCGATTGTAACGCAGAATATTCCATCAACAATCTTGTACGCATAAAAATGCAGATTTTTCGTGAGAGTACCTCACCGTAGGGTGATCATTGAAGCATTTAATTTTTATGAACGTCCTTGGATTTCAGTAACACTTTCTTTCATTGCTGCTATGTTTTTGAATGAAATTCCGCTACATGACTGCATGACTTATTGTACACAATCGAACCAGTTTCCCGAAATTTGGATTTTATCTTCAAATGAATGACTCATTTGAAACAATATTTTGACCGGAAATACGATAAAGTTTGCAAATTGTTTCAGCAAAACTTCCCCCGTTTTAATAGTAGCACGCTGATCTTTCGTGTAACGTTCCGTATTCACTAATTACAACATTGACAAATGTCATAAATGGAATTTTTAGCCAGTTAAACGGACATATATTGTATATACATATTACCAATTGCCCTATACTTTTACCAGGATTGTTTTTTTTTTTTTATAATTTACCCGCACTCAAGGGGTTATGAATACCCTTTTACATGTTTTCACATGGTGCGGGCGTTGGAAAGATAGATAGAGAGAGAGAGAAAGAGATTGGTGTAGTGGTTTAAAAGTCAGCTGTATTAGGTTTCACATTAGCTCTAGGGGTGGTGTCCAGAATAACTGGGGAGATTTGATTGTTCCCTTTTGATTCCATAACAGGTCCTATTATCGGATATATTTTCTACTTCCTCCGGTGTTTGTAGCATGAGCAGTGATACTATTACGATTTTCATGCTTTACCATGAGCTGAACTTCTTTCTGAGATTTGAGCTTTGAGTGAAACACTATTTTTGAATTAATTCCAGTTTTCTGCAGATAACCGTGCGTTTCTCCCTTTTACCGACAAGCTGTTTTGCTCCAACTGCAAAAGTTGCAGATTGTCCCTAAATGATTGGGTCATTGCGGAGCCCCATAGCCTGTCGGTATTGTACCTAGATATACGAAACCCGGTGGTGCGATTATGTACGAAGGCGAACATGAGCTAACATACGACGATGATCACGTACCATTTCAATATGAACTCCTTGCTTATTTTGGACATCCAAAGAAAAATTTCATAAATCCCGAATGATCGCTAAATGGCCAATCTGGTTGGATGATCCCTACCTATCAGTCAAAACCCAGCTCATTTTAATTTTTAGTCTTCGTATCGCTCGTGTCGTTAATCTGCTCTGAAATCTAGTTGTCAATATTCTGAGTCCACAATATGAGACTAGCGGCAGTCAGGGTTGTATTTTAGTAATTGTAAAATTACAGATGTCCGTCGGATTTATTTTCTCACAGCGCTCACAGCGAAATTACGGGAGAAAAAAAATGAATGCCACTTCCTGGTATAGAATACTCAGAGCCGCAGTAAACTAGCATTCTTATCTACAATGGGGATTGTATCAGTACAATATGCAACCACTCAATATATACAACAAGAATTCACCCCAAACACAGAGGCTTCGCAAACAGGCAAATAGGGCCAATGCCTAGCTCATTTACGTCGATGACATTTATATTTTCGGAGAACTCATTGGCGAATTTTGAGACAGAGCATGCAAAGATAACTTTAGCAGTGAATGAGAGTAAAACAAAACAAATGCTGTCCACAAAAAAGTGTTCTTAACATCGGCGATTTAGAATACAGCAGTTGATCGACGTAATTGAGACGTAATCAGGGACTTTGTCTATTTAGGCTATATGGTGAACTCCGCAAACAACATTAGGCTCGAGATCAGACGGAGAATCACTTTTGCTCTGTTTCTATGAGCTAAGACAATTGAGTGCTTAAGCCATCCTTCGAGTAACTAAGATAGCGATAAATAAAAACCTGATCATCCCATTCCTTCTGTACAGCGCAGAAGCATGTACATTTTCAACTACGAATGAGGCCGTCCTTAGTTACTTTAAGAGAAAAATACTTCGTGTGATCTCGAGTCCCGTCTACACAGCCAGTGAGTAGAGGATAGGATTTGACGACGAACTATACACCGAAGAGATAGCACATACAAGTGGCGCGCACAATTAGAGGCGGATGGTTAAGAGGTCCATATATTGGTTGAGGCCCAGGTCCATCCTGGATTGTAGCGCTCCGTAAGTAAGTAAATAATGGAACTCTGCAATAGTACGCCTGGGCCTATCAGAACATGAACTGCGTCTATCAGAACCTACAGAAAAAAACCAAACCTAATAATCTTTAAATAAATTCAGCAACCTGCTCCATATACATATACATATGTATCGAGATGTAGCTAAAATTTGCTTCACATGGTTCCACCAAGTTTGTGTGCTGCCTTTATCACTATTTAAAAAACCTACAACTAGCAGATTTTCATACTCGAGCAGAAATTTCATTCATTTTCTTCAGCTATTCTTTTTGCTCTTGTAACTTACCCTATGCATCAGATCTTAGATTACATTAACACTTTCTGAATTTATCAAACAAGAAACATTAAAAATTATAATAATGTTATACTTACGACAGTGATGATCCATTTTCAACACACATTTCTTACACACCGAACAGTGATGAGCTCGAGGAGGCTTTGGTGCTATGCATTTCTTGCACATACTAACAGACTCAACTAAAACGGAGTCCTGTAGAAAACGAAACATTTAAGAATCACCCTTGTGCACAGAACAATGTTATTTTAACTTTACCTCTGGGGGATTCCCTGCAGGCGTTATTACAGCCATAACATAATGAAACACAACATTAACCAACAACCAATTGCCAATGATTATGACTGCAATTGTAAAATTCTGATTCTTCTCCCACCAAAAGGGTAGACCAATCCAATAGGAAATGAATACGACAGTGAATGTCAGCAGTGCAACTCCAACAACGAAGAACTAAATTTATTGAACTTAATTGGGTGAACAGGATTGATAGAAAAATTTTGAACATTACCGGTCCTAACAAGTGTGTGTAATTGTCGACAAACCAAAATATTGGTTCCATACACACATCACTGGCGTAGCTGGAGTTCATGTGGTGATTGTACGTCAAAGACTGTAGGCACGTCTTCATATAGTTCCATCTTTGGGTAAGGCGAGATCTAAAAGGATTAATAATTAATGAGGAGAAACATTAGTCATATTGTTTATTTACATCAAGTTTTTGGGAAGTCCCCGCAAGCGCCATTGTATTCTGCTCATCTTTACGTCTTTTTACATGTATTCTGCATTACATTAACAAATAGTCCAGATTTCCAGATATCCACCATCCATTCACAAATTAGAATATATCTCGACGAAAAGAAATTGTTCAATTATCCTGATTACACTTGGTATTCGGCAAAACATTTTTGGCAGATAACAATTTGGCATTCCAATCAGCTGATTCGTTGACAGATAAAATTGATGGCATTAGAAATTCACCACTGTTGCTATAGGGTACTTTTGCAATAAAATAACTAAATAAAGAAATTATCTATTTTAAAATATGTCGGATTTTGAGTTTGCCACAGGGACGACCCATGTTTGTTGACAAACGGGAGATATGTAAAACCCCCTTAATTTTTTAGCTTTTTCTTCTTCCTTTGCCTTAATATACTCCTATTATGTGGGGTAGGCTCCGCTGGTCCTTAATCACCAGGTTCCTTTGTTCTGTATTGTCGTTACTTTGAAGTTGATGTTACTTTGTTGTTTCTTCTTATATCGTCCTCAGCAGTTCTAAGCCATTTTGTTAGATGTCTCTCTCTTTTCCTTCATGGTTCTTGTATGTTTAGCGCTTTGTAGACAGCATTTCGGCCCTTTCGAGATATATGGCCATTACACAGGAGCCTTCTTTCCTCTACTTTTTTAGAGATTGGTGTGATGTAATTGAGGCTTTCTCTTACGTTGGAATATAGATTCTTGTCTTTTTCTGCGATATTGAACTCACATCTGAGCCAACGTATGTATCTCTGCATGGTCATGGCAATTGGTTATTTTACCAACATCGACAGTATTTGTTGGGCCGGTAGACATACATTTTCCAAGAACAAGTATTCCGTTTTTGCGAAGCTGTTTCGCAACCCATTTTTAGCACAGACTTAACTTGAAAGATTTAAGCAGCTAGATCGTCTTTTGATTCCATCATAAGGATTATATACTCTGCATAAAGAAGATTCCAGAGTGTCTTTTAATGTACATATTTCGGTGGTCTGATAGCCAATTACAATGTTGAAAAGAAGTGTGCTGTGCTCAAGGCCAATGCGTGGTGGGTTACTACTATTATGGGACATCTATTTGTTGCTCCGGCTAGGGTCCTATAGGTCGTACGGGCTTCGTACCTGTCTTCGACTAGTTTTATGCAATTCTCCAATATTTGTTCTTCTCTTCTGCTTATCGTCTAGTACTCGGAATCGTACAGAAGAACGGACAGAGCTAGCATTCTATAGAGCATCCATTCCGTCTTCACTAAGGTGTTATAATAATAACTCCAAGGTACATAGCTGAACTGCTGTTTTATTTATTGATAGCTTATTCTTGGTTTTACCCCCGTTTACTTAAAGAAATCACTTAATTGTCCTTCTCCTTACTGAAAATCGGTACACGTTTGGAATAGTTTAGCTACTTCCAAAGTGTAAATTGCATCGCGTTTTCTTCAGCGTTACTCGAAACAACTTTTTGCTTGAACTGCCCTTTTCTTTCTGCGCACGATTTTCTTTTTCTCTTTCCTCCTAGTGCAATATTCCTTCCTCGTTACCCTCGTTCTACGTTGCAGCTCTTTGGGATATTTTATAGCACATGTATCTAATCGATACAAACATTTCTCAAAAGAAAGGTATACGATAGATACGTGTTCTATAAAAAATATATTTATTCACTTTACCTTGTACTTCAGCAGACTTTAAATCGGAGTCAAACACTACTATTGAATTTCTGTCGCTAAATTTATGTACTAATGACTCCATTGTATTACTTGATACTAGATGTAGTCATTAATTTCGGCAAAGTCCTGGTGTTGCATCCTGAAACTCTTGTCTACATTCTATCGCGACATTTCTTTTAAAACGAGTCGAAGTGTTTGAGACAGGTATTAAGGCTCTATTGGATGCTCCCACTTGTTGTCGAAATAATGCTCTACAGAACATCACTAATCGCAGACCACCCACCTTTATGCAGAACGTGACAATCCGCACATTCATAACTTTTTCGTCAGATATCCTCCAATTTGTTCATCCCTTTGTTTGGGAGCATTACAAGCATTCTTTTCCTCCAGTCTTCCAATGGTCCCATGTTAGTGTAGGGTTACCGCCAACAATAAGGGATTGGTGTTGCAGAAATTGCACACCAAGGCCATGAGTTTAAATGACATAATAGAGGTTCGTGTTACTGTTGCCTAACTTTGCATTGAGATCTCCCATAAAAATGATGTATATTATAGATAACTACATTGACTTTTCCTACTCTTGTTCTAAATAAGATAATGTCGTACAAGCATCCGAGAATAATAAATGTCATGAGAGGCTTTTCAAATACGCCTTTTAGCGATATTCGTATGAAAACTTTAACGCGCACTATAAAAATGGTTGGGATAAGCTAGTCCATGGGCCTTTTATGGGTTGTTTGCGCCAAATATATGGATATAAATTCCAAGCTCTCGTGCACTTCTGGAAGGTTGAAATAGAGTAAGGGAGTGTTACCTGTTGGAAATTAGAACTCACCCACATCAAACTGCCTTATTTTGGGGACCTTCATTACCTGAGTCTAGAAAGGACTTTAAAATCCAGAAACCAATCTTTACCCGGGTATGATAGCCAAAAGTCGTCAATGAACAGTCCTTTTCCAAGGCAGGGTACCTGCTTCTGTCGTGCAATGATTTTCGATAACACAGACAAAATCGTTGGAGCCGTTTTAGAGAAAACAAATTGTTTTGCAATGTACCTTTTATTTTGACGCAGGAATGAAAATTCCGATTCGAATTAAAAAATATATCTAAGTACATATGTATATATGTATAACTAGCCGTTTAGTCTTCATTTGAGCTTACATACGGACATAATTGAGAGACTTCCTTGTTCGAAACAGAAAAAAAACTTCTTCCAAGTTTCAAACGTTCCCACTCAGCAGTCCAACAGGTTAAACGTAAATAATCCACTTTGAATCCACGGGGAAACAAAATGATTGCTTAACTCTTTATTAATTATATTTTCTACATTTTACCAAAAAAAAAAAACAAAAACAAATATTTCTTCTGAACACGTCCGCATTGCTGTGGTGGAAAGGGAATATATGCCAAAGCGTCTGACAAAACATGGTGGATTTCACCGGATTGCAGCCAAAATAAAAACATTTGCGTATTTCAATTCTCTCCGCTAAATCAATCCCAAAAAATATAATAAATTATTAGAAAAAATACTTAAAAAAACATCCCGTATAACAAGCTAATCAAAATGGACATCGATGAGGAAGGTAGTGGCTTAATATTCCTAGAACTTTATGTTTACCTCACACTATGTCGTAAAACATCTATTAATAGTTTAATTACATTTAAAGTGGTTAACAATGCAGGAGATGAAGATAGCGCTGAACCCGGAGCTGAAGATAGAGCTGAGGCTGGACCTGCACCACCTGCGGCACAACCAATTGCGAACAATTTTCAAATCGCAATTCGAAATGAGCCAAACTCAGATGATGACGACGAAGTTCGTAAGTATCCAATTGAAAATTTATTAATTAAGATTTGAATAATAGCACTGTGAACAGATACAGCAAGAGTGGAAGATTTGCAATGGCCTTTTGAAGAAGGTGATTTTATGGATGCATACGAAAATGGATTGGTTTTTGGTTTAGGTTCCATCTTCATTTATCTATACCTCTCATGAGAGGTTTAAATTGTTCGATTATGTTTCCAGGTGCACGCCAAGAAGAACAAGATGACACAGATTCAGAAGAAGAAACTCCAGTTTTGGAAGAAGTTGCTGATGATGATTATGAAGAGCCCGCAGCAGATGGCACTTTAATAGACTGTGAGCAGGATGATGCTCGGTCAAGTGAGATACACTTCGACACAAATTTACCAGCTGAGCACTCGTATTTGGGAGATAACATGAATCGAGTGTCAGGAGTCGAATATTTGGAAACGGGACGGATACATCGGCTGATGTTATTTTTACATCAACACATCGTCTACCCAGGAGAGGTGATTCCGCTTATGATTCCGGGTTTCATCATTGACGCAGACATCGACTCGAACAATGGTTTATTATTTGGTGTGGCATTCGCACATGTACGGTGTCCCAGGACGCAGGCTATGTATGGTGTTACATGTCAAGTGTATGAGAAAGGCACTGACGAACGTGGCAATACACTGATTAAATCCAGAGCTTTGCAGAGGTTTATCACAAATGATACAAGTAGAGAGTGAGTACTGAACATACTATCTTATTCCTTTGGGGCTACACTCGAAGCTAGTATCTATCCAGTCTGTTTTATTCGTGACTCATATTTATTGATTATTGTGTATGTGAATTCCATTTAATTCCTGTGGCGCTGAATTCAGTACATTGCAACTATCCTGTGTGTTTCTTTCGTGACTCATTTTCATAGAGCTTGTTCTATGTATTGTTCAAATTTCACCCCTCTATCTAAACTTAAAAATATCTGGCTCATTGTAGCTCGTGTTAAAGTGTATTCTCCAGACACCTTGCCCAATCTGTACTATATAGGGGTTGCTAGTTGTGCTTCATGTTCTTTGGTTAAATGTAAACTTAAAAATTAATATTCAGTAAGGCGACGAAGTGAAAAAGCTAGAAAGAATTGGCAACAAACAAGAGATCCTGTAAATAAAACAAATTTGAACAATATGACCTAAAAGCTGAGTTTACTACTGCGAGCAACTACTAAGGAAAACTAACTGCAAATAAAACTACAAATTATTCATTGCGAAAAGTCTTAAAATTCCACAAAAGACCCATTATATAAATGCCCCCAATCAAAACTACAACTGTTCCAAACCACTACACCGCGTATTCACTATTTCAAAGAAACTTATTCCCGGTTCTGAGCCTGCAGTTAATTGGTCAATTGCAATCATTATTATACATACCACGGATTTATTTTCTCCTTGATAATGGCGCGACAATGGAAACGAATGGAAAGTCGGCCCATGGTGGTTCGAAGAGTTTTAGGATTGGTAATATTTTACCATTGCAGCCACCCCTAAAGAAGTGTAGGGCGTCCATAATTTCTGCGACAGGTTTCAAGTCTCTATCCCTCTCTTTAACTCGTTCCCAATGATTTCGATTCATTTTGAACTATACCGTTTCATATTTTTTCACTAATTTTAAATTCGTTCTGCTTCAATAGTTTTAAACAAGGTTAATTATCCCAGATTTTCTTTTGAATATTTTAAATTATACATACATAACTACAGTAATTCGTTTGCTTTGGTTTAATGATGAGAAGGAAACTACTTCGGTTACAGAAGAAAAGTTTATGAAATATTAAAACTGCTCTTTAAACTACATTCCGATCAATGTATACACATCTCAACAGGAAAATTTATTTTATTTAGGCACTTAGAATATATTACATCTGGACCTCAACTCAAAACTTTTGGCTACGTGAAAATTCTTCCAGAAATCTTTCTGCCAGATCCACTTTCTACGATTAATCTCGGCAGCATGAATAGATTTCGTGATATACCTCGGCTTGAACATTACTTAAGAGATTTCCAAGCCACTACAACAATATGGCCGAAATATGTATACAATCAGTACAACATCAATACTGTTATCGAGAAGGTACTCAAATCACTGGAGTCACACAAGGTAGAATCAATGCCAACAGATCCTACAAGATTATCTTTCTGGCTGAGCCGCAATGCTCACTTTTCTGAGGATCAATTGAAGAGTATTTTCATAACGGACTCGGTTAATCTTCGCATGAGATTAATTGCTGATTCCTTCAATGATGTATGTTAATAGAAAAAGTATTCACATGAAAATGGCTGTTCAAATAAAAGAATTTATTTTTTTCAGGGTGGACTTTTCGTTTGCAAATTTTGTCGAAATCAAATCGCTTATTGTCGGGATCTGTTTGCAATGTCAAAGCATGGTGTTCAATCACAATACTGCAATTCGGGTAAGATAAGCTTGTTTTCATTGTTGTCCTTACATAATTCTATTTGTTTTGTAGCTGGCTATATCCATGAAACAAATACTGTGTACAAGGTCTTTAAAAATTCAGTAATCTTCAGTGGAGATCCATCAAGTGAATTCAGTTGGTTTCCTGGGTAAGTATCGTTGCAAAAAAAATTTTACTTACATGGTCTCACTCGTTTTACGTATAAAAAGAAAAGTGCTTGCAGTCAGGCTTCTTTTTGGTTTATTTATTAAAGTTAGGTCATGCTCCAACTACTGTAAATCAGAAATAAAATTAAATTCCTTCTGCTTCTACATCAGAAAGGTATCGAGTCTGAGAACAAATATGTACAAATTTTGCGGTATTTAGTCCGTGACCTAGCTTCGGATTGAGCGCGTTCTATTTTTTCACATAAATCTGTGTCATTCATCTCTTGGAATAGGGTATATTTAAGTACTGGAAATATCAGTTGACTACACACGAATCCCTTTTGTTTTCTATCATGATAATGTTACTTTCCCTGTCTCTTTGGGCAGCAGGTAAAAAGAACAAACTCTTAACTCTTTAGTCTTTGCTCTTTCGGATTGCCATCTTTTCCGATCTCGACCCAGTATGCTTAAACTAAGGCTTACCGACCTACAGTCATCTAAAAATTTTGGAAACACAATATATATCTCACACATTATTTTATCAAAAGCTAGTGTCATTTTTGGCTCAAGCTTGCACTAAAAATATTTTCTTGTTGGGAATTTAACCCATTCTAATTTTTTATTTTCTTGCAGATACGAGTGGCATATTATCGTTTGCAAAATGTGTAATCGTCACATTGGATGGCGATTCCGTGCAATTGTGCCAAACCTTACCCCAGTTCTTTTCTATGGTATCACAGGAGCCAGTGTTCGAATAGATAAAGAAATCAAACGAAGAAGTCTACGAGATCAACTATTTAGTAATTTAATTCGATTAGTTGACTTGTAGTGTCATATACGTGCCTATTGGTCACATTTACCTATGCTATAAATGTAATTATAGTTGTAATCAAATAAATTTTATTACTTAAAGCACTGCTTCATAATTGTACATACATATATTGATCTTAAGTAAATTCATTATTGATGTTTGCTTTTTAAAGAAATTTAAAGAAATACATTATTATAATATTAATAGTAACGGCATTATAAAATGTGTACTATTGAAATTTGAACTAATAAATATAACGTGTCAAAGAAATAATAACTAAGAGTGTCTAAGGTTTATTGGAAATTAAAAACTACAAATTCTACTCCATCAAATTCTCTTTATGAAATTTTCTTCTTAAATTCCTTCTCCGCTGCAGAGGTTGAAAATCACTGTTTTGAAAGCTTGTTTTTTTCTCTTTTTTTTATAATTCGAGCATTTTTTATAAAAGAAGCGATAAAATAGGGAAAGGCACGAGACATTTCTGTAATGCTCTAGTGAGACTATGAAGCTCACAATGTCTCTATCACCTATAAGTTTTAACGCGCGATTCTGGACCCTATCTAGCATGTGCAATACGGTCTTGGGTGCACCAGACCAGATATGGGCGTTGTATTCCAGCTTTGGGCGGATGAATGCCTTATAAATTGTGGCCACATCAGACGGAGTAAAGTATTTCTTGCACCGCTTAAGGAATCCTAGACATTTTCCGGCATTTTTGGCGAACTCGAATATCTGATCGTTCCAACGAAGATGGTTGTTAATACACATACCGAGAATGGCAAGTCTTTCGGTTTCTGCGATGCAAGTACCATTCATAGATAATGGTTGAGGGTCTTGGTTTCGCTTGAGAGACAGGAGACAGCACTGAGTTTTGGATGCATTAAATTCCATTCTGTTAGTTGAGCCCCATTTGATTATGCTGTCAAGGTCGGAATTTAATGAGTTTAACATACTTTGCCGTTTCTCTTCTACGGCCGAAGAGCAGGGCGGTGAGTTGGGGTACGAATATGAAAAACTGAGGGTACTGTCATCAGCGTAGGAATGGATTGGATTAGAGTTTGCAGACAAGAGATCATTTATGAAAATGAGAAAGAGAGTCGGAGACAAAACTGAGCCCTGGGAGACACCAGCATTTACATATGTGGTGAATATCAGACTTGAAGCCGTCCAATACAACTTGTATTGAACGCCCCGAAAGGTAATTTCTAATCCATTGAAGAAGAGACTCTTTCACCAAAAAACTATCTTTGGTTCACCAAAGTGATGAAGAGATTGGTTCCACTTCTCGGTGTGATATGGCATCAAATCCCCAGTGGACCTGTTGCTACGAAAACCTACTGCCGGTCATTGAGGAGTTTTCGTGAATCAAGATATTTCATAAGCTGACGATTTATCAGCGTTTCCATGACTTTGGAAAGAAGGGACGTAAGTGAAATGAGAGGAAGATTCGCCTTTTTTAGGGACAGGCTGGACAAATGCTGTTTTCCATCTTCTCGGAAAGAGTCCAGAAGAGTAGGACAGACAGAAAAGCTTACGCAGAGGTTTTGCCAGCGAAGAAGAATACCTCTTCAGAACTATTGGGGGGATACCATCTGGACCAGCGGATTTGTGAATGTTGAGACCTTGTTTGTTTACCCTTCTGACAACTTCTATTTATTACTTTGTTCTACCTTGGGTCTGGATTTAAGAACATTCTGTATTCCTTTGGGCTCTCAATATATTCGACTTCCATTTCGGGCTCATTTTTCCAGACGTCTTCGAAGTTTTGTTTTAGTTCTTGAATAGTATTATATCGACTGTAGACGTGATTATAGGTAGACCCAGTAATTTTCGATTGGGTTTAAATCCGGATGTTGGGTGCTTGACCATCCGCACTAAATAATCTTACACAAATCTCTCCTTATTGGACCTTCTGTGGACGAACTTTGTAGTCTGCGTCACTGCTTCTAGGCGGAACTCATCGGCGAAAGACAAAAAATTACGAAGACTTTTTCATGTTTCATACAAAAGGAAGTTGAATGATTAAATGAACTTATCTTGTTCTAATACCAGGTGTCGTGGTTTCGGTTTCTTGCTGATCTTTTGCATATGTACGTTAAACCGTTGACCACTTCCAATTCAATCAATTAATATGGATCGAACTGGAGTGTCGCGTTCGGATAAGGATTTTTGGATAATTTGTCGTTCTTTTTTCTTTTCCCGCAACAATTTTGTCGATTTTTTTCCGATTGACTATTGGCTGCAAGTGGTCTAGTGGCTGCAGGTGGTCTAGTGGCTGCAAGCGGTCTAGTGGCTAAGCTTACTCTTCATAACTGGAGGAAGCTGCTTGAAAGCACTTGGTATAAGTTCTATTGAATGTCTTTAAAGCGATTCCTTTAGAAAATACATTAAAACGGGGTTGCGCGACGGCTGTCTCCACAGCAGCTGCAACATTTTTTTTTCATTAATTACTCTGCGGTAATTTTCAGTTTCAAAGTGATTTTCGTGCGAAAAAAATCGTATGTATTCATTTTGTTGTCATTGTTCTTCAATAAAGTTCGTGTTTTAATGTTTGCTAAATAAAGTTTAATCTTACGGGAGGCTAGGTTAGGTGGCTATCCTCTGCTCACAGTAGGATTAATTTGGACTACACGAGACGGCCACTTCTGTTGCCCTTGGAACTATTTTGGTTTTTGGCCTAGTTTCCAGATTGTATTGATTCATATATATGAATCGGCAATATCTCCAAGTTCTTCCGAGAAGAAGTATTCACCCAGAATCTGCTTTTTTGCTGAAAATAACGCAGGGTAGCTTCAGAGTAGATGAATAGTCTTTTATTTATTTATTAAAATTATATAAAATACATTTCTACAAAAAATTAATCAACAAATTTTTGGCATTAGAAAACAACACATGAAACTTTAGTCTTTTTACCTTTTGGTAAAACTTCCGTATATTGCTCTTAGAGTATAATCTCTCATTATCACGCTTCCCATGATCGGTTTTCTTCTTTTGTAGAATCTGCTTTTTCCTCTTATAACTCACGAGGAGCTTTCGTCCATCTGCATTTACTTGCCGACATTCTTCGTCAAACTGTGGGTTTGCAATTGGTCTTCGGCATTTGATACTGGCGGCATAAGAGTCGTAGAGAAATTTCAGGTAACGCAAAGACTCTGGCGCTCCAATCTTAACTCTAGAGTAATTCTTTGAATTTTTAATAACAATCATCGTTATGTTCGGAGTCTACATGAATGAAAGCATTTAAAAATGTTCGGTTACTTCACTTCACGGTTCGTCTAAAATGTTGTTTTTTACAGTTTTAGAAAGAAACTGGGACTTTCAGAAAGTTCGACTGCACTCTTATTTGCTCACATTCTTAAGCACCGAAGGCGAAAGCATTTCCTTAGGCTATTTTAGTGCACTTTTTATTCTAGTTGGCATCTGTTTGAGGTACACTATTTTTCTATCTTTCACGATAATCGTCAGCAATACACCATGCTAAGCTGCTGGCGTCCCCACTATCCTGATATTTTTAAAAGTGTTTCGATCGTCCTTGATGATCCTTGGCTGTAGCATTTTTTCCATTGTACATCTTGGTATAACTCGTAACAGTTCACGGTTGTATCTTTTTTTTATTCGTCCATCAAACACTGGACCAAATATCTGATAAAGAATTTTTTTTTGTTTTTCAAATAAACCTAAAATTGGCTCAGCCTTATAGTATGATAAGAAGGATCGACTTCCTATAATTTAGTTTTTTGAGTACGTAGTTTTGAGCCCAGCTATTTTGTAAAACAAACCTACATATCTGTTCCAGCAAGAGATAGAAGAAGTCTCCATGATGAAATTCGTTACACTCATGAGTTCTTTCTAAAGCATACAATACACCGCGTGTTTTCCAGCGTTTCAGCTCAATTGGATTATTTCATGTGAAATACCAAAGTCGATCATCTATATTCTATGCTATCATATACGACTTGAAATAACAATGAATAGATGGTAAATAGTAGAGCATCCGGACCTTGATGACAGATACAGTCAAGTGTGCATGATTCGTGTTACTTATTTTATTTTTATTTACGCAACTGAGAAGTCGAAACCAGCGTGTGCACATATTTGATTGATGATCGCACCCATGCAATTACTTTTAAGATTGAAGCCAATAATCTTTGACGGCAACCGATTTCCACGACGAATTCGTATCCAAATTGTGCAGATTCTGGTAGCTGCTTTAATAGATGTAGCAGTTTGTAAGTTCAAGTATTTCTTTTCCTATACAACGTACATCTTGGATGGCAGTGATGTTTCATACTGTGAAAAAATTTTCCTATTTTTGAGTTCACTCATAGTACACATACATGGTGCGCATATTAAAAGTCCATGTTAGGAGTTTCAGCTCGTGTTTTCAGATAAGAGAATCCAATTATACTTCAGGATGGTGCCGTTTTCTTTTACGTAGTGAGGAAGTTACCCCAATAGCACAAGCTCCCAACCACAAACCCAATAAATTCTTGGCTAATACCCCTACCACAAACTGCTGGATATAACCGTTACCAGTAACTTACTTTGATCCAGCCTTGGAAATCCTTTAAGGCCGCAGCTCTTAATATGTCGAAGTAGCCCATACAAAGTACAGGTATCGTGAATAGTTCGGACTGACTGAAAATGTAGATGCCACCACTAATATCTGGAGAATTCTTACGTTGACGACTGGATCCAAGAAATAGTTGTCAGACTATAAGCTATACTGCAACTTACCGAATTGATGGTGCAGACAGGCTGCAGACTATTACCGTCTTTTGTATAGAATTTCATGTAGCATATGAAGATTATTTACAATACATTGATAGCCATTCTTGGAAATGGGGAATAAAGAACCAATGTTCCTGTCATCGGAAATAAATTCGATCACCCACACTTGGGGCCTGCTCCGTCAAAACGTGACCACCGAGCTTTGATATATTGAATGCTTGCGTCGTCCAATACAACTTGAACTGAAGAGCGAGAAAGGTAGATTTTTAAGCTTGAACTATATTTAAGAGCTATATATATCTGCGGTTTTGCATTCGCTTATCTACGAGATTATTATTAAACAAAATAAATTACGTAATTTCCATTCTAACTGGCAGCTATCTCAGAATATCTGCAAAGGACGTAGAAAGTTTCTAAAAGAGAAATAAACGATGAAATTATAAAGGAAGCGACATACATAAATGGAGCAACTATTTACCTCTTTGCAAAATGGACAAGCCCCAAATGACACGTCTAGAAAAACCTTTCCGTCCGTCAGTGTGGTAAACCATTCCATCAAACAAATTGCATGATACACCAAGCTACAACTGCGATTATCGCAAGAAATAACAGGGACATGTCCTTCCAACCGATAGCAATAGCAAATATTGCAAAATTGTTCTGCATCCTCAGTGGCCATGGGAAAGTAAGTTAATTCAAAGGTCCTCAACAAATTCGCATGCACGTCCATATCTGTATCCCAATTCTTTAGGCCCTCGCTGAGAACATTGCGCAGAGATTCCATTTCATAAGTGGGTCCAATAACATTCACAAGAGCCGGTGAAGAAGTAAACGGTTCCAACACCAATTTCAAAAAGACTCCATCTTTTAGTTTGAATATTCTCCAATTGTCCTTTGTGGTGGGACTTAGTGGTTGAACTACGTAGCACAATTCATCGATATCTGTTAAATTTGTGTAAAAATCTCGCAATTCGTCGAGAAATTTAAGGAATTGCGTCAAATAGCTTTGGATTGAGTTGGAAGAACGAAACAATTCTTCCCACTGAACATCGCTGGGGAGACTGTGGTCAAAAACATCAAATTCTAGTTTTTTATTTAAGCGAAGTTCTAAGTAATGGCCTTTGAAGCGTTCAAAGTCGGAGAATCGGATAGCATTGCATTGGGAATTCATGTAAATTTTGTATGACGGCGATTTCAGTTTTAGAATTTCATTATGCGTTTGATACAAATTCGGGATGTGATCCACTGTTTTAGGTTTAGTTTGGCTGTGTAAAAGGTTGGGTATACCCTCAAGCACACGATCAATGGTCCACGTGGATTCAAAGTGAGAACTATCGAATGTAGTCACTTGCAGTCCACTGGACACTATTAATTTCAACTGCTTCGCGAAGGGAAAGTGTGGGCATATAATTCGTACGCGATACCATGTGTTCTGAAATTTTGGAGACATGTACGTAGGTACTAAGAATACGCACTAGGGAATACGAAAAGACTACTTACTTGGATATTAATATTTCCAATGATTTCCGAAGTAGAGTAAGTCGACTGCACAAGACCGGGGTATTTCCGAAGAAATTCTTTAAGCATTGTGTTGTCCTAGCAACATATTTGCAATAGAGTAAAAAAAATACTCTATTTGTAAACAACTTACCATAATAAAAGGAAGAAAATTTATTGTTTTCCTTCTTAAAGTGCAACAGATTCAACCTTCGCCGTTTTTTTTTTTGTAAACAAAGTAAAATGTCAAAGACTGCAGTTCAGGCGATCAGGAGTCTCTCTGGTTACTTTTGTACCGTGTCGTTGATCAGATGGAAAAATAGAAATAATAATTAATTATTGAGTTCAGATTGAGAATCGGACAATTCTTTAGTTCTCAAACGGACAAAACTAATTTGTGATTTTTTGTTTGAGTATAAAAGGAAAGGGGTGGGTAAGTCTAAATATGTGACCAATTCGTTAAATAAATAGGTCGACTTAGCGAAATTGAATGAGCATTATATGTGGAAAATATATCACTTCAAGTATCTCACCATTAGTAAAAAAGCCAGCTAAGCGAAATACGATTACGATGAAGTATGTACATGGAAATTTAGTATTAGATTATAATTTTTCTTTGCGGGCCGATTGAAAAAAAGTTAGTTGAGATCCATTTTAACTTCGATACGCCACCTGTTCGGATGTCATCCTTTTTTGCGCAGTCAATCTTAGAAGGTTTTCTGGGCTCAAGCTGGGCTCATATCTCGGGTATCTTAGTCGACGTATACGGAATTTTCTGGTTAGGTCTGGAGGAGTTATATAGTCTATTGAGTTCTTGGTTATACCTTCTCATCCAATCACCCTGTATGCAGACAGGACTAAGGATCACTCTTAATCTAATTTAGAGCAGTCTAAGCTATACTTGTAAATGCCTAAGCCTCTTCACAATGCAGCAGGAGTGAGGTAAGAAGGTTTTGTAAAGGGGTAAGTTTTATTTTTCATTATTAAGGAGACTTACGTCTTTCTAGTGAGCAGAGTTTAGAAGGTCTACCCTGTTCAGGATAAGAGAAAAGGTGCTGAGGTTAAACTCATCAGGTACATATATTTTCATGCGACCAAATTTTAATATTAGAAGAATTCATCTCCTCCAGGTTTGAAAAATTCAACGACTAGGCCTTTGGCCCTCGTAACTTTGTTGGATTTATGTAAGTCTTCATGTTCATTTTGAAGATATTATTGGCTGTCACCGAAAAATTGGTTTAACTGTCTGCAAGTTTCGTCCGTATTTTTCGCGTGGACTACGATTAAGTTCCTAGAATACCGTGTTCATCTCAATAAGTTTCTATTCTATCTCCTCGATCAATCGATCATCTTCTTTTTGAGATGCTTATGTATATATCTTTCTTCTCCTCTGCTCGTAGAGCCAAGATCGGAGATGCGATCTTTTTATCTAGCATCATTCCGTATGGCTCTTGCTTTGTGGCATGCACATGTAGCCATTATTTAAGAAACCAGTGTGGGCGAGAAAAACCTAGCACATTATAGGCGCGAATACAGTTACGTCCCCGTATGACATGGAGCAGAACATTCGAAAAGGAATCTTAGTAACTGTGAAAAAAACTGGATGTAATCGTGATGAAATGATGCCCTGAGACCCACAAATTAAAAGAAATTGATACAGCATCTCTACTGGCAGCGATGCCACAATTCCACCTCATTTTCTTCCGGTGGTACACGATTTTCCTGGAGATTACTGGAGATGAAGCGATAATTCATCATCAAAGGGCTTATTGATCTCCTGTTACAATGTTTTTTTGGTCGTTGACTGCAACTAGGTGCCCCTGGGAGTACCTTTGTAGCAGTTTGCGCAAATAGTTCGACCGCATGTGGAAAAGAAGGCCAATTATCCTAAAAATACTACCCAAGATGGGGTTTTTTAAAATATGTGGATAACACATAACCATACAGTTCCAGATCCTTGGGATTCATATGAGAGAAATATATCGCGCACAGCACGAATAGCGGCAGGTAGTTAACCATGAAGTTTTTCTTTTCTTAACTTCAACCCTTGGGAAACCGCCCCCAGACGGTCCGGCAGTATGAATATGGGATATGGATATGGATATGGGATATGAAGATACGTCAAGCGGGCTTCGCGTGATACAAGACTAACAATGTGTACTTCTTCAATTGCACCTCAAAGCCTTACTCAAAAAGAATATGAAAGCCTAGTCGACAGTGTGATAAACTCTGCTAGAGGGAAAAATCCGCTCGTTAATGCTGGTGTCTTCAACGCGTGTGAAGTAGAATAGGGCTCTCGCATTACAAACGCCAGGAGAAATGCCCTGCTGTAGGCGTTCGCATTGCTGATTACTTAAGGGTTTATCTTCACAGCTTTGACCGCCTGAAGTCTGCAACTGCAAATACAACCAAACAAGCAGATGTATTCTGAGAAAGGAGAGTAACGAAGAACTGCTTCAATGCTAGCCAGCCCCGCGAAGTAGTAGCTGGAAGTCACCAGTCTCGGTCTGTGGGCCTGTGTACGGACCAGCTATCTGTTTTAATTGTCTTCTGCCCAGATCGAGCGCCTTCTTTGTCTGCCGAAAGCCGATTTGCGAGTTTGCAGTGATTTTCACATGTTTTCGTGGTGTTTTGTAAACGAGGTACTGCATGCGGTTTTAACAACCTTCCTTGCCAGTTCATTCGGGGCTTCGTTCCCTAGTAATTTGCAGTGACTAGGTACCCAAAGCAGGTTGACCTTTAAGGAGGTTGCTAAGATAAGTTTTACTTGTATTCCTTCACCAATTTTAAGTATGTTCTTGGATTTGCTAGCGCTATTAAGGCTGTTCGACTGTCGGAGCAGATGATAATGCTGTTGCTTTCGCTTCCGGTACGGACTTGTAGTTCCACGCACTTAAGTATAGCAAAAATTCTCTACCTGAAAGACAGTCTCGAACCATTCCATGTGGACTGCATGATTGAGAGGTGGAAGACCCCGCTCCCGACTCCAACGATATGTTATCCATCCGTATATACTTCTATTCTATGCTTTTGATATCGCAGAAACACTCGTGCGGAATGATGAAGAAACCTTTTCTTACCATTCTCTCAAAAACTAATTCGAAATTCGATGTGAGAAAGCCAGTCAGCACAGCACATTGGTCAGCACAAGTGTTATCAAGATGTGCTGAACCCATGATCCTGCTTTCCATCTTTCTGTCCACCAAAGAACTTTCAATAAACGATTTTAAAAGTCTAACTGGTGTCTTAGATCATATTTTTTGCTGAAAAGTTCAAGTCCTTTTCCTATCGATTAGATGTTATATCGAAGCCACTCCCAAATCTAATTTGTCGAAGTGTGTATCGATGATTTATTAATGACACCAAAATGACTATATTGATTCTGCAACGAGCCACAGATGTTATCACTGTGGTGACTGATAAGAAAATATAGAATGAACACCTGCGTTTACCACCTGGCGGTCAAGTATGTGGAATTAACACTTGATGTCGCAATTCCGATGAAATTCTGATACCTTGTCATCGATAACTGAACTATAAAAACTTTGTTTTAATTTTGGAAATCGTCACTTGTGCTATTTTCCTCAACAGTGGTGTTGTGCTACTTACAATCTCTTTAAAAATGTTGCGTGCGGTAGTTTTGTTCGTGGCTCTATTTGTGGCATCTGCTGCATCAACAAACGTAAGACAATGTGAGTTAAAAACGTTCAGATTAAAAATAAATTTTAACTTTATGAGTGTAGTCCTTCTGTAACCAAATATTTGGTGGCGATGATGAAATTTAAGTTTTTCGAAGGATTTATGACTTAGGTCTTGGATTGGCATTAGTTTTTCTGCCTTTAGTCTACTTGAGGATTGTGTTGCATAGTCCCAAAGTAGGAAGATTGATCTTCCTTAAAGTTACTTACAAGGTCAAGAGCCTCCAGTTTCGCACATTAAGCTGGATGAGGTCTTGTGCGCGAAACATAAAACGAGGTCATCTTCTACTCCGGAATGGATTCTCTGGCTATAAATGTAGAACCGTTGGTATACATCTGTTCATTGTGTCCCAGCCAATTTAGTTAAAGTAGGGTCATTTTGAGCACGTCAGCGTCCCTGTAAAGCGCGAACAGTTCTTAGTTATATCTTTTTCTCCACTCACCGTCTATACAAACAGCATCAACGAAGGATAGGCCATGTCTCATAACATGACTAAGGTGGTTTAGATTGGCTACAATAACTTTGTTCTTCGAGTCATTGTTGGGTCCTCGAAGAATTCGGACATCCATCATACTGTCATACATATAATTTATCCGATTACCCGTTAATTGATTAATAGCCATGTCCCCTTGTGAAATATCGACTAGTACAGGAACCGCGTCCTAGATGCGACAACTCTTCGTCTCGCCACAAAGTCGATTATCCTGAATCCCTTAACACCAAAGAAGCCTTGTCTTCTAAGCTTGAAGCTGAAATCGCTATTGTCATCTTTCTCCTCTGTGGATACATGTGCGATACGAAATGTCGTGAAAGAAACTCAAGACTTTTTTAACTACGTTTGCTTTAATGATGAATTTGTATCTAAGCAAGAGCTGCTTTGGCTGTCGGTAACATTCGCCGGGAATGTCACACTGTTTATCCTCATTTTGAACGGCCTGTCCCATCGCATATTTTAGATGGAGGTGTAGATACCGCTGTTGATTCCATCTTCTTCCCTTTGCCACTAAGACCTTCTAAAGGAGCTTGCGCGCCATCTTCTTCAGGATGCTGCAATGCATTTGAGCTATCTTCAACTCATTCTGAAAGAGCTTGATTTTCAACCTTTCCGCGACATATTTTCGCAGTTTTGTCTGCCTGGATGAGCGGATTGCGGATGGTATATTTCGCAATGTGGTTACCTTCGCGCTGTCCAATTTACTGCCACTTTCTTCCTTGTATATTAATGCCTATAGGTTCTTGGCCCGTTCTCTGATAAATTTCATGGTTACCTTCCTTCAACGCTGCACAGAGCTTTTCGCTGATGACTATCAAGAACTAAAGCGATGGCAGTATACACCCCTAACATACTCCACTTTGAACTTCAAAATCCTAACACACTTTACCATTGAGTAAAACGTGACACTTACTACCCTCGTATGTAGGGCCGATAATAGCAATGAGCTTCTCTGTGGCGTCTCTACCGCGTCTCTCTGGGATATTGATGCAAGAGGATAAGAATTTGTTTCTTCAGAAGACTGAATAGAGTTCGAGATATCACCATTATCTAAGTGGTTAAGGATTGTAGCAAAATATTCTCCATCTAGTGAGCCATGTGTTGCTTGGAGTACCAACCACCAATGAGCTCTGTGCCTATGTTATAGACAGTTGTACAGTGAGTCGACATACTGACGTCTACCATTCGATAACCTTACCGGTCTGTCGTAAAACATACTGAAGAGGTCGATAATCTTATCTCTTAAAAATCTGGAATAGTCGGTATTCCCCGAGTATTTTTATTTTAATCAAAATGCTTTAGATGGTCTAGATGAAACAATATTCTTGAACCTGGGTTCTTACTAAAAATCATTGGACGCCACTATCGTAGAAAATACTTTCGCTAATTAGGTAGAGGCTTATCCATAAAAATATCGCGCGGTTATGATCATCGTAAATAATTTAATTTTTATCAACACCGTGGAGAGCTCCCATCAAATTACTCATATCAGGCTTTGCATTTGGTTTAACAGCTTGTCAGTAGGTTAAATTTATAGATATAAGCCTTTTATTACTATCACCCATGATGTACATACACATGTAGATAATTTGTTACTATGCATTATAACAACAACGTAAGCTATTTGCGAAGAATGCGTATGTACATATGGTTGGGAGTTGACTTGAGGAATTTGCGGGACGTCGACGAGTGTCTTTGGGTGCTTGTCGGATACAGGATGTAGAGACATCATTTGCGCATGCAATAACCATATGCATCTGGTGATTTCTATTTCCACAAGCAGTCAGCTGAGAGCTAGACTCCAGAGCAAGGAAGAAAGCGTGCCCCTTTAGCGGGCTTATCGGGCTCCTAAATCGTGTAAAATCTCAACAGATTTCTATACTTTTCGGTCCAATGCACACTGTTTCTAGTTATCTAAAGAGAGCTGCCAAGCATCCGCGATTGCTTAGTTATTAAATTGATGCTTCAATCTTCGCAGAAGTCTTGAGCCCGGGGGTGTAATTTAAAGATTATCTTATCTTGAGCGTTGGTGTCATCGACTTTTGGTCTTGATTTGTTTGACCCTGTTATAGGCTTTGTTTTTTTTTCTCCCCCTCCTATCACACAAAATAAAATATTGGACGAAGGACTTTTCTTTCTATAGACGCATACCACATCAATATCATCGGGTACCTTACAACTGCGTAAAGCGTGACGTTCAGCAGTCTCAAGGATTCTTTGCAGGCTCTTCTCTCCTGCGCAAAGCACATCAATTGAAACCACGAGTTACGCAGCAAGCTTTGTCGAAATCGATAAACACCAAGTGGTCGATGCAGAAGGATGTCGACACTAAATCAAGGTATTTTCTGACTCGATTCAGCAATACTTGTTTCGGATGCTCCTCTAGATTAAGTTTCCTTTCTTCGGAACGATCATTCTCTTTTCCAGTCCTCTTGGAAGCTTTCGATATCCCATGCACTTCTTATATGGTGAAGGAGATCAGCGGAAGTGTACTTAGTGCTGCTTTAAAACGCTCAGCAGGAATGTCGTTAAGTCCCATCTTATGATCACGGTATTACATGGGGGCGTATTAGGGTGTTTGATGCTTCGCATAACTTATTTTGGTACGATCCATTCTTGATGAGAGTCGGAAAGACTCCATCATTCCCTAGTAACTTAAGAGGTTCGAATGAGTCGACTGTACATTTAATCTTGTCTTGACTGAAAGGTTTGCCGTACAGAATGTTTATTCTGCTGAAGCTTTTATAATCAGAAGCCTTATAAGTAACATCGGGAATGTTTGATTGTATTGCCGAACATGGGAAGTATACCTCGTGAAAGACTCCAGAAGTGAAGCTTCGTTTTTACGAAGCCGTCCTAATCCAATAAAGTGTTCTTTGGGTAGAACATTTTGGAAACGAGCTGCAACCGATAGCGTTTCCTTACATTTACAGTTTTTCGTCCAAAACAGTCTCTAAGATTTCCTCGACTCTTAGTTGTAATTGTGTAAATGGTATTCGTCCCACATTTTGGTGCGTTTTATAAAAAAGTGTTTTCACATTTCCCTAAGTTTTTCAGTTGTTCGTTCCACTATGGTAAGCTCGTCTTCCGTGGGCTTTGCTGAACTACACACACTACGTTAAACCTGATATGCTGTTGATGATAGCGAGGTTTTATTAGAAACATAGTCCGTATAGCATAGACGAACTCAATATCGTAAGGTCAAGTACTTCTTCTCGGATATTCAAAATTTCTTTACTGTAGTCATTAGCTGATGGTTGATGTTGCTGAAATCAAGCTAAAAGCTTTTCCTCCTCGCGAAATTCCTCGAATACGAAATTTAAAAAAAGGAGCGCGGAACTAGTTTCTGCATCCAGAATTGCCTTGTTGCAGAAACTAGTTAAACCTTAAAGTGGTGGTGATATAAGATAAGAGATTTTAACGATTACAGAGCTCCCAAAAGAGAAAAAAAATATGCAGCAGGGAGTTTTGGAGAATAATGCGGTTGTGGAAGAAGGTTTTGTCGGTTGTTGCCTAAAGTTTGTAATAATTTGTTTCTCTTTAGGGGTGAGTTGCAATGGCAATTCACGCGTTTCCATATGTCCACAATACTCTTTTTTCACCTCGATATAACTCCCCTCATCTGCTGAAATTTCTTGCATATCTCTAGGTCGTGGTATTAAAATTATTTTCTTCGTTAGGATAGATAATTTATTGCATACTTAGAGCAGCACAATAACTGACGGTTATTTCCTTATTTCTTAAAGGTACCAAGGATCGACCATTTCCTCTGTCTGTAAAAGTTGAAGGATGCGAAACAATGCCATGCGATGTTATTAAGGGAACTAAAGCGATTATGGATGTACACTTTGTTGGAAGTGAGTATAAAAAAGCATATTCTCATGTAAATTGTTATTCATTAATTTTTCTGCATTTAAATAGCACGAGACGACATTAAAAGCATATCAGCACAAGTCAGAGCCACTACTCTTGGCGTCACAGTACCATATGTTCTGCCATCAGAAGTTGCTGACGTTTGCGCAAACCTTTTGCACGGAGCAGTTTGCCCTATTGATGAGGGTGAAGATGTCGTATATAGCTTCAAGTTTCCCATTGAAAGTTCGTATCCCGAGATAAGTGTCAAAGTTGAAGTCTCCTTGGTTGATGACAGTACCAAAGACTCAGTATCGTGCTTCGTCACTGACATCAAAGTAAAGAAGGGCAACACTGAATAACTTGGTAAACTCTATCTACATATTTGTATCTATCTGTGAATAAAACCTAATCGAATGCCATGAATGTACTCTGCGCACGCTTTTAAATTTATTTATTAACAATTAATCTTCATTCAATATTGACTTTCCAATGAACTGGCCAATTGGACAATTATTTGACTGATAAGATTTCGATTACCTTTGGAAAAATGACGTATAAAATTCGCACCTAAATATTTAGATTATGCTGAGTGAGTGGCGGATTCCCAGCGGGTCACTAATTGGAATCAGCTTAATCAGAATTTAAAGTAGTGAATACATCGGGCAAGGACGAATGAGTACAGCACGGTATCGTTAGTTAGTCATATAATTCGGCGTATATAGGTAGCATACTGACGGTCAACAGGTGTGCGCTACTGTTTTGGTTTTATTTTTGAAATGTACCTACCACATGTCCGGCTAGAGAATGGAGGTGGGGAGATTTTTTGTTTTCGTTTTGATTTTATTTTGGTCTCAGCCAGGTGCAAAGTGATTGCCATTTAGCTCATGGCTCTTATCTTAATTGTTTATTGATAATCAAGCGGATTGATAGAATGCACTTGGATTTTATTGGAGAAGTTAAATTTTATTTATTTCTGATTATACTAATTGTTATTAATTACTAGAGAGGGATGGGATCTTCTTTTTTTCTTTTTTTTTTTTTGATTTCAAATCTGTAAATTATAATTCTTATGTGAAATTGAAAACGGAAACATTTCTGTGATTGAATTGATGGGAGGGATGAAGTTGTGCCCAGGACCTAAGTTTACCGGAAAATGGTCCATTGTCCAGCTTTAAAACAGTGAATATTCAGTCTAATTCCTTTGTAGACTTGACGAAAAGGTAAAGGGTAATCCAATTTGAGCTAAAAACAAAACAATTTAAGGAAACCATCGAATTTCGATCATTAATCCAAAATGTTATGTATTTCATTATTTTTGAAAATAACATCTACATTGTTAATTGTGTGCATCTGGACCTTCTGCAGCAGTTGATCCCTTCTATGTAATTTTCGATGACTTCTCCTAAAATATCTCGGCTGTGACTTGGCGAATGTTGGTTTTTAGTTACTACAACGTTTCGGCTTTGCTGGCCTAGACACGACTTTTAGACACACGATCCCTCAATAAGAAATCGGAGAAACGGAGTTAGATTCTATGATCTTGGTGCGACCTGGGTACTTTTTACGATTCCTTGTTAACATCCAACTTTGTACCCAATGTGTGGTAACGGCGATATGGGACGTCTTGTTGGCACCACATGTCTTCTAGGTCAATATTTTGAATTTCGTGCCAGAAATACTTAGTTGTCATGCGCCTATAGCGCTCACTGTTGACTGTTGCAGTCCGACTCTCATCATCTTAATTTACTTTTTTGCCTTCCCTTCTGACTCACAATATTTTTTTCCCAGTCCACCTGATGTATCTACCATATGGGGCTAGGTCGCCTACTTGGGGAATGTGGGAGCTGGCGTTGATCCATTTATGGTTCATCTCATGCTATCTTTGTTAAGATAGCATACAGGTACACTTAATAATTCAGCTTGACCGCCGCACTCTGAGGTACCATATGATAAAACCTAAGACTGACGAAGTCTTATACTAAAGTGTTTTCGAAGTCAAAGTAAAGGGTTGACCTGTACTTTTCGCTTTGCTCTATGTGGGGTTTTCATGTGATCGATGCAAAGGGATCTTCAGCGGAAGTCTTATTTTTCAACAACAAGATATAGCCTTGGCCAAATGTATTAGGCACCCATTTATTTTTTTCTTTGCTGCCAAATCCTTTCTCGGAAGTAATTAATTTGAACTTTATGAATTATGGCATCATTATATGAGGTTGTAAACGACTTTAATATTTTAAGAAAGGTCACCAATACACTGTTATGATGCAATAGCGGGCTTATGGATTTTTTTCGGTGTAGGATCAGTGTGCGATTATTGCTCGAAATCGACAGACTCCTGACTAATTTGCTTTCTATTGTTCATAATAGTGAAATTTGTTAAATTTTATTTTAAAATGCCAAAAACAATAGAACTTAGTCTGGCAGAATGTGTAAAAATACAGCTTTTATTTGAATAAGGCAAACATGAAACTCTAATACCAGTAGAAGTGAAGTGTTTGTTCATATTGTGCAGTGCAAAATGCAAATAGGCGGCACAGCCAGATTGGTTTGCACGTAAATCGCTAAAAACCGGGAGAGAAAGGATTACCACGCCTCGGTCTTCGCTCAAAAATCGAAAGAAAACCTCATCTGAGCTTGATTCTAAGTTGTCGAAGGATTGGGGAAAAAAATTCTTCAAGAACCGTAAGATGAAGACTTGGGAAAATTAGATGTAAAAGATACAAAGCAAGGAAGAAGCCGTGGCTCATGGAAAACCCAAGAAGGCTCATGGGTAAAAAACCATGTGCATTTCACTGAAGAAGATTAATCCAATATATTGTGGTCAGATGAATTTAACTTTGAGCTGCGTTTCATTACCGGATCACTTTTAATTTACACATCAAAAAATTTAACTAATTTTGATGTTCTCTAGATGAGTTTATCTATTGAAAATACATGTTTTTAAAAAGAAATCAGATATTTGACATCCCTGGTGTGACCTTTGTGAGACGCAGGTTTGGAGAGGGGTACAACACAGAATGCATGGTATCGACGGCTAAGCACGGTGGAGGCACTATAATGATCTGGGGATGCATGGCTACCAGCGGTGTCGGTGAAATGCATGTGTGTAATGATGGGCTCATCCAAGTACATAAATGTGTTGGAAAATGTACTTTAACTTTCGTTTTCCAACATTTTCGGGGATACCAATATGGAAAATGTCAAATTCAAACAAGACAGTGCACCCTGCCACAAATCAGCCCTAACTATGAGCTGGTTTGAGGAGAATAATATAGACCTGCTTGAGTGGCCTGCGCAGTCCCCGGATCTCAACCCTATAGTGCATCTAAAGCGTAGGATCTAGGAGCACTCGATTACGTCAAAGTAAATACTTAAAAATGCGTAACAGCAAGAGTGGAGTGATATTTCTTCGAAAGAGTGTCGCAAGCTAGTCAGTACTTTGCACAAGAGAGTCGCTGCAGTCATAAAGTCCAAACGCGGTCCAACTAAATACTAATAATCTTTAATAAAATTATTTATTTGTCATATCTGCTTATCCTGAAGTTAATCTGCTTCAGCCTGAAATTAGCTGGCTCATGTTTGCATATGGATGTCCCGTGCGGATCAACCTGGGAGCAAGTTTAATAGAACAGATTCAAAATTTTAAGATTTTTTTTATTACTATCCCAATACATGCATCATAGATAGTGCGTCTTAACGGCTTCATTCTCCTATAGGCATTTCTCTTTCTAGATAGAGAAGGTCTGATCCCGGACGGTTCCATGTTGCTGTAGATAGACAACCTAACTAAGTGCTGTCACATTTTCTTGGCTCAGTTGTTAGTAGACTATTGAGTAGGAGTTTCGTATCCCTGAAAACATCAAAAAGTTTGTTCATGGTCAGACCTCTCGTAAATGTCTGACAAATGTCCGAGAGTAATAACTGTAATTTGTAAATTGCAGGTCTCGATAAGACCCTGTACTCTGTTTTCTTTTTGTGCTCGCCATTCATCCTCTTTCGATTCAATTTTCCGGAGAAATTTCAACCTTAAAGTGGTAGTGGGTCTTACTACTTACCTACCTAGCCTGAAAGATATCGCTGCAAAACTTTGCTCTATCTCGCAAACCAACATTTACTGAGAGATTGTACTTTTATTTTTTTTGGTACTTCTATAAGGCCTTTGTTAGTCACTTACCATCGATTTCTTGTATTGTGAACCATTAATTCTTAAGAATCTTTATTCGATGTATCACGCAGTCGATAATATTTGTATCTAACTGCACACTATTGGCTGGAAATTTTAGCACCACCTCCTGCGAATTTCTAATCTTGGAGTAGGTAACGAATTGAAACCCAAGAAGTTTACTATTCCGACAAAATATGTATTTAGATACTAAATTAGTTAAATTTCATAAAAAATTATAAACTAATCAATTAATTCATTGAACTTGTCTACATTAAGCGATAAGAAAATCCCCACCAAATCGAAAATCAAACTGCCTCCAAGTGCCCAAATCAAAGAGGCCAATGAAAAAAAAACTTGTGTATCCACTAAGTGTACGTTGAAACTGATTAGATACGAAAAAGAATATAAATTAAGCAATTCACGGCGATGGTAACTCAATTCCTAACAATCAACTGTTGAACTTAAAAGCAAACTACGAGCATGTTCGCGCAACTAATAGTCCTTTCTGCTCTTCTTGTGGGCGTCTTTGCCGGAACTGCTGTCAAACAGTGTAAGAATAAATGGAAATTTCTTAATTTACTCAGTCCTGTACCTTAAGATCTTTTGCTTCACTTGCTTAGGCTCAGGTAATAAGCCTTTTCCATTGGAAGTACGCATTTATGGTTGCGATGTTCCACCTTGCATTGTTGTCAAAGGATCTGTCATGGACTTTGATATTGATTTTGTGGCTTGTAAGTAGAAAAAAAAAAAAAAGCAAAATTTATTTAAAATACTTTTTGATTAATTACTTTAATTTAGACAAATACATTACACAAATGAAATCGTTGGTTAAGGCTACAACACTTGGACTATCCGTTCCGTACGACTTACCCGACGAAGTTAGTGAAGTTTGTATAAATCTCTTGTATGGTGCCTACTGTCCCCTATATCCAGAAGAGGATGTTACCTACAAGTTTCTGTTTCCAATAAGTCAAGTGTATCCTGAAATAAGTGTAAAAGTTGAAATTTCGATTATTGATCAAGATAAAGAGGTTGTTACGTGCTTTGTTTGTGATATAAAAGTCCGAAAGGGCGAGTCACCTTAAGACCAATTGAATATCATACAATTGACAGCTGAAAAAACCAAAGAAAACGATTTTAGGACTTAAAATTTAATACTTAATAAAATTTCGGACGTTAACATTTGAATCAATTTGAATCTCCAAATTTGACAATTTGTATTGGCTTAATAAAATAACAATTAAAAAAATAAAATTTTTGAAAATTTTCTGGTTTTTCATTTACAGTTCTGTGTTTTACAAATAAATCGAAGACTAATAAAATAAAGTTTTCCAAATGCCTAGGCTAACCTTAATTTGTTACTCACCTGTGAAAAGAAATTGGGAAGTTATGAAAGGCTGTAATGCATGCACAATAAATCGGACTCTGGTCATAAAAATTGTTAAAAATTTAGTTTTAGGTCAAACTCTGAACTTTAACCCAAACTGGAATCTGAAATGGCAGAATTATCGCTGCTTAAATATATCCTGGTGTCACAAAATCGGGTGGTTCTTGCTGGATACCTTTCATAGTGGGAAGTGCACCAACGGTGAGCAGCTACTGAGACGTGCGTAACTAAGCATTCGGACCTGAGCAGGCCTATCGAGATGAAATTCAGTGCATACATGATACACCAGAAAAGTGGTACGCCAGGTAAATTGGTAAATCCACCCTCTTCGGAGGTTGGTTCCATGGATTCTGGGGGGAACATTTATTGCTAAAAGATGACCCTTTCATAAAGAGTCGTAGAATGGTAAGAACACCACCATCCCAACCAACAAACGATAATTCAATGTTGGAAGCTAATGAAGACATCAAAAAAATTTATGAAATTAAAGATATCCTAGAAATGAAAGTGTAAATTCATCCTTTACGTAAATCAAAGCTAGTCCCACAATGTTAGAACTGCCAAAAGTATGGTTACAAATACTGCAACTGTAACTCAAAATGTGTTAAATGTGCAGGAGACCACCATACAAAAGACTGCATAAGGGAAAAAAAGGCAGCCCCAAAATGTGCCAACTGTAATGAAAGATACCCAGCCAACTATAGATGCTGCGTAGTAGCAAAAGAGCTACAGCAGGCAAAAGATAACAAACAGAAAAAAATACAAAAGCCTGTTCAAAAAGACGCTTCTCTAAGATGGGGAAATCCGAAACAAGAGAAACTTAGGACCTAAATCGAGGGTCCAAAAGAGTGAAAAAATGGATAAAGTTAAAGAAAATCTACCCTCAAGCAAAAATGAGAACTTAAGTCTCATAACCGGCTCAAAGAAAACATATGCACAGGTTACTTCGAACAATAATGCCAAACCAATCGGAAAACCCAAGCCTTCCAGTAATGTCATGGAGGATATCATGCAAAGAATCCTCAACAGAATGGATGACATGGAAAAGAATAATAAGAAAATTCTGGAAAGAATATCTTTCCTTGAAAAACTAAACAGTAACAAAAAAACTGTTTCTAAAAGATCCTAATGGCTAAAAACATAAAAATGTTGTTATGGAATGCCAATGCTCTCGAAAATCGCAAAGACGAATTGCAAGCGACTCTCGATATAAACAAAATTGACATACTATGTCTAGTCTCTGAGACACACTTCAAAATTGGAACAAAATATAAACTGGGCGGATACAAGACATACCATACCCCACATCCTCACTGTACAGCAAGAGGGGGTGCTGCAGTTATAATTAAGGAAGGTGTTAGCCACGATGAAGATGAAGAATATCAGTCGTGTGATTGTATTTCACAAATCCGTAAACATAAAAACAAACAGCGGCCAGATAACGGTAGCGATAAAACGATTTTAAAAGCCTCTTCCGTAAACTTGGGAATAAATTCATAATAGGCGGAAATTTCAACGCAAAGAACAAATTCTGGTGATCAAGATTAACAAATACAAGAGGAAGAGAACTCATTGAATCTATAAAAGAAAGCAATGCTAGTCACCATTCAACGGGAAATCCTACTTACTGGCCCACAGATAGGAACAAAATCCCGGACGTTGTCGACTTTTTTATAACTAAGAATATCTCCTAAAATACTACCCAAGTGCAGGAAGGGCCAGATCTTGACTCAGATCACTCATCTGTGCTGCTTACACTTGGTAATAAAATTATAATGAAGGAACACAACCCATGTCTAGTGAACAAGCTAACTGACTGGATATATTTCAGATATCTGCTGGAGGAATGCATCGAACTAAGTACAACAATCGATACAATAGAGCAACTAGAAAGTGAAGTACATACTTTCACCCTAAACATACAAAAGGCTGCTTGGGCTGCAACGCCTGAACCAAATAGTAAAGTAAAAAGAAACGTATATCCCAAAGAAATATGCGACATAATATCTGAAAAGAGGAGAGCTTGTAAACGCTGGCAATTGTCGAGAGCGCCAAGTGATAAAAATAGACTTAATAGTTTAAACAATATGCTAAGAAAAAAGATCACAGAATTGTAAATGCGTCGGTGGGAAGATACCTTACAAATCTGACAAACGATGCTAGTACAGAATACTCACTGTGGAAGGCTACAAAAAAAATGAAAAGACCAACGGATACATTCCGCCAGTTAAAAACAGCAGTGGAAACTGGGCAAAAACAAAGAAACAAAAGGCCGATTTATTTGCTGAACATCTTGAAAGCGTCTTTCAGCCTTATGAAGATAATGATTATCTCACACAAACGGAAGAAATGTGCGAAGATGAGAGGTTAATCCCAGCAGTAACCTCTAAGGAAAAAGCCACAGAAATAAATGAGAAACTCAACCCGAAAAAAGCTCCGGGATTTGATTTAATCACGGGTGAAATTCTGAAAAAACTGCCTAGAAAAGGTATGAAAAAAATAGCACAGATAATAAATGCAGCGTTCAGACTAAGGTATGTTCCACGCATGTGGAAGGTAGCGGAAGTTATTATGGTACCAAAGCCGGGAAAATTACCCAGTGAAGTTACCTCATATGGTCCGATTTCATTGCTGCCAATACTGTCAAAGGTCTTCGAAAAAATTCTTCTAAAACGACTCCATCCGATTATAGAAGAAAAGGCACTGATACCAAACCATCAATTTGGATTCAGAAATAAGTACTCCACTATAGATCAGGTCCACAGAATAACTGACAAAATAGAAAAAGCCTTAGAAGAAAAACAAATATGCTCTACCATTTTCCTTGATGTAACACAGGCTTTTGATAAAGTCTGGCACAAGGGATTGGTCCATAAACTAAAAAAATATCTTCCAAGACAATACTCAGAAATACTAGAGTCATATATAAAGCAGCGATTATATAGAATTAAGCAAGAAAATGAGTACTCCGCATTAAAATGTATAAAATCTGGAGTACCGCAAGGTAGTGTGTTAGGGCCTGTGCTGTTCCTCCTATACACGAACGACCTACCACAAAATGACAAAACTACTGTTGCCACATTTGCAGACGATACTGCTGTACTTGCTGTCGGAAAAACTGTGCAGGAAGTTACCGAAAAACTACAAAGGACAGTAAATGAAATATCTGAATGGACCAAAAAATGGCAAATAAAATTAAATGACCTGAAGTCAATCCATGTTAACTTCACTAATAAAAACGTACAACACATACCTGTGTACATAAATAACAAAGTAGTTCTGTATTCGAACTCAGCTAAGTACTTAGGCATGACTTTAGACGCGAAGTTGCGCTGGAAAACTCATGTTAAGAAAAAACATGATGAACTAAACATTCGATATAAAAAAATGTATTGGCTAATAGGGAGGTATTCATGTCTCTCAATATATAATAAACTGCTACTCTATAAGCAAGTTTTAAAGCCAATATGGACATATGGCCTTCAACTTTGGGGGTGCACAAGTAAGACGAACCTACAAAGCATACAATGCTTTCAAAATAAAGCACTACGCAATATTGTTAATGCGCCATGGTACATACGTAACGCTGATCTGCATAGGGATCTAAAAATTGAAATGATACAGGACGAGGTCAGGAAGGTCGCAAGAAGGCATAAGGGCCTACCCCTCGCAACTTACTTACTTAATAATAACAATCTAGTTAGAAGATTACGAAGAACGAAACCAACTAGGAGAAAAAAAAATTTTATTAAAAGAAATATATAACATAATCACCCGACCCAGCTACACGCAAAAAAAAAAAGTTTAATGGTAGTTCTGTTCACATCTACACACACGTTTCCAAGACCGAAAACGGGGTGTTGTTTGATGTCTTTTTTGATTAGCTCAGTCTAATCATTTCTTTTCTCCTCCTAGATTACTGTAGCATTTTTCATGTGAAAATCACGGCGACTCGGGAAGCCTTGCCTGGTTAAAATAAAATCCAATATCTGTCAAGGATATTAGTATTTTTGCTGACAGTTAAGTCTGGAATGCCAATCTTTCACTTCCAAGATCGCTTTAAACTAACGTTCATCTCTTGAATGGAGCAGTTCAGCATTCACTTTTGCTGAGTACTCGGCCGTAGAGACATTCCTGGATACTGAAAGGCTGACGAGGTCGCCACAAAGGATATGATTCTTATGAAAATATCTAAATGACAAAACCTGGATATCCACTCGCTACTTGTAAACATCTGCTTAAGCTGGATGCTAAGCACCTATCATGGATAGAAAAGTGACTCGACGCGTCATATGAACATCTAAATAGATCTGGCCTAAGCTGAACCAGAAAGGTAGTGCGGGGTTGATTAATATAGAGTGATCATAGATCAGCCACATAATCGCTGTCTTCACGGGGCGCTGTCTATTAGGCCCACATACTAAAAGAATGGGCCTCTTTTCAAATGACTTTTGCAGGAGCTGCAGGGATGAAGACAGGGAAGAAATCATCCTTCATCTCCCTTGCACATGTCCAGCCCTATCCCAAAGAAGACTGCTCCATTTAGGGGCTCTTTCTTTAATGATCTCAGTGCACTGGTGTACTTTTGTGGTCATGTGCATCCTTCGCTTCATTAGAAGCTCTATTATTTATTTGGCTCCTGGTTAGCCAAAGTGGAAAGATCCATGCTATCACAAAGAACTTCGCGCATCAGACCATATGTGGTCCATGGCCTACCTTCTCCCGACAATTCGTGTTGTGCCTGATATATTTTTTTCAAATAAATGGAAGGGACAGTTTAGAGCCATATTTGAAAGGCTTTTCTTGAGGCGCTTTTCATTTGTGTGAAAATACAACACGCGCAACAGGAATGGTCGCGACAAACTGGATCCTGGACCACATAGAGTCTTTTGCGACAAATGTTTGTTTTTGTGTAGAATGCAATGTGCCACAGGGGTCAGATTTGGTTTCTCTGTATACCTTTCAACAAAATCATTGAGCCTTTTCAAAACAATTTCTTCAATACATTTTTCGACAACTGGCATGATTGAAATTGGCCTCTAGATGCTCCTCTCCTATAGATCGGACGTAGAATAGCCTTTCTGAGCGTTTGGAGAATAACAGGGAAAAAAGTTGTAGTAATATGGAGAAAACAGCGTTTTGCATCCTGGTAGCACAATGAACCAGGTCCATCTGACGGCTCCAGTGGAGTGTTTAATCGCTCGAAAAAAACATTGTTTTCAAAAAAAAATTAAACCATCTATCTTAAGGATATATGGATGTTAAATCACGTTTAGGTACAATTATATTGTTTTAGTGCCATTACCTATATATGGATGTAAGTGAACGAATTTTTCAAATATATCTTTTGTGCAATTAGAAACTCCATGCGGGTGTGTTCTTCAATTAAGCATTCTCCTGCGTTACGGGCTCATTTCCTCTTCTAGACTTCTTTCCTGTCCTTTCTGCAACTTTGAATATATACGTAATTTCACCAATACGATCAAAAGGCCAGCCGTTAAGGAATGAAATCAGCAGCTTATATTGTCCCATAGGAATATAAAAAGGAATATGCTTATAATCCACGTATGCTCCATGAAGGTATATGTGTCCCTTTAAAGAAATGAAACAAAATAAGATTATTTATTTTGTTAAGCCTTACAGCGAAAAGGAATACATACCGAATATGGGCAGCTATGTCTTACATTTAAGTACTTAGCAACTATATTTAAAACCGCCTGAAAATATCCATTTCTTTGCCGACCTTTTTCGAACAGCTTACATGCGTTTAAAGTCACATTTATCAGAAACGGACGATATTGGTTCGTGAATTTGAATGCTTCAAGGCGTACCTGCAATTAAGGTGATTTTCAATACTCCCATTATCAACCGAATTGGACACGTTTTTCTTACTGAAGCATTTCGTACGACCTGAACAAGGTCCACATCTATGTTAATAACATTGTGCTCCCAATTTATTGGCTTCAATTTGCATGAAACATTTTGCACGTATGTGGGACTGATGTCACAATTAACAAATGTCGTTTTTGCGAAAACTTCTGGAGAGCTCTGCGAATTAAATCAAAAGAATTCAGAACAGAAAAGCATTTCTGTGTCCCATTGGCTTACTATAGATATAGATTCAGCACAGATTGCTTCAAAAATGAATAGCAAAATGCATTTCGAAAGAAATTGAAAAGCATTCATTGCTCTGGAACTCAATTTCACTACAATACAATACAAAGAATGAGACTAAAATGATGATTAAACTGTGCAATTGAAGTTTATGAAACTTTTTTGTTATTGCGAATGGAAGATTAAGCCGTAATTGAGTCAAAACCATTTAACCATGTCAACTCGTAGTTCATATTACATGAAATTTTGATAATAACGCAAATTAGATCAAATATCACAGAAATTAGGGGAAAAAACATTTTCAACTTAATTTTAGGTTTATTTAAAAAAAAATTAAACGGGAGCAATCAATACTCAGCATTAACGTGCGACCGCGATGGCAATTAGGGGATCCGATGTTCCTTTTCAACATTTCAGTGAAAGAAACGAGTCCTACTGTGAATACAGATCAGTTTGACCGAACTCTACTCGCGAATGGCTCTTGAACTTTATCCGCTGCTGCTTTCCTTGGACCCATTTCCTTGGACCCATCAGTAATTTCAGCAAATTTACGTCAATAAAGCATTGAGCATTCAGTAAATTTACGTCACATCCACTGGGCTTTGCACGATAATTCGTCTGGCATTACGCATAATTGTTTTCCTTAGTTGGTGAGCGTCCTCCCTGCTGCCTGTCCGCTCGACATGAAAGAAGCTGGGAGCAGCAGAGTACTTGTTCACTACGCTACCAGACTCTTTGTTCGGCACCTTACAAAATACAAATACTTGGCGCAACGGACCGTATGTGGTCCCGGGCCTAGCTTCTCGCGACCATTCGTAGTGTGCGTGTTTTATTTTCACACAATTGGAAGGGACCTTCAGATCTTTTTTAGAAGCTTTTTCATGACAATTATGTATTACTCTCGGACGTGAAAAAACCTTTTGGTGTTTTTGGGATTCGAACCTTCTGCTCAGTAATCCAACGCACTAACGACTGAGCCACGGCTCCCACCACGCAACACAGGCACACAAAGACAATGACATATGAATACACACAAACACAGCACACTTTCATGCATTCTGAGAGATAATTTCCATCAGAGTCACATCGTATAGAAAGTCCAGTGGAATCGTTCCAGAAAAGGCATCAGAATATATGTATACGAGGAAAATAATCGCCATGGACACAATGTAAGAGTATCCCCTTTACTTTTGCTGGCGCTGCAGTTCGGGGTAAACCAGTGCCTTAACCAACAAACCAGCACTATCCATAACCAGCTATTTCCAGTTGGATAGGCAAAATTGGATGAGGCTACTATCGAATTGCGCACGATATCCCAGATGAGATTGTCGTATTTTTGTGTTGAGTGAAAGATTCGGACTGGAGCACGCATCGGTGCAAATCCAGCCATCATGACCTATCCAGCTTACGAATTGAATACGTATTTCTTTTGACTAGGTTAATGTTGCTGTATACCTTGATCGTCCTTGATTGAATCTTCTTCTCCGTGACAAAGTTCTGACAAAATCTATGCTTCTGAGCCATTTAGCAAGATGTTATCTTTTTTTTTGCTCCTTTGACGGGGCCTTACTACATATGTATGTACGTACACCTTTATCTATTATGACAGCGATTGGGAGAGTCAATAGCCGAGCCTAAGTAGATACATACATACATATGTACATTCCTTTACTACGTAACAGTTAGGTCACGGAATAATACGTTGAAGCCCCGCTAGAGAAACAGGAATCACAGCCACCAACAGAGAATTTAATAAAATCAGAGTTCCTCCAATTACTACACTGAAGAAGGAGTTGCTGCGTGGTAGTACAATGGACCGTTTAGAGTTTGAGTGCTTCTGAGATTTGGTTGCTTGTCGTTTAATAAAAAAAAAGTTAGATGTGTCCATCGTAATCTTTTAGTCAATACGTCGGTGCTGTGTTTCATCCACGAGTACAACCAGACCCATTTTAACAGCATCTAGTTCAATATTTGCAAAGGTTCAAGTGAGTGCTCACTAGAAAAGCTGATGATCGAGCTGACTTAGAGAAGAGAGTATCATGAAATTCTATGAATCTGCCCAGCTTGAGTCCATCAGGATAATAAAATGTCTGCGAATTATTTTCTTCCACAGGCTATGCACAAAGTTTTAGAAGATTCTGTCTGTTCTGCTTGTTTGTAAAGCAAAATATTGCCACAGTCTGTTTCATTCCAGTGTATGATGCGTAATAAGGATGGGGTATTGTCAGATAAAGGCATTATTTCGGGAAACTTTAATTGTAAAAAAATATAGAACATCTTGCTTTCTTACATTCAATTGAACATAAAGGAACTCACTCGTCGTGGTCACATTCAGGACACTTATACCGAACATCACAAGTGAACTAAACTTAAAGAAATAAAAAATAAATTAAATTGTCGACAGAAATCATTTTGTCCACATCCTCGTGTTGAGTGTAAATCCTTCTCACAACGGTATGACAAAGATTCCTTACTTCGTCTTCCAAATAGCAAAAAAAAAAAAAAAATAATAATAATAATGAAATCACCCTCAAAGAAGCATTGCGCTGGGAGATCCTTTCTAATTTCTCATGTCGATTCCTCCACAAACAGACAGACATACCAAATCCAGTGCCATTGAAACATAGCACAAACTGTGACAACGACGCGCGACGACGTAGGCGTCCTTTGTAATAAAGTTCAAAAAATCATCGGTGTGGGTAATTTGTCACATTTTTCTTTTCATTCCTCACCTGATGCCATGTCAAACGAATGGGGATTAGGTAAATTCCATTTAGTCCTCACATGCAGTCGCACACACATGTACGGATTCATGTATGGATTCAGGACTCCTTAGAGAGTGATGAAATCTTGTAATTTTGGAACCACATACACCGAAGGACTTAAAGGAGATCTCCAATATTCCAAATAGTTCGCCCTTTTGTGGTGATTACTGAACTAATTCTACACAAGCTTATGCCGGCATCTATTGTCAAAATATTTGCCAATGGGATGCTGAAAGATAAATTTGCAACGTGATACATTCATTGGCATGGGAAACATCCCCTTGCGATATAAAAATAAGGATTATTGAGATGTTCACTTTCAAAATCGGATTTCCGTTGAAATCGATAATCCCTCAAAGGTTAAAATCGAATATTAAAAGGATTTTTACGTAGGCATGTGCGCTATTGTAATGTGCGTCTACCAAGTTAGATTTGCAGTTGGGAGGAACTAAAAATGTACGTATCCATATCAAGGACTTTTAACGAATTTTTCGTTCTTAGGGAATTGAAGTCATGCAATTTTTATCACACGCGTGACGTTACTATAAATAAGCTCATGTATTCCAATGTGAGGTGGTTATCAGAGCAACGTTTGTATACAAATAGTGATACATTTCATATACTCACTTAAAAGGACAATTTGCCTGCGACACAGCTTAATTGCATTTTTATCAATTCACCGGAAAATTATCCAATCCCTTGAAAAAAAAGTCGAATTTAAAGTTATAAATTCGTCGAAAGGTGCCATGAATAACGGGTTGTTAACCATACCAGGACCGCATTCACATATACTATCTCAACAGTGTCACTGTGAAAGCGTAATTCGCAAAAATACTCCGCAATATCTGATGGATTCAGAGGTAAATAGCTCTGTAATGCTTTTAAAAGACATTAAATATTCAAAAGTTTGGGGATTATTAAATGTACAGAATTGAAGTATGTCCTGTAAGCTGAACGAAATATGAACATCAGCTTTGCATGCACACAGATACACATATACACACACGTTGGATTTTAAGAAGTAAGCCAAATGGACTTGTTTGATGTAGAAGAGTCCAAGGGAATACTTCGTTTAAATACTCGTATTTCCGAATCAGGATCTACTGGAGCTGACGTCGACGTTTCTACAGATTTAAACTTAAATTTAAAGTAAATAAATTCCAGTAGAAAATTATTTTAAATTCAAATCCTTAGAAGGCAATGCACGCAAACTGGTATAAACTTTTGTATAACCGATGCAGGGGAAGAATCATTGGAGTTCTTAAGCAGGACAAAGGACAGCAGATGTCTTTGCACTTTTAAAACATTCTTAACATTTTCATTTTCTTTCCCTTAAAATTGCAATGAATAATCAGTACTACTGGGCTGAAGAGTGCAGAAGAACGTGAGTCGCTGGTAGTGTATCTCAGGCGTACCTCGCTTTCTTGTTGAAGAGGGTATGGGTAGGTTGATGAAAGTGGTTTTTCAGGCGAGCCTGGTGAGAATCAAACTTGAACTGATGGGCCCATTTTAATAGCTAAAGGGAAGGCCATGTGTTCTTTTTTTTTTCTTTTTAAGTACATGTATGTTTTTTCGACACCGTTATTTCAATGCATGGACCACATAGCGCGGCAGTAGACTAAAAATACCAGAGGAAAAGCCTTTCTAGATACATTCACTCTCCTAGTGATAAGAATTAATTAAGGGCGCAACTACTTATCGGAATAGGCCCCATCATCGACATCACCCTCGCGACCAACTTCATTCTGAAAACTCTAAAGTGAAGGGTGAGTCAGGAATATTCACACCAGACGATAATACTGAAAGTTAATGCAAAGAAACCAGTCCAGCTTTTGAAGCTTGTGGGTCTTAAATGGAATGACAGATATTCGGAGAAATGTTGAACAGTGATTGAACTCTTAGTGGAACAGTAGGGGCCCTCGCGCATAGCCTTACAGCCACCTTCACCACAGCGTGTAATGCATCTATGTCTAGAAGAACAAACAGCAGTTAGGCATCACTGTTTTACTAGTGAAACGGAGGAATAAGCTCCCAAAATATCTACAAGCCCTGCGCAAAGTTCAGCGATCAGGATGGAGAGGAGACTTCTGACAGTCCGTTTATACCCTTAGTCTAATGGGATGCAACTTGAATAGAGCCGCCAAGGAGAGCAAAACCACATGCTTCAAATGAATGTGCCATTCGGCACGGCATGCAGAATGGTGTTGACGAAACTGAATCCCTATAGCTCTATTTCCTCCAATACCAACTCCAATAATGCTGGGATCCGTAGAGCACCTTTTCCCCCCAAAGACTAGCTACTTTGTGCAACATCGTAAGAGAGGTTAATTGAGAGGATATTCATGGAAGCTTCAACAGTTAGTACTCTTTCAAAAAGGAAACAAGCGATCTTACTGAAGAAGAACCAACGTCTTATCATCTAATATGTTCAGTCGACACTTTGGGAAAGATCCCGGTGCGAATAATATTCAACAGATTGCTCATAACACTGCAGATGAGAAAGGAGAGCTGTCCGAACAACAGTTTGGCTTCAGAAAATCGCATTCTATCGTTGTTGTCATTAAACTGGTAGTAGATAAAACGGCTGTAGCCATACCTCCGAAAATTTGTCTTCTATAAGGAGGTCGCTGGCCTAGTTGGACACAGTATACTACTTGCTGATGATAGTTGCAAACTACTTCTCAAACAGGAAGGTGAGGTACCCAACTGGCGAGGAGGTAAAGTACTACAATGTTAGGTCCTCTCTGATCGAATGTCATATAATGTTTGACGATAGGTATAGGCTTAAAACTTACGTGGAGTGCTCGAGCAAAATGCTTCACTTCTTCAGGCAGCGGTTTTTCGAATACCACCAAATATCGGTGGCCCTAGAGTGGAAGTCATAGGGTGATAATCCACTCTCCCAGTATTAAAGAGGCTGGCACAGCTATGCATAAACTGATGGATAAGAATGCTGCCGACTATGATGGTTTTTCAACGGCGCTATGCAAATACGAAGCTGGTGTCTTGGAAGGATGCCAAATCACCAATAATTGGTGAACGAAAGTATCCTCGATCACTGGAATATCAGTTCCATTTGCACATCAGATGCATATACCTGCTTATCCAACGCGCTGTATGATCGTTCAAAGCCTTTTTGAGAATACGTCCTGCAATTTGTAGTTTGCTAGTACATAGCTCTTCTTAATTATTCTGAACGTGTAAGGGACTTCTTCAATCTTCTGCTGGGGCAGATGGTGAATAGAGCAGAAGTGAACTCATAAAGCACTATCTTCAACAAATCTGTCTAGCTGGTGGGATACGCAGAAAATGTCGAAATCATGAGCTCTTCCAGCGTGGAATTTTGTTTTTAATAGGTTTGTGGCCACGCCCAATGGCGTGTAGGCACTGCGACCAGAGAGATCTATTGTACCAAAATTTTCCAGATGAAAGGAGTTGGTCTTGAGGTGAACGACGAAAAGCACAGTGGATAGCTTTCACTTCACGCATTTAATTAGTTCATCTACTTTGGAGTCAACATCAACTCCACAATTAATAACACCTAAGTGGAGATTCGAAGACTGACCATGGGTAAGCTACTCCGGTTTGGGGCAATAACTGGGGTCAAAACTTGTTACTCCGTAGACGAAATATATATGTACTCTACGGAACGATAGCTTTGTTGTATGACGCCGAGTGCTAGACGATAAGCAGGATAGCAAAACAGAGGTTGGCGAAAAATATTTCTTTAAATTTGTACTCAAGTGTGCGAGGAGGGCTAGTGGAGAAGAAGATACACACCGTGAACTCTACGAGATGTACCAAGATGTGGATGTAGGATATTATAACACTCACTATACAATCAACTCTCTCTTTTGCTGGTTGACTAAAACTAGTAGCAGTCGACTGTTTGCCCAGCCTTTCATGGCTATCACTGCAAGTACTTGCCATAGGCACACCAGAGTTCACTGTGGTCAACCGGTTCTCTAGGGTAGTCGGGGCTTCCACGGTAACAGCAGCGGAAAATGGTTTTGTCCACCAATAACGTAAGGTTCGTCAGTGACTTGGTCAAGTGTTATTGGAAGACAATCCGCCGAGAAAGAGATCAAATCAATGGCTAATAAGATTTCACTAAGACTGAATCTGACCGTGTAAGTTATTGCAGTTGATATGGATTGTGCCTGCAAATCCATTGCTTACACAGCTAGTGCAAGCAAACGGGAGGATTTCCAGTGGACTGGTTACGCCATGCAGAGTTAAAATCGTTTGGCTTTACCGTCATCGAATATGCTGTGGCTGTTTCTCGACGAAGTGCTTACTTTTGAAGCTATGGTCGTGTTGACCGATTACCTGGAGGCGCTTCCGAATGACAATCAACCGTCGAATATTAAATTAATTATTAAAGCTAGATAAAGGATCAGTTGGCGCCGTGGGTCAAGTGGTTAGTCGTTGGATCGCTGACGTTCGACGTTCGAATCCCAGAAACACCAACAAATTCTTTTCGCGGTCCCACCCCTCGCGAATCTCTGACAAACGGCCGAGAGTAATAACTGCCAAGAGAAAGCTTCTTACCTTGCCTTTCGGATAGGGCTCCAAACTGTAGGTCCCTTCCATTTGTGTGAAAATATATAACATGCACAACACAACACCCTGGACCACCTACGGTCTGTTCCGCCAAGTATTTGTATTTGTATTTTAGATGAGGGATCTATGAAGGCAAAAAATATGTGATTTCCAACCGGTGACTCAAGCTGTTCTATCAAAGGCTTTTGAATGAAGTGATGAACGATCACTGCCTTTAGTATCAACAAGAAGTCTGAACCGCTCGGAAAGTGAAAGTTAGCAGAAGGTTATTGCTACTGGTAGAATCGCGGTAGACACATATGCTCCTTCCTATTCCCTATTTCCGGAGAACATATTTATGTATGTATGTATCTATTAGACTGGGGGCATAGGATAAACCTTAGGCAGGGCATAGAAGCTCCAGTGTGAATAGTACCAAAAATCGTGTGCAGGTAGCTAGATGCAGCCGGGCATCTAGAGCAAAGCCAGGCATGAGTTTAGCAAAAGCAGCACCGAGATAGTTGAATAACCACCAAACAACCAATGTGACAATTGGTCTTATCGTTACCGTATAGATAATGTTCCTCAATGCATACCAAACGCATCTTTGAACTGTCAGAAGGTGGTTAGAGCTTTGGTAATTTTCGATTTAACGTGCTGTGACCAGTTCTCAAACTATCCAACACATCTACCTAAACAGCCTTAGTTTTAAAAGGATTAACCGAAAGCCAATTCTTAGTGCTCCACTCATCGATCAGCAAAAGCCATAAACAAAGAAGGAGGAGACAAAACGCCACCTTCTAGGTAGCCCCTTCAATCCCTTTAAAGGGTAACAAGCAGGAAAAGATCAGACTGGTGGGTCTAAAAGTACATATTTATGGCCTTTGGCATGAAAAACCGATTTGATCATACCTTCTCCTGTAGGCGAGTGCTAGGCTGGCAGTGGAAATTCTTTTTAATGCTAGCAGCAACTCGTTTCGGCACAGCTGGATACACACCATCAGTGCCAGTCGACTTGTAGTCATCGTAGTAGAAGTAACAACCAGAAAGACAACAATGATTTTGTTTCCTGGGAAGTGCGTCGCCAGCGGAGACTGAGAGTCTCCGCTTTCGTCACAGTGCATGAATCATTCCTGGATGCAAAAAATTTGCCTCTTTTGACCTCCTGAATTTTCTATGAGGTATTTTTTTCGATCTCCGGGTCGGCTTCTTATATTCTTTTTGCTTTGATCGGTAAAGATTCAAGCTCTCTACCTGTAGATTGGTACTTGGGGACCTGCTGTGGTAGCTCTACCACGGAATCGATTTTCTTCTTTTTGTCTAGTTCTTACTTTGAGCGAGATTGACCACAATCCGCGTTCGTTTTACTCGGATTCCACCTCTCCTGCAAATGTGTGATTTCGCAGGCTGATAGGTAATAAAGAATCCATTTCTATTAGGGCTTACAATTCTTGAAATTGTTTTAATCTCTGCATGATATGGTATCATGCACGTATTTGTGATGCCACTTCAGCTAGCTCTATAAAATAAGAGAGATAAGATTTAATTTAACTGAGTTGATACCAAAGCGTGCTTTTAGGACGAATGCGAATATAATTCTTGCATTATTTGGAAATCGTTTAATGGAGTATCTTTTCAGACCCAAAACGCCTAATTCTTTCCAGACCCCTAAAAGTTGGAATTTGCCGAAACAGAGTAACAATCATGAGCCTTTTTTCAGTACAATCAAAATGAGAATCAAAACAGCATCGTTTAAGGGCCGTAGACCACTGTTGAACAGCTATTAATACTCGTACATGCACAAGGTACATATTACAATTAATTAGACCACACCCCTAAAATTAGATCAATTTCCAGAAATTCAATATCTCAATTCCATGCAGAACAATCAAACACCTATTAAATGACAAAGTGACAAATGTATCAAATGAACACAATGCCATACCCTTTAACGTAATATTCAGCAATTAAGACAGGAATTCAATTCATCATCATGGCGGGTCAATTAATGAAGGAATTCGAGGGCATGGAATGCACCCTTCTCTACTTGCCTGCGTATACAGAAACACAGTAAAGCCGGCACAATCCAGAAGGGAGGAAATGCAGACAAAAGTAGGAATGTGTCAACAAGTATGGTCATAACATTGACAAGTTAATTACCCTAAAAAGGATACGCTGACACAATAGAAGGATACGTACGAGTACGAGTATATCACGGCATGTCAGCTCATGTGTCGAGATTGAGATATCTGGTGAAAGTAGGCGTTGGGTGAGGGGAAAGGAATTTATTAAAATAGTCAAAAGGACACACGTGGATTGGTCAGTCATGTGGGAACTTGTTAGAATAATTCTTTGTAATTGTGTCGGCCCTTTCAAGTGATTCAGAGCGGACACAATGCGTGTAACAAAGTCATTATTATTAATTTTTGTTTTTTTTTTCTTTTCTCTCGAAAGGTTATGCACAGACATCACTTCGAAAGAAAGTTAAGTCAAGTGTTGTTATTTTAACAATGTGGTCTGCTTGACCGGTGTACCTGTAAATTATACTTAAATATGGTGAGTGGAGGAGAAAAGATACATATGTTCGTGTAAAGGGTTATTCTCAGAGCGTAACATGGAATTCCATATTTAAGTCTTCCTTTAATGCCATGGAAAACCTTTTGTCTAGGCTGTTTTGAAATAAGTCCTGTTTTTTTCGTGGGTTGGTGAAACTCATAGATACTATAAGGACTGGCGAAATGTAGTACTTACTCACTAAAAAAACTTCCTTTCTTCTTGTTGACTACAACTAAGTAACCTTATAAAGCAGCCTAAGTTCTACAAATGTCGCGTTAGGTAGGTAGTTTGTTAGCAAAAGCAGTTGGTGATTTGTAGTCGGCGCAACGTGGTTGCAACGCAGGGTATTTGCACTGATCTAAGTATTTTTCGAATATTATCGAGTTACTCACGCCAGATTTTCGGCATTACCTTCCCCGGTATAAATCGTAAGTTGTGTAGACTCGGCTGGAGCACAGACCATGTTCTGTGCCATATTCTTTTTAATGTACTCTTTCCATTTTAACCTTACGCCCAACTAAGATATGAATGTATGTACATATATGTATTTGGAAGATATGTATGTATTTGGAGTTGTATAACAGTCGAGGATCCAATTTATATTGCATATTTGAGAAGTATTCTTCAGCCTTATTTGGAAATACATATTAGATCATTTCAAGGAGGAATACGTCCTTATGCAAGATGACACATACCAAAAGACAGCATAAAGTTCTTGAACTCCATAAATTTCGAAGCCTTATCTTACTTACTTACTTCGGTGGGGCTACAGTTCGGGGTGAACCTAGGCCTCAACCAACAAGGCTCTCCAGTTAGCCCGTTCCTTAGCTAACTGCCTCCAGTTGCGCACTCCAAGTTGGTTGAGCTCCCTTTCTACTTGTGCGTGCCACCTTAGATGATGTCGTCCTCTACTGCGCTGTCCCTCCGGGTTAGATTCGAAAACCCTGCGGGCCGGAGCATTGGCGTCCACTCGCTCTACATTTCCAAGCCATCTTAGGCGACTGATGCGCAGTTTTTTGACTATGTCGATGTCGCTGTACAGCCGTAAATTTCGTTGAATCTTCTCCTCCAAAGCCCGTCAACGCAAACGGGACCGAATAACTTAATAAGAATTTTTCTCTCAAAACGACCGAGGATATCTTCATCCGCTTTCGAAAGAGTCCATGCTTTAGCGCCATAAAGCAGGACTGGGATGATTAAGGTCTTATAAAGAGTCTCCTTGGTCTTTCGAGATAGCGTCTTACAACTCGTCGATGTTGTGTGTCCCTTCTTGTTGGCAGCATATAGTTGGTTTTGCTTTCATTTACAGTTAAACCCATTTTGGCGGCTTCTGTTTCGATACTAGCGAACGCACCGGTAACAGCCCGCTGTGTTCTGTCAATTATGTCGATGTCATCCGCGTAAGCTTGTACCAGCAGCTTTGTTGGTTTTAAGCTTGGATATTGCTATCCTCATTTCGTTTTGGTCAGGTGGACGGAAGTCTTGGCTATCATCGTCTTCTATGTTGAATGGTGCATTCTGCCTGACAGCAGTATGTTGGTCTTCATGGCCGTTATACAGTCTGCAGAAAAAGTTTTTCCATATTCTCAGCACCGACTGTGACTCTACTATAAGGTATCCTTCCTAATTTCTACAGGTTTCCGTACGGGTCTTGTTGGCCTGACACGTTCTTTTTACCTGTTGGTAAAACTTCCGTACATTATTCCTGGAGTACATCCTCTCAATATTTTCGATTGCGCGCTTCTCATGCTCTTTTTCTTCTTCCGGAGAAGCCGAAATCGCCTAGCACGATTTTAAAGTCATTCTTAGGACATTGCTCATAGGTCTGGTCGAGGAGCTCGTAGAAACATTCTATGGTAGCGTCGTCATTGTTTTCTGTGGGGGCGTAAGCGCATATTAAGCTAATGTTGGCAGTTTAGCCTTGATGCGGATTGTCATAAAACTTCTTGCCTAAGTCTGTAGCGTATAACAAATCCGCATCCGAATAAGCGCTGTTTCTGCTCTCTGTAGCAATCATCGTAGTAAATATGACAGTTTTTCATCCTCCTTTTGCCCATCCCATCGCACTTCCTGGATGGCTGTAATATCTGCTTTATATCAGTCTAGGGCCTCTGCTAATTGATCGATCTGTTAAGGTCTGAACATTCCACGTGCAGATCCGAAAATCGTTGTCCTTATTTCGTTTGCCAGGGTTGTCAACAGTAGAGTCATTCCTATCCGAGGCTTTTGGTTACTTCGTAACTAGTATTTTTTACGCAGTAGGGAAGTTACCCCGACGCACAACCCCCAACCTGGAGGGCCTAATACCTTCATGCAACCCCTAGGAAGAGGGGCCGGTTACACCGATGCCAGTAACCCACTTCGGGAATGTGAGCGCTGCCGTTGACCCATCACCATCTCTTTTTCAAGACCCTGCCCCAGTCGTGAAAGTTCCTTACTTACCTGAGCTCCAAATATGTCGGAAAAGCTCAAGTAAGGCTTCCGTTGGTCTGTCTGTGGACGTCATCGTTAATTCCATCGATTGAATCTTATCATGGGCTGGCAAATTCCTGGATTTAAACCCAATTGAAAACTCCTGGGCCTACTTAAAATCAGGTATCTACAGTCGAAGAGACAATACGGTTCAAGAGCTTAAGCAAAACATCGAAGATGTCTGGAAAAATGAGCCCGAAATGAAGGAAATGAAAGCCAATGTCTCAGCCGTAGCTGCTTCTTTCTTTTGACCGCATGTACATAGGTGCGAATGCACAACAGTTTTTGTGTCTGTATCTTTGTGGCGTTTTTTTGGTAGCATATGTAGTGGTTGTATCTATATGCAGGTTTTAGGTTTTGCATGTTCAGATTGATTGTTAACTGCTGGAGTTTGCAGACTCTTCATTTCTATCTGCTATAATAACTTCGTTCGCAGTCTCCCAGGCTTCACTTGCATGAAAGTTATCAGCCCTCTTGGTGTCATCTCTCCACCCATTTTCCTTTTTATTGTGTTTCTGGCCGTTGTGGATCCTGCCATCACACTGTGGACAGTATTGGTCATTTACGACCTTATATTTGCAGAGGTACTCCCGGAAGTATCTATGCTCCGAGAGGAATTGTGTCAGGTAATAATTCACTGTTTCCTCTGCTAATCCACTCCTCTATGTTGGGTATCAGAGTGTATGTTCATCCGTCTTTCATTGAAGTGTTCTATCTGCGTTGCCACCCCACCTATATGGCATCGCTGGGGGTTGTCCTCCCTTCTGGCTCTATTTCGCGTTGTGTAGCTGTCTTTTTAGCATCTATGTTGGTAGGCATTCTTCCCTAGATTACGCTTATGGCTGTCGCTTACACGGTTCTGAAAGCGTAGTAAACTCTAAATGATGCGACTCTATGCGCCACGTTGATGCGTCTCATGTAAGATTTCATAGCCGTTGCTGGCGCACATATACATAGGAAACGCATACATAAGTATCGACTTGCTCACCGTTGCTCACAGTTTTCTAATTGGTTGGCTGGGTCCTCCAATATTTGGCATCAATCTGGATAATACCGTTACGGCCTGGGAGCCTTTCTCACCAGCCTGTGATTCAGCAGCATGTCTAGTTATCTGATGTAAGGGCTTGACTCAATGGAGTGTTCACCGCCCCTGGGTAGCGAAGTGTTCTACTCTTCTCCTGGTGCTTATTAACACTGCTTCGGTCTTGTGGTCTCTCAGATACCTCGGATCAAATGATTGCATTTTTCAGTTGCTTGTTCGAACGCTTTTGGTCACAAGGACTATTGCAATAATGCCGCCGTGGCCACATAATGTACCTACATATACATACAGACATAGACCAATGCTATGTAAACATGCGGCAAATCAAGAAAAATTGGAAAAAGAATTGAATGAAGCACATAACAATGACATCTTTGCACTCACAACGGTACACTTTCTAAAGATTCACATTTCATTTATAAAAGACCGCACAAAGAGGAAATATAATTTTCTTTTCCATCTCTTCCTCAGTATTCCTGTGAAATTCTCTAAAGAGGATTCCATTTTCTGTTCTTTTGTTCCGATCCTCTTGTGCGCTATGACTTCTCTGCACAGAAGGTCAGAGTTGCACTGCTTTAAAACTCAATTATATTTCTGCTTAATTCAATTTATAAATTTTATTTAATCTTAAGCAGGACAGGGGAAAAAAAAACAAACAGCAGAGCAAATATGTAATTAGCAATCTATTGCTCACTGACCCAACCCTCTGAGAACACACCCTCAAAGATTTAGCTAATAAAATCCTTAATTTTCGCTCCTTTTCACTAATTGATTGTAAAACATTTTGCTTCCGATATATGCGGTGGGAATGATAAGGGGGGTTGACAACCGTGTTAGCTACTGTTTTGAAGGGTTGAATAAAATTTAATATCAAAAAAAAGAAATTAACTTGCAGAGGGATCTCTGCGTGCAACGAAGGGCTCTAGATGCAAAAATATGCTAACTACACTAACTGTGTTTTCTATCAAGGATTCCATTAGGCTCAATTTATATTCATAGCCAATCTGTTGAAGTTTTATAGAATTTATTACGCCACTTGACTTTCAGATCGGAGTTACGGAATATTTTCGAAATAACCTCGTACTTGTCATATTGCGGGTACTGTGCTTCGGTTTAACTTTTAAAACATATGCAGGACGAGGCGAGACAAGTAAAGGGATGTTCGGGGTTGTAATTCGAGGAAAATTGATTTCGAAAGTGCTAAATGATTTTCAATAACATATATTTTGACAACCTTTTAAAGTATTTTATATGCAAATTATGTATGGACGCAATGTTAGGGGTTACACAACACTTAACTTCTTGCAAACTTTGTGATATTAAGAGACTTTCAGATGGGTCGATTTCCCTTATTTATTTTCTTACATTTATGTCAGTTAAAGGTTTTACCAAAAAAGACGCTGAAATTATTCAGCCATAATCGTATCTTAAGTATTGAAATGGAAGAACCGATGAGAAAAACAAAAGAGCCTGTTGGATACGCAGGAGAACGTTCGGTAAGTCGTAAGGACTGAAGACAAAGCAAGTCCACTAGATTTACAATTGTGTTTGGAAGCGCATACAGTTCTATTGAGTGGTAGTATGGTGGCCAGCTATAAGGGAGAAGTATGCAGTAAAGCTGCTCATTTTACGCCGGCTCTGCAGGCATTTTATTTAGCTGAATGCAAGCGGAAGTTAAATAATCTAAATTAGAACTAAAGCTCAAGACTACGGACAAAAAAGTGAAAAGCTAGGGAGGAACGGGAGAGAATAAGCAAATAATTTAGATGGCGGAATAAAATCATGTATAGGCGGAGTAAAACATAGTAAGTAAGGGGTATGATTGAAGGTTAGACACTGTTAGCGCATGACGGAGTATATACACATTTAATGCCATCAAAATGAAAAATGTGTGACGCATTATTTGATATGCGTAGGATTTTAAACAAAGGTACGTTGTGACGCTTTCTAAATCAAGCCCGCTGCTGGATTGGTACAAAGATGATATGGTCAAGAGATATCGTTTTGAGAGGAAATTTAACTTGAAAACATTTCAATCGAAAACATTCAACTGAAGCAGGTATGTGTGTTCGGGCCCAGAACCAAATATTCGGAAGCCATGCGATTATACCCCAGTATTTTTCAAGCGGAGGTCTACGCAATCGAAACATGCGCCCAATGGAACCTTGATAAAAAGTATCGCGGACAATACATCGCGATGCTGTCGGATAGCCAAGCCGTAATCAAGGCTTTAAGCTCTTATGCAATCGGGTCTGCACTGGTGTTGGAGTGCCTTTTCAAGATAAATCGACTAAGTAAGAGTAACAGATTCGCCCTCTTATGGGTACCAGGTCACGTGGGAGTAGAAGGAAATGAAGAAACTGAAGAAATAGCAAAAGAAGGCCCAGAAACCGGGCTGAGACCACATACGTTACGTTACGTTAGGGATGGAAAACTGTAAAAGAGCGTAACTTTGGGAGGAACTCCCTAGACTAGGACAGGCCAAGGAATTTATCGGCAAATTATAACCGGCAAAGGGTAAGGTCTGCTTAAACTTTAACAAAAAGCGGTTGCGCGTTCTTACAGGCTTCCTAACGGGTAGACTTAAAGATCACCTCAGGAAACTGGGTATAGAGAAAAGTGGAAACTGCAGATTTTGCGGAGATGTTTAGGAAAGCACAGGGCTCCTTCGAAATGAATGTGGATCCACAAAAGAGGAAAACACCCTGATGCTTACCAACTATCAGAGGTTTACCATTGCTGGATACACTTCAGGTACTCCGATTCATCAAGGAAATCGGACTGGAGGAGGTGTTCTAAGTCGAGTATCTCATCCATTAGAGCTCCACCTCCGGAGAACGCAATACATCTATAAAGATCGCAGTGCGCCTACACGCCTATAACCAATCTACAATCCACCATAGTTAGTGCGATGAGAAGATAAACGGAATTAAAGAACAGACCTAAGGTTGCGGGGATTGGTGTTTAGAGAAATCATTTGATGTAGGGCGGGACAATCAATGTTAACAAACAAAAACTCTTTTTTTTGACTTTACATTTGTGCACTGGAGATTAAGTAATTGGTTTTGCAACCACTAAATAAGGGTTACAGTGGTTAAAAGGTCTTTGTCTTAAATAACCTTATTCATTATAAGTTTAATAGATTTAGAAGAACTACATTTAAAAGAAACAGCATACATTTATACACTTCTCCTAAATTCATTTTTTTTTCTCTTGAGTCGGATTTGGTGTTTTTGGGTAGAATTTTGGATTTCTTCGAGTACTGTAGGTACATTGAGGTCCTTATGAATGTTAATGTTTGGTAAATACGACGCCGCGCCGCATTGAAAATTGTAAATTGTTTCATTCTAGTCATTACGTTTTTATGCATTCCTAAGTATTTAAAATGATAACCTAAGGATACCATTTTGATATTTAGGTTAACAATTTTTCATGCGGTGTGGCTGTTTTACTGTGTCTTATCTTCGTTTATTTGAGTTCTCTGAACCAGGTCGGAATTTCGTCTGGATGTTTTTGGAGGAGGTTATTTGCTGCTTCTACGCTTTGATGAAAAGCAAATATTGCTGTGTCGGCCACAAATGTAGTATTATTAATCCTTGGCGTTGGTATGTCTGCTGTGTAGATAAAAAAACAAGGGCCCTAGTACACTTCATTGTGGCACACCGTCATCAGCTTTGCAGAGAGTTGAGTGTTCGTCCTCATGTATACATAGAAATGGCGTTAACTAATGAAGCTTGTTAATAATCGATATAAGTTCGTTGGGAGAAGCAGTTTTGGTGTATGTATCAGACCAACGTGCCACACTTTATCAAATGCATTCAATACATGTATCTAGGAAGATTGCAATAATATTTGCCATCCATGCTTTCTGAGATGTTAGGGTGTACTTATTGTATAGTGAAATGATTTCGTCTAACTCTGAACTGATACCTAAGTATTACACCATTATCGTCCAAAATTGTTTGTAGTCGATCAAAAAATATTTTTCAAAATGTGTTGATAGGATTGACAAAATGCCGAAAATCCAAAATCCCGAAATTCCAAAACCCCGAAAATCCAAAATCCCGAAAATTCAATATCCCGAAAATCCACATTCCCTAAAGGCCAAAATCCCGAAAACGAAATCTCGAAAAATTATATACAGTCAATCACAAAAGTAAGTATACAACCTCCCGTCGAATCTATTAGTTGTAAAAAAAAAGTTATACCTGGTAAATATTACTAATAAGATGCACCCTAATTGTTGTTTGAAATCTATGGAGTCAGTTAAAATAAAAAATTGCTGAAAATTTGTGCCTCTCTTCACAAACGATCATAAACTTCACAACAATACGAAAATTCACATCACAAGAGTAAGTATACATTCACTTTCCTTTGAAAAGGATCACTCCGTAATCTAGTTGTATGTGAGCCAACTTTTGTCATTTTAAATTTGTTGTACTTGAGGGTATTTTTACGTGCTTATTGCTTACTTCACTTTTAATAACATGTTTTTTAATTAGAGTTTTAATAAAATTTAAAAAACATGGCAGAAAGAGGAAAAGAACTCTTGAAGGAGATACAAAATTTGGTAATAAAATATTACCAAGAAAAAAAATCATTCCCCGACATTGCAAAAATTGTTGACAAGAGTTCAGCAACTATTCAAAAAATTATAGAAAAATATAGAACTCAAGGAAACACAAGAAACAAGTCACGAACTGGGCAACCTTGCAAGTTAACAGAGCTATAAAAGCTACTCATTGTATGAAAGGCGAACAAAAAACCAAGATTAGTGCTCCAAAAGTTCAAAAGAAGATAATGAGTGAGACAGGTAAGTCTAGAGATCCCCAAACCATACGTCGTGTACTGTATATTGCTGGTTATCATGGTCGAAGCATCAGAAAAAAACCATTCGTTAATAAGGTCAATCGCCAAAAGCGTATACAATTCGCAAAAGACCATGAGAACGATGATCAGGCTTTCTGGAATAATGTTATATTTCCAGATGAAAGCAAATTCAGTATCCACGGATCAGACGGGTGTGATAAGGTTTGGAGAAAAGCAAACATAGAGCTTGATTCAAGAAAGATGACGGGAACTGTGAAGCATGGCGGTGGTTTTGTAATGGTTTGGGGGTGTATAGCGGCATCTGGGGTTTGAAATTTAGTTTTTTTCAACTCTATTATGAATAGATACGGATACCTCAACATTCTGAAAAACAGTTTTAATGAGAGTTCGGCAAAATTGGACTTGCATCGGTCAATTTTCTTGCAGCAAGATAATGATAATGCAGCATACCTTTCATGTCGTTAGGGAATGGCTGTTATAAAACGTACAAAACCAGCTAAAGACACCACTTCAATCAATTCAATGTGAATGTAATTGAGTATCTGTGGGAGCATCTTGAACGATAAATTAGGAAACACGATTTCAAAACAAGAGATGATCGAAAACGTGTTCTTCGAGAAGAGTGGTACAAAATCAGTCCAAATGTAATACAAAATCTGGTCAACTCGATACCTTCGAGAATGAAAGCTATTTTGAAAGCAAAAGGATATTCCACAAAATACTAAAATCCATGAAACTTCCAAGATAGTGAATTTTTTAACTACTGTATACTTACTTTTGTGATGTGAATTTCGTAGTATTTTTATTTGACTTTGAATATTTATTTAAGTTTAGTTTTTTCTACAATTTTATTTGTTTCTTATGTGAATAGTCTTAAGCTCTTTAAAAAAATACTCTTTGTTTTTTTCTGTCTTGAATTAGTTTTGATTTTCAATTCAAATATAGTGAAGCGATGGGTGTATACTTACTTTTGTGATTAACTTTTGTGTAACTCATACACCGGACGGCCTTCGGCCTCACATGCAGATGCTCAGGGCGCCGCTACGCGGCATACAGCTAGGTCTCTTTTCATTTGTTATTTTACATTCTGAACAATGGTGGACCAAAAAATAAAATTTTCAGTTTCACTTTCGGGATTTTGGGTTTTCGGGACTATGGATTCTCGGGATTGTGGATTTTCGGGATTTTGGGTTTTCGGGATTCTGTCCGACTCCCGATGAGTTCATATCCTCGGCTTTTCTTTTGTTTGATTTTTTTTAATACACCGTTTTTGATTTCGTTCTTAGTGTTTTAATTTTTATGTCCCGGTTTGTAACATAAGAGGACTGGTTGTAGTTGTTATTGTCTTTGTAAATAAATGTCTCGACAGAGTTATTGCCTTTTCCTGATCCATTCTCGCCCAATTACCATTTGTTGTCCTGATTCGGGGGTAATAAGTTGAAGTTTTTTTTTATATTTTTCGCAAATCTCTGTAGGAATAGTTTGTCGTTGGTGTTGCTGTCAGGTTTCTCAGGTAATTATTAATTTGATAGTTTCTGTGTGCTTTTAATAGTTCCTTGAGGTCTTTAATGGACCTGTTGCGTTTTGTTCTTCCTTCACTTGTTCTGTTGATTTGCCATATTCTAAGTTCATTTTTTCTTTTATTTATATGGGATACGAAGCTGTAATTCTAATTCAATCACTTCTCTGAATGTTTCTCAGACAGTCTATTTATTGCACAATATTCAGGCCCGGTTTTTTTTTTATGGTAGACCAATATGTTGGTTTACCGGTACTTAGGTGAACAAATGTTAATAAAAAGGACATATATCAACAACATGACGACGTTTTTCCAATGACTGAATAATAATCATTCTAAAACGATTTATATAAGGCGGCAGGCTAAGATTATCAGTCCAAGACAGACCGCTTAGAGCGAAAAGAATGAGCCTGCACTGCACAGCATTTTTTCTCATAGTATGGACAGCAAAATGCTGAGACCATACTTGGCTGGCTTACTCAAGGGGGGGTCTAACGAAGTTGAGATGGAGGGATTTTGTTACATAGGGGTCAGAGAACACTTTTGACCAGCGTTTTGCAAGGCCAAGTGCTGAGTTGGGTCTACTTATGACGTTGTCGATGTGTGATCGAAAGTTGAGTTCACTATTGCAGATGAGGCCCAAGTCACATGCTGATGTGACTTACAGTACATTCTTAACAAGAATGAAGTTGATCCTAGATGGCGCTGGAAGTAGCTTGCGGTATTAGGTAATGGAATTACATTTTTTGAGATTAAGCCCTAAGAAATTTTTACTACATTAGAGACACAATCTTTTGAAAGTCCGTCCAATTACTCGCATACGACGACGATGTGGTCATAATCGGAAGAAGGCAGCTTGATGTCAGTGGCGCTTTCGTAAGTATTGAGACGGAAGTGGCGAAGATTGGTTTAACGGTCAATGAGAGCAAGACCAAGTATATGCCGTCAACAAGAAACGTCAACAACGACGTCTTGAAAAGAGCGTCATCGTATACAGCTCTATTGTGCAGAGGCATGGACCGTGGCAAAAGTGTATGAAGTTGCTCTCGGTTTTTTTCGAAAGGAAAATTCTTCGAGTGAGTTTCGGTTCCGTCAGACGGTGAGAGGAGGAGGAGATACAACGACGAACTGTACGGGCTGTACAGCGATATTGACTTAACCAAACGAGCGAAGGCCCAATGACTGAGGTGCCTTGGTCATGATCGAATCTGCCCCTTAGATATGGTGCAGTAGAGGAATGCCGCTTATCAAGTGGTGCACGCAAGTGGAAGTAGACCTCAACCAACTTGGAGTTTACAAGAAATGAAGAAAGGTTCTCAAGGTCGTAGTCCAATTAGCGTAACTCTAACCCGCTTATGCGCTCTATATTCTGTTGCTCCAAAACAACTCCGAGGCACGTTCCGTTCGACCTTGAGTTTAACCAGGCTCAGTGTACCCAGTCTTAAAATTTCGAATAGTTTTTTAATATTGGCTACCGGTGGTTAGTACCGTTACTAACTACAGAAAACCATTATTCCTGAGACGCAATGGGATAATGGTCGTCGCAAGACAACTGAAGTTTATAATACAACGTCGTACGTTGGTAGCGGAACGAATCAAGTCGGGTCGATCCGCCCATTCTATGTCATAGTTTGTAAATTGCAAGTGGTATCGGTCGTTTAGTTTTGTTTCGTACATCAGGACTGTGCCGTCCACTGAGAGCATCTGTTTTTGTTGAAAACAAGGGAGTGTAGCCAAACATTCCTTGCTGTCTCTTCACATAACTCTTAAACGCAGAATGAATCAGAACCGAATATTTCATGCATCTTAGCTTAGGAAACCCAACAAACATGTTTCATATTAATTAGGAAATGAATCCGGAAACACTGTGGTCTGTTTTTGTTGGTCATGCTCGTAGATAATCCACTACAATACACAGTCATCAGCATATGGCTTCACGCAGTATCCCAAGGGATTTGCAGTCGTCTAGGTCTCATGTCCGATGGGAAATTACCTTAATCACATGAAAACTAAACAAAAAATCACCTTTAATCGTTTTCCAATATGCGATTGGTGGCCACTTAAGCATGACACAATCGGCTTAAAGTGGATTTCCCCTTATGTTGATGTAAGTAAGTTCCATTCTCGTTTCATCATTACCGTCAGCAAAACTGTGGCGATTCAAACAAAAGAATAGATTATGATTACATGCATTGTCAAACTATCACCCAACCCATCTGGCATTGAAAGAACAGGAACCAACCTCACCCCCGTACGGGGAGGAATTCCCTTACTTTGACGGCAGAAAATCAATACACCACATAAGCCGTATCAAGTGTGACCTTTCTAAATTAGATTGTTCCATTTTTATCAGCTAAAATTCCTATTAGTCTCTCAAGTACTCTTATCCTACATATGTATCTTGTACATTCTTTCGATACATCTTTGTATCTGAATCTGGAAAAAAAAGAAATCCACTCATCCTTAAGAGCTCTCTCTCTCTGTCGGTCTGCTCCTTAGAGCTACAGACGCCCACAATATTCCAAGTTGGCTGACATTTTCGCAAAGAAAATGAAAAGAAATTGAATCAATCAAAATCTATTTTGCACTTGCACGTCGGCAAATTGGATTTCCACACAAAGGAAAATTTTAAAATGAGTTGTGTGAAGTGGAAAAACTTTCATGCAGATTTTCATACACACACGGGTGGAGTGGGGAGGGTGTGGGTGGCTTTTTGGGCGAGGGAATAATGGAATTGATGTCGGATATAATGTCGATGCCGACGTGATGCAGTGAAAGATACTTATGAAATGCTGTCTGACTGCAATTACGGAATGGAGTGGTAAAATCGCATCTTCACCTCCCCCAGATGAGCTGACGAATTGGTTTGCTCATTGTCCTCGTACAAAACCCGATAGCGGCATTCGTCGCTGTCGACCTAGCAAATATTAATTTGGCGATTCAACGAGGTATCCATCCGATGTTGGTGACAGATGCCCACTTGCTCAGATGGGTACCAACATTAGTTCCAGTTTTGAAGGCAACCGACTCGACACACAAAACCATTGCGTCATCTGATGCTTCATCTTTTGGGCTAGGGGTATTTCTCCTTCAAACTGATTCGAATGGAATCCTGAAACCTGTAGTGTGTACATATATGCTTCTTGAACCTTGTTGGAAAGTGAGAAGGAACTTGCAAAAATTGAGAAGAGGGCGTTATGCATCAAGTGAGCATGCGAGAAGTTTCAAGAGTACTTCACTGGCATTCAATCTTTAATTAAAACGGATCGCAAGCCGATGATTTTTATAACCAAGAATCTCGATGATTTAAAATATCAGCGACTTCGAATGAAAATGTTGGCATTTTTAATACTAATTATGCATTGGGTGAGAATCTAGTAGATGCGGATGTATTATCACGACATAGCGCACAGGAAGCGGTATAAGATGATGAGGATGTAGAAATCGTTTTTTTTTTTTTTTTTATTAAAGACGTCATCGAATAATTTCCAGCTTTAACGAAAGAATAAGCGATTTTTTCCAGATATCCACAAGTAGTTCAATTGAAAAGCCAGACAACGCGCTGCATCATGAAACATCGGTTTTCGCAAGATTTGCATATCAGAAGTAGTCAGAACCGACAACGCCCTTCAGTTGGCGTCAGTTCATATATTGGAGTTTTGTCAATTTGCTAAATACCGGAGATTCAAGCAAATCACATCAAGCTCTACGTGGGCAGCATGCACCGTAATTGATTACTGCTTATTAACCGGCAATTGACTCTCGCAACTCAGCGAATTTACGGTTGCCCCGAAAACGTTTTCAGACCACATGCCACTAGAGATTACCTTCAACACTACGAACACACCAAATGTTGCAAGCACAGCACCAATGAAGCTCTTTCCAAAAATGGTGTGGAAGGACCATTTCAAGGACTTATATCATGTCAACCTCAACAGAGAACTTTTCGTGCTATCAGCAGAAGACAGTACACCGAGTATTGAAAACCTAATAAAAATCGTTAAAAGAGTAGCACCTTCAAACAACCAAGCAAGAACTTGCCGCAGAGCTAGCAAACAACAATGGTTTTATAAAGAGTGCATGAGATCTAGGACTGCATCGTTCGCCTCCCTAAAGCTATTCAGGGAAAAAAAATTCCAACGCGTCAAAAATCCTCTACTCAGAAACGAATAAGCATTTTAAAAATCTTTATTTGGCAAAAAACGAGCATTGTTTTCGAAAAATGTTGAACTCATAAATAACACCAATTCCTCAGCACCGTTTTAGAAAGCTGTTAAACTCGTAAAAGGAAAGACGAATAGAATTGATTTAGGTCTTCAGGCAGACCAACTTAAAGAGCATTTCTCAACTTTGCTTAACCCCGGACAAATATCAGCTCTTTTCCAAAACACCGCCCCCTTTAACCAGTAGATGATCGAATCCCGTTTGAGTTCTATAAGAATAGTTCATCGGAACTCCTGGCCGCACTTCAATAAGAGTTCAACAGAAAATTTGAAACCGCAAATATATCTACATATAAGCTTCCGAAAAGCTAATATACCCGTTGCACAAAAAAGGTGACTATGATGAACCAGCAACTTACAGAGGTATGTACATATATCCTTTTTGAATACATCAGCAAAGTTGTTCGCAGCAGTTCCCATTTTTCTAAAAGAAAAGGATGATTGGAGTACCGAGTTATGTACACCACTCGCAAGTGAGTACAGAAGAACTGCTAATAGGTCATAAAGTTCAAAGATACTTTAGACAGAGTGACGCGCTGTTATGTAACTTTTTAATAAAATACTTGAAAGGACTGTACGACTGTACTCTGAAGCCAGCTCCAGTTGTAGAGTTCATTCCAAGCCTGCATATGCAGCGCAGCTTTTCTCTTTTCCTGGGGTTCTCTCTCGAATAGGCGATAAATTATCCTTTAACAGAAGATACTTGTAAACAGGCTTGCAGCCTATATCGGAATGGAACGCGACCGCTATCTTATGGTAGCTCAAATGTGCCTTCGTACTATGTCTATGTCTAGCACTAATACGTGATTTTTTGTATTGCTCCCTTGCCTATATGGCTGGCACTACCACTATGACGTAAACGATTAATTATATGAGGGTGAGAATTAACCTAATAGACGTTTTTATTGATTAATTGCTTGGATTGACTAAGTCCCGCCACACTTTCCAAGAGGGCTGGACGAAGTTTGTAAAGTTTGTGTTCCCAGCCTTTTGGCAGTTCAGTCGATGCCGTAATTATGTTCTGGTCTATGAACGCAGATTTATAGCCAGCCCTAGTTAGTTCATCAGCAGATTCGTTGCCTGCAGCATTTAACTGACTTGAAGTTCATTGAGTTGGACGATTCTGGCACTTTTAGTACCTTCTTGAGACACATACCTAAACTTTGATGTTAGAAACAAAGATTGCAGCCCCAACACCAGATTCCATTTGCGATCCGTTGGTAAACCAGATCAGACTTCCGGGACCTCGTACCAGTCTCCATTAGACCAGTTTACACAGTATAATAATTTTATTGCTTCTACGAGGCTTTTAATGCTGCTGTAGGCAGGTATGTATGGTACCTTCAATACTGAGATAGGCAACTTTCTGAAGCTTCTGTGGCGAAGTTTTTATTGTACGTTCAAGAACTATCGGCCACCAAAAGATGGCCAATCGAAGAGCGTATTTCAATCAAAGCTTGGATTGCAAGAGATTGAAGAGGTCTGAACTTAAAGTCGAGGAAGTACAGCGTAGTGAAAGACGCCGAAGATGCAGCAATCGTTCCGACAGTATGAACATTTACACATACTATTAACAATCGGTACACTTTTAACATTGGGGGACGCAGCTTCAAGCAACACACCATTTAAAGATTAAAGGGTTCCTAACTAAAAGCGAGTAAGGACCAGCTCAGGAGATGAATAGAGCTTTTCGCGAATAGAGCAGCGCGATGGTCCCGAATCTGAATGATCCTTCCAAGCAACAAACCGTGTGCGATCCAGCGCCTAGCTTCTTGAGATTATTCTTGTCATTTGAATGGCAGGGTAGAACTGAGAATCTTTCTCATGTCAGTTATTACTCTCGAATATTTATCAGATATTCTTGAACAATATTTTTGTTTTTGTGCACTCAAAACTCAAGCCTCTCGCTCAGTAGTCCAACGCATTAACCACTGACCCACGCTACCATTAAAAGAGAAGCCCGAAGCGACAATACAGAGATCGGACTACGGCCATCGGTACCTATGCAAGGTTTCTCCACTTTCCTACGCAAAAAAAAAAAAGATACAAAGATCGCTGCCACGATTAAAACCCCACTCCCTGGCGAATTTTTCCAAACAGCGGGAGAGCGGAAACTGCCATTTGATGAACTTACTTCTTCCGGCGGTGGCCAAAATAGTACAAAACATTAATCTAAACACTTCAACACCTATATTCAACTCTTAATGCCGAACAGTCAGGTTTCCGCTTTGGACCCTCCTGCATGGATAATTATAGTGCAGTTGCAATGTTATAGAGGTTATAGAGGCTGGGTATGAAGGTTCAAAATACCGCAGTCAACACAATATAGGCGGTTACACCCTTTTGAAAAGCGATGCGGAGTAGGACAGGGCTGAATTTTATCATCACCGCTATTCCTGGTGATAATAAGTGATGTTAACCACGTAGCTACCGAAAAAACAGAGAAAACAATCGTAAACGAAACAAAAGTTCTTATTTCAACTCGTCTGCTCATCTTGATATTACTTGGCAGGACTCAAGAAAGTTGATAGCTTTCCTTATCCACAAAGCTGTGTTTCGTCTGAAGATGGCACCGAGCTTGATAAACTTGATATTGGCAGCAGAATCAAGAAAACAAAGGTTGCGTTCATTATACTATCCAAAGAATGGAAAAGCAATACAATACCAAGGTGGACCTCTTTCGCTTCAACGTAGAGTTAGTTCGCCTACATGGACATAGTATTTGAAAAGTGACCGTCATAGTCCTCGCAAGCTAAAGACTTTCGTGAATATATGTTTTCGCATCATATTGAAGGTTTTTAGGCACATCTATCTCAAAGGAACAGCTCCATATTAAAACAAGTAAGGAGCCAATAGACTTCATCATATGGCATAGGAAGTGGATCGGTCATACCCGAGTACGTAAATACAACGCCATTGCGAAATATGCCATGCCTACCCAGCCTAGCAGACGAGGGGGCAGTCGCCCTGAGCAGACGTGGCGCAGAACAATTGATGAGAAATAGAGGTTGTTTGGGATAAGTTAGAGAGAGCTGAAACGCGTTGCAGAGTTTCGAACAAGATGATACGAAGGCGTTGTGAACGCCCCCCTATCTGCTACGAGTAATGACACGAATTAACAAAGGCAATAAAACGGTAGACAGTTCAACCGCTTTTTAGACTTCACTTCCAGTGTGCTCTGAAAAGCCATACAGATGGGGTTGCCAATTTCAAGCCACCAAACAATAATTACTTACAGAGCACGTTGTACCACAATGAAAAGTATTCTCACAACTACCATTTACTCGTAGAGTTCAGCAACCATGAGCACCTATCAGCTCAAGTATTTTATTACCTTTGCTTACTCATACAAAGTCTTTTGCTTTGCGATTCAGATGTTCAAATATTTTAGAGAATCCACATAAAATCGCGGAAAAGTATTAAATTTCATCTGAAGGCGACCGATGATCCATTCTACCTCAACATACTCGTCCTTTCATTCACTGTTGACTATTCGACGTGTACGCAAGTGTTTTTCTCGCTCCTCGAAACGGCTAACAAATACAAACAAAATATCTCGCAAACGGGCGCGTAGTGATTCTGAGGGCGGCGGAACTTTTCCCCCCCAAAAATTAAGCGCCAAAAGTGTAACCTCTCTTCCCAAAATGAGTAACTACAACAGGTTTCAGCCGTTGCAGCTGGAAGACGATGAATTAGAAAATGAACGTTCTAACGTCATTAAGGAAAGTGTTCCACCCATTGTGGTGATAAAATCCTCCAGTGAAATCGTGAGAAGTGCATTAAAAAGTATGAATATTGACAATTATTTGATTAAAAACATTTCACTCGGGCACAAAATTATTTCTCCAACTATGGAAATATTCGAAAAAATCAAAAGTGAACTGTCTTCCCGAAACTTTGAATTTTTCTCACACTCGAGTAAAGCCACAAGGCCCTTTAAAGTAATTTTGTCCGGATTAGACATGCTTAATTGCAGTGCCGTTAAAAACGAGCTAATTACCCTTGGTGTAAAATGCACCGATGTAAAAATAATTACGATTAACCCCAATGAAAATCATCAAAACAAATATCATCTCTATATTGTATACATCGAACGTGACACTATTAAATTAAATGAACTCAGGCGTAATATTCCTAGCTTATTTAAAACAATCATTCGTTGGGAGTACAAAAAGAAAAATCCTGGTAAGGTAACACGTTGTTATAATTGCCAACTGTATGGACACGGCTCCATGCACTGCAATATTCGAAGCTTCTGTGCCGTTTGCTCCGGGAACCACAAAACATCCGACTGCAAAGCAAACGAGACTGTACGATGCGCCAATTGCAAGGGGCCACACAAATCATCTGATCCAAACTGTATCAGTCGCAAGCGATATTTGGACATCAGGCAAAGACGCTCACCCAGCCAAAGAGAAAATGGGGAGTACTTTTCTCTGAACCCACAACCCACAAATCTTCAACAATTACCCCACGATCGATTATCTCTCACCCATTTTCCCTCCCTCCCAACTCCAAAAAATCGCCCATCAGTGCACTTGCCTTCGGAGTCTGCACATGCTCATCAATCAACCACAAACATCAAACAGAAATCTTCTATGAACATCCCAACACAGCCGGTGCTGTCGAACATCAACACATTGCCATCATACAAAACTAACGATCGGGGCGATCTATTCTCTTTTGAAGAGATCAATTGTCTCTTAAACGAAGTTGTAGTTAAGTTAAGTGCATGCAGTACTAAGTTTGATCAATTTAATGTGATTACTAGTTTAGCTATTAAGTATGTCTACTCAAACACTCATGCTAAGTAATTCTCTTAACATCATAACTTGGAATGCTAGAGGCATCTATAAAAAACAATTAGAATTTTTTAATTTCATAACTAATGAGAAAGTTGACGTTGCGCTCTTAACTGAAACAATGCTTAAAGAGAAAAATTCCTTCTCCCATCCTAATTTTGTATGTCACCGGCTTGATAGAACACATACTACAGGTGGCGGTGTTGCCATTGTGGTCAAAAAAGGTCTTGCACATACCCTTTGCTCCTATACACATTTTAATGTTATTGAAGTTGTTGGTGTTGACATTACTCTTGAAGACAACTCGAAGCTGAGTATTTTTTCCGCCTATTTCCCTGGAAGAAATAGAACCGCTGAGAAATTAGCTCACTTCAAAAGAGACATACAAAAGTTGTTAAGAATAAACAACAAAATAATTGTTGGTGGTGACTTCAACAGTCGTCATCAGGCATGGAATTGTCAAAGGTCAAATTGCTGGGGAAACGTGTTGCACGATATGATAGGGACCTATCCAAACCACGCCATCCTATACCCGATGTCACATACATACGTTCCTACATCTCTCCATAAAAATCCTTCTACTCTTGACTTCTTTCTTTCAAACGTTCCAAACAATTGCTCTCAACCAAAAACCCATAATAATCTAGGATCTGACCATCTTCCAGTTTCTCTTATACTAAACAATACATATGCATTTAACAACACACCTATGTCTTACAAATACTCAGCTGCAAACTGGAGATTATTCAAAACTTTCATTGACAGCAGGTTAAATCACTGTGAGACATCGTTAAGATCCATCTGCAATACTGAACAAGTAGATAATATGTGCAAAAAATTCACTGACGTCATTGTTAGAGCTGCTGAATGTTCGATTCCCAATGTTCCCATAAAATATACAAAAACTCCGCTGCCGGAGAATATTCTTTTGCTAATTCGTTTAAGAAACACTGAGCGACGAAAATGGGCTGCGTTTTCGAATAGACTCCTTTCTTTACAGTACCAAGTTCCTTAACAAAGCAATAAAGGAAGCAATCGCAACATACAAGAACACGCGTTGGAGTAATGTTCTATCCTCCTTCGAAAAATCAAGCAAACCATTTTGGAAGGTGTCGAAAATTCTTAAAAAAAGATGTTCTACTATTCCTCCCCTGAAAGATTCCAATCGTCTCTTCATCAGCCCTGAAGAAAAGACGAACTTATTGGCCGATACTTTCAGTAGAAATCATATAGTAGCAGCAAATCAAAGCGATAGCCATACTGTAAACGACGTAATGCGTACTAAAACAATTGTATCTAATTCCCCTGTCCTGCTAGACGAATCTGACCTAGTGTCAGAGAGAACAGTCAAGGAACTACTAAAATCCCTGAAGCCGAATAAGTCCCCTGGATTGGACAAAATTAACAATAGGTTGCTTAAAGCTATTCCTTCCAGTGGCATCAGTTACTTAACATTCATCTTCAACTCATGCTTACAGCTTTGTTATTTTCCCGTTCAATGGAAAACAGCTATGATTGTGCCTATCGCAAAACCTGGAAAACCCAGAGAAAACCCTGGTAGTTACAGACCTATCAGCTTGCTAAGTTCTATTAGTAAACTATTTGAAAAAATTGTTAAGGAAAAAATTAATAATCATCTAATGGATAAAAATATTATCCCCAACTTTCAGTTTGGTTTTAGAAAGGGGCATAACACATGTCACCAAGTAGCGAGAATCAAAATTCATGTACGCGATAAGTTTAGAACCAAAGAGTCAACAGGCCTTGTCTGACTAGACATCGAAAAGGCGTTTGACACAGTATGGCACGACGCCCTTGTTCACAAGCTCTACAAGTTCAATTTCCCAATCTACATCACCAAACTGGTTCAAAACTTTCTTAATGATAGAAAATTTGTAGTCAAACTGAGAAATCATGAGTCAGACATCAAACAAATTGAACATGGTGTTCCGCAGGGATCTGTCCTTGGGCCTATTCTGTTTAACATCTATGTATCAGACTTATCCACTCTTGATAGTAATGTCAACATAGCAATGTTTGCAGATGACACTGCCTTCTTCGCGTCTGGAATTTTATTTCTAGATGTCTATAATCAGCTGCAAGCTGCGCTCTCTAAATTTGAGCAATACTGCTTTAAATGGAAGATCAAGCCAAACCCACAAAAGTCACAAGCTATTTGGTTCAGTAGACGTAGAAAAGAGTGCTTCCTACCCAGCATTAAGCTGCGGCTATGTTCTATGGAGATAGACTGGGCAGACAACTGCAAATATCTCGGTCTGACACTAGATCGAAAACTTAACTTTCAGGCTCACATCTCAACCACAATCGACAAAGCAAATAAATTAACAAAAATTCTGTATCCACTGATTTGCAGGAACTCAAAGCTAAATGTGGAAAATAAGTTATTAATTTACAAAGTAATATTCCAAGCCATTCTTTTATATGGTGCACCTGTGTGGGGCGACTGTGCAAAAACCCACATGTTAAAACTCCAAAGATGCCAAAATAAGTTCCTAAAAATGATTCTAAATCTGCCTTGGCACTATTCAACAACCAGACTTCATGAAATAGCCAACGTCAACTTCATAGATTTTCTCATCAACAGATCTAAAGCATATTTCTATGAAAGTTGTTCTTTATCTGAAAACGCCCTTATAACTCAATTAATATCAAATTAAATAATCTTATTGTAATCAAAATCATTAAAAACAGACGGGCAAATGCAATACTAGGTTAAGTATCACATAAGGGTTTTTTACTAGCAGTTTTCCCTTGCATACTCATATAAACATAGTCTACACCTTATTGTATATTATCACATCATAGTTGTAAAGGATCCTTATATCCTAATTCTCTAAAATAAGTGTTAAGATAAGTTGTACAAATTCCAACTACTTGAAATAAATAAATAAATAAATAAATACTCGTCCTTTCGGTGCTTGTCAGCGGGTAGACTAGGACGGTTGATCTTAAACAATTCATTCTCCTAGATAAGGTGGTTGCGTAATGGTAGCCCTTGTGTTGCGGTCGAAGGCCGGTCATTCACAAGTGTAAAGTCGATTCGTTCATCCCTTTGCATTTATCCTTTCGATACAACCAACAAACAAATGTTCGCTCTTGCCTTCCTTTTTTCTGTAAGGGTAGCTGTAATCCCTTCAGTGCGTGTGAATTAAATAAAAAAATAAAAGTTCATCGAAAATTCTTTGCATGACTGTATGTATGTCTTTTTGCATACAATTTGGATACTGGATTCTAAAAATGGATGTCCTTCTCCATGCGCACATAACAAAGTTTCCCTTTCCGACTCCAGCAAATGTAGTTGAAAATTAATTTAAGCCTGAGGAGAAATAATTTGATATCTGTTGCGGATTTTCGAGCTCCGGGATGTTTTTTCGCTTTTGTATGAAACACATGTACATATGCGCATATATACATATGTAGGTACTCGTGCATTCATATTACAACACAACTTTTATCTCCTGTAACTCACTCGTAATCAGATTATCGCGCAATTTCTGACTTCTGCTCAATAATTCAGAAACAAAATACAAACAAACAGTATTTAGCAGCCACACACCCAACACTAATCCTGAAAGGAAATCCAATCGCTCTAGCCACCCCCCGCCCAAACCACATAAATCCACACACGAGTGTAAGGGCAACCCCTGAAACATGGATACAAATCCCACCCTGCACCCGCCCCTCGAACCATTTAGACGCCCAAGCTTAATTAAATGACGCAGAAAATTACTTCATGCATTCTCCAACGCCCAGAGCTACTCGTCATTCGCTTCCAGACCTGGATGTTTCTCTAAATCCTTGACGAACTCATGTTACACTACATAAATCGAATCCGAGCGGAGGAGTGTGTGTGCAACCAGTGTAACCATTTGCGCTTAATTACTCGCATTGTAAATCAAATGCTCGTCGCTCTTTCACTCGTCGAATTGACCCCGAAAGCGGAGCAGTCCCGCACCGGACAGACTCAATATGCAAATCTAGTGACGTTAATTGCTCCAATGTGTGTTAATTTGAGATTTAATAAGCGATATTGTCGCATTGCTGGCGACATTCGAATGGAGCGCGGCTGCAAGGACATCTACCCCCTCGCACTGACGGAAGCGAGCGAATTTAATTAGTGGATTGAAAATTAAGAAACAATGTGCATGTAAAGCAGTACAAAGTGCGAACGAGCAAGGCACTGATTGAGTTTCGACATGGTTCGCAGTAATTTACACTGGGGTCGGTTAGGAAATCTGCTAATTTAAGGAACAACGTGTGAGATGTTGGCCCTAATGGTCCTAGAAAGTGGGCAAATTTGCATCTCCTTTAGATTAAGGTGTTGTTCTTGTAATTAAATTAATTGAGTCTGATGGCGGTGATATACGTAAGTTGGAGGTGCAAGCGTCTCTAAGTTCTATGGCTATAAACCCTCCAGGGTTACGAACCTAAAATTTACACGCATTTTTCCACAATTTGAAAGGAGCATTTCAGGCTCCCATTTTTAGCTTGTACGCTCCAGTCAATTGTAACTATTCTGTGGGTACAAGCATGAACTAAATTTTGAACTACAGTGATGTGAACTGAATGAAACAATGTATGAAAGAATGACGTTGGTCGTGTTCATCAATGGATGCGTTAATTCATGGATGCGTTTATCAGTCACAGCCAGTACCTTATCTACAATGGGAAGGCAATGGAAAGTTTTGAATTATTCATATGTATTTATAAGGCAAAGCATGCTGTCTTCAATGAAAAAAATATATTCAAAATCTGCAATTGAGAATCGGTTATCTTTTGCCAACATCGAAGACCGATGTTTTGTTCTTAACATCGATTGTCCGATATTTTACGTACTTAAACATCGATGTTGAAACATCGATGTTTACTCTCTCAACATCGATGTTTTGTGAACATCGATGAACATCGATCATCCCTACTCCAGAATGTGAAAGAAGACACATCCTTTAAACATGATGGCTATCAAATCCATTTGATTAGGAAATATTCGTCCAAATATTCTGTGAAACTATAACAATGGACTAAAGATGTAGTCAGGGCTTATGATATTTCTATGCCTAGAAAATCGCCCAAAATATGTGGCTCCCCAGCGTCCTGGTCAAATGACTAATTGCGCATATAGGATCCACATGCAACCGAGCTTGAAGACTTTATCAGTAATCCCGATGGAGAGAATACTGAGCTTCACCAAGTAATGGCAATGTACAGAGGATTTTACTGCTCCCTAAGAGAAAAAAACCACCGGGCAAATGTTCGTCTACTGAATGCTGAATACAATGAGGAAATTTTATAGCGAATTGAATGTCGTGGATTCGAGACTTGCATCGATAAGACAGAAGACAATCCTCAGGCGGTCAGTATGGTTTTCGAAAAGCTTTGTCAACTGTGGATACTGTTAAAACTGAGATCCAAATAGCCCAAAAAGCCATAGACGGGAGGCGTTGAAGGTCAGGCCCGAAAAAGTACTATGCAGTAGTGTTATTGGACATCAATCCATTATTTGGAGACACATCCAGAGCTCCGCTGTTTTAAAAACCAGTCACTGCTGCATGACGACTACGAAGGAACATACATACAAGCACAAAATAACAGGAAGGGTCCCTTTGAACCATGTCTCACGACGCAATGAATGAATCGGAAAGAGGGCAATGGGCCCTCCTTGAAGACCTAAGTAAACTGCAAGCATGGGGAGTTAAATTTTTGCATAACTCAATTATTAATTGGACGTGGACTCTGTCATCAATACTTGGATGAACTCGTTGCTCTGACAAAGAGGACGCCTGAAGGAGGCAAAAGTACTGAGACCCGCCCCATGAAATAGTGCTTGATACATGTCCCGTCCGGTGCCGAAAAAGAATTAAGATCAATAGGGAAGTGGTCAATAGTCAGTTGCATACGTCTGCTGAATACAGACAGACCAAGCGTATATGGCCGAATGTCTGCAAAAAAAAAAAATATGCGGCTTTTTTGCTGTCCCTCAAGAAAATCAACTGCAGGTGACTTTTATGCGTCCTTACAGGCCACTTCGCTTTTGGCAAGCATCTCAACATGTTGGATAACATGTGAAGGAGACAATGATACAACGGAACATTTTCTCTTCTCTGCACCAGCTGGCAGATCATTGGAGGCGACGTTGTGAGTGCTGACCATTTAAGCTCTTCATCTCTGAAGCACCTTTTTATCTTCCTTCAAACGTTAAGATAAAATCGTTAAAATAACAAGTTTACATGGTGCAATAGACCAGTAATAGCATATGAGGGCATCCGAAGCAGCAACTCTAAAAAGAAATTCATTATTTTACCGACTAAAATCATCTCATGCAAACACCCTTTTCCTCCCGATACTACCGTCAACCTGTGTGTTCTACCTCTTATAAGAGAAGCTGGAATGCATCGATGCCATCTGCGCACTGCAGAGATATTATCCCTGCCATTCGCTCATTTGTCACCTTCTTTGAATCATTGCCTTGAAATACGCCAAAGCAGCTTACGTAGGATATCTAAGAGTCTGTTGATTCCATCGGGGGGAATTGTATCTTCCTCCACTATACATATGCTGCGGAAGCTCTACAATTTAAGCTGCGCTCAAACTGTTGCTGGTCTCTGGATAGCGAGGCCCTATGGTTACGCATTTATTCTAAGCCGGTGGTGTTTCCCAAAACTCTGGACAGAATTAGATTACATCGCATCTCTCTCTCAATGCAATTGAAGATTCAATATCAGAACTCGTAGCAGAAATGAATGGGATGAGGCAAAAGTTTATGACGATGACGAACTAGCTATCTACACTCACGGCTGCAAAAAGGATAGCTGTCTACTGTGAGTCTCCGGATACAAAGCAGTCTTTTATAATAAGGGATGGTTGCAGCGGCTTTCAGACCGAAGTTAATATAATAAAACAGGCTGTGGAAACCATTATAGAGGGAAATATTTCAGGGAAAATAGTCAGCATCTATGTTGTCAGCCAAGTAATAATAAAGGCGTTGCAATGAACTTCGGTAAGATCCAAGCTCGCAAAACTATACAAACTAAAGCTGAAAGGGATATTAATTGACAACGCAACTCCTTGCTGGATTCTAGCGCATGCGGACTTCTCAAGAAATAAAAAAGCGAATGAACTAACCAGAAAAGGGTCAGATATGCACCCCTGACATGTTCCAAATGCGGCTAGTGGTCTGTTCCATTTGTATTTTTTTTCCTCTGAAAGTTGCTTAAAGTGCTTCCGTCTCTGGCTTCCTTTAATAAATTTTCGACGGTGTTCTTTCAGGTCGTTTTGGCGTTTTTGCCTGGTTCTTTCGTGTTTTTCTTCTTCTGTTGCTTCCCAAACTTTTCTTACCTGTCGATTATCATCCACATGGACTAAGTGGCCAAACCACCTAAGTTTTTTATCTTCCAGGATTTTCTCCGTCGATTCCAAATTTAGTATTTTTTCTTATCTTTGTTCCTCATCCCTTCGATTCATTACGCTCCTTGACTTACTCACTCCATCTGATATCATGAATTGTTCCGACATTGTATTACCTGTCCTTACAACATTGTATGTTTCTTCATAAGTATATACTCTTGATGACTCGTACAAACTCTTGTTTTACTCCTTTGTCCTTAAGGCTTTCATAGATATTTCTACTGCTTATTGTGTCGGAAGCCCTTTTATGTCTATGAACAAGTGTGCACTTTCTGTTCTTTCGCCAGCTTTTTCTCCAAATCCTTCTATAGTGTAAAGGCTAGATCAGGTAAATGGGTGCCCTTGTTGACAGGATTGTCAACGGCTCACTTAGTCCACTAAGAGCCCATTGTGCCCAATATTTAAAAACACTGGGAACATAAACATCAGTCTTCGACCTCCAAGTTAAACCACCCAGATAAATGTAGGAATCTCATGAGTTTGCTTAGCTCAATGTTACCTAACTCGTCCAGTTCTGAAAAGAAGTAACTGCCAAGAGCACGTCTTCTTTTAGTGGCCAGTTCTGGACAGTCACAAAGGAGGTGGCGAACGGATTTTAATTCCTCTTCGTCCCTGCAGCTGCTACATTAGTCGTTGTGTGGTAATCTTAGCCGTGCTGCATGATTACCTATAACACAGTGTCCTGTCACGACACCAAAATCTTATATCCCTTCGACTTAGTAGCTTCATAAGATTGACAGAATTCTTTTTGTCGTAGACTGGCCATACTGATTTGACTGTTGCGCATGTATCTAATCGGTACTAGCATTTATCAGCCTCCTCATTGGCCTCGATGTCTATCTCCCTTTGCAGTATACTGAGCGGTGTACTGGCCTCAGGGAGGGCCCGTGAAGAGTTCATAAGTGACCCGCTTTTTCGTTACCGGAGATATCCGTGTGGCCAGGTACCCAGCACAGGGTCAACGTATTGGCCAATAAGATGTCATCCAGTCGCTTTTTACAGATAATTACGAGCCTGGATCTTATCGATGTGAACTGCAAAGCCTTAATGGTTGCTTGAAGATGGTCTGTTCATGTCCGAAAGGGACCCTGCCTTCATACCATTCCACTCTGCTAGGAATTCTAATAGAAAATCTCCGGTTGCAGTTTGGTAGTGGGATGATGTATTCCGTTTCCGTCCGGAATCTCGATGCATTCCATCGATTTGGAATTGAGGCATGACCATAAGGTTAAGCTATCCATAGACCGGCTTCCCTTAGTCTTAGTGTGCAGTCTTAGCTGCCGAGTTCGCACAGTATATGTCAAGTGGAAGCAGATTCAGTATTATTTCCAGAGCTACTGTTGGTGTTGATCTCATCGACCCCGTCATCCCCAGACAAGCCGCCCGTTGAATCTTTGTAACGCTTTCAAGTTGGTATTTTTTCTCGAGCGTTTTCCACCAGACAACCGAACCGTAGGATAAGATGGGTATTACCACCGCTGTATATAGCCAGTATATCACTTTAGGCTTGAATCCCCAATATGCTTTACTGTAAAAGTGTGTTCTTGTATCTTCGCATGTTCTTGTAATATGCTTCTAAGCCTTCTTTATGGGATTAACTCATACATCTAAGCGCTGTAAGAAGTAGTGTGCGGCCTCTGTAGTTGTTGCGATTTTCTGCGTCTCCTTTTTTGATAGTAAGATAAATAATAAAATAAATAGACTCTTAGCGGGCATGCTATTAGCTGAATTTTTTTCGTAGCGCTTACGTTGATTTGTCTAAGACAGAGCCTCATGGAGATATCACCTAAGTCCGCCACTGCACGCCACTTTACAGCAGCAATTTAGATTCAATTTATTTTGACGACAAGCATTATTTACATTGCTTGCCATTATGATCCCTAATGTAAGTCCATTACACCACCTCTCCACCAGAATGTGTACAAGCAATAAAATACTCAATAGAACACTCTACAGATGTCAGCCAGTGGACAAAGTGTGTTGTTAACCTCATTCGTTGGCCTTCTGTCAATTTTATTATTAAACCTTTGCACTTCGGTACTATAGTTCCTGAAAATTTTGGAGTCTTTTTCAATCTTTTACTTACACTCTAGGCACCATTTATTGAAATTCTCGATGTAAGAATCAACAGCGACAGATCACTTCTCACCTCGGAGGTGACCATTCACAATCGATCGTGGCTTGATTTAAACTTCACCGTCCACCAGGAATTTGTCGGACACATTTTATTCGTCAGCATTCACTTAAAGGCTAAGATCAAACACCAATGGAAGACCTTCCAACGATGGAAGAACATCGATCTGTGTCGCTTCTTGAGCGGTGAAAAACGAGATCCTATCCTGAGTTTCATGTTTGAAAATTCAGTCCAAAACAAATCGTTCCTCTTGTGTCCGTTTAAAGTTGGATTCTATTCCGTAAAAGACGCCTATTTGGATGCCAAGAAAATTCCACCGATTCTGCCAAAGACAAGTTACAGATTCTTTCTCGAAGTCTCACAAATGATGGGAGATGCTGCAAAATTGTTTAGCATCAAAATCGACGCAGTCTATTGTGCATCCTGAACGGATGTGTACCATTATTTTCGTTCACCACTGTAACCGACAGTTATGCACTACACGAATCAATTAAAACTACGCAAAAGGTATTTAACAATAAAATAATTTCTGAAATATGCAAATGGAATTGTTTATAATTACATAATGTTATAATTATTGCTACATGCGAGTATGTGAAGGTACGTTGTTCTATGGTGGGGACACACATGTTACACTGAATGGCATTTGCATATGCATGGTAATTCCTTGAAAAATTACATAGCAATCGTATAAATTAAAAAAAAAATGTCATAACTGCTCAAATAAGTGGTGCAGGATAACATTGCTGCAGGATATGCAGTCAAAGGAATTACACTAACCTAAAGAATATGCAACTATCGAAGGGCTTCAGGTGCGTAAGTGGCCAATATCGATTTTTCTATATAAGTTCTCCTTCCTTACAAAGGTCGGGAGCAGCTTACAAAGGTCGGGAGCGTCAATACATATTGCATACTAAGAAAGACTTGTCCTCTTCTTTGTGCAAATATCTAAGGAATCTACTGTATCATACCAAAGTGAATTTAGTTAAAGCCTACTTTTAGGGACGAAAAGAAAATTTCACAACGATATCTCTTATCTTTTGTCAGAAGCCTGACCTATGCCAAGTGTTTTTTACGTCTTGCTTACGTATTATTGCCGGCGTTGGGGTAAAAATCAGTGTTATCTTGACCGTCAAACAGGCACTCAGAAAAGTTTTATTAGAAATTGTATTTCAAAAATTCACAAGCTGATTAACAATTACACTTTTAATAACGTCTGCCTCCCTTTCCCTTTCCCTTCGCCATCCTATATTACCGTCCTCATACAATTTCTTCCATTCTCTCCATATGCTATCAACCTGGTTTGGAATAAGTTCTTCTTGATGGTGGCATACTGAATCAGTTCAAGGTTCAGAATTAAACTATTAAACTGACCTTCGGTGAATATTCCCACAGTTCGTGAGTGATGTACCTAAAAAATTGCTTGCATTGTTCACAATTTTCTTCAGATTTTTTGGTTCCATGACTATTTTACAAAAAAATAATCTCTGGTAAAGCCGGGATTGCTAAAATAAGTAGTTAAATACGACGCGCCCTGCCAAGACATTTGCCATAGCTCTCTCGGATTGACTTAAGCATCAGTTTTTCATCTTAGGGTACGAGTTATGGGCAGTTAGTCCCTGCAGTTCCTGCAGGATTAATTTGGAAAGAAGCCCATGTTGGTCAATCAAACAGTGATCCATGAGAACACCGATTATTGCATTACCACGACAAGGCTTCCTTGATCGCCATGATATCCGCCTGAAAAACGCTATAGGAATCTGGGAGGCGGAAAGAGATACTCAGATTGAAATTCTCGTTGTTCCATTCACTGCAGAGAGTGATGCTTATTCGGAAGTTGCAGTCAAATCTCAGTTTCGGCGGAGTATAGTCAATATTTTTATAAGTACGGTTTAATAGATCAAGGATCAAAGAGTGACCAGCCTTATAGCTGAACCACTGCAAGGAGGCTTTAAGCCATCTGCCTACCAGATGTACATAAATAAGGGCAGCAGATGAAACAAAAGAGTTACTCTTAGTGCCCTACTTATGACCGTCCAATTAGGAAGTAGTCTAATAAATAAAAAAATCACCATATGCAGCAGAGACTTTATTATGGTACCCCTAGTGCACATTACTGTTGATAGATACTTTTATTCCTTTTGATCATGATGATGATGCATTTGTCCCTTAACTAGTATATCAGCGACCAAGCACGATATGCAACTATTGTTCTCCTCATCCACCATAGCAATCTCTACCTCGACAAATATATTGGAAAGACTCTTGTCCAATGGGAGCATGAAGCTATAATTCACTTCGTCACCAGCATTGAGAGGACAATGAGCATCGTTACCCAAATGTTTACAAACGTCAGCATTGTCATTTGGCATTTCGAATGGAAATGCCTCGTCATTCACGAATGCAATAATTTCCGCATGAATCTTCTCCGTTTTGTTACTAACTAGACGCAAAAATATTTGTAAAAAAAAGTTCGAATTCATCTATAGGATTGGTTTTACCTGCATAAAAGTGAATCGTGATGTTACTTGTCGACCCTGCAAATACTGTGCATGGAGATGCTTCGCAATCATTTATTTGGACAAAATGGGGAGCAGATAGTTCCTCAGTGCCTGAAAAAATGTGTTCAACTTCTGTTTCACTTGTTACTTTATGGGAATTTTTTTTTACATTTTCTTATTGGTGTAGATCCTTCGGAAATCGTCCCTAAAACACTTACAAGAGCCGCGAAAACAACTAACTTTCGATACATTGCAAGTAGAAAATTTAACCGATGGTGAAGCACCTTTACTAAATATTGAGAAGCAGATCATTTGCTTTTATACCTGTAATTAGGTGTTTGGTAATACAGGTCATCTATCTAAATTGCTCAGGCTAGCTTATGTTGGACGTCATAAAACTTAATGTGTTTGCAAATTGTCAATTTACCGGGAATAGTTATTGTTTCCGTTTGTACATAGAGTTTGTGTTCGATTTGTTTAGAAAACAAAAAAGGAACCAAATCGCAACGCAAATAGTGTCAAAGAACTGTTATGTTTGCTGACCCTTGAAGGTAAATAATAAAATCTCGTAAATGGAGTTTGTCTCCTACAAAATACTTTCTTGGCCGGTGTGCAGGTGATTCGGGTTCTTTCATTTTTTAATAAATAAAAGCTTTTAAACGTCAAATATACTAGCACGGCGGTAGGCAGTGTATCCACTTCGTTTGACTACTTTGCAAAAGTTCGAATCCTAGAACACACCACCAGCATTTTTACTTGACTCGACATGAGAAAATCAATCAATCAATTAAGAGCTCATTATGCTAAGATGCAAAACTCAGATTTGATAGTGTCTTTAGCCTCGTTGACAGGAGTGGCGTGTGCACATTTAGGGGCTTCTTTTTAATTAGAATTTGTCTTACATGTGAATCACAGGCAGACAATCACTTATCGGGCTTAAAGTGAATAACCCTTAACCTAAACCTTAAACCTTAACCTTAACTTTTGTGACAACTTCAACAAATGTCACGCTTGCGCATTTGAGCAATCTCCTTCCTATGAAACGTATCTCTCGGATTGCGTTAATATCTGAGTCACACTGCATAAGGACAGGTTTCAGTTTCAAATGCGTACTCTTCAATGAAAAACCCGCGAAATCTATTTGTATCCCAGATACATCGATTCGTACGCCTCTGCACTTCATATTTCTTGTTCTTTTGCAGCATGAAAATATTTTATTTTCACGGCGATTCATTCGAAGGACTTATGGACGACACGTGACCAGTTCCGGTTTTTTAATTGGGCTAAAAGCACCCAAATTTTCCCCTCTTATTCCTTTTCTAATTATTTGCTTATGTAAAGTCAAAATACTAGATTATTGGAGACCCCAAACTATCTAAAAAAAAGTGGCCTTATGGCTCAGTGGTTAGTGTGCCTTTCAGATAGCATGTACGTTCCCGTGAAAAGCTAGGCCGGGGTCTAGAGCAATACAGTCTGCTGCGTCGAGTATTTATATCTGTAAATGATCTCGAAAACTTTACGCCGTTTTTTCATTCATTCATTGAGATCCTACCTATATTTGTCCGAAGTAACATTTTGTCTGTCCACAGTTGGGCCAGATTCCTTGATGTTCAAAATACTTAATTGGTTGGTTGACGTCTGAGTCACAATTACGCAAAATATCATTATGACCAGAAACTCAGTATAGAATTACGGCGCACCTGTTCGATATCCCATTCGAAGATGTGCGTACGACAGTGCCTAATTAATTTTGATCATTGGTGATTCGAGTGCTTTTATGGCTGTAGGGCTGTCAGTTTAAGTGACGATGGCAGGGTCCAACTCCGCCCTCATCAGTAGCCATTCCGCGGTTTTACGAATAGCCAAAACTTCTGCTTCGAACACATTGCATGGGCCAGTAGTCCAAAAGCCTGATTTAAGTCCAAGTCATTGCTGTATCCCTCACATACTCCCGCATACTTCCAATTACGAATACACAGATTGATATGGCTAACTTTGTTAGTCTAGTTCTATCAATAAGATGCCTTCAGAAGTTCTAGTGCACCTTGATGTCGTAAATGATGATTTACGAAAAAAAACACGTTTATGACAAATGAGACTTTTCGAAGCACCGATTATCAATGGAAATTGCACCTTCAGTAGAACCCTTCTCTATTAGGGTCTGACTAAATCTTTTAAACAGTAAGTATCGCTAGTGTTGCAAAGTTCTATGCATAAACTCTGACAGTTACTAAGTCATTAACCATCAACAACTAGACATCAAGTGCTCTAGCACTGATGATTAAGCTATTAAAAGCCAAGAGACTTCCCCAATGCATAAACAAATCAATTTTATCGCCAAGTAATACGCTTGGCAAAGGTTAAGCCGTTGCGTATTTGTACAGGTTTCCGATAACAGCTTATCATTTCAAGTATCTGGAACACCTGCAAAATTTCAAATACCATAAAAATAATTTGGAAACGTAGATAAGTTGTAGTGCAGATGAACTTGTGACGTTGCATGGTGGTGATAGCAAAAAATCCAAGCGAACAGAAACGAAACCAAAGATACGGTTTGTACGCCTTGCAAGGGCTTTCTAAAAAAGGTCTTCAACATGCATTTAAAACGTATTTGTGACTAGGGCTGTGATGGCACGTGACATATGGAGCCGGATTGACTTTTCCATGATCTGACTTCCAACCTCTTGCGCTTTTTTATTGCAGGCGTCAGAGTGGCAGCTGACATCAAATTTAAAATGAAATGACCTTTAAGATTGAATAAAACGTGCTGTTTACGAGGTATGGTCGAAACCTTTGCTATTGACTTAAACTGATGTAATACATCGTTCATTTGGCCTGCAAAGTGTCATATGTGACAGGCAATCCGAGAGACACAATTTTGAATGAGTCTTTTACATAAATCGAGCAGGATTTCAGCAATGACTTGAATAATGTTGTCATGAGTTTTTTTTGTCATGGTTTATTGGCAGAAGTCAGAGGCTCAACATAGCTCCAGAGAAAAAAAGCCTGAAAACGTTAAAAACTCACACCAAAAAGTGAGATATTGAAACTTTTTTTATTGAGAGTATCCTTAATCGGAAATTTTGATAGTTTACGAAGCTATTCAGCCAAAATTGCACTTTATGACTAAAATTAAATTGTTCTACTAAAATTTGACTCCATTTCCAAGTCCTCAGGCTCCAGTCAGAGAACAACCGGCACATTTTGCAGTGTTGCAGTTGCAGCTAAGTTGTGTAGATAAACCTTTCCACAGATTTCGCTAAGATGAGATGATGAAAAGGTTCTCTTCTTATGAAAGACGATGAATTGCGAGGTTGCGGTCCTTTGTAGTCATATTTTCGCTCTATTGACCATTGTGGTGACCCATAGCCACTGCTCAATCAGCAATTAAGCCGGTTTCCTCAAATTTTATGATTAGTTTTCGAATTGAGCTCTCATCAAGGCGTTCTTGTGCACAATAAACGACACGTTTGACACGTTCTTGAAGCTGTAATTTTCTATGATTTAAATAACAGATATGACAAAATAGAATCGTGACAGTATATAATGAAAGCGCTTTCATTTAAACGTAATCACAATCAGCTGTCAAAGTTCACCCGTGTTAATTGAAAGACCCTGACGGCAAAGATCTTTGACCCAAATTGACGAAAAAGCTCTAATTGATGCGACTGATTTCGAATCGATGAATTTGGTGTTTTCTACACTTTTGAATATAGTGACGCAATTCTCGCCAGTGTGACGTGTTGGCTTCATCGTGTCGTTAAGAGAGTGTGTGCTACGAAATCCATCCACAGTTAGACGATATGTATGTACGTGCATCATAAAAATCGCCGAGTCTTTCTACGAGCTTCACGAATCGATGACAAATTTTGAGAGTAAATTTGAATAAAGCGGTAGCATTGTTGTAGAGTGTTCAAATCAAGGTCAGCTTAGTTTCGGTAAAGTGGATAGTTTCCTGCCAGGAGGACGCGCAACTAGCGCTAGAGAACACAACTCACGAGGTCTATACATTTCGAAAAAAAGTGGAAGTAGAGCTTAGAACCCGCAAGTCGATGATATCAATGAATCTTATATCTCAGATATCTGAGAGATCTTCAAAGAACAGTTTGCATGGTGCGAAATGTTTAGCTTTGGCCAATTCTGGACATCCGCAAAAACAATGAAACAAAGATTCATTCTCGCCTGTGTCTGCGCAACCTCGGCAGTCGATATTATATGGACTCCTGAGTTTAGCTGCGTGCGTGCTTACTAGCCAGTGACCCGTACTTATATGTGTCCACTAACCTGACGACGCTTGTACGTGTTCTGAATTTTTCTGGAAATGACGTAATTCTTCAGATTCATATACCAAGACACTACCTTTGAGGTAGAGTCCAAAAAAGTTTTTCCCTTACAATCTGAAGGAGAAGCTTCCTCCGCAGATAAAACGCTATGAATAGAGCCATGTCTGACCAGGTCGTCACCTATACAGGGGTAACTTATTCGCTTCCCTAATTGTCAGGAATTCTGCCTGGAAGACTCAGGATGAATTGGGGAGACATAGATTTGGATATGCTTAACTATATTGAGAAGACACCCACTCCTACTCCACAGTCCATTTTATAACAACCTGTGAACTCACATACATAAGTACTTCGAACTCTTTCGTTACAGCCTCTGCTTTCCATTCCGATTTGGATGGAAATCCTACAGTAAAACACTTTTGAAAGTTGGTTCCATACTACTGGGTAGTGAATAAAGGATTCTTCTATGTCCATATGTTCTTGCGGAGCAATATCCACATTATTTAGTTTTACTGCACTAAATCATACAATGGTCCTAATATGCAGATCAAAATTTCATAAACATACTACAGGGACTCTATCTATGGAATGATTCATAAGTGGTTCTGTTATGGTAGTACAAGCATGAATGATGCAATAAATACCCGGACATGTCTCGGCGCTTCCAGAAATATCGAGATCATTACTTAGATCCAATAACTCAAGAAAACAAACCAGTGGTGCTTGATGGTATTTTTGACTTTTTTCAAACAGCGCCAAACCTTCTTCACTAAGGAGTACATTTAAAAACGAAACAGAGTGAAAAATAATCATGATGAATAATCATCAATCTCCCAAAGAAAGATAAATTTAGTGAATGTAGAATCTGGAAAGACACATGTTAGCGTCCTTTCGGCGATTTGAGAAGTAATAGCACAACTAGTGCTGAATCGAATCAAAGAATACCTTGATTCCGCAATCCATGCTGAACAAGCACGCTCGGGATCCTCCATATGAACACCTTGCGTATCGTAATAGAGCAATACGTTGAGTAAGCCCAGAAAGCTTTTGATCTCGTAAATCGCGAACCTAGAAGCCGCAGCAGTGCCCCACGAACTACTTCAGTCACAAAATTACTTATATCATGCCGACAGTATTACTAAAGAATACAGGATAAACGAAAAGTACCATAGGGACCCATGCTAGGCCCATTACTGTTTAACATAATGTATGATGGCGTCTTATGGTCATGGTAAATATTTAAAATTGTAGATTTTGCAGATAATACTGCCATCATTGTTACTGCAAATACTATTTTGAGAGAAGTAGATCGGCAACTAAACAATAAATATCCTTACAACGTGGCTCATCTCGGCTGGTCTAGCGCTAGTGATTACAAGACTGAATAGGTACTCATGATCAGTAAAAAAGGTAGACACTACCATCTTTACAATAAGCGGCCATAAAATCAAATTCAGATCGTATATTAAGAATCTACGAGTCACGATAGATACCAGATTGTCCCTTGAGGAATACTTCAGTCATGTTTAATGGAAACCCGCAAATGCTGGTATAGCCCAAACACTTATCATGCCTATAACAGAAGAACCGAAACACAGTTGACGACTTCACTTTGCAAAAGCATAATTCTTTATGGCTTACCAGTGTGGATCAGGGAATGAATTAATGTTGCAACATCCTACGAGTGGGTTGTTGCTCTGGCGTTATCTGCGCTCATTCTTTTCAGGAGATCACTTGTTTTAAATATACAAGTAGCATTCGGAATTCTATAGGATTTTGAATTGTTTGCAGATTCCCTAAACACAGCCGCACCGATCCTACAATCAAACTTTGAACGATCAGTGTGTAGATTGTCAAGTCGAAGTCTTTAATCTACTGGCCATTGTTCCAATAAAAGAACGCAGAACTCTTCAAATGGGATGGAGACAGCTTAAATGCTTCGCTCACTCCGGACACGATGGTACGTGGGCGCTCAATGCCCCACGATGAGTATCATGATCATGATCTAAGTAAGTAAGTTTTAGAAGTAAGTGTTTTAAAAGAAAGTTTTGCAAGGAGAATGCCGCCAACCGGTGAACTTCTGCAGAAGTTATAGTAAACGAATATAGAATCTGATGAAAACTGCATATATTTTCAAAACCGCTTGTGTGACAGACGTCAAATTGAATGTATTTCGAGTGTTCGTTAATTGAATTAACAGACAATAAAATCTATCTGTTTTCGTGCAAAGTATGGTTCGAGTATTAGCTAGACCAATGCGTGATAAAATTCTAGCACATTAACTGTAATCTCGAAATCAGTGCACCGATTGACATTAAGGTCGATGCATCTGGAATTTATATTCCATACATCATACATTAATACTTTGTAAATGAAATTATTTAAATAGTAGTACTGTTACAGAAGTTATCATGGCTGAAACACTTCAAGCTGACACAGACGGATAGACTGTCACCATACATCAATCCCTTAAGAATCTGTAAGGGATAAAACTAACGTTCTAGATTTAATTGGTAAAAAAAAAAGTATTTCGATACAAAAGTCCACTGTCAATCGGGCGGCACAACCAGATACGAGAAAGAGTTCTCTTGCACCTACGACTCAGAAAATTCCCTTTCTTTCGATAAGATTAGTCCATTTCTCCTCTAGTTGCGGATATAAAAGCGATCCGAAAGCATAACCAAAGCACTCAATTCTAGTCTCTTGTGTAGTGCTTAGCTAAACTAAACAATTTCAAAAACTAGAATGCTTTCAAAAGTTACTATTTTCGCGCTTAGCGTTATATTCTTCAGTGTACCGTGCGAATCCCAAACTCCCGCCAGGAAATGTAAGTAAAGTGAAAAAAAAACAGTTTCGGGTCGAAATTAAGAAAATCTAATATTCGAGGTCCTGGTAATTTTCCAATGCCCATAAACGTAAGACTCAACGACTGTGAAGAGCTGCCCTGCATTGTAACTAGAGGGACAATCGCCGACATGAACATCCAATTTGTTGCGAGTAAATTCATTTTCACTCTTTAAACTTTTTCTATACATTAACGGGAATTCCTTGTTGCAGCTAAGGATGATATGTACTACCTTGAAGCTGATGTTCGAGCAACTGTCCTGGGAATTGTGATTCCATATCCATTATCTAATGACAGTGGCAATGTTTGTATGAATCTATTGTACGGTGCCTATTGTCCCTTGTACGCCAGCGAGGATGTCACCTACCATATAGATTTCCCCTTGGAAAATACTATCCCTGAAGTTAACGTGAAAGTTGAAATAAAACTGGTGGACAAGCAGAAGGAAGTTGTGACATGTTGCATTATCGACTTGAAAGTTAGAAAGCCCAAACCCTCCAACAACTTGCAGTGAAAGGCTTTAAAAAGATTCGAGATGATCCTCAAATAAGTTTTCTATTATGTATGGAGTTTATTCATTTAATTGATATTAAAATTAATTTTACGTTAAATTGGAAATTTGTTGAATATTTTTAGCAAAAAAAAAAATTGTTGTGGCGGGATCAGGTGCAATACTTGAGACACAGGTCTATCTTGTGATGATAGACCATCCGAAATAAACTACAATTGGATGATTCTTATTGTTTTATTTGCAATCTACCCTATTTTTTCCACAAGTTTAACAGTAACAACGATGGTTTACCGTCAAAACTTAAAATGTTTGACTCCTCGAGTATTGTGAGCCTTAAGACTCTATTACGCTTCACAGCAGTAGGTCCAGCACGGATCCCTGTAATACTGCTCTAGTTATCAAATTACTAATAACACCGAGAGGGTTGATTTCATTCACACTGTTAACGAACGAAGCATAGGACACTGTCGTCTCAAAGTAACGAACTATGCCAGAAAATGAAGGACGAGTGTCAAACTTGCTTCTGCGAAAGAATGCTTTGATAGCGTTATCGTAGGGGACGAGCAAAGTAGAGAAATAGGTGGGAAGTTTTAACACGCAAACATGCACTATGAAACATGAAGTCGGGTACACCTCATAGTATGGACTACGAGAATGCGTAAAAGGATTTTCACACATTATATGCATAAAATAGTCGGTAGGTGCACCGCGACCTAAAAAGGTGTTAAGATTGATATTGGTTGAGGGTTGCGCAAAGTTAAAGGTACCAGTGCTCTGGGCTTTTGGTATGTACGATTCGCAAAACTGAATATTCGATGCCAGGAATATGCTTACGTACTAACCAGTAACCCATACCCTACACATTTCAGCCAATCTCCCAAAGGAACTGCTGTTAGGTATTACTTCACTGGTTAGCAATTTATGCTCTTCTTATAGACGTCACTGGCGTAGTCCAGACGTTAAAAGTCGCTTTAATCTACTGTAGAAAAGATGACCACGAAGAACAGTGACGAGCGTCTGACGCACATCACTATGGACTTCAAAATCAGCCAACACCTCACCATTATGTTAAACTTAAGACTTAATAAATTCAAAGGTAGTCTTACTAGCTATGAGTTTCTTTGGAATGCCTCTCCTGCGCAGACCACACCAAAAAATATTAAAAAGTGCATAGACGGTAAATGGAGCGAAAACGTACTGCTCTATAACGATACACGAGCTGTTTGAAACCTGCTTGTCCATCATGGATGGTGAAATCAATGTGTTCTACGGTTTGATCTGGCACTACTTTTTCTATACTTTTGGAAATCGCTAAATGCCTCTCCAATTTCTCCACTCTCTGAGGTTTCCTTTCTTCGCCTTAATACTCTTCTGAGAAGGTTTCACTTTCCCATGCACTGTTTATGACAGAGTGAAGGTCTGCGGATATACTTCAAGCCCATTCAATTTGGATGACAATTTAAACCTGCCTTGAACAAGCTCGATATCGATATTAATTATTAACAATACTACCACAAAATGAGTCCAGCATTTTCAGATGCTGGAGCAGATATTCTAAACTTGCTCTCATTGAAGCGGTACCTACCTCGATCAAATTGATAACTCTAACCCTCAGAACTCAAAACTCTAAGATGGCAGATCAAAGAAATGGCCAAATTGTAGGCTAACTGATTTACTCACTATCCTAAATAAGATTATATAATCTCACACTGTAAGTACATGAAAATAAGAAACTTGGAGTTGTTTGCAGAGAGCACACGTTCCAAGATATTCTGGCCTTCAGGAGCACAATATTCCTGTGGACTCAGATAGATAAAAAGCATAGTTTTCGGTAGTTATAGTGTCATGGGTGATAATGGTACGCAACAACCTAGGAAGCAACCTTGGCGTGCAATGAAGTTGTAAACTTCTATGAAACTACTCATTTAGAGAGGTACAGTGGACTCTCCCTAAGTCGAACTCTCCCTAAGTCGAATTTCTCTCTAACTCGAATTTTTTCGCCATATTTTAGCATTCCTATTTTTTATTTATTTTTTTTTTGTTAACTTTTTTTTATTAAATAAACGCTTTAAAACAAAAAAAATTGTTTCTCTCTCTAACTCGAATTTTTCCAAAACTCCCTCTAACTCGAACAAATCATGGTATCCCGTGAAAATTCGACTTAGGGGGAGTCCACTGTATTTGAGTTAAAAAGTATTTCAATACAAATTATACTGCAGTTTATTCCTAAGGTAGGATGAGGCTTCTTGCTGTGTAGGATGACGAAAAGGTTCCTAATTAAAGCAGATACAGCAGATTCACAACAACTTAGCAGCACTTCTCCATTTTTGCGTTTTCAGGTGATGTTTAGAGGCCTTACTCTTTACATCGCTTGTACATATGTATGTATGTACCTATCATGGGAGCTGACAGCTTCAGATATAACTGCTGTTTGGAATTGAGTAAAGATGTCCATTTGTCTGAGTCTAGAATAGGTGTCAAGCAGGAATGCCTCAGTACCCTTCTTTTTCGCCATTTTTAAACGATTTTCAAACAACATGCTCCACCTGAAAACCAGTCTGCCACATTGTATATTTATGCATTATACTGCATTTCCTCAACATTTTGAAAGTATGCTCCCAAGGAAACGCCTCCCTCACATAATGCACTTATTATGAAGCAAACTTACTAATGGACTACAATGTAACATCTTCGGGAAAGAGTCTCTTCCAGGGCTGTTGATGAAAATAGGGCTACTTTCACGATTACAATAGCTTACATGCGATTTTGTATATTTTTAAGGCTAGAGGTGAGCTTATCCGTTTGGGCTACATGCATACATACATACCACATACAACTGAACGAATTGTAAAATTAACTTTGTACAATCTACGTGCTAAAGAAGACATCTGCCACTTCATTGGAATATGCCCCATACTGAACCGGAATGAACCGGTATGTATACATTTATAAATTCGTTTGTCGTACAATAAATGACTACGGATATAATGACGAAAATTCAATCCCTTAAAAGAATCGTTTACTCACTTACAAATTGTTTATTTAATCAGGTCACCAGCACTAGCTCAGCTGGAAGCTCTTCAAAAAATAGCTGCGCTGGCTGTTCCTAAAATTAAACTGAAACTCTGTTGTGGCATCACATAGAGAGAGTGCAGGCGTACTATCATAAAATGTGTTTCAGGATAAATTTTAAGCTCAAAGGGAAACTCAACGTCCACAAGAAATCAATATGTATCTACACATATGCGTAAATGTCTTAAAAGCCTCATAACAAACATATCTTCTGTTTGTGAAGCTATATAGATACGCTAACTATGCAGTAAATCAGTTCATTGCCGCTAAAATGAGTTGGTCAACTATCGCGAATATTTATTGATTGTAATCTTTTTTCGTTATCAGAAATAGGAGGTCTATAAAGGTCTACGGAATTGAAATAAAAATAACAAAGTGCCAGTGAACTTACTGAATAAGTTGTGTTCGTAAATGCAAGTCTATTTTGCAGAAGTACGAAAAAATGACCCTTTTTATAAACATCTCTTTAGCCAGCCATTCACAACACCTCGTTTACACATACATATCTGCTTTTCTTTGGTCAATTGTAGTTGACTAACTGTCAAATAACCTAAGCAAAAACTGTCATCATTCCATTCACCACGAGAAAAAACTTAAATAACCAGACACTAGACCTGATTAATGTCCAACGCAGTCCCTCTAGTGAAGTTAAATAACTAGGAGTAACCCTAAAACAAAAACTTACCTGGAAACCTTATCTATGTAAATAGAATCACATCAAAGTCAAATAAAATCTTTTGGGCTTGTTCTAGCTTATTAAATGGGGCCTAAAGCATATAATTATTCACTGGACTTACCTTACCATCATCTTTCCTATAATCACCTCTGTCTCAGAAGGTAATAGCAGAACAAACGGAAAGAAGAATATAACGGGGGTTACCAAAAACATTTATCCTCGCTGAAGATGTCCTGCAAGGAGTGTTTCTTCTGAAATTGCCCTGCCAGACCATACGTTAATTGAGTTCCAAATCGAATGCGAAATCAAATCTCTGCAGGAGAAAAGGAATTCAAGACAAACCAACAAAATCCGTCTTAAGGAGAAGCATGATCGCTGCACCCTCTATCGGTTTTGTATTCCAAAGTGCAGATGTCCCTAGACAGGATCGATGAGTGGTGCACTAGGAATGAGCTTTAGTTAATCGATATTATACTTATTATGAGAAGAATCAAATTAGTGATCGGGTGGCAAGAAAGTGCTGTCTTCGTTTATTTAAAGGGCATTGTTTATTCTTAGTGCTTCGCAATAAACTCCCGCTCCTATGCTAACGTCCAGTTTAGAACTGTAAGTAAAGAAAGCTAGTTTCCCTTCATTGATGATTTTGTTGTCTTGCTAGTAATTTTTATCAGGAGTCCTGATACCGAATCGCTTTTCAAATCTTAGAATCGGATTCATGTGATCGTTTTCAGTCGTTTCATTCAAAGCCTCCCATGGGGATAGCATTGATGCATGGCCGTGCGGATTCGATAACCATAGTCATTCTTCCCTTAGCGTTACAGCGGTTTAAGTCGCTATGCTTGCTTTCTTGATGCATTCGTTAATGTTATCCTTTCAGCTTAAGAATCTAAGATGATACTCAGGTGTCGAGCTTAACATGAGATACTCCCCGATATTTTTGAGTCTCAAAAACCGATTGATCTGTTCTAAGTAAAAGAACTATGTACCATTGATTGACTTCCAGTCCTTTACTGCTCACCCAGTTATACCTACTAATTGTAATGCAAAGTTAAGTCTTCCACTCGGGACCGGTTGAAATTTTACTGAAACCAGGTCAGCGTAGGCAGTCACATTGAAGCCGTTTTCCTTCAGTATTATCAACACCTCATCCAATACAAAGAGCCATATCAGGAGAGATAGAACTCCGACGTGCGGGTTTCTTTGCAGACCCTCTTCTCTTTATGCACTGATACTGATACGAGTCCAGAGTGGTAGACAATTTCAGTGATCCTTTTATTCAAATACATATCTACAAGTCTTTCCATTGTTTTCAGGATAAAAATTGTTAGACATAAAGATGTCAGATACAAGATTCCAGGAGATCGGTAGGCGTATTACCTAATTTATTCATAACTGCTAGTATCATATTCTCTTCTCTCCAAGACAATGGGGATCTATTCCCAGATTTTATACAGCTGCCTGTGTAGCCGGTATCTAGCCCAGCGCTTTCTGGGTAGAGAGAAAGATACAGTCTACCCGAGAGACTAAAATGGCAAAAAGTAATACTCCAGCTTGTGGTTTCAAAAGATAGGGTACCATGGATAGATAGTACTTTTTCGTATGTTCGATGTTCGTGTTTTTTAAGTTCATTAGCACTTTACTGTTTATGTTCATTTTAGCTACGGCTACTTCTGATTACCAAGTCGATTACAATCGATTAAAAATGCAATCTTTGCCGACTTTATATCTCCAATTCATAACATGCAATGGTGCTCGTTAGTCACTGACGTCAAGTATCCACAACATGCTTTCATGATTATACTCGTACTTATGTAACAAAGAGTACTGTGTCACGGATTGGGTTTGATTAAACAAGAGATGATTATGTGTCACACTCGCTGATAATTAAATTATAGCTCAACACACATTCTCAGAGATTATTGGCAGTTCGTGTATTGAAGCGCTTCTTATTTTAGAAAATGTGTATACTCGTACTATTCGAAACCTCAAAGGTATTACGAGATACTTAAGTACTTATGAACTTACGTTTCAACTTTGTTGAGAAACTGAAATATTTTCTTCTTTTCAATCAATGCTTGCAATTAAATGTGGGTGCGTTCCCCTTATGTTTTCATAAATGACTCGTGTCTCCGACATGTTTTCTGTAAGTAAGCAAGCGCATTATATGTACATAGACCCAAGCATCGACATACTTGCCTCTGCCTATCAACTTCTACTCTCACCTCCACTCGGTCTCCAATTACCTCAACTGGAGATTGGGTTCTAACACAAATAAGCAACGTGACTATAAGAGTTAATACAAAGGATTACTTCAGTAGATCTAGGCGTCAGGAAACGAAATAGAAGTGCTTCTGATCAGCAGCAGGAAACAGTGCGAGACAATTACCATCACTGTAGGTGGCGACGAGATGAAATCGAAACCAACAATCAAATATTTGGTCGTGGTGATCAATACTAAGCTTGAATGAAAACAACACCTGGTATATGTGAGATGGAAAACCTCGCGAGTGAGTGAACGCATAACACCAAACCTTGGAGGAGGATCAAGGTACTCATGTAGTCAAAGACGACTGTAGACCAGTGTAATAACATAAGCTATCATGTATGCTTCACCAATCCGGGCAGAAACTATAAAAAATTAGCGAAATAAAAAGCAAATCGAGAGGATATATCAACTATGAGCCTTGAGAGTATTTAGTGCATACCGCACAACGTCTAGCGAAGAAGCGTATATCATTGCAGAAATGCTCCCCATTAACCTACTAACGAGTGAAAAGGAAAGACATATAAAAAAAACCACCGAGTACGATAAAAATGGTGGATTGAAAACCCCCCAGGGAACAAATGGCCGAACGAATTACCAGTCTACAAATATCACACCAAAGCGGTGCACCGCTGGAATGCATTAAACAATGGATGATAGGCGCATAGACTTATACCGACAACCAACACCTGGGCACAGCGTAAACATAGAGAGCTAAATTTCGACATGACTCAAATGATAAGTGACCATGGATGCTTTCGTACCTACTTGTGTAAGTTTAAACTCGAACACACAGTCAATTGCTCGTTTTGCGTCAGAAAAGATAGACATTTTCATTGCATACGATTCCAGCTTTAAAGAGAAATATTGCAAAGACAACTGAAAGATCTCCAGCTAAGAGCGTCTTCGAATCTCAGCCCCCAGGTTCAGGATGACAAGGAAGACTGAACCTCCATTTCATGACCAAGCTATTGCAGATGCCTGAGCGATTGGTCTGGAATACTGCGTGCCCAGAGTCGAAGAGGATGAAAGATTGCTGTGTCACAGGCTGGGGCCCTTCGCGAGTTGGGGGCCCATTAAGTAAGTGAATTAGAACTGGGGGTGAAACGTTGAAACAGATTAGATCACACGCTACAGTTCCAAGCAAAATGGGACGCAGTAGACACCTTCATAAAATACATTTTTAATGAACTTAAACGACTAGAACGAAAAGAAAAAGAGACGAAGAAGGAAGAAGACTTAGGCAAGAGACCGGTTTACAGTTCGGGGTGAACCTGTGCCTCAACCAACAAAACTCTCCAGTTAGCCCGGTCCTTAGCTAACTGCCTCCAGTTGCGCACACCAAGTTGGTTGAGGTCCCTTTCTACTTGTGCGCGCCACCTTAGGCGAGGTCTTCCTCTACTGCGTTGTCCCTCCGGGTTAGATTCGAAGACTCTGCGGGCCGGAGCATTGGTGTCCATTCGCTCTACATGTGCATCTTACATCTTAGGCGACTGATGCGCAGTTTTTTGACTAGGTCGAGGTCGCTGTACAGCCGTAAATTTCGTCGTTGAATCTTCTCCTCCATAGCCCGTCAACGCAAACGGGACCGAATATCTTAATAAGAATTTTTCTCTCGAAGCGACCAAGGATATCTTCATCCGCTTTCGACAGAGTCCACGCTTCAGCGCCACAAAGCAGGACTGGGATGATTAAGGTCTTGTACAGAGTCTCCTTAGTCTTTCGAGATTACTACTCAATTGCCTTCTCAGCCCAAAGAAACAAAGATTGACAAGAGTTATTCTTCGATTAATTTCCGCTTAGATGTTGTTGTCAGAATTAATAGCAGAGCCAAGGTAGACAAAGTCCCTTACTACCTGTAAGTTATAGTTGTCGACTGTGACGTTGTGTCCAATTCTTCGATGTTGTGTGTCCCTTCTTGTCGATAGCATATACTTGGTTTTGCCCTCATTTACAGCTAAACCTATTTTGACGGCTTCTGTTTCGATACTAGCAAACGCACCAGCGACAGCCCGCTGTGTTCTGCCAATTATGTCAATGTCGTCGGCGTATGCTAGTAGTTGCACAGACTTTTGAAAGATTGTGCCTCCGGTGTTGGCTTGTGAGTTTCGCACAATTCTTTCAAGTATGATATTAAAGAAATCACATGGCAGCGCATCACCTTGTCTAAATCCTTTTTTGACATCGAAGGTCTCGGTGAGGTCATTACCGACCTTGATGGAGCAGCGAGCGTTCTCCATCGTCATCCTGCAACTTCAAGAGACCGGTCACGTACAGATATTTTAAGAAAGCCGGAATTCCTAAAACTCGCCACGTAAATTAATACCTGGATACTCCTGGATATCGCGGGGTATAGAGAAAATAGGAATTCGGTATACTGCCCTACAGAGCATTTTGTCAGTATTCTTAAAAGATTTCATCTTCCAAAAAGGCGTACCACGTGAAGGTCGACGAAGCCCCAGCCCCAAAGTGCTGGCGCAATAATGAATCAAATCAACTGAATGTAAGCTTCTTTAAAAATTCACTTACATTTCAATACAACTCTACGTTCGCAAGTATGAACTTAATAGATGCTTCTAACACACACAATCAAATACACTTTTCGCTAAATTTAACCCTGAGCGGGTTCTTTCGATTTTAGAAGTGTGGGGCAGGTGGTATGAAAGGATTTTACGAAATTCTGCGGTAAATATTCGAGATTACATGAAATTCAATACGATAATGGGTTTTGGTTGATACTGTTAATTGAGTGGGGGTGAATTTAGTGCTGGTAGTTCACTGGAATAATTTCAATGTTGAAAGGGTTGTGTTAACCTTTTACTGGGTATAGAAAATTGTTAAATCCAGGTTTATATTTATTTAGCTGACAATAAAAGTGATTTCTTTGCAATTTCAAAGCAATTAGCCTTGCTGAAACCGACATCTTATACTTTAAAGATAGGCTTCCTTTTTTTATTTATAGTAGTACGTACATATATACGTTGCTGGTTAGTTGTTGAGTCTGGGATTCGAAGAGCCTCTTGGCTGCAGTTTTTTTGACTATGGCCTTAATGTGGCCGAGCCAATATAGTCGATGAATCTTGGCCTTGGAATCTTGGACTACATTTACAACTTGGTGCAGCTCGAACGGTCCGCTTTTGCATCTTCTTTTTCACTCGAAAGCGCCCAATATATGCTCTACTATCCTACTTATCGTCTAGCACTTGGCACCGTACAGCAAAACTGGGACGACTAGCGTCGAGCATACATTTATTTCGCACAACCGTAGTACCACTGGTTTCAAACGTTCAGACTTCGGCGAGTCTACAATTGCATGTACATATGTACATCGGTGATTTAGTTTCCTCAGTATTTCGAACAGCCTGTGTTCCGGCATTGGAGCCTTGTGCGGCATTTCAACTTCCTTGAGCTGTGAGGCTGCATATATCGCTGTCTAGGTACTCCACATAGCTGCACTTGGTTTATGCTGCACTTCTTCTTCTATGATTCATGATGCGCTTTCTACTATTCGCAAAAATCATCATGCAATGGACTCCCTTTTGAAGATAGTTTGACTCCGATTTTTTTTTGTTCATTCAGATCGAGCAGCAGAAGTAAACGTATGCCCCGATGGAGCACTAAGCTTCACAAGCTAAGGCAAATGTCCACAAAATTTCTGAATGGAGCTCTTAAATCTAAGAAGTCTACGGTGGCGAAAAGAAGCGACAAGAAGTCACCTCCATGGTGTAGTAAACTGGCAGACATTAAGAGAGTAACAAGAAACCTCCTTGATGTTAACAAAATCAAATACGAACTGAGAACATTAAAAAGCCAGTCGGAGGAAGTTCAAAAATGAGTCAAATATAGACAAAGAGCTAAGCGTTCCTCATGGCAACATATTTGCGATAATATTAAAGGTACAACGGAGTCTGCGAGATTAACAAAGAATCTCTCCAGAGACCCAGGCTCTAGGATCCCTTAAAGATCCCCGCAGTAATCTTGCCCAGATTTACTGAAACTGTTGCTAAGCACGCACTTTTCAGAAAGCGAGGTCCAATCGGTCGAGAGCCCCAGAATCAGTTGTAGATTTTATCTCAGAGGAAAAAATTCTCTGGGCAATCAAATTGTTAGGATGAAAGATCAAGATGATTCAAAGTCGTACCACCGCTAAAAATTGTGCGAGCCACCTTAAAACTCATTAAACCATTACTTTATACTGGCCAAGGATGATGCTTCCTCGCCAAACAATTTCGAGAACTGCTTTCCACACTTAACGATGCATATTTGAATGGAACTGTTGTGGATTGGCAAAGCTCTTAGTAAAAATAAAGCGCTTTGTTGCTGAAGATAATTTTTTCACCAAATTTGGGATCCGTTTTGAACCCATCTAGTATGCTGCGATGTTATGCCTTTTGTTCTTAAGTCCATAGAGTCCTAATAAATGCACATAGTACGAATAAAGACACACATTTCGGAAATAGCACGAAGTTGAAGCCGCAGAGGCCCATTTTTTTTAAAAAGAAAACTTTTTGTTGGTTTCGGTTTTCATGGACGCTTTCAGAAACAACAGCTACATTCTCTTTCGATTAGTAACTAAACAGGTTTTCTTGCATTCCAAACCGAGTTTCAATCCAATTAATGCGCCTGCCTACACACCAGTGGATATCACCAATTCTAATTGTTTTTTAATGCTGTTTTTAAAGCTACTTTAATTTAATGAACTTAAAATGCATACTGCGTGCTATTAATTGCTCTTGACTACTACTTTTCACAATTCAGTTTCACCCATAAATCCGTGGTAATAATCAATAAAGCACCCTGAATTGAATGTGTTTAGCCCAGAAAGTTTGCCTAAGGATTGCTTGTACCCGAGTAGTTTCCAAGCGAAAGCAAGCAACTGATTAACAGACCCTAGCAAAGGCGTTAGATCCTCAACTTCTACAAAGATGACATAACCACCATCCGGGAAGAGCGGTCCGCGCATGTCTGTACATTCTTACTCTGCATTCTTTGCATATATTGCGTTCGGCTCCTTGGCGTAGTGTTTGTACTCATACAACTACGAGCCGAAATATTCATGGCCCGTTAGGAACTTATGCTTTGGATCTATGACGGAATACGTGAGACAGGTTGGCAGGACTATCTGTCCTTTTGTTAAATCATTCCAACGTTCTTGATTTTCCGATACACTTTCTCTTCTTTCTGGTCGTGCTAATTTTTCCTATCGCAGTTCTTTGTGTCATTGTGGCCTAAACAGTGGTGTCTGTCGTTGCAGTTCATCTGCTTGGATGTCTACTGGAGCCATTTCTGTCAATACGCATACTACATCGTTTAAAGTGGTACGAATAGAACAAGTTCTAAGAGCCAATATTTTATATACTTGCGCAATTTTATTGTAGTAGAATTTATACTTCGTGGAACTAGCTAAATTTGGTGAGAGATGAAACTTCTCTGACAAATAGCAGTCGTCGACTGTGTTTTGATCCTTCTGGATAAGGGGTGGCAATGGTGTAGTGGTAACGTCATCGTTTGTCGAGCTGATGGTTCACAGTTCAATCCCTGATGTCAGCAAGCATTATATGATAAGAGGCAGTCCGAACAATTGCGAAAGCTTATGACAACACTACTGCGAAGGCATAACACTGGCAGTAGGTCTGTCATATGGCTGGAGAAATTGTTCGCTCTGTTGATGATTGATATGCTTATAACATCAGGTTGACCGGGAAAAAAATACTGTGAATCAGAAGCGAAGACAAAACAAATAAATGACTTCAAACAACCTCCCCAGTTATCTGGACACCCACCCCTGGAGCTAATGTGTGAAACCTAATACACCTGAGTTTCAAACCACTACACCAATCTCTTTCTCTCTCTCTCTCTATCTTCCTTCAACGCCCGCACTGTGTATACACATTAAAAGGGTATTCATATCCCCTTGAGTGCGGGTAAATTATAAAAAAAAAAAAATATATAAGACTAGATGCGTGCAAGGCAGGGCAAGGCTGTAAGGTGTTCCTCAAAGGACAGGCTCGCACCTATTGTGGTTGTTAAGATCTACTTCATGTGCGATTTGGATTTAATTCTATGGCCACTGACAATAAAGGTGATTGTTTCTAAATTTTTTTATATTGGCAATGACTACCGTATCCTTTTTATGATCCTCTAATGATAGACCAACTGAAGGGAGCCACCGTCGAATGATCCTCACGCCTTCATTGTCGATTGGGTGTTTGATATTCTAACAGTTTGGCACTAACCACAATACAAAAATCGTCTGCAAAACCTTAAATTTTGGAGCCCTCAGATGCCACCTTAGTGGACTCGGTACGGTTCCCTGTTGCACCGCTCTAGTCACCCTGTAATCTTTAACAATCACTTTTTGTACTGCTGCGAAAATCGTCTTCTCTTATCCCCCGTAGGCGACGCTTGAAATCCTAGTTCGCTAAATTATTGTCAGGTAAGACTAACACTCATTGGGTTGAAGAAAGAGTTTTTGTTGACAAGTGACAGTGAGGAGGCAACAGTGAGTTGGCTGGTAGTCGCACAAATAGCGTGAAGGATAAGCTACTGACCAAAGGGACTGATAGTACAGTGGACAAGTACTCTGCTGTTCCCAGCTTCTTTGATGTCTGGCGGACAGGAAGCAGGAAGAACGCACACCAAGTAAATAAGACAATGATACGTAAGATCGTGCAAAGCGCAAAGTTGGTCAGTTCAGTGGTTGTGACGTAAATTCACTAAGTGGTTGGGCGCTACTTGATTGAGCCAAGGAAGTCTTGGTCGATGAGGCTGTCAGAAAGCAACAACGGATAAAGCTCAGCAAGCCATACGGAGTTGGGCCATGATCCATAAGGATCATCGGATCGGCTAATTTCCAGATCGGTCACAAGCTAATGCTGAGTATTGATTGCACCTAACGCGCCTTCATTTACAGTGATAAGAACCTTGGGTATGCACACAAATAAATAATTTGGATTTGGAGGTCATGTGAGTCACCTAAGTGTACATATGATAGTATTGCTTAGCTTACAAGTATCTGTGCTAGACGTTAAACTGACATTTTTTTTTCTCAATTCCGGCGATATTTAATCTAATTTGCGCTATTATCACAATTTTATTACAATTACGAGTTGATATGGTTAAATGGTTTCGGTTTAATGTCCCATTTGCAGTCGCACAAATGTTCATAAACCTTAATTGCAAAAATTAATTCATCACTTTAGTTTCATTCTTGTGTTGTAGTGAAATTGAGTTCCAGACCAATGAATGCTTTCCAATTTATTTCAAAATGCATTTTCCTATTAATTTTTAAAGCAGTCTGTGCTGAATCTATATCTAAAGAAAGCCAATGGGGCACAGAACTCCTTCTCTGTTCAGAATTTTGTTGATTTAATTCGCAGAGCTCTCCAGAAGTTTACGCAAAGACGACATTTGTTAATTGTGACACCAGTCCCAGATATATCCAAAATGTTTCATGCAAATTGAAGCCAATAAATTGGGAGCACAATGTTATTAACTTAGATGGGGACCTTGTTCAGGTCCTACGAAATGCTTCAATAAGAAAAACGTGTCCAATTCGGTTGATTATGGAGCTACTGAAAATCACTTACTTATATATTTAAAATTGTAGAAAGGACAGGAAGGAAGTCTGAAAAGGAAATTAGGCTGTAATGCCTGAATTCAAGAACACACCCGCATAGAGTTAGTATTTGCACAAAAGATACATTTGAAAAATTTGTTCTGTTATAATGGCAATATAACAATATAGCTCTACTTAAATATACATATGTACAACTGATTTAAGATCCAGATAAGACTGCTTGTTTAATTGTTTTTTTTCCGAAAGCAAAGTAACACTCCACTGGAGCACTTAAACGAAGCAGGTTCATTGTACTGCTAGGACGCTCCTCCTCTTCCATACAAAATAGTCCGTGGCTATTAGGATAGCAAACGGCTTCGCTATATTGTCGTCTTTTACGGGAGAATAAGCATCGGACCCTCGACTGTATTTTAAACCACCGACTGCAGCCCAAACCTGGCTTAGACTTTGTTCGAAGATCGCCCTGAATGCAAGTAAGGCCAGGTTAGATAAGGGCGGCTTTCTGTACCAGAACACAGATACACTTAGACCAGAAAAGTCCTTTGCGATACTAAAGACTTCCACTTTGGCTAACCAGGGACTAATAAAATAACCGGAGCTTTAAATGAAGCGGGGGATGCTCATGACGTCTATGGATACCAGTGCACTGGAAGAAAGAGCCCCTACATGGAGATGTCTTGGGACAGGGCCGCACAAATGCAAAGGAGATGTAGGATGGTTTTTGATCCCCTCCATCTAGTATTGTAATATATGCTATCAGATGATTCGTAAAGTCACCGGCTTTAATGTCCGTTATCTAAGACCGCCTGAGACCATCAAATGTAGTGGCATTTGAGTTTCATTTCATTTCTATGGTGATGACGAGGTGGTAAATAAGTAAGTAAGTATAAATTTCTAACCATCCCCGCGAATTTATACTTAACGGCAGTTCCCGGGGAATACTAGAAGAAGGGTGTAATGGATGGATTACTTCTTAGGCGTACTCCTGGGTTACCGAATCGTGCATGTTGTTAACCCGGGCTACTATTTGATAACTCCCAAAAATGTATGCGGTCTCACATCTCGCGAAAGTTTGTCAAGCATTCTAACTGCCATTTAAAGTTTCTTAAATACGTCAAAATACATGACAAACATCACCTACAAGTTTAAAGCAATAAACTGGGAGCACATTCTTGCCTACATGCTTAATGTGACGTTTAATGCTTTCGACATGCTGGAGAAACGTCAAGTCAACCGATATATCAAGACGGTCCTGGAAATAATTTCCCATTATTCGAATCTTAATCATTGCTGCCCGTATTCGGTATGAAATATTGGTCTCTTGTGAGACTCTGTTGCTGACTTTGTTCATTTATTTCCATAAAGGGATCTAGCCATGGACTCTATGTGGATCTAAAATTCGTACCGTTTTTCATGTATGTTTGTATATGTATTTATTTAGTATTTAGTACTATTTAATTACATGAATGTGCAAACTAAAAACTGAACTTAACTATAAAAAATAAAATAAAATAAAATATATATCTAGGTTGAACATGAGCTTTTATATAAATAATGAGCCATCTTTTAAGTATTCTTAGAATTGGTTCATCTTTTATCTCAATTTGCAGTTCATTAAAAAATTGTAAACCTTTGTACATTAGCATGTTTTGTGTTCTGAAATCTCTACAATATTGCAACCTAAAATCTGAAATTGATCGCAAATTATATGGTTGCACATCGCATACATAAGTTAGGTTTTCTGTTAAATAGTTTGGCACAAGTTTGTGTTTTATTTTAAATGCAGGGCGGCGCAAAATTAATCATCCAATTTTGTTTTTGAATTACTTTTTTACTAAATAAAAAATAAATGATTTTGAGTGGTGGAAATCTTTATTTGGACCTTTAAAATTTTTTCTGTTAAGTGGAAAAGATTATATCCGCCAAGTGGCTGCCGCCAGTGTTGATACACATTTGCGCCCGTTTAATCGCATTTTCTACGACTTTCCGCAAGATTTGCGGTGATAACTGTTCGCATTCCTGTCGAATATTCTCCTTAACCGCTGCGATTGTCTGAGGCTTGTTGGCATAAACCCGCGACTTCAAGTAACCCCAAAGAAAGAAGTCTTGGATGGTTAAATCGGGCGATCTTGCTGGCCATACCACATCGCCAAAACGGGAGATTACGCGACCAGGAAACGCTTCCTTCACAATATCCATTGTGGCTCGTGCTGTGTGTGCATTTCCACCGTCTTGTTGAAATCACATGTTCACCAAGCGCCGCTCATCCAATTCCGGTAGTAAGAAGTCTTTTATCATGTCCCTGTAGCGTTCGCCAGTAACAGTGACCGTATTGCCGATGGCGTCCTCATAAAAATACGGCCCAATCACTCCTCCCGCGTGAACGCCGCAGCACACAGTGGCTTTGAGTGGATGTTATGGCTCTTTGTGCATCACACGCGGATTTTCGGTGCCCCAGAAACGAAGATTTTGCTTATTGACATAACCGCTTAAGTGGAAATGCGCTTCGTCGCTCATGATGATTTTCGACACAAAATCGTCCCCTTCGTTATTGAGATTGAGGATGGCTTGACAGTAATTCACACGCGACTAACGGTCACGATTGTTTGTTTGTTTGTATTCTGCAGCTGTCTAGTTTACAAATGTCAAATATGATTGACGTACGACGCCATTTGCAAAAATTATAACATCTTCCGATAGGATGATTAATTTTGCGCCACCTTGTACAAATAACGCTGCATTGTAGATTCTCTGCTTGATGTTCATCCATTGTAGGCACGACAGCATCTACTGAATTGGTGTATAGTACCTGCATCTCAGAATAATTCGCATCGCCTTATTTTGAAAAATCTGTGGTCGAACTATGCTTGCAGTACTTCCCAAGAATAAAATTGTGGAGCAGAATTCAAAGTGGGGTTTTATAATTGTGTTGTATATGTTTATTGCACAGATTACTTCCTAATTCTTTTTAGAAACCCAGCTACAAAGTTTACTCAAGTCTCTTTCAATATTTGCTTCCAATACACATGTGTCTTTACCGCACACAAACATCAGAGCATCATCAGCAAACAATGATATTCTGCTATGATTGATAGCCTTGCACATGTTGTTAACATAAATTAAAAACAGCAATGGACCGAGTATAGTACCCTGTGGTACCTCGAAAGTTGAATGTTTGATGTCGGATATAGCTTTATTTACTTTAGTCCTTTGTGTTCTTTCACTCAAATATGATCGAAACCAATTGAACTCCACTTTTTTTATGCCGCACTTATGTATCTAGTTTTCTCAAAAATAATTTTCTATCGATAGTCTCAAAAGCTCTTCGAAAGTCCAGAAAAAAACGGCGAATATTTTATTTTTTTCATGTCTTTGCTGTTTTAAGTTCGTAATTAATCAATTTAGGGATGTTTCACACTAATGGCCTTGACGAAATCCAGACTAATTTTCAATTAAGAGTTTGTTGTTAAGAACATAATTGATAATAAGCTACTTTTTCTATTTTCGAGCACTGGTAGCATATTTATTGGCCTAAATTTACCACACATTATTGTATTACTTTCCTTGGATATAGCTATCACTATCGACTCTTTTAGGTTGCTCAAGAATACACCTTGCTTAAATGATTCGTCGATAATTTTAACCATCAATGGTCCAATTATGTCCCAACAGTCTGATATTATTCTAATGTTTAAATTGATAGCATCATTTTTGATATTTATTTTTTTGCACACTGACAACAGTTCGTTTAAATTTTGTAGATTGTTGCTTGTTGTTCCATAAAGCCACTGTAATTTGTATTATTTGCCGGAATGGAGTTGCTTATATTATTAATGCTTCAATAAAATAAGAGTTAAAAATATTTGCTAAAGTTAACTTATTACTTTCCTTATTTTTATCAAGGAATTCCACTTCATTTATTTCTTCTTTTTGTTTCTTTAAAACAAGGGATTTAATGGCCCTGCACATTTCTTTTTGACTATAACTCTTTTTGCTAAAAGTAGTTTATGTTTGTAAAGATTTCTTATGTGGGAGACAGACTGCTGGTATAGATACCATGGTATGAATATCATGGTATAGTGAATACTATAACCCCTGACAGACTGCACTTCGTAGACTTTTGCGTTTCTTGGTATACTTTGACATTTGTGCTGAGCCTCCTCCAGGTCCTTACACATTTTTGCAACACTCCAATATTGCGTCTTTCTCCTCATAGCTCGCCGATATAATTCCTCTAAACTTCTCTTACTTCATTGTTTCCAATGCAGATAAAATTGTCCTCCTTAATCCATTTTTAAAACATTTTTTGCTGTGATTGATTGCTTTTGAATTGTCAAAGAAGCTATGAAGAACCATCAACAGAAAGAAAGTGGCGCTGCAAGCAATAAGTTGGTGGTATACCATCAAAAATTTGCGAATCTCAATACTAGGTTCTATTCATGGTATACTAGGTTTTAACGTGGTATTGCAGTGACAGACATGTGGTATAGAACGTAGTATTGCTATACCATGGTATCAATACCAGCAGTCTGTCTCCCACATTACTGATCTGTATTCATTCAAATCTTCCGGAAAATTGAATATGCTCGCTTTTTGATAGCACCGGATTTTACGCTACCATAAATATGTTTTTTTATTGTTAGTTCAGAAACACAATTTATAAGTCTTGGAGACCTTTCGACAATTTATTAAAATCACTCACGTGACGTAGATTAGCACATTTCACGCGCACTAAGGGTTTGAAATAATATATTTAATATTTTTGCTGTTTACCTTGTTTTCCACGGGGATTTGTATAATTATTGATTCATGGTCACTAATTTCTAAATCTGGCCTAGTATCGGCCCAAATATTCCTCTCTAATAGTGTTATTACAAAAAATCGATTAGTGATCGGGTCGCTTTAGTTGTTTGTGTCGGATTGTTAACTATTTGTTTACAATTATTATTTATTAGTATTTCGTTCAACTATTTCACATATGTATGCATTGCTTGATAGCAATCACCAACTATAATTATTTTCGGATTTGTAAGTATTTCGTCAATCCATTGCGAAAAGAATGTACAAAATTCGGTTTCTTTTTATATCATGTTCACCACCACATTTAATACATGCTTATTTGTTTTTACAGACACTAGATCTATGGTTATATCCTTGACACTTAAAACATCTTCGTAAATCGTAAAATTGGCTCACGAAACATTTTACCCATCCGACTTTAATTATACCCATATTGAGAATTTTATGGAAATCATCAGTATCTTCTTCAATAACAGCATTCACTTTTTCTATTTTCAATTCGCTATTACCTAGTTCAGGGTTTCGTTTTTTATTTTAACTAGAACTAGCGGGTACTCGGCGTGCGTTGCTGTGCAGTTGTTAAAATGCAGTGGTGGGCAAACTACTGGACCAGTTTTGACCAAACTTTACAGGAACGCTCTCGGGCCAATACCGAAGATAGCTTAAAAAATTGAGCTCAATCGGTTCCATGGTTTCGGAGTCGGACAGATCGTCTGACAGACCATCCAACAACGCCACACACGGTGGGATCGGTCGAACGGACTTCAATGTCTGTCAGATTTACGCGTATGGGGCCTATTATTAAGTCTACCAGCTTTTCAGCTTGAAAACTTGTTAAAAGGAATAAAACTCGTTGAAATTTCATAAAAAAATAAGAAAAATTAACGTGATGTCGGGAGTTTTTTTCGACTTGTCTCACTCAAAATGCAGTTGTGGGCAAACTGCAGAACCGATTTTGACCAAACTTCACAGAAACACTCTCAGGATATTACCGACGATTGCCTAAAAATTTGAGCTTAATCGGGTAGTTTCGGAGTCCATAGAAAACATACAAACATAAGTAGATACATTGATAGGTAGATGGTACACTGGTCTTCAAAACTTCAGAGAACAGTTTATCATTCTGGCTCTTTCCTACATGTTCACTTACATTCTTGTTCTTTTTTTGGTTCACTTCTAATTTCACTAACGGTTTCGGATATATATTTAATGCTTTCTTTAATCTGATCAGTTTTCTTGCTCGCAGCCACTTTTTTTTTAACGTCAACTCCTACTTAAGTTCCATTACTGTTTTAGATATTTCTTTTACTCCTTCCTTTAACTCACTATCATCTTTCTCACTTTCACTCTTTCTTTCGCGAATTCATTTTCAATTAGATTTCTCATTTCAATGACATGGAATATGGTCTTCAAGTTTCAGAATCTTCAAGCTAGAATCTCTTTCGAAAGCAATCCTTTCATGCTGAGCCCAACGATCTAGCTCTATGCTTGACTATTAGTTTGGATTGGAAACTAAATTTGGCTAGTTTGTCAGCAATCTCATAACCAGAGATTCCTTAGGGACCCAGGTTAAAAAATAAAGTTTTGTGTGCAGCAAAAAACAATTTTAAACCAGTTTTGACTCAAAGATGTTCACTTTTAGGGCTATTAGAACTGCTTGGCTATCTGTTATATGTATATAGATATATGTATATATGTACATTCATATATACATATAATGGAACACTACATATATGACAAGACCAAGATGTCTAAGTCCATTGCTGACGGTAGGTGATATTGCTATTATTTGTGGCTTGGCCCACAGTCGCAGCTTGATAAACTTGAAACGCCCCACTTACGCAGCGTGTCAACACAGAAGACGTAGTTAGAATGTATGCTCTTGAGTTGTACTCCTAAATTTGCAAGCAGGTTTATTGGAGGCCAGTAGTATGGCTATCCGTCCATTGCCTGTGTGTTGTTCACGTCGAAGTTGGTTGAGATAATTGCCGCCAACGTGCTTACGGTTGGTTTTTGATATTTCAGTCTCGTAACTCACCTTAGACTGGCAATATCATTCTGTTTTAGCAATAGGAGGTTACCGTCTATTCTTATATGCTCTCGGATTAATGCATAAAAATGGTGCATCGATGATGCTACTATATGGCTGAATACAGGGAGCATTATAGTGTGTTGGCTAGATGTATTTTTGAACAGTATTTCACCAAGAAAGTATTTCGCGGCTGAGTACGCAAATCGGATCGCAGGAGAGCCAAGTGAGGATGCGCTTGCTCCCCATGTCATGCCTGTAAGTTTTTGAATAATTTTATTCCTCGTTCTCAGTCATGACGTGGGTCTGGTATCATAAAGGTCAATCGAGTGTACTTTGGGTATGGATTGTGGTTCATCAGGGTGCCGTTAAAAATTACCTCCAATTTATAGGACGTCAGTTTAGAGTTGGAAGGAAAGCAATAAACCTCGTTCTTTTACATGCTTGGATATAATCGCCATTCTCTAAAGAACGTATTCAGGACTTCGAGAACGGTATTCAAAGCATGATCGGTTACTGATAGGTTCTGGAATTGAATGGCTATGGCAATGTCGTTGGCGTATGAGTACTTTCTCGACACAGTCGAAGGTGTAGATAGAGCTGACGTGCGTACTGACTCTTGCAGTAGTCCGTTGTTCAAGAAAACTTTGTAAATACGGTTAGATAGCATATTGTTGACTAGATGAGCTATCTTTTGACAGGGATAAATCATCAGGATACTTTGAAATTAGACCCTGCCTCAACACCGTGTCATACTTTACTGTCAAGTCAACGCCACAGATGTTGCGTGTTTTCATATCCCGCTTTGTTGTTTGTCGTCAGGACCAGTACAATTCCGTCCAGATGAGAAGTCATCTTGGTCCACCGAGATGTGTTAATTTATGGTTGGGTTGATTCTATTAAAGATAATTCGTTCCAATAGTTTGTAGCAGGAATTGAGAACAGCTATTGGATGATAGCTTTCAGGTTTGTCATCTGGTTTTCCGAGTGGATGTTGTTTGAATCGACTGCTTCCGTTAACGTTGGGCAAAAGGTTGGCAACCATGACCAGCAAGCATCTTCGTCAGGCGGGAATGCCGCTCCCCATGCTTCCAGTGGGTCTAAGTGTCTTTATAGGGCATAAATCTGTGCGTCCACCTTCCTTCATCAGAGTGACATTATATCTCCTGCCATTATAACAGACTTATACTTGGTGGTATCCCAGTATCATCTCGACTCGTCGTTGCTAATACATTTATCCTGCTGGCAAGGTATTTCTGCTCGACTTCTTCGCAAAAAGGTTTATTGGGACCATGTCAACAACTAAATATGTATGTTGCGTCGTAGTAAGTTGTTCAGAGGGCACTGTATGCTCTAAACGCCTTGATTATGTAAGCTCAAATGCATGTTGGTATGTATCTAAGGAAAGACTTAGGTAAACATTAACCACTGCGCCACGTAATCACTTAGCCTAATATGCGATCAAGCTCATCTTGGGGCAATAATTGGCGCAAATAAGGACGACTTCTAGGAGCTCATGGACAAAGTTTATGAATAATGCCTTAGAAACGACATTAAAATCGTCCCATTGGCAACTATAACTTTGTAGTAATCAACAAATTTACCTTACGACACCCCCACGGGAATCCGACAGAAATTGACTCTCGGAAAAATTTACTACTACTTTCCCTTGTGTTCTTTGAGATTCAAACCTTGAATATATCGCACAATAGTCCAAAGTGCTAACCAAAGTACTAAGGCTATTACTGAATGAGACAATTATGTACCCCTAACCAAATGAGTTAAGGGCATTTCCTTCCAGTTTCACGACTTCCCCACATTACCTTCCATCTACAACGTTAACTCGTATGTGTCATTAAAGGATTTCCCTAAACGACAGCGCATAGCTCATTCAAGTACCTTGTCCACGGTATCTTCTTTTCTTCTTCGGTTTAGCTGTATAATAGTCCGCTTATCTCTACAATACCCGGAAAACTAAAAATACATTCGCAACAATAAACAAAAAATTGTGTGTATCTGCTCATTATGGAAATCACCGCTCATCTTAATCCAAGCAATTTAAACGAAAAAAAAAACCGAAAATTTTATAGCAATAGGCACGTTATCAGCGGGGACTTTTTAACAAGCCCGTATCATCTCAAGCTGCGTATATAAGGCATTAGAGCAAGTCAATCAGAGACAATAGTCGTGAACCTGCAATCTCAAGACATACTCTTATCCCAGTCAACTCTATCACAGCAAAATGACTGCAAAGCTCATCATTCTCTGTGGACTCTTCGCCATCGCCATGGGCTTCACTATTCCTGAAGACCAATTCGATGATCTTAGCAATAACTTTGAACCTGTAAGCCGTACCAAAACACACCTTTTGCAATAGAGACTTAATTTTTGCCTATTTTCACAGAGATTTGAAGATAACTCTCCATTTGAAGATGGTGCAGTTCTTGTAAGAAACGCTCGTTCGCCACAGAGAAGACTTGAAGCGGGCATGGAACACAGCTCCCGATTTGGAACAAGTGCTAATGTCAACTACAACCATCCTCTGGGAAGAAATTTCGAAGCTTATGGAGGAGTTGCCAGGAACTTTAGATACAACGACAACAGTGGACATGTTGGCTTGAGATACAGATTTTAGAGAACTCGCATCAGTGTCTTGTTAATGTTCCTAAATTTAAGAAAATAATTAAATATAATAATTTATTGAAGGAAACGCCACAATCCAAAATATTTTATTTTGTATAATAGAGTATAAAGAGACTATACTTACACGAGTGTATATGTTAATCTGTCATTCTGCATGCTAACAATTTTTGGGCCTTCAATTTTGAGTTAGGTTTTCACATAAGAAAACCTTTGATTCATTGACTCTCCGATAAATTTGAACACTCCCATGCCATTTCAAACGGCCAATACGCATGTTTTCGCAAAGCCAATATCGCTGTACAACGCATATAACTCGTCGTTGAATCTTCTGCTCCAAAGAACGTCAACGCACACGGGAGTGAGTGCGTTTGTGAGTTTCGAAAATTTTTTTCAAGGATGATACTCAAGAAGTTATATGACAGCGCGTCACTTCTCCTACATCCTTTTTAGACATCAAAACTCTTGGTGAGATTATTACCGACCTTGATAGAGCAGCAAGCGTTCTCCGTCATATTCCTGCACAATCAGACATGTATAAGCCGCTTGGTGGAAGTCTGATGAAGACCAACATATCAGACGCGATTCCGTCAATGGCCTGTTCGCAACGTTGCCACTGGTCTTTAGAAATTGGTGCTGGCGGCATTGGACTTGTCATGAGGGTGCGAGATAGGAGATCGGTGGAAGTCGTGGCGATCTGTTGCGATTGCAGTTTCTTAACGCCATATATCCTTTCGACAATTTTTCGTTGCTGAAGCGTGATGGATAACTGCATCTGTAACTTGGCTGTAACAAAGTAAAGTAGTCTATGCTGGCCGCTCGGGAATTCAGAATATTAGAGGCATGCAATTTGTTTGACGGTTTCTTGATCAGAGGAGCGCCATGTACATTTATGAATATTGAGGAATATTTATCCCCCTTATCCCCATTCTATTGTATTTCCTGGATGGTGATTATATCTGGTTTAGAGCAGCTTAGGACATCCGGTAACTGTTCGGCTGCACGCCTGCTTGAAGGTCAGAACTTTTCACGTACAGATCCGAACGCCGTTATTCTTGTTTCTTTTTGCAGGGTCGACGACATTGATATCTTTCATTTCTTAGGCTATTGGTTACTTCTTAATATTTTTTCACAACAGTGGGACCGTTAACCTCGTGCGAAACCTCAAACTTGCAGGACCATATTCTTTGTTGGACACCTTAAATCCTTATTTGGGTATAAACCGAATACGTGAAAGCTGTTCATATAAGGTGATATAAAAGAAGTTGGGGACACCTGGCAGTCGGCCAGTCAATCATCAAGAGACAGGATCAAGTGAAACAATTTCCTGAGAACAAGGAAAGCGAGAATGAGAGATGTAACCCCGGTAGCTTACGGGTGAAAGAGGAAAATAATGTTTGAAGAGCCAATAAATGGAGTCGAAGAACCGGATCTGGCGAATTCATCAGCCTTTTCATTGCCTTTATGTCATGTGACTCAAGTTAGTGTAATTATTATAGCTGTAAGAAAGTTCGAAGACAATTTCAAACCAGCTTAGGCTCAAAGTTAAAGGATATACAAGCTTTAAATGCTGCTTGGCTATATAAGAGGATATTTATTTGTGATCTTTCAGAGATTTCTCCTACTGCTCTATCTGGCACAGAGCTCGATAGCAAAAACCTCTGTAAGATAGAAGCAGATTGTCCTAATGCCGCAGAGAATTTTGATTTGGCCACAAAAAATTGCAACTCCTACCCCATTTGACATTTTTAAATCGTCAGTGTACAATTCAGATTGGAGTGCTGATTGAAGAGGGATTGGAGGATAATACCGGTAATCTAGAATAACAATTTTAAAGGGGCGATAGAGATTGATGCTTTTTGACGGCATGAAGTCCGTGGTTCATACCGGTGATAATAGCAAGGAATTTTTTCAAGAATCTTCATATGTCCAACTAGGCTTTGTTTTTGTATAGTAGGTGAACCTTTGCACCCGTAATACCTACAGAGAGCAGTCTTTGCATCTTTTGTAGAGTGAAGTGGTAGTTGTCTTGATCAGCCTTTTCCTACCCAACGCAATAAGCAATACAGGTGGTAAATATCCAATGATAGTTCGCTACTCCATGAATATTCCCACGTCTTTAGACGATTTTATCTGATAAACTGGAATCTTTACATTTCATTGTAAAGAGTTGTTCATGCATACACACGTACGTATGTACTTGAAATGCACTTCGCTGTTGAATGACATAAACATATGCACTCGTAGGTACATAATACCTTTATACTCTATTCATATGATAGGCCATAAGGGCTAGGGTACAAAACAAAACATTATGGATTGTGGCATTTCCTTCAATAAATTATTATATTTCATTATTTTCTTAAATTTAGGAACATTAACAAGACACTGATGCGAGTTCTCTAAAATCTGTATCTCAAGCCAACATGTCCACTGTTGTCGTTGTATCTAAAGTTCCTGGCAACTCCTCCATAAGCTTCGAAATTTCTTCCCAGAGGATGTTTGTAGTTGACATTAGCACTTGTTCCAAATCGGGAGCTGTGTTCCATGCCCGCTTCAAGTCTTCTCTGTGGCGAACGAGCGTTTCTTACAAGAACTGCACCATCTTCAAATGGAGAGTTATCTTCAAATCTCTGTGAAAATAGGCAAAAATTAAGTCTCTATTGCAAAAGGTGTGTTTTGGTACGGCTTACAGGTTCAAAGTTATTGCTAAGATCATCGAATTGGTCTTCAGGAATAGTGAAGCCCATGGCGATGGCGAAGAGTCCGCAGAGAATGATGAGCTTTGCTGTCATTTTGCTGTGATAGAGTAGACTGGGATAAGAGTATGTCTTGAGATTGCAGGTTCACGACTATTGTCTCTGATTGACTTGCTCTAATGCCTTATATACGCAGCTTGAGATGATACGGGCTTGTTAAAAAGTCCCCGCTGATAACGTGCCTATTGCTATCATCTTTTCGGTTTTTTTTTTTTCGTTTAAATTGCTTGGATTAAGATGAGCGGTGATTCCCATAATGAGCAGATGATACACACAATTATTTGTTTATTGTTTGGAATGTATTTTTGGTTTTCGGGTTATTGTGGAGATTAATGGACTGCCTTTTCTCATTCTGAACTTATCTGCTTTGTTGGTATTTATACTTAATTATATGGAGTGTGCTAGTCAGAGCTTTTTATCAATGACGGTGTGAAAGAAATCGTCAACTGGAGATTTATTACAAGCAAAGTATGTTTGAAGTTAAATGCATGATTTTTTTAACAAAAGAGTAAATTCTACATAGCGTCATCGAATTGGATAGAAAATAACTTTAAATTGAACAGAGTAACTGCACTGAGAACGTGTTGTGCCTTCGAGTGATGCAGTTTGCAATTTAACTGACGAACTGCAACGGCTATATACATATCTAAACCACCTGGAAACCCTAAGCAGTACTGTTACTAGCAGAGAAAACCAACGTAAATTGAAAGAACTCGAGGCATAACAAAGGCAGACGAATATACCGACTCATACCGCACATCCAGCCATGAATCGAACGAAGCGAGAAGCGTTTGCGATAGAACTGTTTACATGTAGTCTTATGATCATGCGCACAGTATGTAAGTATGTAATTATTTTTCCGATTGTGGGCGATATGTTATCTTCAGTGACTGTTTGGTAAAAGTATGAACACATATCCACATGAACTGTTATGGTTTGATGGTTACGACTCGATAATGGCTTAATTTCGGCATTTAATTTGTCCCTTCATAAATATTCATCAACTATAAACATCCAAATATGTACATACATCGTTTAGTTTTGTTTCTCCGTCGATCTGAAATGGAATTCTAGTGCAATGAAAATGTTTCAATTTATCTTAGCTTGCATATTTCTGTTTACATTTAAAGAAGTATACGTCTACTCTCGAAAATTGTTTGCAGTGAGTCTAAAGATACTTTTCAATCAATTTATTAGTATTTTTTTTATATATGTACATATATTTTAAGAGTTCTCCAGAAACCTATGCTAAAGCTACATTTTTCGACTGCAAGACGAGCCCAAGATATGTGAAAAATATTTCATGCAGATTGAAACCTATAAACTGGGAGCATAATGTTGTCAATTTAGATTTGGACCTCATCCAAGTCATACGAAATGCAACAGTAAGAAAAACTTAAACAATAAACTTTTTTAGTCTAGCAGCCCTAATTGCAGTTACGCTTGGAAGCCTTCAAATACACGAACCAATATCGGCCGTTCCTGATAAATGTGACTTTAAACGCGTGCCAGCTATTCGACAAAGGTAGACAAAGAAATGGATATCTCCAGGCAGCCATAGATATAATTGCTAAATATTCAAATGCTAACCACAGCTGCCCATATTCGGTATAAAGTATCATTTTGCTTTCAGAATTAATAGAGTTATTATTTTTGTTTTCATTTTTATAAAGGGACACTTATACCTTCATGGAGGATACATGGATTATAAGTACATTCCTTTTTATATTCCTACAGGGCAGTATAAACTGTTGTTTACCTTCTTTACGGGTTGGCCATTTGAACGTATTGGTGAAGCTACGTATATATTCAAAATTGTCGAAAGAATAAGAACGAAATCCAAAAAGGAAATAAGTACGTAGTGCAGTAGCATAATAAATTTAAAATACATCCGCATCAAGTTTATAATTGCACAGAAATTATGTACACTTAACGATACTAATATACGAGGAATTAAAAGTGATTAACTTGCCGATACGAATTTAAAGTGTGTGACTGGGTATTAGAATTATTAGTAGAGGAGCTGTTACACATTTCTGGTACTGTGGGTTGGTTTCTGGATTCTGAAGTAACCTTTATTTTTTGGAGTATTCCTACTGTCATTTACTGTAAGACAATTCTGCTTGAAGTAGTGCAAGAGCATGCTCAACTCACTTGAACTAGATAAAGTTAGGTGACCTAACCGAGATTCAATGTTGTTGTTATTTCCGCCAATGTTGTCCACCTTATCGTGATGGGAGGGCATAATTAGAGGTACATTAGATAGGTAAAGCGGCCCTTACACGGTCAATCGATTGACATTAAGCATAGTGTATGACGCTACATGTTTCCTCTTCCGCGACACAACAAAGAATTAAGTAATTAGGTCAGTCCAACTTATACACACATCACTCAGCATGACACATGGTGATGCAAAATCAAACTTGCTTTGATTTTCGTCAATCAGACTTCGCCTAATGTGTGTGACCATACAAATACATTTTCACAAACACATGTAAGTGATTGACGCATGTATCACACACGTTCGATCTAAGAACAGTTGTCCAGTAAAGATGTAGCGACTAAAGGATCTTTTATGTTGAATGAAAGCGTCATGCGATGGTTATTGTATCTGTTAATCTTCCCTTTTCCAGCTGAATATTGGCTGTGACGGTATAAGATAGCTTATGTTAGATAAAAGTGCCTGCCAACTATCGCAACTTTACAAAAATCGTTCGAATATACCCCAAGCTTGTTGCATGCTTGGCTATTAGGCAGCGGTGATGACAGATATTATAGAGCCAATTTGCAGTCTGTTGATAGAAATCGAATTCTTTGACTAAATCTTTTTTCTCGCTAAGCATGTTGTGCCACTGTTTCACCTATGGCATACCTAGTATACTGCCCATTTGCCCTGGTACCCAACAGAGTGGAAACTAAAAGCTAAGGAACATTTTTAGAAAAGATAGCGATCAGTAAGTAAACCTACTGAACTGCCCAAACCTACTGTCCAATCAGCCTAATAACGTTTTTCTTGAAAACTATGGAAGACTTCTAAACATTCATTCTAGAAACATTCTCGAAGAAACAATATCTGTGCACTCTAGGAAAGTTCCATCAACCAAAGGTACCCTGCAACATTTGGTCACCCAGATAAAACCGCCTACCGTTCCAAAGAATTAACACCGAGGGTGGTCTAAAGAATCCGGCACTATCACCGCCATGAGAAGCAAAAGAATCGATCATCCAACAATCAGATGAGTTTGGACAATGCGCGATGCCAGCATTATTTCTCTGACTGTCTCTGTGGCAAAACACTGTCCCCGAAGCAGCATTCTCTCGCCTCTGCTATGGGCTTTGATTGTAGATGGCCTTCTGATAAGACTAAATAACTAAAAAACTTAGGTTGTAGTGATATAGAGTACAAGATCTAATGATTATAATTTATCAAGCATCAAATACAATATGTGTCAACTTATTAATCTGTGCTCGTTGAAATTTTTGACTGGTGTACTAGAGAAGGTCTATCGATCAATCCTAGCAAGGCAGTCGTTCTACCGTTCATAAGGAAAACAAAATTAAACCTTTGGTTCCTTGGTTCCGTGATTGGAACAATTATTGGTTTTACCAACGAAGTGGAATATCTACGATTTGTCCTTAATATGAAACTTAATTGGAACTTCACAATAAGAACAAAAAATCTCAAAGGCGATCAACGCCATGTGGGCCTTTCGTCGAATGTTTGGATCCTCTGACTGTTCCTTCGACTCTTTTGTGGAATCTCTGAATGTACTTTAAAATATAATCTATTCAAAAGCAACAAGGGCATATCCCACTAGTATAACATTCAAGGACTCGGACAGGCTAAATAAGCCATCCGACCTTTCTATAAGCAAGAGATATCCACAGATCTAGCAGAGGCGTCTGCCACCTCAAGTACCTTCTCTAGAAAATGAGCATCACGGGGGATACCACATGGCAAATTTGGAATCGTATCGTAAGTCCGATGATTCTTTCCCTAACTCCACGCTGGTTGCTAAAAACTTTCTACTTGTAACGCTCTTTCCAAGTTCAACAATTGTGACACTTGATCGGAATTTGTTGGCTGAAACCTCTAGTCCCAATTCTAAACTCAACTGGAACATTTAGGGGCAATGTGAGACCGAAGTGACCAAAAAAAACGATGAGCTTCGTCCGAAAATATGTTTTTGCCACTAAAATTTATATCATTCTCCAGCGGATGGTCATTTCCATTCAATTTTCGAGTGAGTTGGACCTTATTAACTCGTCCCCATGTAATATTCTTCTCAGCGAAGTGCAATGGTTTCCAGTTGTTGAGCTACGCGTCGAATTGAGGTTTCTGCGTAAGTAATTCGAGGTCATTATGTAATAGTCCCCTCAGAAAGTTGCAATTTGATGAAAAAAAGAGTTGAGATTTTTGAGTGTTTACGTATAGTTTAGGGAATGACAGCAATTCTTTAAAATGTGCACACCGAACGAGCACGCTGATAGCTTTTGTTATTGGCATACCAGTGTCAGTGTTCTTAGAACAGACCCTGAAGGGGCTTTTTGTTGAGTAATCATTCTTTTGAAATCTCTCACCTTTTTCTGCATTGAGGCATTCAATTTACAAATGATTTTCCAATATTTGATGGCATTGTTCAAGTGTAAAACGATTCATTTCTCACCGCATTGGCTTGACTCTACAATTCTGTCAACTCTCTGCCAAAACTAACAGATGGCTCACCCTTTATATACCAGCCATCCTATCAGACTGGTAGATCCTGCAAAACTACTTTTCATAACTTTATCTGCAAGATGGAAAATGGTCTGCAAGAGGGGAGTTATACTCTGGAAGTTTTTGTCGACAAAGAGGATGCCTTTAACAATAACCAACACATATCATCTTTTCACCGACTTCAAGGCCGCCTATGACAGCATTCATCGTCTGAAGCCCTACAAGTCGATAGCTGAATCCCGACAGAATAGTCCAACTGAGTCGTGTAACGCTGGCCGCAAAATTAATAAATAAAAATTGGTGCGCTGGTTGGTAATACAGTGCACAAAAGACGAGTCCTGGCAAGAGCTTGAAATTAGTTTTGTACAGTCGGACACTTCTGATTTACTCTTAACCATTTAGTTCACAAGTTGAATAGTGATTTTCAAACTAGCTGTTGCTTACTCTTCAAACGTTCTACACTTCCTGCACAAACAAAGCTCCTATAAACCGGATAACCTGTAACCTTTTGTACAGAACCGTTTGTCAAAAGCAGCCACATCATTATAAGTATTCTGTAAAAATTTGAATCTATGACACTGTCATCTCAAATCGCGCTAATCATTATCGTTGTACTGTAGCGAAAAACCTACCGCGCTCTTAATTAGAACGGAGGCAGGATTCTTAAAGAACAAAATGTTCTTCCTCCCGTTGCGCTCTGCCACTGAAATCACAGCATGACCATAGCCAAGAAAATCCACACCCATACTCTGTGCTGTTGTTGCTATTTAGGACGGGTAATCACGAACATAATAAGGCCTCAGCAATTGCCCCTTGTCCCAATTAGCAACACTTTTTAACCTCGTACAATTTGCGTTAACAAGTGAATAAGGATGAATATTTTCTTTATGAAATTTTATCCTGAAGATATCCTTGCATCATCAAGCGGGGAGGGTTGTTATTTACTTTTTTTTTCCTTCATTTGCACGGCATAACACCAGCAAGGTGAACTTTTATGTTGTATACGTCGCTGTGCTGTAATGATAATGAAAATTCTTTCGTTGTGAATAAAGGTTTTTTTTGTACTCTGTACTTTTATTGTACAGAGGTACTGATAATGGAGACCAGAATGATTATGTTAAAAATTTAATTTTGCTGGAGAGTGCCGGTGAATTTCTTGCACAGGTAGTGGGTGAAGGTAGGAAAAGGTAATGAGTTCCAAAGAATTTAAATGCAATAGTTCAGAGTTTTATTACGTTCTTGACGGTAATTTAATTATAATAATGGGTAATGAGAGCATACAAAGTAATGTTAAAGTCTACACGGATGGTTCCAAGCCAAGTGAGGGTACGGGGTCAGGTATATACTTGAGAGATATAAACCTACAGGTGGTCCACACACCCCCGGACGCATGTAGTGTATTTCAATCAGATCACACTGTGCTTATAGCACTGGTATAACTGGAGATGGGATCAATGGGTCGTATGCTCAGACTTAAGTTTCATTTTTTATAGACATATCTCAGAGACTGAGCATTTGCTAAACGGATGAGACAGTTCACATGCATTGATTTCCCATATGCAAAAAACACCGAAACGTTTCAGAACAATGAGTAAAGCTCATAAAAAGCCAAGACTACAAATTTGTGATCTCATTAGGCCAAATGGCTGCATATTTAAACGTTTTTGGTGTCACTGCCCGAAATAGGGACTTAAAAATTTTGATCGTTTTAATTCAGTTCAAGTAGATTGGATAACTAATAACTTTCTTCAGCATCATGAGGATTTCGCGAAACTTAATAACATGACCAGAATAATGGTTTCATTAAGATCTTTTGGAGATCCTGGATTTCAAATTGGCATAGCGGAAGGTTTCGGAATGAGCCAATCCAGCGTTTCGAGAATAGTCAGTGAAGTTGCGGGAAAAAAGTCAATACTGTATCAAATTTCCTATAAATACGGGGGAAAATGACTCTGAAAAGTACTTACGGCAGCTTAAAAACAAATTTCTGTCATGTCTTGGAGCAATAGACTGTGCGCATGTCCGTCTTAGTAAGCCAAAGCACCATAGCTATGGTGAAGAGTATGCATAGTGGAGAGTATACAAACCCAAGGGGTAAGTGTAAAGTAAGAGACACATATAAACTGTAAATGTTTGTGTTCTTCTTCTTCTTATTCTTTGTGAATCCTTCCTCGGATCTTTAAATCTTGTGTTCGAAATGGTTCTATTCTTAGTTTCCAAAAGTATATTGTAATCTACTTCATGTAGATCATTCAATTAAAGTTCAAGCGACATGTAATGGAGCTCAAAAATTTACAAGCGTGGATGTCTCATTGCCCGGTGCGGTTCGTGACTCCAGAATATTTTAAAATTCAAATATTTACCAGGCACTTCTTAATATTCCTACGTGTGTCCTCATCGCTGAGGAACATCACTTTTTATTGCCGGTTCTTCTTCACTTCACTCACTCAGTGAACTCATCTTCCCAATTTCAATAAATCGAATTAAAGAGATTGAGACAAAGGGTTTGCATACCAATTTGAGCTTTCGCTTATTGCAAACGCGTAATCCCGGTACTATTCGCTCCGTCTTACATCTCAATCTACTGTGACTGAACGAAAGCTTCTTGCATACGACCCAACATCTAACTAGAATATCGGCACCTACCCATACATCGACAGCCAGGCTAAGGTTAACCCTTTCGGTACGCACGGTTATACATACATATGTATATGTACCAGCTAAAGATCAAACATTGCTTGAAGGGTTAAGGGGCTAAAGCCGTACGTTACAAAATCTGAACTTGTTATGAATTGCGGCACAATGCTCGGGGCATTTTGTACTCAGAACCGTGACAGATTATCTTTGAAACACTGCGATATACAGGGTAACGAAAGTGCTGAAGTATTAGCCAACAAAGGAGCTCCGACAAGGTGACACAATTGAAGGCATAAAACCACCATTGAGTGTGGCTAAGAGAGTTATTCTCGACAGAATTTTCAACTTGGCTGACCAAAAATGGTTTGACTTAGAAAGGCACAGGGTGGCCAGTTTCAGATGGACAAATATGTGAGGAATTTTTAAAACTAAACAGATTAAGGTTAAAAATAGCAATAAGGATACTCTCTCGTCATTGCCTTCTGAGGAAGCACTCAATGAGATTAGGTTCACGAATACGGATGTATCCAGGTACTGCAGTGACCTACACATCTTAAAGGACATAAGACATATGCTCAGTGAAGGCCAACGCATTGTCCGTAGCAGACTAAAACACTTTGGATGTTACTTCTTTGATAATTTAAAGAGGTTCGACCCAGAACCCAAAATAATGAGTCATTTAGATTCAGTAAATTCAATTCAATTAATTTTTCAATTTATTTATTTAATTTTTCAATTCCCAAAATAGTTTTACAATTATAAAATTTTAATTCAGAAACTTAATCATAACAAGAAATTGAAAAATAAGAAGATACATTCTGTAGTTAAAATAAAACTAGTGTCGAATGTATCACGCACTATAATATAAAATAACAGTAATTACAAAAGGTGTTAAGAGGGTGAGGAAAACAAGTATTAACATTCATCAACATTTTTTATTTAGCTATAACACAATTTAAACAATGCGACTAATTAACTGGTTTATTTCAGTTAAATCAAAATTAAGAAGCCATTTTTTAATTTGTCTAGTGTAAAAGGAAAAATTTCTGGTTCGTCTAATCTCAAGGGGCAATAAATTGTATAATCTGGGAGCAACAGAAGAGTAAAAGTTTAAAAAATGATGTGTATTAAAAGCTGGAATTACAGATAGATGGTTATTGCAGCTACGAAGCGAATGATAGGCAGGGTTCCTGTCAATTGAGTAACCACTCCTTAGAAAGAAAATTTTTAGTACTTTGTAAAAGTAAAGATGCTTTAGAGGGAGGATTTTAGAGTTGACAAACAGCAAGTAACTACTTTCTAGGCGCCTTTTTCTCCAAATGATTCTTAGTATATGTTTTTGAACAACAAGTAAAGGATGGACTTTATTATTGTGAGTACCTCCCCAACAAACTAAACCATACTGCAACTTAGATTGAACTAGTCCATAGTATACAGTTTCCAACAGCTTTTTAGAACAAAACAGTCTCAAGTGGTACATAATCTTTGTAGTTCTTATTAAATAAGATCTCAAACTTGTAGTATGATTACTCCAATTCATTTTACTGTCAATTTCAAGGCCAAGATATTTAAAAACTTCTGTTCTTTCTATATAAAAGCACTGAGGTGAACAGTTTGTATCATAATTATATAATTTGGAAAATGTTGTTGAATTGCATGTATCAGTGCTAAGAAATAAATGCTGGCAGCTTGCGCTATGAAAAATCATAGAGGGATAATTAACAATGCTAGAAGACAAATTAAAAAACATTATTTTAGTTTTATCACTTATCACCAATTTATGCATACAAAACCAATGCCTTAGCTGTTCAAAGTCATGACTTATATCAGCAACTAAATCTAAGGCTGAGCTATTAGAATAAGAACAAGCTATATCATCAGCAAAGCCTATTCGTATACCTTTAAAATTGATTTTAAAGATTGAATTGATATAAATCAAAAAAAGAATCGGACCAAGTACAGAACCTTGTGGCACCCCTATTCTAATATCTAATGTTTGGCTGAATATATTACCTATTTTCACCACTTGGCTTCGATTATTGAGATAAGAAAGAAGCCATTTAAGCATAAAACCTCTAAAGCCCGCTTTCTCTAATTTGGATGATAATATAACATGGTCAACAGTATCAAAAGCCTTTGTGATATCAATATATAGAGCAGCAGTGTAGTTTTTGTTGTTCAGGCTATTATAGATAAAGCTGCAAAACTTTAAGAGCGCATCCTCTGTAGACTTCCCAGCTCTAAATCCAAATTGATTTTCACTAAAAAAAATAAGATTTTTCAAGAAAGGCCACTATTCTTGTTTTCACAGCTTTTTCAAAGATTTTGGAAAACACCGGAAGAAGAGAAATAGGCCTATAGTTATTAAGGATTTTGCTATCACCTTTCTTAAGTATAGGTATAACCTCTGCAGTTTTTAAGGCGTCTGGGAAAATACCACTATAAACACTATTATTAAAAATGTGCGCTAAAACATCAACGATATATAGGGATATTTTTTTAATAATATTATTTGACAAACCGTCTTTAGTTGACGAATTAGAATTTTTTAGACGATTAATAATCCGAAATAATTCAAATGATGAAATCGGATCAAAGAAAAAACTACAGGGTAATATGCATTCACTTCTAAAACATTCTTCCATACAGTAATTAGATGAATCAGAGAAACCCGCACTTGAAAGAGTATTGTCAGCAACATTGGTGAAGTAGTGGTTAAAAGCATTAGACATTTCATTTGGATTAACTATATTATATCCTGAAACCGATATACAAGATGGTTTTTTTGAGGAGGGTACACTTTTATTAATAAGCTCATTAACAATTGCCCATTCCTTACCTAAATTATTTCCAGCTAGTTGCAGTTTGTTTGCATAATGATTTTCTTTACAAATAGGAACTTCTGTAGCAACTTCTTTGCATAATCTATCATAAAGGAGTCGAAGGTTGGCATTATTTGGATTCTTTTTGCATTTAAATCGTATATTGTTTTTCTTTTCAATTTTTTTTAATAAAGTCGTAGACATCCATGGCTTAAGTTTTTTTATTTTAAGGCGTCTTTGAGTTTTCATGACACAAGAACTAACGTGAGCTTTTAAAATATTTGCAAATATATTAAAAGCATTTGAGGGATTACTCTCCAGGTATACGTTAGTCCAACATTCATGAAGTAGAATATCATTAAGACGATCATAATTAAGCGTCGTAACTTTCTCAAACGGTACAACCTTTTCATTTTGTTTATCATTACTACCTTGAAAAACTAAACCAATCATAGAGTGATCAGAGATTTTAAAATCTGAAATGGAGCTAGTGATGGTATGTTTAGAGCTGCGATCAAGTCTACCAAAAATATGATCGATACAAGTTTGAGTTGTTAGAGTTAATCTTGTAGGTTCATTGATGCACGACTCCAAGCCATTAGCCGATAGGACAGAAATATAATTAAAAACAATTGGAGAATCAGATAAAATATCCAAATTTATATCACCAAGAACGAACAAATTTTTAGACTTTTCCACAGACAACAATGAGTTCAATTCTTCTACAAAAACATTTTTACTTTTCTCATTTAACCTATAAAAGCACATAAAAATAAACTTACTAGACTCAATTGTGCAGGAAACTTTTACCATATCGGCACTTCTCAAATTCAGACAGCAATAATCATGATCCAACTTATCACTTACAAAGACAGCCACTCCACCTGCAGCATACGAATTATTACACGTAGCATAAAAAGTGTACCCAGGTATACTATAAAGATTAGACTCATTGTCATAAATCCATATTTCTGATAGAAAAATTAAATCTGGCTTATTAACAAATAATTCTAAATGAATTAAAAATAAATCAAAATTTTTGCGTATACTGCGAATATTTTGATGAATGATAAAAAATGTTTTCTTCGGTATTTCGGAATGATATAAACTTCTGAAAAACTCTTTATCAAATTTACAAAATTCACTAGTTTCTTCAAAAGTACTTTCCTGATTCAGAATACAGTTAGAAATATTAAAAGACATTGAATAAGATTAAAATATTAAATTAAATTCGATAGATTTTCAATATCTTCAAATGAACTTATTTTAAAAGTTTTATCACCTTCTTGTTTTTTTAACAAAATAACTCCCCTATTAATCCACAAGAATGAAAAGTTATTTTCTATTTTAAAATGTTTAGCTCTATTATAAACTGCTCTATTGTAACTAGTTAAACTTTCGTTTATATAGATTGAATTATTAACAGATTTGAACCCTATAAGACTCGTGTTGAGCTTAGTTTTCTTTTTCTTTTGAATAATTTTTTGCTTTGACTCAAAGGTTTTAAATTTAATTCGTAAAACACTTAAAGCTCTGGCCGATGTAGATGTTTCGTTAGAGTTCAGCTTACGTGTGATGTTCTTGACGTAACAATACTTGATGTCATCAGCAGTTATGTTTTCATCGAGACCCTTGGCCAATAGATTGACAGCTGTATTTAGAGCGTTGCTGTTGTCAATATTGGGGACCCCCATAACATCAACACATTTGTGCAAGGATTTTTGTTGCAGAAAATTCACTCTACTTTGCAGGTTATTAATTTTTTTGCTTAGCAATTTGTTTTCTTCTTGCAAACAGTCAATACGTCGCAAAGCATTAGAATTCACTTCTTTTAATGCGGTGATTTCGTTATAAAGAATGTCAAGGGTGATGGGATTTGGAGAGATAATGTTTTCATTGGCAGTTTGAGAAGATGCGAACTTAGAGGGAGACACTGGTACTTCCACTACAGGTGATTGACCACTATTTTTATTAAGCACTTGTTTCACTTTCTGAGAAACTGGTGGTGGCGAGTGTAGAGAATGACGTCTTTGTTTATCGCACGACACACAACGGTACGCGATATTGTTCTTTTTGATATAGTCACTATCACTTTGTTGAAGATTAACACATTGCAAGTGGTAGTAAACCTTACACTGTGAACATTGAATTTTAGCGCCAATTCTGTCAACTTTCTGACCACATTTACAAGGCATTTTCTCAAAACAAATTTAAAATAGATCACTGTTTGTTTATAAAAATTATTAACAATCAAAGTGATAGCAGTACCTGAGTCTATAACTTATTATTTTTTCTTCGTTAAAACACTTTAAAAATAGAAGAGAAGCGGGAGCAAATCTTTAACACTTGTTAACCTCACTACACCATATACACGTAATGAAATTAAGTGCGCAGGAGGAATGGTTCAGGTTTCTTGCCGTTAAGATTCCCAAGAAATCGCGTTGGTCTCACTATGGTGTCTGGTGTCATATGATAATCTCATGACCCTACATATTAGGGTTGTCTGAGGAATTCGAGATCCAAAGTGGGGTAAGGTAACACAATACTATTCCTATTGGTGATTACCGATGTAGTTCGTGCAGCTTCGTTGACGGGAAATGGAGAAATTCGATGGAGTTTTACATCCCACTATATTGAAACATCTTGCTAACTCTCTCACAGAAATATGGACCTCAACAAAATGGCAGCAGATGTGGAGAGCGAGGCAGGCGTCGAGCTAAAAGTTAATACAGGTAAAACATAAGTTATTAGCCTTTGAACAAACTAATCGGCTCAAATATGTATGGCTGGACAACCGGTAGATAGAGCAAAGGATTTGCAGTATCTTGGGAGCAAATGCCTCAAACGATGAAGGAACCGAACAATATAGCCAAAAGGATCGTCAAAGTAAAGTCCCCGTTTGGGATGCTGACTACAATATGGCGAAGCAATGCAATTAGTTTGAACACCGAACTAATAATGGTTCCGCTCTAACTTTGAATCCGTGCTTACGAAAATACAGCACGCGAAGACTGACCGTCACTATCACGAGAAAGCTGGAAACGTTCAGTAACCGGTGTTTGCGCAACATCTTGAGGATTTTTCGGCCCAACAATATCTCTCAGAGATACTTTTACCAGAAAATAGGTCAGGAATCAATTAGCACAACCACCCAACAACGGAAGAGGCAGTGTATTAGTCACACGCTCAGATAAGGTGACAATTTCATAACTAACCATGCTTTGCAATGAAACTCTTTACCGCAGGGTGACAGAAGACCTGGCGGACCGGAGAAAACTTGGCGCAGAATAGTCGGGAAAAAGGTATGGTAGTTGGGGAGAGATAAGACACATTACCATTAACTGTACACGATGGCGCGTGGGCAAAGTAGAGGCCCTAAGACCTACAAGGCGATATTGAAGATAGGCAAAAAGTAAGTCAAACTACCGTCCAGCCGACCAAAATGACGTGAGGATAGCAAAATTCAACGAGCTTACCGCCCGAGTTGTTCAAAGCAGCTGGGACTTGGTAGAGAACATACTCCAACTCATTTGGTCAGACACGTGTATGCATTATTTAAAGGAATCTCAGCTTGTTTGCCCGATACACAAGAAAAAAGACCCCCTCAACTGCGTCAGTTATAGAGGAGGCATCAATCTCCTCAACATTGCGTTGATCTTATCTGCCACATTGTGTGAACGCGTGAAACCCTTCGTCAACAACCTGATCGACACCTACCAGTTCGTTTTAAAGCCAATAAAGTACAAAATCCATCAAAATTTCACACTTCGAGTCCCGGAGAAAACACAAGATTCCGAATCGATGCCCATTACCCTTTTTTCCAATTCAAAGCCGCCTTACGCAGCAACTTCTGGCATCCCTACCAAACTCGTCCGTCTGTTTAGGATACTGATGGAAAACTCTCGCTAATACATCCATCAAGGTCGGTAATAACGTCGCAGTAGATAACTATAACTTTGAGGTTGTAAATGACTTTGTCTACTTAGGCTCAAGGCACTACTCTAAGGATTCTGTCTGATAGGCAGTCGCTGGGTATGCCCCTAGCTACATGTAAGCATCTACTAAAGCTGAATGCTATTAGCAAGACCAACCTCAGATGGGAAAACGTGTCAACGTGTCTCATCTCGAGACAGATCTGGCCCAGGCTGGATCATAAACGCAGTACCGAGTTGGTCAAACTAAAGCGATCACAGATCAGCTGCGTTGTTGGTGTTCTCACTGGACACTGCCTTATAGGCCAACATGCCAAAAGACTTGGCCTCTTTTCAAACGACTTCTGCAGAAGCTGCAGGGACGAGGAGGAGGAGGAAAGTATCCCCCACCTCCTATGTAACTGCCCAGCTTTGTCGCATAAAAGAATGGTCCATTTAGTGTCCCCCTTCCTTGAAGTCCTTAGACGTCATGCGCATCTATCGCTTTATCAAAAGCTCCGGTTGGTTCTGTTAGTCCATGAGTAGCGAATTGGTTTTGATCCATGGTATCACAAAGGACCTTTATTGGTCTAAGTGTGTCTGCACTCCCGTGCGGACAGCCAAGCCAACCTAACCTAACCTAGCTATACACAAGCTAACGTACAACAAGGCTGCCGGAACTGATGGCTTCCTAGCCGAACTATACAAGGCAGAGCGAGATGGCTGGGTAGAGAGCATATATGTACATACTTATGTACCAACTCAGTTCTAAGATTAGACCAATCTCAGCATCGTTTCTCTGATCCCCTCAATTGTAATAATTACAGGATAGTATTAGTGCGTTTCGAGGCCAGCATTAATAAATTTGTATTTTTTAACAGATTTTGAAAACAGCAGCCGATCAGGCGTTCATAAAATTTGGGAAATAACTTCGTGTACGCGATACTGCGGAGACTGATCCCTCTGAAACTACAAATACAAATACTTGGCGCAACAGACGTATGTGGTCCAGGGCCTATCTTCTTGTGTGCATTCGTGTTGTGCGTGTTCTATTTCTCCCACAAATGGAAGGAACCTACAGATTAGAGCCATATCCGAAAGGCATATTGAGAAGCTTTCTCATGACAGTTATCACTCTCGGACGTTTGTCAGACATTCGCGAGAGGTGAGACCGTGAAAAAACTTTTTGGTGATCTCTGGGATTCGAACCTCCAACCTCCCGCTCAGCAATCCAACGCACTAACCACTTGAGCCACGGCGCCCTCTGAAACTACTGCTGTTAAAAGTGTCACACGCTTACACCGATGTAATAATTCCTAAATATTCAAGGTACTTATCCCCCTCCCCCACCCCTCAATCAAAAACTATAAAACAACGTCTTCACCAAGTCGCAAATATTATAAAAACAACTCCAACACATCCTCTATAAGATATTTATAAGCTTTCTAGTACATACAAAACGAACAAATCGAAAGAACCTTAAATTGACTACCTCTATCGACTAAATTTAAAGCTAAAATTGAGTAGGTTTCATTTTTCCATTACGAGCATAAGTCTTTTCTTCGAATAATAGCCATCCATCCAACCCACTACCTTCATGGGAGCTCTTAAAAATAGCAGATAGTACCGCCTGCAATCAGGACGAATTTTATTGCGCTCAAAAAAAACCCACAAAAGGTTATAAAAACTTTCAGTTGCTTACTTTTGTTCGGCTTTATTAAATAAAGGTATGCTTCGGCTCCTAATGTAAGTTCATCGACATTGGGGGCGTTCCTTAGGGGCATTCCAACAGGACTTGTTGCTTTATAGTAATCTTAAATCCGTGGAAAAAAAATAGAAAAAAGTAACGCAAAAGAAAAATAAGAAGAAGAGAAAAAACGAAGCCCAGTCGGAATTCGACAAAATAGCTGTAGGCGTTGACGAACATGCGCATTAAACGGTTACAACATGACGGCAGTGGTTAGATGGCTACACAAAACCTTTCTAGCACTCCGATACAGATGCCTTGTCGGGGGATGAAGCTATTCCAGTGTGTATGAATCTTGAGGATGGCGCGACGGCAATTCGTCAAATATGCACATGTAAAGGATTTCATTGTTGTTGCCGTTGTCGTCAGTGTCGTCTCTCTTTCGGGCCGAATCCGAGTTGGTACTCCCGGCACAAGTGAAAGGGAGAGAAATATCTTTAGTGGATAAATCTTCAGTGTATACACTGCGGGTGGATGATGAATCCTATAGTGGTGTGAACTTTGGCTAAGGATAATATCGAATCAAAGGGAATTCATTTGTTGTGCGACAGGTGTGCCTTGTACAAGGGTAGTTTAGTCCCTTTCGAAAAGTTGCCGGGATAACTTCGTAGTCGAGCGTTATCGTGTTGGTTTTTCGACAACTTATGCCAAAGCTGAATTTTTTTTTTCTTGAGCTTGGATAAGTGAAGAAGTGTTGCGTGTTTTTCGGAAACGCGCTTCAAAAGAATTCCTTGCGGTTGGCTAGGTTGTGAATCATTTTATATCCTATGTGCTGATGGAAGTGAATTTAAAATACACAAATATTTAATAAATTTCTCGGTTAAAAAAATTCCATGTGAGGTTAAAAAAAAAGCGGGTTGTTGTCTAGAAAAATAAGTGCTATAAAGCAGACGTCATTCCGAGACAAGTGATTAAAAGCAGACGTTTCATAGGTTAGTAACTACATATATGTATTTATAAAATTTTGGAAGAATGCTAAAAAAAATAAGTTTTGCTAAATATCAATTAAGCAATGGTTTTTTAAAGTTTTAGTTCAACAAAATTCATCACACAAAAAATAATCATTTTCGGCGTAAAGGATTTTTTTAAGTCTAACAGGATTTTAAATTTAAAAAAATGGAACGATAAACCAAATTTTAAGTCAAAAATCTTTTTTTATTCGCAGAATCCATTCATAATATTAATATTTGAAAATGGTTTCGGATATTTTCGGTGCATTCTCTCCGACAAATTTTGGGTTACTTTTTCAAGTTATGGTTGTGCTTTGTGACAAATAGTACTGGCTTCCAAAGCGGCAGTTGTTGCTGTTATATCACCATAAGCCCAGGAACTAATCGAGAGGTTTCAAATCGCACGATTTTGGAGACTTCTTCTTCTTCTCGAAAAGAAGTTCTCACTAAATTCTCTTTTCAATGAGTCTATTTTTTCGGTAGCTGTAGCGCCATCCTGTTGGAACCACTTACTTACTTAGATGGGAATATAGTTCGCAGTGGAGCGGTTAAACTATAGACTCTGTTCTTCAGAGATTGGTTCCTCTTAACATTTAACACTTCCCTCTCCGCCTCAAAAAGAAAATTAGAGGAGCATAGAGCATTTTCAAGCTCAATATTTTAGCAAGCTGCTACTCCTTGGACCACCAACGTATGATAACATTCTCGAGAGCGCTGAATAGACTTTGGACTTTGCCCCTATCACGACACTTAGACACTTGAAACTCTTCTTCAAGTGTAGTTTCCGGCTCCTACCAAGTGTTCTTTCATTTTGCGGCTACTAATAAGCACTGCCTCCATCTTGTGTTCACCTAATGCCAGTCCTTCCGATTCAATTGTGTAATAGATGCTATTGTCTCATTCGTGGTCAACTCCATTTCGACGATGTACATATTTCACTGCCACTATGGCGATGTCTTCGGCGAATCTTATTTTTATTTTTGTCCCGTCGGTTATTTGCAGTTGCAGAATACCGTTGAACATGATATTCTAGAACAGGAGTCCTAGAATAGAGCCCTGCGGAAAATCGATGGATACAGCGTACTTTGTACTTTGTTTTCTCTCGTGTACCGCTAGCCATTTCTGTCTCTTTAATCGCAAACACACCGGTGATAGCGCGCTGAGTTCTGTAAGTTATGTCAATATCATCGACCCTCACGAGTACTTGAACTGACTTTTGAAGAGTGTGCCTCCAGTTTTTCAAAGACGATGTTAAAGAAGTCACATGATAACGCGTCATTCTTGTCCAAATCCGTTTTTAACATCAAGGGTTTCGGTGAGGACATTACCTTTATCGAACAACGGCCGTTCTCCATCATCATCGTGCACTGGTGGAAGAGTCTTGCAGCGATTCTAAAACTAGAGACAGCTCTATATACATAGCTTGTATCTACATATAAAGGCTGTCATAGGTGGCTTTAAAATCGATAAAGAAATAGTAGCTATCGACTTTCCATTTCATGTTTTCTCCTGGATTTTTCGGAGTATACAGGTTAGGTTAGGTTATAGAAGAGTGTGTGATGCACATGCATCATTTCCATTCGAAGGACTTAAATGCCCATTATGAGTCCCTTCGTGTTTTGTTGAAACAAAAAACCAAAAAAACAATCGAATGGGCTTACGAAGATCATCGTTCTGATTGAGTTCTTGATAAATTTGAGAAGATCTGTTATTTCGGTTTCGGTTAATTCTAACATGTTTTTGTAGAACCTGCATCCAGAGATCGGAGTCGCCCCTGAAGAACGGGACAGTGGCATAAGAGATGTTGGGTTGTTTCTGTTTGTTCTCCGTCGGCGCAGCTCCTGAATATTCGTTGGTTTCCAGATTATTGTTGCGGAGCATGGATGTGGCGGCTTAATGATATGTGCTTATTCCCAGGAGAGTGCGAATTGAGTGCTTGGCTTTGTGTTCTCTTTTTGATCAGCTCTGGCTCTAGAGTTCGAGCAGTGTTATAATCTCCTTTGGATAGCAAGGCGATATTGGTCTCGAAGACGGTATCACTGACCCCAATCTTGCCAGCTCATCCGCCTTTTTGTTCGTCTCGATATTGCAATATCCGAGAACCTAGAAGAGCTTGATTTTTGAGTTCTTGAATGAGTTGCGACAATTCTTTATAAAGCAGCTGTAGTGTCGACGAAGATAGTTATGTCCGTAGTGGGAATAATGCTATAGTGTATGTATCTTGCTGCTTTATCAATGGTTAGCCGCTTAGAAAACGCTGCAGAAATCGAGTAGTCTACTAGTAGTAGACTTCTGGTTTTGATTGATTTTGAATATAAACCTGCTCCTGTGCCGGCGTTCAGTTTAGATCTGTCGGTGTAAGTAGCGATTTCGTGGTCGGATACTTAATACTCTGTTTCGTTTCGTCTCTTCTTGGGAAGAGAACGAGAATTCTCTTGTCGAAGTCGTGATAGGGAATTATGAAGTCCGCGCTGTCTGTGAAACTTCCGGAACTGTGTTTTATTTGCAGTCCTTCAACATTCTCTAGTACATTCGCATGTCCGAGGTTGACCCGCTCAAAAAGGCAGGGCTCTCTTAGTCTGAGAGTTTCTTTTGCGGTACCTTTAGTGAACATGTTTAGGGGGAGGAGATGGACAACTATTCCCAATCTCAATTGGTCAAGGTGTAGGTCAGTAAGCCTCTAGTGTTTTAAGTAGAAACGACGAGAGACTGACTGATCTGTAATCTTTGCCGGTAACATATCTGGGTTTCCCTGCTTTGGGAATGAAGACCACTTCTACCTCTCCCTAGAGTTTCTGTACATACCCCGTGCGTAGACAGCTGTTAAAGATGCATATAAGGCGGCCATAATGTGGTCTACAGATTTTTGTATCATGGCTGGTATAACGCCCTCCGCTCCTGCAGGTAGAAATGTACTAACTGCGCATTTCCATTTTTCCTTTTCTACCATATCTGATACCTCCTCCTCGGAAGCGTGATGTGGAAAAATGTCTGCTCTCTGCATAGTATCGATTTCGACATCTGTGCTGCCAGAAAAGTGGGGTTCTGTTAGAATAAATAATCAGCCATGACTAGATTATGTCTACCAGCCGTCGGAATTAGTGATATATCCCAGGGTACAAGGATCTTTAGATAGGACCTTACAGAGCCGGTGATTTCATTAACGTCATCAATAACTTATAATTATCGATTTTAATTTTCGGTCGATATTTCCATCGCCTGAGGTCGACTGATACGAAAGAGCGATGAAAAGAATTCTTCATATTACTCATCAGGTGTCCGGTAGCTCTCTTGATGGTTGCTGCGTCTATGCTATTCTGCACTGGAAGCGATAATAGCTTGGTTACAACTAGCCTCGAAAATTTTTCTTAGTCAGCTCTTCGGGGGTTTCCACTACTGCTAGCACTATCAAGCCCTGGTTACTGGAACGAGTCAAAAGAAAAACGTTAAGAGATCTTTTAGCTATTATACTGCCTCGAATCTTACCTTCTGTAAGTGGATAGTATACACTATAATTTTTTGCCCTCAGTCCGCAAACTATTTCTTTGACATCAGTAGTATTAAGTCGTCGGTAGACGGTCTGCAGTGATGTATATTAATATGCACCTTTGCCTTCCCACGGCCTCTGCCATCTGGTAGCTTCGCTTTTACGTGTTCCAGGCCAAATTTGTTGATATCAGGTTAATTCACCAGGGTGTCGAGTGACTGTTGGTCGGTGGTGATACGTTTTTGAAGAGACAGTTGAAGAGAGGTCTCTGTTCTGCATGTCGATTAGTATCAGCAGAGCAGGAGTCCACACAGAAAAGAACTGACGTAACGGCAGCAAAAACGGAATAAGGACCTCGAATTTCAGCTCCGGAAATGTTCTCCAAAGCTTTTGATTGAGTGCGTTAAGACATTCAAGGATTCCTTAGTACCGCAGCCAACAATCTTGACGCCCTTCTGCCAGAATGCTCCGTCGAAGTCGATTTCGTCGTAGATGCCTTCTTTGACGATCATGATCTCCATTAAAGCGCTCCGTACAAGGAGCCAGTTTTCGGCCTGCATTTTCTCCTCAAGGTCAGACCAGTCGATAACTGACACTTGTAGATCTACTATGGAGTTAAATTTTGCCGATGACTTCAACTTCTTGGACTCTTTTGGGGTCACGTCTTCCAAACATCCCCCTTTTAAGCATAACTCTAAGGGGCTGGTTAGCAACGCATTCTATGCTTCTGCTCGCATTATTTTCTCTATTCTTCGAGCGAACAAATTTCAACCAATTTATCCTCTGACGGCGTTACATGTTTTATTAAAGACGATGAATATTGTATGTACTGTTTGCACTGTGTCTCCTGCTTCATCTAGACGATCTAGGCAATTAGGTGAACTATCATGCCCAAATCAGTGTAGATATTTGCGATAGCCTCCATAACGGAATGGGAACTGCGTGAGATGAGTCCCCTTGACCACGCCTTATCCAGCATTCTATGGTGGGGATCAAATTGTTAGTCCATTTGCATTTCCCCACATAGCTAATGATCTCGCGTTCTCCTCTTCCTTTATCCTCCTGATTATACCTACCTCTCGAGAATCTACTTTGATAGGTTCTTAGCATCCCGTTCGTGATGAAGTCATGAAGTTATCATTCCGGCTAAGTAACTGGTCTTTATGGTGTCAAAAGTTTTTTTCCGTGTTTTTCCCCAAAGCGGAGCAGCGTATAGATGAACTGAGTTCACCACTCTAGATATTAGAATCCTTCTAAGATGCCCAAAGACACCGATGTTTGTTGGTATTCGAGAAAAGGCAGCTTGAAGAAGTCACACCTTTTTGTCCGAGTACTCCACATAAGCTTTAAAACTAACTCTATTCACGAGCATTACTCTCAAGTATTTCTGCGCTTCTTTGGATCTGATAGCCTGACTGCCGACATTCACAAATTCATCAGCCTTCCCACTTGTTATTAGAACAGCTCCCGTTTTATGGCCAGCTAATTCTAAACCAGCAAAGCCTAACAAGTCTTTCATTTTTGTGACTTTCAATGCCACAGCGGCGATGTCGTCGGCGAATCCGATTATTTAACTCCTTATGGTAAGGTTAGTCTTGGGACTCTGTCATGCAGGATATTCAATAGGAGAGGACCTAGTACCAATCCTTGCAGAACTCTCGCGGTGACATGGTAGTGCTCTTTTTGGTACTTCAACTTCCTGTTTATGAAGCAGTTTGTTCGTTCCAGTGAGTTAAAGGTGTAAAGGTAGGATCACTACTGCATACTATACATTTGTCCTAAATAACCTTTTTCGTGTAGGTCTTCATCCCCCTTTAATGGCATCAACTGTAGAACGCGACTTTCGGAAGCTGAACTGATGGTCTGACAGCACTTTTTTCTCATCTCCTCTTAAAAGTAATCAGTTGTATACTTGTTGCTCGAGGATCTTTTCCAAAGTGTATAAGCATATTGCAAGAGAAGACGAAGTCCTCCAGGTGGTTTGTTTCTTTTGATAAGAGAACCAAATGTTGAAGCTTCTATGGTTCGGGGAAGACTCCCTCCTCTATGCACTTTGGCATCATTAATATGAAGATGTTCGACATCCTATGAATAACCACCTCTGCCTTATTTTGGATGCCTTATTTTGGATGCCTTATTTTCACATATCTTGCGACATGCCTTTAGCAGGTCCTCCAGAGTAATTAATCGAATATCCTCTGGATTGACCTCTCATACGATATTATACATAGTAGCTGATCTAGGAGGAAAAGGTGATCTCTACTATGGGTCTCAGCATTATTGGACCTATTATTGGAGGGGTCCTATAGCTTTTCAGATTCGTAATCGCCATTCTGTATGCCGGATATGGATTTACATATGTCGACTTCTTGACAGAGACGTTTAAGGCATGTAATTTTACTATCCTGATGACTCTGGTTAAGTTGCGTCTCGCCAGTCGAGTCTAAGGGCGTTCAGGTATCGCTGAGCTTTGCACCTGGCTTGTAGAGATTTTTCCCTTATTGTAATTATTCTTCCTGCTCCACGCTCGTCTAGTCATAGGTGCATTTCACACTGTGGTGATGATGTCTGTAAGGCGATGAGCGAGGGTCTCCGCTGTTCCACTTACATATATTCAAATCACCGTATAACATCTTTTCGAATGCATCCTTATCGAAAAATGTTTCATTCCATTTTGGAAGCTTGGCAGCTGGACTGCTTTCTTTTCTTTAATTTCCAGTATCATACCATCTGTAAGTTCCTTCGCCGACTAATAACAGAGATGGCGGGAAAGATTTGCAGGTCGACACGGACTTTAGCACTCTAAGTAAGTACGCAAGGCTTCCTAGGTATGAATTGGTGGTGTCGAAGGGAGTCTTACAACAGCGAAAATAGTACTCCTACGTAAAAGTGTTGACCTATACCAAATGTATGTATACGAGTTTTTGGTAGAGTCAAACTTGTTATTGTTAAGGGTGACTGTTTTTCTTGGAAGCGGAGGGGAAACGTTTCATACGCACCGTGTTCCAAGTTACACAGTAATGTTAGACTATTATTAACTAAACCTTCCCCCACTGGTTCAAACATTCACCCCGCGGGACCTTCGCTAGGTATTTCTTCATTTTGATTTTGCTTCAAGCAGACAAAACGTATACGTGTCTCATTTTCACTAATACATACACTCTCACATGCTGGATGAGTTTTTGACCTGTGTATATGCCGCTTTATATACGCATTAGTAGTGTGGAAACCGCTTCCCAATTATCCACTGATTTTAGAATCTACAAATACAAATACTTGGCGCAACAGACCGTATGTGGTCCAGCGCATAGCTTCTTGTGGCCATTCGTATTGGGCGTTTTTTCACACAGGAATGGACCTGCAGAAGCTTTCTTATGACAGTTGTTACTCTCGGACGCTTGTTAGACATTCGGGAGAGGTGAGACCGTGAAAGAACTTGTTGGTGTTTTCTGGAATACTAACCTCAAACGCCCATCTCAGTAATCCAACGTACAAGTCATTGAGCCACGGCGCCCCAAGATTTTATTATCTCCGCTATTATATTTGGAGCATCAAGTCTCTCAGAAACCGAAGTGTTCCTAGTCTTCGTCGCATGCAGAACATACTGGACATTTTGGCTAGTCGTCAAGTCTTAAATGATGGAGGTGGAGGTGACAAATATTAATAGTTTTGTACTTTACCTCCCCATGACAGCTATTTATCCTTAGTTATATCATAGGAATTAGTTTATATGTTCACCTTCCGTTGTGTGAGGATCCATCTGGCTTCGTCAACCAGGATATGACATACGCCGCCTCATCCAAAATTGTCCTATAAGCCAATATTGCTCGCAGTGTAGTAAGTCTGTAGTCTACAGTCTGTTTATCCGCAACCGATTATGCTTAACTATTAACACTTCCAACCAGATTAGGGATGCGTACAGCATTGTTAAGCTTACAACTAGTATTCTACTGGTACTTCTTGGGGCTTCAAAATTTAGCAGCATTCTTGAAAGTGGAGAGTATACATTTGATGCCTTCATTGATATGTACTTCACATGTTTACCAATGTCTAATCTGTCGTTTATCATGAAGTGTACAAGTGTACAATTCCTCACCATGCTTTTGATGATTGCTTATTATTTAACGGCTCCTAACAAATGCGTCCGTCTTATGTTCTGCTAAGGCTAAACCCTTTGACTCTAGCTATTGGTTTACAGATGCGATGGTCTCGTTTATACTCAGCTCTAACTCGTCTAAATGCTTCGCTGTAACCACTATCCCTATACCTTCAGCAAAAATTATAATGTGTACTCCAGTGCGGACTGTTAAAAACTGTAGGAAACCTGCTCTTTCCTCTACTACCCTATTCTTTTATGAGGTCCTCTCGGTTTTTCTCATTTATTTTTATTCTTTCATCTATTAGACATGCATCCCAACGTTTTTAAATTTACACGTTTATCACAAAAAAAAACTTGACTTTCCCTAACCTTCACTAACTTTGCTAATTTTCCATTGAATTTCAGTTAACGCAGTAAAAGAAAAATGGAAAATCTAATGGAATACCGCATGCTACCAGCAATCAGTACATTTCCCCAATTCAATCGTCCAATGTCAATTTTATCCCCCCTGGACTTATCCTTACGATCGTCCTCTGTTCCAATTACACCACCATCTACACCCTCACCACCAAGAAAGCGAACAAAACAATCTGAAGAGCATACAAATAACATTTGGCGACCACATACCATGAGCTACTTCGATGGAACACCTTTCTTAGCTCAACGGGTGGAAAATCCTAGCAATATTATTCCCTCAACAACTTCGACTACATCCTCGCCGAAGGTGGAAGACGAGTGTCGCAAAGATAAATCACACATAGCCGACAATGACATGGATGGCCAATCGATAAATATTTTCGACGATGAAACAATTATTTTGACCGAAGACGAAAAGGATACCACAACAGATTCGAACGACGAGGAATATGTTGACGTGCTAGGAAATGACGATGAAGAGTCCACCCGAGAGAATCTTTTCCTTCAAAATTCTGGCGAAGAAGAAATAAATCCCCCTAAAGCGCTCACACGAGATAAATTGGTCTACGAAGACGAGGAATTACATCAGAAAGCGATGGATGGGTTCGCTAAGCTCTTTGTGAGGGATTTTAAGACAGACCTGTCGGCTGTACAATCAGAACAAGCGTGCAGTGAAATACTCAACAACAGCACCATGCCGGAGAATGTCAAGAGTCCCAAAACGGAGAAGAAAAGATTCAAAATGCGGAAACAACTTTCACTGGATGAGGACAACACCAGTCCCGTGTCGGGTACTATCATTCGAAAGTTACGTGACGATGAGGAGCTCGTGGTGCGCAAAGGTGACATAGATCCGGCGTTCAATGTGGTCGAAATCACTGAAGAAGCAAAGGCGATTTTGGCCAGCATAGACAACAAAATTGGAGCGTACTTATGTCAGCTTTGTCGGACGCTGTACGACGATGCCTTTCAGTTGGCCCAACATCGCTGTCCCCGAATCGTTCACATTGAATACAAGTGCTCCGAGTGTGAGAAGGTAATTTATCTCACTTGGTGGTCAGTTTGGTGAATTAAGGGTATTTTTTTTCCTTTAAAGGTGTTCAATTGTCCGGCTAATTTGGCATCACATCGACGATGGCATAAGCCGAAAACGGAGGCATTGGGAAATGCACAATATAGGAAACGCAGTTCTACAGAAAGCGAAGCTGCTAAGAGGACAGACAGCGAAGAGTCAGCTGTGGAAGGTATTTTCAACTGCCGTCAGTGTGGAAAGTCCTTTCGACGGTTAGTATAGTTGTTTTTGTTTCTAATTAGCGCAATGTTGGTCAACACTTTTATTGGGGCAGGTCTACCACCCTTTAGAATTACTATTTAGAGTAAAAAACTGTAACTGTAGACTGGTAAACTATCATTAGGACACATTAAGAGTAAACTTATTTCCATCAGAAATTATAAACTTATGAGGTTGCATTGCTCGTATGTACATATGTACATATGTATATATGTGCATATGTACATTGAAACAATCAAATTGATTAAACAGGAAATAGTGAAAAAGTATGCAAATATTTAAAAAGAAGCGAGTCTGGCTATGAAAATGATCCATTCTCGGTTGTGCAGTTTTGTTTGTATAGCTGGCTTTTCTTAAGATCGCAAGACCGCACAGAAGACAAAAAAAATACAAATACAAATACAAACACTTGGCGCAACGGACCGTATGTGGTCCAGGACATATGTAGCTTCTTGTTTTGTGCGTGTTATATTCTATTCACACAAATAGAAGCGACCTACAGTTTAGAGCCATGTCCGTAAGGCAAATTGAGAAGCTTTCTCATGCAAGTATTACTCTCTGGCGTTTGTCAGACATTCACGGGAGTTGGGACCGTGAAAAAACTTGTTGGTATTTTCTGAGATTCGAACATCGAACCTCCCGCTCAGCACGAACCACTTGAGCCACGGCGCCCACGCACTGAAGACAGTGTCGCTAAATCTCCTCTCAGTGACTATTAGTATCTACGAAGGGAACGAGGCGCGTGACTAAAATTGTCCTTGACATAGATGCAATAATGTACGTTTCCAAACAAGAACATTCTTCTTAATTCCAGGCCAGATGTATTTCTTCTTCGTTCGCCGGTATATTATTCGTCCATTTGGATGAAAGATCACACTTAGCCTGACAAGCTATTATGATAGATAAAGATGTGGTTTTCAAAGGTCATCTAGTGGATTGATGCTGATAGTACTGTGGAGTGCTCTTGGTGGTGCGGAGGAGTTTTTAAAGCTCTTCTTCAGTTTGTTGTTCCTGGCGAAATATTTTACCTTTTAGCAGAGTTGGCATAAGACTAAACTAATGTTGGACCATGCGCCCACTATAACATTCTCCTCACTATTAAAGTTCATTGTCTTTATGTTGAACTGACTAATGTAGTCTAATTGACGAGGTGAAGCTTTGTTGACCTTTCGAGTAAAAGCATACCAAAGCCATGTCTTCCGAAAGAATTTAATTTTAAAAATTGCAAGCATCTCCCCGATCGCAGGGACTGTACGTCTGATCAGTTGGGCATACATATGTATGTATGTTTCTACAGGAAAACACAAACCAGTCGTCCTGAAGCTGTTCTAGCGCTGGGCTTCTGGTGGACTTGAATACATCTTATAATGTCTAGGGGCTCCCTGATGGTGTCTGATAATGACTACCACGAACGAGTTCGAATTATTTTCCGCCAGGTTTGACCCACAAAAAGCTTTTAATATTTTATAAACCTTTTCAATACCGTGGTGTATAGAATTCTTTATGTCTTTTTATTAGATTTTCACATTCATACATTTCTTGATAGAGGGAATATCTTAGAACTGATTCTTTAATCTTTTTGTTCAATCTGGACGGCTTGAAATATAAATCAGAAGTGTAACAAGAATACTTCAAATGTGAATTCTTAATCAGAGGCAGATATGAGCTTCCGAATATGACCATTCGCATGACGGATTAGTTCGACACAAGGTATTCGTCCAGTATAGTAGAGGCCAAGGTAGATTTGGACCATTACCTGTTTGCAGCCAAGGTACATTTGCGTATATCGACAACAGATCCGAACAAATATTGTGGGAAAATTTGACGCTTCGAACAGATAAAGCTTTATCGATCGATCAGGCAAAGTTAATTGATATCAGTAAAAACGCAAGGCTTCGCTGCCAACAAGCAGTCAGAGATGCCGCTTCTGATAACTGGGTTTCTCTCGGCCGTCACAGCAATCCGGTGTTTGATGAAAATTATCAGCAGGTTTATGCAGCAAACCAAGTGGCATATATGTAAAAGGGCGCTGCATAAAAAGACAAGAGCATCAATGTTAAAATGTAAAAAATATTCTACCGCATTATGCAAGCAATAAAACTCTTGGTCAACAAATTGATATGTCCCTATCACTGCGGTTTTGGTTTTAAGACGAGTAGGTGGAGGGAGGCTTCTCCCATGATCCACGTGGTATCACAACGGACCTCATTGGTCTAAGTGTGCTGGCGAATCCTAGCTGGCAGCCACTTCAACCTAACCTAACCTAACTGCGGTTGTAGGCCGGTAAATTCCGTGGTTGTCCAAAACTTCACAGCAGTTTTTAGGAAAGAATAGATGAACACAAAATCGATACCCATTACCTGTCATAGTCTTTGAAGTTGTCTATGTTAACCTGTATAGCAATTGGGTAGGTATACTTAGCCAACAGGGTCTTATCAAGCTCATTTGTCTATTCCATCCAAATTGTTTTGATCCTCCAAAAATTTTTATTACAGAAAAGTTCTTAAACAGGATGATGCGCTATTATCTGATTTTTCTAATACATGACAGGATTATAATAAACTCGCAAGTCAACATCAGAGGTATGATATTTGAAAAGTATGTGCAACTTTGGGAGATCACAGCTGTCAGTGAGTATAGAAACAGACGCAGGAAAAAGGGGTTTGGTGGTACTCGAAGGCAAATCAAAGAAGGGACACGTTCTATCGATGTGTCGGACAAAACGTTATCATAATGAAGAATTTTGTCTTCTTAAGGTCCGCACTGAATCTTGGGTAATTTTGCTGATGTAAAAGGAAAAACATATCTCTTACCTTCGAAGAGTTACCTGTCTAATAAGGAAATGTATTAAAAGCTCATGTAACATACTGCCCTTGGATGAAAACGATCTGACAGATCAAATCAATTTAAATACATATTTCCCCGGCTCAATCCGATAAGTATCGGTTTATAAGCAGGGTGACAAATAAGGTGGGTTGTACCATCACGGGCTTTACGTCACTGCAATCACTGTTCTTCCACTGTTAGTTTTACGTTCTTCATATGGTACCCCATATTATTATGCATATCACTCATATCAGTCTGGACAGGAATCTTTTCTATTTTGGTTCTTCTTTTATTTAAGTGTTCAAAGATTCCGATTTGTTGGTTGCCTCCATTAGAAATTACTTTCCTGCTTCGTGTCTGATTGTAGAAGCAGAATGATCAGTATGTTACAACCTCCGACACCTAGCTGAATCTTTTCTTATGCAACGTTCGAAGAACCTTATGCTTTTTAGCATGGCACTTCACAGATTCGCATCTAATTAATGTAGAAGATATGTATCACTTTATCGCTGTCTTGCTGTCGATAAAAAAAAAGTGAAATCATTTCTATCTCAGTAAGATCGCAGTGTGCTCAATTATATTCAGCCAGCTATCTAGTTAATTCTTAATAGTAATTGTTACCAAAACTTTATTTAAAAAAAAAAATTTCGGAAGGAAGTAAGTTAAAGTGTTGGTTTGACACTCATTCCACCGGTAGCTCCAATAAATGCCTGCGGCTACGATGGATTACGATCTCTGGCCAAATATAACAGACTAAACCTTGATTGGGTCCCTGCTCACCAGGGAATTGATGGCACGCATCTGCAGATGAACTCGATTGGGTTGGCTCCGAATCTGCGGTCATGGGGCCCAAACCTTACTGTAACGTCAACTGGGCAAGTCTTATCCTACAAGGAATTCCTTAACTTAGATAAGGAAAGAATTAGAAAGCTGCTTTTGAGCTTATGGCACGAGATATCACCTTAAGAAATTAAATCAGAAAGCAAATGTATATTCTGTTTGGAAGAGTGCGAATAAAGCATTCGAACAAGTTCTCTGCCCAGCATTACATTGGTTAAGAAGACGTGTTTGCCTTTTGACCCTTTTGATGCAATTGATCTTTAAGGTTGCAGGGTCGGCCTTATGGACAAAGGGGACAATGAAAAAAATTTGCTGGCCCTTGTACTTAATGATGGATGTTATAATTTTTTTTTTTTTTAATTCTGCTACAAAAGCACTATGCTGCCTGAATACTTTCTTAATTCCTCCGTTAATATTCACTCTCAGAATTGAGTTATCTTTCAAGCACTAATCCCAGGTATTTTGCACCATCAAAGATTCTGAGGGGATGCTCGCATCAGAAGATTTTTTTTTGAATTGCCACATTGTCCTCTAACTCAGTTTTCTAGGCCATAAGCACAAGCTTGCGATCCAGATCTTCAAGTGCTTTAGGGCGCCGTCAACTTACACTTTTAAAATGAAAAGCAAGTTACTTGTCGCTAGCAGCATGCTTCTAAATATGGTCCTTCTCTTCGTCCTGTTTCCATGTGCCTTTTTTCTACCATATTCACTATCCGATTGATTAGGGCCTGATTTGCATTGAAATCATTTACCCCTACGTAAGACCTTCTTAAATAAATTTGAAATCCGTGCAATCTGTAGAATCCGTAGCATCCTTGATCTCTTAAGGCCTACTATAATTTTAAAATATTTTCTTTCTATTTTCAGACAAGCTTATCTCAAGAAGCATCTAACATCTCATCAAATGCTGGATGAACTCAAGACCATGGATTCATTTAAACAGACTACCAGCAGCTTCCCTCATGGCTCTACAAATTATCCTTTCCATCAAGTAAATCCACTTCATTCAACACCAAATCACATACTTCAAGCCGCTAAAAGCTATCCAAATCAACCACCAGGAGTACGTTTTCCCAATTTATTCACAAATTTCGATCACCGAAGATTTCATGTACTCAGCGATCTTTACCTATCCCATCAGCTAGATCGGTCTTCAGCATTTCAATATGTTCAAAACCAGAATCTTCGTGGATTACCTATGGCACCAATGATTCCACCGCTAATGCAAATGCCTGTAAAATGACAAGTCTTGAGGCCAGTGCCAAGAATAGCGCTGAGCAATAGTACAACCACTACTAGCAGCGCTACTAAAGTTGCTTGCAATGACCCGTCAGATGGCATTCCGAGGCCGATAGCAACTGTCAATTCAGCGCCATGGACAAGCCCTTCAGTTGAATTTACAAATCTTTGAAAGACTAACAACTAAAAGGACAAAAAAAATTACAAGGAAATGATTCGGAAATTATGTTGTGGGCAGACTTGTAAATAGAGCACTACTTGATGTTTTAGGGATTTAACATTATTTTTGAGTTGCCATATTGCGAATGTACCTATAGAATTATTTAGGAATAAAATTGTTAACAAGTAATAAGATGCTGTTTTCATTAATTATTATTGAGGATACCATAAATTGCAACAGGGCCTTTTCAACTGATGATCTTGTAACTTTCGATGACAATCCTTGAACTTCCTTCAGAAGACACAGTTTTGATTTTTTTTTGTTTTTCGACGAATTGGGTTCATCAGAAGAAACTCGCGAAGCTTGATACCTTACGAACCCTCATTGAGACGACACAAGATACATCGGACAAGCATTTACTTTAAAAGTCGTAAAACATTCAACGTTTCACCGATAAGCTAGGATCACAATGTCCTCCAGAAATACACGCTTATCGTGCGTGCAACTTACAGCAGAAATATTTTCGGCTGAACGCACGCCACTATAATGCACAGGCCTTACCCTATCTGCAATACTTGCAGTCCTCAAATTTTCATAAATGCATTGTTGCAAACTAACATCTTACAGTTTGAAAACAGGTACTTATTGAGAGCTGCTTAATTTACTGTGCTGCCAACATAGGAAGCTCGGATTGAGTCACTCTTTTCAAATGTCAATATATACAGCTCATTAGTGTTGCCGGCGTCGAAATAACACACAGATGGCTCACCCTTTATAGTCAATATGCACATGAATCCAATGAAATTTATATCGCCCTTAAAATAAGCTTCATATCGCTTATTTTAGGTCTTAAGCGATCTTAGGTCATACTCGATGCTGAGATACGAGTATAAAAGGCGTTGGGGATGAAAAATCAGTATAGCATCTACATACTTGGCTCCCTCTTAAAATATAGCCTTATCACAAGAACAGAGGCTATAATGTGGTTACTATATATTTTCCTATACCAACAAATTAACAAATTTAAACTAATAGAAAGAACCATTGAAGTTCATTTTCGAAAGAGTGTACGAAGAACAAGGTCACAAGTAAGAGCTTCCACAAGGGAAGGATGAAGCCATGTGCATATGTAACTGTTAGAAAGATAAAATCAAAAATACTACCACCGTTGAAGGGAAAGAAACATATGTATATAAGAACACAAAGTTCTAATAAATCTAATCTGGGCTAAAAAAAAACGATCTCCTTAGATTCTACAAAAGTCAAAACAATGTACCTCATGAAATCAAGACACCAACGATTTCTACTCGATACATCTTTACAAAAGCTGTGTAGAATGATTTAGTACAGCGGAGGCGAGACACAAGGTTTTTTGAAAAGACCACGTGCATCACCTAACCAGGAATAACAAGTCCACGAACAACCAGCTCCAGATAGTTAAAAAGACAAAGACGCTCGGTGGGAATGAGAATCATGCAGAAGAAAGGTGGAGACCATGCTAACTTTAGAGCACCAGAAAACGCCTTAACAAAAAAGGCAATGGGCCCTCTCTCATAAGTGAATATCTTGTGAGAGGTTAGAAATAACCCTGAGCTAAAAACTGAGCAAAAAGTCGGAGAGTGCACACAACCGTGGTTCGGCTCACTGCTCAGAAGCAGGGGCTTGATACTTTTGTATTGCAAGTCTGCTCCTGCATACATAACACGAAAAAATGATCCAATAAATTGTGACACCTCTTTTCTTCTGCTTGAAATTTACTCCTAGTAATTTACTCGTGCACCACCCATTCGAATCCTCGATGAAACAGTTTTGCAATTAAGACGTCGCATGGTAGCGACCAGAACGTAACGATACTACTTAGGGAAGTCGTCTTCTGGGAATAATTGTTTTCTTCCTCCGTCAACGGAACTAATGGAAATCACAACCCACACAGCTATCAAGAAAATATCCCTTGAACAAAATACGTTGACTGTAACTACTAGTTGTAAGAACGAGGCAAAACTGGAACATTTGAAAACTATAAACTACTAGGTCCTGATAGCTTATTCCAGTAATGCTAAAAGGTGACGGTGATATCCTATTTAAGACTTTAAAAAGCTTTAAGGGCTCAACTAGCTTATAGGAATGTGCCGTCTCTTTAGTGCAATGCCGTAGATGTTTTCATTCCCAAACTATGCCCAGAAGACTAAACTTTGGTGATAAAAGATAAAAAGCACAGAACATTGAGATTGGTTGCATTGAAAAAGATACCTCTGAGCAGACCACTACTACCTATTAAAACAGCAGATCTTTTGAATTTGAACTTCACGATCATGTCTTCATGCTGGATGGAAGTCTTCTTCTCGCGCTCATTCGAGTTGTGCTGTTTTTTAAACTGCTGCCAGCCTTAGAATTGAACAATACATTAACTTTTCTCCAAACTATCGGAATGTGGATAAGTTCATAGTTGGATCCACCGTTGGATAAGCACCAGAGACAAGAGTGTCGCGATTTCATGTTGTATGAGAGCAGAAAAAATTTCGTCACTACCAGCAGCTTTGTATGGCTTTTTTAGTGGACATGGCACATCTGATGGAATCAAAAGGAAGACTTCTCTAGACGTTCCTTAAAACTCCGTGTGTGCGCCGTAACTCGGTGGTTAGTGCGTTGGATTAGGATACCATAAAAAATTAGCGAATGTTCTCAATTGTGGGACAGGACGGAAAGCCACTGGTGTGTCGAAGTGTAGTCATATACCTTGGGCTTTGACTAGATGAATATTAATGTCAATCAATAATATCAGTACAAAACAAAATTCCAATGAGTTCCGGTATGACTAGGCAAACAAAAACAGAGTGGACAATTTCGTGGTAAAGATGATTCGAGGACAAATCGCAAGAGCAATAAACTCGATAAATAACCCGATCTCTGAGGAGCGTGCCTTAACGGCTTCATCGCCCAGAGATTTTCCTTTATCTAAATAGAGAAGAGGTAATCCAGAAAATTGTAGCGGTTTCGCTGTTGCCCGGACAACTATGTATAGGCGGCTCAACTACGACTAGACAACAGGTATGGTCGCAAGAATTTAGATCCTGGACACATTTGGTCAGCTGAGCTAAATATTTTCAATTTTTTTTTTCGTTACAGGTAAGTATGAAGTTTTTTTTAAATCTGCTGACTGGGAAAAAAGAATTTATTGATCCCAAAGATTTAAACAAAAAACAATTTAATACCCGCTTAGCCCGTCACCACAGCCACATACTTGCTGTCTATCTACATATGTATGCATACAAAGCTTACTTAAATTAAGCCCATTTTCTAGTTTCAATTTTTGTTTTTAATTATTCTCAATAGTTTTTAACAAAGCCGCAACTCTATTGATACGCGAAAATGCAAAAACCAATAAATTATTCAATCATGTCCCATGCTCACTTGTTCCCACAGTCATGTCCTGCTACATGACTATTTTAATTGAATATTAAAAGGCAAATGGCCTTTCCAATGTTAATTGTTAAGCAGCGCTGTTGTCCGCTCTCAATCAAACTGCAAAACGAAATAATTAACCGCAGTCGTCCTCCGTCAATTGGCAAACACAATAAATTATTAAACCTAGGGTACGCATAAAATCTTGTTTACAGTTTACGCATTTGCATCGGCTTATTTCACCCCCTTTCCACTTACCGCTAACTCCATCGTGGACAATTCTATTAAGGACGACCTCCTTTGTAATTAGCTACATACACTCGAAGTGAATGCCACACATTCGATTCCTTGTCGTATTATTAATAAACTGAGCGACTAATATCTTCAGTGGTCAATCATGGAAGTAGTTTTGAATTTTTCATGTCCTGGGACATTTCCTCAAAAATGTCACATGCAATCATTGGAAAATAAGTTCTATTTACGTTTCTTTGGGGATGTGTGCGCGGGGGGCTAGGAAATAATAGACAGCGGTCATCCGACTGTTTGTTCCTTTTACAGTGCAATTTGTCATATCAATTGTCAATGACATTTCTGTTACAGCACTAGAATCCTTTGAAGTTTGAATCGATGAGAGGAGGAGAGTCAATGGATTTTTTTATTTTTTTTGTGTCTTGACAGCGAAAACAAACAATCCTCACCGGAAATGGACTATTTTCTTCTCACTGACAGATAAAATGATGGACGTGGGGGAAGGATCATGCAATTAATGTCATAGGTATTTTTAAATTGTGGTGGGCGGGGTTGTTATACTTCCAGGTAATAACATATCATAGGGATAGAAAAAAGGCAACTGAAACTCAGGTGGATGTAAACGATGATAATTTGCTTTGCTACGGTATGACAATATTCATGACTGCAAGCTGTCACGAATTCAATTGCAGAATGCATGAAGCTGGCGTTATTTACTGCGTTTTACTGAATTTACTTCTTTTAACTATTTTCAATCATAGCAGTTGAACAAATGCCACAGATGGCAGATGGTACACTGTTACAACAATATTTCGTATGATCTCACGGTTAGCGTTAGTGTGTCAGGAAAGCTCACTCTGGGTACAATAAATACTATAAGGAGGGTGTGAGGCAGGAGATGGAAAAAGGGCGCAAAAAATATTGAGTCGTTGCAACTCAGGATGTCAAAACTGGTGCATTCCCTTAGAAAGATGATGATGCCATGGTTCATCAATAAAATAGTGCTACTGAGAAAAGACTTCCACTCTTCGACACCGACGAGGGAATAAAAAAGTTACCTTCATATATCAAGCGGACTTCCGCAAACATCGGTATTCGGTCCTATTGTACGGAGCACTATATATGATGGTGTTATAAGACTTAGAATCCCAAATGAAGCAAAAATAATAGTTTTCGCATATGAAGTTGCAATTATGCTAACAGCAAAACACCTGGCAGAAATAGAGGACATGCCTTGCTAATGAAGAGAGAAACAATTACCGTTAGGATAGGTTAGCACGATATAACTTCAAAACCGGTCATTAGATACTTAGGTGTACTGCTGGACGCTAGGCTAGCTTACGAGGAACATCTCGAAAGATCGTGTTTAACTCTGGTCGGGTGAGTGCAGCCTTATCCAGAATAGTGCTAAATATTTTAAAACCCAGACAAACGACAGAAGCAGTCTCTTCTGTCAAGGGTGGTGCAGTCTAACATAATTTATGCGGCACCAATTTGGGCCCACCAATTAAATTATACTTTAAGACGATTAACTCGTCTTCCTGAGAAGTTCCAGTTGTCTGCGATATATTTTTTCACACAAATGGAATGGATTTACAATTTTGAGTCATAACTGAAATGCTTCTTTTTTTTTTAATTGAGAAGCTTTTTCATGACAATTATTGCTCTTGGAGAGGGCTGTACCCTCAAACTTAACAGTCTCACAATCATATTTTATTCATAAGGGTCCGATTTCGTTATTCAATTGTATTTAATATAAAAATGGTAACATTTTATTTTATTGTAAAGTAGAAATCTTGCGATTAAGTAAAAAAGTAAATACCAAATAAATGCGCCCACAACTCTACTGACAACCTTTTGCTCGATACGATAACACGTTGTATCTCCATCTTATATTCAGGAATTGTAAGAGGTTTATGGTATGTACACAATCAAAATCAAAATGGTGGATGGACTTACCACTGATGCATTCTTCGCACCCCAAATCTGCTTAGCTATGTAGTCATGGAGTTAAATTTGCTGTGCTGTCGAAATAAATATGCGAATTTCACATTAAAAACGCATTCACAATCTTTTAATACAAAATACAAATAGAGATATTAATTATGGCAACACTGGTGGCCTTGATTTTACCAATTTACCAAAAGCAAAGAGCTTTCGGAAAGAACAACCATCTACTCAAACATTGCATGATTAAAGCTCTTTATGTAGACTTTTTATACACTTTCGCGTTAGTAAGTTGACAAACCATTATTTTATAGCTAATTTTTCTAAGTTCGGGCACAAACCGATGAAGAATCGTTCAAAACAGAAGATGTCGCAATTTACCATAAAAAATTGAATACGTAATAAACTAATAAAATACAAAGCAAGCGGCTGAGGGCTGTTCAATTAAATGTCTATTGTCCGTTGAATTTTTGATTTTAAAATGCATACACTTCATTAATCACGATAATAACCAGCAAATACGTACAGCCATTAGGGTAACGAAGAACATTTTCAAGCCCCCAATCAAATGAAATAATAATACCCAGCCAACGGCATTAGAAACTCATTTCTTTTAACAACTCTAACCCACCCTACCAATTCTAAATCGTATTCTTTTTTTTTTAGACTTTTTATGCATCACTTACAGGAATACGTACTCATTTGGAGGCCAAGGTCACAACTACATTCATATCTGTATCTGTTCCTTGACAATGGAACGGTTGCGCGTAGAGAGCTGCATTTCTCTTGTTGTTGGGTTGAAAGCGCATGATCTGCACGTAAGCTTCATTATTCTTTCGTAAAAGTGCATCCACCACCACCTACACCACCTACACCCCATTGGCCCATGTGTGACGTAAGGGCCTTTTGAATGGATTCGCTCCCTACTTTTATTCTTGCATGGACATTCGATAAAAAAAAAACTTATAAAACGGGGGACAAACACCACATTTTATATAATGTACTCGTGGATTTATTTATTTATGGTACTTACTGCAACTCAAGGGGGATGTACTCCAGTAGCAGTAGCCACTTTCCATTCCTTGCAGCACTAAGTTGTAAAAAAAATTCTTTTTTTCTTCCTCTTTTTCTGGAGTTTAAATACAGAAACAAGGGAAAGCTTGTAATAACTTTACATAGATTCATTTTTTTTCTCTATGCATCTCTTGGGACTGTTTGTGGTCATGGAATGTTGTCCTGCGAGTATGTACGATACTTCTGCCTTCGCAGTAAAAGATACATATGTATGTATGTTTGTATTAAAAGACTCACGCTAGATGTATTATAGGAAAAGTCCTTCCTTGAACCTTTGTTGGCTCATGTACAGGAGCAAGTATGAAAAAAAAGATACTTGTCATTCAAGCTCTAGGGAGACGTGTATAAATGCAATCAAATCCGATCGTACCGAAGACTAGAAGAAACTAAAAAGAAACTTTTGTACGTACATTCAAAAGGAATATGGAGTCCGCGGATGTCTATTTTATTTCGTAGTTATTTTGCTACTTTTAAGCGCAAATTACGAAGCTATACACGTGGCAACAAGTATATGGGCACATACTATCCAAATGGTAAAAAACAACACAGTTTTGCCTCCTCTTTGTGCGTCGATATGCATTAGCTAAGTGCTAAGTCCCTTACGACAACAAACTGTACGCAATTTTGTACACGTTTTATGACACTTTCTGGTAATTCGTAAATCCAATTTATTGCGCTATAATTATCAGCTACCATTGGGGATTATATGCACTTGTACATACATGCATATATGCTACCAGTTAATGTATTCAATAACTTATTGACATTTTTATGGTTTAGAATTTAACCAGCCAAGGCACAAAGCAATAATCGTTATGAGAACTAGATACATACATACTTATGTACTCGTAGATACTTTTTAATCGCTTATCTTGTCACGTGTATTTACCTATATGTAAATTGAATTGTGAATAATTTTGGATACATAAAAGAGAGAAGCAAATAGAAATTGAGCTTAATTGATTCAAGTATCGTTAAGAGCCCAATGGGAGACATTAACTAGTTTGTCGATAGCTGTCTAAGCCTATTCCACTAGCTTTATAAAATCATTCTTAAGACATGTGCTCCTAATTTGTAGGACAAAAATTCATAACCATCTCCACGCAGTCCTCTCTGGATAGCCGCTTTTTAGTGAACTAACCAAGTACTACTCTCCCATTCTGTACCTCAGGTGTTGAAATCACCAACAATACCCACTGACAGCTTTCCTCGCGCGTCAGCTACAATATTGTCCTGTAGTTTTAAGTAGTCCTTGGGTGGCAGACTAAGGAGTGTGTAGCAGCTGTAGTGGTTACGAAAGTCCTTCTGACCACCGACTTTTTGCAGAGTGTGGTATCCACAAGTCCATATCGCTATATTTTCGAGTTGTCGTTAATCCAACTGCCACCATCCAGGGGCTTATACGTTAACTAATGTAGACACCTTTTCCCCTGTCATTTATGCCAGCAAGCCCTGGACGAACTTCATCATGATTTACTGGTGAGGTTTTTTTTTTGAATACGGGGCATTGGTGTTCTCCAAGTTGTTCACTTTGCACCAAAAACATAGCCAGTCCTTTGTGCAGTTCTTGACTATGTTACTTTATTTTATGCACCTTCTGCACTCCTTAGAATGGTCATGCTCGCTCTTGCATTGGGGCGTCATGTGTCTAATTCTAGCACCTGAATGTGACAATTTACTCTGGCAATCTTATTTCTGCTATACTTTAGAATCAAGGATGAGTGGAGGTATCTCCGCTAATGATCAAAAGATAAAAGATGACATCTTAGCGGGATATCATAATTTTTACTGACAGCCAAGCCGCGACTCTCAGACATCCGTCACCATTAACTCACGAACTTCCTAAATTGCTGCCAGGCCACAGAGACATTCCAGGGAATTACATGGTCGACGAGCTCGCCAGGCAGAGTACAACCACTACGTTCCTCTTCAAAAGAAGATCTGAACTAAGCTGAACCAGAAATGATCCAACTATATATTAGCATCCCAATATCTCTCTTAGTGATGACCCTGACGATTTCCTTATTTTCCACCTTGCTAATTAGAAAAGCATGGAAATCAAAGCCTTCCCCGAAAAAAGCGAATGATTTTGTAAGACTGCTCAGATGGGAAACCTGGGAGAATGTAACAACTGGAGAGGTAATAGCTGTAATAATTCTGGATCGAGGTGGATCCTCCTGCACCGACAGTACAGTACAGATTTCCGCTACATTTATTGTTTATCAATTTCAAGAAGACCTTCTATAGCTTTAATCGAGATGATATAGCACCACACCACCTAATAAGTAAGCGATTAGGTTTTCACTTTTTGTGTTTTTATTCAAATAATGAGAGGAGATTTGACGTCTGTCACGCCATAGGCTCTGGGAGCTATGTATGGGATTCATTACAACCAAAGATCAATCAGTATCTGGAGGGCTGCTTCTGCAGTCCTGTATTGATTTTATACAGATTTCGGCATCAGTCGCCTAATACCTTGCCTTAAGAGTGGAACTCTGTTGTTCTTCAAAAAAAAATCTGGCGACATGTGATCTTTAGAAATGCAAATACGAATTATCGGGTACATAGACATCATATGGCCGCCAAAATTGCCTGTCATGTATACCTGACCTACGGCATCATTTCAAGTTGTTTTCGGGCTGTCACCTCTACAAATTTTCATTAAGATGATGTTATTAAACTGCTAGATGTATTATTAAACAAACCACGAAATCTTGTGAATATACTTGACTCAATTCCTAAAGACACATTTCTTTCCATTATGGCCAGGAACACTGTTTCGGTAGATTATTTGAGGTAGAAATGAGAGACCGCGTAAACTGGTCTAATAACGAACAGGTGCAAGACCCTAGAAGTCTAGTTCACCGCGGGATCGAAAATGACATCTGGAATTGGAGTTGGAGTCTTTGGACTCAAAACCAAAATCTCGATACGGAATATGTATCTTCCCAGACAGTCAAGCAGCGCTTAAAGCAATATTGTCCATCTCAATGAACTTTAAGGCAGCTAAATGCTAAGATGCAATATATGTAGGTACAATCTCTGGCCAGACATACTAGGGTAAAACATGGTTGGATTGGGAATTGCAAGCAACAAATCTTCCGATGAACTCGCTAGGGCTGGCTTTGGAACTGCATTCATTGGACCAGTGCCTTACTGTGACATCAAGTGGACTGCCGCACAGTGCTGATTAATGACTGGGAACAGAAACTTCGTCTTGCCCAGTGGAAAAATTTATCGAGGCTTACACAATCCAAACGATAAATCAAGCAATATTCCTACAAAGACATCTTTAAAGCTGGCTTCTCATAGACCTCTGTTGTTTGAGATACCACCTTAACCAAATGAAACAGTACCCAGAGACGAAACGTCGATTTTGTCTGGAGGAAGTTGAATTATCCGAACACATTCTCTGTGAATGTTCGGCACTACATTGGTTAGGAGACGTGTTTTCCACAAAAAATATTAAAAAACTCTACTACTAAAGACGTACTAACCCTCATAAGTGGTATGTACGTCTATTACGTTACCTCTCGCCCTGATACAATATATCGTTTAGGTTGCAATATGCCCAAGGTATAATACAAAAAAATTGTCTTCGAGATAAACTCGAAAGATATGTATGTACATATGTAGAAAGTGGTACCTGTTCTAGAAACTCTATTAAAAAACTGCCGATTTCACCCATTATGTGACATTAGCTACATTGTACTAAGCACAACAAGAAATCCTTGGTAATAGCGCTCTTTATTTAATTAGCGTATCTATCAATGAATTTTGAGCTCGGTAAGTACCTATAAAAAGAAAAAAAATAATACCTACCACCGATCGCCTAGACAATCAGTCTGATTATTTATTTGAAAATCCCATAAACATATCAAAGTATATGCAGGTACACATGTGCCTGCAATGGATTTGCACCCATCTGTACGTATCCGCAGTGCCAGATTGCAATTTGAAAAGAAAAGAAAATTCTTATTGAATTTATTAATAACGACAATTCTTGCCAGGCAGCTAGCAACCATAACGTACCCACACATCCATCTTGATTTCCCATCACAACGGAACACTCGTACATACTTATAAAAATAAGCAACAACAGATAGATACAGCATACACCTATTCGTATCTAACGCTTGCACATGCATTCGACGGATACAAATGAAGCTATAACTCTGGTTATAGCACAGCTGTTACTTGTATCTGGCCTTGAACATGAACTGCATTCGAAAACGAAATGCAAAATTCTGAATACATGGATACCCATACTAACCCCAAAGAGAGGGGAACTTGCATATACAATACAACTACGACGTGCATATATTCCTACATTCGACTAAAAGTGCACATCTGGATGCGCGTACCAGGCAATGAGCTTTTTTTTGTATAAGCTTGCCTTCTTGTAAGCACATACCAAGTGTGTGGAGCCTCAGTTTGGCTGTGTGTTCTATAGATGATTGCAATTGTGTGCAGCCCCAGTGCTGACGCATGTGAAAAGCTATTCAATACCTCTACCTCTGAGCGTTGCTATCCCCCAAAAAAGAAAAAAAAGATTCTGCTGACGATGATGCATTTTGGAAATGTGCTATATAAACGGTATGGGAAATCAACAAAACCAGCAAAAATAGGACTCTGTGTGAGCGGAGGCCATACTATCGCAGGCAATTCAATTGGATGTTAGGCAAACTTCTAACGTTGATGTGTCGGCGGCGCGCGGGTAGGTGGGTGGGAAGTTATAGTCACTTTGGATTGCCCCTGGTTAAGTGTAGTTCTGTAGCCCGGTGTGGTTATTGCTAGAATGGAATTCCATGGAAAAGGTTTCCTTTATTCGGAAATGAAATCTATTATTAAGGTTACTATGGTTAACAGTTAATTGGAAAATGGAGGTGCTCCTTTACAGCTCTGGATGGTTGGATAGGTAAAGCAAACCAGTTGAGTTGCATTAAAAGAAGTTAATACGGTGATACGATACAATGGATGAGATTGCTCCTTAAATATTCTTGGAACGATAGAGTTCTGCACAGCTTGCTGTTAGAATATTCCATACCAAGCGAAGTATGTATAACCAAGGAACTGCAAGAAGGAAGAAAATGTTTGAAGGTTTTTATGCTGTGGAATGCACTTTCTCTTAAAGTCATACATGTACGTAGAGGCCGAAGAAGTGAGCAATGTGAGTTAAATAAATTTGTTACGTATATTAATCTGTGGTGGGAAAGTGTTATCCGTGAACTAAACCAAGCTTCAGGCCACATGTGACGGTGGTCGTTAATTAGTTCGCATACTTACATATAAGCTTCGTATAACAAAAAAGCAGTCGTCGAAGGTTAGATTGGGGTGGCTGTCCATACCACGATGCAGATATACATATGTATATACTTGGACTGGGAAAGGTCCCTTGTGATACCATGAATCGTTCCACTTTGGCTACACAAGGATTAATGAAACCAACCGGAGCTCTTGATGAAGCGGAAGACACACATGAGGTCTAAAGACGCAGGCTGTTGAGGTCATTGAAGAAAAGAACCTCAAATGGAGCAATGATGCACATTCGTGGATATCACAAAGCAACGAAACCAAGGATGTAGCTGAAGACTTCATAGACAGTCACTTCATATGGGATAAGCACATTGACGGATTTCGTTCAGATCTTAAGAAAGTTCTTTTTAATCACGAGTTCAACACAAGAAGGCATGCTCAAGGTATGGTTCAAGTATCAAAGTTTTTCAATCCGAGGCAACAAGGCTTGGCAAATATTCCAACGATTTTTGTAGAATATGCATGGCTGAAGTCTAATTGTGCTAGTGATAGCTGGCAGCCACTTCAATCTAACATAATCGAACGTAAGCTCCTCAATCAAGAAATTTCAGTAAAATGGAGAAGCAGGAAGTACAACGGGTTAGTTGCGTGACAGTGCTCCAGTGGAATGTGTTCAACTCTTACTACAAGATTGTAGTCCATCCCATCTGTTGGTTTCTATAGCCTCACACTTAGCCTCTTCTTGTCCTCCCGTTAGCCCTCTCATTTTCTGTAATGCCACTATGTCTGAACACCCAGTAGAACTTTACATTGTGCTGCGTACCAAGAACCTGTAGCTCTTCGCGATACCAATGCACAAGCTCGGTATTTTATCACAGCTTTTCGGGCAGCTATTGGCACTGCCAAGACCATCGCTTAGAAAACACTTCGGTAGTTTGGAAATCGAATTGACTTGTTCAAATTGATCGTTTCACAAATTATCCCTGGACCTACTCCCATGTCCATTTTGAATCCTGCAGTTTAGGTGGAGATGGAGTTATCAATCAGTTTACCATTCTTCCCGGCTAGCTGGATCTCCATCCCAAAGATTGGCTTAGCCTAAGCGAAGCAGATTCGTGTACAAATAGGTCGACAGGTTGTAGGTTAAGTATGGTCTCTAACCCTGCAGTTGGTGCAGTTCAAATTCATCTTGTGACACCAATACATGCTATTCCTTGCACGTTAGTATCCAGAGGTGGCTAACCTTACTTGAAGCTTGACCCCCCGTCATGCCTTTGCTACATGCCTCCATTTAATACTCTTTGGTGTTTAACATCATCACAAATATGCTGTCCGTGCCTGGGGCTTTGTATGGTGGGAAGGAGCACTTTGAATTTTTTCTTCAGTGATCAATTCTGTCGGCATTATTTCTTGCCTGGTAATGCTGGTGCCAGGGATATCGTTCCTATTGGCTATACAACCTGGAATATCCGAATCCGGCAGAGTTTTTATTGTCTTTTTATTAGAGTCAGTCCAAATACCAAATACGTCTTGTAGAGAACCTATTCCCACCCGTTCTTTAAGAAGGATCTTTCTAAGTCTTGTTGATTCAGTTGTGTTCTATGCCATTACAGAAAACTCGCTGTTAGCTGCGTTAAGAGAGCTACGTCTTTATTTTGAATTTTCTTTGACTGGCTTTATGTTTTTCCCAGTCCTGGTTTATTTAGCTTCAGTATTTAGCTTGGAGTACTTTCCAAGTAGCCAATGCATTTGTCTGCATTTATTTTCGAGCTCTTACTTTTATTTACGTGTACCTTCCACTTTAGAAGCGTCAAGTGTCATTTCCAGATATTTTGCTCACGGGATACGGGATTACAGGATTATGACTGAGTTCTCTAGAATGGGTACATATGCAATTTTCTTTCTTGTACATAAAATTTACGTGAATGGATTTATCTTCGTTGAATGCAATGCGTCAAATGCTTGTCCATTCGTATATCTGGGTTATGGATTTTTGTTATTTTCAGGTTGATCCCTCAGCTGTAGTGCCCCTGCCAATATTCCCGATTGATCCTTTAAGGTAGCTATTTGGGTCCTATGTACTTGCGGTATATCACGAGTCGGACCAAGTACACTGTCTTGAGGCACTCCAGCTTTGAATATAATCGATCTGCGAGGTAAGATTTCAGAATCTTGCATAATTTGTAGCGAAGAGCTGTAGTTTGTATTCTTAGCCTTGTCAAAGGCATGAGAACAGATCTTTTTTTCTTCCTATGCTTTTCAATTATGCCTGTTATTCTGTTAACTTGGTCTATAGTAGAATATTTACGTCTAAATCCGAATTGGTGATCCGGTATAAAGTTTTTTTTCTTCCACATATGATAAGGTGCAGTCGTTAAGTAGCGTTCTCTCGAATACTTTTAAAATTATAGGCTGTAGTGATATTTGTATTGTACATATGTTTATACATACATATGTAGGCCTATACGATTTTGTATCATTCGATACCTTCCCCGGTTTAGGAAACATAATGTAGCGGTACATATTGCAATGTAAATGCTGCATTTATTAGCTAAAGAAACTTAACTATTACATTTGGGCAATTTTTTGAGAGCTAGTCCTGTTATTAAGCCATAGACAGGATCTTTGATCATTTTCAGATTTCTTATTTCTTCCTTGAGTTCAAGCAGAGCTAAAGTTGTCAGAAGGCATCGGTAATAAGTTTGTGTTATCGACAGCTGTTTCTCCCGCTAAATGGTTTAAGTGATCTGAATGCACGGCAAATACTTCAACCTTTTGATTATCGGTTTTGGTCCATTCGTTATAACCTTTTTTTATTGGTGGTGCTTGAATTTGAGGTTTTTAATCCGCTTCATAGCTTTCCAGAGCAAATAATTCGCATCTCGTTCCAAAGTCATTCCCTCAAGTTTGGAGAAATCTTTTTATTTTCTAATTCTCTTAACGATTCCACAAGCGGCTTAACTGCATTTCATCTTGCGGAACCCGAGATTGATACCACTTATTGCGTGCTGCCACTTTTTTCACTAATTCTTATCTGACATATCTGACGCACAGGTCCAACGCAACTCTTAATTTAAGTTTGGTCAGCTTATGTTTGTTTTTTCACGGTCCCATCTCTCGCGAATGTCTGACAAACGACTGAGAGTAATAACTGTCATGAGAAAGCTTCACAATTCACCTTCTATTTGTGTAAAAAATAGAGGTTCCTTTCTTTTTATTAAAGTTCTTTGGACTCCAAAATGACCGGTGAGCGATCAGAAGAAAGATCGAAGGTCGGTTTTTTTGAACATTTTAGATAACCCTTCAACAATGAAGAAGTCTATGATATCAGGTATTTTTCTTAAAACAATTGGTCAATCAGTCGGTATCCTCTTCATATTTACTTCGAAAAGCATTTTACCTTTTGATGTAGTAGATCAAGATACCCAAAAGGAATGGTTCGCGTACAAGTAAATGAATAATATTACAGCAGTCCCTTGCTTCCAGCCTGCACCGTGGAAGGTTTTAGTAGACGAGAAGTTATATGCACAGTGCCTGCTTCTTAGCTGTACCGTTATTATTTGCATTGTTCCAAGTTCAAATTTTATGTCTTTATAACGTTCAACATAATCTTTTATAAATAGAGACGCGCCACTTCTGCTGGCTCTTTGGGATGGGTGACATGCATGATAACTTTTATAACGCTTTGATTTGTCTCTTAAGCAAGCATATTTTCAGCTGGTCAATTTTTTGCTGAAGCCCATTAGCATTGCATGTTACTGTTTTAAATAAAAATAACACAAGAAAAGCTCGCGTCCTTTAGGCTTCTCGGAAATTAAATTATTTTATATGAAATATTAAAGTTATCCTCGGTACTATAAACACGTAGACCATTTTGCAGTAAAAAAAAAAAGAACAAAGGGTACACATCAAAACATCTGACCTTTATTTTGAAAACTTTCAACAGAATAAATGATTCAATGCATTCCCCAGCGACAGCGGGAAAACACCTCTGACCTTTAATAGAGAGATGGCCTGCACTTTTCCAATCATGGCTCTCATTTATCCACCCCCAACAGATGTGCTTGTGCAATGGGAAATCAGTTGCTGGGTGATGTAATCCATTCCGTTCCTATACAAATATTAATGGAAATAAAATTAATTTTTAAGACAAATGAAAGATTGAATTATTAGATGAGTCAGTCCGCCTCCAGCCGACCTCTAGAGATCGATCAAATGGCATATTGCCTCTGTGCTAGTCCGGAAGAACCAACGCGCGACCTAAGGCGCACAGTGGGTGCAATGAAATCGATTTTAGGTCCATCAGCACCACCACTACCATCATCATCATCATCGCCATCCTCATCATCATCATAGCCATCATCACCTTGAAATGAAACTTTGAACAACTCATTTAGAGTTCGTTCCATATTGTGCATCCCTCTTGCACTCTACTGAACTGCGCTGTGTGTGTGTATTGGTTAGTCGGTATCCTCTTTTTTAGTGACGCAGACTCCCAAGTTGCATTCGAATGCTTACCATGCGAACTTTTTTTTCTTTTTTTTTTTCAACCATTCGTTCAAGGTCATGATAGAAAAAGAAGAACAAGATTCATGCACACACATTCATAGCTTTGGAAAATCAATTTCCTCAATTCGTTATGCCAAGCCAAGCAGTCAGAAATTTAGTGAACTGAAACTTAATTATAAAGCCTTTGAGATGGGTGCAGTCGCGGAGCTCATACTAATAAATGTCGTTACCATAATTGCTGTAATATATTCATAACTGTCGGATGCACCGGGGAGCAAGATTTTAGATGTGATTCATCTGAACGTGTGTGTAGATAGAGAATGAAAAATCCATTGAAAACCCTAAAAACATGTGACCATATGGAATGGCATTAAGTGGCTAAAAAATATTTTGCTCTACCCCTATGCCAAAACACTTAACGCCTCTTCGGACGGTAGAAAAGAGAAGAAACACGTGATGAATAAAACTACGAATAATAACCTCAGTCGTTTTATGACCGTAAATATTGCATCAAACTTGTGTGTTGTTGTCGACCTTGGTGGGGTCAGAATGAAGTTAATTAGTTGATATGACGCATATTTGTCATACTCCGTCAACAAAGACTTCACCAGTCTAACGCAACATTTAATTTAAGTTTGGCTAGCTTAGGTTGGTGGTTGTGTATCGGGGTGACTTTCATACCATGTTAAAAAAAAATAATAAATAAAATAATAATAATAAATAAAAATAATAAAAATAATAAATAAAATAATTAAGATACAGACCCCATTGTTGAAGACCCTAGTGTCAGCTGAGCATTGCCAACGACATGCAATTCCGAACGCAACCTTTCTAGAAGGAAAAACTCCAACCACGATTTTGGGAGGAGCGGCAACAAACCACGTCACGAGGCGTTCACTTCATTAATGCATATCCTTTTCATTAATTTTTGTTGTAATAAAGTTCACTTTTTTAAGACCTTTTCCTCTGAACCGACTACGCCTGTCGTAGGGGCAACAATAGTTTTTCAGAAGTGGGATGCAAAACCTATTAAACGCAACGATTAAGCAGGCTTCCATCTGTTAAACTCGACACACTCAAAGTCAACCAATCAATCTTGGCAGCCAATAACTTATCAACCTACCTATAGATAGATGCTGCCGTACTGCAAGACATCGAGGACGCCTACGAAGAGATGATCCCCGCTGAGCACAATATGCAGCAGCTTACAAGACGGTGGAAAATCTATTTCAACACTTTGTGAATCCCTTAACCACTTTGAATTCCAACATGTCCGCATCGACGCCAAGTGCAACAGAGCTCTAAATGTCAACGACAACCTTCACGCTAGTACCACCAACAAACGCCCAAGGCGCAAGAAGTGCAACGAAACACGTACCTATCTTGCCATCAACGTCAACGACAACGTCCACAGAAACTTCCAGAAGCTCTTGCCCGAATACTATCCATCGGAAGAACTCCTTACACCAGCTGAACAATATTGGAACACCCTCATAAGGTAGTATTAATGGGGAAAAAGAAGTGTAACGTAAAATTGTATACCGCCACGGAAAACGAGTGGCAACGCTGCGAACAAGTCATCAGAGAAGCCAAAACTGATGTGCTGGGTTTAACCTGACCTTCTCCAAGAAACCTCTGGATTGATGAGGAATGTCGAGAGGTGCATACAGCAAGAAAAGAAGCAGGAAGAGCATCGGCTTCTCGGAAACGGACACCTGTAGAGATAAAGAGGGAAACCTTATTATAGAGTCACAGTCGGAGAGTTTGGAAAAACCCTTCCTACACCCATACTGCTTTTAGCCAGAATGTACCATTAAACCTAAACGATGATAGCCAAAACGAAATGAGGATAGCAATATCCAAGCTTAAATCCAACAAGGGTGTTGGACCTGACTTTATCAAACGAAGAATAGCTCTAGTCAATCGCTGTTACTTTGGGTTAGGAAGACAATTGAGCAGTAAGGCCCTCTCCCGAAGAACTAAAGCAACTCTATATACGACTCTTATCATCCTACTTTACATCCCGGAAAGATGTATTTTATCGAAGGCGAATGAAGACACATATGTATCTTTGGTAATTTTGAGCGAACAATATTTTTAAGGTATTTGCGTTCTCGGGATTTAACGACGAACTATACGAGCTGTACACCTACATAGACCTAGTAAAGAAAACTGTGCTTTGGTCAATTGATGTAGCTAAGACACATAGAGTGAAGGCTCAGCGACCTGTAACGCTACGTATGTAAGTAAGTAAGTAAGTAAGTAAGGTTAATTCAGATGGGTGCACTGTACTGCTCATTTAGGAGAACATTTGAACTCATTGTACCCTTTGTATGCCTGGACCGGGGGTGCCCTTCAGATGTGCCAATAGAAGCTTCCTCATAGCTCAACAACATCGGCAATGATGTCTAAATTTGTTTTTTTTTTATTTTGTATCAGACTCAACACTGTAGTAACTTTTTTCTAAATTTCAAAGAAAGGCGACAAGGGGCTTCAGCGATGATGAGTTTAGCTAATCAGGGAGGGACAGAAGAAAAGCGGATTTATTGTATCAAAGCTTTAGTGTGAATTGTACCAAAAATAAAACAAACAAGAGATGGTTTTGTGTTCAGACGTACGAGTACTATGTAAGGACTCTATGATTTAGCAAAATAGCAAAATAAGCAGTGAGGTATGTACATATGTGCTCACGTCAAATATGATCCCATACAGTAGCCGATGAGTATGCAAAGATTGATCTTAGCGTTGCCGTAACCTCGCGCTACCAGAAGACCGACGGTGCCTTGGTGATTTTCGACTTAACATGTTCTGACCAGAAACGTTGGCTATCCCAAAAGGATCCCAAATACTTAACTTCTAGTGATACCTCTTTTGAGTGAATTCCCTGACTCAATGTTATCCACTTCAATCGTCTTGGAATTTCAGTTCCTATAATTACTACCCCAACAGCACTGGAAATCCTGTTCCACTTACCACCCTTAGATCTCTATAGTAAACAGGTAGCAAATGCTGCCACTCGTATGAAGGTCATATCTCTGTGATCTAGTCTACGTACTGGACACTCCTCTAATCTTGAATCCCATGACTGCATTATCGGCAGGCATGCCACCAGGAGCCTTCTTTTTTAACAATCTGGGCGAAATGGCTAATGCAAACATTAATAGCCTCCAGCGCTCAGTGGGTTCAGTGGCTAGCTCTTTGAGGATGTGCATGCTTTGGTAACACAATGGGTCTAGTTCAGTCTGTCACTATAACCTCACTTCACCTCTAGAATTACATTCAAGAGGATTTCAGTCACCGACACTCCTCAGTGTTCAACGTTAATACAGTGGCACCAACTTAAAGTGGCTTACTTAAAGTGGCTCCTTACCCGTGAGAAAATTTGCCTGCGGCAGGCAAGTCTTCCATCTTAAAACGACACCATTTGCATCATTGGACAGAATTCTCGGCCCAACCCGTATCGATATCTTTGGCAAACAGATAGCAGATAGTGCAGCCGTTGGACAGAAAGCGATCTCACAATATTGTGGCAATTGACTGCTGCGCATAATGCGTTGCTCAATTCTTCTGACTAATCCTTTTGAATTCGATTGCAGGGTTAAACTCTTTGACTGGTGCCTGAGAACGAGGTCACATTTGGATTTGGAATGAGATCTCCGATGAAATTCCTAGACATGGAGGATAATTTTTCAGCGACTTCCCGCTTCATCGATCAGATCCCACCATTGATGATTAGGTTTCTTATAAACACGCAATTGTCTCTTCAATTGCCTACGAGGACTGGTTAAGAAACAAATGCTCTCGTGGGTCGGTAAAAAATTAGAGACATTCTTACTGTCTCTCAGCGAAAAAACCGTTGACAACTTAATGGCGCTCTAATAGGGCGCTTCGGCATTGCTAAGCAACTAAGTGTGCTGTCCTTAAATCACTCTACAATCTGCGACGCCTGTGAATAGGGAGACTATACTTCGATTTCGTTCCTCTGCGAATGTCCTTTCTTTGCTCGTCTCAGATCCCAAATTTTCAATGACGATATGCATATGTAGTATCTGCTGTTACCAAAGCTTTTCATCACTCTCTAGGAAAGACGAAAAAATTTAAGTAAAACTGGTAATACAATGTAGTGCGTCCTGATAATACAATGGATCGGCTGCGTCAGAGTGCTCCAGTGGAGTGGTGTCTACCAAAAAAAAAAAAAAAAAAAACAGTGTTTCGAAAAATCAAACCATCTTTCTTATTTCGATGTTAAATCTCATTTGGTAACACTTATTGTGCCGTCATAAGTGAACCAATTGTTGAAATGTATCTTTTGTGCAATTACAACCTCCATGCTGGTGGGTTCGTAAATTAAGCATCCTCATGCATTACGGACTTATTCCCTTTCGAAGCCGTCCTTCCTGTCCTTTCGGCAATTTTAAATATATACGTAACTTCACCAATACGACCAAAAGGCCAACCGTTAAAGAATGAAAACAGCAGCTTATATTGTCCCATGGGAATATAAAAAGGAATATGCTTATAATCCATGTATGCTCCATGAAGGTATATGTGTCCCTTTATAGAAATGAAACAAAGTTAAAATATCATTAAACCTTCTTGTTAAAAGGATTACATACAGAATATGGGCAACTATGTCCGATGTTTGAGTACTTGACAATTATATCTAAGGCCGCCTGAAAATATCCGTTTCGTTTCCGACCTTTTTCGAATAGCGAGCAAATGTTTAAAGTCACATTTATCAGAAACGGACGATATTGGTTCGTAAATTTGAATGCTTCAAGCCGTACCTGCAATTAAAGTGATTTTCAGGACTCTCAAAATCAACTGAACTGGACACGCTTTTCTTACTGAAGCATTTCGTAGGACCTGAATAAGGTCCCCATCTAAGTTAATAACATTATGCTCCCCATTTATTGGCTTCAATTTGCATAAAACATTTTGCACATATGTGGGACTGGTGTCACAATTAATAAATGTCGTCTTTGCGTATATTTCTGGAGAGCTCTGCGAATTAAATCAAAAGAATTCAGAATAAAAAAAAAGTTCAGTATCCCATTTGCTTACTTTAGATATACGAGTGGATTGAACGCAGACTGCTTCAAAAATGAATAGGAAAATGCATTTCGACATAAATTGAGAAGCGTTCATTTGTCTGGAACTCAATTTCGCTAAAACACAAGAATGAGACTAAAATGATGATTAAACTGTGAAATTAAACTTTGTGGACTGCTAATGGGACATTAAGCCATAATTGAGTCGAAACCATTTAACCATATCAACTCGTAGTTCATATCTCATAAAATCAAATTTAGATCAAATATCGTCGAAATTGAGAATTAACATTTTCAGCTTTACATTTGGCTCAGATACTTGTTAGCTGAATAATACTAGTGTATGTATATGTGTACACACAGATGACCGGCATTGATCCCAATTTTTATTTGTGTACACTCCAAAGAATCGAATTACATACAGTCACTGGCAAAATTATTTGCACAATGCAATGCTTACACCATACATATCTGTAAGGCGCTGAAGGTTTATTCTCAATAAATCTCACGAGCTCAATAAATATCCAGCATTAACGTGTAATTGCGCTAGCAATTAGGGTACCCGAAGCCCCTTTATCGATTGCTTCTGTGTTCGCTTGATTTTCAAAACGGAGAGTTAGTCTTTCAAAATGTTTCCAGCCCGGAAGGTGGGCTTTGAAGATGATCTTAGCTGGAGCTCGATGTGACCGAGCCAATGTAATCATCGGACCATGGGCTTTTTTATTACATCCACATATATGTATGTACAGACCGTAGAGTTCATTTTTTCATCTTCTCCTCCATTCGCGTCCTTTACACTTGCCTATTTACTTAGGTGGCTTTACTGTTTGGGATGAATCTGAGCCTCAACCAGCACGTCTCTCCAATTAGGTCGGTATTTACTTAACTTCCTCTAGTTGCCCACTCCAAGTTGATTGAGATCCATTTCTACTGTTGGGTGCCAACTTAAACGCGGACTTTCTCTACTGCTTGTCCCTCCGCTCGGGTTAAGACTCGAAGATTCTGCAAGATAAAACGTTGGTCCATTCGCTCTACATGTCCCAGCCATTTCAAACGTTCAACGGGCAGTTTCTCGACTGAGTCGATTTCACTACCTAGCTCGTATCCTCCGAAACAACGCAAAGAGGAATTTTTCGTTCAAAACGATCAAGGATATCTTCATCAGCCTTCGATAGGGTAAAGTAGGACTCAGATTATAAGGATCTTATATTGATTCTCCTTATTTATCCGTGATAGGGTCTTATTACTCAATTGCCTTCTTAGGCCGACGAGTTTGGCAGGGATACCCAAACTACGCATGGCCCTGTATCTACATGCAGCTCGTCTATATATATCCTGTTGCGTATGATGGTAGGTATCAGTTTGGATACCTCGAGAATATGACGAAGGATAAAAATTTGGTCGATTATGAATTATTTGACCAAACCGGAATTGACATGGGGCGATTAGTTTGACAAGAGCTGTCATTGCATTCAATTAGATCTTATACGCGATGTTGAGAAGGCTGATTGATGTCTCTGTAATTGCGCATTTAAGGAGGGTTTACTTTCTTGAGGATCGGGCAAATGATGCTAAGATTCAATTCGTCAATTTTTGGCAGCAAACGTCGTTGTTCATGGTTCTATAGCGCTCACCAGTCACAGGTATATTATTGCCGATGTCATCATCGAAAAAATACATGGACCAATAACCTTTCCTGTGGGTGCCTTGGCTCAGTGGTTGGTGCGTTAGACTACTTAGCGGGAGGTTCGAATTTAAAATTTCAGTGAATGTCTAACAAACTTAAGAGAGTAATAATTGTCACGAGAAAACTTCTCAATTAAAAAACCGCCTCTCGGATATGACTGTTAAACTGTAAGTCCCTTCTATTTGTGCTAAAAAATATAACACGAATAGTTGCGAAAAGTAAGGCCCTAAACCGAAAACAGCAAGGGCGCCGGTTCTGAGCACTGACACCAGAGCTTTTCAAATACGGTGGTTAAGGTTTGATACGATGCATGCACCAACTCATCAACAAAGTATGGGAGGATGAAAGCATGCCTGATGATTGGACAGTTAGCTGCATATGCTCCATCTACAAAAAAGGCGATCCAATGTCCTCCAAGAACTACATATCCCTGCTGAATGTCGCGTATAAGATTCTACCGAGCAAAATACGTGAACGTCTCAAGCCTTTCTGCAACACACTCATCGGCGCGTATACACGTATCAGTGTGGGTTCCGGACCGGCATATCGACGATAGATCAAATTTATCACATTAAAACAAATCCTGCTAAAGACCCACAAGTTTCAAAGAAAGACTCATCACCTTTTCATCGACTTCAAAGTCGCGTATGATAGCATTCATCGTAGTGAGCTTTACGTGACAATAGTGGAAAGTGAGATCTCACCCAAACTGACCCAGCTGTGTCGCCCTACATTGGAAAACACTCGGTGCAATGTGCAGTTCGGAAATAGTACATATGTACTTCTGAACTATTCCAAACCTGTTTCGGATTTCGGCAAGGATGTGTGCCATCATGTGATCTCTTCAATCTAGCGTTGGTACAGATAGTGCACAGGGCAGGCGATAACCTAGAAAGCACTATCTTCAGCAAATACATCCAGGTACAGGGATACGCAGACGATACCGACATCACAGTTCGCTCCCAGCACGCAGACATAGATGCTTTCACGGTAATTGAAGAACAGGCGAAACGAGGACAAAAATAAGTACATGCTGTCGACAAACAAAGCAGCATCTGTCTACCACCTTGAACAAAATGTCCCTGTTGACAACAGTAACGTTGAAGTGGTTACGGAGTTTACCTACTTAGGAGTAAACATCAACTCCACGAACGAGACCTTAGTGGAGATTGTCGTAGGACCAAGCTGTAGTGGGTGCTAGAGAGCTTGGTCTGGAAAACTAGAAGCAGCGTGCCCTGGATTGAAGTGCTTAAAAGGCTGCCGTGTCTCACGGAGGGACTGTCTACGGACGCCTTTAACAGAGGGAAACATAGAGTACTGATCCATAAGCTAAAATGTATTGGTTTCTACTCCTGTTTTTTTGTACTGGATATCGGCGTACATTCGAGACATGCTAGTCTACCAGAGCCTATTTTAAGAAAATCTGGTGTTGCACACGGTAATCACATTGGACTATTTCTGTTCGTGCTTTTTGTCAACTATATTCTGTCCTACTGTCGAATTTCCACGTGTCTTTGATTCGCCAAGTCATTGCTACTCTTTTACCTATACTATTCAAAGTATGGAAGACTTCTTGTTTAACCAAGCCGATCTTTAAAACCTAGCCACTTAATGCCAACATAACCTCCTAGACTTAAGTGTATCGAAGTGTCAAAGTTTTAAATATGCTAGATGCATATATCCGATATTTTTTAATAAGCAAATTAATAATGCAGAGCTAGAAAAAGTAAATCTAAAAAAGGATCTTGGACCCACAACTCTGATTTAATTTCATGTTGTTTACATATATGTAGGTATAATGAGTAATGTAATGTTTTATTATTTATTATGCTCTTAATGTTCTTTACTTCGCATTTGTAAGATCTGTATTAGATTATTGTAATCCAATCTGGAATCATTCTTATGACAAAAGGATAAAAAATGTTTTACGAGGTTTGTCTTCAAAAAGTTGTATACATATGTACACGCTACCTTTTTTAACTAAATTACTTCTTTTCAATTTAGTAGCTCTTGAAGACAGATGGAAGTATTTTAGAATAATGCTTATAAGGAATATAATTAACTACCACACCCAGTGCCCTCATTTACTTGAGCGAATGAGCTTTTACTTTTTATTCGCTGCAAAAATCTTCGCATGAGATTTCATCTACGTGGAAATTTCCACAGAACAAATTCTGGCATTAATGAACCAATTGAGCATTGCACCGATGAAGTAAATTTTGTCACTGATCGCATTGATGTTTTCAAAATTGTTCTAGAATTTCTTTTAAAAGAAAACTAATTTAAATTCTTAATCATAATCATTAACTAATATAAACCATAATTTAATAATTTCAAGTTTTCTAATTGGAGTCTGTTTAAATGTAATAAATAAATAAATATTGATGCACAAATACGTGGCGCATCGTCTGGTTGATGTTTAATGGTCCTATTACACAACTGCAACCTTATCAGGGACGGACCGGCACATCCAGGGACGGCCATTCTGCTATTGTCACTCGGATGTCCATGAGCAACTAAACGCCTTAGTGTTTGCCAAGTTAATTGCACACTACCAGGGAATTAACGATGAAATTCAACTTGTCCCAAAACCACCGATCTATTCTTTATCGAAGACATTGATACAATTATTTCGCTTTCTTGGAGAGTATAGAGATCCATGATTTGTCTACCTGTGTTCTTCCTCTATTTACCTCATAAATGTTAAAGTCGCGATGACAGAAGACGCCATTTGAATAATAACGAGTATCTTCGGATAACTTGATGACTTTTGCTACGCCTTATAAACTTTAAATAAATAAATAAAGCAACAATAATTCAAAAGTATTAAACGATTTAATTTGAATAACTCTTTCAAAAAGAACCATATGGAGCACAATCAATTTCAAAAAATTTTAATACATGTACAATGTGAAACTACTATGGCAACTCCAACACACCGTATTGAAAAGTACCTCTCAAGTTTCACAGCAACATCGATCTACCACTACCAGAACCATTATTGTAAGAAAAAGAGCTTTTTCACGCTGAGGTAAACAAAAAGTTTCATTATATACGATCGCCCACATATCCAACGCAAACGTATACACAGTCACACACAAAAAATAGAAATACCTTACTCGCTTAGTACTATGTACCGAACGCTTTCTTATGTCATTTAAATTATTCGCAAGCGTAGCCCGGTTGTGTGTTTACTTTGCCGACATGCATCACTAAAACTGCACTCATCCCCTTAAGCGCCTTTGCAACTAACATGCACACATTCTCGACTCAATATATAATTCCCCAGACCCAGGCTGAAGCTCTTAAGCTAGGTACACAGTACATTGAAAGTACACCACCCATCAGCACATCGTGTATACGAATTTTATAGTTTTTTTTTTTTTTATTTACCAACACACAGTCACGTGTACAGACACAATGTCTCTCCAACCCGATGTGTACATGACTCGTAGAGTGAAAAATCCTTGTAGAAAATTTTCAAGTTCACTGTCAAGGTCGCTTTTAGTTAGCATGCGCTCACCCTGCACTGCAGAAAGTGAACCGACATTGAGAGAACGAGAGAGAGAGAAACTTTATTTCTGTTTTGTGCTTTTCTTTTCTTTTTTATTCCTTTTTTGTTGATTATTTCTCGCAGCGTTCTTTTTAAGCCCAGCACCGCACTTGTTTTCATTTTCATCGTTCAGTGTGTGCGAGGTGACATTTTTTTCGTCTTTCTAAATCGATAGATAAATATGAAATGTATCTGTGTTTGGTTATGGAAAATCAACAAAAGAGACAACAAATTTCTATTTTTTTTTTGTTTGAAATAATGTTGACAAAAAAAACGCTCATAGTTGCGGAGATGAAAACAAACAATGCTTAGTCATGTTCATAGGTTTTTCCCCAGAATAAAAAAAGTTATCTCAAACCATTTTTCGAGTAGAAGATCAAACGTTGTATAAGAATTTATTTTAGCAATCGCTATATATAGGGAATAATTTACAATTCTACTAATACAACACACCTTTCGTTCGGGCGGCACACAGATGGGCTCACAATCCACACTGTAGTGTTTAGTTCTCCTCTAATACAGCACACCACCATTAGAAGAGGCAGCAACAAAAAAAAAATCGAAAGACTACACAGAAACTATAGTTTAGAGGTGTACACATACCTCTGCATATACATATGTATGTACATATATATAAACAGGGCGTCCAAGCACAAATAAGGGTAGCAAAACTCATTCCTCCAGCCTTAAGTCGCACCCTACCATACGGCTTACCTCTCTCCCTCCGGTGTGTTCGTCTTACAGTACATAATAATTATGCATGAGCAAAAAATAAAAAAAAAATAAATAAATAAAAAAAATGCTTTAAGTTTATTTAATTGTTTTGTGTGTTCCTGCCTCTGGCGTGGCCCTCCCCACTCGAGCCGGGACAATACGACAGCAGGCGTAATACCTTACATTGCTTGTCCAAAAGGCCTCAGATACATTGGCCAGCCATCACAGTTTGCTCTCAACGGTCCACAGAAATAAACGTGTGCTACATATAGTCTAGTCAAGATTTCTTATAAAACAAAAAAATAGAAATAAAAAAAGACCAACCACAGCCTATAACAATAAAATTCATACTTTTTTCCTGGATTGAAAAAGATATAATAGTGAAAAAAAACGTTTGTAACTAACACGCAATTAATGTGCGAAAAAAAAGTTTTTTTGTTAAATTTTTAATTTTTATAAAGGAATTTTATTAAATTACAGAGATAGTTCCATAAATGTGTTACAAATACTTGTGCAAAATTTGTTATTTTATTTCTACTATATTTCCACCACTCTAACAATCTCTCATGTAAATGTGTTGTAATTAACTATAAAACAAAAAATAAATAAAATGCAAAAAAAAAAAAAAAGAACGTAAAACAACTGACTGACTAGTTGGCTGGTCGGTTGGTTGCTTGGTTACATAACATCCTTGAACTTGAAGTGGTACAGTTGATGCAGTCGCAGCAGTGTGTTTCTTTGTTGGCCCCAAGCAGCAACGGCAGAGTCGAACAATTGCAGGCACAATATGCCCATCTAGGAGTCCTTCATATCTTTCAGTTTCTTTTTTTTCATATTTAAAAAAAAAAAACTTGAAGTTGATTCGTGTATAATGGAGACAAAAACAAAAAAAAAATGACCTCATCCTCATCCGTATCGTAACATCGGTGGAAAATACCGAATCGAATAGGTGAAAACTATTCTTCTTTTTTTGTATCTATTACTAGTATCTGTGTGCGATTAACAATTGGTGGAGTGATTACTACGTTTTTTTTGATGATGATGAAGTAGAAACGAGTTCTCACTGGCTGACATGGAAGGATATAGGAGAAAAAAAGAGGTAATTTTTAAATGCCTTTTATATACAACATATATTATGTGTTTTATATGTTTGAATGTATACAGGGCTTTATTTTGCTCATTATTGAGCATCTTCCTTGTATGGGATTACGTAATCGAAAGCTGCATTATGAATTGCCAGATGTTATCTTCACTTTTGTTATTATTTTTTATTTATATTTTTCGGATGTATAAATTTTGTGCCTGGGGTACAACTTTCAATTAGGAGGTAGCTCCGAAGAATGTGTAACCGACAGACTGCCTTAAAATTAATGTAATTTTATCAGCAAAGATGGTGTGATTTTTTTTCTCGAAGAGCCTTGTGTCTATTCAGGGAAAATAATTTTTTATATTCTTAAGTTATTTTTTTTTACTTAATGTAATTTTTTATTTTTCAATAATGGTGTTTTTTTTAGCACTACTGTCATGGACGGTTAAACAAAAGTGTAGCCGTTGTTTGTTACTTGCGGGCAAGAAATTTTACTGTTCCGTACCTAAAAGGTAGTGTGAAAGATTTATGGTTTTTATACGATGTTACATGCTTGTGGTTTTTGAACCGTTTGAGCTAGAGTTGGTTTACGTAAAGAGTGACCGTAGTTTGTTATCCTGGTGGCAACAATTTTTAGGTAAAATGGAACGCTTATGAACTTTGAACGATCTGTCCGTATGTTTTTCAAATACTTGTAACTCTAGAACGGTTTGAGCTGAAGAGTTGAAATTAGGCACATCCAGAATGCGACATACATATGTATACCTAATCCGTGAAACATTTTTCTGGGCGCAATTTTGGGCGTCGATAATACCCCGTGGAAAAACATTGTACCCCCTATCATGTCTCATAGCGCATAAAGAATAACAATCATGACACAAGTCCTGAATCGCACGTGTCGAATTTTGTATACATATGGTCTACGTAAAGAACGGGCCATCTGTTGGTTTCCTTTTGTAATTGCTATAAAACTAAACCGTTTAATATTTTTAAATTTTTTAAGGCTTTATTAAAGAGAGTAACCTTCTGAATATTTATGAAAAATAATTTCATTTAAATGACTGCCGCAGCTGGCTTGCGCGAAGTCCATCTTGTCAGCCTAATTTTGCAGTATATTGTCGATTGTTTGTGACTCTATTTTGCAAATGTAACCTTTAGTGGATAAACAGAGCTCAAAGGCGTCAAGTAACAGCTGCGCGATAGGCAAAGCACGCCTCCAAAATTTCTAACAATACGCTGACGGAACTTAGAAAGCACAAGATCGATTTTTTGATAGCTGATGGGACAGGTTGGGCCAACCTACTTTAACCAAAGCCCGTCAAAGATTATTCTATTGCGGCTACAAATAATTAATTATCATGACTTTGTAGCGCATTCCGTGGCATCACTTGGTGCGAGCTTCATTTTCAAAAAAGTAGGGACCAATGATGCCACTCCAATATTCAACAAACAATTGGATTTTCAAAATCACACGTCCTACGAGTGCGAGTATGTGGATAGCTTTTGTAATCTTTTGTTCTTAATTCTAAGGCATCTTACCTTTGCCGCGGGCGCTTGGCACTACATATCTGACTTCCATTATTTTGAGCGCGTTAATGCCGCCAGTATTTATTGCCAGCATCGAAACACACATTTCTAGAAAAAAAATCTAACATATGGCACTTCCCTTACTCAGACCAAGTCTTGGCAAGAATAGTCCACCCTAGAGCACCCTCTGGAGACCAGTTCCTCCGACGAATTTGAGAATGAGATGTGGGCCTGTACTTGTCCAAATATTTTCTTCTTTTGTGCCCCTTTTGGATATATATATGTACATATGTTAGGATTCGTAAACTGTTCTTGCTTAGGCCGACGTATGCCTTGAAACTTTTTCGGTCAGAGTTTCTTAGCTTGCCGCAGTCTTTTAAGGTTTCCATATCCCTGCTATTAAATTCTGCTTTTAAGAGTATTATTCCTTGTCCAACAAAATGTTCTATAAAAGATTCTGCTGTCTCTTTTTGTGTAAGGGAATTCGTCTATTTATTACCTTGAATACCGCCATGGCCATAAAAACGATAACGAAAAGGATGGTTATTTAAATTCAACTCTTAAGTGAGTCCAGGGCCTAGCTTCTCGCAACCATTCGTGTTGTGCATTTTATAATTTTTTCACACAAATGAAAGGAGGTTAAAGTTTAGAGCGAGAGGTGGACCGTGAAAAACTTTTTGGTGTTTTCTGGCATTCGAACCTTCAACCTCCTGCTCAGTAATCCAACGCACTAACCATATATGTACATCTATATCTGTCAATATTTGAAATGCGTTAGTGCTGCCAGCATTGAAATAATGCATGCATTTCGAAAAGAAATCAACAGATGACCCACCCTCTATATAAAATTAATTAATTTTTTTTTTTTTCAGTTAATTTTAAAAACGCTCGGTATAACGAATAACTTATGTAGGTATTTAGTTCATTGACTTTACTGCATTTAGAAAAAAAGAAAATGTTGAAATCTATTAAACGAATGCTTGCAGAATACACGAAGGAACAATATCGTGCACATGAAACTTACTCGAATAAATGTTCTTGATATTGTACTGAGAAAGACCAAAGTACATTTATTGCACAAAATAAAAATGTATTTTTAGATAATGAATACTAAACAAGTAAATTTTTCGTTGACAAGTCACGTTTAGTTTGATTTTTCTATAAATTACTGAGGTAAAGTTCATGGGGAGTTAAAATAAAATGTTAGTATGAACCTATCGAATGCCAAAGACAGAGGTTTAGATGACTTAAATAAAATATTTTCACCCTAGAGTCTAGATACATTATGTAGTTCTAAATGAAGCTCCTATTTTAGATGAAAATTTTTAATATTTCTTTGATTATATTTCGATTTACAATAGATTCACAAGCGGAGTGTCTACTCAAGCTGTCACTGTAAAATCAGTTCTGACCAACTTGATGGAAGTTTTTTTTTAGAAATGCATGACAATTGATTTGGTTCCAAGAAAATATTTTTTATCTATGCCTAATATCCGATTTTACCAACATGTAACTAAAGTAGTTTTACGTAACAGAATTTCACTAAACGAAACGTCAATTGCATGCATATTACAAAATAAAACGTCAATCGAAACTGCCAGATATATTCCTTCTAGTTTGAAGGTTAATTTACATTTTCAGTATTGGACACACACGTTTGGCTTGGAAAATAGCCGCTTGATGTCTTGTGTCCACATGTTATAAAAGATCTTTCAATAAGGGCACTCGATTTTTAAAATTAATTTAAAAGGGTTTTATGTAATTTATGTTCGAAATTTTTTTTGTGAACGATATGGTTCGAAGTTCAAACGCCAGAAAATATCAAGCGAACGTTCTCGGGAACGTCTGACTAATATGTAATAACTGTGATGAGAAGCTTCTTAATAGTGACTTTTGGCTATACGCTCTTTATGAGTTGTTTTGCGGCAACACTTTTTTCTCCTTTTAAGTGAATACATTCAATGCTATTATATTTTAAAAATAAAGTTGTGTTCTTTATATCGTGAATTGTTGCTTTTGTTTAATGGAATAGACCAGAGATGTTAAATGTTTCCCCAAAACAAACTGTCTAAAAATGCTGACATCACCACATCTCGAGAAAACGCGACCTGAAAACTTTTTCCTCAATAACGCCATTGTTTCACTCGGTGCGTGGCAAGTAGCATAGTCTTATTGGAACTTCAATGTCAAACAAAAACAATGCCAATCATCTCCCGATGATTTAAATAAATTTCTCCACTACGTTCATTGTAATACCACTAGGATTTATGTTTTTCCAGCAGTTATCCATAGAACCAATTTGAAGATTTTATAAAGCTTTAGAGACACCTGACTGCTATATTATCTAGGTCGTCTATTTAGTGAGAGAAGTGTGCTCGGAGATTCATACGATTGAAGAGGGCTGAGAAAGTGCATAGGCCAAATGTTGGTCAAAAATATCTAAAGGTGGCAGAAGGAACAGGATGCCCAGTCATTATTTGTCTAGCCAATTGTACCTTGTGTGGATAAAGACTACAATCTCCGAAAATCCTCACTTATTGTACACGTCGTAAAACTAAGAAGTCGTGGCTCTCACGTACACTTTAACCGACTGTTGTGGCAACGCGTAAGCTCTGTCATTTCTTCTGTACTGTAACAAAACGAGCGTATCCGGCTGCTAAGCAGATTTGGTCTGAACTGAATCTAAAGCGGTCTTTCAATTTAATACTGAATTACTTTACTGGCTCCCAACCCGTAAAGAGTCTTTGTGCGGGACAGGTTAGTCTTCGATAATGGCCGATTTCAAGACTACGTAAGTACTCTGGCATAGGCGGTAACTTCGTCTTTAAGGAATGTTTGGTCTTCTTAGTCGTCTCGAACCTGGGGACTGGAATTCAAACATCGTCTTGGCATGAGCCAATGTTTTTGAACGCTTTTAGCATAATAATAGGAGCTATAGTCGAGCACTGCCTCATCAAATGATTTCTGCAGTAGCCATAAGGAAGAGGAGTAGGCTGAGTCAGTTATTCATTACCTATGCGTTTGCCCAGCCCTCTCTATTCCTATGAATCTCCTCTTACAAACACAGTCCTTTCACAAATTAGGCTACCTATGTAATATAGAAGTCATTTATGTACGTAGAAAAATTCATAGTTTTAATTAATTCTGCAGGTAGCCTCTGGTTAAACTTAATTTTTTTTTTATCCCAATGAACCTCGTGGCAAGCAGCAAGCAGCCAATTTAACCTAACCTAATCCAAAACGAAGTCCATAAGACCACAGTATTCATCAGACGTACTGGGCCGATGGAAACAGTTATGAATTTCGGTGGAAATTCAGGGCAATGTCTGGATAGACTGGCTTGGAGTTAGCACCATCTTCACTTTCTGTATCTGAAGGTGGAGAGTACATAACCAGCTCTTACCCATAAAACTTCTGCTGGTACGTAAGGAAATCCTGTTTTTTTTTAAACTCTATTGAACATAATGGGTTTTCGCAGCTTGTCTTGATTTCTATTTTTGCAGTCGTGACAATGATTCTGTCACTGCCTGGTGTAGGATTGATATTTCTACCATTAAGCATGTAGTTTATACATAGTGTTATCTACTCTTGTATCCTGGATGCATCTGTATATCTGGACCTGTTCGGAGTTGTCGAAAGCTCCAGCCCTGTGTTGTTAAGGAAGCAGCTCACGGCAATGTCTTTGTCGCTGAGGAATTTGTCAATCCTTTTGGTGAGTTCCTGAAAAGCATGCATTGTTGATTCAACAGGTAAACCCCCAAAAGAATATGCATCCCCAATCATAAAGTTTTAAATCGGAGGTTCGGTCTTCCTGCATATTTCAAGCCCCTTGCTGAGATTCCGTAATCGTCTTTGTAGGAGCGTTCCTATCCATTCGCTTTATATACAGTTAGTCACAAAAGTCTACATACACCCCTAAAACTGAGCTAATATAGTAGTTACCGAACATTCACATTTTGAATGTGTAGAGTTCATGGTTGATCTTTTCTTCCATTCGTCGTCCTCATACACAAGAATAAATATCCGAAAGTTAGTTATTTTTGCAAGAACCCAAAGTAGGTTAAATCTTCATACCTACCTTCCAGAGCTCGATACCTTATTTCTTTCGCTCGTGCGTCCGTTAGTCCATCTGTTTGTCACCACATAAAACCAACATGCATGATTTCTACGTGCAGGTGTTAAAGTAGTGGACGAAATATAATGGGCAAAACACAATGTGGCGCTCGCGCGGTCGTGCGTTTGACAGGCATTGTACCGACTTACGAAAGTATTTGTCAAAACGCGCGACCTCAAAATTTGCAACACAAAATGTGGCTTCACGACGGTCGTGCGTTGAGAGGTTAGGAATATGGCAGAACTATGTTCTGTTCCCTCAAATTTCCCACACACTATTTCGCGGCAGAAAAAGGAGTAGAAATGTACTCTTTTTATTTTCATGGTTTGATTAGGAAATACAAATATAAGAAATAACTGCGAAAACGAATGTTTGAATAAGAATATAAATAAATAAAAAACTCTGCATACTCTAACATAATTAATTTGTGTTGAAAAGACATCAATTAGCAATTAAAAATGTTTCCATATTAAATGCTAACGATTCGGAGTACATATACGACACAATGGTTTGCCTTTTTGCTAAAATCGAACAAGCCAAAGAATAATGTCAATCCAAAACAGCTGTGAGCTGTCAAAACGCGCGACCATGGTAGAAAATAGTAGAGAGTAGCTCTACTTCGACGTTGAGGTCGCGCTTACGATATTTACGATCAAAAACCGACCAAACGCGTGAGGTCACATTTTGTGTTACCCCATAAGATCCCATTGTTTCTACTCAATCTGTCAACGCGCGACCGCGCGAACGCCACATTGTGTTTCTACTTTAACGCCGGTATGAAACCGTTATTTAATTGACAGCTCAAGCACAAGCAAAGGTGGCATTGCAATTTGTATTTGCTTATACATACATGGATAATGGCTATTTTTTTTTAGATGGACCGCAAAATAAATTTAAATAAAAATGCACGACATTGGATTCGATCAAAAAAGTGTTTTATTTGAAAGATAATTTTAAAAGAGATAAATTACAAAGAGTATCTCGTGGGTCCAATATTTGATCACTTTTTCTGGGGCGGTAAATTCATAATAACTTGCTTCACACGGTCTTCTAAAGCTTCTGGTTCTGGTTCGACATAAATAAGCGATTTTTTGTTTCGGTATCGTAAAACTTCAAAGTGACAACGAAAAATAAATACCACTTAAAAAAGCGGACAGCCAGTTTGACAGTTATCCCCATCTGAAGTCCGGCGCCTCTTTAGAAAACATTCTTCATATCGTTAAAAAGAGCTCTTTACATAGAAACGAAATATGTTCCTTCACAAAATTTAATTTTTAAATATGAAGTCATAGCTCACTAAAAACGGTTGGACAATTCAGAAGTTGTATGAAAAAGGTGCGAGTGTACAATCAAAAATAGTAGGGAATTTTTTAACACTTTGTTGAAAAGAGCTCTTTAAGTAGAATCCAGATACATTTTTGTTTAAAATTTTAAATTTAGTAGGACTAGAATAATTAAGCTTTTGTATGCTGTTATCGTAGTTGTTCGAGAGAGGACTTTATTATTATCGCCTTCTTATTGCAAAGAAATAGTGATTGGTGAAAGATAGTCTTCGTCTGATCTAGTCACTAATATTTTTTACGAAGTTCATCATAGAGCCTAGGCAGATAAAATGTTTGATTACAAATACAAATACTTAGCGCAAACACTGATCCAAGAATTTCTGAGATCCATATGTAACAAAATCGTGGGAGCCGCGGCTCAGTGGTTAGTGCGTTAGATTACTGAGCAAGAGGGTTCGACGTTCGAGCCCCAGAAAACACCAAAAAGTTTTTTCACGGTTCCACCTCTCGCGAATATCTGACAAAAACGTCCAAGAGTAATAACTGTTATGAGAAAGCTTCTCAATGGCTCTAAACTGTAAGTCCCTTCCATTTGTGTGAAAAATTATGACATGCACAACACGAATGGTTCCGAGAAGGTAGGCCCTGGATCACATACGGTCTGTTGCGCCAAGTATTTGTATTTATATGTATCGAAATCACTCTAAATTACGTTAGTTAGACCTCTACTCGAGTGCAGTCGACTGTGACGTTCTGTATAATTCGTCGATGATTTACGTCCCTTCTTATTGACAGCATATATGTATGTACATATGTATGTATGTATGTACTACTTGATTTTACCCTTATTCACCGCTAAATCCATTTTGACAGCTTTCGTTTCAATACTAGCGAACGCACCAGTGACAGCCCTATGTGTCCTATTAATAATGCCAACATCGTCCGCGTACGTCACATGACAGCGGATCACCTTGTCCAAATCCTTAGGCTATCACCATGTATGTATGTAAGTACTTTATCATTTCGCAAAAATTCTAAGCTAAGGTCAAAAAAAAATCTAATTTATTTTCGTGTGGCATCTCTACAGCTAGCCTTAGTCATTCTGACAAATATCAAAATGACAGCTAAACAAAATATCGCCTAACAACGAAAAAATTGTGTAATTACCTACAATCGTTGGTTTATTTCACAATAACCTCTGCCGTAACGAAAAACGAAAAAAAAACTGTTACGGAAGGCTAATTACAAAGTAGTTAGCTCTCAACCCCCCACACGCCACCCTCTCACAAAAAAAGAAAGAAAATGAATTAAATTTCATTTCAACGATTTAAATGTCTCTCGGTCAGTTGCGGTTTCTTAAATAATCACCAAAACATTACAAAATTAAAATATTTCTTTTTTTTTATTTTTTATTTGAAAAATAATACGAAACATATGTTATAATCTCCGTAGGTGATATAAACAAAAGTTGTACGAATATTATACAATCTTCTAATTGTGACTCATATTTAGAATCCACTTGCCACCTCGCACCCCCTGTGTGTCCTATCTATCTACCACATCGCCATATTTTGCTTTGATGTAACAAATAAAAAAAAAAAAAAAACTTTCCATTTAAACTGAATGCACAAATCATATAAACGTAACGTAACCAAGTGATGGAAAAGTATCTGACAAAACGGATTTGAATTCTCTTCCGTAGGCGTTTTGTGAAGGTTCAAGAAAATCTATTCAATTTGAATTTGTTTTTTGCAAATAAATATAAAATAAATAAATCCATACAAACACATGAGTGTACTCATATATATGTACATACATACATTTTTTTTGCCTTTTTTTATTCAACAATCTCACCCCGAAATGAATGGGTCTATGAATAGGGGTAGCGGACAGGAGAAAGAAAGCTTTTTTGTTTCTGCTTTGGAGTTGGGATAGGGCAGGAAGGCCGGCAAGCAGGGTATGCGGTGCAAGACAGTATATAGACACTATAGAAAGGGGTGGTTTTTGATAGTGGTAGCAGGTCGGTTGATCATCCCAACGGAATTTTTGAATCTACGTCGAAGTTCAGTATTTGTATTTTATTTGTTTTTGTTTATAAATTTGATGGTGTATCTCTGACTTGGTAGTTTGTTGATTTTTTTTTTTCGCAGATTTTCTGCAAAACCAGAGGGATCGGTAGGAACGATTTAAAACAAAATAAAATCTGAAGTTGGGAGAGTAAAAGTCAAAGTGACATTTGCGACGCAGTTCCTAACGTCAAATTGAAACGCTGCAGGAAGAGGGAAAAAAACAAAAACTCCACAGAACTGGAGAAATGTCTTCCTCACTGGATACTTGCTCCACACTGAACATATGGGTCGCACTCATTCTCCATTTTAATGCATATGTGTGTGCGATCATGTACTTCATGCAACTATTTGCTTAGATTGTGTGTGAATGCTGGAATATCTTTATCCATCTATCCCATTCTTGCATTGTTTACTTCTCCTGTATATAAGCGCGTCCATGATGCAACACACTACCACTGGCAACACTATGCCCCTTTTTTTAACTAACACATACTCACTATTCCGCACACATAATGAATGTCATGCATTCGTTGTTGTTTTTTTTTTGGTATATTAGGTGCTTAAAGGCAGAGGTAGAACTTTTTGTGTGTCGTCGTTGTCTCGGCGTTGAGAACTTAAACTTTTGCTCGTTCGAACCGAGAACTGTCGCTCGGCAGAGAATATAGGCCGACTGTGACTTTCCTGGTGATTGGACTTGTTCTTTTCAAGTTCAAGAATATGTACTACAATTTGAGTAATACAAGAAAAAATTTTTTTGGTGTTCATTAAATTTGTTATATGAAGAAAGTGATAACGAAAGGTGCGAAAATAAATTGTGTGCTAGTAGATGTATCTGCAAATTTTAGTATTACTAAGTTTTTTTTCGTAATATTGTTGTTGTTAGGGTTGGGTTTTTGTGATGGTTACATGCTGGTGGTGATGATGATGATAATGGTGGTACTCTTGATATTTTTTTTTTGCTGATGACTACTATGACTGTGCTTTGCTTTGGTATTGCTACTCTCTGCGCTCGTTGTGTGGTGTTTTTTGGTGGTTGAAAAACAGAGCTACACGAAAACACTAATTGCGTCGTGAAAAATTGAAAATCTTATTTCTAATACGCAATCGACGAGAATTTTAGTCATCATCGCACACACAAAATGGCCTTGATGTCTAACGTTATAGAAAAGTGCTTGCAAGAGAAAATTTTTAAGATTTTTTTTTTTGTTTCTGCAAAAGTGAGAACTAGTTGCTTTGGAATTTATTATTTTTTTTTATCTTAATCTTATAGTAAACAATATTATAGAGAAAATCGTGTGTTAAACATCTATCAAAACAATTAAAAAAGTGTTAAAACATTGGTGATGTGTAAAGAGCTTTCGATATAACGTTCTAGAAATGGTATTTCCTGAGAGAAGAGGGTGAGTTTATTATTTATTTTTTTTAGAAATATGTATAAGATGTCAATACAAGCAAAATCGTAAATAACCTACGCAATACGAAAAAAGTAAAAAAAAGAATTACTTGTCTTATGGTTTGAAATTTGTTTTTCCAACTTCCTTAAGTGCAATTAGGTTTGTTAATCAAGTTTACAGAGGGCTTCAAAATTTATAGAAACTACGAGAAGCATCTGTATTCGATTTTGTCTATGTTGACGACGATTTTCGTTTGACTATTTGGTATCTACGTCGTAAATAATACGAAAGCTGATTCATGTAGAGAATTTAAAATATATATATCCGCATATATGTACATATGTATGTATCTATTATACCAACTTCCCTGAAAAATACAATATGCAATGTGGCTCATGATGTGTAGTAGGAAAAAGAGAAAATATTTGGTAGGTGATTTTACAACGGAAAAAAACTTGAACAAACTGTTTACGTGCAATTTCACACAACCGTTTATACTGTAAAAGATAAAGAGTATATTGGAAGAATTTGGGATTGGGAAATCGATGTAGAACTACAAAAGTACAGAGGAACGTACATACATATACACTCCAGCATATAGGCGTGTTTCAATTAGTACTTCTGTAAATTGGTAAGCTACATACTCTAAGCCATTTGAAAAGAAAAAATCCAAGATGTTCCAAGTATTCCCTGGAATCGATTGCCATCTCTTGACAATGACGCATTTAGCCTTGGATTATCTAGCGGAGAAGAAGTATGACTTTAATTAACAGGTTCGAATGTTATCGCGTCTATGGTGTAATTAAGGCCGTTTTATAAGAACATGTAAATAAATAAGGGATTCCAAGAAAAACATTTATTCTGAAGGGTGGGTCGTATGTTGGTTTCTTTTTTAAGTACATCCTCCTCGCATTTCGATACTGGCAACACTCGCGTTTTTTAGATAGCTATGTATGTATGTAGTGTCAAACCTCGGTTTGAAAAACTCTGGAAAATATTGAAAAATCATTGTGACTGCTGTCTTGCAGAAACTGCGCTAAATTAAGAGCCCCATTGACGGATCGTGCAAGGAAATTAATTCCGAAAGTTGGTGTAACTGGCATGTCTATGGATAACAAAGCTATTTGTGTTCTCTTTTGGTGCGAATTTTGCCCGTGCTATTTCCTAAGAACCGCAACTCATCGCAGAGTTCAACAACGGAACATCAGTTTTATTTCTACGAAGGGAATATTGCATAAAGACCCCGGATTATGTACATATTTTCTTGCGAGGTCCACCTCACTCAAAAGTTAAAGCCAAATGACTATTGAGTTCGTTATCGCTTCTCTGGCCAGATTGGTATTAGAGGTAACGAAAAGGAGTATTCCTTAGTAAAGCAGAAATGCAGAACCCTTTATAGGAGTATTCCTTAGTAAAGCAGAAATGCAGAACCCTTTATAGGTACATGAACCATTCTGTGGAATTGCAAAAGAAATCAGAAAAGTTAAGAAGGAGAACAAATTCAAAAACTAGAAAACTTTCAAAGACAGGCAGGCTAGTAGACTCTTAGCAGAAACGATTCAAACATATATCAAAGCATAATTGTTCCTACGAATCCTAGGAGATATTCTAAAGTCGCACTGTAAACTCAAACTACTGAAATTATGTTTGACGGATGAGTAAAATGTTCCAGATTCTACAATGGGTCAATCATCTCATTTTCAGGTTCCTCAGAGAAACTACACTAGGCTTAGTCAGAGTAAATGGCAGACCATCTGTTGGACTGTTTTTAAAACGCATGTTATTTCGACACGTGAACAACAGTAGCGGGCGCCGTGGTTCAAGTGGTTAGTGCGTTGGATCGCTGAGCGGGAGGTTCGACGTTCGAAACCCAGAAACACCGAAAAGTTTTTTTCACGGTCCCACCTCTCGCGAATGTCTGACAAACGTTCGAGAGTAATAACTGTCAAGAGAAAGCTTCTCAATTTGCCTCTCGAATATAGCTCTTAACTGTAGGTCCCTTCCATTTGTGTGAAAAATATTACACGCACAACACGAATGGTCGCGAGAAGCTAGGCCCTGGACCATATACATACGTCTGTTGCGCCAACTATTTGTATTTTTTTTCTTTAACAGATATGGACATTTAAATAGACACTATGAGATTTTTTAAAAAATTAAACAGTTTAGAATTAAAAATGATATTACTAATTCATTGGCTTTAATATGTTTATTTATTCTTAAGATTAACAGAATAAAATATTTGTCTTTAAATTTAAAGGGTTAAGAGGCTAAAAACTAAAACAATTAACAAAATTAGATTTTAAATAATTCAAAACCAAAAAACAACTTCAGTAACTTGTTGCCCGACCTCTACTCTTGATAACCGCCTGGCACCTGTTTGGCATGTATTCCACTAATCGGCGATATTTTTCGAAGCCAATTGCATTCCACTCTTTCTGAACTATACGCCATAGTTCTGCTTTATTTTTGTGGAATGCATAGCAACCACCTTCTTTAAATCTCCCCATAGATGCTCTATAGGATTTAAATCCGGAGATTGGGATGGCCATTGCATTAAGCTAATTTTTTTTGTTCTCAATTTACATTTAACCGAAATTCAATAAATTATTACTTACAATTAAATTTATTTCAAAATTAAATTTTTTTTGTTAAGAAGCAAAAAGCACTCCTGCTTATTCAACTGTCTTTCTTTTAATAGCCACAAAAAAAAAACGATCTTCGTAAAATTTTGATGAATTTCAAATATTAGACAAATATTTCCCAACAATTTGTTCGTTGCGAATTATGACGCAGTAAAATAATAAAGGGATGATTTTTTGTTAAGAATTAGGCTTTAAATTTGGATTTTTGCATCATGCAGTCTCAAGTGTCCCTATTTTAATGTCCATATACATATATGTATGTATGTGGTGACAAAGTAAATTATCTTACACTTAAAAAAAGTGGAAAATATTGAAAAACTACTTCCAAATTGAGTGCTATATTACAAAAACTGCGAAATTTGAAAAGGCTTTTGGTCGAAATGAAGTCCCTTTCGTCCAGAAAGTTTTCAAACTGACACTCAAATAACAAAAGCTATCCCCGTGGTCGTCCGGGTGCACACTGGTTGTGATGCCAGACTTTGCGCATTACGTTATATAACCCTATTTTCAGTCGTATTGAGGACGTGATAATGTGGGGATGAGCAATTTCAACAAGAAACCACCAAGCGGCCCATTCTTTAATAAGTCAAAGATATCTGCAGGAACGCGGGTTTTCCATTTAAAATTTTATGAAAGCTTCAGGGTGACCTTAAACTCAAAAAAGAAAAGGACTGTGTAGCTTTTTTTTTCTTCAAGAATCAGACATATTTATGTATGTGCAGTTGTATAATATGTAAAAATTTTGCATTTACCATCCTTTTCTACCACAGGCGTTCTATGGTCATTTCCGATAGGATCTGCACACCACAGACGTTGCAACATGCACCGTGATCAAACCTTGAGAATCTGTAGTACGCGAAATTTGCACTAGTAAATTGGTAGCACCTCCAATAGTTTACACTACGCCCAAAATACATGTTTCCTAAATATTTTCCTACAAAGGCAAAATAAAAGGAGAGCTGGTTAAAGACACCTAACAGTCTACACTGGCTGTTCAATGATGGACAGTGCAATCGCTCAGAATATGTTTTCGAAAATTGGGAACATATCAAAATCAAAGGTGCAGACATTATTAATATTCAAAGTTTACCGTAAAATCAAACTACGTGCGAATAAAATGCAAAAGCAAGACGTTGATATTTTCATTTATAGCCAGCCCTTTATCACCTTATCTTCCAAACAAGTACAGGGTGCGTTCATAATTGTAAAAAAATTGCTGTAAATTTACCGTAGCAAATTCTGAAAACATTAATGAACACAATTTCTGCAGCATTGCTGTCGCAGCAAAGCAGCTGCCAAAATGTCGTTCATAAATGTATTAGAAACATTTCAGCTGTCAGTACTTGCAGAAGGTGTGAAAGTGAATTTCTTAAATTAAAGATTTGAGTAAAAATAATATATTAGATTCAGAATCTTCAGTAAAACAATCCAAATTATGATAAAACCTTCCATTTTCTATATTTTAAAATTGCTTACATTTTCGCTATCGTCGCAGCTGCGCATCAAAATAAAATCGGCTGCAAGCAAATTTGCAAAACAAAGGCAGTCATTTTATGTTTATGAACGCAAACTCTGCACAGCAGCGGTATTTTTACAATTATGAACTCACCCACAGGAATATCTTATTGTGTTCAACCACTTTTATAGATGATAAGTTTAAGACAATGTGGATTCCCAGGCACAGCGATGTTGACGTAAAGAACTGGATAGAGGAGACTTAACTCTCCACTGCTTATTTCACTAAGCATTCCTCATAATAAAGCACTATCTGGAGCACTAAGCTTGTTCGATTCAATTGAAGAGATTTAAAAAAAAAATAGCTAATGTCCTTTTAAATTAATAAGGATGGATTAAGAGACGAGTTGGCGGTCAACAACTTTAACAAGCGTGTCATTTGAGATGTAGTATTAAAAAGGAACATTAATACTAGTTGGATTGTTTTGAGACAGCACTTCTACCAGGTGGTCCTACAAGCTATCTGCCTTGTCTTATGGATGGTTCATCCTGCCTGACGGCGGTATCTTCACTTCTATCGCCGTTTAACAGTCTGTTAAAGCGATCTTTATCAAACACCCAGCACTGACGGCTTATACATATTTATATTACGACGTTTCCCTTTTTATCCTTGCAGGTTCGTACTTTATAGCCTTCGCAAGTTCCTATACTGTCTTTCGAATATCATTCCAGCTAAAACACCTCTCAGTCGATTCGATCAAACGCTTCTCGTACTCCTCCTTTTTCTTACATAGAATCAGATATTCTTGCTTTCTCGTCTAAGGATTTTGACCGACTCGGATGTGTCTATTCTCATCAGCGAAAGTTATGTCACCCTCTACAGGATCATTCTTTCTGATTCTGTAGGAAAATACACGCCAAAGGCCAGTGTCTAGTCAGTGGTTCTGAGCACACAGTTGAGCATAAATGATGTGTGGTTTACATATGTGTGTATGTACAACATGGTTACCCTAACCAGCTCACGATGTTGATTGTTGATGAAGGGTTTCAGGCATCACACATTATGGCAGATAAGATCTTGTACGCGATATTGACTAGACTGATACCTCTGTAATTGGCGCTGTTGAGAGGGTCTCCTTGTGGTGGATCGGGGAACGAAGCTGAAATTCCATTCATCAGGCATACACTCGTCTCACCAAATGTTGGAAATGAGTTAGTGTATGCTCTCTGCTAAGTCATTTTTAGCTGCTTTAAACAACTCGGCCGGCAGATCATTAGGTCCAGCAGCTTTGTTGGATTTAAGCTTGGATATCGCTATCCTCACCTCGTTTTGGTCAGGTGGACGGAAGTTTAGGTTATCATCATCTCTGTTGAATGGTATGTTCTGCCTGACAGCGGTATGTTGGTCTGAATCGCCGTTATACAGTCTGCAGAAAAACTTTTTCCATATTCTCAGGACCGACTGTGACTTCTATAAGGTTTCCGCACGGGTCTTCTTGGCTGCAACAAGATAGTGGTCCAAGTCGACGTTGGCTACTCGGAAGGTTTGGAAATCCGGAATAAAGGAACAGATACATAGGCATGTTGATCGTATTCTGATCAATTTGGGTGATCATTTCATAATCAGGAGACCGCCATGTCCCTCTGTTAATTTTGAGATGAGGAACACGTGGTGTCGTATAGACTATGTTTAATAACTGTTCTACCAAATATATCTTCTTTCCTATCTTGGCGTTAATATTTAGGACATTGCTCATATGTATGTACATATGTCGAGGAGTTCATAGAAACATTCTTTGGAAACATCGTCCTTGTCCTCTGTGGGGGCATGAATGCATATTAGACTATTTTTGGCGATTTTAGCCTTGATACTCAAAACTTCTTGCCTAAGTCTACCGCGTATAACTAAGTCTTATTCGCATCGGAATAAGCACTGCTTCTGCTCTCTGTAGCAATCACCGTAGTAATTTTTCATCCTCCTGAATGGTTGTAACATCTGCTTTATAGCAATCTAGGACCTCTACTAATTGATCGGCTGCACGCAGTCTGTTAAGGGTCAGCACATTCCACGTACAGATCCGAAAATCGTTGTCTTTATTTCGCTTGCCAGGCTCGTCAACAGTAGAGTCATTTCTATCCGCGGTTGCTTGGTAACTAAAGTTTTTAAAGTGGTAGAGAGATTGATTCGACACACAACCCCCAACCTAGAAGGCCAGATCCTTATATACAACCGCTAAAATGAGGGACCGGTTAAACCGATGCCAGTACGGGGGGATGGCAGCGCTGCCGCTGTCCCGTTAAGTGATCCTTCGCCATCATCTATTAAATAGTGAAGATGCGTTTTTGCCTACCATTGACATTGACAAATCCTTCTTCTCTCGTTCACTAGGTGTAGACGCTGTAATAGAGTAATTAGTCATGAGGGCTACTGAAGGTTAGACTTAGATTCGAATTTTGGCACATTTTTGACGGTTTCACTTTTCAAAAATATCCGACAAACATATAACAACTATTAACAGAAAGTATTAAATTCCAAATTTTAGATATGGTGTTAAACTGTAGGTGCGTTCCATACTAAGACAAAAAATATTTATTGATTATGCGGCCGCGATTTGCATTTGCACAATCCGTGAGTTTTTTGACAGCTTCATCCATGGAAAAATTGTTCACTGCATACTTTGAGGACCCAATATTTGCTTGTCGAGTAGAGCCAATCATCTGTTGACAATCTAGTCCAGCATTTTGTTTCCAAACCTGTGTTTTATTGTTTTTGCCTTGTGAGCTGAAGTGGAGTCTTGATAGAAAGTCTATTGGTTGCTTGAAACAATGTCTGATTAAGAATTTTAATAACACCTTCCAGAATATCTGTCTAGCTACCCTTTTGCGGAAATGCAGACGGTAATACTGTCATAGCTCACCATCCACCAAACTATCACAGATGCGGGATTACGGTCGAGCCGGACTCTTCTTTAGATGACCATACATACACTCTATTACTCCGCTTTCTGGGAACTCAAAAATGAAAATTTGCTCATCCATGGACAAAACTCTTTTGTTAGCATGTCGTACGAACCGGCAGTGTCGAACTTTCGATCTTACCTTGTGTTCCTGATTTAATTGGACCATAAAGAAAATTTCCAATTTTTCTTCATAATGCAAGACATGAACCTCTGCAATACTTTCATTTTCCGCAGCAATAGCGTCATTATGTTAACGACATACCTATTTACGTTCTGTGAAAACAAGTATGGATTGCGATGCAGCGTTTTTCGCTGAATTTGGGCTTTAACGGCTTTGATCGGCTGTGCTGTTCTGAAAATACGAGGACTTCCAGATCTTTGACGGAGATTTACTCATTCAATTATAAAAAATAACTTAACAATACGATATACAACATTTTTGGTGATTCCAAGCCGTCCCCGCAATGTTTGGAAAATATCGTCCCTGCATTGCAATTGTAAGGGCCAATTACTAGAACACAAGTAACATATGTGTAAAACTTTATGCGCGATAATCAAGTATAAACGTCACATATTGACTAGCTGTCAATATACATATATGTATGCATATCTGTATAATGGATGTGTTCAGCATTAATTTCACGATGGACCCGTTTATTAACAGTATTTTTGACTCGAGTGTTTATAACACATACAAACAACACAAATTGTTCAGATGATCTAACCAGAGCACCTAATAATTTAAACCAAATTAAATTAAATTCCTATAAAGTGCTCAGGTCTAAACTTGAAACCGTTTTGCATGTAAAAAACATGTCATTCTAAAAGGAATATAAAGGCTAACGCTTCATTATAAATCTAATGTGAGAGCTATCCCCAAGCTGTATTGTTTAATCAAGTAAATCGTGCATCATCAATAAATCTATGGCGCATTAAAAATAGCTATATAAAAAAAAAAATTATCTCTATTTTGTAAGCGAAAAATATAAAAAGTTGAGGTTGCGTTTGCCAAATTTTGGATTGAATAACTCTGGTGATACGGAAATCATTTTGCTTCAATAAAGAAAAAAAACAAAAATTGTTTGTTTTGTTACAATTGAAATAGCAACAAATGCGTCATTTTGTTGACGACATATTTATGTAGGTCCCGTGAGAACAAGTATGCACTGAGATGACATTTTGGGTATAGCACTGTGTAGGTGCGTGTAACTGCGATCCAACTACATGCATAAAAATGTATCTCCTGCGCATGAGTAAAAAATAATTGACTTCGGATGATGCGAGAGTTCTCGAACGCTCCTAACTACGTAGTAGATTAGGGTCGATTGGTGTGGGGAACTTTTACGTTAAAAATATCAACATTATGTGTAAACAATGCTTAAATTAGAAACTAACCTTTTTTACTTTCTGTTTTTTTTTTAAATTGAATTGTTGAATATTATGCATTGATTATCGCTTGCTATAACGGTTTTCAGGCATTTTTAGCGCCAAACCACAAATAATGAAACCTCAAAGACGTTTGACAACCTTGAGATTTTGTTTTAAATAATATTCAATGTGGATTAGCAAGTGAGATACTTAAATATGTAGGTGTGGAACTACTGTCCCCGAATTGTGCACATAATACAAACCGACTGTGCAATTACTGATAGGTAGATATGTACATATGTATGTATGCATGCATATAGATATCAAATTCGTATAATAATTTACATTATATTACATTTATACATATATATCTTTCCACTGAAATATTGTCTACAGATTATACAAATTACTTAAAAATACCATAAGGAAAATACAACAAAAACCTGCCATAAAAACAACAAATATTTAAAAGATTTAAATGGGTAGACAATAAAATATAAATAGATATTGATAACATAATATAAACTAGGAAAATATTAAAATGCATAAATAAGTAAATATAGCTAAATAATAAAAAAACATAATTTTAACTGTTTAGTCACATATAATTTGTGTATAATTCTTTTACAACACTATATCGATTCAACAAATTTAGATTTAAGTTTTTGGATTCTTCGATAAATTAAAGGAGTAATTCGCTTTATTGTGTGGGAGTAAGGTGGAGTGATGCCAAGCATAATTTTTAAAACTTTATTTTGAACTTTGTATGTGTCTGAAGTTTTATATGTAGCATTTTATCGCCTGAAAAGTAAATTATGGCCTTGTTCTCTGTTAAAAGCTGCAATTTTCGATTGATGAATGGATACAAGATTAAATATAGAATTTGAATCTAAATGATACCCTAAATATTTGACACATGGCTTCCAAGGGATTCTTACTCCATTAACTTGTAATTGGTTGGAAGGCAGAAGGCAACGCTAAGAATAGAGCTTGCATTATTTTTTCTTCTTTTCACTTTGAATAATACTACAATTACTGAAGATGTACCAAATGCCGAATAATTTTGTTTTTATGTAAAGAAACAGGTTACTAGATTAAACTGTCAAAAAGGGTGAGCTATCCGGTGGCTCATCCAATACGAACACAAAATAATTGCTGTTGTTGCACAAAGTGAGCTTGGATAAGAAGAAACTCACTCAACTCGTCGCAGGGCAACTGGATATCAATCGCACTTACCTGAGGAGAATATTGCAAAACTCAACTCAATCAAAAGTTGGAGTCAAATCACCATTCGCTTCGTTATCGTTTCTCCGTGTGGGCTTTAAATTAGTTGGAAACTAACTAACGATTTCGGTGGTTAGCAAAAACTGTTGTGGTTCCAAAAATCTACACACTATCGCAGAGAAGCCAATTCATTGTCAGAGTGGACTGTGAATGACATCATTAATCCCTATGTTCTTTGAAAAGGAAGCTGAACAGCTTTACGGTGAATGGAGTGTGCTACAGAAACCTGTTTACCAATTCTTTGTAGCCGCAACTGAACAATTTGGACTTGAACCGGCTTCAGTTTCAACTTGCCATACCAGTCAAAGAATGAATCTATTGGGTCATAAGTTTGGCTCTATTAATAGTTTTCGACACGTTTCTTGGCCAGCGTTCAGTTATGATTTGACGCAATTGAACTTCTTTCTTATGGGCAACTTTTAACGATTTCTGTTACTCTAACGATTCACAAAAAATTGACGTAGTTAAAACGCAAGTTATTTCCAAAATAGAGTCACGAATAATCGACAATGCACTGCGAAATTGGCTTTAAAGGATAAGCTATTGCCAAGCCAGTCGGGGTACCCATTTGAATGAGATTGTTTTCCTTAAATAATATGAAGGCAAACTCTCTTTAATGCAGTAACAGTCTTTGAAAAAAAAAATACTTTTTGGTTTATTAAAAATCCGGAAAGAAAGTTTTACTTAGGTTAGCTTTAGAAAGCTTTACTTAGAAGAAAATTCATTTACAAAAAATCACGCATATTTCGAAAATTTGTATTAGTTCATGTAGCTGTAGCCATTCCGGATACTAAGAAATTGCAACCGCTTGCATATGTCTCTTCCAAAGGATTCTGCCCTACATCTGTTGAAAATGAGACAGATTTCAAAAATAAAATTGATGACATATGTATGTACATACATATGTACATATATCGCGACATATGACGTTTTTTTTACCATTGCGCCAAAGGATGTGCAATCTTCATAGATACCAGTAACCCGGGCTACTGCCATGCACGATTCGTAGACCTGACTAATGGGTGCCAGGAATACGGCTACGTACTTAACCACACCCTGCACACATCAAGCCATTCTCCCCGTATGGGCGTTTAAAGCTCGGTTGCTTGAATTATTTGCGGTGCGTTGACGATCTAGCTGTCTAAGATCGCTCATCATAAAGAATGTATAGGAAAACGAAAGCTTCGCCGAGGAGTGGAAAATCGGAATGATCATAGAACATCCAAAGAAGTAAAGAAAATGGTCCCGGATAGAATCAAAGAACACCTTGATTCCACTTTCTGCCGAATAAAAAGACTTCCCCTCTGAATTGCGGATGATGATCATATAGTCAATGCATCGACTATTATGTAGCTATCTACTTCTCTACTGTTTATGGACTTCGGAAGAGTTTTCGAAATCGGAGACCAAAGCCGTGGTAGGAATGTTTTCCAAAATCCAGAAGACTATTGTTTTTAGAATTGACATCATGTTGCTGTTCCGCTCTGACATTGAAAGATCACCAATATAATCATTCGCAAGCGACAATCTTTCGTTTGTAGATGCCTATCTTCATTCTTGGGATTTTCTATCCTAAACTCAACTCAAATGAACTACTTTAAGCGAGAACGAATCAGAAATCTATCAACATAACAATCGGACAAATATAATGATAATGGATTGGTTACACCTTACGTTATCACACATGCAACGCAATGAAACCTACTCACCTGATGTCAGAGGACTAGGTCGCCCTAGACAAACATGACACAAATTGGTAGGGCGGAAATCCCGAACATTAGGAATGGGTTGGAGAGAATTAAAATGCGTTACAAGACAATAGGACGGTGCGCAGGCATTTTTGACGACCTAAATATGCCCCCTGCGATGCTGAATTCAGGTAGCTAAATACGACTTTCTTGAAGATCTATAGAAAAACGATTGCTTACAAACAATCAAAGTACGAAATATTGGCTGATGAAACTGATGACGCCTCTTTCACGTTCCAATTACAACGTGTTTTCTGCTATTTCTGAGAAGTACCCTTGCAATAAAAAAAAAAATCTGCTGTTTCTCCACGAGGTATTCACTTTGCCTGCTCGACTTTGGTTGCATCATACCTATCGACAGATGACAACAATTTAAAAAAAGAAAAAAAAGAATACTTCACTGCATATGTGCACAGGCAATGTCAATGGGGTGGCAGGGCAGTGGCACTAAGCCCTTGGAGTAGGGCAATATAACTTACCTAATCGCTAATAGCGCTGTTCTTCTCAAATATATACATACATATGTATGTATGTACGTATTCGAAACGGTCTGTCGAACTTACATACATATATTCTATTTATGGCGACTGCACTTTTCCTATGACGGGGTGCACCTTCATACAAAGTATCTAACAAAATGTAATTTTAAATTAAATTTCACTCTGTGTGGTCGTTTGGTTTCACTTACGTAAATGCCTCTCCATATATGCCAAGTGCATGAGTATGTAATAGTTCTGCTTCAACTAGCAACCCCCATCACTTTTTGATGCATTGACAGCCCACACAGAATTTTCAAGCTATCCGTAGAGCTTTCTATAGCTATAAAATTCCCTGGGTAGCCTGGTAGTACCCACAGAGTTCTCTGTTTTGTTGTTTAAAGATTGATTACGCAAAAAGAAAAAAAGCTCTTGGAATACCTCCACCCCCAATAATTATTTTTTATTCGTTTTCTTCGTGTTCTCCTGTTACTCGTAGATTAAACAAACTTATTCATTCCGTTTAGATAATGGAAATTCATTTTGGATTCTTTTTTTTTTTTTCATATTTGTCGTTTTTTTTTGACTGCTTGCGTAGGTAAATTAATCACCGAACAGAACATAAAGTGCGACGAAGCACAAATGAAACAAATATGCGACTAGATGCTCTGCTGACGTAGGCAACAGCTGCTTTGGTGAACTGGGTTGAAAATCAATGCCTTGAGATACACACTTTAAAAATGTAGTGTGTTGAGATTGTGCATACATAAGAACGTCGTGCTGTAGTGTATGAAATGTTGTGGATTTGTTTTAACAAAAAAAAAAAAAACCTGGGTCATGCCAATTTAGAAACAGAACATTTCGATCTGATTTCTTTTATGTTTTGGGGCTATTTTTGTATTCATAATTAGCTTTTAAAAGGGAAAGGGTTATAGGCTATTAGTTGGTGCAAACATAGATACGTACATATGTTCTCTTTCACGTAAATGTCTTCTCTATTCGTAAGACTGCTGAGTGGCTATAGATGAGGTCAGTGCTATCGTTGTTACACAAAAAGAAATTTTATGACCAGTACATCCTTATCTGATATTCGGTACTTGCTCGGAAATATTCATCTTTGTGAATCAATCCCCAGATGAATATGTTCTGGAGTCTTGCTGGACTCGTTGCCGAATCTGGAAAGGCCATCCTCTGTAGACATAATTTTCTTGTGCTCCTTGAGTTTACAGTGCCCTTTTAGTCTAACTACTACCACAGATAATAAACTACCCAAATGTCGCACGCCCATATAAAAAAATGAAGCATATTTTTGTCGTAGCAGACAACGTCGTAGCAGACAAAGAGCTTTCAGAATAAGTACAACAAATAAAGCTTTTTCTTTTTCGTCACTTCGTTCGATCGTGTGGGAAAGTTCTTTTTCTCATCGTGTGTTGTGACGTGCAAACGAACGAGGTGAGGAAGTGTAAAGGGGTATGCGGGAAGGGGGATGAAATTGCATAAGGGTGTGATTTTCATACCACCGCAGCAAAAGAATAAATTTTCATGAATGGAAGTTTTGCAAACGCGTATGCGTTGTATATGAAAAGGTGTATCTGAAGGGCGGGAAAAGTCAATCATTTCGTTGCACTTTGTGATGAAATTTGGTGCGTAGTGTTTTATGAGGTTTTCCTCTTGATCCTATCTAACCTAACCTAACCTAAAGCAGTTTTATGTTCATTTTTATGGAATACTCTTCAAAGCCTGGTAGTCTTTTGAGCATCAAACCTTAAGATATCGGGGTGATTTTGAAGACGACCTAGGACTTGTTTGGAGGAGGGACGAGTTTTTGCCTCGTTTTAAAGCCCTCATTAGGTTTACGTGATGACATTGGATAATGGTGGACGTGAAGGTCTTTATTCGGGATTTGGTTTGGTACATAAACAGGTTTTGCCAATGATTCCGCTCTATGTACACCCATCAGAGTCACATTGAAGGCATAATGTATCTAAAAATATGACCCACCGGCTAACCAGATGATTTTCATCGTTCTGGAAGTAATGTAATCCAAGCAGGAGGCCCCGGTTTAATAGGTAGTGTGTTTCCTTGTGACTCGACTGGTGGAGCCCCGTCGGCGCAAGACCAACATCAGCCACATAGCGGAAAAGAAAAACGAATAGGGAGCGAACCCTGTACCTGGAACTGCATCGTCCCCTTAAGGGTTGAATCTCAGAACTATTTTCTCTTGGTCCTCCCGAATACCAATTGGAGTACCCAAATCCTTCCCAACACGCTTTTTAATGACATGTTCTACTTCATGGTCAAGACATCTCCAACCTACAACAAAGCTTTGATATACGTGGCTCCACTCAATATTCACTGGCTACACCCCAAATCATGAGGAAAATTTCTAAATTGAACGGATGCCGGTCAGAAAAATCATCGAATCGTCCATGCGAAGCAAGGAAGCGGAGGAAGCCTTGTTAAGGCTATACCACTCGGTGCATATACTACGGTTTTTCAGGCTGAAGTCTATCTACATACTATCACATTCTTCGAAGGAATTTATGCCTAAGATCATAGAAGTCCTGACAACTAGAAAACGAAAATCGTTTTTCGCCAATTTTAGCATTTTATGTGGCAACGCAGATTTGTATGTCCTTAATCAATCCTACAAGAATTTTCTTGTCCTTCTGCAATAGGCTGTCAATTTAGGCCTTGTTGTATGGTTGCTTTTATTTCCTTTCCATAATATAGGTAGGCAGTGAACGCTATCTGTTGTTTGGTTATAGGGGTGTGGGTGCACTGCGATCTTTATGGATCTATTATGCTACCCGGAATCAGAGTATCTGGAAAGGATTTTCTTCTAATAGTTGGTAAGCATCCAGGCGTTTTCTTCTTTTGTGAATCAGTGCTTCACATTCCTTTGGAAAGTGCCTTGGGGTTTCCTCAACATCTCTGCCGAATCTAGAGTCTCCACTTTGCTTAATACCCAGTTTCCTAACATAGCTTAGGTTAGGTTGACGTGGCAAGCTGCAAATATGCAACCTCATTTAGAGCAGTAAGGTCCATTGTGTTGCCACAGGATCGGCATCTCCAAAGAGAGCTAGCTACCCGTTGAACTAGGAGGAGCTAGTTATGAAGCGCTGGAGGCTGCTAATGCTAACATTAGCCAGTTCGCCAAGGTTGTTGAAGAAGTAGGCACCTAAATGCAGTTTCCTACGAGCGGAGAGAGTTTCACATGTACAAAGAAGAAGTTTCTTCCTCCTCTTTATCCATGCAGCTTCTACAGAAGTCGTAAGCGAATATGCCTACCCTAGTGGCCTAGGCCAGGGACATTTTCCTAGCGTTCAAGAAGAAGTTGGTATTCCCAATCATTAATTTGACCTAAGGCAGCATCCCAATTGACTCTGCAACACGGTTCTGGTCCTATAAACGCGGATTTTGATCCAGCTAGCTCGTTCGCCGATTCTTTGCCTTCAATACCTTGGTGACCGGGTTCCCACCCAAATTTAAACTTATTTTGTCTGGCCAGGGTCTGTAAGGCAGCGTCGCAGCATTCAACGAGTCTATCGTACTAGAACAGTGTTAGTACTGGATAGCACTGCCTGCTTTCGATAGACATTGTAGGCGTTGGAAGCTGATGAACTTGTAAGAAGGAGGCCACAATTGCATACGTCCTAGGCCGTCCTTTTTATAAGGGTTCCACTCACCTCTCTAAAAAAAAATTAAAGCTACGCGCTGAACCTTATGACCGGTCTGCAGCAAGACTAGATCTCTCTCCCTGGTAAAGCGTGGGTGACGCACAGGTGATCTCTGGGATCATTACTGAGCCCCATGCCACTGCTATTCATGCGAAGCATCTCGGTATAGTTTACATCGACCAATGCACAAGCTACAGGTACGAGGAGAAATCTGTTTGCCACCTGCTGTGTGAATGTCCTTCTCTCGCCGAAAAAAATTAAGAACTCTTGGATAATTATAATTAACTAATTTAAGTTAATGATTATTTCTCGTTAGTTTTTTTATAATAATTTCGAACATTAGTCACCCTCACTTAAGTAGGCCAAGAGCAGTGATCAGTTACTATAAGGGCATAAAGATAAATAATAAAATGCAGTATGCACCTCTCATATTCATACCCATTTTCAGAGCAAATTTGTGTCCACAAAATTTACAGAGTTTTTATTTATTTAATCAAGTGCTGAAAATAAGGTTCATACATACAGATAACAAGCACACAACATAAGCCCAACCATTTGCACATATACATATATATATACGATCTATACTCCGTATCCATCCTACCAACGTGTCGGCATCAGAACTCCGTGACCGCAGTTGCACAAAATATTTTTTTTGTTTCATTTTTTCAGTAAAGGTAAACAAGGGTATGTGTGAGTCACACGATGGACTAAAAAGTGAGCAGAAAAAACAAATGTTCTGTGTTCTGTTTTTTTCCCTTTTGTAAGAAGTTTAAGCTTTTTAAAAAGCTTTTTTTTTAGTGAATTTCGTTTTCATATATCACTTCTTCCCATATGAATGAGACATCTGGGTATATTTATTATCTGTGCTACTACTTTAACTTTTCAGTCAGTGTATCTTAGCTTACTTCACTCCTAGAAGGTTTTTCTATTGTTGCTGTTGGGCCCCCATAGGTGACCATTGTCTCACAATGACAATATTCATCTGAGCATGGACAGCATCCCCGAAATTTAAACGCCATGCCTTACACATCATAAGGGCACGTCTTGCTTTTCTAGACACCTGTTCGATGTTTTTCGAGATGGGTGTCTAGATACTTAACTTCTTTGAATTGAATTGTGGGCGCCGTGGCTCAAGTGGATAGTGCTTTAGATCTCTGAGCGGGAGGTTCGATGTTCGAATCCCAAAAACACCAAACAGTTTTTTCACGGTCCCACCTCTCGCGAATGTCTGACAAACGTCCGAGAGTAATAATTGTCAAGAGAAAGTTTCTCAATTCGCCTTTCGGATATGACTCTTAACTGTAGGTCCCTTCCATTTGTGTGAAAAATATTACACGCACAACACAAATGGTCGCGAGAAGCTAGGCCCTGGACTATATACATACGTCTGTTGCGCCAAGTATTTGTATTTGAATTGAATTAACATCGTGCCTGAGAGCCTCCTTATCAGCTTCATTCGTTAAAGTGTTCTTTTTCTTGTGAATAGTATTCATATTTAGTCCCGCTGTTTGGCAAATGCTTTAAGTGCCTTTAGCATGGTGTTACAAGGAACCCATCCAATCGTTCTCTGAAAATTAGAACTATGTAGTCAGCATAAGCTTGATATTGGCTGGTTTACTAACCAAGAAGTTCATCTACAGCAGGCATCGAATTATAGAGAATAATATACCTTTCTACGGATATTGCGTTGTTGTATTATCCTTGGTGACTAAGTGACGTTTTAGCTTCCACTGATCTTCTGCTCAGCAGCTCGCGCATCTACCTAGTCACTATGCTATTAACCTCTTTTCTACATGGTAGCGTTGTCCTGCTGGAAGTCGTTGATCATGGTTCTACAGCGCTCACCAATTACAGTAACAATTTTCAATGGAGAGTCATCCTTATTGAGGTCGAGGTTTAGGAGGCTTTGCTGTAATTTATACACCATTAGCGGTCGTTAGGCAATAGGTTATGCACTATTTGCAATTTCTACGGGTACTTTGTCAAGTCTTCCACCGACATTCACTGTGAAGACTATTTATTGATGCTCGATTGCATGGCCCATCGGCTGGTTGATGTTTAACGGCTCTCTCACTCATCTGCAGCCACAGTAGTGACATTCTCGACCGACCGGCTGCTCGGAGACAAGTCTACTCGATGTGAGTGACTAAACGACACAAATTCCCATTGAACCAAAATGATCGACCGATTATTTGTCAAAAACATTGACCCAATTATTCCGCGTTCTCGAAGAGTGTAAAAATCAATATTTTGTCTACAGGTATTCTCCTTCTGTTTACTTCACAAACGTCAAAGTTGTGATGACATAAGATTCCATTCGCAAAAATGAGAGCATAGAGTGATGACTCTTTCGCCGCCATCTTGTAGTTATAAATACATTTTTTCATTGTTCCAAAGAGTAACGATATCAATTTGAGAGATTCATAGGAATACGACTGATTTGGATCCTTTTTCCCCACTTTAGGTACAAATACAACTTCGCCCAACCCAACTGGTGAGGTAAGAAAAGATCGACAGTATTGCTGACAGCTGATTGCAAAGGCTTCGGGTAGTCTTCAGTTCTATTTTCCAACAATGTCAAAACCAGTTTGAGTGTTGGTCTTTGATGTCGTCGAGGAGAATAATGTCGGTCTATATCCAATCGTCCTTTTTGGATAAATGATGAAATAGTGTGTTGGTGGATCATTATTTGGATTTTAGTAATATAACATCCAGCGCATAAGCTTCCTTCATTTCCTTTTCTCTAAGGAGCCAAAGGTGACCTACCAAAGAAACAAAGACCACCTTTAAATCTAAACCGCAAAAGAAGTTCGTAGCGCAGTTATTTGAGTCGTGATTGACTCTAGCAGGTGTCATTTTTCTTCCTTTAGAAACTGGTGAGCGCATGTTCATGTTGCTCAATCCCAGGCCTCCAGAGAATTGCAGAATTCGGCTACAAGTGTGTTCGTGTTTATCAGTACATCAGACGAGCAAGTATGTATATTGCTATTCGTTGCATGTTGTACCCCCTGAGGCAGTATATTCTTAATATGGAATAGAAGGTGAGCTTACGTCAAAAGTAATTCCAGGAAGTGACATCATGACTTTTGCTCCGTTTCAAGCTTATGCTAAGTCCAACTGAGGAGGGCCATTGGCTGAACTAATACTGTCTCATTAAAAATAAGTTTCAGTTCTTTTTGATATTTTGCGACTACAACTATGTAGTAAAAGGTCGTCGGAATACTCTATGATCTTGGCTTCTTCTGCGATCTCTAACCTGCAAAACCATCGTACATTGCATACCATTGCAAGGAGCCTAACACTGATCTCTGTGGGATTCATTTTATTATCTTGTGCGCCGGCCGTCCTGACTGCATATTACTCTCTGGCATTTTGCCATGTGAGCTTATGTTATGTATCGCGCATCTTCACATTTGGTTTCTCCAAGTTTCTTTGTCTTTCTTGCCGACGCTGTTCTTTCATAACCGTAACTATGAAATCGCTCACAGCTTCGCACTCTACTTCTGTTGACCACATACATACATATGTATGTCGGATATTGTCATCTGGGGATGTAATTACTTCTTGAGCTCATTCGAGTACTCCACTTTCCATTTTGTGTCGGAGGTAGTGGAAAATGACTGTGTTCTGCATATTAAGTACAACTTGGACAGTAAGGAATAGGTACTATCATGCCTGAACTTGCACATGGCCCGCTAATCCAGCAATCTTCAGCGAAAGTTTGCAAGGTCTCTTTATCAACTTACGCGGACTCCTCTGTGTGCCCCCGCCGCAAGGATATCGATTGATATCAGACCAGCAACAACACAGGCTGTTTCATATGAGGTCGTCCGAAAAATGGATACTTACTTTCCACGCATTTATTATGTAGGTAGTGTTAATTGATTTCCTATTTATTTTCTACCTGAATTGAAATATGGAATCCGTACAGGATTATTGATTTGGTGGCCTCCGCTGTGTGAAGCTTGCTCTTGCATTTCGGTTCGGCATGATCCTTGCAATACATACTGCATTCGTTGCCGTGCTAGCACTTTTGTAGCCCAATGTAAGTGTCATACCCATAAAATGTCAGATAAGGAGGAGACTTCCACGCTCATATGTATACATATTTGCAGTATACATACTTATGTATCTATGCATCTGTAACTTTGTATGACAAAAATGCACACATCTCTTAGCTAACAAAGCGCAGTCCAAACGAAATAAGGAAAGCAACATACTCGTAAGCATTATCAAAGATATGATCAAATAAAAACGAATAAAAAGTGAAAATGAAAACGAAAGAGGTGAATAAATAACACAAAAAGAGCACGCACATACATACATATGTATACGTATAAATACAAACCCATATAGAAACGCCACTAGAAGTAGGTACGAGTAGGTAAGTTGTTTCAAGTTCAAGGTAAAGAAAAATTTAGTTGGCTCGCCTGACCGAAACAGCTCTCGTCACTTAACCAAGCCAAAGCAGAACGAGTTTTTCGTTTTCTTTTTCCGATAAATATCTTTCCTCTTTTTTTGTTGTTGTTTTTGTTTTCTTTTCCCCTTTTTTTGAATAACCAGCTGGGTTTTGTAGTAGCTTGGCTTTGTTCGAAAACACGGGTAAAATTATTTAACTTACAAATGGAATGAATCTGCGATTTTTTTGTTTGTTTTTTTTTGCAAGTTATTTCGTACTCCACTTTTTGTAGCATCATCAACCGGTTTGCTTTATATAGTCATGCATATGCGAGTTCTAGGGTAAGATAGTAGTCGTGACGCTAATTGCGTGTGTTTCGTAATCGAGCGGCAGCGTGTGCTAGATATGTATTTAAGAAGGGGTAGATGCCAGCAATATAAGTCGCGGAGAAGGATTCATTTCTTGAGGCAGGTACACATATTTAGAAACAGGTTAATTTAACAATGAATTATGTAATAAAGCATTAAGATACGACAGCCTACAGTTTGATGTCTAATTTGTGTGATGGAGATAAGCTCTGGAAATTAAGACTGTTTGCTTGCTCAAGGTGGGCAACTGGCAGAAATATCTTTAAGGTGTGAAATTGAAATTTGCAATTCAACCAACCACCCAAGCATCCATTATTTGACATTATTTATGTAAAATATATGTAGCAATAGATCCTCTTACGCTTCCTTCCCGTTTAGAGTCTCCGTCTGAGGCACAGCAGTCACCTTTACTCTTCGGTTCCGTGCAGACTACTTTAAGCTATCTGTAGGTGGAATCTACGATTGTTTTGTTTTTTAACTAAGAATCCCAGAAGCACTAGGACCCTATCCGATTCATTGTACTACCAGGCAACATTATTTTGTGTAATCGTTGGACAGCATATAGTGCCAGAACGAGATTGGTGAAATAAAGTGGCTGCATATCTCCTTGACGAAATCCATTTCACGTTTGGAATCACTCAGTTCTCTACGAATCCACACAGCAACATGTCTATCTCAAGGTGATTAGACTGCCAACCAAGTGATGCACATACATACATATGTATGTACGTATTATATGTACTTATTGAAGCAAGACACGCGTCAAACATACCAGACGTGCTTTCGCTCAAGAGAGGCTAGCATTGAATCTGAGCCCAGTTATCCAACGAGAAGAAGAAGAGGACTAGAGACACCTTATCATACCTAGAGTAGCCCGAGTCTTCAGAGAGGGCATGAGCGAAAGGCTCTCCAAATTATCCACCACCTATGGATGCAAAAAAAAAAAAACGGCCAGTGTTTCTAGATTAAAATCATCATAAAAGAGGTAGGTAAGACCAAAATAGGCTACTAACCAAAAAAAAAAATACTAATACCTGGCGCAACAGGCCGCATGTGGTCCTCGCTTCGCGCAACCATTCGCGCTATATTTCTTCAAACAAATGGATGGGACCTACAGTTTAGAGCCATATCTAAAAGGCGAATTGAGAAGCTCTCGGACGTTTTTGCAAGACATTCGCGAGAGGTGGAAGCGTGAAAAAACTTGTTGGTGTTTTCTGGGATTCGAACCTTGAACCTCCCGCTCAGTAATCCAACGCACTAACCACTGAGCCACGGCGCCCGCTGGCTACCAACCACATCATCACAAAAAAAACATGTGGTGTGATAAACAGTACACATGTGGATTTAGTAAAAATAAAAAAAAAATTCAAGGCCCCACAAATATATTGGCATGGTTACATCGAGCCAATGTAAAACAACGCTTCAGCAAAGACGATCTATGAATCCCAGGTCTGAGCTTAAGATTTGCAGGAATGTTGAACCTGTGTTTGCAAAACTAAATGGGCGTCGTGGCTCAGTGGTTAGCGCGTTAGGTTACTGAGCGCAAGGTTAAAGGTTCGATTCCCAAAACCACCACAAAGTTTTTTCACGATACCAACTCTCGCGAAAGTCTGACAAACGTCCGAGAGTAATAACTGTCATGAAAAAAAACCTTTCGAAATTGGTTCTAAACTGTAGGTCCCTTCCATTTGTACGAAGAAATATTACACATACTGTCTGTTGCGCCAAATATTTGATTTTGATCTAAGGGGCTAAGCGTCTTGGTGACGAAAAGGGATCACTTACAACTGCTTTTGGGAAAACAAGAGCAAAGCGAGAAAAGTACCGAACCAAGGGAAGAGAAGCAAATCCTCTGTACGAAAAAGAGAATACACGCTGCCTTCCGATCTTAAGGAAGTTCAAGAGTCCCTTGATCGAAACATCATTCGGGTATTCTACAAACAAGCCAAAGAATTTGCGGTTGGTTTCAAGCTCATTTCCATGAGCTGTTCAGTGGGCTACAGATAAAGAGAGGGTCATAGGGCAAGAATACCTAACGCCAGTCAATGAAAAAGCAGTCTCTCCAGTGATAGAAGAAGTCTGTGCAGTACAGGGTGGATAATAAAAAAAGTCGCCGTTTGGCCTCCTTGTGCGCCTTGTTGAATACGGTGGTGATATGTTGCTAGAGTGCATGCAACAAATCATCCATCACTTATAAACTTATCCAGCTGAGCTACGGAAGGCTGCAACATACGTCAAGTACTGTGTGTTTTAGAAATATTTCCTTTGATTGATCTCAAAACTTTTGCTAGAACAGATAATATGTAGTGCCACTCTCAGAACTGGCGGAAATCACCTTTAACAACTCTCTCCAGCTGCTAGAATACGCAAAAGATATTGGCATCATCGAGTGTCGTCACAGAAGCTTTCACGGCAGTTGAAAAGCAGATAAGAAAAGTTGGAATTGTAGTGTATGACTGTCCAGCCGTCCATCTAAAATTAAGGCATGACATCCCTATCGACAGGGGTAACTCCGTAGTAGATAAAAAAATTTACATACCTCGAAGTAAGCACAAATCCTACAAACGACAGCGTCGTAAAAATTAACTCAAATAAATAAAAAGCCGGTCGTGATTTTTTCGGGATCGCTATTCCTGGGGAAGTCTATTTCCATTGGGAATTCTAATGATTCTTGGCTTTACTCCGGCCCAGAGCTATCACTACACGTAAAGTATCCCGTGACTTAAAGGTCTTTGAATAAAATTTTGCGCAATCTGGCCTTTAATCGACCTAGTCTCATGTTGTATTTGAAAGGTGCAATTTAGAAGCTTCCCTTGACTCCTTATATTTTTTTGTAATTCAAACGTCGAGTTTATAAAAAGCCTTGTTTATCCATTTTCCATTTATGAGTTGTAGTTATGTTAAGTTTGTTGATAGACGAGGTGGAAGTAGGACCATCTGTTGTTTGCCTCCCTACGGGATGTATGTATGTACATATATATGTACATATATCGAGAAGTATTTTTGATTTCGAACCGCTTCTCACCAGTTCGTTGATCTTGTCTTTACCGGATATGAATTAGTGCTTAGGGAATTAATAAAACGTAGCCGTATGCTGTGTTCCAAAAGTTTTAGCTCTTCTCGACAGCACTTCGCAGACTTGAATTTCATTTCAATAGCAAACTTGTTTTTATTGCCGCCTGGCTATCGATGGAAAATGTGTTACCTTCTTGCGATATTGCCCTCAACACCGTAGTATCACGAGGCTATTGTCATTGGTAGGGACTCCGCTTGGAAAACATTGCTGTGGTTCAGGAGGTGGACTGATTTGGTCACTTCCAGCGGATGAAAAAGATACCTACGCCTACGCTTACTCGTACGTCCATCTTTGTAGGCGGAGATGGATTGCGTGTTAGGAGTTGACCATTCTTCCCTGCTCAGGTATGTGCTTGAGAAAGGTTTTGTAAAAACTAGGTACGGTATCATGTAGTCCGTAGTTGTAGGTACCAATTAGTACAACATGTTCGACTGTAAAAACTCTTTCTTGTTGCTTAACGAACCGATATCTGTCGGGGGATTCTACTTCTCTGAAGCCTAATGTTAGTCAATATCATCCATAATTCCCGTAATTTTTAAGCGTTTTCCTGGTTTATTGGAAAACAAGCACATGTGCAAAACCGTGCAACCCAGTCGCGTACCTACTTCTTATTTATTTTGATACTACAATTAAGATTGTAAAGACTCTCAATTGGTAACTACTTATTAATACGAGAAATACGTTTGTATCTCATTTCAGATGCGAAAAAATAGACGAAAAAAAATCTCATCAGTAGCCCACTTCAACTGTAACCTTTACCCTTCGAAGCTGCAACCTACGTCAAAGGATGCATGTACGTACGTACATACATATGTATGCATCCATAAAAGATGACGCGTGTCTCTAGCACTGCTGCAATAAACGGATGTGAGTGGGTGAGCGGCGGAGGCCATCAATTCTCCGATACAACTTCAACTTCAACTTCAATTTCAATTCTCACATTATTTCACAACCAAAATGGCATGAAAGAGAGCGCAGTAAAACTGCTTCATAAAATCAAAAAAAAAAATGCTTCATCGACGGAATTCATGCGCACTATCATTCAACTTGAACTTGAAAATTCCATTCTTGATGTGTGGTGGTAGGTAAGTGAGGCTACAAAATAAAATCAATAAAACGCTTCACTTTCAGAATTTAATTTTATTTACATACGTATGCCATGTATCTGTAAGCGAGCAAGAGATACTCTAGCTGCTTAGAGCGCAATACACACAGCTGAGTGCTGAGCTGGGTCTGTCGGTTAGTTGGTGGTACGTGCCCACACACACACAGAAATACATGACTGAATATTTTTGTGTGACTGTATTGCCCGTGTATCTCTCAATGATATGCGATTTGAAAAGCAAAAGTTCAAAACAAACCCGAGCCAATACCACCAGCAGTAGCAGTAAAACCCACACTCTCTGTAAAGTGAGAGTAAAAATTCGTTCTTTGTACATAAGAGATACTTTTTCCGTTTGTCGGTAGATGTGAGCATCCTATACTATTACGGGATAGGAGCTTTTAGCAAAAATATAAACTCGGATTCTGGCTGAAAATATATGTCATATCTAGAGCTTTGCTAGAAGCTTTCATATTCGTTCTAGGAGCTGCTAATATTGTCGTTTGTACACAAAACAAAGTGAAAGATATTCGTTGTTTTTTTTTTTTTTTGGTAGAACAGGAATTTTTATTGCGTAGGTGGTTTTGCTCTCTATGGCTCTCTGCGTATCTCTGGCTCGCTTGCTCGCTTGTTTGATTTACTTTGCCTTGCTCGGTCGTCTGGAGAAGAGAGAGTATACCTACATATACCTGTGCCTGCTGGAAATCAATTGCACGAAAAACGAAAAAGAAAAGTAATTGAAATCAAAAACTACACAAAACCATTGCAGGTACGTTGTGTCCCTCTTATCTGGTATACGGAAGGAAAACCAGGCAAAGTTGATTTATTATAAAGCTGTTCGTGTTGCTCTGCTCTCGGCCTATCCATCCTTTGCATGTTTTTTAATTGCACTATTATATCTGCACAAAGTATCTATATTTACTTCCGGATACAGATTTAAAAAAAAAGAAATAAAAACACTCGCAAAGTGTTGAAACATATTTAACAAAAAAAAACCTTTACATCCATAATTTAATCCTTAAAAAACGTTGAAATTTTGGTAAGTCCTCGTAAGTTTAGTGTTCAAAAAGTTCAAAATCAGTGAAAAATATTTGTGTCAAAAAAAAAACATACATATGTTTGAGGATAACTCCAATACAGATTGCTCTACAAATATTTGTTGTTGTGATTCGAATAGAAGTGCTTAACAAAACACACATTTCTGGTTCCAAAGAAACAGACAATTTTTCGTCGTACGACTGATTACATTGATTTCCTCAAACTCCAAGTGCATAATGCTGGGGCTAAGGCAGATTACCTTAATGGAGGGCAGGTTTTCCTTTTTTTTTTTTGTGCTGCTACTGCTTTTTTGTTAAACCATTAATAGGAGAAGATTAGCAGATACCTCTCCATAGGGTATCATAAATTTTGGAATATTTCATCGGGCACTGTAATTTTTACACGCAGCAATCATCTACGAGTATGTAGCTTTTGTGTTGTAGTTCTACGGGTTTATTCATTTAATCATTTCACAATGCCGAGAAATTGGTGTATACCATCCCATCAATTTATGTATGTAGGTATGTACATACATATGTAAGCGATTTTGTTATTTAATTATAACTTTTTTCCAGGCATTTGAAGTGCTTTTGAACTGTCAAGTCGTTGTTGTAGTCATCTGTTGATGAAGTTTTTCTTTTTTTAAAAATATTTTTTTTATTTTTAACTTTTGAGCTATACGTTACCCCTGGTATGAAGGTCTTGTGTACCATACAATTATACATATTTGGGGCAACAAAACGTGTGTACATACATGAGAACTTTGAATTGAAATGAAACACACAAACATGTGTTAAATGGTCATGTTTTTATTTTATTTGATTTAAAATTTTTGGGCCTTTAATGTTTGAATACAATTCCGAGCATACTCAACTACGTTTTTACAAAGGTCTCCCTATCAGAGAGGTGTCAAATCGTATGAACTCGGAGGCCAATTGAAATTTACATTTCACGAAAACACCTTCTCGTAAAATTGTGATTTCAATAAATCGATATTTTAGTTGTTATGTGACACCTACGGCCATCCTGTTAAAACTACATCTCGGCAGGATTAATGTCATCCATATTTTGCAAGAAATTTTCGTTGATCATAGTCCATGATATCTCCGATATCTTCATTTACCGTAACGGTGTCGTCACGTGGCACTGTCTCATAAGCCAACATGCTAAAGGATTGGGTCTCTTTTCAAATAACGTCTGCAGGAGCTGCAGGGACAAAGAGAACGAGAAAATCTTCCTTTGCTTCTTATGAAACTGTCCGGCCTTGTTCCAAAAAAAGACTGTTTAGATAATTTAGGAGCTCTTTTCTTCAATGACCTTAGCATTGGTGGCGTCCTTAGACGTCAAGAACATCCTCCGCTTTATCAAAAGTTTTGGATGGTCTTCCTAGTATCTGAGTAGCAAAATTGGAAAAATCCATGGTATCTCAAAGAACTTTTTTGGTCTAATTGCGTATGTATCCTTATGCAGATAGTCACCATAACCTCAACCTAAGACCTGAAACATTTTCCAATTGTATATCTGTCTGCTTTGAATGCATGTTGGCAGGTCTCTAAAGGTTCACTGTTAAACATTCGTTCTGACAGAGTTACCTACGTACATATGTATGTACGTGTCTCTTTTGGAAGTACTCACCTTGGAAATGAAAATTTTTTTTACCCTTTTCTGTGAACCTGGAATATACCAAAGTGCGAGGCTGTTTCTTGTTATTCTTAGCAACTGGAATCAGCCTGTATATATGAAGAAATCTACCGCTAATTCCTCGATGTTCGCAGGATTCTTCGATTGACTTAAGCTTTGGTAGGCAGTTTGGATTCTGGTTTTTCTTGCATAATATTATCTTTTCGCGTTTCATTTAGTAGGTCGCATATTTAGTTTTTTAGCAATATGTGTTAATTATTAACTTAAAATGAATGTTTCTTTAAAGATATTGCAAAAACCAGTCTAACATAAAACCTGTTAAACAATGGCAATAAAATATCAATTTATTTTCTCGAATACTCGTAAAATTGCATTATTTAACGATTCATCAATGAACTGTCTCTTTTTTATAAAAATTCATTAAATATATTTTATAAAATTTTATGAGTGATTTAATGTTCGAGTAAAACATTAAAAACATTCTTTTTCTAATGGTAGTGCTAATTATAAAAATATCACTTTTTTAAGTAAGCTTAGAGAGGTGCCTAAATCCTACACTACCTAAGTATTACAGACCTATGAGTGTAAGATTCTAAAATAAATAAAAAGCACATGCTCGTAGATAGCCATATAAGAGAATGGAACGAATTATCTTTTTCCCTGTACTCATGTTAGTATGCGTGAAGAAAAAAAAAGATCCACGGAAGGTACCTTTCACTATCATATTGGCGAGAAGAATATGTGATACATACGTATGTATGTAGACTCGCACTGACTAAATTCAACACAGAGTTGAGTAAATTGAGTCCCTTCCAGTCACAACTCGTCTTCATTGAAACTGATGGCACATTCACATCAAGTATAAGAAATTCAAAGACTAGCCTACTTTGGTATCACAGACGCAATACATACCTGCCCTACAGCAGACAATGAGGCTATTATCGTGCTCACCCCCTCTATATTTGTATCAAAGAGTGGCAATTCGTAGTCCGTCCAATCTATGAAAGTCGGAGGAAAATAGATGTTGTGATCAAGTCTGCAGAAATGCTCAGATTTCCTTGATGTTATCAGCATGATTTTCCTTGATGTCTAAATTGCTTTCCTTTTGTTGACATCCCCAGCCGGGAATCGGCGACTACTGGCGGATCGCTGCTTAGTTCAAAATGAAACGTGTGGTGTACAAATGAATTAAAAATGTATTCTGCCGTTGGTTCTGGCTTATACGGATCCATTCTCGAAAGCCCTTGGGAAAGTCTTCGTATTTTCCATACTGAGCTTTACAGCATACGAAAATGCGATGGCATCAACCTTAACTAAGGCATTAAAGTTGCAACCATCCATATACTCACGGACAGTGCTTGAATATCCCATTTGATTTACTCTTTATTAGTTTTCTCTCTAAATCAGTCCATTCCTAGAATCTCTGGTTTGGTAGATCTTTTCGGAATTCTTATTGCAATGTTGACCTGTCTAAACTCATCCACTGTTGAATACCGTTTAGTGTATTCAGTAGGAAACAACTTCTCAACTAGATCCTCCTTATCATTTTTTTGCCTTATCAAATAAATGATTCAAAACCCAGAAATTCCGGTCCGGTTTTTGATTTCCCTCGATAAATTGCTATATTGTAGCATTGATCAAATTTTGAGTACCCTTTTTTAGAACCTTCATCGGTTCGAAGGTTACAAGCTTCTGACATATGTACACGACAAATGTTGAATCAATAAATGCGGGGCACTTAATCTTAGGGAATCATAAAAATATAGAAAGACTGAATGTAGTTTGTCAGGGTATTATAGCAGCTAGTGCGAGTTTTATTGTTAAAAAATCGTTATTTCATTACGGAATCTGTCTATCCCTCCCATATCTTTCTAAATTATTTATCCATTTCCTTTGTCTGCTATTGGAGCCAAAAATGAATGAATTCACTTAGATCATTTTAGTTATCTAATCGCATGAGTAATACAATTTCATGCTAAATTTGCTAAACAGAGAGTAGTTATGAAAGCATTTAGATGACGCAAATTGCAGTAATTTCCCTCCTTATCCCATTTAAGGCCTCTCTATGAATATTTATAACTAGTATTGAGATTCTTATGTAAAACAAAACCATCAAAGAAGTGTATATCCTTTCGAATTGCTGCAATTTTAGAATACATTCCACCCCATTCCATTCTTTTACATAAAACTTTTCCTACACACTTTCCTTCACCCCACAAACTCTTAAGTAAAAACCAAATCTAGTGAAAAAATAAAAAAAACTTTTAAACAATAGTGTATGGTTCAGATCTAAGCTAAAAGTTACAAATGGAATTATCAGAAAAGCTCCACTCAACTTTACTCAAAGAACACAACCAGTTGAGAGTAACAACTACATAAAAAACAGTGCATTTACTACCGGGATACACCCTGTGGTCACTTTGCAATTTACTAGTGAACACAGCTGGTGGTATCTCAGTTGCATTTGCACACAATTCTTCATGGATTCAATGAAAGCTGTACAGATGCAAACAGCGAAAAGCTCTCATGCACGGGTAAGTTGTTTAATAGAAAAATTTGTATCTTTTTTTGGATTATTGCTTCCGTTATTATATACGTTAACGCGGTGGCGAAAGAAGCAAATGCAAGGGAAATCAATCATTTAGATGTAAATTTAATTTTGTTTTTATTTTAAATTGCTTTGTTTTCATTTTAGCTTCAACTGCGAAATAAATAAAAATTAAAACTAAGCTGCAAATTTACCAAAAAAAATAAATAAATTAGTTTTACACAATTTAAAATTATTCTGCGATTAAAGAAAAAAAACTTACATTTTCCTTATTTTTGTTGTTGATTTTTAAGCAGATGTATACCTTTTCGAATATTTGACATTAAACAGTTGACTTGAACTCTGTCAGTGCGTTCAGGACTAAACTCATTTAAAAAATATATTCAGCAAAAGTTATATAAATTGAATGGTATTACATGGATACTGAAATCTGAATTTCTCTTGACGTAAGTCAACGTCGCCCATTATTAACTTTGACCTTTAGATACATAAACGGATAAATATGCCACAAGAATCACTGTAAAGAAAAATTATCTTTTTTTTATTGATTAAAGGAGCATATTTAAAAGAGGCTTAAATACTGAAAGTTTGGCGTGATTTGCATGACGTCTACGATACATTAGAAATGCGAGTCTTAGATTGTTAACCACCCAATGGAAAATTCAATATCAGATCAATTGAATCCAAGGGTTGTAGTTCTTTTTTCTTGTTTTCCTTTTGTTAGCCTTCTCATTATGCCAACCTATGCATAACTGAAGGTTCTTTTAGTAAAGGCTCTCGTTTTTTAAAACTTAACAGAAAGACCTGTACGTAAGGTATGGCCGAAATCTTTATTGTAGATTAAGGTACGCGCAATACCATTATGTTTTAAAACAAATATCATTTAAAGGTCCTCCACGGGTTCATTTGCATCAGGTGATCCGAGAGAATCAATAAATTATGGAATGATTCTTCCACAAAAATCGGAGACTGGACTTCAGCAATGACTGGAATGACGTTATCCGTAGATCGTTGCTGGTGTATAACGTAACCTTGAAACGTCTTCTACAATAACGACACTGTTTCATCCACTGTCTGGTACGAATCGCCGTCTTCCTAAAACCACATATTGTTTATGTCCATTCATTATATCATTCAATTCGGGTAAAAAAAAATCGGTTGTCATATCCTGATAGCTACAACAAAAAGCCACTCATCGATGAGCAACTAAACTATCTAAACTACCTTTTTCTAATTAAACAGTGTAGAGCTCTCAGCAAGACATACTTGACAATCAAAAATTTTTTGTAGTTCCCGAGTCTTTTGACGGAGGGAATAGCCATAAAAAAAAAAACACAATTTCATCGCGTTGCTGAATCCAGTTATGACAGAACACAATCATCACCAATGAAAGCGCTTTTATTTCAAAAAATAACCACAATCAGCTGTCAAAGTTCATGTGTGACTATTCCCATTTCTTGAGCTTTACTGCTGAGGACCTCAACACTCTTCTCGGTCCTCGAGAGTATCCTAGCTGAGATAAAGGCATTCTTTTGTCTCCGACCAAATATACTTAACGTAAGTTTTTGTAACTCAGATATCAAGCCCTTCAACCACTGATTTATGAAGCGCGCTTTGTAAGTCTACAGCATTTCTTGTTTCGGCAGCGCCATCGTTCACAAATGTATCGAGGTCGCGTTCGGTAGGTTGACATGATACTTCAAAATGTTATTCTAATTCACGTTAAAGAGGAAAGAACTAAGTATGCTACCTTGATGCACGGCGATATTCATCGGAAATTCATATGCAGGCCTTGGAGGCATACTAGTGTTTTCCCATCAGAATCCTTAATCCTTTGTCTCCAAAAAACGAGCAGTAGATGACTTAAGTCATCTCACCCCAAAAGTGCGCCTACGTGTTCCAAGTCCTGCAATGCTTTTTAACTCTTTTTCAGCTCATTCTTAACGTTCTGTATTTTTCTCTTCTGCTTGGGGTAACCCACATCTTCTACCAGATTGGGTGAGTAGATTCGATAGAAAGGTGTTTTTGGCAACAGAAATTTATCGCTCCACCTCCTAAGCTAATCCTCATTGAAGCAAGGAATGGTCTACACTTATACAGAAATTTCTATAATTTCTCATCAACTTATTATTATTCCATGTCCAAGGTAGTTTGTTGCTTTTCGGAGCAAGAGTTTCTTGTACAGTTACAGTGGACTAGACCACAAACCTTACCCTGTTTTATGGGGCAGGATGTTCGCCATTCATCGTCTCCCACTTAAAATTTCTTCAAGAAACTCCCACGCAAAGATGTGTAGGTACTAACAGTGCTGCAAGACCTTCAGCTCTTTTTCGTTATTTGGCAAACTATTTGAGGAGAAACCTTTAAGACAATAATACCCTAGCTTCGTGATGTTAAGAGTAGAAGGAATGAAGGAAAAACCACAAAAAAGTAAACCTTGTATTAATTTGCAGCAGAAAAATCTGTCCTTTCATCCAAAGCAACGTTTCCAGCGGATACTAGCAGTGATTACCACTAAGATTTTGTATAAGCTTTCCTGCATATACCATTCGCGAAAAAAAAACACACATAATGTCTCAAAGCTGTTTTTTAACCACCGTTTATCGCTCAATAGCTGAACCGCCTGCTATCCGTCAATAACAAATGTCTGTAAGTTTTTCTGTAAGTTGTAGATATTATTCTTTTTCTATGACTAATCTGTTTTTTGTAAAGATCTACGACTCATAAAAGATAGCCCCCTTGCTGTCCTTGCAGATTGATTAAATTCGTTTCAATAGACTCAATTTTATAATAAGTTTTGCTCGGCGCTCCTTAAAAGATATGCGCTTCCCCTGTTCGTTTCGAAGATCTCTTTTATCTTCCTTTCTTTCACACTAGTTTGAAGCTTTAATTAAAGTTGAGAAATCATTCTCCAGCATTGCGTATATCCCCACTTCTCCTACAAATACTTCAGTGATAATCTGCTTAAGACTTAAAAAAAGGAAAAATGTTTTGCCCCAAATGTTCATTAAGAGAAAAGCGCTCCAATTTATGAGTTATTAACGATCAACGCAATGTTTATCAGACCACCTCAGATTTTCTGGTTTCCGAAGGCAAAAAGTAAGAAAAACGAATACGAAACAAAACTCGGTCAATCTAATGCTGTCAGACTCTAAGGCATTGATCACACACAGAAGAATCTTAATTAATTGGCAGATCATGAGGCACTTGAGTGTTTGGATGTATGGTTGTGTGGTGCTTAAGCGGTATCAGTAATTAGAGCTGCAGTTAATTACCCCAACAGAATACATTTTAGCAATCCGCATCTGTGTATCTTAGAGATTTGATTTCCGAATAAAGATAACTTGTAGCCGGTGCAGCAACTGGCGCAACATCTTTCTGTTTCTTTCTCTATCTCTCTGTCGTTCTGTATCTGTTTCTTGCTTGCCACACTAGATTTAATATCTATTTGTACCTTCGTGCCGCAAGCTAAAAATACTTAGTGAATAATTGGCTAGCAATCAAATTGGCGACGTACTTTTGGCATTAATTCGGTTAAAGACTTGATGTTGATGTTATTTTTGGATTTTTTATTTCGAATAACTTTGTCACCTTTTCCTTGCGCTTTCTTTTAGTTCTGATGCTGCGGATGCAGTTTGTTTGTGTGTCTATTGGCCCTCAAATGACCGCCAATTATCATTTGTATCTGACGATATAAAGAGGTTCCTTTGTTTTCTATTTCACTAGTTGATGATATTAAATCAATCGCAATTAGATTAATGTGATTCTCTTTGTTTCACTGTTGCGGTGACAAATGTGAAATTTGAAAAATGCAGCTTCTAGAGAATGTGAGATACATAGTCGTACGAGTAGATATGTGTGCAGTACACGTGTGCTCTTTTTTTGCGCTTTCTATTTCTATTTGAATGATTTTTATTTGGCAACTGTTTACTTAGACTTGCATAATGAAACAGAAGGTATTATTGCACTTTAATGTCCCGTAGAAATTAAATTTTTGAGAAAAGTTAAAATTAAGTTTTAATTGGATTGTTCCCAGTGTTTTGGGGGAAATTTTCCATTTGTCACTGACCACCGAATGCATCTAATTAAGCATCATTTCAACCTTGAACTAAACATAATGTCAGAAAGGGGAATCTTTACGTGTTATTGAGTTGCTGATATCAGCATATCCTTAGTTCTTAGTCGATAGATAATGTCTTGTTAGAGTAGAACCGTATACCGACGTTATACCGAGCGACTTGACTTCTAAAGACGAAGGAAACCAGATAACCGAATGAATTTTAGGACATCCCTTAGCTCAAGAGTTAAGAAGATCTCTACCTATAGATCACCCATGACGCAAATTAATGTATAAGCTCTTAATAAGATGCAGAGTAAAGGTATGCCCATAAGTATGGCAATGGGATTTTTTTTTTTTTTTTCTAAAAGCTATTTTGAATCGTTACTCGAAATGTCCGTGTGCTTTGTTTCATAGGCTTTAATAATGTATTCGCTAATGAATTTAGCGTAGAAATCCCGTTTTTTTGCCAGTTCTGAACATTTCTGTGGAGTAATTTGAAAGGTTATTATTCCTTCAGGCAATTGATCTTCGAACAACAAAATTTTTCGAACTTTTCAAAGACCTTTCGATTCAGTGTGCCTCCAAGCACCTCCGTGCATCGTCGTGCCCTCAAATTTTCGAAAATTCATACAATATATTGTTCATTCAATTCTAAGTTACATAATTATAACACATTTTAAAATTCTTTATTACTTTTGCTCTCGTTCACGCATTTTACACTGACACTGTTACCTTTGATCGATTGCGATGAAGCTGCCATACGGGAAAATTACGACAGAATGACTTCACTTTGACGCGATAGTCTTCAGGCTCGTTTTATACACTGCTGCATCGACTCTGATGTCCAGGTGTGTCATCGCCATCGACCGCTCGTCTTTTTTTTCCAACCAAGTCCCATAAGCACTCAGTTTCTTTGCGGTCCAATGTACTACTAGGCAGTAATTTCGTCTTACTTAGCGATTATAATAATATCTTTCTGCTCTAGAGATTTGTGGGGTTTATAGCATTTTAATATTTTCGCAAACAGTCATTATTTGAGCAAAAACATATCCAAAAGGAATTCCCAAACTACTGTGCCGTACTTCAGTTTTTTCCGAAGCAAGATTCAATGTGACTTATATGTAATTTATAGTGAATTCTACTTCTAGTAGCAAGCTATACAGTTGTTTATCAGTTGGATTTCTATTTGGCACACATTCCAATGTATTTTGACTTGATAAGGTGCTCTCAGCTGTCTACCATAATTGCTGACGCAAGTTAAAAAAGTGTAAGAAATCTGGTCCTTTTGCCATTTGGCAGTTTAGTCCACTACAGTGTGTTTTGTTGGTCTTCAGATAGATTCGTGTTCTCTATGATTTCTCGAACACAAAAGTCCGCAAGGTTAGGTTAGGTTAAGGTGGCTATCCTCCGTAATCGCAAAGATTCACTTAGACCAACTGAGGTCCACTTCGATTCCTACTGTATAGGCTTTCTGTATTCTAAAATTAAGAAGGATTTAAAATACATAATCAAGGAAAGTAATCAACCCATAAAGCGTGAGATGAGATTCGCCTAAGGGACTATGGTCTTATAGTGATCTAATTTTTAAGTAAGAAAAGATTCATTTTTGAATTATTTGGTGGTTCTGTGAACGGTGCAGGTGTGAAATTTATTCGTTATTTACTCTGCTTCCATAGCTATTTAACTTGCACTTTTTACGCTATGCTCATACATATGCGAACTTGAGCCTTCTTACTGCTCAGTTAGTTACTATGCGAGTGTTTCACGTTTTGTCGCCAATATCATCTACCTTGATTGGTGATAGCGAAAAAACCCTTTGTATTGGGGAATACACTCAGCAGCTTCTAATAATCGCGTATCCCAATGTTGTGTCGCTTTTACTCATATCCTCTCGTAGTATCTAATAAATCAACTGGGAATACGTCGTGTACACATCTTTCCTTGATAAGGCGTTCCTAGTAGTTTTGTGTGTAGCAAATGTTATTAAAGTTGCAGATACGTTTCTTGGGCTTTAAATACTCTTCAATACGTACCACCTTAGAGAGAATTTGGCTTAGATTTAGGTTTGGTAGTAATCTAGGAGGAGGAGAGTTGTCAATTTCACTTTTCGTTAACGACCCCTTCATTCGTATAACTGACTACATTTTTTCCATAAATTTGTATTCGTAGTATTAGCTTGGATGAAATGACTCTTTTTACCAGTATCTATCAAGAGATAATTGAAATATCTCCTAGTATTTAACTATTCTACTTCATCCGTTGGCAAGAATCATTCTCTTTCTAAGCTCGATGCTGACATCACCACTTGATTACCCATTTCTTAACAATTTCCACCAACTTTAATGCATACAACCAGTCATTAAATAAATAAGTCATCTTTTCGAAAAAACTAAATTCTTTTTTTTAATAATTCTCAGAACACACACGATATAACGTAATTACCAATTTTATATTCATATGTATACAAGTATCTATTCGGTTAGAATACATTCCGTTCGTACAAGTACTTATGTACTTGTGTGCCTTGGCTTGTGTACTGCACATCGAAACAAAGAAAGAAAAAAAAAACAAAATAAATGCACTTTACGTTCATGTACATACATATGTATGTATGTATGTATGTATATATGTATGTAGGTCGTAACAGTTAAGCGAACACGTTGACATGAAACATTGCCAAGAAAATTGGGTTTGTGTTTCGATAATTCGGTTTGTTTTAGTTCATTTTCTTCTTTTCTTTCAATTCCTTTTATTTAAAAATACATGAAACTATAACCTTTTCTCTTTCGTTGAGCTCTTACTTTACTTAAAGTCACATGAAAAAAAAGATGAACAATTTCCCAGTGTAAGGGGGTGTAACCGCATTTGGAGGTTAATTATAAATAATTTATTATAAATTTCCATGCAACGTTGGCTGTATTTGTACTAAGTTCAAATTTAATTACTGCAATGATTTATAATTAAAAACGTCAGTCCACAAGTTTTTAAATGGCTTAAACAGCAGAAATATAAAAATAGTACGTATACGTCAGAGTGACAACGTTTTTAACTGAAGAATACTAAAAGTATTTTAATGACAAAAATGGAGTGCTATAACCAACTTTATTGGTTTTGTTGTGCTAACATTTTACTGTAACAGTATACGAGTTCAATTAGTTTTACATAAAAAATAATGAAACATGTACCTATGTATAGTCAACTTATAGCTACTGTTAAACGCGTTCATAGTGAAATTAATACTGAACTCATCCATTATTAATTGACAACTAGTCAATAAGTGACATTGTTCCACATAATGGCCGAAGCTATTGAAGTCCATGCAATGCCAGTCTTCACAAGTGCAATCTTGCAAGAAGCTATACTTTTCGCACCTTGCGACCGCTTGGAATAACATAAAATTTTGCATATCACTTTGTTAAGCTGCTTAAATACACTGGTGATATAAATAACTCCACACCTCAAAGCCATTCAAGCCAAAATTTAGCGAAAATTACTGCGAAAGCAGAAGATCTTGTCACGAGAAAGAAAAATATTGCACAAAACCATGTCGCATAATATCCAACAAGATCTGAGACTCAATTTGTACAGCGAGGGCACCTGCGCACAGCCCAAATAAAGTAGAAAATGAAGTTAAGATCAAAAGCTCTATGTCGCCGGTGCACACAAAATGCTTTAGAATTCTGTTCATGGATGAAATATTCTCAAATATATGTATGCCCAGTCATCTAAAAAGCGTCAAAACTCATTCCAAGAGTGAAGCAGTAGCATCATCCTACACCTGTTATAGTTTGTTTGTTGGTCAGCTTTGGAAGCATTCCTAACCTGATATCTACATCGGCAAAATTGTACGAAACAAATGTTTTGGATGGTCTTACCTAAATATTGTTTTCAAACAATCAACAAAGCAAATGGAATTTGAAACAAGACTCCATTCCAGTTCACTAGGAAAAAAGCATAGTGTAGCTTAATGCTGGACTTATTTTAACAGCCGTTTATTTGCCACGTAGTCCCGTCTTGAGAATTAGGTTATAAGCTGTAGTTTATATTACAGGGAATATTTTGTTCTACTCGGCACCAAAATTAGAGTCTTTTAAACGTGCACTCATCTAAATATTTGGAGATTTTTTTCATGGATGAGATGCATGTTGCAATTAATAAGGTGCCAGAGCGGGACAAAGCTTGTGTGTTGGCCATATTGTAACAGGATGGAATTTCAAGCCACCACCCACCTCCCCTTCGATGCTTTCTTACCACACGTTACCGCTGATCTAACATTTCATCGTGGCGAACAGCACTGCTTGCTTACATTTTTCTTTAAATCTCTTGAAATTTTCGCCTTCCTCGTTCGACGATCGTAATTTGTTTCGTACAATACCTCATAGCACGCCACATTTTTGCGATTGTATGTACTATTTTCTTAGGGTCTTCCCCCATCGAGCAAGCCTCCACTCTGCAACCATAAAGAGCTAGTGGAGCATAATATCCTAATCTCAGCTGGTGAAACTCGCTTGACACCTTGGATATATCAAGCTCTGGCCAAGATACCACAAAACCAGAACCACTACATATAATTTTAATAAACGACAGAAAGTCACTTTCAATGTGGGTAGGTGCACTTGCTGGTCATAACTTTCTAACAAACCACACAATGAAACTTAAATTCAAGGCTTGAAATATATGCAGAGGCGGCAGTGATGAAGAGATCTGGAGGACACAACGCACTTTCTCTGCCATTCACTTAAAAACTAAAACATCTCACTTAAGAAAAAGTAATTTTACCAGGTTTTTAAGGACTTCACTATGGCTGGAGACCCTTATTACGAATGAATAGTAAGGATGGAGACCAGTACAATTCTAGTATTCGACGTAATTTTCATCGCGGTCAAGTCTTAAGACTGTAAGGGTGTAAATTACATGGGGCTGACGGCCTGCAGGCAATAGGTGGTGCACTGTTTGCAAGTCTTCAAGTCTTTCACCAAAATTCGCTTTAAAAACCATCTATATATTGATACCCAATTGTGTGGCCTTTCATTTGGTTGATGTTTAAGAGTCCTCTTGGACATCTTAAGCAACAACAGCCACAGCAGTGATATTTTCAACCGAATAGCTGCTCTGGGGCCGGCACGTCTGCTACTGTTCCGTGTTGAGCCAGTCTCCTCAGGTGAGAGAAGAAATTTACGTTGAACCAAAACCACCGACCGCGTTGTTAAAGAGTATAGAAATCCAAGTATTCCGTTTATTAAAGACGCCATTTGCAAAACTAAGAGAATCTCCGATAGGATGATGGCTTTTGCGCTCAATGTCACCATGGAGGCAAACCAGCTGGCAATGACGTTGTTCGGGAAATTGCAGAAATACAGAATCCCCGACGCCATAGATGTCATAAGTCTTATTTAAAGATGTTCAAGATTCTGAATGCTGTGATACCTACGGTGTAGAGAGTAGTTAGTTTTTTTTTTTTTTTTTTGTAATCAGCCAAAATCAACAATTCCCCCAAAAAAAAAAGAGTTCCTACCTGTTAGTACAATAATCATGAAAGAGTCTGACTGCTTTGGTTACCTTTAAAAAAAAAATCTATCTGAACATTATCTGCTACATCTAAAGATGACATCATCATTACACGAACTCAATTTTCAGCTGCTGATGGATTGGAAATATGCAGTCATCTTTTGCATATGCATATATGCACATACATACATATGTATAGCTACTCGTATATTCATTATGCTTCTAATGTGAATTTCATAACAGAAAGGTCAAATCCAAATAAATTATTTCAACTGCAGTTTTATTGATTTTTTTTACAAAATTTTTCATTGCATACTGTAAGACACGTGTTCCGTTGCACTTTTTTCTCACCCTCTCAGTAAAATAACTTTCTGACACCACTGTCGCTCTTACTCTTATAATAAAGTTTGAGTTGGTTTTAAATGTGTGTTCAAAAAAACAAAAGCCTACAAAAAGTTGAGTGCTTTTTATCCCATAACTGTGTGTGGAGAAGGGGGAGGTCTTAAGCTTACACAATAGAGAAAAAAACGGAGTGAAATCTGAGTGGAAAATTCTCTATAAAAATGCAAGATAGACAGAGACCAAGAGTGTAACTTACAACTCACACAACCATCTAACGAATATGAGTTCTTAGTCAGTTCCAAATGGTTTGTGTAGTGTTTGATGTACTTTGCCTGAGCCATACCTAGTCATTCGTTGTTCGACAAGTGCAACGGCGGTGTAGTATTTAAAATATACTTTCAAATATTTAAATTTTCTTTTTTTCATTTCCGATGCTTATTGGTGTCGGATTCGTGTTTTGATTTGATTTTTTTACCTTCCTCCGCGGCGACAACGGCACCGACATAAGTTTGTTTCTATTTCATTGACAAAATAGACGGAGGAAAAAATAACACGAGGAAAGAAAATAAATTAGTAGTTTCGAAAGCAAACTGAAAAGAAGACGAGTATTTTCTTTTTTTTTTTTCGTTTTTCTGCTCTTCTAGATGAACGAAACGAACGAACTATATCATAGCTAACGTTTAGACCATCAGTGCTAATTTATTCATTGGATCAACAACAGCTCTTGAGATACTTTTTTGTTTAAAAAAAAATTTTAAAAGGATTTAAAAAAAAATATCTTTGAATACTCATCTTCCAACGTGTGAATACAAAACGTACTAATGAAGTGGAACACAGTTTGTAACCGTCATTTATTTAACAGTGAAGCATACCTTAATTATAATTTTACCTGAAGGACATTACATCATGAGAAGTAGTGATTTTCTTCTGTTTTTTTTTTTGTTCATACCCCCTTTCGGACAGTCGAATGCAATTATGCAACTCTTGAGAAATACCGATTTGCTGTTGCAGTGTGATATTTTTGTGTTATGCACACGCACATCTATAAAAGAAAAATAATAATAATATTGCGATATATCAATTTAAATTATACACACACAAAGTGCATTGCGAAACTGAAGGAAACTATTCTATTTTTATATAAAAAAGAAATCTTTTACACTATAGAACACCGTGTCTTATTGTTGTGTAGTACTGCAATTTTTCTCGCTCACACCGGAGGGGATGCCGGGCGGGTGGGTGCATCTATTCGCAAATTGCAAGTGTAAATACATGGAAGTACATAAATGTGTATGTAGATACAAGTCTATCTAATAATAGTGTGGCATAAAGAGGGCACATTGGATAAAACACATGCATACATATGACAGAGGCTAGAAAACCAGACAAAAAGGAATAAAAAACTGCAATCTAGTAACCGCTTCTATCCGTATGATGACTAATATAAGATACTGTCAATTGGGTGGTGTATTCTGCTGCACTAACCTACTACCATTTCTCTGAGTATATTTGAGGACGACATTGGAATTACTCAATAACATTCAGAACCAGTAGAAGGATGTGGTTTATTTTGCATTTTATTAATGTCAACTATTTCACTGTTGACTGTGTTAGATAGTGCACGAGTGTAGCGGGTCACAAATACTTGGATAATTAAATGGTTAGCTTTACATAGAAGTGGGTAATTGAGTGACAACAGTAAAGTGCAAGTAGTGACTACTATGCCGTGTAACGTTTTTTTTTCCTGTTCTCCCTGTCTTTTTTGTTTCACCTCTTCCTTCTACAATGAACGAAGGCCTTCGAGTGACCTTGATTGAATACAATCAGTTTGAATTTTTCTTCTTTTTTTTGCGGATATTCATACATATCTTGTGTGCCTTGCAGTAGTGCAGTCTGTATTATAAGTTTGTCTCTGTACGATTGCATAACAATGATTCATAAATGATGTGAGAGATGGATTTCAGTAGATATTTTTCAATATGGTTTTGGCACTATTTTCGACCAGACACAGAAGTGTGTCATGGAGATTGTCTGCATATGTTTGATGCAGTTTGTGAAGATGAGACAGCAGAGAGAAGGAAGGCAATCCTTTTTGAAGATGTTCATAGATGTCCGCTGTATTATTATGTCATTCATGTGTGAAAAGGTGTGAATTCAGTGTAATTTATGGCGACATGACTCTAAACAACTTGCTGTGGAATGGGACATATGATCAGACAGTTGATCAAATGAATTCAATGAGCTTTGCTATTTGTCATTGTTAAATTTACTGTACTGATGAATTGTGAACGACGATATTAAAAAGCATTCTGCAAATTTTTCTTAAGCAACATGCATTTTTTCAAAGAACTCTGCAATACAAGGATGTCTGTGCTATAGTGATTGCGCAATATATCAATACTAGCCTTTCGAAGCAATACAGTATTCCTTTGCTTCGGCGAACCCCAGGCGGACCAGTAGGGATGCAGTAAAATGGGAGGGTTATGATCCCTTTAATCCTGATCATGATCTCGCCGAACAAAAAGGAAGAAGAAGACTGTATTCCTTTTTCTTCACGTAAAGACGTTCGACTTTATCATCTTGTAGTTCGTCCCTCATACACGAGTGTTTAATTTGAAAGAATTTAAAATTTTTTTCAGAAAACCTCCTCCATAATTGAAGGATTTTCTTAAAACCTACGAAAAACTTTCCATTTAACATATTTAACTGAAAAAGCCATCTTTTTTTCAGAAAATCTTGTTCTACATACTTTATAGTATGCTACACACACTGCCCGATATGACAGAAGATGGCTAGCAAAGGTTAAGCTCAAAAGCCATTTTGATGCCGAAGGAGGTTAAAAGCATAGCGAATTTCTCGAAAAGTCATTAATGAGGATCGACCTAATCATGCCTACACGTCACGAAATTTTCCCGATTTTTTTTTTATAAGGAATGGGAAACTAAGCTCAGTCAAGCTCAATCCAGCCAGTAGATCAGTGCTCTGAGCAATTACCCCTTTTTAATGCTTTGGTTCGATGGCAGGGAAACGATTGTCATATTTGTCAAAAAAAAGTGCTACTGTAGGTTGAAAACTTCTGAATAAATTCTAATGCGATTTACTAAATTATCTTTTCCGGTACAGTTTTAGATGCTCTAATGTTCTGGTGTCATGAAATCGTAAAATCCAGAGTACTAGTAATCAAATATTGTTTTTTTTGGTACTGACTTTATAACACCCCACAACACGAATAGCAGCTTGGTGCTAAGCCCGAGAGTTTATTTAAGTTTTTTGAGTTAAGTTAGTCAAACTCCCAAACCCAACTTTAAAATTTGGTTTAATAAGCGCCTCTAAATATGGCGTTATTCTGCAGGTCGTGAATTGTTTCTGGCTCATTAGCATAAGCAAGAAACTGAACATAGTAGCCATTGACATCTTTTCTAACGCCATTGTTTCATTCGCTCTGTGGTACGTAGCATTATCGTGCTGAAACCTTTGTTCATGTCATCCAATTTGAGAACGATATTCCGATTTCGAGAGCCGTATGGCCCGATGACGCCCCCAACCTTCAACCAACCTCCACACGAAACACCTAGATTTTTCTGGACCCAAGGGAAGTTCCCAGAACTGTTGTTGACTGGCAACTTTCCTTTTTGTGTTTTCAGTAAAATTGAGATACATACATATGTATGTTTCCGAATACTCAGAGCCCAATCAGCGGACGTTCGTCCGTTGTGGTCTTGTGGCACTAGTTTTTGAGTCAATTGAAGCTTGCATGAGTAAAGTGTAAGGTAAAGTGGCTCGTTATCCATGTCTTTCGCCGAAATTCACTAATTTGAAATGAAGAAGTCTACTTCTTGTGAAATACAAAAAACTGTGAAATTTTAGTTCTCAAGCACACTTTCTGAAACAGCAAGAATATTTTAATACACGTTGCAGCGACGCAACGCAAAGGTTCTCCTCTATAAGCAACTTTCGAATTTCATTCTAATTTGCCAAATTGTGCTCTCGGCAGGACAAAAAAATTCCAGCTAACTGGCGCATCGTTTGGAGAGCTGACGATAATAAATTCTTACAATTTCCAGCGCGTTGTATTCCATGGATTAATCGCAGCTATGATAAAACGCAATTGTTACAGAATGACAGAACATTTCTTGTTTTAATTTTTTTAAAAACTTTAAATATCCTGCTCTGATAATCTATAAACCAAGATATTTTCTACTCACATTGGAGTTTGTGGCATGTGTGTTTTTTGTCTTAAGGATTTTTAAAGAAAAAAAAACATTTTTACTTGTACATTCGCCTGTCTTTAACGCTATAAATAAAGTATTTCAATTTTATCATCTCTAAATAAACAAATATTTATAGATTCCCGCCTTAAAAATGAATGAAGAAAAAACTCTTTCAAGCATTCAAAAAAATTCCGCATTTATGTATAAAATTTCATCATCATTTCATTTCTTCTTGACGCTCTTAATCGTGATAAACAATTTTAGGTTGGGTTACTTTTCTATTCGTCATGTGACACACAGAATTCGTATGATTCATATTAAACACGCTTTGATTCTAATATAACGTAGGCATAGGCTGTCAAAAAATGTGTGAAAAAAGCAAAAAAAAGAAAATTGCCTCTAAGCTAATTAACTTATTATTTTTCTTTATTCCATTCTTTATAAACAAAGTATACATACATACATATGTAGGTATATAAAGAGCTCATTTCGATTTAATATATTTTTTACTTTAAGTTTTCGTGAATCGATTACTCACTATTGTGTTTCACAAAATAACCTTCGATTAGTGTTTCTATTCTGCATCAGAACGGATGTACTATTAAACTTTTTTTTGTGGATAAACAACCTGGCTATAAGCCAGCAACGAAAAAGGACATTTTTTTATTTAACATACTTTCCGAGGAGAGTTCAAAAATTGTGTTCTAAATTTGGTCGTGCTGTTGACGTTATTTACTGCTTGTAAATTTTTCAGCACAAAACAAAATGATGACATTCTCATTTTCAGTGTGCAAGTGTACATTGATACATTTGCCAAAAAGGGCATTCGATAAATTGCCAAAAAATAAAAACAAAGAAATGCTCTATGTTTATTCGAAATATTTTTTTTCGGGAATGTTTTGTTTGTCGAACGCGGAGCTTACTTTTTCTGACTTTACGTGTTTAGCATTCTGGCACGTGGCGTTTTTCCTTTTATATAGTGTTTATGAACAATATCAAACAATCGGCATCGAGATGAATTTTCAGTTTGAATTGAGCTGTATTAGTTGCACAATGTCAATATCGTTTTGAGGAAGTGTCGAGGATTTATTTTATTGCATTAAAATTGTGAGTGGATTTACTCGTTATTACTTTCATTGTACAGTGAGTAGTGATTAAATAATTTAAATTATTGCTCAGAATTGCATTTTGAAAGTGATGAGAATGTGAGTTTTAAAAAATTGTTTAGCAATAGATAAGTTTTTGGGTGCGACATTTTTAATTTGTCTCCTGCGTTTCATTGTCAAGTTTTGAAATCAGTTATCCTCTTTTTTGGAAGTGTTCTTATACGAGAATTTAGTATTTATTCAATAATAATTTGTTTAAGTAAAAGAAAAAATTAAATTTCTTATCGAAGTCGAACGATCTAGAAAAGACTTCGACAGATTTTCATGATGGTTGTTCATTATTGTTTGAGTTTTTATAAGATGTGAGTTTTCAAGAATTTTCAGACAACTTTTCCCGATATTAGCTCTTAAGAGTGGCGCTACAAAGCCGTGTGGCTTTTTCTACGGTTCATCGCTTGCAACAAATTTGAAGTACGAAAGTAATAATTATCAAATAAAATGAGATCTGTGGTAGCAAACAATGATATTCAGATACTCTAACAAAGAAATAAAGTTCGTGGCTGGTGCCATAATGATTCCCGCTTATACTCCGGTTTGGAATAAATCTAATTATTCTTTGCCCTTGAGTCACTTATTAAATTATGTTGGGTTTATTGGGGTAATAGGTAAAAAAGGTGAGCTCCAATTAGATATTAAGAGCCTCCTTGGTCTATTCCGACATTAGACTGAAATTTAAAATGGCGTTTAGTGACTTTAATATATCGCTCAAAAGATAGTATCTAAAAGCCAGTGCCTTAGTTCTGTAAAAGTTTGAACAATCGCAGAGAATAATAATCGCTTGTGTTTTTTTAAAACAGGCAGAGATTCGGCTGCACATCCAGAGCGCAGAAAAAATTGACATCATCGCTAAAAATCAAGTCAGCTCAAATTCCACTTACGGTACACACCACACATAGTGTGATATTATTCATTCGAGGGTCCTTAGCTTACTTTTTACGCCTACTAATATGTGTTAGGATTATTTCAAAATTCGTAGTTTCTTGTCACATCAAGTAAGGTTTTATTGAACACGCTAAAAAACTGGGTCTTACAAATTCCAACACTACCTGGTTTAACACCCCGGGTTAGATCTGCATTATGACCTATAAAGAAATCTCTTTCTCTCTTGTGAACATAAACAGAAACAACCTTAAGTACACATCCGTCAACCTTAGTGGTCGCTTCTAAAAAGCCATCACTTAACTTTCAGAAATCCCACCCCGTAGACTTTGCATTTGGAGTGATGACGCCTCTTTATATTCTCTCAGAATTCCCTTCAGTTATTCATTCAGAAGTTCTCAGACTTAAAACGTAAAACGTCTTTCCCGCTATTAATACATAATTATAATACATACTTAGCTTCTGTTGATTAGATATCTAATCTAATTGTATAGTAATTTCTAAGGCATACATAAAGCTTTGTCGAGAGCGATGGACAAGCACATACATATTTTGTTAAAAAAAAGAAAGTTGGCAACTCTATCTTAACGTCAGAATTTAGAGTACGCAGGGTTCTTATCGACTCCTCAGTCAATCTTTTCTTAACTCCCGAATTGTGTAAAAATTGGTGCAAGTCCCTAAGCAAAAGCAAGCATGCTCGTAAATATTCGTTTTCCAATGTACATATTTTTGGAACACTACTGAGATGCATATACCTCCCCTTAAAAAATGTACGTTAAGTAACCCAGAGGCTTGCGGCTTCTAGTCTTAAGTTGGGATCATAAATTCCCACACAAACTCTGGTTAACATTTTTGATTTATCAGTTAGTCTATATTAACATCTAAAAATCTCGTCGATTGATTCTAAATAACTATTGTCTTTAGAATCAATCGATAAAAGGTGTACCATAAATCCTTTAATAAGCTCCTCAATTAGGATCACCAGCTGAAATAAGCGAGTAAAGTGTGCAATATTATCGAGTTCTATTTCTAATCTTAATTTTGTTTTTCTGATTCCTACTTTTTTTTTTCCTACTTCCAGACATCACGTTCTATTCAACTCCATGATAAGCGCTTGATATTACATAGCTACGAGTTTATCTGGAGTAGCCTTCATTCTTCTTTTCTCTTTGACCGTTTGACGCTTCTGAAAATTTTAGTGAGAGGGCGTATATAACACAAATTAGATACCTTTTACAGATTTTTAAAAACAGTACTGTTATCCACGAATTTGGGACTACCTATGTATGTAAATATAGAGTTTGATTTTTTTTGCCTTTTCACCGAGAGTGTTGCATTGAGCGTAGAATTTCACAAGTCTCAAGGCTTTTGTTTTCACCGTATGTATCTTAAACATTTGTTTGTAAATTGTGAACCATCGTTAGCGTCATTAACTGATAAAACTTTTACAGCTTTTACTTGCAACGCTTTAGCGCCTATCATAATGAAATTTTCTCTTCTAACTTGGTCCGAATACCTAAGCGACTGGTTTTACTGTTCTATTTTTTTTTTTATCTCAATGAACCTTCCAATTAGTTAACTAATCCAAGTCATGTGTGAAATATTTTTAAACCGCATTTCCAAAAAAAAACTTTACCGACACGCCATAGTGCAGAACCTACCGTCCGTCAGAAATAATTTTTAAATTGGTCAACACAACCACACACATACGAATATGAGTATATAAGTACGTGAGCCTAAAAGAAAAGATGTGATAATACAACAAAATCAGCGGGAACTATTCATGCAGCACTAAAATTCTACGCATAGTAACCCAGTTTCTCATTCCAAAGCGTCATGTGTCATAAAGATAAAGTATAATAAAAGCAAAAAATCATTCCAAATATTACATATGTACATATGCATGCATATACGCCTTAAAATACATATACAACAAGTTCAAATGCGGCCATTGGACTTGGTATAATATTTCATAATGTGTCGTTCCGTTGTTAGCACACATTATGACGTTAGAGTGTTTAAAACAAACAAAGCGTTGATTTTGTTGCAACACGTGCTGCTTTAGGTATACTAATCGCAATGATCTGTCAAAAAAGAAAGAAAGCATTTGTTGATATTATAACTGTAAATGTAAATTTGTTTGCTTTGTGTCACCTTGACAGTTGGCATTAATACCATTAATCTGTCATATACATACGTACATAAAATTGTGACTCAATGTAAAGGTGACTAATAAGAAATATTTTAAGAAAAGTACGAGTACTTAGCGTGTTAGTAATTTATTCTAAAAGATTCATTCTATGCGTGTAATGTAACGATATCCTTGATGGCCGAGGAAGTGGAAACTTAACGTTAGTGTAATTTTAATGTTCTTTAAAGTGTGCAATTTGCGCTAGAATGGTTATCGAGGGGGTAGAAACCACGTTTGCGTGCATAAGGTACCATTAAGTTTTATTTATGCGTGTAGGCTGCATCTCAACGCTACAATAATTGAATGGGCATACGTATGTGTCGAGAAATAGATAAAGAGAGACTTTAATATAAATTTTTAGCGCTTACGTGTTATGTGCGATGAACTAATTTTTGATACTCATTCCGAGACTTGGATTAATTCACATAAATGTGGGGTTCATGATTTTGTGCTGAGTTATGTTATTTCAAACACTTAAGGATATAAAATAAATAAAAGTTTTCAACATTTTACTTTCATACGAAAAATAATAGAATGCTCACTTTCTATAAATAAATTTATTCAACAATAATAGAGACAGTGAAAGTTGGTCATAGAACAAAATTCATTTGTCGTGATTTGTTAAATCTTATGTTTGAATAGTTATCCAAAAAGAACTCGAGTAGATCTATTTCTTCCAATACTTTGTTGTCATACATACTGAGGATGTACATATGCAAATCCTCCTTTGAATAGTTGGTTTGATTAATTGGTCTTCATTGCTTCAGCGTTCTGCTGCACTTAAACTTATACATTTTGCTACTACTTTAGTAAAGCGATGAATGGCTTTAAGCGCTTCAAGCGATGAGGCAGACCGAATTTGCGGCTGAACAATGTGTTCAATCTACATACACACCCTCTGGTATTCGTACATGTCACACCTGCGTTTCCTATGTGCCATTGGCACTAAATAAATATCCATCTCCCAGCCGTATATTTGGGCACCTAATATTTTTTTTCGGACAAATGGAAGGGACTTACATTTTAATGCAACATCAGAAAGGAAAGAAAATTGAGTAGCTTCTTATAAAAGTTATTACTCTTAATCAGTGTAACCTGAGATCCTATTGTAGAACTTACCGTTCAGTAGCCTAACGTACTAACCACTAAGCCGAATGAATTAACATTGTGAAAAAATATTTATTAAGGATTTTGATGCTGAAGACTTTAAATTAATTTTGTTGAATATTTCCCGTAGTGAGTGGTATTAAATTGGGGTGCTCTTTTCTGGTTCTTTAAAATGGTTGACATTTCTCATGCTAGTTACACCTTTGTTTACTAAACAAAGTATACTATAGTGCTTATTGCATATAGAACAACATAGTTTTATTTTAGACTTTTTTCAAATGCTTTTCAAATGCTGCATAAAGTTCTTGCATCTAAGAAGTTCTTTTAAATTCTAAAGAGGGTGATAGAAAGACAGCGAATAAGAAATAAGTTTAAGATCCTTAAACATGTATTAGAGATCTCTTAACAAAGATGAACTACAAGAAGCTGGTCAACTTTAAGGCGTTATCTTTTTAAACCGACAAACTAAAACTCTTAATGCAAACCAGTATGTATGTATGTAGTTGCATATGTACAACATTTCGGGTGATTCCAGACGAGCGCAAGGTCCGGACAACATCGTTCCTTTCTATATTGAACTTGTTTATGACACACGTTTCTCAACATAGGTCATATCCATGCCTTTAAATTATTGTGTGTGTAACTTTGAACAATTGTCACTCATTATCTAGCTGTCAATATTGAATGAATGTGTTTAATGTTAATTTTACATTAAATACGTTTAACCATATACCATTTGTGTATTGACTAGGTACACATGTATGTATATATTATTTAATTCTCTATTTACTAAAGAGTAGCTCAGTGGCTAGTGCGTTGGACTGATGAGCGGCAGGATTGAGATTCGAATCCCAGAAAACACTAACAAGTTTTTTCGCGATCCCATCACTCGCAAATGTCCGACAAACGTTCGAGAGTAATGACTGTCAAGAGACAGCCCTTCAATTAAAAAAAATATGGCTCCAAACGAATAGTCACGATAAGCTAGGCCCTGGACCACATACAGTCTGTTGCGCCAAATATTTGTTTGTTTTTAGTTGCAAAGCCTTTTCACACATTCCTTGAAATAAAAAAATACTGTTCGAGATAAAAATCTGGACTTCATCAAAACAGCACCTTGTTTATGAATATATCGACTAATATACCGGCTTTCGTTCTGAATTACACTTTTTCCTAAAATTTTATTGGTCAGCCGATAAACCCAATACAATGACCGTAAACTACTTCAGATACACTCGTACACGGGTGCAAATTGTTTGAATACAGATAAGATTCTTATCGGTTCCTACAGTCTACTGTATAAGTACATGTAGAGAATCGTTTTGGCGTAAACGTGTGCGATTAGATATTTAGTTAAACATTGTCCATGAAGATTAGTCATAACACTTAATATGTACATTTCAGTTATAAAAGCGATCACAAAAAAACGCCATGGAAGCTATGTATATTTGCTCATGGAGTACATATGTACATACATATGTATTTAAACAATTTCGCTATCATTCATTTATGGGTTTATGATAAAAGTGAGACATTTGGTGGCTAGACAGTGAAACTGTATTAATAACAACACTTACGTAACACATTCGATAAGCAGCTCTGTAGGATTGTCTTTGAATCATATTGTTTTTAATTTGTACGTCAATTAGAATAATTATTTATTTATTGTTGTCTCAATCCTTAACGAATAGAATTGTGGTTATTTAAGATCGGCCTTCACACAGGGCTTGAGAAACTTGTTAGTTGAGTTGAGACCTTTCGTATGTAGCTAAAAAGATCTACACAAAAGGTTTCTTTACTGATCCAACCCAGTGGTGGCTTTTAAGATAAGTAAAGCTCTCTAATATCGACCATATGTATGTATGTACATACATGTGTATTAGGTATAGTTATCATTCAGAAGATTCAAATCGGTGCGTCATTTTCGAGTAAAATTTGTTTGTTACTCATTCAAATCTCACAACCCAAGTAAATATGAGGAATAATACAAGAAGGTAGCTGTTTCAAACTCTCGACGTCCTCGTGTCTTCAGAAGTATTTTTAAATTACAGAGTACATACTCTGTAAAACTCCCGCTGATACTTTCTTCCTTTATTCCTGAATTATTATTATTCAGGAATTTACATTGACCTAAAGTATCAAAAGTTGTATCGACTGCTAATTCCTTTATTTTTCAACCCAAAAATTGTTTTATGATGCGAGATATGAATCGGAACCTCAAGCGATACTAGTTTTTCTTTCCCCATACTAGTAGTTTTAAACCTTACAGACGCGTAATGGTCCTGAACTCCATACAGCAAGTACTAGTTTTCAAATTATCTCTATAAATATAAATATGTATGAAAGGCTAGCTGATCGTTAATTTAAATGTTTTGCTATTTATGATCCGATTGTAAGAAAAGACCACGTCAATGTCTTCCATTATTCCACAATGATTTAATATACTACATACATATGTAGAAAGTATAGAAAACTGTGTCTACGAATTCCGTTAAAGATACATAAATCCTTCTCCGCATTTTAGTTAAGTAAGTCGGTGAGAATTCGTAAACACAATTCTTCTAAGTATAAGGAAATATTTTACGCATTCTGACGACATAGAGTTTTTCATCTTACCTCCACTCAATGTCTGCACATATTTTATATGTAAAACTGTTTGCTCAGTAATTTAGTATCAATTTCACTCATTGACGAGCATAACATAGAATGGATGTGTTCAATATTAATTTCATGATGACTGCGTTTAACCGTGTACCAGTCAGTATTTATGGCATGACAAGTTACGATACCCATATGTATTTTTTTTTCTAGTCTCGTTTTCATATGAACCAAAAAGAGCGATCTCGTTCGAGGATTTCTTAAGAAATTTGGACAGCGTTTTGTTCCTGCATTAGGGCAACGTGAATTGGTGCGTTGGACTGCTTGTTTGGGTGTTTTTAGAAAGAAACATTTTTTCTTGCATTCAAAAATTACAAATACTTGGCTAAACAGACCGTTTTTGCCCCAGGGCCTAGCTTCTCGCAACCATTCGTGTTATACGTATTATATTTTTTTTACACAAATGGAAGGGACCTTCAGTTTAGAGCCATATCCTAAAGGCAAATTGAGAAGCCTTCTCATGACAGTTATTACTCTCGGACGTTTGTCAGACATTCGCGAGAGGTGATACGGTGAAAATATGTACTTGTTGGTGTTTTTCTGGGATTCGAACCTCAAACCTCCCGCTCAGATACAACACCTTAACCACTGAGCCACGGCGCCCTACTTCTTGCATTCACCAAAGTTAATTAAAGGGAAATTTTTCATTTGACAGAAAAAAACTTTTCCTTCAATTATAATACTAACTTTAGTTTGCTTCAGCAACCAACGATTGATCTACATACATATGTATATCGCTTGAGACTTAACTCACACAGAAATCACGAATCACGTTCAATTTTATAAAACCTAATCGCAATCCCTAGTTTAAATTCTACATATTTTATCTTTTCAACATGACTATAACATTCTATAAGATTATATATAAAAGAAGCAAGGTTCTTAGACATATTTATAATCTAAATTTTACTTACTTATAGTGCACTATCAACTAAGATAATCAGTTGAATGTACCTGTAGATTTTTATTTCCTGAAACTTGTTTCTATGATCATTTACCACGAGGTTTCTTAGAACCCACTTCCGAAGACATGTAGTGAACCAATGCACTGTATTCATAATATTGGCACCTATCATTTGTATGCCCTACATTATTATTAAAGTACTCAAAACTAATCTTATTTGTGGCAAAATTGAAACGTCAGATACACCTCCGATCGTTAATGAAATTTAAAGTTCAATGTCCAACATAACTTTTTATGTTTGTAGTACAAACTGTTCTTATCACTTTGAAACGAGTCGCGCATTCCGGGTCTATCGAAAGGTCTATGGCGACTCTTCACCCCAACTTTCGATCATTTTTCTTTTTTTTTATTCATTCAAATTTCAGAGAGAAGAAGAGAAAACTTGTCACGTGTTTTATATTTGCTATTCAATCATAATTTGGGCACACAACCATTTTCATTGATAAGACAAACTTGATCGTAAAAGTATCAAGTGTTCCTTCCTTCTTTTCGTTAATGCTCCGTTTCCGTTTCGTTTTAAATGCACATTTGTTTCAATCACTTTTGCGTGCTGTCAAAAAAAATAGTTTTCTTAGTTACATATAAATTTTTGTTTTAAATAAAATGCTTCACTGTTTTGCCTGCAAAAGTTATATAAAACAAATTCCACAAAACAAAAAATGAAAAATCAAGAGCTGTTGTTGAAAGGTTAGTAAAATAAAATTCAAAGTTCGTAAACGTCGTCATGAAAATGTTGTGAAACAATAAGAATATCTTCAAACAAGAGACAACAAAAAGTTCAATTTATTCCTTGAAGTTTTGGAGTGCGTGTCAGGTGTGCATTTACATTGTTAAATTTTTGGAGGTTGTAAATGCACTATCTGGTACGACATTCCATGACACACAATCTTCTATATAATAAAAAAAAAAAAAACAGCAACAACAAGAATGACAAAAACTGTTAATGAGTTTTTTAATAGTATTGAAAGTGAAAATGGTATTTCTTAATCGCAGAATAATTTTATTTCTTCTTTTAAAAACAAAAATAATTTAATATTTATTTTTAGTTATAAGCTTTGTGTAAAAAATAAAATATATTTAATAAAATAATATTTTGGAAACATGAACATGGATGTGGTTTTATTTTTATAATGTTTTAAATGTTTTTTGTTACATTTCTTGTTTTTTTTTAGAGGCCAAGATCAGGTAATTTATTTTGAAGGCTTAAATTTTTCACTCTTCTTAAAAAATCATTAAAAAAAGTATCATATAAAGGAAGTAAATTGCAAGAATCCGAATTTTTACACCGACATTTATCTTATGGTAAGAACCTAGATCTCAACGACTAAAGCTACATTCAGATAATGCCCAAGCCCTAGCTTCCCTAGCAGCCATTGTGTGCATTTACATGTTATATTTTTTTAACACATAGAAAGGATTTATATTTAATGCCCGAACTGGGAAGCTTCTTTTGACAGTTATTAGTGTCTGACGTTTATCACAAACTGGCACTTAGATGTAATAAATACGCAAGCACACTTGAACCAGTGATAGGTCCATTCTAGTACCATAGAGATATTAGAGAAATTTCCCTACCTACTCGTGAAAAAATGAGGTACGTAGGAGGTCGGAGTGTGTGAAAGAGAGGAACAAAAAGGGCCTAGGGGTGCTGTGCTTGTTATACTTTTGACCCAAATGGAGGAACCTTCTACCAGTTTAATGAAGGGTATAATTAACAAATTTAGTTACTCTGACATTCGCGAGAGATGGGACCGTTTGAAAAAAAATGAGTTTAAAACGCCCAGCGCACTACGAGTGCTGGAGATCTAGCTTATCCCACTGAAACATCTGTGGGTAGTTCTGCTGATTGCATCAAGCTTAAGAAGTAGCTTGCAAGAAGCGGGGCACTTATCTAGATAACGTGTGTCGACAATTAATTTTCAGGGATCTTCAGATCTATATTAGGCCATGTCGGTCTGGTAACCTGACTCATAGTCCTGCTGACTATGAAGATAAGGCTTCTTTAATCGATACTATCTTCGCCCAAGAACATGCTACAATAAATCAGAAAAGTGGAAGGAGTGGCAAAAGAGAAAATACACTCTCCTACTCCTTCATTTCTTTTGGAATCATCGAGGTAGAAGTGTATTGACTCTCTTCCATAATAAATGCTGTCAAGGATAGGGTAGGGTATCGTTCCTTTTCGGCTTAGTGAATACTTAGAATCGTGGATTGACCAGTTTGGATGCAGGCTATTGTGAAATGGATTTGAGTCTTACTACTGAACCAGCTGTAGTAATAGTTTCTGGTCAGTCGGTATTCTTATAGACTGCCAAGCTGCTATAAAATCCCTAAAGTCAAGCTTCTTAACGCAAAAGATGATTTAAAGTTCAACACTTGTCTTTGCTGATTTCAGATTTCAACTTTGCTTTCAATTACTCTTAAATATATTTTTAGGGTTGTAATCCTAAAGTGTTGAAAGCTACATAGCGTTTCGTCTTGCTAGAAACTGAAGCCGAAGGTCTCTTTTCCGGGAGCCATTCCTTATCATCATTCACCATCGATAACAAATCTTAGCAGGGAATACCAAACGAAACGTGACAGGCTACAAATAGCGGCTAAGAATCTATTATTACTTACTTTCCTGTATTTCTGACCTCATTCCTTATGAATTCAATTAAATTGTAGCTTCCTGAAATTCAATAAAAAGCATTTCCAGCCTGATCACATCTCTCGTGAATCCAATTTAATAGTAATGAGCCTCTCTAATTTCTTTTTTTTTGAGCCTCTCTAATCATTGGGCTTACGTTTCTCCGCATCTCACACATAGGGTGAAGCATCATCTAACCGTAGATTTTTTTTAGTAGAGTTTGGCTGTAACGACTTTGATTTAAATCCTCTGGTCAGTTCGTCTACGTACTTTTGTTAAAAGTGGATAATAGTCCTAAACAAGGGTGCAAATATAAGAACATTGAAACGTTATAAACACGGAAGAAATGTTTGAGGATCAATTTGGTTAGCGGTCTATTTCGAAAGGTGATGTTATGTTTTTCAGACCGTGCTTTCAAATACGTCTTGCCAATCTTGGAACTTTTTGCAACATACGTACAATATAAGGCAATGTATATGACGGTATTCCTTCATATACTTCACCTGAAATAATTCAGCAGCTTGGCACACCCAGAAATTGTGTTTGACAATTATTTAAATACTGGATTTAAACGGTTTTTAACCGAATAAATGTTTGACAGTTATTTAGATACTTTTTATCACTATCATCTACTGTACGAGTATAGTGAGTTGTGTAAAATTCTCCCCATCTTTTACAACATTAGCCTTGTGTGTTCCTTCCTAAAAGTCAGTGTAGTTAATGCTGATTGAATCCTTCCAAGTATAAATCAGTTAATAGCTGACAAATAGCTGACAAATAGCTGGAGATGATCACATGGAGATCAGTCCTTGTATATAAAGCCTGTAGATGTTTCCACACATGTCGATTTTGCTTCATCCGATTCTTTATGACGTTTCTTTGTATACCCCTACTCGTTGATTAGCTAACTTAGGTATGTCAGCTTCCGGAGCAAATGTCATGATCCCATTTTTTTCGGAACGGTAGAGGATAGAAATGTGGAGTTATTTTATTATTATGCTTAAGGATATACATACATAGCAATCTTTAATGATTATACCAGAACCTGAAACGGTCTAGCAGGTTCATTAGCACAGAATTTCACGTATGAAAACACAACTCATTACAATGTTAACTAATAAGGGTTACATAATAACGTTTCTTTAGTTAGATTAAAGAGACTACCTGTAAAGGACTAGGATCCAAAGAATAAGTGTTGGGCCAAGGCATACATTAAATACTTATTCGTACTTAGAAACCCCATCTGAAATATAATCTAAAGGTAGTGTAACGTTACCAGGTCTTTAGTAAACCGTTTTTTACAGGTCACACTTCTTTTTGTCAGACAATTCACCGTCACATATGTAAGAGCTTTCAAAGCTATTAAGTACTATTAAGTGCAAACCGAGCAGGCCAAGCAATCAATTTCCAAAAATAAACTAATCCGTTGTAAAGATACTGTGTGTGTATGAATCGCAGAACACTCAAATTCGATTTTCGTCACTTGCATTAGGCAGAAGCTCCTTTTTAAAGTCGTGATTGAAATATTTCAGGTTTTATTTATTTCTTCTCCATATTTATATATGGTTGTGGTTGCTGTTCCCTAGCAGTGCTCAAATAGAGTAACAAGCAGATACTACTATTACTACTACACACCATAGCCATCAACAACAAATGCTGCATTGCAATCATGGCTGGAATAGTCAGCAATTGAATTTTTGTTTGCATAATAGCCAAGACCAAGGTACTTCGACAAGGTTTGGGGCTGCACCGGTCGGATCACAAGCAGTCACACTACCTACTAACCCGTGGTCACCAACTAAAAAGTCCGCGTTGCAACCAAGTCCAGAATATGAATGAAATTTTCCCAAATAGTAGTGAAGGCTATAACACAATTTCTTCAATAGTTTCTAGCTTGGGGTAGGTACACGTTTTTAAACTCAAACCCAAAGAGTAATATAATTTAAAGCATAAGGTGTGTAAGTACATATACATATAGTAATTTTAATAAGAATGAGATTTGAGTAGAAAATCACTAAATTTGTCATATTCAGCACTCACTTCAACTGCAGACTGGTACACATCCAATTAGAACACCATGAGGATCACAGCCTTGTCACGGTAAGCTGTTTATATTACGCAGATCAAATGTCAGACCTTATATGGTCCATTTGTGATATGCGGGTTATATTTTTCTCGCCGAATTTGAGGGACCTACAGTATAGAGCCATATCCGAAAGGCCAATTGAGAAGCTTTCTGATGACAGTTGTTACATTTGCGAGAGGTGGGACCATGAAAAAACTTTTTGGTGTTTTCTGGGATTCGAACCTCGAACCTCCCGTTCAGTGATCCAACGTACTAACCACTGAGCCACGGTGCTCACGACGGCGTCAGGTAATCAGGCTTTTAAAATAAAACTTACACATCACTGCAAGCATAATATTGATTGATCCACATGATCCGCATGATCCACAAACGAACTGTCCATTCGTAAATAATGTGCAAATAAAACTTTTTTCGTTTTCTAAAAAGAATATTGAAAAAATGGAAGTTTTGTAAAATGGTTCTCCAGTTACCTATCTGAACCATCTTGACTTGAAATTGAATCTTAGAATGGCCTTCGATGTTTTTGTTGAAAATTGTGACAGTTGAACATTTGTAGAGTTCCGTGTAAGACTAGAAAGTGCTTAGAATTTTCCCCTGAAATGTATTCGGTTTGGAAATTTAAAGGCTGTTTTAACCGAATAAATCTCTGCTTCTCATCGAAGCCGTGCTCACGCACACCTTAACGCCTGCTAATCAGCTTAGTAACCGTTCCTTTAGATTAGATCATAATCAGAATATAATTTTCATGATTTTTTTCACAATTGGGTTGTAGAAGACGAATGGTCCTATTTGCTGCCATTACAGAGACAGAGTAATTGAATTCGATTTTATAAATCTATGTAATAATATCTGGCATTAGCAAGAAAAGAACAAACTAAAGATGCATATAGGGGTAGCAGTTCCCAACCTTATGCCTTACAATTGCCTTTAATTTTACCCTCCAATTGGTTGAGGTCTTGACATTTCCGCGCTATAATTAAAAGGCGAAATACACATGTACATATATAGATATATGTATCTTCTTTTTTTTTTAAAAAAAATGGTTTGAAAAGAAATGTAGATCCTCCTAAATTTGGAAATTCAATTTTTATTGGGTTTATGAATCTTCTTTTAGTCGCACAAAAACATAGTTAGATAGCATTGCAATAGCTGTGCAGATCTGTGGTGAACTATGTATGGGTATCAAAAAAAGTCTGCATTGACCTTTGTGTGGTGGTGATCACTTTCACCTCGCCTACCCACATGTATGTATGTATGTACCTAACCTAACCTAACCTACTATGCCAGCACTGATTGTTCCTTTTATTCATATTTATAGGCAACAATAATAATATTAAAGCTAAATATTCTTCTATTAAAAAAGGTTGAAGATGTACAAAGACGATACCATTTTTTTTATACCCCAGACGATGGCTCAGATATCACAGAAGTACCCATGAAGTAAACATTCTGAAGTTGTGCGTTTCAGATAAGTAAGTATTCATGCGGATGTAGTTATATTACACCTGTTCAGAGGTTAATGGAAATGAAATGATTTATTCAATATCTAGGTACTTACGACCTTTATGATACCATAGGTAAGTTTTATACTATCTGCCTAAACATTGCAGCTGAAACATTTTACTGGAGCTTTGCAGCGAATTTTTATGTTCGTATTTTGTTTCTACATTCTTTTCAAATAATTGGCTATGCGCTTTGGCAGTGTGGTTAGCTGGTTGTGTGGTTATTAAATCACAGCCACTATCTACCCTGCCGCGGCGACATGCTTTGTCAACTCTGCGATTTCAAAATATAAAAAAATATTAGAAAATACTGTCTGTTCAACAAAATACGGTAAACGATTACTCCCATATCCACATGAAAAAAAGTTTCTTGTATGCATATGAAAAAGCTTCTCAATTCGCTTTTCGGATATGGCCTTAAGCTTTGGGTTCCTTTTATTTGTGCGAAAAAATATAACACGCACAACACGAATGGTCGCGAGAAGCTTGAACTTGGATTGCGTCAGATATTTTTTTGTATGCATTTGTAAATGGTTTTATTTCAAATCCTGAAAAGTTTAGCTCACTGTAGCATAGTGTCTATGCTTCTTGTTCTGTTTTTTTTTTTATTCCGTGTGTATGCCAATTAACAACAAAGAATTTGTGATCTTAAGTCGACGGTTCAACGTGTTATTTTCATTATGGAGCCACATTTATCGAAAAGTTAATCAAAAAAGTAAGAGTTTGTTAGCAGATCAATAAGACGCAATTGTTTGACGTTTCATTCCCTACTTAACTGCAACATTTGTACTTTACAATGAAAGAAAAATATAATCACATTTTTAATGAAAAAAAAAGATGTTTAATTAAAAAAAAAAACGGCGGTATACAAGCGCCAGGCACCACAAAAGGGGATTCGTCCCCTGATAGGGTCCATTTAAAAAAGGAAAGACTAAAATCTCTATGCCATGACGTCATCATAAGGATTTACGACAACAGGTAAATAGGTAAGAGTAAACCAAATCACCGGCAATAGAATAAATATGTACAGGGTTATTTAGTATTAAATATTTCAATTACATTTCTTTATTGCTTATTGCAAGGCATTTTCAGCAAACTTCGATTTTTTAAGGTAGTTGTAGTTTTTGCAATTCTGAATGAGCGCGTTCCGCATTCTAGGCACTAGGTAGTCAAACGTTTCTGATTGGTCGAGAGATTCAGTTTTGACTGTAAAGTAAGGCATTTTTTTTTGAGGTAGTGGACTAGATTTGAAGGTAAAAAAATTCTCCCTACATTTTAAGTCAATCTGCCAATTGTCAAAAACAGCTGATTCATTTGTATTTCTTTCACTGTTCGGCCGTTGTTTTCAAATTACAAATAAAAAAATGAAATTCCAATTGAATTGTGACGGAGTGCTCTACGATTTGGACGAATCGGAGGAGACAATGAACAGGCTGAGGGGTAAAATGTTTGAGGCATTAATAGATAATAAATTAAGCAAATTTAAATTAATTTTCAGATCCAAATTTTGCTTCCAATTTTATTTACATGTATAAATAATATTATATTACTTACAGAGGATCTCATCTTACATTTTTCGCACTTACATATGTTTATCGTTATTTATTTATTGATTTCTTTTGCACTGCAATTCACAATTTATAAATGATCTCAAGTAAAATTAGAAAGTAATTATGTTAAATATGACACACGAACAGATGTGAAATGTCACCTACTTTTTCAGTCAGTTTGCCGTTCCATATGTTAGGCCTTACCTTAAAAAGTAGGCCTAGAATCCGGAACGCGCCCAATGTTTATGCGGCCATATCTTCAGGGATGTTATTTTTTAAATGTTTGAAAGGCACAATCTTTAGCGTAGCTGCACAAAAAGAAATCCAACGATGACATGTCTCATGATCTTGGTGGCCAATTATCTTTTCAACTTTTCATGCAATAGAGCCAAATTGCCTTCGTTGTATAGCGCATAACCCCGTCCTGTTCAAACCACATGTCGCCTACATCAATAATTTCAATTTCAGACCAAAAAAAGTTGGTTATCATATGACCATAACGCACTGTAGCAGTGACGCCTTCAAAGTTTTCCAAAGGAAAAAATCATCCCGATCACGCCACCGGTCGACAGTGCAGACCAAATTATCACCAGTCTTGGATGCAATGGCCTTTTAATGACACAATTGGATTCTGAGAAGCCAAAATGTAATTCTATTTACGTAGACGCAGAGACGCAAAAAATCAGCGTGAACTTGTTGATTTTTAAAATACGTCAAACGAAACTATGCAAAATGTCTAATTGGTGAACGGCGTAGAATTGACAACTCCGGGTTTTCGCCCACTGAAGCACTCTCAGAGGGTTTGTTTTTACGATGATGCAATACGACATCACAAATACTACCTAATTGTTTGATCGGTTTGGGGATTATGACGACCACAATCTGTCCGTAATTCGATACACAGATATAAGAGAACTGTTATTTTTGTGGATAGTAAGATGCAACAACTTTAACGTACTGAACGGTGGTTAAACTATCCGTATTGCAAAATAGAAAGGCAAAAGCTAACTATACTTTTCGCTATGGATTACAGATGCCATATGATAGGGATCTAAAATCCCATCCTCGAAATTAATTACCCTTTATATTAGTTACGCTTTGTGAAGGTTATTTTAAAGCACATAAACTCGAAGTCGGTGGTCTCATACCCATAAGAATCGTAATTTTTTCAGGAGGGATATGTAATCGTTGTGAATTTTGTGCAATTCACGCTATTGTTCGAACGTAACTTATGATATGTACATACGTATACATATGTATATAATTTAAGATCAGCAATTCCGTCTAATGGTGAACTGAGCAAATTATTATAACAGCGAGGCGGGGAGTGTACAAAACAGCCGCGGCTCTGCAAAAAAGGACCAGAGCTGCTCGCGACTTGTACGAACAGAGAGGAGAATCAGGCCCTTATTTCAAGTGTCGATCAGCGTTCGATTCGATAAAAGTCGGTCGCATCGATAAATTCCCTTTTTGGTATTGTGTATCTCAATCGACAAATGTACCTCTTACTGTGAATAAGGAATGTGATTGTGAATACAGCGTATATTTGTGACATTTATGTTGTTGCTTTTTGTTTCAATTTTCGTGTTACAAACAAAATAGTTCAATAAATTATTAATTAAGTAAGTAATGTAAAATAGTAATTATAAATAGATTTCAGTGAAATAAATAAAAGTAAAAATAATTTCCATTGATTTTTTTTTTTTGACGATTCGAAAGAAGAAACTATCTCCCACGACCAGATGAAAATTGCCCGGATTAGGAATGCGCTTTTATTATTGAAACCAAATTTTCTATTTGCTTTTTATTGCTCACTTCTTTTGCTCTGTAATTAAATTAATTTTTATTTTCGAAATAAAAAGTCAATACATTGAAATACATTGCATTTTTGTAAATAACATTACACTTCTTGCACACAGTCGATCAGGAAAATGTAAACGAAAAAGATCGATTGTCAAAACGAAAAATTCGTTCAAAATAGAGATTCGCAATACCAAAATACAATTTCAACGATCGACTATCGACAAAATTCGTTTATCGATCGACAAAGTTTCTGAAAAGGAAAAAAATAGAATATGTGATCGAGGAAGTGGACAGATGTCACTACAAAAATGTTATTTGGAAAATTTGACAAAAGCTAAAACAAACACGCCATGGATTTAAGGCCAAACCAGAAGTCTACAGTGATGTACAACGTAACCTAGTAGTAAAATCGCAGTCGGATGTGAAGATATACCTTTCTGCAGACAGTTAAACGGCATTGACTACCAACTTTCCAATATCGGCCAGTATGATTCATGCAAAAGTAATGATGATTTGTTAACCTGAACAAAATAAAGTGAAGAAAGCTATGTATATCTAAGCGTAAGTCGAAAAAGCTGCGGAAACTTAGCCGCCGAAAGGTGAAGGAGTTGAATTGTTAGCATGCATGTATCAACTCATCTGGAAAATATAAAGTGCTGCTAGAAGTACATATGTATGTCCTTACTTACTTACATACTACTTATGATGACGCTACAGTTCAGGGCGAATCAAGGTCTCAACCAACAAGCCTTTCCAGCCAGCACGATTCCTACTTAGCTGCCTATCTTTTGGTATCTTTTGAGCAGGTCGGCATAGTTCTCATCCATGAACCGGCGACGTTGGTGGAACCATAAATCGAACTTTTCTCTCGAAGATTCCAAGCGCGCTTTCATCCGACTTTGACAGAGCTAATGCTTCGCAACTACATACCTATAAAGAGGTATGCGTCTTCTTAATACTGCACATGAAATCTGCAGTATTATGTGAACACCAAAAACCGCTTATCAACTGCCTGATAGATCCATGTCAGTGTGGTCTTAGGCCAGCTAAGTCCACCATTTACCAAATCTGCGCATAAGGGCAAATATTGAAGGAAACCTATGCACCTAGAATTGATACCCACTATTAGTTCATTAATTTAATGATAATGTGGATAGAGGTGATCTATACCGAGCCATGTTTAGCCTTGGTTCGCTGCCAAGCTCGTCCGTCTGTGTAGGATGACGACGAAGAAATTCCGCTGCTTCACCATGGTCAGTAAAGACTCCACCTTACCTTTTTGATATCAGCTTCATACGCTATCACCCGATATCTTAAATATAATACTACTAGCATTGGCTAAGTTGTCTACGTTTTTAGTAACTTTTTATCTTTGTTCGGTGACATCGCGTATTATCCAGTTTTATCCTCGTTATTGTCCATTTTTTTTGTTTTTAATTGGTATAATTGCTTCTATGACGGCAAGTTGGGAACACCCGATGATATCAATATCTTCCCGGTAGCTGACCGGACTTGCTGAAAAGAGTGCGCTCAGGATTGATTAGAGCCCCACGCTCCAGCTAGTACAGTACGAGATTGAAGAAATCACATGATAGGGCATCTCCTTGAAGAAAACCGGTACAACGCTTGGACTAACTGAGATGAGTTACTTCCAAACCATACACTTCACCGCTCAAAAACTGTTATGCGGCTGAACTAAATTACTTCCGATGTCGTTCATGGCCATACACATTTCTTGGAGGCGAAAGCTATCACATTCGGCTTTGGATTCGATGAACAGCTGTAAGTTTCGACTTTAAGTTTATTGGATTTCGAAGTGTGAAAATTTGATCTAAAGTCGATCTACCGGAAGCTGCACCAAAGACGAGCCGGTTAGTGTGGTGCTGAAAGGTTTAGGACATTCACACGTCATTATCCATAGATGGGGCATGCAGAGCTGATTATTTTAGTCATCAGGCAAGCTTTTGTCAAGCCATATCTGATTGATGTTTTGATACATGCACTCTTCAAGGACATCAGGTCCGTATTTTAAGAGTTTCGCTGGGGGCCATCGAAGCCCACAACTTTGCTGTTTATCAGGGGCCAAATCGTCTCTTTCGTGAACGGATGATCATTCGTACGAAAATAAATTACGTTATACGTCATTCGAATAAGAAAATTGGGATCGCGGCATACGATTGCTCACGGAACGGAATTGAAAACATTCGAAACGAAATTGTAATAGATTTAGTCCTGAAAATGTAATATGAAATGACAGTCAAACTTCAAATAGACGTCATTTGGTATATAGAAGACTACAATTAATTTGTTTAAAACAAAAATTATTGCTACGCCATTATTATTTTGTTTATCAAGTTCTAACGAGAGTGATAATGACGAAAAATTTACGCGGCGATACCTAAGGAATGGAAACAAATCCTCCGTCATTGCCTAAAAAGGCGTAAGAATGAAACAGACAAATCCCTGAAATGTGAAGTATTAATTGTTTATTTGCAGATTTATAAAAAGATTTCAAATAAATAAGGATGTATGAATAGCATCTTGTCGATTTTAAGCTTCCAATACCATTTGTCTACTGCAATTCCACCCGTCCTACAACTAGCATCAACGTTTTAACTTTTACCCATCATTTTTTGGGTCAAATTTATTTTATTACAGTTTGTCCTATAAAAGAATTTGTCAATATTATTATATTCATTATTGCTATTTTAATACTATTTTGATCAAATAACTTAAAATTTTGTTTGATTTTCCCATACTTAAACTAATTACGTCTGCTATTTACCAATCGAATGACCTTTCGAAAGAATGTATGCGTTCACGGAAACAAAAACACTCGATCACGGATCACGTTAATATCTATACGATCACGTATGTCATAATACTAAATACACCCTTTTACGTGACGTATCATACGTTCACGGATGAGACGATTTGGCCCCAGCTTTTCAATAGCTGCGCTGACATTTTCTATATCGCGCGGAGGGTCTTCTCTGTTGACGAGAGTCGAAATATTCTCTCTATATATATACATCCAACATGTTTGATACACGTTTATTACCAATTAGTACGTGGTGAATTTAGCTGACGATTTAACCATCTAACCTAACCTAAAAATACTTTCCACCGTATTACGGACACCTGCAGAACCGATGAGTCGATAGCGTTTTCCTGCTATCATGTCGTGGAGACTGTGCTTTCAAACTAATCCAATAAGGATGTTTTCTTTATCGATTTTTTATTTTTCCCGAGTATGATTTTAACATTACAATCAGGGCCAGGATATGCTCCGTATGCTTCATTCAGAAGATTGTAAAACTGTGCCCTTGATGCGGATCACAGCCAGACGATCATTTATCAGTTTTTGATATAGCTTTTCCCTTGACTGCAGCCGATTTGACATGATGAATTTGGTACTTATGTATTTTCTCCCCACAATAAATTAGCAGTTTCTTGCAGAAAGCAGGTCCGGTGCTCCAAAAGACGCTGACTTTTCTAAAGCATTCGGATTAAAGACGAATCTCTATAAATCTTTTTATAATCGGCAGTGAACACAGCGGTGGGCGCCATAGTTAGTGTGTTGCACTGCTGACGGGCGGGCTCTCAATTTGAGTCCCAGAAAACACCAAGTTTTTCTACGGTCCCACTTCTAACGAATGTACGAAAGTAAAAGCCGTCATGACAAAGCTTCTGGATATGACTTTAAACTGTAGGTCCCTTTCATTTATGCCAAAAACTATAACACGCACAACACTAATGGCCGCGAGAAGCTAGGTCATGGACCACATGTGGCCTGTTGCGTCAGATACATATTTCTATTTTTTATTACGTTCAGGAGACAATACATACCTCTTTCCGAACCTATTGACTGCCTCCAAAATGTTAAAAGTAAAACACCGGGCCCCGGTTCGAATCAGCTATCCAATGCTAAAAAATCTAGCGACCATTGCAAAAATTAGATTTGACAATATAAATACATAGATACTTTTTGAAGTCGTATCGGCGAACCCCACAGGCGGACCAAAGAGTATGCAATAAAGTGGGAGGGTTATAATCGCTATAATCCTGATCATAAAGGAAAGAAGAAGATTGTTGTGTCTGGAATTACACTCACCCCCTGGGAAAAAAATCAAAAAACACATAAAAAAATCACCGTACTATAGGTGCCACAACAATAACGAAAAGGAATAAGAGAATATTAGGCAAATAAAAAGAATAAATAATTTAAATAATCATTTCACAAATAATTCAATTATTTTTTGTGTTTTATTGTTTTTTTTTCTTCTTTTTTGCTTTTTTTTTGTTTTGTTTATAATTTTACATATATAATAGAATTTTTCTGTTCTTTTTCTATTTCATAATCAATACAAAATAATAATAGTAATGAGAAAAAGCGCATTAATTGAAGAACTAAAATTAATCAATAAATTACATAAAATTAACAAAAAAAATTATAATAATCATTAAAATAATAATAATTATAAAATCAGATTAAAAAGCTAACTCAAAGGGTATTTTTTTTTTCTTGTCTGTTGTATATGTGTGTATGTAAGAGTTTTTTTAAGAAGTATATTACTTCTCACGCGATAGAATTTTCATTCTTTTTTTCATTTTAAATCTATAAGTGATTTAATAATAAGCAAAATTGATTTATTTAATTGTTAATAAATGTAAAGTTTATATATGTTTATTTTTAACTCAATATATATTCAATTAAATGAAAAAAAAATGATAATCAATAAAAAGATAGACAAGAAAAATCTTTAAGATGTGTTAAGGGCTTCTTAAATGAAACAGAAAAGATGTGAATCATAGTTTAACAAAAAAGAAGGAAAGAAGGCGAATAATGAAATATAGAGGGAACAAAGTTAAACATTCATCAGTGCTCATCAGCTACCAGTCACAGGAAAACCAGAAAATTCCAAGAGTTAAACACAAATGCGCTGTTTGTAGCCGATGGGAGAAGGTTGATGAGAGACGAGGCTACGACTGAAATGAAAGTTTCAACGAAGGCATGATAGGTAAGTGTAGTAGGAAACACGCTTATTTCTGATGATGGCCACCAATATATGTATGTTTTCGTTGAAAAACTTAACCTGTCGGCAGCAAATTGCTTTCGTTTTATTGATGTATGAGTGTGATTTTTTTTATTATTTTTTTTTTTTTTAATTAATCTTATATTTTCATTTTTAAAGACCCTTTTCTTTTTTTCTAACATCATATACATTTAAATATATATTTATATAAAAAATGAAAATCGTTAAGGCAAACGTTCTCTTTAAAAAAAATCGCTTGCTGCTGAATTGATTGTATGTAGTAGTAAATTATTATTTTTCTTAATTTTTTTTGTTTTGATTTTTTTAATTATTTATTATTACTATTTATATATTATTAATGTCGTTCGGTTGACTCATTGACATGGTGGTGAATTTATTTTCTTTTTAATGGTGATGAAGTTTTTTTTTGATGGTGACAATGTAGACCAAGGCGATGACTATGTTAACGAAGACGGCGACAACGACGATGAATGGCTTTGCATTATAATATGCACAGTTTTGAGATGCGCTCCTAACTATATATATTAATCTGTGTATGTATGTGTGTGTGGATATGGGTTGGTGTTTCTATTTGAACACCTATCATCAATCAACCAATTTTGATTTGTTTCTGGTTTATTTTTTTTTCTCCGTTACGGATTGGTTAGTGTGTGAACAGTGTTTCCGTTGTTTTGTTTTTCTATTTTAAATAATAGCAAGTACTTGTTTTTATGAATTAATGGACTCAGTATTTCAATTGTTCTCTGAATAGTTTATTTTGAAAATAATTAGGATGTTCCATTCACTAGTGCTTCCTTCTTTAATTCAACGTTATCGGGATTGTTGCGATTGTTCTTATTGCGACGACCTTTTGGCGCTTGTTGTTGTTGTTGTGGTGGTGGTGGCGGTTGTTGATTGGGCTGCGGTTGTTGAGGCTGCTGTAGTTGTTGTTGTGTTGTTGGCTGCTGTTGTGGAGCTTTTTCGTTTTGTTTCGGAACACTATTGACCACAACGGCATCCTTATTGGGAGCATTTAGCTGCTGTTGTTGCTGTGGTGGAGGCACCTGTTGCTTCGATCTTTCTAACGAAGTAGCAGTTTTATCAACATTTTGATTCTTTTGCTGTTTGTTATTTGCTACGCCACCATTTGCTATGAAATTAAAGTAACAGAAATAAAAATAAAATAAAAACCTAGATTATCTCTGAACTTTGATGGTAAGCTGTTGATTTCAATCATACTCACTATTGTTAGTGTTCGGAGCTGTGCTCCGTTGTCTTCGCCGTCTTCTCGTACTGCCTTCATTCGATGAATGGCTTTCCGCTGAAAAAAAAATATCATAAAATGAGTGATCGAAATTATAGACCTTTCGTTCTTTTTAACCAAAAATTCTGAACATGATTTTTTTTTCAAATTGTCACACTTCCCGAGTGTGTAACGGACTCTCACACCTTACACAAAGCTTTAAAGATAATCGCGCTAAATTGTTTCGCAAACATATGTTCATACATACATATGTAGATACAATACCGACAACCTACGGGATTTTACAATGCGCCAGCAATCTACGGATCATCTTTATGCCAGCATTTTGCTACGGTTTTAAACCGGGTAGACGATAGTGTAGTTATTTCGTACACAAATAATATATTCAAAGTGACATCAACCGTTCAACTAATACCAAGATTATACCCTCGATCAAAACACAACAAAAATAAAGAGACGAAGCTTGAAAATTCCTTCACCCTACCAGAAAAAATGCAAGAAATTCACAAACTAGGTTCAAGAAAAAATACTAGACTTGAAAAATGGTATATTATGTACAAAAGAAATATGATAAACTAACCTGCAGCTACTATTATGTGGGTACTGCACCAATAGAAGCACCAGAATTAACCGTATCATTTCGGACATGTGAATTCTTGAAAAGTGCTACGAATTCAACAATAAAACTCACCATCGTTGTCTTAAAAAAGACATGTCAAAATCAACACTTAGAAAGGGCAGTGAGAGTCGTAAGACTTTTTTTAATGGGGAAGTATTATCTCGGTCGATGTTGGCACCGATCTCTATGTGGGCAGCAGAATCGGAAAGCTGCGTAAGGGATGCTTTTTGAAATCTGCAAGATTAATGTTTATAGCACTAACATCAAGCTTCTACTGTTCCGCTTTAACGTTGAGTCTAGACTACTATTTGAGTGTGGTACCTGTAAGACCACCAACATTCTCATTTGCAATCTGTAATCGTTCTTTAATAGATGTCTCTACGCATCATTTTCTGGCCTAACGCAGAGAATAAAAGACATTAGGCGCTGGATCGATTAAAAATAGGTCATGACGGTTGAGAATAATGTCATAACAATGAAATAGACCTGCAGAAAAAAAGTTTTTCGATATAATAAGAGCACCTGGATATTTTATCGTTCTGCATACCATTGTAGATCTCCACTAGTACTATCAATAATACCGCTATTATTTGGCAATTTAGAGTTCGTAATCCACTAGTTGGGACGGTGAATGTAACAAGGAGTTAGAACGAAAGGAGTTAGTACCTTTAGTGTTCTTCCTTAATCTGCGTTTCTTAGTAATATCGAAACAGTTGTACAAAGCGTAAGCCCCTAGACAATGTTCTCTCGCATAAGTCGCATCAAACAACGACTGAAATCCATAGCTGCGGGTTTGAATTTGGAAGGACAGGGATTTTCAACCTTCATTCCAAAACTTGCAGTAAGCCTAGTGTTGGAAGGCCTTAAAGAAAAGTTTTTTTTTTTTTTAATAAAAAACTTGTGAAATAGCTTTACAGACCACATGAAAAAATCGTATTGCGATTATGTTGAAAAATAAAAGTAATTTGTAAATTTCCAGATCGTTTTCTTGCTGTACTTGGCCAACTTTTCAAGTCAATCAAATGAAAAACTAGCATTTCTGTCTCTCAATAAGTTCATAAAATGAACAAGACTTAAAAGGATTTACAAGTTAGTTACAAAGCAAAGAATCGATTAGTCTTATTTTACCGAAACGAGTACAGTATAAATGTTTTCTTTCCTTAAGATGTATTAGTCTATAATGTCTACGAATATTTCTATTGGATTTAGTTTAAATTATTTAACGATATAATATGCAAAAGAACTTATATTTTACCTCTTTCGACGCTGCTAACTTCTCGATTCTCTCGAATGTCCTCGTGATTGTTGTAGGGTTCCCTGCCATTTTGTTCATTTCGATTTAGTCGTCGATTGCCGCGTCTATCATTTCCTCGATAGCCACCGCCACCACTTCGATCAGAGTATCGCTCCCTAGGATGATCACCACGAACATAGTCATCATCATCTCGTCGACCTAAAACAAAAGTTGTTTTGTACCAAAAATACTGTAGGTAATCTATATATGTATGTATATAAAAATAACCTATTCGTTTAAGGGCTAAAAAATCAAAAACTAAACATCCGATTGAACTGATACTCTCACAATATATTCATTAGGAAGTGAGAAGTGCATGTACATAAATCGAAAATTTTCAAGTTTCCCAATAGATGACCCTGAACACCGAAATCTCCAAACTTTTACAGCACTCCACGGTGACAGTTAACAGTGAAATAACATTTCTCATGGCAAAATCAACACTTTCACGCGCAATGGCAGTTTGCCAGTTAATTTACAATTTTTTACAACATTACGTTATCTATCAAGAAGTGAAATCAAGTGAATGAATGCATTAAGGGAAGAAAATTCCATCAAATAAATATTGTAAGGCGTTAACTTAACCAAAATTATATTTTCAATTCCACAACAGTATACAATCACACATAGAATGTTTTACTTTTAGAACTGATTGATTCACTGAGTACAGTTCAAAACCACGTATTGAATACAGCAAGAGATAAAAAGAGAAAATAAACGGAAAATAGTGAGAATTTTCACCCAGCAAATCGCAGGAAATTTCACCAAATATAAATCGATTGATTCAGTAACAAGATATATGCCGTCAATTGTCCAAACGCATTTTTGAACTTTGCAACGGGACAGACTGGCAGTCAAACAATTATTACTTAACATATGTGAGGCCACAATTCTGACTGGCAAGTTTAAAGAAAATGTGTTATTTCCTCGGATACCGATGATACCCACAGACAAGCCATTTTAATTCGAACTGTTACAATTTCCAGTACGATTGGCATTTGCAATGACAATCAACAAAACACAAGGCCAGTCGCTACAAGTTTGTGGAATAAAATTGGAAAATCCGTATTTCGCCTATGGACAGTTGCATGTGGCATGCTCACCCGTTGGCAAACCAAAAGATTTATTCATTTACGCACCACACGGCCGCACAAAGAACGTTGTCTATTTACAAGCATTAGAATAAGTTTTCATCTCATTTTCATTCTCTTTTTCAGTAAAAACATTTTTATAAAAATCGAAAAAAAAAACGCTTTGCTTTGAGGATTCGGGGTTCGCGAAGTAAGAATTCATAATCACGGTGTTGCGCAAGTTCGAATTTAAAAACAAAACAAATAGCTGTTACACACATCTTTCTGTCACGCAGGTATTTAGTTTGCGCCGCGGAGCGCAAACGGGAATCGGCTCGTATTACAAAAAAAACATGATAACTGGGTCGATAAGAAAAGTACACAGCAGGCGTTCTTCCGAGAGTATTTTCATATAATTTTCGGATTATTGATTCTATTTGTTTATTTATTTTTTTTTTTTTTTGAGAAATTTGTTGTGAAGTTTCCAGATAGCATTTATTTTGTGGCCGCTCTTCCAGGACGTGTCATGTTTTCTGATGCTGATCCAACAAACAGTAAAATCCCTCCTTTATTTTGATATAAAGCCCAAGAACTCAGTTTATTTTAGTCTTGCGACGAAAGAGCAGTGAACAACTGGTCGGAAATGAAATATTGGCAGTTTAAAGGCTTAGTTAGACTTATTATTATGACGCACAAAATAGAACGTTCCTTTAAATTTAAATTGTGCCTAAACGGATATTGGAGATAGATTTGCCTGAATTATTTTTTTAAAAGATCCTTCTCAGGGAAAGTTTTCACGAAAATTCATTGTGATGTTTGTTCCATGAAGAACTCCTTTAAGTGCGAAGTCGTATTCAGCGGACTAAGGCAAGAAATCTTGAAATTAAGGTATGCGAGTTGAGCGACGTATGATAATCCATACTAAAACGAAATTGGTCAACATAAGCCCTATTGCGCCCACTCCAGCATAAAAAAAAGATAATCCTACCACGCATTGCTTCCACGAGCTGCTCAACAAGCCATTTGAGCAATGTCTTAGATTCTACGTAAAGGCAAAGATGGGAAACGAATGTATTTTGCTAGGTTGATCGATTTTGCGAAGGTTTTTCCGCCCTTAATATTCACAACGGGACTTTGTGCATACTTTTGAATAACATTTTAACAAACAAGAACACATGCATTTTACAGCTTTGTTTTGTGGAAATAAGCTGTCATTTGACAGCTGACTTCTAAAGAATCTATGCTCGAATCCAGGAGATTTGGATCACAGTTAATGAAGATATTTAACGTAATTACTCTGCACCGGATAGATCAGAAAAGCTTGTTGCTTGAGCCCCAGGTTCACCCCGATCTTTAGCGCTCTACACTGGAAAATAGTTTAACCGAAACCATTTTGTCCGACATGAAAACAACGCCTTTAAGAACTATTAGTTGAATGATTACATAGAGAGATTTTAAAACTTGCTAAATTCTAAATCAAAGTGCTAAACCCATCACACAAAATACGTTTAGTATTTACCTTGATAGCGTTGATTGCCGCTACCTCCACCACCTCCACCTCGACCTCGGCCACGCCCACGACCACGTGACCCTCCTCGACCCGATCGTACAGACTCAATATCACTGCTATAACCTCGTTCAGATCTTCGATTCACTGGGAAATTTTGCATTGAGCCCATGCTCGTTTCTTGTATGGCTCGCAGTTGTTGATCGATTTCTAGTTTTTCTTGGCGCAGTTGTTCTACTTCCTAAGCAAAAATTAACTGAACAATCCTGGTGGCATTAGAAAACAAAATAAAAATTTACCTTTAGATGGGCCAAATGGTATTCCAGTAGCACTTTTGCATTTGAAATACTTTCTACGGTGCCTATAAATACAAACGGTACGTGTCCATGTTCTCGTGGAATATTTTGATCCTGTTCATTATCGCCGGCGATCTGGAATGCAAACATAAACAGCTATAAAACTTACGAACCAATCGAATCGATTGCAAAACTAACAAAAGATTGTACCTTGATTCGAAACACTCCACTTTTATCGACAATTTCTTGAATGATTCGTCCGTTTTTACCAATCACTTTGCCGACCAGTTCTCTCGGTACTTGAAAGAATTCCTCCGCATACTCCAACATAGACCTAGCACGACGTACCGAATCTTCTGTTTCGCCGGTGATTTTAAACGTACAACTTTTCTCCTCGAGTTCGATATTTGTGACGCCTTCTAAAAGGCGGGCTGCTTGTATATTAGAACCGTGCGAACCAATTGCCAGACCCATGAGGTCCTCGCGTACATGGAACTCATCTGTGAATCTAGAAGTAGATAAGAGCGGCGTGGCCCTTTTAGTTTTAACAATTAATCGCCGATCAATAAAGTTTTTCCTTGGAGTTTTTGTATCATCTTAACTAGGTTGCTCTAGGGCTAAGTTGGCGCACACAAGTAACACAAACGCATATCCACGAAGCAATGATAAGTGATGCGATCTTAAATGATGATAAATGGGTACCTCTATTCCTTTCATGTGCTTTATGGTTAGTTGTTAGTTTTTTATATACATAAGGCACGGAATGTGCATAGATTTTTATAATAAAAACGTATTGAGTACTAAACTAAATAAATTATGAGAAGAAATTATGAAATGGCGTTTTGAGACCCATCAGAAGGCAGTTTTAGGAAACAGAAATAATGTAGGCTTTTTGAGACATACTCAAAAAACTACTCGTAAGCAAAAGCAAATCAAAAAGCAAGTCTTGAACGAAGCCTGCCAAACAACTATAGAAAAGGAAAAAAAAACAATTTTAGAGGGTAACTATGTAGTCATAAATTACTGGCTGTCTAAGATGCTTAGTATCAATACCACCAAAAAATTAAATTCAATGTGTATAAGTGTGAAAAGTTATAGGTCAAGGACAAAGATAACATTGCTATCAATGACATTTTTGTTCTTGAATACATATCATAACAATGAATGTTAATTTTCAACTTGATCTGTAAAGCGTGTTGTTTATAATTCGTTAAAATAAAATATACATACATACATATGTATGTGCAGTTATAAAGTTTACCAACCGCCAACGAAAATTCATCCAAACTTGTTAAACCTTTATAAGGACTCTGCTCCTTTATTTTCGACAGTAAAGAAAAGAATTTAAGCGTGGTCCCTTGAAAATGATCCACGTGAAGGACGGCCAAAAACTGCAACCAAAGATGAAAACATGAAGAAAGTGCACAATATAGTATTGGATGACCGACCGCCGCAGGCATATCAGGAGAAACGATACTGCACTTTTTCGTCAAGAATAAAATATAAGAAAACATGATGAATAAGAAGTGGAAGTACTGGACACCGAAAACAAAACAAAAATAAAAACAGTTGGTGGAAGATAGTGAGTGGGTTCTGCACAAAAAAAGTCGAAGTCGATTTTATTTGCCGGAAAGGTCTTGGCCAGTGCTTTATGACATACAAAAGGGACTCTTTTATTGATTACCTTTAAAAGGGTAAAGGCTACACTAGGGCCGTGGAGTTTTGTACAATCAAATCAATATGTTATTTAAATACGCTTAAGATGTTGGAAATAATATCAAATCTAAATGAAGCATTTCAGAACTGCTTCATAAACATAATGTTTTATTAGCCTATAAAATCGAGTCGGATTATGCTGGGTTCCTGGTCACTGCGTAGTGTTTAGAAAAAAAAACTATAAAAAGGAACTAAAAAACTAGCGGATAAACTGAACAAAAAATGGTGAGAAAGACACAAATCAATGAAGGCATTGAAATAATTCCATCTTCGTGCACACAAAGGCAATTCTTAAAGCCAGGGTCAACAAAATAAAGAGTTAACGCTAGTTAACCATTACTAAGGAACCAAATAAGATCAGCCATTTGCAAAAGAATGCCAAAATGCTAGAAACTGGATTCTCTTGTAACTGGAACTATGCCAAGGAACAGCTCGTACATAAGACTGTACAAAAATTGCACGGTTTGGAAGAAAATCAAACGTCTTGAGGAAAGAGAATAGTTTTCCGGCTTTAGTGGGGCTTGTGGGCTTCACAAGCAGTCTAATCTTATCTATGCTAATCTAACAGATAATGTATAGTCAAACAATGAATGAAGAATGTAGCATAATAAAAAGACTGCCTCTAAAAAAACAAAACAAAATGAATAACTATGACATTTTCTACAGTAAATGGAACGTACATACATAGAGACAAATTTATGTCTTTAGGCATACATAACGTGAGCCTTTGGAAACGGAACTATGTTTATCGGCTCATCGTAGCAAGAAATTAAATCCTATATCTCGATAATCATACGGAACGAAAATCATTACATTCAATGCCAACAATTTAGGCCATATGCCTAATATGCGCATACGTAGTTTTTCTGAACCAACAAATTCATGCTCAAAATTTAAAAGTGCAACGGATCCATTCGCAAGAGATTAAAAGTATTTACTAATTTAGATTTATTAGAAGGAGCGGACGGATCACGATCTACTGAAGGAATCTGTGGCAGATGTATTTGGACAAAGAAACAACAAAACTACCCAACTGATAATAACGAAACACAAAGCTATCTGGAAAGGAGTACAGGATGACACTGGATTCGTAAAACATGCGACCGGCTCTATAAATAAGGAATATCACTTTGACACAGGCTAGAAACAGTGCACTGCCATTCAGAACAGGAGGGGAACAGAAGTGTATACAGATGCCTGGCACATCAATAGGCGTAGCTTTAAAGGCTGTTAAAACAAACCGTATATAACAGCTTATTTTCAAAAGGCTACGAAATAATATTTAAAGAGTTTCGGCAAAAGTCATAATAGAGCTTCCTTGCTCTCGCTAAGCAAGAAGGACGCACGTCGGTGCAGAAAACAATGAAAAATGTAACAAGCTGGTAAATGAAGGAACAATCCGAGAAAAAAAGCGAAGTGCCTTAAAAAAATATAGTTTCGCGATGGTAAGAAATTTTAAGAGCATTGTACAAAGTGCATTGCTCTTAAGGGAGATTATGTTAAAAATAAAAAAATTTAGAACTTATCTCACCCTCGCAGAAACATTAAGACAGAAGGTGATTTACACGGCAAAACATGCCAACTAACTATAATCGCCGCAAGCAATTCTAATGGAATCCCACGAATATTAGTACCGTTAATGTAGACAAACAGTAGAATATAAAAATTAAGAAAACGAAACTGTTTCAGACTTTAAACATGACGATTTTCAAGCAATGTTCATGTAAAAGGGGTCATAATAGACTAGATATCTTTCACTTAAATATCTTTAGCTGTTCTCCTTATTCCCCAGATTTATTACGCTACAGTATCTTTCCCTTATTTTCAAACGTACATATATTAAAAATCAGTGTCAAAATGTTATGGTATACAAACAAATTTAGCTAAAAGTACACTCAGTCTGATAAAATTGAGATTCTGCTACTCGACTAAACTGATTTATGCACCCGTCTTGACTTTTAAGTTTCTCCATAAGCTTATTTCCATACAAGAGACAATGCTAATGTCGCATGAATGGATACGATTAGAAAAATATTATTTTGAGCTGCTCTTACTCTTTTTTTTCTTTTAGATTCTTATCTGTTTGTACCAAATACAGCGTCAAATGAATACAATGAAATGACAATTGCTGATGTTTTGTTGCTTAGTAGATCTTTGTTGCGACAAATACTGTATTAGAAAGATATTAAGTACATGTAGTAAATTGATGGACATATCTTTGGTTAAAAATGAATGCAATTAATGCATTTTATTTGCTGTGTTATATAGTTAAAAACAAAATCAAATGGTAAGAGCCTTAAGAAGCACGCAAACCATAAAGCAAACAATATAAAAACTTACCCGCGACTGTTTAATTTCGTTGATTCCAGCTGACGAACAGCTTCTTCTGTTCGTTTCAATAGAATAACCTAAAAAAATGCAAACAAAAAAACTTAATACAAGCTACACCAGTGACAATTTATAAAAACGCAAACCTTTTGCGATAAGTTTCGAAAATGCATGTCCTGCAGCATAGTCGCTCTTTTTTGTGAGAAATCACATTTTGAAATAACTGTTAGTATACCGCGTTCGGGATTGTAACGGCAAATTCCAGCTCCTATTGATCGTTGAAATTCTCTATGAATGCCCTCTTCTTTAGCCCTAAAATTTAAAAAAACAAATAATATTAAACCAATGAGTGGAGAATACGATGAAGGGGGTAAACTCTCTTAATTTCAAAATAAGTTTTGGTTAGGTTTAGTAAAGAGTCATTTAATGCCCTACATCTTTAAAATTGAATAAAAAGAGTTGTATGTAAGGAATGGTCAATGCCAATATGTCTTAAAAATATCATCATTCAACAGCGAGAGAAAAGGCTGAAATATTTGCCGACATTTAGAATGAATTTTCAAATCATGTCTTATTTAATAACGCACCCTAAAGAATTGCCCGTAAAATCATTAATTAAGCTTCTCTAACTTATAAACTCTGCTTTTAAATTGCAATACGCATCAATACAATGGAAAGCCACAGAAATTATTAAGATATCAACCCCAAGAAAAGTGCCGAACTACAAAGGTCTGTGGCACAAAGGATTGGACACGCTTAGATTCTCTGGGGAAACTGAGAATGAGAAACAGTTCTGTGATCGGAAGTTCCGAATCTTTTTTCTTATGTAGATCAGTGTCCCATATGATTCCAGAATATGTTCTGGACTCGTTGCAGAATCTGTTATATGTATGTATCTATATATCTTTTAGTGTATCTTGAGGTTACAGTCCGTCGTTAGGTACGTAGGTTGCTTTTGATAAGACCGATGCAAGCTTTAAACCATACCTGGTTATAGTTCTCTAAGATTTAGTGGCCAGATCCATGGTAAGAAGGGCTTAAAAAATCCTTCGATCAAACAGAACACAGGCAAGATTAATGGGGGACTTAAACTAAGGCTGACAGAAACAAATATCTGCGCCAACTGCGAGGAGGTGGAGAAAAACATGGAACACTTCCTCTGTCTCTGCTCTTCAACAAAACGCTAAGACAAAATAAAGTATGTGGCTTATCATTTAGCAGTCCAATGAATCTTTATCTCACTTTGGATACAATCAACAGGAAAAGAATGCAAAAAAAAAGGGATTCCCAGCAAAAATTATTATGCACCTTTAATTAAGTCAACCACGAATTTAACAAAGTGCGAACACCTGAAAATTATAAGTGTTTTGTAAAATAATCGTGAAATTTATGCAATTACATATTGACAGAAAATGCCGAGCTCGCAGAATGTTAACCCAGTCTAAGGCAATGCTTTTACATGCTCTAGAGCTAGGCATTCAACATAATAACTTCTGCAGAAGCTGCAGAGTTGAAGAAGTAGGGGAGAATATATCCCATTTTCTGAGCATGTGCAATTCACTCGCTAATATACTAAAAAAAATTGCACCAGGGAATACCTCATCCGTGATTTAAATGATCTCAACAGCACCTACACGGCTAACGCTATCCAATTTATACTTAAAAAGTAAATGGTTCTAAGTGTAATCAGTGTGATCCACCCAGCCCTAAGTGTACTCTTATAGAGGGCCACTTCGAACCACCAAAGCCACTATATTCGAGGGTAAAAGGAGACCATTGAAAGCTAAATAGTTCACAAAAATTCAAATCCTCACTTCCACCGGATAAACAAAAGAAAAGTCGACCCGAGTTCAGTTGTATTTTAAAGAGATTACTCGTATTGGAATTTGTTAAAAACTCTATTGCATTCCATCTATCATAAACAAAAATTTTTGTTAAATTTACAATAAACTTACTCTTCTTGTAGTTCTGCAGGCACAATGATTTCGAATTTATGAAAAGTTTTAGCCGTAATAGGAGGATTGGGATTTTTCACTCTTAGTCGTTTTAATTCAACAATTTCCGTATATTGATTCTCGAAACCTAAATAACAGACGGCGCAAAATTCAGCCTTCAGTAGTTTTATAACTGCTGTCCACCAACCGCATGTTTGACGCTCAAGCGATCGCGTGAACACTTCGACCTCCATGCCCTCCTCATAGACAGGAGGTTGGTCTGAATCTTCGGGCGGAAAACGAACTTGCGAGAAAGGAAATTTTTGTTCTTCTTGGCATCTGAAAATAAACAAAATTTTAACAAACCGTTAATGAGCGACATAATGTATTTCTATGCACATATATATGTAGGTATATTTGAACAGAAGGCGTGTCCATATTTTGTCATAAATTTTAAAGCAACATCATTATTAGAATATGCCATTATCATTGTTGTTGTTGTGGTAAACCCAATTAAATCTAATTAATAGAGAAAAATTCCAATCCACGGGAAAGACATTTTTCATTTACAGAGTAGTTGGCATCGCGCCAATACAGCAAATAAAAAACAAATAGCTCAACCATTCAAAATGTTTTATTAAACTTTACGATTCGTAGATTTACATGAACGATAATACACGTATTCCGTTTCCCTGTTTTCGATGCGTTTGTAAGCACAGTTTCTTAATTATTTTTAATCGAAAACAAGACAATTCTTATGAATGACAAATGTCTTTTCATATGCCGTGGAGTGATTCTTTTTAGACCAATTTGAATCTATCTTTAAAATGTGGTGCGTCAGTTTTTTTTCCGCCAATGACAGTGGAAGCACAGCTATATTCATAAATAAAAGGATATCTCCTAGTTGTTTCACGTGGTCCGCAGATGGAGAACGTCCTTAACACATTAGAGGGACGCCGAAGCTTCCATGACCTGGAATCCAGGCTACGGTGACCTTGTTCCTGGATGCACAATTTTTGAGGAGATTGAGGCAGTCCCAGCTTAGACTCTACCGTGTAGGATTTAAGAGCTAGTAGTGCTGTTTCACTGTTACGAGTCCTTCATTTTTCCATTCTCTGCCGTCACCTATAACAACCTCAAAACTCCTGGAGAACTGAAATCTCTTCAGCATGGAATCTGGAATTTTAAGAATTTGGTCATGATGAATGCATTCTGGTATTCTCAGATGACCTGTAAAGTCACCCCCAAACGTAGCGGCAGGAGACTTAACATTCCTCTTACAACTGTCTTTGAGCACATTTCTATTGCTCCGATGATGCCCACGCATGCTAGACGATATTTATTTAGTTGCTCCTGCGTTGGAGCTTTATTGGCCACCATATTAATGACGCATAGGTGATCATTGGTTTCATAATAGCGTTGTACAACCAATACATTAACTTGGTGTGAAGTCTCCAGATTTTCCCGTAGAGTCTGAAGACGATACGGCTCTGAAGTCCCATAAAATTTGGCATAAAGTAGCAATATAAATAAATAAATAATAAAAATACTTTCAAAAAATGCTAGCTATTCCATCTGACAACATCTCCTCATTAGCATAAGAAATTTTGAGCTTCGACCAAGCGCATAACACAATATGTACATCTCCTTCATGTCGATGTGCTGTTCGAACTATCCTCTGGAAGCCAGAGCTTGCCTCAAAGAAGAAATGTAGCAATAGACAACCAATAATTGGCAACCTCTTAGAGCGAAGACGAAACGATCAGTGCTAATGTTGGACAGACTGAATAAGAAGATTAAATCAATGATGGGCTATTGCGCCACCACAAGATAAAAAGGAAGCACGTTTTTATCGGGCCGAGTTCCGGAAACGCTATGAACAGTATAACAAAAAAAAAAAAAAAAAAAATTACCAGAAAGACAGCATGCACACCACCGTATCAGTTCGCTGAGAAGAATGTATATAACATGTCCGTTAGTGAAGTTAGGTATAACTTTGGAAAAGCTGCTCCCACTTCACATTTGGTGTGAATGGATAACAGTGACCAACTCAAAGATCTTTCCCGCATTAAACTCCTGTACATTTTTGGTCAAAGCGTGTATGGAAATTCACTCGAGTAAGTTGGTTAAACTTTGCATACTTATGGATAACAAAATTTCGGGGACTATCTCAATAAGCAAAACTGTAGGGTTTCAAACATTCACATTTCGTCGGAGAAACGCCAATACATTCTCAAAGGGTGACTGTTTGATGTAGGTTTTATAGAGGTGGCATTATTGGTCCCTACCTCTTTAAAATTGAGACTAGCCACAAAGTTAGGGAAGCGGATTGTACTACAGAGACATAATAATTGATATTTTGCGGCTGCTAATAGATTATTAGGACTTGAACGGGCGTTGGTTCTAGGTAGCGCAATGATCCACACCAGCCGTTAAGCAACGGATATTCTGGACACAAAGTCGCTTTATCTGCCGTTTTAGAGACGTGCATTGGTCTCTAAACCGCGCAGTTGCGATTTGATGGGGTATTGTTAAGAATCTTTGTTACTCTAACAGTCTAACAAACTATTGACTATTGAAGCACTTAAGAAAAACATTCATCGGAAAATTACGGACTATATCCTCAAACAATCGACTATGTACTGTAAAAATGGGTTGAGAAAATGTACTACCGCCAAGCCACCCGTGCAAGCCATTTGAATAAAATTAATTTCCATATACATATAGTCTTTATAAAACACTTATTGAAAAATATTGAATGGAGAAATTTTAATAGCATTTTAAAAAAAAAAAGCAACCATCAGGTTCTCCAATATCAAATAAGCGAGTTGGAAGTAGCGGTGACTTCCAGAAGAAATTAATTTTTTCTCTCACAACTGTTATAGCTTAGTAATAATTGAATAAGGAATTATTAAAAGTCAGTAAAAATTATTATCATAATCATTTCCCCAAAATCTTATGTTTACAATGCACACACATTTAAGGTGAACTAAGCGTCAAATCCTAAAATATGCTAAACTTTATAACTCAAAATTGGATGTAGACCAACACTTCACCTTTTACCATATTATTTAAAATAAATGGAATGTTATCACATTTGTTGCGTGATCCACACGTACTACAATGCAAATTTGATTTTCATTGGCTATAAATGACGCAATTTAAATAAACACAAAAGCGAATTAGTTATCGTGAAAGAAAATTGCGTCATTGAATTAAATACATTTTTAGACTTGTAGCACACAAATTTTGAATGTGTTTAGAACCTTCTCCATTTGGATATGAATTTTGTTTAACACAGCTTAGAAGCTCAGGGAATGCGCTTTTATATTTACAGCACTGTTTCGATAAGAAGGAAATAAAGGTTAAGGGCTAACGGGTGAGTATATCAATAGGTAGAAATAAATGATGTGTACTCATATATACATATATTGTACCAACAAACGATGTTCAAGTTGAGACGTCTAGAACTCTATAAGGCAATGGCTGGACTCGGGATCCCGACAAATTTTATTTTATTATTTTTATTCCAAACATGTACCAGATTTCGGCAAATATATACGCTATCGTATAATTTCTTTTATCTTGTGCTGGAACAGATAGTGCATAGGACAGGCGAAAAAAGAGACGGCACTGTTTTCAACAATTCCGTCCAGCTGCTGGCATGAGAAGGCAACATCGTCATCACTTATCGCTCTTCAGGCTTGCCGAAGAAGAGGCTTTCAAGGCAATTGCTGCAGAAGGCGAAATATGCCTACCACCAAAGACAAAACGCCACCGTTGATATCTTTAACTTCGAGGTATGTAATTAATGAGTTCATCCACTTCGGAGCCAACAATAACTCCACAAATGACATCTTAGTGGAGATTCGACAAAGGCTGACTCTTAAAAACAAGTTCTACTTCCATTTGGCAAAACAAATCGACCGAAAATATTGCTGCGGTAGCACAGCATGCGCGAGAACCAAAACATTTCAATTCAACGCCGTTTCCACAGCGTGACCTTTCGCACGTTTCAACTTGGAGAAATTTGCGAAAAGATTTGGACCTGTTTCCGAGCAAAATTTAAATTATTTAAGAACTTGAAGCCTACTGACCATTCCATGCGTCGCGCATTCGCTCATTGGCCTCTGAAGCAGTTGGAAACCGATCCCAATTTAAGCAAAAAAAATCATTTCAGCAATGAGGCGCATTTTTGGCGAATCGCTATGTGCACAAACAAAATCGTCGGAATTAGAGTAATGAAAATCCAAGAGAGATTATGCCAACAACTTTGCATACTGAAAAAGCTCACTGTTTGGTGTGAATAATGGATCAACGGCATAAGGCGTGTTTTGGTGAGAATTATGCAAAGCAAAGTAAAAACTTCTCACCAAAACAATCCTCAGTCAATCTGGTTTAGTTGTTTTTTAATATTGGAAAATTGGTGCACCTGCACATTTTTCTTCACCCCGAAGAGGAAATATGTATTTTATTTAAACAAACAAAAAATATTTATCCTATTAATTATATTTTCCTTTTTTCCTCCCGTCCATTTTCTTTCAACGAAACACGAGGAATGTCAATTTACGGAGGAATACCAACTCTAAAAATAAAAAATCTAAAAAATCAATCCTTTCAGCGCCATCTGAAATTGAGTGTTACAAGCTATTCATCCCAACTCACTTTTCACTGAATATAAAAGCTAAAGCAGTTACCAGTCATTTTGTGTTGTTGTACCCCGTGTTAGATTTTACTTTACTGAGTAGCGACGTCTCACCAAAACACGCCTATAATTGGAGTGAGTGTGGGCGGGCGCTAATTGCCAAGAAGGAGCGGTATCGGGCCATGATAGTTTGTGTGACCGAAAATCCATCGTTTGGGTATTGGCGACACATGGTTGAAGGCGCAGTTTATGGTCGCGTCATCTAACGATAAGCCGACGTCAATTAGCCACCAATATCGTGCGATTTGATGGCATTAGACTTGTTTCTTTGCGGTTAAGTTAAATCTCTGGTCTATGCCAATAAGTCAGCATCAATTGCTGACCTTGAAGACAACCTTGGTTGTATCATTGGCGATTTTATGAGCCCGAGTTATCCAAAACTGAACCTCTCCCATGACTGCCACCAAGCAGTCTTGGGGGCTTCGGATCCGATATACCTCAAATACAACTTTACTTTACTTCCAAGATGTATCGCACCATTATGCTTTTCTTCTATCTATAGTTTCTTTGTAGTTGACTAGAAATCGCGGGTGACGAGGACTAACTCGCGTCAGCTGATGTGATTTTTATTCCGCTTTTGCGGCCAGTTATATGAAAGTTTAGATCGCATTAAGGATAAGTTTTGAAGACTTGATGGGATAAAGTATTCTCTTTATTGCAGCCGAAACGGTTTAGTGCGCTAGACTGTGACGAACGTAAAGGAGAAAAGGCGTAACGATATTTATACCGTAACATAAGGTAAATTCTAAGATAGTAGCCCTTCTAAAAGATGATACGTCTAAATTATACTAAGAGAATGTGGAGATGTCAGCTTTCATATTCCTAGCAGAAGAGAGAAGAGAATAGTTACTAGAGGTGACGTGATATAAGGCCAATTGAACATAAGGCAAAATATTGAAATATTGAAATTTGGCCTTACGACACTTTCGGAAAGCGACATAAGGCTAAAATCTTTTGAGACATAACACCTAATGTTTTTTTTATTTTTTCAATAACAAAACCAGTTTTTACCGATCGATTTATGATTTTGAGTCAGACACAAGGCCGTAATTCCATTATGGTCTTATGTCCAATCCCATCGGGACATAAGCCCACAATTTGTTTGGTCTAAAATGGGAACTAAGTCCACAATTTTTCAGAATGTAAATTGTCAAATAAAAAGAGACCTAACTATATGCAGCGTAGCAGCACCCTGAGAACCTGCATGTGAGGCATTTAGAGACCTAACTATATGCCGCGTAGCGGCATCCTGAGCACCTGCATGTGAGGCCCAAGGCCGTCCGGTGTATGAGTCGAGGAAATGTCCAGTTTTTTTTTTTTTCTTTAGCGAGCTCACCCATCCCGACTTTCAGGCTTTCGCCCGCTAGTCACTTCAATACTAAGTTAAGGTGGGTGGGCTCGCAACGCTCGCTAAAAAAAAAAATATATGGACATTTTCTTGACACATACATACACCTAACGGCCTTCGGCCTCACATGCAGGTGCTCAGGATGCCGCTACGCGCCATATAGTTAGGTCTCTTTTTATTTGATGCTTTGCATTCTGGAAAATCAGGTAAGCAAAATCAGATATGTATGCAGTGGAAAGGGACATAAATCCAAATTGGCCTAACTGAATGGATTGAATGTCCTCAAGCTTCTCGAGGGCTTATAGCTGCCAGCATCTAGAAGACCAACAAGTCATCAAGAACAGGTTTCTTTTGTCCCCATAGAAAGAGAGAAACACCCGGTGTCGACAGGAATATATAAAGCATAAAGATAAGCAATGAAAAGCATACAAAACGCAGCCCTATAAAAGGACGAGAGGTATTCGTGATCCCAAGAAGCAGAAAAGAAACGTCAACATCTGCAAACGAAAAAGAAAGAGCATGAGAAGCACGAAATCGAATAAAAAAAAAAACTCTTCCACATACCGATGTGTGTGCATACATATGTAGGTATGTATGTACATATGTAGTCATTTAATTATTCAAATTTTCATCTACATTCCTTGCTTATATAAGCATACAAAATATTAATGATTGTGCTTACAGCAGCAGATTTCGCAACAACTTTGCACATCGCGCTGGAGAAATCAGTTGTATAATTGGGATTGCATAAGCATAAGTTCAGATAAGAATTGCAAACGTCTGTTACGTCTACTATAAAACGTAAACAAAAAATTATGAATCTGTATTATAGAACACTTCCACAACATTTAAAAATTTCAGATGAACTTCATTTACAAGTAATAGGGGATTCCCCCATTTATCTCTAATCTACTTTGAATGCTTTATTATCGCTTATCATATCATTGTCTCGAAATATTCTCTTGTTGACATGGATAATGATCTGAATCGCAGCGTTCAAGCATTGAGTTCTTTTAGAAAGGATCAACATACTTTTCAATTCTTTATTGGCCCTAAAAAACAAGCACAGTAGAAAATGTTCTCTATTCAATATATGCACCGCTTCATGTCATGTGCGCTGTATTCCCGACTTATAAGAAGCTGAGTCCTTATCCCCACTTCAATGTACACGAAATGTATAGTGTCGCCACCACACTACAGAACTTTGTATGACCGATCACTGAAGAACAAAGGCTGCACCATCGCCCCCTTTCTACACCCGTGAATATATTGATCTCAAAATTGCATCAGTGCCGCATTTTTAGACTCTGAAGGGAAAAATAGAAGCTGTCAAATAAGTATTAAAAAACTCAAAAGTCAACAACTCATCTCATGTATCTATGCTTCGTAATAAGCAAGTAAGCGCAGAACTGAGAGTAAGTGCTACTAGAGGCACCCAACAAGAAGGGATTTACTCAAGAAAGTCTATGATCTAGACCTGATTATAGACAGTGGTTAACAAAATCAAACGAAATATTTATCCTGTAATGACTCCAATGCGAACTATGTAGATTGCGACAAGTTGCAATCACCATATTAAAGTCAAAATATGACCACAAATTTGCGTAACTACTGCCATTTTTGCTTTGACTGCTTGCATGACCTTCAACGCAATTGCCAGATATTCGCTAATGATTTTACAATAGCATTGATGATTCACTAAGATTACAAAAACGCGAGATAGGAGAATAAAGTGTGAGAAGAGATTAGTGCTGAATTATAAAAAATATATTTATCAATTCCACTTTTAAGGCGATTTCTTGGCTAAATTGGTATGGAGCTTTCAAAAATTGTTTAAAACGCATACTTCTTAATAATATTTCAGTTGCAATGACTCTTGATGACATCATTTCTGGATTAATATTCCAAATAATTCTCTAAACTCCTTATACATTACAGTATAATGTTAATAACTTTCCGTTTTAGGATCGAATATTGATTATAGGTAAGGAAAAACTTTAAATGCAAACGCTTCAGCCCCAATTAAAACATGAGAGCAAGCTGCGTTTGGTCCCGGTAAAAGTTTATTGTTTGGCATGTTCGCCAGACCTGCCTCAAATATTCGCCAAATGATAGTATGAAACTGAGGCTTCTGCTGTGCGAGACAATTGAATCTCGCAATTGGACTCAATTAGGAAACCTTAATAGTCTTTTCACGAAGACATCTTACGGCTGTGGGGGGGAAGGGTACAATAGTTCAAATCAGATTTTTTAAAACCACCGAATCTGGAATCGCGTAATCGCAGTCAATGCGAAACTTTCTGCAAATACTCCACATTGATTTATGTGATAATTCCATTTTCATAAACACATTTCTCGATTATGAGGGGATGAAAGATTAGTTAAAATAAGAATGCCTCAAAACCCCGACTGTGGATACAAATGTTACGTAATACTGGAGGATTTTTTCCGCAAATTGGGTGGCTATTCATTGTAAATACCAGCAGAGAACTATAAAAATAAAATTGTTTTTCAATAAAATTGACTGAAAGCGCTATCTCTAGTAAAGTAAATGTAGGCCATGATGTGACTATTTGTTCATAAATCATTACGAAGTTCTTCAAGAAATTCCAAAAGATGTAAAAATTCATTTTAGGTTTAATTGCCAAACTGCATTTCAGGTCGTCCTCGAAACACATTCATTTCTATCTGACAAGAGGAAGAAAAAAGAAAAAAAAAAAAAACATCCTCTAAAGCTTTTATCGGGAGAATGAAGATCGTATACTTTTTTATAGCCGCCGCATGGAGAAGTTTATCTCTGTCTATCCTCCCATCTCCCCAAACGAGTGTCAATACATTAATGGATATAAATAGATATCAAAAATAGATGACAAGTAATTTACACGCTCCAATTCAATTAACCATTCATTCTTTAACGGCGGCAGTTAAGCTAAAGTTTTCTTTCTCTCAAGCACACTCTACTTACTCATCCAAACTGACCAGCACACCGTCCTCGAACACATCTGTTACGATTCCCTGAAATTAAAGGAAAAAAAGAAAAAAGACACCAATTAGACTGCGCTGGCATAAAGTGCATCCATTCAGGAAGTAATAAAGAAATTAATGCATCATTCATCATCATCCTTTGCAACAAGGAGAAATCATCACTTTTTTTCAGGTGTGGCCCGACTACAAGACATCTGTCTGAAGATGTCACACACGCTGGCACGCATACCTTGGACACTTTTCCGAAATTCAATTCAATTCAAATCATTCTTTGTACTCTGTTGAGCCTCTTGGCCCCCGCGATCTTAATATCAGCGGTGGCGGCGGCGGAGCCAGTACCGAGCGAAAGAGAGGTCGTCGAACGAACGACAGTGCCTATGGAACAACATCTATTACCATAATTCTTTCGGTGCGCGATTTCTTTGCCGAGGTTCTCGTTTTTTTTTCTATTTCGTGCAGATTCCTTTTTTTTGTTCGTCTGCTCTGGCACATTGTAACCTTTCCGGTTATAGCGGCGGCGAAGACGCCATTAAGATGGGAAAAAGAAATGAAAAAAAATCTGGGTGAACAGGAGAAATTTTCGCCGATATCGCTGAAACCCTATAGCTAGTTTCAGAGCTTGGACAACAAAAAAAATTTAGAACAATCCAAAAGGCGAACGTATACAAACCTTGTAGTAGGCATCATTCTCACCGCAGACCTCTACCGTCAAGTCGTCGTCCATTTTGTTAATTAGAATATTCCTCTGCTATTACAATAGGCCTATATGCGATTTGTGTTTTATTTCAGAAATGCCGACTTAAAAATCAAATTTGAATGCGAAAAATAAGTATTTTCCACGCAAAGGTGTGGAATTTTCAGTTTTTCTACCCCAGTTGAGGTCGGCCGATTCTGCCTTTTAGGATATATTTTCCGTTTTTTTTTTCTTTTTTCTTTCGCTTTTTCGTTGCCTTTTGGTCTTTTGCTGACAATTTGGTGACAACTGTGCGATGTGATTTTTTGCTATGAAATTATCGTTTCCGATGCGGTGATGTTGAGTATTTGGGAATTATGTTGATTTGTTGCTGGTAGTAAATTGAATTAATGCAAAAAATCGGTAAATTTTTGAACGGAAAAATCGCGTGCAGACTTTTTTGGTTGGAAATTCAATGAACAAAAAAGAAAAAAAAGGAGAAAATGATCGTTTTGTCGCGAAAATATGGATTGTGCTCGCTCACTCTTGCACTGTCGGTCCCGCATTCACACAACTGGGAGTACAATTCGCTCACTATTTTTATTTATTCGGCTTCACTCATGCAATTCGATGTCGAAGAATGCGTGCGGAGTGTAGGAAACTGTATCTAACTTCGGCTGATTTTAACAGAAATGGTATTTTTTCATGAATTTAAATGATGGACTTGTTATTATTTTTCTTTTATTTCAAAAGAATTTGTATGAAAGTTTTAAGACTATTATATCTACAGGAAAATAATATGTTAAATTTATGCAAATATGAGTAGTAAATAAAGTGGTATTTAATAAACTGTATTGAAATTCCACTTGACTTATACGAGTTTCTTACTATTCAAGTTTTTTCCAAAGTCACTATTGGAATTTTTAAGTTTTCAAAACAACAGTATCTTACCACTCTATATTTTGAAGCAAGAAAGTAGTACGTACGTTTTTTTTTTTTACAGAAATTGACATTCTGAAATCACGAGATACGTGCCCACTTTTAAAATATCCAGAACATGTTGTTTAAAAAAAATATCAGTCCGAGACTTGTATTTTCTGCTCTGTTCGCAGTTCTATATATGTTTTTTCCCAAAATAAAGTATTTTAAAATTGAAATTAAAATAAATATCGAAGATAATCTTCCATGTTTTTGTAAAAAAATTTTTAATTTTTTCCAATAAAAAAAGAAAAATAAAATTAACAGATCTCGGCGATTTGACAAAAAAACAAATACCAATACATAAATTCCGCTTTCCGGAGTGATTTAGATGCTCACGCGACTTCGTCGCTCCGCTAAGGGTATACCAAAAACTGTCGAGCAGGCGCCTGGAGCTAAGTTCATTAGAGAACAGTCAAAAATCAAAGTTCTCAGAAAAATGTCTGCTATCACGCATTAAAATTTCATCGAAATCGGAGGTGGAACCGTGAAAAACTTTTAGGTGTTCTCTGGGATTCGAACCTCGGATCTTACGCTCAGCGATCCAACGCACCACATGAGCCAGGGCGCGCGTCCACGTTTCAAGTCCCTTTATGTTAAATTGGTTATACTTAGCACTACAAGTCGACTAAACTCCCTTTAATTTAGTAAATAAGAAAGATAACATGCAAGATAGTCAAAAACGAAAACTTTGAAAAATTGAGAAAAAACAACAACAAATTTCCTCTATAAAATTTTTACTCAGGATATCTTAGAATAAACTCTAAAGTAAAAAAAATAGTTTAAGTTTTAAGTCGATTTTGTCGAAATTGGAAACCTCACCCTAAAATTGTAACTAAATATTCCAAAAAAACTGAGAATATAAAAAAAAAAACTGGCCATTGTTAGCAAGAGTTATGTCCAGTGCGGCGAAAGCCTCCAACAGGCAAGTTCCTCTTCTATTTGTTCTGGAACTGCCTCACTCTGTAGCCCAGGTATTAAAATCACCAGCTATGACAATAGGGCTCCGGTCTCTGACATCAAAAGTAAGTCTGTCAAGGAAGTTTTCAAATTCCTCTATTGTGAGGCTCGGTGGAGCGTAGCAGCTATATATGTATGTGTATGCCATTGATTTTGGTTCGCACGAAGCCAGTGTTAGGTACCGCCTCTGTTTCCTGGAAGGACTTATTGCTGCAGGTCCAAATCGCCGCTTTGCATGCACTGTCAGTCACCCATCTATTTCTATCGTAATGCCTGTATGCTTCACTTAAAATAGCCACATCAATATTCAATACCCGTGCGGATTGCAACAGTAGATTTTGAGCAGCCTCGCAGTGGTTTAGATTTAGCTGCAGTATTTTCATGAGTGATGCAGTACCTTCATCGCCTTTTGATAAGACGGACATTTTCTACTTCCTGTAATGTGATTGCTTGCTAGTCCTTCTTTGTCACGGCAGAGGAGACATTTAGGTTCACTCGTGCAGGTTTTCGCTATATGCCCGCATTCCCCGCATCTTACGCAACAGCAGGACAAATCGTTGGTAGACTTGCATTGCCTCGCTTTATGTCCAAAGTTCAGGCACTTATAGCACTTTATTGGGACTATTTTTTCGCGAATGCGGTAAATCATCCAACTTACTCAAATTTTACCCATAGAGATGAGCGTGTTGGCAGTTTCTGCTGGGAGACTAACTGTTGCCGTCTGGGTTCCACCATATGCACCTTCTAGCCGCTCTGTGATAGCTTCGTAGATTTTTTCCACGGTAGTGACTTCATCGAGATCTTTGATTTCAACCGGTACTTCGTGTGTAAGAGTCTTAACCTTAGCGTGTTCCACTAGCGACTTTTCTATCTTGTTTTGAAACTGTGAAGTTTGCAAGTCCGCAGATCTCTTAAGCTCTATAACCAAGTGGCCCTTCGCTGTCTTCCTTATGTGGTTAACGTTTTGTCCAATCTCCTTAAGATCAGGGTCATTCTTAACTTTCCTAAGCATATCCGCGTACGACAATTCACCTGTCGGCTTTATAACGATTGCGTCTGGTCGTATTGGTTTTCTTCGTTTTTTTGTGCTCACTTTGCTCCAATTATTTTCACTGTTGTTGTTTTTAGCTGGGCCCGGTGTTACTGCAGCTGCTGTGATGTGTTCCAATGGTGGATCCACCTTATTTGTCTCTTTACGCTTTGGCTCCGTCTGCGACTTCCCTTTTCTTCTTTTAGAAACCGGGAGAACGTTGCCTCGTAGGTCTTGCTGTGTGTTACCAATTGGCGTTACATCTCTTCTTCCCTTAGGTGTTGCAGTTTATTCTTCCTTGATCAATGTTTTTACTGCTTTTTACTGCAGTGAGTTAACTGCTCTGTTTGTGTTGCCTTTTCAACTCCATCTTTCCTATTACTGTTCGTTCTGTCCACCACTGAACAGTAGGCTAGACGAATGGAGCTGGTGAGTCTTCGAATTTCGGTGTGGGCATTGCTTTTACCCTCAATAAAGTCCAACAGCTTATCAATTTTTTCTCCCAGGGCTGTAAGAGCATCACAGTTTTTCTCTTCTATGGATGGGCTGTTCTCCGCGACTGCTACAAACGGGTTCTCCATCTCCATGACGTGGCGGATATTTGATTCTCTTATAACCAGGTCTGCACTGACTGGTGTGTTAACCACCTCTTTTGTTGTTCCTTTCGGCGGTGATCGCATCAATATAGAACTTCTCCTAAATGGTTCCTCAATTCTGTTCTGTTATTTCGCACTCATTAACAGACGAGGAACAGACAATAGGAAATTATGGACTAAGAAAGACAGCAGCTTAGTTTTTCCTGGGAAGAGCGTCAGCTCTACCTGCATGGCCAGAGACGCAGGTTAGCGTCTAGGTGTTAGACCAGACTTTGATTACAGCGTGATTATCTAAGCAAATGTACAAGGTTTTGCCCTTTTCTTTAAAAGGACATACGCTGCAATAATGATCGCAAAGGTCTTTGTCTGAAAGATGGTAGTTATAGCTAGAATAAACCCCGGATTCAAAAGGCTGCTCTCGATGAATGGATGTTTCTGTCTTTATGGGCAGCATCTATCCATCTATTAAGTTTTGTCATGGTTCATTTCAAAGGTAATTCTGGTTACTGTCGTGAAAGCCCCATTAGAAGTGAGGCAACCTTTATGTATGTATGTAACTCCAGCACTGTGAAATTGCTCAGCGTGCTGTTCTTAAAATAAAGTTCTTGAGTAAATTGCATACTCCAGTGGATGTTATGAAGTTTACAAGCTTCCCTGTGTGTATTTCAGATTCATAGTGTCCGGTGCGGGGCAATCTGTGAAGATATGAAGAGAGATTTCATCACTCTTGAAGCCTAGTATACGCCTAGTCTTAGTACTTTATCTACAGCTTAGTGAAAGGCTTAGTATGTGAATGACTTTTTGGAAACAATGACAGATTCTAAGATTTTCCTTGCTTATTTTCACAATAAAAAGAGATTTATTAGAGATTAATTTTATGCGGGTCTGCCATCGGCTGATAATTTAGATAGTACTATTCTTTAGCGAGTGTTTTAAAAGTGCTTCCGCTCACCTTAGGCATAATTTCATGATTTGTGAAGGGACGAGAAGTAAAATTTTGGCAAATAGTATACGATATTTTTGCATATGCCTGCAGCTGGAAGGACTTGTTGAAAAAGTGTCTTCTACTTTGACATAAGTCTAACGCACTATTTTGAAGCATTCAGATTCTAAACGGTCCCTTGTACTACCAGGCAGCAACTCCGTTTTTGATGTAGTATAGTTGGGCAAACTCAGATTTTGGTGATTGCTGTTCCCCTAAGGGGGTTTTAATCATTCCTTTTCACACTATCATACGCGGCCTTGAAATCGATGAATAGATTGATGAAAAGGTGGATATCAATTTGAAATTATTTGGTTTTCGCCAGGACAGTCCAATTATGATAATTCTAAGTGCGATAATTTGTAAAGTATTGAAAGTGCACCACCGCAAGTCAGCAAAAATTCATGCTGTGCGCGAACGTGCTATCCTACATAAGAAATTAAGCTGGAAACCTAATATTCAAGAAAGAGTAAAGAAAGCTGCAGTAGCACTTTTCTCTTGCAAAAAAGCTCGAATTACACACTGGCTCTACATCTCGGTCATTAGATCGATACTTACATACGGGGTTATTGTCTGGTGGACAGCCTTAGAAAAAGCTATAAATCGCAATTATCTAAGTAAGGTCCAGCGTACAGCAGCAATTAAATCCCTGGAATCGACCCCTACCAATTCCTTAGTAGCTCTAGACTGCGGACCGTCTCTTGCGGAGATGACTAAGCAGTTCATTATTCACCTGTGTTGGGTAACGGAGCATAGGGACATTCCAGGGAATTGTAAGGCCGGTGAACTCGCCAGAATAGGAACAACTATACCCATACTGCTGGATAAAGGCAGGTATACCAATCACTAGTCGCAAACTTAAATTTAAGCTGGATGCTGTCGAGAGCACAAATCTTAGGTGGACAAGTGGATCAACATGTTTAGCGACAAAACAGATCTGGCCGAATTTGGATCTATAACTTTCTAAAAATTTGATCAATAGATCACATATCGGCACTACAATAGGTGTCATCAGTGGACACTGTCTGATAGGCAAACATACCACAAGGCAAGGCTGTTCAACGTCAAACTTCCTTATAGAGTTGGTTCTTCTCGTGACGCACTTTGATATTCACAACCGTACGTTCGCTGCATCTAGGTAAAGGTTTGAATCGATTATAGAAAATATTGTCTTCTATCAATCCTAATGTGACCAATATACATAGTTTATTCTAATGATGTGGTCTGACCAAAGTCACCAACTTTCAATGTACCCTGAGGTGTTGAAATGTGGGAATTTAATGGCACATAAACAGGCAAAATTAATACGCATTAGTTCGTTTCTGGAGGTCGTGTCGTGCAGACTGCTGGATGTCCTTCCTTCCCAACATCTTCAAGAAAGCGTGTCGTGCAAAAGGTACCGTCATTTGGCTCGGTTGAAAATTCGTGTCTGTAGAGTCGTCTTAGCTGCAGTATGTATGTAACCGTACAAACACTTACAAAGCAATCAGTAGAATAGACCCCATGATACATACTCGGAAAATTAACAAATTATAATTCAACACCCGTTCATAAGATGAAAAATAAATGTCAGCTTTTAATTACTTTATTTTCTATGACTCCTTGAGCACTAACTACGCTTAACAGGTATGCAAAACCTGTTTTCTACTTCAACAAAATCATATACATATAAATTTCGAATCGCACATTTATCGAATCACTTCATTACTACGAATCAATCAAAAACAATGAAAAATATTTTTCTTTAATTTGTACTTTTTATTTTTATTTTTTTTTGTGTAAGAAGTCTTCTAATCCGTATAACGTCGGCCTCAACTTATTAATAAAAAATGAGAGAAAGCTCGAATGGAAATTGTAATAGCTCCATCAAAAAGATAAATCGCTGCAGAAGTTTCCACTTTCGATATTTAGAACTATGTAGAGCAAAGAACTATCCTCCGACTCCGGAGATTAAAACCAAGAACAATGCAACTTCGGTCTTAGATTTTTTTGGCGATAAACTTAAGGTGGACGATTGGCTATTCGTCATTGATTCACTACATTATGATCAAATTTTGCAGAATTTAGCGATTCGTTTACGAAAAAATTGCGGCAGTGGTAAGGATTTTCTTTATGTATATTCCTTGTTGGTAATACTCTCATATGTATCTCTATCTATATCTATGTATTTATCTTTTCTTTTATTTCCTTTTTTTGTTGCAGTTGTAGAGCATATTGAAAATGAGAAGAAAGCGAAAGTTTACAAGCAGAAACCAGCTGTATACACCAAGTATATCTTTACGGGTATCGTGGAAGCCGTGTCTAATTGTATTCAGTTTAATAAGAATCTTGTGGTGCTTAATTTAGAAGCACTACCGTTAAATGAAAAATACGTGGTCTCTATAGCGAAGGTATGTCCTTAAAAAATTCAATTTTTCAATTCTGGGATCGTTCTACAAGAAATAAGTTGTTAGTTTACTGCTGACTAGCAAAAACTGTTTTGGCTTTAGATCCTTTGACCGTCAAATTCGTATAGGTTAGGTTAGGTTGAAGTGGCTGCCAGCTAAGATTCGCCAGCACACTTAGACCAAAGAGGTCCGTTGTGATACCACGTGGATCATGGGAGAAGCCTCCCTCCACCTACTCGTCTTAAAACCAATTAGAGCTTCTTATGAAGCGTAGGAGGCTCTTGATGTCGATATTCATCAGGTCGCTTGTATCATTATAATAGGGAGCTCCTAAGTGGAGTTTCCTTCTACGGGAGAGAGCTGGGCAGGGACAAAGAAGGTGAGGAATAGTTTCCTCCTCTTCTTCATCCATGCAGCTTCTACAGAAATCGTTCGCGAAGAGGCCCAGCCTTGTAGCATGCTTGCCTATTAGACAGTGTCCAGTGATGACACCTACAGTGGTGCCGATATGCAATCTGTTCAGAGAAATCAAATTCTTAGAGCGTTTTAGATCCAGCTTTGGCCAAATCTGTTTTGTCGCTAGACATGTTGAACCACTTGTCCACCTAAGATTTGCACTCTCGATAGCATCCAGCTTGAGTTTAAGTTTGCGAGTAGCGATTGGAATACCTAAGGTGCCGCTATCCGGCAAGATGGGTAAATTTGTTCCTTCTTTGGCGAGTTCATCGGCCTTACAATTCCCTGGAATGTCTCTATGCCCCGGCACCCAACACAGGTGAATATTGAACTGCTCAGCCATCTCCACAAGAGACGAACGGCAGTCTAGAGCTACTAAAGAGTTTATAGAGGTCGATTCCAGGGATTTGATTGCTGCCTGGCTATCAGAAAAGATGCGGATATCTCTAGCAGATATCACGTTTTTCTTAAGCCAAGATAGGGCTTCTTTTATCGCCATTATTTCCGCCTGGAACACGCTACAGTGATTAGGAAGACGGAAAGAGAGCTTAAGATTAAGCTTATCGGAGAAAACACCTGCACCGACTCCGTCTATGGTTTTTGACCCGTCAGTGTAGAAGTGAATAGAATCATCTTCTAAAAATGCATCTTCCTCCCAGCATGATCTGGAAGGGATGGTGACAAGGAAGTTCTTCTCAAAATTTAAACGAGGTATGGTGTAGTCAGTGTTTTCGGGAGAGATTTTGAATTTATTCAGAATAGAGGCGTGGCCGAATTCTTTTCTTGACCACTGTTGGGTAGCTTCAAGGCGAACGGCTGCAGTTGCTGCCATTTGCTTGCTATATATATCGAGGGGTATTAGATGGAATATAATGTCCAGTGCCGCGGAGGGAGTTGTACGTAGTGCTCCGCTGATGCACAGACAAGCTGTACGTTGGACCTTACTTAGATAATCGCGATTTATAGCTTTATCTAAGGCTGTCCACCAGACAATCACCCCGTATGTGAGTATCGGTCTAATGATCGAGGTGTAGAGCCAGTGAGTAATTCGAGGTTGTAATCCCCATTTATTCCCAATGGCTTTCTTACAAGAGAAAAGTGCTACTGTAGCTTTCTTTACTCTTTCTTGAATATTAGGTTTCCAACTTAGCTTCCTATCCAGGATAAGACCCAAATATTTTGCTCTATCAGAGAAGGTTAAGCTGGTTCCATTAAGAGAGGGAGGGTCGACTAGCGGAATTTTATATTTCCTTGAAAAGAGTACTAGTTCAGTTTTGTGGGGGTTTACACCCAGACCACACCGAACTGCCCATCTAGTGAGCTTATTTAAAGCGTTTTGTAAGAGTCAAATTCGTATAGCTCGTATCACAATGGTGTATTTTAATTGTAATATAAAACAATTGCTCTATACTTCTTAAGCCAAGCATAATTAACCGGTACCAATTGTGGCCTACTACCAAGCTCCTTTGTATTCAAAGTACCTCTCCTTGTGGCACTCTCAAAGGCAGATTCAGCGATTTCAACTTGTTTCAAGGTATTTATTTTTTATTTGTCGGATAACATAACAGTTTCATCGAGTGTGAATATTACATCTGTTCCCGCACCTGTTCAAAACAGTGAAAATCTACGAAATCCTACGAAAAACTACGAACTCCTGGGGGCGGGTTTCCAATATAGGGAATTCGCTTACCTTTTTTTTTTTTTAATTAGTGTAAAAAGGTCTCAAAAGTATAACAACAAAAAAATTTTTGGGAGGAAGTTAATACATAATACCATAAAATTTAAAATTTAAAATTTAAAATTTAAAATAAAAATTTTTTTTTTTTTCTTCCAAATTTTACCTTTAACTCATGTTGCTATTACTTAATAGCTATAAACAAATCAAAAAAAGATCAATTAAATGGTATGGTATGAACAAAAAAGGGAAAAGTTATTTTTCTTTCAATTATTTATTAAAATCCCCGTAAATATGTAAAACGGTTTTCAATAATTCCTCAAAAGGATCCAGTCTATTTTTATTAATCAATTCAAATTAAATTAAATTCGGATGATTTTTGGCAGTTATTTCGAAAAGGTTCTCCCCTTTAAAACTAGCTGACTAGCCAACAGTGGGTAAGTGGCGCGCTGCGCGCGATTCATTCATTTAAATTCCGCTCTCCGGAGTGGTTTAGACGCTCACGCGACTTCGTCGCTCCGCTAAGGGTATGCCAACAACTGTCAGCAGGCGCCTGGGGCTAAGTTTATTAGAGAACAATCAAAAATCAATATTCTCAGAAAAATGCCTGCTAGCACGTATTAAAATTTCATCGAAATCGGGGAAGATTTCCATTTTTTAAATAAAAACCATTAAAACTAAAATTTTTTTAATTCTAACACCCTGTAAAGACAAAATTAAGAATTGTTTCAAGTCCCTTTATGTTAAATTGGGTACACATAGCACTACAAGTCGACTAAACAGCCTTTATTTGATTTAATAAGGATTTAATAATTTTACTAGTCAAAACCGAAAAAAAATTTAAAAAATGCAACAACAAATTTCCTCTCCAAAATTTTTGCACAGGATATCTTAGAATAAGCCATTATAAGTAAAAAAAATAATTTTAAGTGCAAATTCGATTTCCTATATTGGAAACCTCAGCCAAATCCTGTTCCCGTAGAGATCTTGAGAACAAAGCTTTGAAATTGTTGTTTTTTTTTCATTGGCAAAAATTAATTTATTTTAGAAAAACATGGAAGATTATCATCGTTATTTAATTAATTCAATTTTAAAATTCTTTATACTATTGACTTAGTATAGGTATACTGAAACTCCTACTTTACCGCAGAACAGAAATTCATACAACCTTTTAAAAAATTGTCAATTCTTCTGTGTTCTCTGGTTATTCTACAATTTTCCCATACTTTTTTAGGTTAAACTTTTACCAAGTATTATTTTAGCGTGCGAAATGTTCTCAATTTACGGAGCAGCAATACGTACAAAAATTTTAAATCAATTTTTTTATCGAATTTTTTGAAATATTTAAAATATAAAGAACTAAGCTGAATCTAAATTTAAATTAAAAACTTTCTTAGTAGTGCACATTTGCATTTTGCCGTAGCCTTTCTTTCTCAAAATTTTTTTCACAAAGTACCCAGATACAACCTGTGCGCCAAAAAGCAGTTTTCATTTTTACTGGAATTTGCTTATTTTTCGTAGCGTCCGAAGACTATAGTGCTACTGGAATAGGATAGCATAGGAAGAACATAGTACCCCGTTAGGGAACCAAAAAATGGTCTGCAGTTTTTCTACTGAGACAGCAATGGCAGAAATTTCTAACAGACATCTGGCAACATTAGTTTTGCCTGTGTGCATGCTGAAAAGGCCCGCCCCGCAATTGTGTTCATGAAAGAAATCCAATCTTCGAAGGGAGATCTAATTCAAGACCTGATGCCTTGCGTAGCAATATCATCGGGGATCTCATTTCTCATCAAAAATCAAAGAGTTTAGCCTTGCGATCGAATGCAGAGATCTGTTTTATTCTTTAACCATTTTTGTAAAGGTTAATGTGTCGGATATGCATATTACATATGTATGTACATATCCCCGTTAATTGTTGTCTTCTCTCTTTTACCCAAATTAAGAGTCTTCTTTGTCATTTAAACCAGCTCCTATTGTTTTAACTTGGACTTTTAGGGCATAAAATCACGCATTAGAAGCCAATAGGAATGTTTGAAAAATGTTACAGGCGTTCGCACAAAAATGGTTCTGATGCTTCTGTAATTAACACAGCGAAAGGAAAGAGACCCCATTGTGGATCGGACAAACGATTCATCATCGTGGTTTGAAAAGTTCTCCAGACAGACCGTCAATGACAAAAGTTTAGAAGTTCCTATCTTATATACCTACCTGATCTTTGATCAGATAGGTGGAAGTGTTGGCTATCACAGCTTAGAGTAAATGGTATATTCTGACTAACGCGTATTTTTAGTCTTCGTCAGTTTGCAGAAATAGTTTTTCCATATTCTCAGCACCGGCTGTGACCCTACTGTCAAAAATACAAAGGCATACTTGGCGCAGCAGACCATATGTGGTCCAGGACCTAGCTTCTCGTGGCCATTTATGTCGTGCGTGTTATATTTGTTTACACAAATTGAAGGGACTTTCAGTTTAGGCCATATCCGAAATGCTTTTTTCCCCCTTTTGAAAAGCTTTTTTATAACAGTTATTACTCCCGTTTTCAGACATTGGCGAGAGGTAGGATAGTGAAAAGAAGATCTTAATATAGGGTCTACTTTTTCATCTCTACAGGTTTCTGTATGAGTCTTTTTAGCTTATCAAGTTCTTTTTACGTTTTAATCTTTTACTTTTACGCTTCTCATAACCTAACCTTCGCCTCTTTTGCTTATAAAGCTCGTGAACAGAATTCATCCTTTTTTACAGTGCCAAATAATATACCCCATTTTATGCTGCGTGCGTTTGCCAACATTCTTTGTAGTTACAACGGCTTGCTGGCAGCGTTTCCACCGGTGGTCATGTATTGGACTTCTCGGGAGGTTGCGGTATACGCGACCTTTTCGACGTCATACTCATGTGTTCTCGCAGTAATCCTTCATTCCTGTCTTTCTTTCTTTTTTCAATGGCTGGGGGTTAAATATTAGTTTATTTTCCTTCTTGCTTTCCAATATAAAGCGCAAATATGTATACTTATTTATTTGCTTGTCTGTGCATGTCATCAGATGATCTTCGTCCATTTGCTGATTTGAGTTGCAAAGGGTGCACTCTGCTGTCGTCCTAATTTTTAGTCTGTATATGTAGATGATGAGCAAGGCAGTCGTGTCCTGTTTGCAATCTAAAGTACGCTACCGCCTGGTTTCTAAGTAGTTGTTGGTTTCTTGTTGCAAGTTCTGTTATTTGTTCCCATATTTTTTTCTGTGGCTGCTACGAGTAGTCGGTGTTCGTTTGTGTCTTTGATTTTAAATGTTTGTACTATGTGTGTCTTTATTCTGTGGTATGGTGCTTTTGTTTCTTGTAGTCGTTTTTAATGTTGGGGTTTTGTTTGCTAGACTGTCTGCTGCTTCGTTTACGTCGATGCCAATATGAGATGGTATCCATTGTAAAAAAAAACGTTTTTTTTGTCCTTTAAAAAATCTGAGTTTTTGTTTAATTTCAACAATTGTCCGGTCTTCTGGTTGTGCGTTTGATGTCATCGCTTCAATTGCTGCTCTCGAATCTGTAAAAATTACTGCTTTTTGGAAGCCTTGCGCGGTCACTTCGCAGTCAAATGTGGCGTTGTCGTTTCCTAGCGGAATATAGTGGCTTAATAGATCACATAGTGGTCCGAGGTTATGTAGACTTCTCGGAAGGTTTGGGCATCCAGAATTTTGGAGGCATGTCTTGGTTCGATCGAAACGTGATTGACAGTTGTTGTTTAGAGGACCTTCGTTACCTTCATGAATATTCAGGTGGAAAAACTTGTGTCTGTAAGCCTACTTTTTGGACTGCTGTGATCAATGCAGCAGTTCCTTCTTTTCATCCTTCCTAATCCTGTCCATTGAAAATAACTCGTTAACGTCTACAGTACACCGCGTGAGTATTGAAGAGAGATGCATAGTTTCCAACGCTTGTGTCACATAAATTGTGCCTTGTGTCTATATTACTTATCATACATTTACAATACACATTTTTATTTCATAATAGGCTCTTTCAAGCAATGAACAATTAAGACAAGTTAGTTTTCAACGTTCTCCGATTGGCGATAAGGGGTGCGAGGCTATTTGCTCTACAATCAAATACTTGGCAAGCGTTGACACCATCAATCTGTCGGAGTGCAATCTTTCTGTTCTATCTGCCTCTTATATAGGCGACATGATAAAGGTTAATTTACAATTATTATAAGTTTCTTTGCATAAATTTTATCGATTACAGTTCCAAAAGATATGCAGATATTCTGAAGGTTGGCAAAACTCATTGCGATATCGAGAAGTTGATCCCAATACAATGCCAGGTCTTCGCGTCATATCAATGGCCCGTAATCCAAATATATCCGACGAAGGTGTGAGTATCATAGTGGAAATACTCAAAGAAGATGCTTGGATAAAGAGTTGAGTTACCTAATTGTTTAATATCTCAGTTTTGTATGTTATATTTCTTCGAATAGTAATCGACATGGAAAACTGTGGCATAACAGATACTGGGGCAAATTTGATTCTAGATTGTCTCGAAATAAATAATTCAATAATTGACTTCAATATTCGGAATAATGTTGAGGTGAGTAAATTCGTATATCGAAACATTCGTCAACAATTGGGCAAAGATGAGGATCCTTCAAATGAAGGTGATGAGAAAAAATCAAAAGTTTCAGTTATTCATCTGAGGGAGCGAATTAAGTTCCTTGAAGAACAAATTGCATCCGAAAAAAATCTAAGGAAACAAGTGGAACTATTGAATGAGAAGTTGCACAAGCAAATTTTGGCTTATGAAAATCAGTTGATTGAAAACCGTAGCTCTGATATTCCGGAAGGATACGTATTAGTAAAGAACGAGTCTCTGGAGTCTATAATAAATGAGTAAGTATGTCTTTTTTCTTCTTGCAAAAAATTTTTGATCTGCAAGATAAGGAAACCTGGAATCGTGGGCGCCAGCGACCGATTTGACTCGCTTATTAAGTGCACTAAATATTCCACATTTTCGGTGCAATCTGCCATCGTCACGATTGTACTTACGTAAGTACGAGCAGAAATATCCATGTCCTGTCAGAAACTGGATTATGTAGTAATCGCACTCTCCGTGCCATCATTCGATTCCACCGGTCTTGCTCCGTTTCCTTCCAGAGCTCTTGTCACTCTGTTGTGCTTCGAGCTCTCTTTAGTAACTATTGCTGTTCGTCAGCTGGTATATCTACTACAAACATTTTTTGTCACCACGTAAACTGCGACATTCCAGGTAGTGCTGTAAGCACAATAAAACTCTTAGCGCGCACATTCGGTATGCCTGTACAATTTTATTGTTGTAACATTTGACATGAGTTCTTTGAAAGTTAGTCTTGCATCTAGCACAACTCCAAAGTATTTTATGCGCGCTGTTGGAGTGATTTAATAGCGGCCGACTGTGAACTATACTACCTCAGCTTAACCCTTAAATGCATAGCGCTAAATGAAACGCTAACTTTAAAGTCTGTTTTCAAACACAAATTTTATTAAGCTTAAACTTTATTAAGCTTAAACGTTGGCTGTATATTTGTAGTTTCTTTGTCATGGGTGAATTAAAAAAACACCGGTTTTTGATTTATTTGCGAATAGAACTGTCATTTTATACTAACGGGCGACTCTGACGCGATCCATGATTCCTTTCAAGTTGTGATAAAAATAAAACGTAACGTAGTTATATTTTCTGCTAATAAATAACTACGCTATTCATTTAATCCGTTTTTAAGTCTGTAATGCATAGCGTTTCATTTTTGATACAGGATTTTCAAAATCATTTCATTTCATTTTAATAAAAAATATATGCATATTGATTTTTTTTTACTATTTTTTTCATGAATTTACCCATTACTCTGAATATAATATATTTATACATATTTTCGTAAAATAGAAAATCATGCATTTAAGGATTAATGCTCATTAACGATAAACCAGACGAGATAAGCCACAGACGATCTCTACGATTGCCCCGAGTTTTGTATTTGTATTTGTGTAGGGTCATCTTGCACTGCGACCTAATGGTCTATTGTGCCCCCTGCTATTGCCTTGGAGAGGTTCGTTCCCTCGTTAGAGTTCCCCTCGCATCTTGATTCCATCAGAATTGTGTTTGAGGGTCATATCTTCTAGCTTTGCCTTGGCGAGAATAATTCACCTTAGAGCTCTTTCTCCAGACCAGTTTCTTTTAAGAATCTGAGTATGAGAAGCGGGTTCATGGTTGGCATATCCTCAGCTGATAATTGGTACTTGCCCAAGTATTTCAGTCTCTTGTGGGTCAGTGCCCCACCCACATGATTCCAGAAGATGCTCCGGAGACCCGCTTGACTCGTTGCAGAATCTGCAAAGGTCTTCATTTGTTATTCCTATTTTCCTTAAATGCTCCCTGTTTGCAATGCCCCGTTAGGAAGCCTGTTAGGATTCGTAGGTTGTTCCTGCTGAGGCTTATGTAGGCTTCAAATCTTTTCCGGTTATAGTGTCCCAGTAGTTTCTTAGCTTGCCTCAGGCCTATCGTGTTGTTCCAGGTTCTCGTCCTGTCTTCTTTCTCCATTTCCGGAATTCTTCGCGGATGTTATGTTCCCCTATTCCGCAGAATGGTTCAGGGCCAATGAAGGGTTCTGCAGCTCCTTGTCTTGCCAGTGAGTCTGCTATTTCATTGCCTTTTATCCCGACATGACCAGGTACCCAGCAAAGTGTAACTTTATTATTTCTGCCTAATTCATTAAGTTTGTTTAAGCATTCCCAAAGAAGTTTCGACTTAATAACATAGGAATCGAGTGCTTTGATAGCTGCTTGACTGTCTGACAGTATTGCTATGTCACAGTTTCTATATCCTCTTTCGAGATTGAGTTGGATGCATCTTTCTATAGCATGTATTTCAGCTTGGAAGATGCTGGTACTCTTGCCCATGGGTTCTGAGTGTTTCGTTCTTGGCCCAAACACTCCTGCCCCTGTCCCTTCCTCATTTCTCGAGCCGTCTGTGTACCACTTTATCGCGTGGTTACACAGTCCATATATTGCGGATTCGTTGCTCCATTCTTTCTTATTACTTCACTTGGTGCGAAAGTTTTTCCCAAAGTTAAATTTTTTAATACTGTCATCCCTAGGGATTGCCAGAAGGGGAAGTTTTTTAAGAAGTGCGTCATATTCTTTCGAGCTGACACATTTCTCCCTTCCAATACCTTCCTTTGCCATCCTTAGGATCGTTCGCTTTGCACTTTGCTCCACTACGAGATGGAGCGGAGTCAGCTCTAAGAGTACTTTCATGGCAGCAGTTGGACATGTTCTCATGGCCCCAGTGATACAAAGGCACGCAAGTCTTTGCCCTTTAGTGAGTTGTGACCAGACTGGTTCGTTTTGCCCAAGCTATCGCCCCATATGTGATCGTTGGCCTCACAATGGCAATATACATCTTAGAATGTTTGGGCTGAGTCCCCAAGACTTGCCTGCAAGGCTCCTACATATCATTAGAGCGCGGGTAGCCTTTTTGGATATCTCCTCTGTGTGCTTTTTCCACATGAGTTTACTGTCTAGGTATAGCCCTAGATACCTTACCTCTTTTACCGGTGTCACTAACACCCCCGACAGTCGGATCGGTTTTAGTTACAGTTTCCTCGTGAATGGTACTATCGTGGTTTTAGCCGGGTTTATATTCAACCCAGCCTGATGGCACCATTCTTGAGTTGCTTTTAGGCCCCTTTGTATAATATCACATAGGGTCTCTGCCCCGAGTCTTAGCTATAGGAGAGATTTTTAACAATGTAAACACATTAGTTATTACAAATGCACTTTTGAGTTGAATGTAGACAGCTCAGTTTGCGAATTGATTAATCTATTGCTTACTGGTCGGATTATCAAATCAAGTGTGGATGAGAGTAGAGGCACCCCTCAAGGTGGTATTCTATCCTGAAAATTGAGAGATGCACGGTGAATACTTATGCAGACAACATTGCCTTAGCAGTCTTGGGAAAATGCTTTAATACCTTAAAATAGCTCATATAAAACGCTTTATATAAGCTAACTAGATAGGGGTTTGGGTTTAAACCCCAACAAATCCGAACTGGTACTCCTAAAGCTAAAAACTCAATATTCAAAAAAGAGTCAAGAAAGCTAGAGTACCATTTCTCTCATGCAAGAAAAACTATCGAGAATATATGGGGTTTGCAACCTCGCATAACTCACGGACTCTATATCTCAGTAATACAACCGATATTAGATAATACCATAAAAAGCAATTATCTAGGTAAAGTCCAACGATGAGCTTGTGTTTACATAAGCGAAGCACTTACAAATCAATCCGTAGCACTGGATATTATGTTTCATCTGAAAACCCTCGACACCTTTAGCAGGCAAATAGCAGGTAGTCCAGCCGTTCGCCTTGAATGAACTTCATAGTGCTCTAGGTAAGATTTTGGCCATACCTCCATTCTGAATAAATTCGAAATCTCTCCTAAAAACAAGGACTAAACCATTCTCCATCTAAACTTTGACAAATACTTCCAAATCACCATCGCTTCCAAATCACTCTGGGGGGAAGATGTATTCCTACACCGACAGCTCAAAAATGAATGACGGTGTTGTTGGAAGTATTTTTTTAAGGCTTAATCTTAACCTCACTTTTCGTCTTCCAAATCATTTTAGCGTGTTCCAGGCGGAAATAATGGCGTTAAAATAAGTCTTATCTTGGGAAAAGAAATATGTGATATCTTCATCTTTTCGGACGCCAAGCAGGAATCAAATCCCTGGGATCTGTCTCCCTAAACCTATTAACAACTCTAGATTGACATTCGTCTCTCATCGTAGGTGGACAAGTGGTATAACATTTGGCCGAAGCTGGATCTAAAACGATCTAAGGAATTGATTTCACTCAATAAATTGCATATTGACGCTGTAATAGGCACTGTCTAATAAGCACGTTTTTAACAAGTTTGGGTGTGTATATTCGAATGATTTTTGTAGTACTGCATAGACGAAGAAGTAACCATTCATCACCTTCTTTGTATTTGCCAGTTCTCCCCCATAGAATTAAACTTGCCTTAAGAGCTTTCTATTACAACAATCTATTTGATTTAAATAAATAAATATAAATATTAGAGCCCTCTTACGCTTCATCAGAAGCTCAAATTGGTTTATGTGATATCAGAATAGACTTATCTTTGGTCCAAGTTTATTGACGATTACTTCAACCTAATTTATGTACTTTTAAGGTGCCAATTTGTTTTACTTCTTTTTACAGTTTGGCTGTAACCACAATGGCGATTTCATCATTTTTTTTTCGACTCCTCATAAATTGAAGGCAGTAAGTACGCCATCATACATTATGTTGTGCAGCAGTGGGCCCAGCACGCATCCCTGTGGCACATATCACAAGCCACCCTGATCTTTTTCAGGCCGCATTCGGTGTTATAATATAACAGTATTCGATGCCTGCAGTAGTCTGCCACAATAATTATTAGCTAGGATGGATCCCTCATATCTCGTGAGTGACAATAAGATATGGTTACAAGCTGCACTGTTAAACGCGTTTTTATTATCGACACAGCAAATTATTTCATAAAGGCTTCCCTGTATTGTCTTTTCCGTTATTTAGGCTATGATTTTAAGTGTGTCTAGGGTAGAGCGTCTTTTTGGAAGTCGTTTTGTTGTTCGCCGAGTCCTCCCGCGTCTTCTACCGCAATTTCAATGAGTTAATAATGATAGGTTTCCCAGCGGTATCGCCTGCGGAGTTGGATGATGAGATTCTATTTTCGATCCTAGCTGTTGCAGTGGTTTCGTTGCTCCAGAACTTGGGAGAGTAGCTACCCTGCGCAATTGGTGCGATACACATGACCGGAAGAGATGTAATGCTCTTGCAAATATTTCGGTTTTTGATATCAATTTGACAGTTTTGAAGTTTCACGCCTAACCTCCGTTTCCACATCACCAATCAATTGCGCTAGGAGTTCTCTATTAATATAACGACTGCAAAAAATCATTCATTCATTCAATGTATGTAAGTAAAACCATTCCAACATTTTTCCCAACCGATCCGATAGTCCAAAGTCCAAACAAGTGAAAACATCATTTATTCAATGTAAAACCATTCGAAATTTTTCCCAATCGATCCGATAGTCCAAAGTCCAAACGAGTGAAAAAATCATTTATTCAATGTAACATTTTCCCAACCGATCCGATAGTCCAAAGTCCAAATGAGTGACACAGTTTTTACATCGATAGTTCAAAGTACAACATTCAATGACGTAATACACACAAAATAAACTCTGGATTGGGGAGATTGAACCAAAATGTTAATGCAAAGCAACAACAAATTTTGGGAATGCAGCCATCGCCAGAGTCAGACAGTGTGCATTGATTCGATTGTTTTAAAAGAATGATTTTTGAAAAATAGTAGTTAAACGAATTTTTCATAACTATCGAATAAATGAACATTTTGGAAACATCGAATAAGTCGATTGTTTTTATTCGATAGTTCCCAACACTAATAAATACATATCTATATACATACTAGTACGCAGTACGGTACGGAATTGTCCTCTACCATGATTTATTCCTAGCTTTAGTTGATCGGAGCTTTAGTTGATGGAGCAGCGTGCTCCAACTGCATTTATAGCATTCGGCGAAAATGCATCGCGATGAAAACTTCTTTAGCTGTATTTGCTTTGTATACATATGTACGTAGATGGCTTGGCTGCCCTCGCATTAGTACATACGAGTATAGTTACAGTTTTTCGTTCCCATGCAATATTTTGCTAGCTTTGAACTCTTTAGAATACCAATACCATATTGAAATATATGGTTATGAAATATATGTAAATGCAATCTATCCAGACGGTTGATATACTTTTAAATTATGCGTTAATGCATAAGGGAGAAAAATAGTTAAATTTGGAGACGCATCAACAATGGTAACGTACAACAGCTCCAACATCAAAGGTTAATTTTGCTAAACTTTCTGAAGAGCAAATGCTGATGCATTTCCGTTTTAGTATTTGTACATTCTAGAAGGAAAACTTATCTCATTTCTTTATTTTTAGGAGAAACGACCTCTACAAGGCAGCATCAATGGCGAAGCTCACCAAGACTAAGGGTTACTTAAAGAAGATTAGTAAAGTCAGGAGAGTCAAAAGCGAGATGAAGTACAAGCAACAAAGTACCGCGCATAAAATATCCAAGTCTGACTACGAGTTTGAGGGCTTCAACGACAAAAATGTAAGAGTAAGCGCCCACAACCGCAATTGCAATGCTAATTTCTACCAACAGGCGCGTCCAAATAACACCATCATATTTGAGAAGAATATCGGAGACAACGTCGTCAACTATCAACAGTTGACGGCCAGAGTTCAGAAGAGTGTCAAAGCACCGTTTACAGATCACGATAATTTTTCAATATCTACAGTTGCATCCGAAGGTAAAGGCACCGAAGAAGTGACAGATTTTAAAGTAGTCATCCGCAAAAAGCAAAACTGTGACGAGATCAACACAGCTAAGCCAATAACATCCCCCAGATCGTTATTTCTAGGGCTTAAAGCATAATTGTAACCCCGAATATTCGATACATATACCTATCAAAATTGTAACTTGCGTCAATAAACTTTAACTTTTACACAGAAATACAATTTATTGGACATAAACGAGCGAACATACAATTCATGTGTCTGGAGTACAATAGTTAAAATGGAATAAAATTGGTTTGCGTCCAGCTGTGGGGTTCCCATCGGTCGTCTGTTGTTCGACAGAACGCAAGTGCTGGGCTTTAATGGGCCGCGTATCTGTACATTTAACCGCCAAAACCGTATAGAGTACGGCCTTGACGCTTCAACGCATATACCACGTCCATAGCGGTCACGGTCTTACGCTTAGCGTGCTCGGTATAGGTAACGGCATCGCGAATAACGTTCTCGAGGAATACCTGCAGGCAGAAGGAAGCACATATTAGAAGTAAGAAAAACTATTCGCCGACAGCTTTACCTTAAGGACACCACGAGTTTCCTCATAAATGAGACCAGAAATACGCTTCACACCGCCACGGCGAGCCAAACGACGAATAGCAGGCTTAGTTATACCCTGGATGTTATCACGAAGAACCTTCCTGTGGCGTTTAGCACCACCTTTGCCCAAACCTTTACCTCCCTTTCCACGTCCAGTCATTGTTCAGATTAGTCGCTCTAGTTAAGCACAATGTAAGCTGAGAAAACTTTACAACTGAGAAAAGAAATGCACTATTACACCAGACAAAAAAAAAACCCAAAAATCATCTTGCACTTACTACTCTTCCAAGTTGCACTAGCAAAATGGCGACGCAATATAAACGGAACGGGAACACAAAAGAAATCAAGAAATAACAAGATGCGAAAAATTAATAAATGAGGGAATGAGACGACTAGTCAAATGAAAACATTCTTTGGGTTGGAGCGGCATCGATAGGGCAATAGAATAAGTGCACATTTGTACAGTTACAGCCAAAAAGTATCATGATTTGATGTTGCGATAATAAATTGTGGATCATAAAAGACCATTGTACTACCATGGTATCAATACCAGCAGTCTGTATCCCACATTATTCATGGTATACTAGCTTTTTACGTGGTATTGCAGTGACTGACATGTGCTATAGAACAAAGTATTGCTATTGCTATTGCTATTGCTATTGCAAACGATTTGCGATTTAATAAGAAAAAGTTAGGTGTGTTACTTCTTTTCTCTAAATATATTACCATCAACCCTTTCGGTATTTTGATGCTATATGGCATCACTAATTTTCCCTCTGTCAGTATTTTTTTTTTTTTGTTTTCGTTTTACTTTCAATTTTCTGAGTTATCTATCTGTTCAAGGATTTGAGGCAAAAACAAATTGGTGGCAAACAGTCAGGGGGCTTTTAGTTGTCCTGCAAGGAAGTTCCGCAAAAATAAATAATTTTTTCATCAGAAGGCTATGCTTATGATAAATATTTTTTAAAGATAATCATCAAATACCTTTGGATTTCGTAACAAATTTTGTAGATAAATAACAAGCGTACAATAAAAAAAATATAAGCCTATACGTTCTTTCAATTTGACATCGTTTTCCAGGCATATGGCATCGTTCCCAAAAACCACTTTAGAACCAATACTAAACAAAAAATCTTTTTTGATGCTGTTAGTAGAAGCCCCTGTAGCATTCCCACATGCGCGCAAGGTCTTTCTATACTGAGCCGTACAATTCCTGATTGTATTTTCATTTCCAATAAATGTCTATGCAGACGGGACCAAAGATCACCTGATGTATTTTTTTTTATCTCAAAACAACCGAGGACGAGGACATACCTAGTTCATGTCTTGTGCCATATAATAAGACTCGGATGATTGAGTTCTTAAGTAGAGGCACTTAAGCTATTATTTAATTGCTTTCTTGGCCTAAAACATCAGCGATTTCAAAGAGTTACTCTGTGTTTGATACGAAATCTCAGAAATGATATCGTTGAATGCATTGTTGCATTCATTGCGGACCACAAATTAAATTAAAGATATTATTTTGCGATGAAGCACCACCCTTGGCTACTTTAGAACCGTGTTACAATAAGTTTCAGTATAGAAGTACCTCAAGGAAGACAGAGTCCCCCATAAACTAAATATTCCCAAAAAGGCAGGTTTTGGAGAAAACCAAGATCAAATCGATACACACCACCGTTTCATCGATTTTAAAGTCTCGTATAACAGTATTTGTAAAGACCAGCTATGTACATATATAGAGTAATGTTCCACAACGTCTCACCATGTCTCATGATCTCGCCGATACCTTCGATATAAAAAAGAGATTTAGACAAGGTGTTGTACTTATCTGTGATTTTTTTCAAAACATTGTTCAAAGCAGAACATTGAGATCTCTAAAATCGTAAAAAATCATGACCTAAAAATTTTCACAACTTAAATCTATTATTTTCACAAAATAATTTTTCTTGGCCGCGTGGAAACCAGCGAAAAATACTTTTTTTATTTTTTAAACTGTGGATAATAAGTAAAAAAAAGTTGTCAAAAAATCAGGATATAATAATTCCAAAAGAAACTCATTGCAGAAAATCGCCTAGCTGTAAGACTTAAGTACATGTATATCTCAAAACCGATATCCAAATTTTTAATATTTTCTTCCATATGAATTTAATTTACAGGATCTCTTATGAAAAAGAATAAGGGAATTTAACTTAACATCAGTGTGAACATAACCTTATGACATACATTTAATGTCACATGTTGATCAACGCGTGCCATCGCAGATTTCATTGATACTTTCATCGCATTCCCTCACTACGCGATTATACTCCCACAAATATCTTTCGCAAGGCAACGCTTGTAAAAATAAAAGAATCCAAAATGTCCCCTAAATTCAGTGGTGAGTGCCCGACAATCGCGCATAATTTTCATAAATAACTTTTAAAAAAACGTAACAAAATTTGTGAAATTATTCGAAAAATAAAGTTAAATACCCAGCAGAGGTAAATATGAGTGCGCCAAAGACGATAACTCAGTGTGAACCGTGAAAAATCAAATTCTCTAGCGTTCCCCCTGCTCCCGAGTGGGAATGTTTTTGTTTTTATTGTGGCAAACGAGAACAAAAGAAAACATTTAGAAGAAAACATTTTTAAGACCATTCTTCTTCTCCAATACATTGCATTAATTCAAAATTTCAAATCCGGCCTCTAAATCAACATGTTACCGTGCCAATCCAAGAAGCCAGCTCCATATGAGTGCAGCTCGTAAAAATTATAAATAGAATCTTTTTTTTTTCTCGTTGCCCTCGGAGTCAGTGGTGGTGTGCGGTGGAATTAGTAAAATCAAATAAATTAAAATTTCGGCTCCAGTGCTCAACATTGTACGCGGATTCGGAAATCAAAATCAGAGTGTCCGCGCTTTTGACCTGCTGCCCCTTTTATTTGTTAGCTCGTTCACATTCTGCATGCAGATTGTGTATTGCGCTGCACTGTAACCATAGGTAGCGTAGAAATGGGAAAAATCGATTGCCTGGTTGTAATCCTGTTGGTGTTTGTGGGTGAGTAGTGTGTTACATGAATTGCGCCATTGGGCCGAGCACAAGGGAGTAATTAATGTGTACGCGCTTCTTCTCTCCAATTGCAGCTCAAACAGTTTGTGGATCAATAATAAACAGCCCCAAAGTGGAATGTGAGCAATACAATGAGCGAAATTGCACTCGATCAGCGTTATGCACGCCGATAGTAGAAACATGTAAAATAGACTCGGACAAATCCCCGAGTTGTTATGTCCTTTGGTCAACGGATCCAGCGACAGGTATGCATTTTGATGGGTGTACCTATATTCTTGTTTGCATTCTTAATTGAACTGGTAGTTAAATCTTTGTCCTTTAAAAACATTGAATCTTATGAAGCTGCGCAGGTTACAGCGTTGTACTTGTTTTTACTTTGAAGGGTTTGAAGGTCTGCGTATGCTGTAGTATCGACCCTACCGTCTCTTTTTCATTTCTATAATTCTTATTGACATCTTGTAGAAACCGAAAATGTAGTTAAAGTTGAATTATACTTTCTTTACAAGGTCCATACTCTTCTATTTTTTTTACATTCCCTTTTTTTATCTTTTGGTAGGGTCATGTATTTTTTTTATCTTGCAGGTTAAGTTAGCTTGCCAAAATTCCCAAAAATTTATGGCTGATGACGTCGCAGATATTACTACCACCCAAAAAGTGTAATTTGATGTGCCGGGTAAAAGGAGGATGAAAAACTGTTAGGCATACCGTAGTGTGTAGATCAGCGTCAATTTGGATACGAATTTGGCATTAGAGGACTACTTGGGCAAGAAGTTTTGAGCTTAAGATAGGTAAACGTTGCCAGCTCCGTTCACTTCCAGCAATTGGCAGATTTAGTCCAAGGCACCCACACTGTTTGCCATGAAAAATAAATCGTCGGCGTAGTCCAAATGACTAAGCTTTTCGAAAGGATTCCATTGGATGCCATTCCTCTCGTTCGTAATGATTGCCGATAAAATCAGAATTGGTGACAACACATCTTCTTGTATTTATTACTCCTTGACGCACCTCGAATAAATCGGAAAGCTGTTCGTTGTGCAACACGCAGCACCTTGCGTTGTTGTAGGATTCCTTAATAATAGCGACTACCTTCTCAGAATGGCGACTATCTGCCAGATGCATTCGCGATTAACCCTGTCGAATGTTTTCTCAAAATCGATGAACATGAGGTATAGAGGCGACTGATACTCAGCTGTTTGTTCATGAATTATTCGCAGCGTGTTAATATGATCGACCACTGCGAAATCCAGCTTGGTGTCTCTTGAGTGATGACTCTATCATTTCTCTTATCCGCTCAAGAACAACAGTTGCCATTAATTTCGGGAACACAGACAGAACGGTTATACCACGCCAGTTATTGCAATTTTTAAGATCGCCTTTCTTTGGTATCTACAATAACACCATCCTTCCAGTCTAAACTAAATTAAATTAGAAGCACCGCATTTTTAACTTCTGCACTGGTTGGCGGGCCGTTTTCAATGCCCCTAAAAGAGCGCATGTGGACCATTTGCGGATTTTCATTCACATTCTGGTCATCGTTGAGCAGTGCACAGAAGTGCTCCATCCATTTTCATAGCTGATCTTCCATTGTCACCAAAAGATTGCCGTTTGTGTCCAAAACAGGACGGGTTGTGGTGTTACGTTGTCCACCAATTTCCTTGGTGATTCTGTACAGTTCTCTTGCGTCCCCTCTCAGTGCAGCATGCTCCGCATTTTCCGCAAGCTTGTTCAACACTGCCCTTTTATCGCGTCTCACACAGCGCTGCTCTATTTTATGAGTTGCTCTACACTCGTTCTGCAGAGTTTCTTTTCGATGTGCAAGATTCTCGGCAATAATTCTCGCTTTCAATGATGGTCTGTGTGTGATTTTCTCCCAGGTGTCTTGGGATATCCAGGGATCTCTAGATCGTGTCTGTGTCGGAACAGTTGCTTTTTCCATAAAAACATTCTTTACGTGGTCCCGCTTGTCGTCAATAGACATATCATCGTTTACAACCATGTTCGACGCTGTTTCCATGAGTTTAACGGTGTAGTTGCGACATATGTTTGGATCAGTTAGAGCGCTTGTTAGGAATCTTGGTCTCCTTGCTGTTTATTCGGAGCTGCAGCGTTGCTAATACTCGGTCGTTGGTCGCTACCAGCATCAGCTCTACAAACATTCCGAACATCACGAAGTGATTTCGTCCACCGTTGATGCATTGTGAAATGGTCAATTTGGATTTTTTCAAGTGACTTTGTAACAAGTCTTGTGTGGAAACAAGGATCCACCAACCACAAGCTGACGAGCGTTGCCTAAGTCGACACCATTTTCGTTTCTCTGACAATCTTTACCCAAAACGCATTCAAGACCAACGTTGTTCGGGCCAACTTTGGCATTAAAGTCACCCATGATGATGATGTCACCCTTAGGAACGCAACTGTACACCGAGTTCAAATGAGTGTAGAATGGATTTTTGTCGACGTATTTTGCATCATTTGTAGGAGCATAACATTGAAAAATGGTTATCTTGCGAACTTTAGAGCTAAAAGCCTCACCGAAATTGGGTTCCAGGATATTAGACTTTTGCTAGCTTCCTTAGTCATCATAATACACACACCATTCAATCTTGGACCTCCATTGTTTTCATCCTCACCGGAGTACAGCATTCTCGTCAGTCCTGAAATGCTGATGTCAAATCTCAGCATTTCACGCTCAACTTGCTCGTACATTCCCATCCCGTACAAAGAACGAACGTCCCATGTTCCAATCTTTGTACGTGTTTTGTAGCCAAAAGTATCCTCCCTTGAATTAGGAGGATTTCTAGAACCTGTTGTTGATTCATTATTATTTGAAGCGTCTCGATTTCCGCTGTTACATGATAGATGTGCGGTTAACTGCAGTTGTTACAACCGTAGGACGATGCGCCAAATTTTGGCTACCCCTTGGGGAATAAATACCGTTCGTTGTCATTTCCCATGTATAAACTTCCTTCTCTCCGCCGGTGGTGTTTTCCCAGATAAGATTAATAACATCTTAAGCCAAGAGTTCGACAGGCACACCAGCCATTTGGATGATCAAAAACATACTTAAAGTCAGACGCCTTTTGTAGCCGCCCAATGTGGGATGCAGGCGCTACACGCTGCTACCGTTAGCCTTTCAAGATAGGCTCCTCCGCCACCAGACTTTCATGCCGTTGACCGCTGCCTGCAGTTCATCTGCCTTTAGAGCGCTTTTTTCAACCCTGGCTGGCTTGTTTATTATACCAGCATCGCCCTCGGTCTCCTTTCACGTTTGCGTTACTCATCCTCTACCACGGGGAGGTGTGAATAGGGAGTTACAATTCATCGAGAGTGAGACCACTCACGTGGCATTTCTCAAATCTCTGCGTGCTTCAGAGGACAGTCACCTTTGGCTTTAATTAATGTTGCTATTTTCCGCATTGTGCTTACTAGCCTGCATCACTTGCTCCAATCTTAGAATCACCCTTGATGTTAATTTCGGCAAAGCGCGAACATGTGGCAAGGTGCATTACCTTGCTAGAATTTGAGTATTGGCGTGTTCGTGTTATACAACAGGTTATACAATATATTAATGTACTTTTTAGAGTCCATGCGACTCACAGCTATTTTTAATGATCGAGCCCTATGCCCCACTCTGCGAAAATACTGACAGAATTGTAAAAGTACGATACATACATACAGTTTGGCTATAGCGATATTTGCTTGTAAATAAGTTTCTTGGAGAGATGCGCTACGTAGGATCTTTAGCTATGATTTAAATGTAAAAAGTTTGGCATTCCGCAATACATGCAGACATGCTCTTCTTTATTCAAAACATAATTCAAACCAAAAACGAGTGCTGCTTTGCTAACAAAAAAATGTTTGCAGTTTGCGAGATATGGACTCGTAAGTATCTGATAAAAGAGTTTTCGACTGCAAAATGACTGAACAATGTAGCTAGGCTGAGTGAAAATCATTCTCAAAAAAGACATTCAACGTGGTATCAATCAGCAGGAGAACTATAAGACGTACAAGAGCGAGGTGGAGTGACTCAAGATCACCTGAGTTTAAAAAGCTATGCATAAGAAGTAAATAAAGTGGCAGACTAATTTTTAAGTTTCTGTATAACGTTCTGATGTGCTATTCGGGTGTCTGATAATGGCTTGAAAGGTTTTGTTTCTTTGTATAATTGAAGTCGTTGGCGTTGTTTTTTTTTTTCCCCAAGTTATTGGATACAAAATTATTTCGGTGAGTTGGATGATTTTTATTTTGAATGCAATTTGATGATTCTTGTTCCGATGTTTTTTTATTTTTTACTTTCGAACTGAAGTGCTTGTTTTGCATTTCTCACAACTACAGAGTACTTGGAGTAGGATCAGGTTTAGATTTTGTTCCCATTATTTTGCAATGCTGTATTTTCCAATTGTTTTTCTTTTTGGATTTTTTTTTGCTAGCAGATAACGTTTGAATGTTTTGAATGGCGATATATGTTTCTTAGAGCAATTGATGACACAAAAAACTCTTGTGCATTTTTTAGGTACGTTAACTGATAGGTTGCAGGTTTCGTAAGAGTCATTGCTCCTACATCTCTTGGTAGTATGACCCTACAACAGGCAATCCCGGATTGCAAATTTTTAGAAAAAACATTCATTAATCCTAAGATTGTACAAATAAATGCTAATTGTACTTGGATGACGGAATGGGCCAAATGAAAATAGAATACGATTAGTGGTAGTCTGGTTGCCATCCACCGTTTTTTTTAATTTAAATACTTCCGTGACTCACTTACAGGTTATCTTTTGGGTACGTTGGTAAGACTGGAGCGTATACTGTCTCTTTTTATGAGTTAAGATTCTCGTGAAGATATACTTGCAAACCACGAGAAGGGCGTCCTATTCGTTGTCCCAGAAACCTCTAAGCTAAACCTAACGCTTAAAACTATGTCTTTCGACGTTTACGAACTAGATTTATTTATTAACTTAACTTACCAAACTGAAGACTACGAAAATTTATTTTAAAAAACTCAGTAAACGAATATTTTTTTGAGACTATATTAAAATGAAATATAGTCTTAAATCTAACTTACAAGCTTCCTTAAATAAACCCTAAAAACTATCTTAATCTAAAGTACGTAATTATATTCGCATTTTTTTTTTTTTGCAAGTTTTGGGTTTTTTTTTTTTATTTATTTATTTTTTTTTTTCATTGCTTTTTTTTTTTTTTTATAAATTTAAACCTAACCTACCCTAACTTATGAAAGTCGGCCATAGTAAAAAGGCCAACTTTGCCCCTTGAGAGAAGCTACCTCGGAACAAATGGAACCGACGAAGGAGTTCCCTCTCCGTCCCCTAACCACCAGACTTTCTGGCGCTGCCGTTCAATATCACGCAAATCGTGACCTGATACCGCTCTACTGAACCGGAGACGTTCCGTAATGCTGTGTGCGACGTGTCGGTTGTAGGTTAGTCGCCTATCCGCAGCTGTCCGGGCAACATGGAAGATTAGCGGCACCGCTAATCTGTCCTGGATCAGACCTTCTCTATCTCTGGCGGAGTGAAACCGTTAAGGCACATTGTCTCGTGCTACATGTCATTGGGGTAAAAGGCCCCAGAGATCAGGTTATTCATCGAGTTCATTGTTCTTGCAATGTGCCCCCGAATCATCTTGATCAGGAAATTATCCACTCTATTTATGTTCGCCCTGTTATACAGGACCTCATTAGAATAGAATTTTTTGTACTCAGACTCTGGTGTGCTGTATAAACGAAGGCAAGCCCTGTCAAACACCCGAATCTTTTCAATTAAGCTTGCTCCCACGTTCAACCACACGGAACAACCATATGCGAGCATGGGCCGGATAAGGGCCATGTAGCAGATTACCTTCAGTTGGCTGCTATAAAACAGTCTCAAGTCGACTGCGTACGCTATAGCATGGTAAAGAGATCCTACAAGATCGCTGGTGTAAATGTTAAAGAGGATCGGCGAATTTACCGTACCCTGTTGCAGACCATTTTTAATATCAAACGTACCAGCAGAAGTCACATTGCCATTTTTCACAATGAACTGTCTATCGGTGAGCATATTATAAAAGGTGTATAGCAGTGGTTTACTTAAGGCCAGCCTACTCAACTTGAAGAAGAGTCCTTCTAGCCATACGGTATCGAAGGCCTTCTCCAAGCCAACCAGGCAGGCACCATATTTTCGTCATTGAACTTGGTGAAGCCGATGTTCTCTGATCGCCAGTGTTCCATATCATTTTGAAGAGAGAAGTTGTGCACAAGGACTTGATTTTCCAGGTCGTGGTTCGGGCAAATACTATCATTCACCTTATACACTTCCTGAAAAGTCGCTCCTATAGCCTCTACCTTCTCCTGCGGATCCTTGATCACAAAGAAGTTGTCATCACCGACTGCGTTCCCTGGATCTATGCCTGCTGTTATTAGTATATGTTCGTTGTTGGTCGTTCGGGAGATCTTAAGACACGGCAGGTCGTTTTGATTATCCCTCCGAAATATTTTATTTATTTTCGGGAACATTCTCGGGTTGTTCGATTTTACAGTCCGAATTTTGTTGTTCCAATGCAAGTTTACAGAAAGTCTGTAATTTTCTTTCATCAACATTTGGCAACGACTTGAGTGTTTTGTCTGTCAGTAAACCGTCTGTACAAGGTTTGAAGTCTTGTCAGAAATCTACTTTTTTGTAGGTGAAGTGTGTCAATTGTTGCGTTGCGGAATATGTCAACGTTGTCAGTATGTTGATACCGAGGTATCGTGCTGTCCATCGTTCGTTTTATTGTCTCGTCCATTCTTTGTAGATATCTGTCGATCTCCTCATTTGACAGGTTCCTATTGGACGGTTGGTATAGCGAGTTCGAGGAGAGTGCTCTTGTCAATACTCTGGAGAAGTGTATCCAACGCGTCCCACTGTAATTGTAGGGGTACGTTTGGACAAATTCCTCCAACTCCGCAATCTCGTTGGGAATTGTAATTTCGGCACTGAGGCAGCAATGGTCACGAATAAACGAATGTATGTAGGCAGTTTCTCGTTTGTCGGTCCGTGTCGGTCAGTTGTAACCGTATGTCGAAGAGCAGAAGATCCAGATAAGAGCCGCCTCTGGGATACGACGGACTATCACATTTTAAATCGAGTCTATACTCGACATTGTGCAGACCCCACCAATTGAATAGTAGGTTCCCCTAGAATTAGGTATATTATTTCCCCAATCACTGTGCTTGGCATTCAAATCTCCGGCCATAATGAAACAGTTCTGTTCCGACTCCAGCCTTAGACATCGAAAAAGTGTCTCGAGCTCTTCTATAAATGAAGTGGTTTGAGTACTTCCAGAAGCGTAGACCGCCACCACGTACAACCTCTTCCCACTATGGAGGGGGATGTACACGATACACGCTTCCAGCTCCTGGACCTCCGCACTTCACGGCTGTACACAGCCTTGTAACGCAAATCTTTTCTAATGAAGATCGCAACACCTTCCCCTTGGATGGAGTTAGGTCGGTCTCTTCTTATAATATTGTAACTAAAAAAAAAATACAAATTCTTGGCGTAACGGACCGTATGTGGTCCAGGGCCTAGCTTCTCGCGACCATTCGTGTTGTGCGTGTTATATTTTTCACACAAGTGGAAGGGACCTACAGTTTAGAGCCATATCCGAAAGGCAAATTGAAAAGCTTTCTCTTGACAATTATTACTCTCGGACGTTTGTCAGACATTCGCGAGAGGTGGGACCGTGAAAAAACTTTTTGGTGTTCTCTGGGATTCGAACCTCGAACCTCACGCTCAGCGATCCAACGCACTAACCACTTGAGCCACGGCGCCCATATTGTAACTATTGTGCCCAAATTTGTGCTTCTGCGATAGCTTAGTTTCGCTAACCAAAAGTACGTCAGGCCTTTGGTCTTCTAACAACTTAAAAGTACGGTTCTTCGCTCGATCCTTATCAGTGAATTCACGTCACCGCAAGTGTCTTTAGGGGTTTCTCCGCCATCGTATCCATTACGATTTGTGGTGCGCTAAGCACGGCAGAAATGCGTAGATCTGGTCCACCCGCTTCGCCTGCAATTCTAATTGACGCTGTAGCTGGCTCATTTGCCCTTGAATGACCAGCCTCAGGTACTTTAGGCAGTGGGGCCTGTGAGGCAACCTTCGGCTGTTGTTGTACCGTATTTCCCCGTCCTGAAATACGGGCCATTTGGGCGTAGGTCCGTTGGGGAGTGACGGCTGGAGTTTGACTAGAAGCGGATGGACGCTTCAATTGGATTTTCTGCTGGCGAGCCAGATTTATTTTTTCATATACTGGAACTTAGGACAACCGCGATAGTTTGCGATGGCACATGAGAGTTGGGCCCTATCTGCTACCTTATCCGAACCTAGAGAGCATTCTTCTGCTTTGTGATTCTTACCACACTTCACGCATCGAGGCTGCATTACGCAGTTCGACGCGGCGTGCCCGAACCTTTGGCAGCGAACACATTGTAATTTGCCGAATTTTTTTTTTTCCGGTGGGGATTGATCGTGGGTGTGACAGGTCACAATGCACTACCACTTCCTTTGAGCTGACTCGCTGCTCGATAAACTGCTGTATATTTTAAAATTTGTAATAACGCACCGATTAAAACAAAAGCCGAAACACGTCTGCACTCCGTGAAGGCCTGTGAACGACTGAACTTGACGACTCTTTTGGTTGAAATGTGATGTTGCCCCATACATATGTATGTATATCTCAGCCATCAGCCACTCAGCCAACTTAGGCAATAAATTCGCATTTACTTTTCTACGAAGTTTATGTAACAGTGTCGTAGGTAAAATTCGTTTGCGAATAACTTTTTGCTTAAAACAACAAAGAAAATCCTCAACCCTTGTCCATGTTTATGCGCTTCCTAGAAGAACTGAGATCACGAGGTTCTTATTTGAAGTCTTTTTAGTCAAATTTGCTACTCAGTTACCTTCTTTACTAAAAAAACGGCGATTGTCAAGTATTTTTCGTTTGATCTCGGATGTGAATTTAAGCGTATAAAGCGTTTTCTAGGTACACGAAGCCTTCACCTGCCTTGATATTATCACTATCTGCTTACGTCGACGGTATGGTACAATTCGCTGTTTTTTCACACGTTTTGTTATTTCGCTGCGATCATTTGTTAATTTCTTATTTCGCATTTCAACAACTCGCATTTTGTTTTTTCACAGTTTTTCTTTGCAAATTCTTATTTTCAAATACAAATACTTGGCGCACAGACCGTATGTGTTCCAGGGCCTATTCATGTTGTGCGTGTTATATCTTTTCACACAAATGAAAGAAACCTACAGTTTAGAGCCATATCCGAAAGGCAATTTGAGAAGTTTTTTCATGACAGTTAATACTCTCGGACGATTGTCAGACATTCGCGAGTTGTGGGACCAACGCACTAACCACTTGAACCACGGCGCCCTTGTTCTCATTTAGGCTTGTAATTATTTGACCTTAAGATATTCTGCATTCAATATTTCGCAATTATAATTTCGCTTTTTGATAAGTTAGCATTTTCTTTATAAGCTTTAACTTACTTAGCTTTACTTACTATCACTTTGTTTTGTCCGTACTGTCGTACGTTTTTTTTTTTAGCGAGCGTAGGGAGTCCACCCACCCAACTTAGTAAAATACATTTTTATAGGCGAGATAATAGCTTGCGAAATGAAAACAGCGAATAGACGGCCACGCCTCAAAAACGCATTAGTGGCAGCCCGGTTCGTTCTTTCCTTATGTCGATGTCATGCGAGTAGTTACAAAGGATTTTAAAAGATCGTACTTACAACATTCGAATCTCGTACAATCCTGCCAAGAATGATGCTTAAAAATCACTTCATCGTCCTGTCGCTAAGACATGCCTCTCTTCTGCCCACGCGGCAAAAAAATATATAAAAACATCCCTTTTATTATCCATACTCTTGTATAAGAATTTGCTCAATGATGGACATCACTGGATCACTCTGAATAAGTTTTAGGCATTCACATAATGCTGCAGAAAAATCATGTAAGCGATGTTGAGAAGTCTGAGCCACCATAGTGGGCAGAGTAAAGAGTTTTCATTCATGGTTGGTACCAGAATATATTTTTATCTTTATTTAGGGAAAAGCTTAATTTTTCCAACTCCTTTGCATAAATTTTTTCTCAACTACTTATGCATTTAATTTTACGTTTCCATTTTCTTTTACATTTTTTTTAAATGTTACTTTTTCCATTGTCCCTAACCTAGATTATCACGTTATGTGCATTAGTTATGATCCAGTTAAGTAATTTGATTTTACTCCAAAGCAGAGACTTCTTGCATTACGGGCAATTCTCTATCTCTATAGTTAACGCATTAAAATGTAAATAATGGCATTATACACTTTCAACTGAGAATGCAAACTTAAAGTTCGTAAAACATTGATTATTTGCTTAGTTAAAGGATAAAGGAGGATTTGTAACGTGTTTTGTAAATTTTCTAGGTGAAGTCAAAATCACGATGAAAGGGTGTTTCACTGATAGTCATGAGTGCAATCAAACTGAATGCGTCTCTACAGCCGAGCCGAGGAATAATATGAATTTTTGTTGTTGTAAAGGTTCATTGTGCAATAAAGAGCACAAATGGATTCCTACATCAACAGAGGCCACTACACAAGGTATGTATTTCAAATTTAATTATTATATATTCACACGTTAGCACTTAGTTACTCCGAACGATTATTCAGTTAAAAGGAGTCATCAAGCGAATTTGTTATTTATACTCAAAGTGTTGGTTCTTTATTATTTCAAAAAATGCATGATTTTTGACCTATTTCTGATAAAACAAATCATTCGGCGTCTATCTGTTCTTTTTGCTTTTCTCCAACTTCGAATGAAAGTACCACAGAACGGATCTCAATGCTGCGGTCTTTTATGCAGTATGAATTCATGTTAAAAGCCAAACTCTACCCTTAACGTACGTTTTCTCGCAACCATCCGTATTCGTATATTAGTGTATTGTTTCACACAAATGGAAGGGACCTACAGTTTAAAGCCATATCCGAAAGGGTAAATTGAAAAGCTTTCTCATGATAGCTATTAATCTTGAACGTTTGCCAGATATTCGTAGAGGTGGAACCGTCAAAGAACTCGGTGGTGTTTTATAAGATTCGACCTTCAAATCTCTTGCTGAGTAGTCCAACGCACTAACCTATGAGCCGCGGCGCTTATGCAAGGTAATAGTTAAATCCAGATATTTCTAGTGATTTAAATAGTTTATGTCCGGTGTTCACTTGTGGGCGTGTGCAGTTTCTATCAATATATGTACTTCAGCACTCTATACCTTTTTTTCTGATAGCTATGACTCCTCCTTACTGTTCAGCGGTCGACCCTTTTCTAATCAACATCCACTTTCTGCGGCAAATTGTGATATCTATTGGTTCCTGGTGCGTTCTTTCATAAAGCTACGCATTAGAAAACAATTTGGAGAGAAAAGTATTTGTATGTTCACAAAATCGACTATTTTCCAAATGCTGCACCCATATAACAGCATGGATTCAATACTGGAGCGTAACAGTAGTAGTTTGCCATTTACGCTGACTGCCAAACTGCCCCATATTTTCGACACCGTTCCGAACACAGCCTTTTCCGATTCGGATGACAACATCCTTTTCGATTTTACTTCCGATTTAGGCAATACTTTCAAGATATTGGAAACACTACACTATCTACTCCACGAATGCAAATAAGCTGCTACCGAGAATAATGATTTTGCTTTTGGCAGTATTACTCTTCATCCCCACGACGTGTTCTATTTCCAGTTGACTAAGCCTCAGGAAGTATGCGTCGGTAATCACCAATAAAAACAATATTTGCGAAAAAATGTAGCCATGTTGGACAGCACTTTGGATCCAATATTCCTCTGATAGCTTTCTTCAATGTAGAAGGGGACATTTATACCGTTCATAGGCTGCTTTAGTAATAGCTTCGCAATGCAAGCCAAATAAAATCTCTGTTGACACTCGCAAACGCCTTACCAAAATCTGTGAACAGCAGGTAAAGTGGTAATCGGTATTTAACTGCTCAGTAATGAACACGAAAATTGAAATTTGCTGAGGTGACATGTAAAAACTCCGCAGTGTTGTCTGTTGCCTTGTTATTTATCAGTTCCTTGTTTAATCAAACTAAAGAGACACAGGCAAGCGATCGCGAAGACGAATTTTGGGATTAAGAGATCATGGTAAGATGTGGAAACCATGCACTCTACTGTGTAAGTACGCTGAGACAAGTGTGGGATTATAATGTGTGTTTGCTTCGCTTCTTCTTTGGCATTTGGTCTTAATGGATAGCATTCCGAAGTAATTTTCGTATTTAATTCGCTACTGCCTCGAACACCTTAGAACGAGGTTGGCGAATACAATATTAACATCCTTCGCTTCAGAGGCGAGGTCGTTGATGATGTAACCCTTGTCACCTCTCTTTTTTTCTTATCTGCAGTTCAAACAGCCCAGCACGTCGCTAACTACTTCTGTGATAGCTGCAGTACCACCATAAAGTCCTCCAATGTTCGTATATTTAATCAGATGTAAGCTGCTGATTGTTTCCTTTCTTTAAAAAAAAATCGTCAGTGTGGTCCATATTTAAGGAAAGATGCCATTAACCGCTGCTTTTTTTTGTCAGTGCTGGGACATGCTCTTTTATCTGCCGTTTTACCGAAAAACTGTTCTCCAGTATTCATTTTTTGACATCCTGCCGGATTCATTGTTTCGGACGTATGCAGTATGAAGACGAATGTGAGCTAAAATGATAATCACGTATGTGTTGTCGCTGCCTACACTTGGCATTGAAATCTCTTATTTGATTGTCAATGTTCGCCATGTAGAAGCTGTCTTTTTCTTCCTCCGTACGGAGAGGAACATTTTTGTACAAGAACGAAAGGTTTTCATTCAACGACTGCCAGATTCGGTCGCTGTGGATCTTTCATTCTGATATAAAATGGTTGCCATTAGCACTAGCATAGCATATGCTAATATAATGTTTTAAATAATGTTTTTTTTTTTCCTTTTTACAGTGCCAAAAGAGAAAACAACAGATGACAATGTTAAGTACATAATAATGGCCTCAGTGATTATTTTATTCTCCGCATTCTTGGGAGGCTTGATGTTTATAATCTACAGGAGAAAAAAACAAGGAATGTTCAATGAAATACCCAGTGTAAGTTATTATAAATTAATTAAAATTCCAAGTGACAATAATGTGATTAATGAGAGTACTCAAAACTATTTTAGACCGAAGCTGAAGTGACGAGCTCATCGCCGTGCTTAGCTCTGAGACCCATAGAGTTGTTAGAGCTAAAAGCTAGGGGCCGATTCGGTGATGTTTGGCAAGCAAAACTTCGCAATGAAGACGTTGCTGTAAAGATATTCTCCATACAAGAAAAAGACTCATGGAATACAGAAATAGAAATATACAAGGTATTCGCAATTATCTTAGGTCAAGTGCAAAAAATACTGATTGTTTGATTCAAAATTTAGCTCCCACGGATGAAACATCCGAATGTCTTGGAATTTTTAGGCGGGGAAAAACACCAAAAACCAGAATTGTGGCTTATTACAGTCTATCACACAAATGGATCGCTTTGCGATTATCTGAAAGCACATACGCTCACCTGGCCAGAGCTGTGTAAAATTTCCGAATCCATGGCAAGAGGTCTGATGCATTTGCATGAGGAAATTCTGCCAACAAAAACGGAGGGCCTAAAGCCAGCCATTGCCCACCGAGATTTCAAGTCGAAAAATGTTTTATTAAAAAGTGATTTGACAGCGTGTGTTGCAGATTTTGGTTTAGCTATGATTTTCCAACCAGGTGAGTGCAGCGGGATTGATATTTATTATGATTTTGCTTATTTACATTGCTTGATATATAGGAAAACCTTGTGGCGACACTCATGGTCAGGTTGGTACTCGACGATATATGGCACCGGAAGTACTTGAAGGTGCCATCAATTTTAACCGTGATGCTTTTCTGCGAATCGATGTCTACGCATGCGGCTTAGTTCTGTGGGAGATGGTTTCACGATGTGATGTAAATGGACCTGTCGCCGAATACGCTCTGCCATTTGAAGCAGAGGTAAGTTTACGTATCAACGAATAATTTTGAATTGAATTTAAATTTTATTTCTGTATCACTCTTAGTTGGGTCAGCGGCCGTCATTGGAAGAAGTTCAAGACAAAGTTGTTGGGAAGAAACTACGTCCCCGCATATTGGATTCTTGGAGGTCACACCCAGTGAGTAATTGAAATTAAATTATGAATTTAATGCAACCTCTCCAGAAACTACTTCATTATAACCTTGGTTACATGGTACACTCTTATAAAAATTACGGAATATTTGCTTTTCTAAATGCCTAATATTAGCTCTTCGTAACTGTGCCAGCGAAGCGTTATAGAATGACAGTCAGTCTATTACTTATTGTTGATTACCAGATTGATTTAATACCTAACAACTCCACAGTTGACCATTTAATTCATGTTGCCTCTCGTGGGCCAGAGGGCGTTCACAACGCCTGCTCGCCATCTTGTTTGGAGTTCTGCAACGCGATTCAGCTTTTCCAAACTCATCCCAAGTAACCTCGAAACATTGGCAGCAAAATTTTCTACGCACAGTACGTTGTAACAAATCCTTTGACACTTTCTTCGTTGGATAATGATGTCGATAATTTTCCTAACCCGTGTTTAAATCTGTTCATTGGAGATGCGGTTACGCCAAAAAATTCTAACAATGATGCGAAGACAGATGTTTCAATGGAAAATTCTTCTTTTATTAACCGTTGAAATATATAATGCGTACGTACACGTACATCTTATGCTACATATTTCTCCTACGTATCTGCCTTGCTACTGCGCCGCTTGTGGGGTTGGCTAAGTTGCCGGACCTCAATATCCTTCTACAAGCCGCTCTATTTTGGATCACCTCCTCACTGAGGCTGAGAATTTGGTGTTGTTTTAACGAAAAATTACACTGCAAATGACAATGATGGTGATCATCCAGGTACTTCACTCATATGATAGTACTGACTCAACGTTGAAGCGGAAGAGTCACAGCTTAGTTGCAGTACTGTAGCATTATTCTTCCAGATTTTGGAAAATTTACGGCTTTTGTTTCCCACGTTAAGTTCGGTCCCACCATCGGCAGATACAATACTTTCTAACTCTTTCTAACGAAAGAAGGTTGTCAACATTCTCACTCTGATGTCCAGCCTTGTTCAAATGAATCGATGAGTTTAAAAGCATATCACTTTAATCAGTCACCTTGCCATTATATAACATCTTACACTTGATACCTGATCAGCAATGAAACAAATAAACAGAAAAAAAAATACTTAATTCAAACCACGTTATAATGTATATTTATTTCTGATTGCCAATGATCAAGACAAAATGAGCGGACTGGTATGATGATGTTTCGCGGTTGGTGGTTGCTAGATGAAAGAGATCGATAAAGCAATCCACCCTCGGACGAAGCTAATCCCGAAAGATAATTCCGTTGTCCAGATGATTCGGCAAGTGCACGAAATTTAGAAAAGATATAGGAACAATACATAGGGTATTTTATAAAATGTTGACAATTCATGTTAATTGATTATACAATTTGAAATAAACAAATTAAAAAATAGATATTAAATGTAGCTCATATAATGCATTCCCGAACAATATCCTTATAAGTAGCATTATAGTTTAGCGGTGTTCGGAGGAGCTCAGTAGGAGCCAACTCGGCGTGACGATCATGTTTCTTTCGACGTTTGGCGTCGATTGAAGACCTGCATTTGGACTTATACGTAAAAATGATTAATTGCTAAACATGTTGTGGAAAACGACGGAATATGCCCTGAAGTGGTTTCATAGTCTACTATCTTAAACATTCTTCACCAACTTGTGTTAACTTATTTACCTTGACTCTTGTGGCTTGTTATACGAGCACATAATAAATATAAAAATTTTCTTTTCCAGGGTCTAAGTGTAATCTGCGACACAATGGAAGAATGCTGGGACCATGATGCGGAAGCGCGGCTTTCTTCATCATGTGTCATGGAACGCTTCACCCAGTTCACCAAATACCCGCAAATGCCACTTTTAATAGAGACTAATAGTGACAATACGATAAAGGATACGCCGAATTGTTTATAAGGAACAACATAACATCCAGTTAAGTTTTAAAAGTGTTTTAGTAAAAAAGGAAAAACAAAAAAATCAAAAAGAATATAACGCATAGATTCATGTAAGTAGATCCATACCCCTAGATCATCGCACACCCGTCTTTTGGTGTACGAAGAGACTGTATCTTCCAAACCAATTGTGTAATGAAGGCGCGTAAATTTAGGCAGCTATTAAAAACAAACTAGTATACAAAAAAATTGTTGACAACTGAAGTTGACAATCGATTCGTGTAATAATGATACGACTGATTGAACCTTGCTTTTATGTTAAAAAAAAACAGAATAGTAACGGAAAAGTTTTTTTTTTTGTTTTTAAGGAAAAAAAGCGAATAAGGAATATTTTGTTCGAATTAAGTCTTAAAGCCAATACATAGTTTTCAATAATAATTTTTAAGCATTTTCTGATTAATTTATCAAAGGCAGCAACAATAAGAAGTATAGGTAGAATTACTTTTGTTTTTAGTTTTATGATAAAATCTGATTTAGTATTGTCCTCTTTTTGATTATGCTTTATTTTATTTTATATTTTTATTATGTAAATCTTTTTTTTGTAGGTTTTTAGTGTATTACATAGTCTAGCCATAAATAATGTTTTCAGCTTTTACTCATAAAAATTCGAAGCGTCAATATTCTTGTGTTTAGTTTATACATAATTTGTTTAGTTTTTTTTTAAAAATGAAGGATGTTAGTAATTTTACTTGCACTGTCAGTACAAGTTGTGTTTTTACTATTTACTGCAGCATTTTTCGATTAGTACTATCAGTACGACTTTATGGTCACAAAATTAAATGTACGGGTAGTTCAATTTCATGTTGTGCAATATCAGTCAAACTTGAGCTCCTTGAGATTAAGAAGAATGATCGACTTTGAGGGGTAAAAACAGTTATGGTTTGATTTTAATTCAGCAGCAGTTTCTATGGCTAGACTAGGAATACAAAGTTTAGCAATATGTAATTTTGATTGTTTGATTTGTTAATATGAAAATTACTTATTGATTAATATTTTAATTTAATTATTTTTTTCTATCAATGTTAATAAAAGAAAAACACATTTACATATTTTTAATTAAATCATTTGTTTGTTTTATTTTAACATGTCCTACGTTGGCACTCTAATGATAAATAACTGGCTTTTTGTCCATTGCAGAAAGTACCTCTTAAATCGTCATATCAAAAGACATTTTGTGAAATACCCATCAGTCTAAATTCTTCAATAGAGGAATTCTCTACAGATTTTGTTGATGGTCACAAATAAAATATTGGTGAAACTAGGCAATGATAAGGTCAATCGCATTTGCGGACGAGACACCAATGATAGGAGTTCATAGCACTGAAAAAAGTGAATACCTTGGCCACTAGTTGTGGGGTTAGTATCAACCTTATGCTTTTCACTACTAAATCACCCTATTCCACGTATCCCCATTTAAATGGTCACCCACTCGTTCTGATCCATGCATAGCTTTGTACGGCTACAATAACGAAAAACATCTTTTAGGTGGTGTACATATTTATAACATCAACAAACTAAACGGACTACAGAGAACTGTGGTTACATCCACTACAAGCGCATTACGTTCCTGTCCTACGTACACCATAACCGTCCTCCAAGACATTTCGTTAACTGGTGTATCTAATATCAAGGATGTGGGATCATAGATGGGGCACTAGTTTACTACTAAGATAGAACTTATTTTACTACTAAAACACGCAATTTGACGTTATCACATTTAAACGGTCAACCACTTGTTCTCATTCAGGGCTAAGCACTTGCATGGATACTACTTCGAACGCCATATTTACATCCCGCTAAGTTTGTGCTAAGCTTGCCCTAAAGGTCCATTCACAGCTCAGCGAGATGCGATTACAAACGAGCGAATTTTAGCAAATTTTGACATTTCATTCACAACAACTTTTTTTCTAGTCGCAGCAATCGGCGAATTTCTCTAATCATTCGTTGTATTTAAAAAAAAGTGAGGTTAAACTCTCGCGAATGTTTTGGTTGCGCGAATGTGGATTGCGTTCCACATCTGTGGAATGTGAATACAATTTAATAGTTCGCAAGAAGTATTCGCCTATTCTCAAAGAATTGTTAATTTCTTCACAGAAACTAGTTAAAATTTAAGTTTTCTATTAATCGATAGATAAATTAAGCTCTTCTACTGAAATGGTAAAGTTGTCAATTGTGTGCCTTTAAATGTAATTAAAATGATCTGTTTGAGACAGATTTTGCGCAATCATGTTCTGATATGTTCTTAAAACTGCTTCTTAAGCACCTTAAGAACTCTCACTAAAGATATGTGTCTGCATGCGTACAAGATCCGACTGATCCAAGAACGGGAATACCATTTTAAGTTAAGAGAATTTGTTAATTGGTTGATGGAAAACCAGCTAGTGAACGACAATTTCGCTAAGAAGATCGTGATGAACGATAAGGCAAGTTTTGAACCCAATGCCAACGTAAATTAGAGAAATTATCGAATTTGTGTTGCGGAGATATCATGAGTGATTCGGGAGAAGCGAATGCGTCCACTACACGTCGCTGTTGGTGAACGGTTTTTCGATTGGTGGAATGATTGGGCTGTTCTTATTTGAAAATGTGGCTGCTCAAAATACGGTTACAGTAAATAGTTTGCGATACAGATGAAAACTCATTTCTTTTGGCTAGTATTGATTGATTTTGATCTTGAATCCATCAGATGCAGGTAAAATTGGCGAGCCAGAGCGATTTTACGCCATGCTACTGTTTTCTTTATAATATGCCAATAAACCAAAATTCACTTTCTAAGCTTAAGGCGAAGATCCAACGTGTTACTGTCACTATGGAGCCAAAAATAATCAACGGTGTATTCGAAAAATTCATCAAAAGAGCAAGATTTTTCCAGCAAATCCTAAGAGCGCATTTATTTGGCTTGCAAGTTTATAGGCAGCCTTTGTACTTTCATTTGTTGATGTTTTTGTTCATGTTTTTCAACAGTCCGTATATTTTATTGTTGAATCTGTATTTCGTCATTTAGTTGTTCTGTATTCCATTTTTTTGTATTCCCTTTATCCTTACTGTTGTTGATATATTTGTTCATTTGTAGTTCTTTTTTTTTCTGAAAATTGTTTACAATAAATAATAAAATTATCTTTGTTTTAAAAAAAATGTTGCTGTTAATGTTAATAAAATGGAGAAAGAGTAGTAAACTTTTAAGACATAAAAATTTTAGATTAATGGTTAATAGTTTACACAAGTTTACACAATGGACCGCAAGGGCTTATTAATATTAAAAATTAAAAAAAATATTTATCGATTTATCGTTTAATGCTCGTTATGAGTGCCAAAAAACCAACAGAATCAAACTTTTATAAAAAATGTTTTGATTTTATTTGTGTTAAATGTAAAAAAAAATAAACTAGATTATAAACTTAAGAAAAATACGAGTTACATAAATGTAAACATCTATAGACAGTTTTCTTCAAAAAAAAAAAACAAACCAGAATTAAATATTATAATAGAAAAAGTGTTAATTGAGGGAAGGGATACACACGGAGAATTTTATGCATCTATAGGGTAAATTACACTTCAAATAATAAGATATTTTCTTAATTTAAAAAAAGAAAAACGGTTTTCATGCAGACATACGTATGTACATACATACGAATATACTCATATTTTTATTTTGTACAAGATAGCTTTTCACTTTTTCTGTTTTTGTCCTTCTTTATCAATTAACTAATCATGTAATACTTAATGTAGGTTTTAATTTAAGAAAATATCTTGTTAATTGAGTTTTCTGAAAAGTACAATATACCTGACAGTTTTCAAAATAGTTTTGTTTAATATTTTTAAAGCAATTTGCTGGGAAGAGCATAATTATAGGTTCTATTTATTATGTAAACAAACGTAATGGTTATCCTGAAGGATAGAATGGTTTTATGAAGAAAATAGTTAATTGTGGATATTGTTATTGTATACCTGACTTTTTCAAATATATTTTTAGAATATTTTTTTTCTAACTATGCAAGTACTTGATACATATGTATACTCGTAGAATGACCTAAAACGCTTAAAAAGGGGATGAAGTAAGTAAGGTGCTGTAGGTAAGTTCGTTCGAAATATTTAGAAGTAATTACACAAACTAGGATATATTCCAGAAGGTTGTTTTGCTGTGGGTCTGTGGATGCCACGGATATTTTAACATACTGATAGCTAGCCATAAATCAATAAGACCTCAATCACGACAGCGACAATATAACCCTGTATTTGGATAGGGACTCTCGTTATCTTAGTCGTATATTGTTCGATAAGAGCCCCGAATTTAAATTTCACTCCATTTTTTTCTATAAAATTCACAACCCTTAGAATTTCATATACGACATCTGACAATGTCCCTATTAGTAAATATGGAACGTGTTTGGTCGTGCCGTGGCCGCTGCAAGTTCGAGTTTCCAGATCGATCCAATAAGTTTAAGATCAGGTTAGATCGGTTGCCTTGGTTCGTTGTTGTTAAACAGTTCTTATATATGATTGTGGAATCAGTTTTTCCTCAAGATCTGATTTCTATACCATATGAATGATTTTTGATTTGATTTTTCTTTCAAATATACATATTAAAAGAATTTTGAACGTAGTCCTCACGAATGTCCTTGATTATTGAATTTAGCAGTACTACCAAAACTATACATAGAGTTTCTTATGCTCGGTCGACATGAATTGGCATTAATTTGGTATTTTACGGTCTTCTCGAGAATCTGGAGTAATGCGTAGAATTTGTCGGTAACTGAGTGTTTTTCGAAGTGATAGCCGCCCATTTTGTCAACAAACGTTGTTAGCTACATCTTACAGATTTTTGTTTTAGAGGATGCTAAGATGCTGAATATTTTTTTATATTCTTATCTAATAATACATATTCCATGTCATCGTTTGATTTTAGGTTGGTAGGAGAAAAGTTCTTCATGAAGATATTTTCCATCCTAGTTTTTAGAGTGGCGATTCGGCGTTAGGTTAGATAACTGTGTTGATGAAGAGGAAAAAGAATCGATCTCATCACACTTTGATCTTTTTGGAAGGTACAATGTACTCGATATGGCCTAGGTTAGGTTAGGTTGAAGTGGCTGCCAGCTGGGATTCGCCAGCACACTTAGACCAATGAGGTCCATTGTGATACCACGTGGATCATGGGAGAATCCTCCCTCCACCTACTCGTATTAAAACCAATTAGAGCTTCTTATGAAGCGTAGGAGGCTCTTGATGTCAATTTTCATCAGGTGGCCTATATCATTATAATAGGGAGCTCCTAAGTGGAGTTTCCTTCTACGGGAGAGAGCCGGGCAGAAACAAAGAAGGTGAGGAATAGTTTCCTCCTCTTCTTCATCCATGCAGCTTCTACAGAAATCTTTCGCGAAGAGGCCCAGCCTTGTGGCGTGGTTGCCTATTAGACAGTGTCCAGTGATGACGCCTATTGTGGTGCCGATATGCAATCTGTTGAGAAAAATCAAATTCTTAGAGCGTTTTAGATCCAGCTTTGGCGAAATCTGTTTTGTCGCTAGACATGTTGAACCACTTGTCCACCTAAGATTTGCACTCTCGATAGCATCCAGCTTAAGTTTAAGTTTGCGAGTAGCGATTGGAATACCTAAGGTGCCGTTGTCCGGCAAGATGGGTAAAGTTGTTCCTTCTTTGGCGAGTTCATCGGCCTTACAATTCCCTGGAATGTCTCAATGCCCCGGCACCCAACACAGGTGAATGTTGAACTGCTCCGCCATCTCCACAAGAGACGAACGGCAGTCTAGGGCTACTAAAGAGTTTATAGAGGTCGATTCCAGGGATTTGATTGCTGCCTGACTATCAGAAAAGATGCGGATATCTCTAGCAGATATCACGTTTTTCTTAAGCCAAGACAGGGCTTCTTTTATCGCCATTAATTCCATCAACACGCTACAATGATTAGGAAGACGGAAGGAGAGCTTAAGATTAAGCCTATCAGAGAAAACACCTGCACCAACCCCGTCTTTGGTCTTTGACCCGTCTGTGTAGAAGTAAATTGATTCATCTTCTAAAAAAGTATCGTCCTCCCAGAGTGATCTGGAAGGGATGGTGACAAGGAAGTTCTTCTCAAAATTTAGACGTGGGATGGTGTAGTCCGTGTTTTCGGGAGAGATTTTGAATTTATTCAGAATAGAGGCGTGGCCGAATTCTTTTCTTGACCACTGTTGGGTAGCTTCAAGGCGAACGGCTGCAATCGCTGCCATTTGCTTGCTATATATATCGAGGGGTATTAGATGGAATAAAATGTCGATATGGCCTAAGTGAGTCGCCACTTTCATCAGGGGAATCCATGTATGTATCTAACCTTTGTCCTTATAGATGTACACCCTTTGTGTTGCCCGTGCATATATTATATGTTATAGCCAGTGTGTGCACTTACCAACATTGAGAGCGTTTTTCTGTCGTTTGTTGGTTCTGGCTTTGTCGCATCTTGGCCAGAGCTTTCTTGATATATCAGAGGTCCTAACCTTCTGTTGGATGGCACTAAAATTAAGGGATTCGGTTTTGGCATTTCGGAAATTTTGATACCATTTCATATGGCTTTTTTGAAACTTAGGGAACGGGTTACGCCTCATTTTTTCATTTCCTCAGAAAAAAAAATTATATATTCGTGTTTTTTAGGCCATTTGAAACAAGAAAAAAATAAAAACAAAAATATTGCAATTAATGGAAACCTCAGCCAGTATCCTCGCCGTCTATTAGTATCTAAACAGCCCCCTTTACGCCCGTAGCCCTAGGATCCAATCGATTGCTATCGGCTCTTCTTATCATCAATATCAACCGTGCTGGTTGACGCTATAAGGTTAGGGTTAGGTTAGTGGGTTGACGGGCGCAAAAGAATTCTGCATCCGTCACACTTAGATCAATGTAGATCCATTGTGATGCCCTAGGGGTTTAAAAACCACCCATACTCTAGAACCTATAAGCAAACTATGGATTTTGAAGCCATCCCGAGGCGTTTATAAATTTGTGCAAGTCGTTTATAGACTTGCCAGAAAGTTCGTCAAGGTCACAGAAGAAGTGTCTTCCAAGTGTTTTAGATCTAATATGACAGAGTGATGGGCAGTGACATAGAAAGTGTGTGGAATCTTCATGTACATCTTCGTCACCACATCCTCTGCACAGGTCATTTGTACTAAGTTTCATTTTCGTTGTATGATATCTCAGCATATTGTGTCCAGTAATAATACCTACAAGAGATGACAAAGATTTTTTGTTCATTTGTAAAATTCTCTCGGTTTTTTGCTTGTCGTAGAGTGGCCACATTTTCTTGGTTGTAGCACAAGAATCAAGCACTCTCCATCTTTCATTTGCAGCTACTAATGTTTTGTCCCCTATCATCTGTTTAATGTGACAAGGCGGGATTTTTACAGTAGTGTCTGCCTGATTTAGTCCAAGCGATGCTCCTTTTCTTGCCAGCTCATCAGCTTTCTCGTTACCCGGTACCCCCTTGTGTCCGGGAACCCAGCAGAGTCTTACGTTGTGCTGTGCACCAAGAACCCGTAGCTCTTCGCGACAACGACTTACAAGCTTCGATTTAATTTCAATGGCAGAAATCGCTTTTATTGCCGCTTGGCTGTCAATGAAAAAGGTAATATCAGTGTGTGATAGTGCCTTCATTGCGACCTGATTAGCAGCTGTTGTCACTGCCAGGACCTCAGCTTGGAAAACGCTACTGTGGTCAGGAAGTCTGATAGAACTGGATAGGAATCCCGCGCCAACTCCAATGTCCATCTTGGAGCCATCTGTGAAGATGGGTATCGATGATTCGTAACCCGATAGTTGATTTTCGTGCCATTCTTCTCTACTGGGAAAGGAAGTAACGAATGGTCTTACAAAGTCAAGGTAGGGTGTTGTGTAGTCTGTACATACAGAATTTTCCGTAAATTTACGTAGGATCTGCGCATGCCCCGTTATACTGGATTTCCAGCATCCAGTTTGGCTAAGTCGCAGGGCACTGTTTGCGGCAGACTCCTGTACGAAGATATCAAGGGGTTTAAGGTTGAGTATAGCTTCCAACCCCGCTGTGGGGGTGGTTCTCATTGCCCCGGTGGTGCCGATGCAGGCCATTCTTTGAATCTTTGTCATGGTTTTGAGGTTGGTAGCTTTACATAGCGCTTGCCACCAGACTAAATTACCATATGTCAGTATCGGTCTAATTACCGCGGTGTATAGCCACATGATGATCTTAGGACTAGGACCCCAGGTTTTACCGAATATCCTATTACAGGCATAAAAAGCTACCATTGCTTTCTTTGCTCTTTCCTTTATATTGAGATTCCAGTTCAATTTCCTGTCTAGGATAACTCCTAGGTACTTGGCGCTTTCAGAAATTTTAAGTGGAGTCCCTTCAATTGATGGCATATCAAATTCTGGTATGGTCCTTTTATTTTTAAAAAGGATCAGCTCAGTCTTTTGCGGGTTGACCGCGAGTCCGCAGTTCTTGGTCCATGTATTAACCATGGATAAGGCGCTTTCTATTTGGTCGCTTATGGTAGATAGGAATTTGCCTGTCGCTAGTAGTGCTAGATCGTCAGCATATGCTACTGCTTTAACACCACTAAATTTTAACTTAATTAAAATTTCATTTACCACAAGAATCCAGATAAGGGGTGAAAGTACCCCACCTTGAGGGGTGCCTCTAGATGCTGATACTTTGATATGAACACCTCCTATTTCCGAGTTGATCAGCCTGTTTTTGAGCATACCCATTATCCAGTTGATAATAGTGTTGTCCACTTTAAGGTTTACTAGAGCTCTTTTAACCGCATCGGTTTGGACATTGTTGAAAGCCCCTTCGATGTCTAGAAAGGCCGCAAGAGTGTATTCCTTATCAATTAGTGTCTTTTCCACGGTACTCACAACGCTGTGGAGCGCTGTTTCAACACTTTTGCCCTTTGTATATGCGTGTTGGGCTGGAGATATGGTGGTCGGGTTCAATTTACTCCGAATGTAGATGTCAATTAGCCTCTCAAGGGTTTTTAAAACGAAAGAGGTTAGGCTAATAGGTCTAAAGTCTTTAGCGGTAGTGTGACTGGGTTTACCAGCCTTAGGTATAAAAACCACTTTGACTTCACGCCAAGATTTTGGTACATATCCCCTGGTTAGACTACTTAGGAATATGCTTTTCAGGTGGGGTGTGATGTGATTTGCACATTTTTGTAGCATCATAGGAAAGATGCCATCCATTCCCGGAGATTTGTACGGCGAGAAGGAGTTGATAGCCCATTTTATCCTTTCTTCTGTTATCAATTCCGCTGGTGTTGTATGCTCCGTGTTGTCGTGCTCATCCAGGTCATTACTCTTGTGGGAGGTGCAGCCTGGGAAGTGAGTGTTGAGTAGGAGTTCAAGCGTTTCGTAACAGGATTCTGTCCAGTGGCCGTCGGAGTCTTTAAGAGAGCCCAGTGCAGTTGATTCTTTGGCAAGAACTTTTCTAAGCCTTGACGAATCGTTGGTGTTTTCTATCTCACTGCAAAAGGCCCTCCACGAACAGCGTTTAGCTCGCTGGGTTTCTATCTTGAATCTTCTTTGGCTGGATTTGTAGGTTTCCCAGTCACTGTCTGTTCTTGTGTGTTTTGCAACATTGAAAAGTTTCCGTGTTTCTTTCCTGATGTTGTACAGTTCTTTTGTCCACCATGGAGGAGATTTTGTTCTGCTTTTCCTCGTCTCCTTAAGGGGACATGCCTTCTCAAGGGCTGTACCGAGAACTTTAGTTAGGTCATCGGTTGTCTTGTCTATGCTCTCAGGCTCAAGCATAGAATGTGTCTGAAGAGTTCCTGTCTTTATCCCTACTTCCATAATAAAGATATCCCAGTTAGTTTTCCTGTGATTTCTATATGGTTTTAAGACATGATTTTTGTCCGGTATCAGAAATTCAATGATTTTGTGATCAGAGAATGTCTCATCTTTTAATACCTTCCATTGTTCTATCACTACTGTATTTGTGTTACTTACTAGAGTGATATCAATTACCTCTTGCCTATTTCTAATAACAAAAGTTGGTTCTGTGCCTCTATTTGCAACTAATATGTTATTTAGGATAAGGAATTCAAAAAGTGACTCACCTCTTATGTTGATGTTGGTGCTACCCCATTGAATGTGATGGGAGTTCGCGTCGCAACCTATGACTAGGTCCCATTTTTCTCGCGCGGCACGCTGAACAAGTAGGCGAGTTAATTCAGCTGGAGGTCCTTCTACTGCATCATATGGCAAGTAGCACGATGTTATGATCAGCGGCGGGAGCCCGTCACGTTCATACTTGACTGTTGTGTGGTCTATATCACTGTAGGTAGATAGAAGAAAGAGATTAATCTGTTTCCTAGCCACTATACAGGTTCTGGTCTTACTATTTGTATTTACTTGAGCCGTTTTATACAGTACAAGTTCCTTTGAGTTTAGCCCCCTTATTTTGCCACCTGTAATCCAGGGTTCTTGAATTAGGGCCAAGTCTATCTGTCTAGCCTCCATGAGGTAGATCAGGTTGGCGCTGGCCGCCTTACTGTGATGTAGGTTTATTTGGACTATCTTCATCACAGTGCTTTGTCGCCTCCTCCTTTTTACTTTTATTTGCCGAGTTGGCAACAAGCCTGAGGTTACATCGGTTTATACCGACGCGGACTTTGAAGCCTATCTTGTTCAGTAACGGAATTGATTTGTGACTGAGCAACACTGTCACTTCCGTACCGGATTCGTTGTATTCCCCTACTTCTAGCACTTCCCAGGCATGGCTCAGTTGGTCTTTATTTAAAGATCTGAGGTACCTTTCGATCCGATCTCTAGGAATGTAAGGTCCCCGTACAAAGAGCTTGGCCCTTGGTCTAGTCAACTGCACGATTTCTTTTTTGTCGATCAGACGAAGGTCAGCATTCGGCCAAGGAGCTTTGGTCCTAGAGATGAAATCTCGGAGCCATGCGAGAGTGTGAGAGTCTTCACAGGTCACTAGTTTGAATCCTTGGATGGTGTTAAGGGTGCCAAAGAGTGGGACGGGTTCTTTCTCTTTGACAATGAGGTCGTTTACCTCATCAAGGATTCTGATCTCAATTAGTCGCCATTGGTCCTCAGTTAGCTTCCGTGTGGGATTGCCGAAGTCAGCAACGGCGACCTGCTGTCCAGTAACGGCTAGCAGCGAAAATCTGGCTCTTTTCGTTTTGTTTGCCAGTGGGGAAAGGGTGTCGTTAAGCCTAGCTCTTTTGGACGTACTAGCAGTCGGCTCGGGGTTGGTATGGGGGTGCACATTCCCGGGCGTCTTGAGTTTGTCCGAAATCAAGGTTCGGCTGGGCGTACGTCGGGTCTTTTCTTTACGTTCGTCCGTGCTAGTCTCCGGAATCGTTCTGAGTCTTGTCTTGGCCTTGTCAAGAGCTTGTCTCTCCTTCTCCGTTAAGGTATCCGGAGTGCGTTTACTCAGTCGCCTGACGATTCTGACTGCATTACGTCGTTGTCTACGTAGGATCTCACGTTCGTTGAGTGCCTTACGTTTGCCGGTAGCTTTAGAGTCAGGGGCTATTTGCACAAGCCGCCGGGAATCGTTCGGCAAGACCTCTACGACTGTCGTACAGCTGTCATTAGTCGTGTCGTTTTTCGAGGGATCCTGACCTCCGTCACCTGATTTAGGGGGGGAAGTCGCAACCAGATTGCATGTGGAGCTAAGGCTCTGGATGTTTTCTGGGTACGCCTCCCCCTCTTTCACCTTACCAGGAGTTATCTTCTCTCCCTCCAGACCCGTACGAGCAAGAGGCTCGATGCAACGTCTGGTTGGTGAGTTCGGTAACCCGATGGTTGGTTTAGGTGGCCGTTCACTCTCTTTCTGTCTGCAGGTTTTGTTTGGATCTGAAAGCGTTGCCTCTGATCGCCTTGGTTGAGTTGTATCAATCGGGCAATCAGTCGACAACGCTTTCACTTCCCCAGGGACCATCTCCCTCTTCTCCAGAACCGTACGAGCAAGGGGCTCGATGCAACGTCTGTTTGAAGAGTTTGATGATTCCTCGGAGGTATCCTTGAGTGCTTCAGTCGGTGCGGTCGGCCTGACTCCCAGATGGACTTTGCCGATCTGGGGGGGAGGTGGCCCCATCGACTTTATAGCGCTGGTGTCACCTGCAGGAGCATCTTCCTTTGGTGTACGAGCAGTAGGCTTGTTCTCCATTAGTCGCTGTTCCTGCAGATAGGCACGTGCGTTATGTAGCCGCTTACGTTCTGTCTCCGTCAGTTCGTCCCATCCCTTCGTACCTAGTCTTTTAATAGTCGTCCTGCAGTTGGAGATTTTACTCCGTCTGGATGACGTAGACAATCTGGAGAGGTTGGAGCTAGCGACAGAGCAGCCGTCGTCGACATCAAGAATCATCTTCTCCATGTCGGCATCAGCCGTTCTGACGCCCCATACTCCAAGATTGGCGAAGGGGTTGAGGAGAAGATTTTCTTCTTCCTCTGTCATGCGTTCCATCTGGGGATCGGTATTTATGGAGTCTGAAGTGCCCGATCCTTGCACTTTGGCCTCCTTGGTATCGTTTGTTTTGTTGTTGTTGTTTGGTTTCATGATTTGGTCCCACGAGTAAGGGGGAAGGAAGGTCCATCTGCACTCACCCCCTGTATGCAGATAAGGGGAATTAAAGTTAAAACTGGAGGTCCCCAGGTATCCAGAGTTTGCGCTAGCGACTGAGCACTCCCTCAGCCATGCAGGTCTCGGCGCGTCGTACCTTACCTTGGATGTTGATGCCTCTTGGTTTTCCATCTCTTCCTGTCGATTAACAACAGTTAGAGAAGTACTTAAGCCCCACCACCACGACAAGGTGGGCAATCGTCGGTGAGGTTGACGCTATAAACTAACTACAACTATCAGTACTAGTTTTTGGACCCTATTTCCATAGGGTAGATATGTGGGTAGACGATTTAGAAGTGTGATACCCATAGGGTATTGTGATACACATAGGGAGGATGTATCTGTCCCTTGCTTATTGGTTAATCTTCTTCTGTACCTATGGTTTAACTTCTTGATTGTAATGCACTTGTAAACAATCCAGTTGATTTGATGTAGTTCAAGATGCCGTTCAATGGTCTATTATATATTTCTCCTAGGACTTGAAAGTGTCGCCCGAGAAATTTGCATCTAAGGTGGATCAGACCTGGTCAGTGACAGAGAAAGTGAGTTGTATCCTCGCTGACCTCTTCATCTCCACATCTTCGACACAGCTCTTTCATTAGTCGCAGTGCCACAGAGTATTATACCCTACCAGAGTAGAAACGCATTCCGAGGTGATCCAAATTTCGAACTTCGTCTAGCTAACTCGCCGGCCTTCTCATTATCTAGTATTGTCCATGGACCCAACAGAGCAATAACCTTTAGCTCTTCTTTTTCAGCACTTCATAAGCTTGGACATAATTTCAATAGGAGAAATCGCATTTATTCCCGCCTGGATGTCGATGAAAAAGTTACCTTCTTGTGGTTTGGCCCTCGATGCAGTCTCATGGGTGACTATTCTCACTGCTAAGATCTCCGCTTGGAAAACAATGCTGTGGTTCGGAAGGCGGACTGATTTGGTTATGCCCAATGGTTCGGAGAAAATATCTTATTCTTCGCTTATGTATGTCCATCTTTCATCTGCTTAGACGAGATGGATTGCGCGTTAGGTAGCTGATTGTTTTTGCATTCTTTCCTGCTCGGTGTCATGCAGTTCGTAGTTGGTACATTGTGTAGATTTCTCTTCAGGATCATAAGTACACATTGTATTTGGTCTCCAGCTGTAGACTTATTTTCATACTCTTATTCAATCAGTTTGCGGAAAGCTAGTTAAAGTGGTTACATATCGAACGCCCTTAGCTGTATCAACTTACATACATACATAAGTCCACAACAAACCTGCTGTACACACTTTAGAATCTTAACATTTTAGAATCTTAACATTTTTAGGTTAAATACAGCCTAATATATGTATGTACGCACTTATGGGTATATTTCCAGATTATGTACTTTTGTGTAATAACAAACAAATTACACACAGAATTTTTAAAAACAAGTTGCTTGCTTTAGTCTCTTTAATTTCTTATGTTTAGTGGTAACTATCCACAAAAAATTAACGTAAATGAATGGTGCTAAAGGATAAAAAAAAGGATTACATGATGCTAATTCATATATAATTGTACGTTTATTTATATTGCGTACATAGTAAGTCGTATTTCATTAAATTGTTTCCTTGTTTAAGAAACAAAATAACGTCAAATATTAACAATTTTGACGATATTCAGAAAGGTATACATTGTTGATTAGAATGTGGTAGCACTTTTTAACATATCATTCGGAAATATGTATGTAAATTGGAAAATAATATATAAATTAAAACAATTTATAAAAATAATATGAAATAAATTTTATTAGTAATATATGTATCTATAGAATGTTGAATTAGTTTTCTATGTTTTAAGAAATTGTATCTGTCAAATGGTTTACAAATTGCATATTATATTATTTTTGTATCCCCATTGAAATATTTTATAAACTGTAAGCGAATAAAAACAAAAATGTAAATAATTTTAAGAGAATTAGTAACATATATGATTATAATTGAAACTTAAATTTATAATAGAAAAATATATATGTAAAGAAATAAAAAAAATAATAAAATAAAAAAAAAATGATCTACGTAAATTTAATTAAAAACTTCTTACTTACATATGTATGTACGTGCTTAGATAGCGCTACAGTTCGGGGCTTCAACAAAGAAGCCTCTCCAATTAGCCCAAACTTTAGCTAACTGCCTGCAGTTGCGCACTCCAAGTTCGTTGAGATCCATTTCTCCTTGTGTGCACAACTTAAGGCGAGGCCTTACTTTACTGCATTGTCCCCCCTGAGGAGGCTTATAGCACAGAAAAACAAGTCAATATTTAACTACACTTGTTCAACAAGTGAATATCTATTCTGTAACACAACGAAGACCGTAACAATTATTCCAAAAAAAGTGCTTTGACTTGTCAAATCAGTTCAAGACTTACGCTATGTGTGAGAGAATTATCGAAGAAAATCAAATAAGCTTACTTACTTAAGGTGAGGCTACAGTGGACTTGGACTAGAAACCTTTCTTCTTCTGGAAAAATCGATATTGTCAAACAGCTCGTATAGTTCGTCGTTGTATCTCCTTCTCCAGTCACCGTTTATAAAGACGGGACCGAAAATCACCCAAAGAATTTTTCTCTCTTATCCACTTTTGACATAGTCGATGCCTCAGTGCTATAAAGTAGGACTGGGGCGGTTAAGGTCTTATAAAGGTCAATTCAAGTTATTCTAGACAGGGCTTTGCTACTCAATTGTAAAATACACAGTTGTTTAGAATTTGCGCTGAAAAAGACTGCACTTCCATTGCAGCTGTATTATTGGTATCACTTGCGTTCATAAATATCAAATGACTCCTTGTTTTGCAAAATTGTAGCAAATTTTTTTTGATGTACTTCTCATGGGATTGCAGTGACATCAATTCTACAGAATTTGTGTTTATTAATGTTTTCAGAATTTGCTGCGGTAAATTTACAAAAAAATTTTACAATTATGAACTCACTCTCTTCGTTTCATTTCAGCGCTGATATCTTTGTCTGAATTGATAACGGAGCCTTTAGATAAATTCCCTAACTATATACCTCAAAGCTGTATCTATCTACAATAACGTTCTGTCAAAGACGTCTGTGTTGAATGTCCTTTCCTGTTGACAGCATATATTTGACCGTTAAACCCATATACGCCCCTTCCGTCACAATAATCACGACATCATTCTGCGCTGTTCCGATTATCGTCGGCGTATACGAGTAATTGGACGGATTTTTAAACGATTGTGTCTCTGAAAAGGTTGTGGCTATCGATTTGAAGCTGCTTCGTTTTTTCCAAGATCTGCCGTGGTGTAAATATTTGGTCGATTGTGGAATTTTTTGGTCTAAGGCCATACTAACATGAACCGATCAGATTGTTAACGAGTGGTCTTAGGCGTATACACAATATGTCACACAAATGCTTGTAGGCGATGGTTAGAAGACTGATGCCTCTCCAATTTGACACAGTTTAGAGAGTCCCTTTTTTTTAGGATGGGGTAAACCAATGCTGAGGTTCCTTTCATCCGATCATATTTTGGAGATGACTTGTTGCATGCTCCTTACCAAGTCATCGCCTGCCGCTTTGAACAGTTCAGCTGTTAGGCCGTCAGCACCAGCAGCTTTTTTGTTTCATGGCTATTTTCACCTCGTCCAGGTTGGGCAGACGGAATTGTTGGTCTACATCGACTAGATTGAATGGTTTATTCTGTCTCACAGCGTGATTCGTATCGTTGTTGCTGTTATACAGCTTGTGAGGAATTGTTTTTTTCATATCCGCACTATCGTTGTTTCTATTACGATGTTCCCTTGATCGTCCTTGCAAGCTTCGGTGCAGGCTTCGTAGTATCGACAAGTTCTTTTTATCCTTTGATTAAACTTCCGAACCTTATTCCTGTAGTAGCTTTTCTCTATTTCCTCGGATGTGGGCGTGTAAACCAACTGCGGGATCTGAGCGCTTCCGCTGGCCCTTTATCACTCATATGCTTCAAACATGACGGAGAAGCCCATATAATGTGCTATATCCGCTATGGAAGTTTATCACGTTACCGTTGGTTCGATCTGAGGAATTCGTACGTTGTCAAGTTTATAGTGCCGCTGTTTTTGTTTTGTGGTCACCATTCACGCTTGTAAGTTTAGCCATTTATGTAAGTTCGGGTGGACAACAACCAGTATCTGATGGCAACCGCATGCGAGGTTAAATAAGTAATAACAGTTACTTACTTGCAACCAGAGTGCAACCTATTTCTACAACATCCAGACATTGCTGCGTTAAGCTTTGTTAAGAAGTATTCTTACCTTTTTCGTAAGTTTTTATAGTTGTTCGCTCCATCATGGTACGCGCACCGTTTTACATTGTCTGGTTTAACTACACTACTTCTCTGGAAAGATTAAATTAATGCATTAGCGAGCTTGTATGCTGCCTCATCTACGTCACTTTCTGACAGCAGGGAAATGGAGATAGTCAACTACTGCCAAGCAACAAATGAAATAAAATTTTAAAATAGAAACAGTTGTCTTCCTGCTTTTTCCCTCAAATAGCTTAGCATTCATTTTATTAAAAAATAAAATAAGTTTCAAACACATTTCGTTTTATACAAATCAGTTGATAATAAGTCTTTCGTTATATTCTTAGTACATTATTTAAAAATTACATATATTAAATATTTTAATTAAAAATAGATATAATAATCTTATTGTTAATGTTAATTTTTTTTTGTTCTGCGTTTATATGTAAGTTAAGGTAATGGTTAAGTAAAATAAAAAAATATATTGTTACACAAAAGGCCAGAAATTATTAGTAAAAATCAGAAATAAAATCATAGATAACACTTTGGACCGTCTGTATGTATACACATTTATATATATAGAGTTAAATAAGACTTATACATTAATCTAAATCTATCTCTCTTATATGTTTCTCTAAGTTTCGTATATGTTTCAAAAAATTACATTAACTTACATTTATATATATGTATGCTTTGTTTTCTGTTTTTTTTGTAATTATATTTTTTTATAAGTATAAATATATATATAGGGTTCTGTTTTTTCTTTAATTTTTATATATTTCAACAGGGTATATGTGCAATGTATACAAACATATATATGTATGAGACACATCCAAGTTAACATATTCCAGCTCTGTTTTGGTTTATTGCGAAACCCCTTTCGTTTCATATACCTTTGTACGATATGTTTAACATAGTTTATCCATCAAAGTCTTATTTCGTAATAAATACATAGTTTGGTTAAATTTACTTAGAAACAGACAACATCGACAACTCTTATTGCAATTCTTTCCCCGTATGCCTGTATAGACTTGTAGGTCTATGGAATATGGCAAGACTGTTCTAGTTAAAAAAAAAAAATAAAATCCAAATTGTTTATGTTTTTTTTCTGTATGTGTACGTGTGTGTTTTTTTTTTGAGGTAGGCCTATACTTTGTTCATTGCCGGACTCTGCCTGGGCATCCTCTATTTGAGTAACCATTTTAAAATTTAAAAACGAAATAGCGCTTCGTATTCGTTTCACCTAGTTGTCATCATTTACGCCACATTTGGAGCGTAAAATTGCCGCCAAACGCTGTGTAAGGGGTTCTGTAGGAGACTCTGAGTCACTGCAAGATGTCGAGTTCACTTTGTTGCCTAAAAAAACAACGAGTCAGAAACTTTTAAATATTTCTTAAAAGTTTAAAAAAGAATTCTATAGCCTACCATTGCTTATGTCTAAATCTTGAGCTGAAAGTTCCTTTGTAAAGTGCAAAGTATTAGGTACAATGTCATCTTCCTCTTCCAATAGAAGGCTAGAGTAGGAATGTGTAGTATTATCGCTGCGACTGCGACTACCACCTGTGCTAGATGAGTTTCGTGAATTTAAAACGCACAAATTATTGTCCTCCAAATCATCACTACTGATAACATCTTCAGAATCGCTGATACTCTCACCAGCAAGGCCACTGCTTCTTGAACTTGAACGGCGACTGCCATCCACATTTTCACCTGACGAATTGTCACAGTCGACGTCAGCCTCATCGATTGGATTCGATTCGCTTGATTCATCGCTGCCATTTGATCCATCCTCTTCAGAATGATCTAAAGCCATTTCAGGTGATGACGATTTATTGTAGTTCTCATCGCTATCACTTGAAGCTTCACCTAAAAAAGGTTAAATTGCTAAAAAAAGGGTTTTCCAGTGGTATTATGACTTACCTTTGAGTTTTTCTACAATTAAGGGATGGAACTCCTTAGCTGTTACATTGTTTGGTTCATACTGTAAAACTGAAACAAAGTAGAACGACCAGAATAAGGAATAGTTAATGATTTGAAGCTTTGAATCACAGGCTTATACTCACTCAATTTACAATATTTTAAGGCTTTCTTGTAGTCTTTCAGCATTACGGCGGAAAGGAACTGTACATAGAATTGAAATACAAATATTTTTAATGGAATGACCTTTATTTTGAAAAAAAACCGACTTAATAAATAAAAGCATTTACGAGGATCACCGATCCTCCCAGTAACAGAGAAATTTAACCCACGATTAAAGCGCTTAAAAAAGATAAGGCTGGTGGATGTAATGGTATTCTTGCTAATCTTTTCTAAGTTGTGCCGCATGTATTGTTAGTCCCCCTTAAACTGCTTATTAGGATCGTTTGAGAAAGTAAAGACATCCCAGAAGAACGAGAGAAGAGTTTAACAGACTGCCGTGATTAAAAAGGTATTTTCGTTTTTCCTTCTCTAAAATTATTCTAGACTGAATAAAAAATTCAAACCTGAACCTTACATGATGTATTCATTCCCTTTCTGTACTGTGTCATATACATATATGAAAGCTGCTCGTACTGGATATCGGACTTGGAATCTCGCCCGAGTAACCACATTTCCACAAAAAAACTACTGGTTTGACGAGGAATGTTGGAAAATATACGCAGTGAAACATGACGCATATAAAGCAGCAATGAGAAGAAAGACCAGAGCTTTTCGCGAGCTTCTCCGAAACGAAGAGTATGAGAAGCACGCGATCGAGGACATAAAGAAGTTCCATTCCAAGAATTTTTACCAAAAGGTAAAAAGAATATGTCACGGCAACGAAGTCCGAACAGAAACACTATTCAATGGCGACGACCAATCCCTGCATTTGTCAGTGTTTGTCCATTTACCTCGAACCGACACAGGAGAGTGTATGACTTCTACCTACCTACCTACCTAATGAATTATGCCGCACGTGAACTAAGAGTACATCAACAGAAGCATAAAATAATCAAAGATGTTGACACAAAACTGCCTACCCCTGACTTGCTATACGCCCTGGTGCAAAGTATTATGAATCTGTTGCCATTTGTGTACATTAAATATTCTTTTTTATACACAACAAGTATCTAAACGCTAATTACGGGTGCGTAGATACAATTTACCTCAGCCAAGAATTCCGTTGGAGCTGACATACTCTCATCAGCATCTGTATATTCCGAAAGGCTTTGACTTAGGTCCTCGTTAGATGTCGATTGCGGTAGCGTGCTGTTAATATTCAAATTAGTGCCTTGTGTCTTCCCTGCAAAAACTCCATTTCCATTCGATTCATCCAAAAATAGGGACTAAAAATAAAAAAAAGTTAAATACTAAACTCATGAGCAAAATAACCAACTCTTACGTTTGACATTTTGAATTCGAATATTTGTCGTTCTCACATTAGGCCTGTCAGTGTTTATGAATACGTCTGTATCGCGTGGGAAAAGCAGATTGTCTGAAACAATTTGTATGAAGAACAAAGAACTTGTAGCAACATTTATCCGGTACCAGTATCTTACATTATTAACAATTCAAGGTTGAAGACATTTCAAATAAGCATGAGCCAAATAGAAAACTCCCTGGTGATATAACACAAGAGTTTCCATAGCAAAGAACACATAAATAAAACCGGTTCGCTTTAACAATACCACTTCCTATTCCGTCTAGCCAGCAATCAACTACTCACCCCTAAGGAGTGCATCCTGCTAAATGGACGAATAAAAAAATGCATGGTAGCAAGTATCAACCCCCCCACCCCTCTGCCTATGTTGATGATTTCGCCCTAAGATAAGGTAGCCGTTAGCAAGCTGCAATTTTCATTACTCTACATGAGTGTAGATGAGTGTATGTGTGGCTTTGTGGAAAAAAAAACAACCAGCTCGTGGTGGATGTAATCGATATGAACTTTATGTCGCTCCTTGGTGTGGTTGATTCGATTTGGAACAAAGACCAGTATAGCGGTCGATACAACACGGCATTCCTTTCCGAGATTCATTTATTATTTAAAACAGGAAGGCTTGTTGCATGCAACCCTCTCTACAATTTTCTGCAGACGGTAAATCAACTCAGATGACAGAATAATAATGTGTCCACCGGACGGAATACTTCTCATGAAAGGTTGGGAACGGTTTTCGGGGTTGCTGAACTTTTAGAGAAAGCTCAGTCGGCACGGCGGCACGGCGGCACTGCAATTACAGCCAAACACCATCATAATTCCCATGATTGACGTTAACATAGTCGAGTGGAGTGCAGCATTTTTGGCACCAAACCTGAAGTGCCATAGCACTTGGAGTGAACTTATTATTGGTGGAGATGTGCAGTGCCATGCAGATTGTGGTATAAGATGAAAAAACTAAACCATTGGCAATTTCATTATTTTACTCTGAAGACTCCATAAATAGAGATATGTTTCCATCTCGCGCGTAGTCCTAGTTGCATCACATAGCACTCATCGATGCAGATAATCAGCATTTCATTGTCCTTTTTGCAAATTGCAATGAACGTATGCTGACATTGAAAGGCGACTGGTTATCATGATCTGTGTGCATTACCAACGTGGGAAAATAAAATTATATTCATCTAAATGTCGTCACTCCACTCCTTTCAATTTGAAAAATGGAAGCACAATGATTTGAACTTTTCCATGGGGACATGGTTACGAAAATTGCTTTTAAATGAAAGGGGTTCTTTACTATAACGTGGATTTTGAAATTAAATTTAGTTCTAATTTCGCAAAATGAATGAGACGCAAACTTTGACATTTAGAATGACAAAATGCGAAATCGCGAAAATATTTAATTTATATCTATTTAAAAGGATGTCGTGGCTTAGTAGTTAGCGTTAGGTTTGACATTCTCATTCCAGAAAACACCAGAAAGTTACCTCTTACCTTACCCCATAGAGTAAGAATTGTCGCGGAGGGGTGGCGTATGCGGCTACTACAATGAAACTTACAGCTGTGCAATCGCAGAACTACAGAACTTTTTTTTTTGGACAAGTCTCACCCAGAGTTGAAAGGTCGAAGTGAAGAAGTGTGTCGTAATTAATTACCCTACAACACAACAGAAGGAGGTTCCCAAAATGCAATATTTCTACCGGCACGGCAGTAGAGCAGTTTTTTAGACGCAGTCAAAGGTGGGACCTACAGTTTCAGTTAGTTCGAACTAATTACTTAGTGAACCCCTTATATGGGCTACTTCGACATATTCGGATTATAAGCCAATAAGAATCTGCTTATCTGGCTCCTTCCTCTAGGTTGAAGGTTTAGTGCGGGTTAACTTCCCCACCATGGGAAAAAATAAATCTTCGTAAGATATTCTGTTCCATTTGTGCTAAAAGGTTTTGGAGGAGAAACCTCAATGACGAATTATGCGAGCTGCACAGCGACATCAACCTTCTCCAAGAAGGTTCATTGGACGTTTGAGATAGCTAGGACATGTAGATCGAATGGACAATGCTCCAGACCGCAGAGTCTTCGAATTTTAACCGGAGGGTTACTTTGTTTTTACTAGAATCGATAACAGACACTGTTAAAGATCTAGTAGCCAACTAAGCAAATGTGCAGAAAGTATCTGAAACCAGTACAATGTGCAAAGAGATCTGACAGAAGTTGCAGATGTTTTCTTTCTGACCCTGCAGAGATAATCCAATCCAATGACGCGAGCAGCAAAAAGAATAAAAAAAAATAACCGAGGGTATGACGAGGGTCAGGAAATACGAAAAATCTATAAAAGAATATTGGAATATTGGACTTGAAAAACTCCTTTTTTCTGTCCGGTAAGAAGAAAGAAACACTCGCATAGATTGAAGAAGCAATAAAGATACTCTTTTTTCGTTGCTGATAACCGGATACGATGCTTTGAACTTGGGATCGCTTGGGATCCCCTTTACTGTCAGTAGTACACTTAGGCCAATATTCTTACTTCTGTAGGCCTGGCACTCACATTCTTTCTTTGGAACAGTACGCGGTAGGTATTGTTCTCGTAAGGGTGTCATTAATGAAAACCTTCAGGAACCCTGATTTTGCTCCAAAAGTTGAGGCCGAAAAAATTCTACATGTAAAAAAAAGTTCAATCTGAGAAATACAAATCGGATTACGAACTATAATTCAAAGTATGTATTTGAAATGAACATATACATATACTTGTAGACTCCGGGTGCTTGTCAAAAAGTTCTATACACCATACATTACAGCGATCCACTGGATAGGAAGAGGAATCTTAAAACAGATAAAAAGCGACATTTATTACAACTATCATAAAAAACTTCAGATGTTAGGATGCACATTCGTTGTGAAAAATCGACTGCGGTCAAGAATTATTGACTCAAAGTCGACAAGTGATAGCCTAGCTATGACCCGCATGAAAACAACTCTCTGCAACACCAGCCTAATATGTGCCTGCACCCTTACCACCGAGGCGAAAGACCTTTCTACGGTCTCAGCCAAATCTACAAACCGATATCAATCTGTTTATATCTAGAGATAAACTCTCAATCAAATTTACCTCATCTGTACCGATAGTAGGCATACATTAAACGTACTGGGTGTACATACATACATCGGGTACAGTCGGGTATGTAGAACTCGATTCCAACCATTTTTGCTTTCACCCAAATTCAACCAGAAGAAAAAATTAATATAATAAAGAAGAAAGGACTTCTGAGCCAGAAGAAGGAAGGAGAAGAAAATTATTCGTTAGAAAAAGAGGTTTCACGCTGCATTCCATCTTTGAAAAATCAAAATTCCCGTGATTGAAACAACATCCGGAAGTCAAGAAAGAAAAGTAATTGGCGACTAGCTTTAAGCTCGCAACGCAAGCTTTGTGCAATAGCCAAGAAACTGTAGTCTTTGAGAATCGTAGATACATTTAAAAGACATTTCCAGCAGCAAAACTAACTGCATTCAATTAAGAAACAATTCCTCCACGCAATATAGAGAGGTGCTATCCGGTGTTGAGGTGAGCTCTGTGTAGGCTGTTCAGGATCGCGTCAGTGATTGCGTTGTTAAACGCCCATTCGATGTCCAAGAACGCTCCAAGAGTGAACTCCTTAAAGTGAAGGGATCTTTTTATGCTTGATACAACCCTGTGGGGGGCTGTATCTACTGACATGCCGCAGATGTGAGGTGAGTCCTGGTAGAGCACATATACAAAATCATCAATCAGAAATGGTTGGACGAAAGAATGCCTAATGACTTGAATATCAACTTTTCACAGTCCGTCAGCGATAAGGCGATCGTATGCCTGGTAAGAAGTACCGAGCCATATTCCTGTTAAATGTTCTATCAAGATACTATCCACAGTAGTATGTGAGTGTGTAAAGCCTTTCAGCGGTACGCTGATTGACTATGACTTCAAGCGTGCAAGGCAAAGAATTATATGACTTCAAGATCTCGAAATAAGCATCTATAGCTGAACCGTGTAACAAAGGTAAACACGTGGTCTAAACAACAGTATTGTGTAACGTGTTACAGATTTTGTCATAAGATTTCTAGAACATATAGCAAGAAGTAAACATAAACACAATTACTTTATGTTGCTTCGCGGATGACGGTTAAACCTTAGAACCTGTTGCTACTTCGGTTTTCATAGCAACTTGACTCAAAGCTCTCAACTCGAAGACATAAATTGGTGCGCTCTATAGGACGTCGATCCTTCCTGTCATACTATACGAAGCTGAGTACTATACAAAAGCACCAGGGTTGAGCAAATTTTAGATTCTTTCGAAAGAAAAAAGAAATACGTCGGATATTTGGTTCAATTGTTAAGGATTCCGGGCAGAATAGGAATGAGGAATTCATGGTAGTCCAATTTTAATGGATAGCTCCAAACCTAGTGGATGGGTTGGTGCCGGTGAGTAGCTTCGGTGGTAGCTTCGGCAACAAAAGATTTCTCTATTCATTAAGCCGTTATGGTTATGGACTATTATGTAAGAAAAAGATAGAAGTATCGCAGTATATGTATATGTAGCGATAGCCAGCCATTTTCATTTAAAAATAATTCGAGAATGCAAATTCCCAGATTCGTAGACAAGATTCAGAGGAATAATTTCACATAATATAGAACGTAAGTTCCCGTGACCTCGGTCAGATCCTCCATTAATGACTGATTTTTTTACGAACACTCCGTAACATGCTATGTAAGAAATCGGCGGTATTCTTGCTATCATTCAGTAGAAAAGACTGCAGACAACCTACTTGCGTTTGATCTGGACAATTTGTAAGCATCTCAATATGCTAAGCCTAAGTGACACTACAGTTTGCGTAGCTTGTGGAGTAGTGCTGATGTAAGCTTGACCATAGGCGCTGTATGGGCTGTTTGGGCCAATCATTTATTTGATCTATTTTTCCAAGAAATTCGGTTTCTAAATCGCCACAGCTAGTGTATTGTGGTAACGAAGACTATCAAATGCGCTGTGAAATATTTCGATGGTCTCAAATCACCTGTCATCTATTGAATATACCCAGTTTATTCTGCAATGGGGTATAAGCAACTCTAGTTTGACATTAGCATATACATATACATATGTATATTAGCATATACATATACATTAGCATATACATATATATATGTACACATGAACATACATATTCTTTGGAGACTAAGCAACTCTAGTTTTATATGTACATATATTCTAATACATACATATTCTTTGGAGACTATCAAGATAGTTTACTACTAAAATTTGCAGCCAATAATCTGAGATCAATAAGCCTGACTTCTTTCCATAAGCCTGACTTCTTTCCATAAGCCTGACTTCTTTCCATAAGCCTGACTTCTTTCCATAAGCCTGACTTCTTTCCATAAGCCTGACTTCCTTGACTAGAGAGACTGGTTAAGAGTCATGTGCGCTAAGTCCCTTTGAGTTTCCATTTCCTATTGGATATGCTGCATCGTAATGGTTGGCCATCTTCATCGACATAGCGATTCATTCGCCAAATTTGTAGTCTTTTGACTGCTTGTAGAACTCTACCAGGCAGCACTAGTTACATGAAACATTACCCTCAGTCGTGATATTCAAAATATTATTGTTAATGTGCCATTAATCATACATCTAAAATGCAGGAGTTTCGTGAGCTAGAAGGTGGCGTGTTTAGAAGTGTTAATGTTATTTTTATTGTCTACCTGTTGCTGACACATGCGATTGTAAATTCGTCACAATGTCAGCATTGTTGCTGAAATCGGATGTATATATGTAGATATGAATCAACACCCCTTTTAATGAGATAGTTGAATAACTGCGTAATTTAGATAAGTATCTAAATAATAACTTTGAAATAGCGACAAAACAGAGATGGGCAAATGTAGGTTCAATTTATTCAAGCATGAACAGCAATAGCAAGAAATGACTTCGTAAAAATGTCCTACCTTGAGATTTTAGTACATTTTAGTACAAGGTGTTAAGAGTACTTTATCGGAAGATGCTTTCGTTTTTGCAAATGGCGTCTTTGACATTTCTGAAGTAAAGAATGGTATACCTACTCGTCAAGAGCGCGGAATAATTGTATCAATGTTTTGATGAATAATCGGTCGGTGATATTGGCTCAACGTGAATTCCGTCGTCGATTCGCTGGTCGTGTGGCACCAACTGGGCAAACAATACAGCTCACCTCGAGGAGACTGGATCAATACCGGACCATACCAGTCGTGACCTGTCCAGCACTTATTCGGTCAAGAATATCGCTTCTGTGGCTGCAGATGCCAAAGAGGACACTCAAATATCAACTAGTCGATGAGTCACGCAATTCGGCATTTTTACAGAGAATTTCGGTGAAAGACCTGAAGATGTATCCCTTCAAAGTACAAACAGTGCATCAGCTATTGCCCGCAGACCAACAAACGAGTGTAAATTACAGCTAAGCCCTTCTAAACCTCGATCACGTTGAGAATGATTTTCCATTGAGTGACCGACGGGGCGTATTTCCAATTATGCAGATTCAGGTCTTTATGCGAAGAGGCGGGCAGAACATTTTGAGGCTCAGCGTACATTGTGGTAACATCCTAAGCTGCTAAATGGATTCCGTAAAGCACGATCAACAATAGATGCTATTGCCAAGGTGATGGTAATGGCCAAACAATCTATAAAAGGGTTCCAGCTGGATGTACAAAATATTGCGGAGTGTGGAGTGATAGCACTAAGGTGCTGGCAATTACATATAAATAAACCAGGATACATCTTGAGAGTAATCAAAAACTATCTCCAGAAAAGGGCGTTGTTATACGATACTGTCAAAGGGTAAATGATTGATTTATGACCGCTGGCGTCTTAGTTCGTGGGCATATATATATCGGTTGACTATTCTATGTCAAGAAGAGGTACATGAATCGTACACGTCAAGAGAACGGGCTATTGGCTATTGGCTATTGGCATCAAGATTCCCCACCTCCTGCAACCAGAAAAATATAAAACACCTGTTACAAGAAAATTTTGCGCTGATATATGAAAAAGCCCAAATAAAAGAGAAACCTTAAAAAAAATAAATATACCTACTCACATTCACAGCAATAATGCGTTCTCCTTGACCCACAATACATTTCAAATGCATTCTTCTATCTATAGCACCTCTGTAGTCGTCGTTTGCATCTAAGTATCTCTGTCCCATCAAATATGTGTCAATTTTTCCACAACATTTTTCATAAGCACCACTCTCTGCGGCACTACTTGCCACTACAACGAGCGGCCTACAAACAAACAAAAAAATACCATGAATAAGGAAAACGGATTATCTTATTCCTGGCTACTACTAGTGACACACAATGGCTCAACGGCCTAAAGTGACGGGGGAAGGCTTATGTTTATATTTTTAAACAAACAAGCCATTCATCGTTCTTCCATATGGAGTGGTAATTAAAATTATTGCTGCACTTGTCTTTTCAACTTTAAAATATTCATAGACATAAAGATCAAGGACACAATTTAAAAAAAAAAAAACTTTTTTCCTTTGCTTCCTTTACATTACGTTCACATTCACGCTTTTATCCTGGCAGCCATTAAGGAATGTCTATTATACCAGCGAGTATACATATGTACATATGTGTATGCCATTAGCTGACCACAATTCCCCTTGTATTTATGAAGGAGGCGTTTTTGGCAGAGTACTCGTGCCTTGTGAGGACTGGGACATATTGAAAAATGTTGTCTAATTATGGGTACTTACCTTTATATTTTTATGAAGTTTTGTAGAGGCAGAGATATAATTTAAATTGCACTAGAGTTTGATAGTTATAGTATAGCGATTAAAAATTTTATAAAAAAAATATATTTTGAGATAAAAGTTAAGCCGTCGAAATGGAATGCAACTTCTTGCTTTTTTGTGTAAGGATTTTTTTCATATATTTTTTTTGCTATACAAATCTTACGCGACAGATAGTTCTGTTCTCGATAAATTTACGTCTTAGACTACGTACTACACACTTGTTCGAATGGATGAAAAAGTTCACTTGCACCAGAGTGTATTTCATTAAAAAGCTTCTGTACTATGAAGATGTGCGCAGGTGCTAGGAATCTAAAAGGAATAATCTCCCATTCTCTATAGTCTACGTGATTCCTGTATAAATATTGTAATTAAAAGTAAATATCAGCTGGAAAATTACTTTCAACTTTAGATTGTGCTTTGTATAGGTGTTAATGAAACTTGCCAATACTTTTGTGTAGAACTTTTGAATTTTACGATTGAAGTTTTGCCTATAATCGCACTTTTGAGGAAATTATGATTTTTTTTTTTAAATAAGATTTGAATTTTAATATTTAACAGAAGGACCTTTTTGAAGCCAACTTAATTGAGTGGATTTATGAATTATTTATTGTAGACGGTTTGGTAGGTGTGGGTGAATGATGATTCTCGAGAGGATGTGAATTTCAACAACATTTCATCAAATGTATGGTAAAATTAGAGAGAGGCAGGTTTGATAGTTTTTTATTTTTTTTTTGTTGAAGGGACCGATAGCGACAGTTTTAGTTCCAGAGTGCATTTATTAGTTTTGATTTCTGTGGGGTCCTCCAACGGTTGCTTCTTTTCCTTTTTCTTTTCCTTTTATAAATTAACCTCAATGACCTTCCGGTTTTCTCCTGTTAGGATCGTATCTGGTATCTTTAGAAAATTCCCACCTTCTTGGCGTATAAAAAATAAAAGAAAATGTCAGCACATTACGAATGCTGTCCAACGATTGATAACCACCTTCCTCGGCACGCCAAAGTATCTAAAAATATCCGTCTGCATATTGAGCACTCTCTTCGAGTTTGCTCGTAACATAATCTACTTTATAAAGTAGCCAACTGTCGCTATTACGTATCTGGTACCCCATTTCCTTCATTTATATATTTCAGATGCAGCTTGTCCTTGTCGCTCTGCACTGGGCAAATCTCCACTGGAATTTTGTATTTCTGTTCCAGTGAGCACAATCCACTTCATACCGCACATCCTCGGACACCAAAACACTTTTTCCAAATGATCCCTTTTCTCGTTTTTTAGGTATCCTACATCATCCTACAAGAGCTCCTGTAGTTTAAGCCACTACCTTCGCACCCGTAGTATAATCTTTCCGTGTATTCTTCGTGATCAGGATCGCCACATAGTAGGTTATAAATTTTATTTCTCTGTCTAGTAGGTATGTTCGAAACCAAATCAAAACTATCCACGATAAGTTTTGGCCAAGCTAAGGAGACAAATTTTACCTGTCAGCTCAAGAGAGACTAGGGCCAAACGAATAAGGGTCTACGAAGGACAGCTTCAATTCTAAGAGAATGGGAATTATGATAGAGTGACCGAACTTGGCTATCGTATTCAATGATAGGCTTGAATAAAGTGACATTAAATGGTTTTGTGACGTAAGGATTGGAAAATTCATTGGACCTTCGTGTTGAACATGCTATACGAGGATGAATCGTTTGATTTTTAGCACACTTCAAAGTTGGAAGACTTTGATCTTCGGTGGAAAAAAGTATATACGTATACATATGTATATATATGACTGTACTAAAACTCCCTTTAACTCGGTTCTTTCTCATACTCGATTTTCAGAAAGAATTATGGCACGAAAAAACAAAATCCATACGAAATACATTCTCTAAGTTGAAATCATTTCTGTGCTTTCGGATACAATTTTTATCCACTTTTTATTCCCTTTCTCGTATTTATATTTCCCCTTCTTTTTTAATATTGTAACCTTGCTTTATTGTAGTGCCTACATGTTAACACTTCAGAATAGCACCATTAACAGAATCGCACAAGATAACCAAATACATATGTTGTGCATACGAGTACGCATAAGTTCAGTATTCGGGGACTCCCCAGTTCAACTGCGCGTGATAGTATTGCAGATGATATCCAGTTATCTTTTTACAAAATCTACAAGTTCTTGAACTCAAAGGAATGTATTCAAACCGAAATAACAGATTTCTTTAAGTAATAACTAATTGTACATGGTGCTTTCCCTTACTCGAATAAATTTTTGTGGCGTGTGGCGATTCTACTTAGGAAAAGTTAATTGTATGTACATATGTGCCTATTTTTAGCTCCCTAAATCGAATCTATATATGTAACTCGAAGATAGGGGCGGTTGGGGTAAATGACAATTTTTGCATTTTTTTAAGACACATTTTTTCCAGAAAAGTAAAAAATATTAAATTTTTTTTTTTTTAACTTTTGAAAACGGATATTATTACTAGATATTCTACTTATGATGACTTAATAAAGGTATAAGAATGCAAAAGTGATTTAGGGTAGTGTTTACATTTACCCCTTCCTTGTTTACATTTCCCCCATAGTATTTAAAAATACTGGGGTAAATGGGGACAACTAATTCCTGTCCTCTAAGTGCTAGGAGCTCGCCTATGGGGTAAAAGTAAACAAACATGAATTTCATTTGAATTATTAGCTTGAAAATTGATTACCGACGCCATATAAGCATATTATCCATCAAAGAAGAATCGGAAAAGTACTTAAATGTTTTTTTTTTTTAAATAGAAACAAATTGATTTTTATTTAAAAAATTGATATTTTATCACATGTTTTCAAAGCTCAAACAAGATACAGAAACCTACCTCAAGTTAGCTACATATTTTATTTTTCACTTTTCTTTTACGTCTTAAATTTGTAGTAAACACATGCTTTTGACATATGTATTAAGAGTCGGATTTGGTAGAATTCCAAGTATGGTTTTCAAAAGAACACTCGTTTTTTCAGTCGGCATCAATGCGAAAGTTGTTTTTGTAGTGTCCATACTTTTTAAAAGCACCACTTCAATTTCCTCGCTTTCTCCATGTGATTTATAACACAAACATATCTGAAAATTTCTGGAAATTTAGTTCGATCCATAGGGTAAATTCCGGTGTTGACAAATCCGGATATTATGTTGTCAGCGATCATAGACTCTTTCCAGGTTTCTCCGTTAAGTTTCAAAAACATCTGTTTACTGAGGCGCGTACAACCTTTGCCCATTTGCAATTTCCCATAAGCAATCAGTTTTTTTTCCCAAGCTGTTTTTATTGAATCGAATACGCATTTGTCAAATGGTTGCAACTTATCGGTTAGATGGCTAGGTAGGCGCATCAATATCACATTATTTTCCAAAGCTTTCTCAACTATTCGGACACTTATATGACTGCAATGACCTTCATATACCAACAATGCTGCTTGATCTGGCAAACCTTCTTCATCACGTATATTTTTAACAAAAGGAATGAAGCCATTAGACAACCAATTAATAAATTGTGGTTCCTCCATCCATACGTTTGTTGAGGACGCGTAGAGTGTTCTTTAAAAATTATTAACGGTGGTAATGTGGTGCCATCCGCCGAAACGCATGCAAGCACTGTTGTGGATTCCCGTCCAGATCCGCCTGAAACTCTGCTTAGAGCTTTGCCCTTAACACCCAATGCATGCATGCGCCTGGTGAAATCCGCTTTCGTCTACATTAAGAACGTAGTGTGGTTTATTTGTCAAGTTGTTATCTTCCATCACCTTTTGAAGCTTATCATAGAAGTCGTATACAACAAACGAGTTTCTGGCATCTTTTCTCAATTTTTGCAGGTGTTCAGGTTTTTTTTAAAGTCATCGTGGGATGCCGCTTCATGAATCCTATGTACCAGTCTTCGCCGGGGATATCGTCCTTAAATTGCGTTTTGATACCGCTGAATTTAACATATTCCCCACCCAGTTCCATTAAGCTCATGTTTGTCACATAGTAATCCCATATTTGAACGAGTAACAAGACATTTAAACATTTTGTTTTCAGTTTCTGCTGGAAAGGAGGGTACTGAGGGGAGGGGCCCTGACCCAATTGAATCCAATGATGTTTGCCAGCCTTTAATTCTATTAAATATTACAGATTTATGAACATTGTAGCGTTCTACAGCTTGACGGTATGTGAAAAAAAAACTTTGGGAACAGTCACAAACACTCACAAACTTGAATTTCACTTTTCAGATAGAGGTTCTTTCAACGACTAAAATTTCCAACGAAATCCGAACAACAACTCAAAGAAATTTTGATTTTTTTTCTGTCTGGGTTGCTACAATTTATTTAAAAATGTGAAAATAACGGCCGTTTACATATACCCCATGTTTACATTTACCACAACCGCTACATAAGTATATTTCAATCGTTCGAATTTTTCGAAGAATTTAAGCACTGAACCAAGATTTCTTACAAATATAGCAGGGTAAGTCCCTATGGTTATGTACATACATATGTATATTTCTTAGTCATATGTGATAATTGATTTTTGTCGTGTGCGGTAGATTTTTTTTAATATGAGAAAAAGAAGCTTGATAGTAAGTAAGGTAGAAAAGTTTGTTAAGAAGAAAAAGGATAGATACTGCTGCACAATTTGGCACTCCTCCGGACAACTTATCACCCATTTTTATAAACTATCGTGCTCTTCGGGACAAAAATCGAGGACCATCTTGCTAGCAGTAAACGAAAAAGGCTCAAAATGCAGCAAATAGACAATAACCTTTGGGAAAGTGAAAAATCAGCGCTATTTCAAAAGTATTAAATCACTTGATATAGAATACGAAGTAACAAAAAGGCATGAAAGGCAGGTGAAATTTTACCCCCCACCGTCCTACTGTTTATTGACATTTTCGTCCAAACCTGATATCACTATTACTGCCAATGGATCTGGGAATTATTAAAAATGTAAAACAGCATTATAAAAAACGGATTGTAGTGAAAGTTTTATCCAATATTGAGAAAGAAGTGACTCTACTTAGCGCAATTAGAGACCTGAGTAAAACATGAAACAATTACTCATTGTTTACTTAGCATAATATTGCTTTTAAAAGTCCATAAATAACAAATTAATACATTTTTAAACTTAACTTAACTTAACTTATTACATGCGTTATTAGTTATAAGGTAGAGCGCATCTAATGTAATTAGCTGTTAGTCTTTTAAATCTTTTACATTACATTAATTTTTTAATTCAGCTGGTAGTGAGTTATACAACAGGCAACCTTTATATTCATATTATGCTATTTTGCGTAACATTATCTCGATAATGGCAACCCAAAATCATCGCCGGTTCTTAAAGCGTTGAAATTACCTTACATATCGAAGATATTTTTTTTTTAATGTTCAAGTAATAGGTCAAATTGAATTTTAAAAATAAAACTTAAAACATTGAAAATAATTCTTTGTTTTACATTTAACCACATTAAAGCATCAATCTAATTGAAGTATACCGGTTACATTTTAGAATAATTCTCATTGCCCTATTTTGCAAACGTTGTAGTATTATAATCATAGTATCACAACAAAGATAGATACATAGGTTTGATCATAATATTATATATGATCTTACTTCTAACTCTGCCAAAGAAACCTACCTTTTTTTGCTATTTTTTTTACAATATACTCAACATGTGGGCTTAAGGCTAGATTCGTGCCAATAATTACTCCTAAATATTTGATTAGATTAACCTGCTCAATAAACTCATTTTCAATGATAAGATTAATATTGACTTTATGTTTTAGAACCATGCATTTGGATTCGCATTCAATTTGCCCTCAGCCATACACTCAATCTAGCTTAGTCTTCTTGCATTCTTCGTTCACAATCAAAAATGTTGTTTCCAGAAATAAATAAAAGAGCATCGTAGGGAAACAAGGCTATCTGGGCAAATCGAAGTTGACGATTAATATCGTTGATGTAGGTAATGAAGAGCAGGGCACCAAGAACTGATCCTTGAGGCACTCCAAGGGTCGTTTCAATACCGTTAGACAATACTCCATTAAATTTTGTTTTCTGAGACCTCCTACTACATTCCAGTTCCTTACCTCCAACACGATAGTTACAAAGTTTATACACAAGAATGCTTCTGTCGATCGTCTCGAACGCTCTTTTGAAATCCAAGAAAACAGCAACCACATAGTTCTTAGCAGCAAGCTCCTCTTTCCAACTAATCAAAACGCTATTCGCAAGAATGTTTTTTTTCGAAATCCGGACTGGTTTTCTAGAAACAGGTTATTAGTTTCGAAATAGGCCTCCAATGGAGTGTGAACGATTTTTTCCAACACTTTCTCAAATATAGGTAACGCATTTACTGGCCGAAAGTCCTCACATTTGTTAGTTCCTCTTTACTTTTTCAACGGGCGTTATTATTGATTCCTTCCAGTATTCGAGGAAGGATCCCCTACTCAAAGATTTGTTTATCAACCGCTCGAAAACTGGTCCGATTACGTCCATTGAATCCATGAGCATTTTTGCATTAATGTAGTTAAAGTCCCTCTTTTGATTTAAAGAACGTAACACCTGTCTTACACTTGTGTGCACATTGATGAGTTCAAACTGGAATATTGAGCTAGAGATATCAGCACCCGGGGTGAACTGTGTACAAGGAATTGATTGGTTAATGTCCAAAACACTTGTTATAAAAAACTTATTGAATGCATTAGCAATGTTCTCATCACCATACTGGGATGAAAAAGATATTCTTCCACTATCCGAATTAAATATTTTGTGGGCCTCTTATAAAATTGCACTTGATATGGAAGGTGTTACATTCGAATGCTACATTGATGTCAATAAATGTACATGTACAGTGGATTACCGCACTAAGGATGATATCTTAGAAAGCGTTCTAGATGATCGTGTGCTCGGAGCAAAAGGTATTTAAAACATAGGATTTTAAGATTATTTAAAAAATTAAGGAAACTCTCTTTGGCAGAATTAGAAGAGGGTGAGAATGAAGATCTAACACCATGCCAACATTTGCACCATGTCTCAATGTTTCGTGATGGTGATTGGAGGAGAAGCGGTCATGCAAGACTAAAAAAAATTACAGAATTCTTCGAAATAAAGAAATGAAATGAAATTTCTATAACATGAATTTATTTTCTGGTCCCTTTTTTTTAAAAAAAAAAGATATAGTTGTGAAATTTTCGTTAGCGCGAAGTTTCGAATTTGTATAACAGTTTGGAGTTCGAAAAATGGATCTAACGAACACAGTCTTCAAGATGCAGCTGTCCAGCAACTGTCAAAAGGTGCGGTGAAAAAATTCGTCATCACAAAGCAACAAAAATTCCTTTGAATCGAAAAGTGTCTGCAGTCCTCATTCCGGAAATTATATCTTACTTCGTATATTTTTTTTCTTTTAGTCAATTAAACGCGTCAAGTATAATTTTAATTGAGTCAATTAAGTGACTTGGTTGCAAGAGCTAAGAATATGTCTAAACTACTGGGCGTCCCGTTGAAGAAGCCATCCGAAGTCGATATCGTTAAACCGCTAACAAATCTCATCCAGAGCACCTATAGTGGTCCAACTTCAGAAAAGGTCAACTATACCGAGTCCGTCAATGAATTCTCCAAGCAAAGGAACACAGCAATCTGGAAATTTTTTGAGAAATACGAATCATCGTTGGATATTGTCTATGCGTGAGTACCTCCCTTCACATTGAGTGATTTTCTCTTCTATGCCATCATCAGAAAAATTAACTTATCCCCTCACCCCGTCTTAAATGAAGAATGACAACAAATGAGTCATCTGATGATTTTAGTTAGTAATGCTAAGATCTACATAGATTGTTATAAAAAAAATATGTATTTTCTGCTGCAAATTTTTGGGCTTTCGGTTTTCCAGTTAACGAAGTTTGTTCCTTCTTCTGCAGGTACTACGATCAAATATGCGCATTAGAGACAAAGATTCCGGTGAATGAACTCCAAGTACCATTTAAATGGAAGGACGCCTTCGACAAGGGTTCGATTTTCGGAGGAAAAATCAGTTTGAGTAAGTGCTAATTAGAGTCGTGTGTTATTTTCTTCCGTAGGTTACCAATATTTCTGTGTGCCACAGGTTATCATTTATTCTATACGAATGATTAATTCGAAGTGAGTCAGCCTATTTTAATCGACAAAAAAGTGCTTTAAGGTCTTAAAAAGAAATTGATACCATTGTTTTATATCGAGTGCACATAAATTTTCTTATTATCTTGTGTGTTTACAGAAGCAGAACTCGTGGTGAATAAACAAACGATAACTGGCCGTACTTGTGATGCTTTTTCAGATAAAATTTTACGCTCAAGAGTTGTAGAATTAATATCGTATTATATTACGATTAAGTTAGTTATAGAAAAAATAGTATTCTTGAGACATCAGTGTGCTTCACTCTTTGTATTCATTTTGAATTCGTTTCCTTTCCATTTCTTTCGATTTTAGGTTTCTAGTGGCAAGTTAAGACGAACGTTTTTCTTCTATAGCCTCTTCCATCCTTCGTCTGGCCGTACTTTTTCAGATAAAGTGAAGAGCTCAGCAGGTTATCGCCGCATCTTTTTTCTTGCCCACTACCCCCTACCTCTATTTCTTCTTCCAATTGTTGAGTTTATTTTTTTGTGTGTGTGTTTATAAAATGGGTTATTGAACCTATTAAAGTTCTTAACAGCGTTACTTGACACACGCGCCCTCAAATGAATTGTGACTCGTCGGTGATGCTTTTTACATGAAACCCTAAGTGTTGTTATGACTAGATACTTGCAGTAATTATTCAGCAAGCCATCAGATTACACTATAAGTAAATAAGCTGTCAGTCGGTGGAAAACTTTTCATTGCGATGAGTGACCACGATTGGGTGTTTTCGAGCGTTAATCGCAATGTGATGAATCTGGTTGACAGTTGATTGATCAGAAGACCTCCACATACCCTTGTAGATACGATACTGCTTCCTATGATATGAGTATCAAGAAGAGATATGTTTAGCAGTGCATCTAGAGCACAGCCAGGCGTACTTCAGAAAGCGAAACAAACCTAAGTTTATTGCATACATTTATGGCAAACCCGCTTGTACCAAACAATTTTTCGGTAATAATACAAAAAACTGCAAGCGTGTTGAATATTTTGACCAAAGAAGTTTCTTATAGATGATCACTCCTTAATACGTCGTTTTATTAGATGTACCTAAAGTGCTATCCATTAGTACTGGAAGAGTTAAACCCCCTTTGTCAAGGAACCAACCTGAATTTTTAGAAGATTGACGAAGTCCCATTCCCTAGTACATCATAGGAGTGAACGCCGCCTTGCGGACTGACCCTGTTTACTACTGCCATTATACATATATCGGCCACAATCCACACCCAATTCATTGCACTAATATTTCGTCTGCCTCGTATTGACTGGCAGATTCAAACATGGAATCGAAGGTCGCATTGTCGAAAGCACATTTAATGTTGAAGAAGATGCCAAATACAAATTTCTGCAACTTTTCAAATAGTGATCAAAGAGTTTTTTACAACTTTAATGTGGAGACTTGTAGTGGATGAACTGCAACACTTCAAGCTTACGATGTATCGGCTATTGTTTCTCGAAAACCAATCGGGATTTCGAAAAAAGCATTCGTGCAAGTGAGCCCTGAATAGCGTTCTGATTAGTTGGAAAGAGAAGCTTGCTGCTAAGAACTATGTGGTTATTGTTTTCTTGGATTTCAAAAGAGCGTTCGACGCGATCAACAGAAGCATTCTTGTGTATAAACTTTGTAACTATGGTGTTAGAGGCAAGGAACTGGAATGGTTTGACTCATTTCTTAGTAAGAGGTCTCAGTGAAGAACGTTTAATGGAGTATTGTCTAACAGTATTGAAACGACCCTTGGAGTGCCTCAAGGATCAGTTCTTGGTGCCCTGCTCTTCATTATCTACATCAACGATATTAATCGTCAACTTCAATTTGCCCAGATAGCCTTATTTGTCGACGATGCTCTCTTATGGTTCTAAAACATAAAGTCAATATTAATCTTATCATTGAAAATGAGTTTATTGAGCAGGTTTAATCTAATCAAATATTTAGGAGTAATCATTAACACGAATCTAATATAATATTATGACAGGACCTCACTTTGAACACTGTTGTTCAGTTCTCTATCTTTGTTGTGATACTATGATTATAAAACTACAACGTTTGCAAAATAGGGCCATGAGAATTATTTTAAAATGTCACCGGTGTACTCCAATTAGAATGATGCTTGCTGCTTTAAGGTGATTAAATGTTTTAAGTTTTATTTTTAAAATTAAATTTTGACCTTTTACCTCAATATTTAAAAAAATATCTTCGATATGTAAGGGACTCTCAATCCTATAATTTAGGACCGGCTTATCGAGATAATGTTACGCAAAATACCAAACAATCTCTAGATTTGAGGATGAAGGTGCAGACGATGGGTTTTTTCTATACTAATCAAATGTATAATAATGAGTAATGAATGTATGTAACTTGTTAGCGTTAACGTTGCCACTACTTCCATCGGCTAATTAATTCGCTGGTGTCGTCCTTATGAGGTACATACTCTTGCTAAATTTCTTTGTGTAGGTTCGAACCACGCAGACATTTCGAAACTCAGTAAACGCTCATCATTTATTCAATACCAAGTATGATAGCATTCCATGTGAAGATGATGATGCTTTGGTAGCATGAATAAGTTGCAGACAAAATAAATTGTTGTGGTAGCTTTTCCTAGTTATTCAATAAAAAATGCATTTTATCTCCGTAGATCTACATATTATACGTATAGTAGAAGTATATTTATTTATTTTCTTTTTTTTTTATCAGCTCATACGTCTCTTCTTTACGAGAAAGTGTGTGTTCTTTTCAACATCGCTGCTCTGCAGAGTAGCATTGCTGCATCACAGGCCCTCGATTGTGACGATGGACTTAAATTAGCGCTAAAATTATTCCAACAGAGTGCCGGAATCTATCAATACCTTAAAGGGGCCGTTCCAGCTGCGATTCCCTCGGAGCCAACTCCTGATCTAAGTCAGGATACTTTGGCTGTACTGAGCGGCTTAATGGTTGCTCAAGCTCAAGAGGTTTTCGTTAACAAGGCCATTAAAGGTAAGCTCGTGACCTATATTTTAACCGAATTTACTAAGAACTCTAAATATAGATGAAATGAAGGATCAAATCATCGCAAAATTATGTTGTCAATGCGAGGAATTCTACGCCGATGTTTTGCGTTTGATGCAAAAGGAATCACTCCGCAGTCTTTGGGACAAGGAGTGGATTCCATTGATAGCTGGTAAACAAGCTGGTTTCCATGCACTAACAAACCTTTACCAGAGTTTGGTGTGTCGTGCTAGCAAACATATTGGCGAGGAAATTGCACGATTGCGTAATGCAGTAGAGCTCTTTAAATCGGCTCAAACCCGGTCAGGAAATCCTCATTTCTTTGATGAATATGCTAACAGGGCTAAGCGCAATCTCGCTGAATCAACAAAAGACAATGAATTCATTTACAATGAAATGATTCCAGATGTTAAATCTCTCGCTTCACCAGGCAAAGCTCAATTAGCAAAGATGCTGCCGGTAGCATCTCCAATGTCTTCGAAATTCAAGGACATTTTCGGCGAATTGGTTCCAGTTGAGCTGCATCGTGCTCTTTCTGCTTCAGAGGCACGCAAGAATGAAATTGTCAATACAGAAATTATGAAGTTACGCGAAGCCACCACCATGCTAAACGGTGTTCTGTCCAGCTTGAATTTGCCAGCAGCTGTGGAAACAGCAGATGCTGGTTCAGGCTTGCCCCCATCACTGTTGGAAAAATCAAATGATGTTCGCAGCAAGGGTGGTATCGAGAGCATAAATACTTACTTGCGGGAGTTGCCAGAGTTATTGACAAGAAACCGTGAAATTCTTGATGCTACAGAGAGTATGTTAGATGAAGAACGTGATTCTGATAACCAGTTGCGAGCTCAATTCAAGGAGCGTTGGTCAAGAATACCGTCAGATAAGCTTACAGAGATGTTTAGAACAAATGCAAAAAAATATCGTGAAGTTATAAATAATGCAGTGGAGGCTGATAAGATTGTTCGACAGAAATTCGAAGCTAACGCTAAGGTAAAGAAGAGGAAACAGTTGAGAATTTATTGTAAACTAACAAATAATTCTTGCAGGGCATTCAATTGTTGTCATTGCCGCAGGAGCAGTTGCATCAATCAATACCTTCGTCCGGATGCAGTGTTAACCAAGATTGCTCAAGTGTACAGAAGTTGAGAAGCCTAATGGATGCCGTAAGTATCTTGTTTTATAATTTATGATGATTTCACATTGGATGACATATTCCATGATCACATCGTGATTTGTACAGAAAGTAATCATTGTCTTGATAAACAAAATCGAATGGTCGTGTTTGTTTATTTTTCGCACGAATGGAAGGGACCTAAACTGTAATGTCGTGTCCGAAATACGTAATTGAAAGTCTTTTCATGACATTCGGGGTAACAAATACTTTACCACTGAGATGTCGGTCCATTGTTAGAGCACTGCTCTATAGTTTTCAGCCATGTCCGAAAGGCAAATTCCGAAGGTATCTCATGACAGCTATAACTCCGAAGTTTTGTCCAACATTCGCGAGAGGTGGGACCGATTCTACTGTAAAAAATTCACAGCATGACTCGCTTCATGTTAACTGTTGCTTAAGCTAAAATCAATCAACAACAAACCAGGATTGGGTGAATAGCTCTACTTATTAGGTTACTAATATTTATGTCGGCGTAAGTTGTCAGTCATCAACGAATACTGGCTCATTAATAAACATGCCAAATGGCTTAATTTCTTCCCAAATGACTTGTTTAAGAGCTGTACGGATGGGAAGGAGAACTTTTCATCTCTTATGCATTTGTCAAGGTCTCCCCATTCGAAGGAAACGACTTGACTGGAGATGTCTCCAACGCTTCATAAAGAGCTGCAATTGGCCTATAGGCAAAATCGAAATTCTTGTGGTATCACAAGCCCTTGTCTAGTTGTGTATGCGCTCTGTACGCGGGTAGCTATTCTAGCTTAACCTAAGTGTTGCATAGGTTGTTTGCAGCTAATTATTTTTTTTTCAGAAATTTTTCAGTACGGCATAATTCAGTTTGCTAACTACAGTTAGAATTTGTCAACCAATCAATTTAAACAAATTTTGAATAATTATTCATGTGATTCTTCGCTAATCTTTTTTATTTAAGGTCGAGACAATTAAGGCAGAACGGGATACCATCGAGTCTGATCTTAAGTCGGCTACTGTCAATATGAAGGATCAATTCCTACGGGCCCTTGCTGAAGACGGGGCCATTGATGAGCCTGCACTTTCTCTCTCAAGTATCGGTCAAGTACTTGGCCCATTGCAATCTCAAGTCCAAGAGAGTATTCAACGGCAGGTAACTTTAATTACTGACATTCAAGAAGCTCATACTGCCTTCACGGCAGAAAATGGCAGTACTGGCAGTTCTCGTGATGCTCTTTACACCGAATTGGCTGCAGCATATGATAACTTCATTGAACTACTCGGCAATTTAAAAGAAGGCACGAAATTCTACAATGATTTGACGCAGCTGTTGGTCGTTTTCCAAAATAAAATCTCAGATTTCTGTTTTGCACGTAAAACCGAAAAGGAAGAGCTGATGAAAGATCTAACAACTGAATCTAGCAGGCAAGCACCACCACCAACACCTCAAGTGCCATCGCACTATGCATCGACTAACGTTACTGGTAAGTAAACTTTATCCTATCATTTCAACTTGTCAAACTTTTTACTTAATATGTTTCTGACTTTTCAGATTCTTCTGGATCTGCAGGTGGATCCGCTCCAATGGCCCCAACCGCTGCATCCTCGGGTAACATTCCATATCCTCAACAAATGCAAGGAATGCCGGTGCCATATGGTGCATCTGGTGCTGCTCCATACCCGACGTATGTACCACCACCAATGCCGCAAGGTTTCAATCCGTACGCCACACTTCCGTATCCAACAAGTTCGTAATACCTTTTGTAATAAAAAAAATTAATACAATTTGATGAATCGATTCTTTACAGATGCATACCAGTATTCAGGCTTCCCACAGGGACCTCAACCAGGACATTATGGAACGTATCCAGGCAGTTTCGCTAACCAGCAAGGAGGATATCCAAACCAAAAACCACCAGGCTGGTGATTGCCCTATTCTGCTGGTGGTGGTTAAAACGTGTCGTGTTTATTTTTTTTTTATTTCTTTGTATCTTACCGTATTATCCCAATTTTATCTTCAGTTTAGTAACGAAATTATGATTGTGAAGAAAAAAAAGAGAAATGTTTTGCACGCTTTTTTAAATGATGCATTCTGGAGCATGCGATGAAACTGTTTATCACTGTTAACAATAAATAAAAGTGCTGGGAAGCAATAAAACTATATTAAGTAACCATAAGCTGCCTGAAAGTGTTTGATTTAGTGAATACTCTCCAGAGACGCAAAATAAGGTCGGCACCTATTTATTAATATTTTAATTGAGTATTGACTTTCGTCTGAGATTTGTATTAGATACGCGTTAGCCAAAACTATGTGGAATGTTTCCTCACTTGACGTTTTGTTCTCGTACCGTAAACATCTGCACTCGCTTAGTCTAGTAGATTTTCCACTATGAGCAACTCGTCCCGCTCGCTCTCATGTCCTCTCGCCTACAACTTTCATCTGTAAATTCAGTACTGCCATTTTTTTTTTTTTAAAGAAAAGCCATAGACAGTATTAGTACCGAATATGATAACGTTATTCAACTCATGGAAGCACACTAATTCTGCATTGCAGACAAATTCCTAAAAATAGGTCTTGCCAAATCAGTGTAGGAATCGACAACCAGCTGAATTGGTAGGCACGAAATAGCCCCTTGTCTCTAAAACTTAACTTGTGGCTGAAATGAAGTCGCAAAGTGTGACAAAAGTTTACAAGTCCACTTAAAAAAGTTATGGTAAAGACCAACCGATCGGCTTAGTTCTCTATACCTTTGATCTAAACAAACTTTCCAAAATATAGAAATCGGGTGGTATATGACCAATAATTTAATATATCCCCTACCCTATGAGATATGTGTATGTAACTGTCAGATGTTGGGTCACACACCCAAACGAAGCACAAAAACAAAAATATGTACATACTTATTTGAAAATTGCAACTTTTCGCCCTATGACCCCAAAGTATACACACGCGTTATATGCGGAAACTGCCTCGATGACCATGCATCTTCATCAAAAAACTGCCCAAATATATTGAAAAAAATTCTTTTAATAGAAACCAGAAATAAATCTCTTTTCATCACATTAATATTCTTTATGTACGATGGAGCCCGATTCTGTCCTGAATTCGATTCTGCAATTGGATTAGAACTGCGATTTATGTGGGAGACAGACTGCTGGTATTGATGCCATGGTATAGCAATACTACGTTCTATACCACATGTCTGTCACTGCAATACCACGTTGAAACCTCGTATACCATGAATAGAACCTAGTATTGAGATTCGCAAATCTTATGGCTTGCAGCGCCACTTTCTTTCTGTTGGTGGTTCTTCATAGCTTCTTTGACAATTCAAAAGCAAGCAATCACAGCGAAAAATGTTTTGAAAATGAATTAAGGAGGACAATTTTATCTGCATTGGAAACAATGAAGTAAGAGAAGTTTAGAGGAATTATATCGGCGAGCTACGAGGAGCAAGACGCAATGTTGGAGTGCTGCAAAAAATGTGTAAGGAGCTGGAGGAGGCGCAACACAAATGTCAAAGTATACCACGTAACGCAAAAGTCAACGTATACTACGAAGTCTGTCAGGGGTTATAGTATTCACTATACCATGGTATCAATACCAGCAGTCTGTCTCCCACATAAGATAGTCATTCGGTATGGCGGCTCTGGCGGGGCGTACGTGTTTTTCCGGCCTTACTCGTGGGAACAAAATAAACACAAACGAAAATAACAAAAACAAAACAAAAAACATACAAACAGACGAAAAAACCAGTCTGGAAGCAGACACGCTATTCGTGAGCGCACCAGCACTGGCTGAGCTGCAACCACCACCGGCAGCTACTTCAGACGAGGAGATCTCCATGGAACTGGAGGAGCAGCTACTGGCAGATCCACCAAGGAGTCCCCGGAAAACGAAGACAGGGAAGAAAGTCTCCCCAGTTCAGATGAGACGGCGGTTGTTCCGTAGAGCGACGCACATCAAAACGATCCTGGACGCGAAGGAGCCCTCTTCCCTATCCGAGAAGGAAAAGAACTCCCTGGCCTGGGCTATTGATGTAATAGCAAAGGACGCTCTGACGGGGCTTGTACCTAAACAGAGCGTTGCTGCAACCAGTGCCACCTGCAAGGCCGATGCCCCTAAGGCAAGCCACGGCGGAAAGGGAGTGGACAAAAAAAGTGGCAAACCACCAACAGGACCGGTGCTGATAAGGCAGATCCTGTGGTGGAGCAGCCAGAAACCTCGAGGGCTGCTGAGCGTTGACGTAAAACGGCTGAGACCAGGAGGGAGGACTTTGTGGCGAAGAGGGTCAGATCCTCGGAGGACACAAACGGCTGAGACCAGGAGGAATGACTTTGTGGCGAAGAGGGTCAGATCCTCGGAGGACACAGAAACCTCGAGGGCTGCTGAGCGTTGACGTAAAACGGCTGAGACCAGGTGGGAGGACTTTGTGGCGAAGAGGGTCAGATCCTCGGAGGACACAAAGAATCCCCCCAAAAGGTCGAAGGCCGATACGGAGATGGCCTACAGCGGGGCGATCCGTGGCTAATTGCAGCTTGTTGTGGGGGACTTCGGAAAACCCAGCGGCCAGTATTCCCTAGAACGCGGTCAGATGATCGAGAAGGCCTTAGCCAGAGGAGTCTTTGACCGTATTCGAAAGAATACTGAGACAACCGCGCCCACTTTCGGGAGAGCGAAATGGCAACGTGGATTCACCCTGATAGACTGCAAGGAACAGTTATCGTATGAATTCGCGAAGGCCACAGTTCACGGTTTTAAACTCTGGGAGGGGGCTGCACTGCAAGCAGTACCTCCAGAGGAGATCCCCACCACACACAAGGGAAGGCTCTGTGTTCCTGACTGGGGTGTGAACAAATCTGAAATCCTCGACTTCCTAAAGGCCCAGAACCCTTCCATTGATATGAAGACCTGGGAGGTCGTCGGGGAGGAAGAAGCGAAGAATGGGACCAAGGGGTTCATCATCCTTATGCATGAACCTCCGGCCGCATTGCTGGAGAAAACGCAGTTGAAACTGTGCTATGGAGCGGAAGAAGTCACTCTAAAGCTCATAAAGCGGACTCAACCGGAGGAGAAAGATGGGGCGACTGACACTGTGAAAGGGGGAATTGCAGTAACCAATGCAGGTGGTGCAAATCAACCTTCATCACAGTAAAGTCGCCTCCGACAACCTGAAGTTACTCCTCCTGGAGGGGCAGCTGGACTTGGCCCTAATCCAGGAACCGTGGATTGATAACAATCGCGTGATGGGATTAGGGTCTTAAAACTATAATGTATTTTATAGGGGTGACGCTAGCAAGGTTAGAACGTGTATCGTGGCTAAAAAGAGTTTCCATGTACTAATGCAGTCTCATTTCATTTGGTAGATGTGAGAGGGATGAACGAGAACTGCACGGTAGAGAGAAATGAGGAAATCGGGGAATCTTTTCACCGATGATCTCAATTCTGCAGAAGCAGTAGACAATGCAGTCGATGCATTGACCGGTTCCCTTACGCGATCTTTTGAAAGGTCCTGCCCTGTTAGTAGGCAGAGCGGCAAAAAACGTCCACTATGGTGGAGTGATAAAATAGAGGAACTCATTCGCATTTCAAGAGTAGGGTGGAACCTCGCTAAAGAGGGGGTCGTCGAGTGGTCCACCTATAAAGAAAGCGTAAAGCTCCTCACGAAAGAGATTAGATTCGCAAAGAGGAATTCCTGGAGGACCTTTTGTGCATCTATAGAATCTACTAATGAAGCGTCTCGCCTAAGGAAGGTTCTGGCCAAGACACCAATCCCGGCATCCAATATTAGGAAAAGTGACGGTACTTGGGCGGAATCACATGAGGAAACGCTGGATATACTTTTGAGCACTCACTTCCCCGGATGTACATCAATCTCCGGAGATGACCTATCCATTCCAGAGACAACATCGGGATTAAGCGCGGAAGAAGTAGGAAATATAATAGACAGCGATAAGATAGCTTGGGCAATTTAATCTTTTGCTCCGTACAAGGCACCAGGAATGGATATCATTCGACCTGTGATGCTGCAAGAGTCAGTGGATATTGCTACTCCATGGCTTAAGCGTATCTTCACAGGATGCCTTAAGCTAGGATATGTTCCTAAAGCATGGCGGGAGGTGCGCGTGGTTTTTATCCCCAAAGCAGGGCAAGCGAGCCACAAAAACGCAAATGACCTGAGACCTATTAGTCTGTCGTCTTTTCTGCTGAAAACATTGGAACGATTAATAGATGTTTACATACGAAACGTGATCGGCGACGATTACCTATCTAAATCACAACATGCATACATCTGCGGCAGGTCGGTAGATACAGCCCTCTACAAGGTTGTATCAAGCATAGAAAGATCCCTCCACCTCAAGGAGTTCACTCTTGGAGCGTTCTTGAATATTGAAGGGGCGTTCAACAACGTAAGCACTGACGCGATCCTGAGCAGCCTACACAGAGCTCACCTTAACACCGGCCTCTGCAACTGGATTGCGCAGATGCTTAAATCAAGAGTTATATATTCGACGCAAGGAGGCACAACCGTCCGGAGAAGGGTCTGCAGAGGAACCCCCCAAGGCGGAGTTCTGTCTCTCCTTATATGGCTCCTTGTAGATGAGATCTTGGTAATTCTGAAGGATAACAGCTTCAACGTGACGGCCTATGCCGATGATGTGGCCATCCTGGTTTCGGGAAAATTTCCTTCAGTCCTCAGTGAAAGACTCAATCTCACATTACAACTAGTGGATAAGTGGGTCGGTAGCAAAGGACTGGGAGTGAGCCCCTCAAAAACGGAGGTAGTCCTTTTCACTAAGAAAAGATCAATCCCTACCTTCAGACCCCCAAATATCGGTGGTACTGAACTAAGTCTCTCAAGTTCAGCTCGATACCTGGGCGTAATATTGGATTCCAAATTAAATTGGAAGGATAACATTACCGAACGCATCAAAAAAACAAGCGAAGCTTTCTATGCTTGCAAGAAGGCCTTCAGTAATACGTGGGGTTTTAAACCAGCTGTGGTGTACTGGATATACACGGCGGTGGTAAGACCCATTCTCACATATGGTTCATTAGTATGCATTAGGCATCGTGTATCAGAGTCATGGGATCAATGAGAACAACACCGACAGCGGCAATGGAAACCATGCTTAATTTCATTCCGCTTGATCTATACTGTAGCAGCCTGGCTGCCAAAACCGCAGTAAGACTTAAAGAAGGTCGACTATGGTCATCGCGCCTCTACGGTCATGCATCCATTTTGTCTCGATGGGAGACTACCAACAGATCAACGGAAGCTGATCACATGAACCCGATATTAGCTTTTGAAAGAAGATTCGCTACAGAGTGTACTGGAAGAACCGTAGGAGCATAAAAAAGAGCTGGCATTCTATACCGATGGTTCTGAGATGGACATTGGCACGGGAGCCGGAGTTTATTGTAAAGCCCTAGGAATAAACCACTCCTTTAGAATTCACGACGGCTGCAGCGTCTTTCAGGCGGAAATCACAGCCATCATACAGGCTGCTGAAAGTATTCGCGAGAGTAATATCGTTGGCAAAACGATCACTGTCTATATAGACAGCCAGCCAGCCGATAAAGCTCTGGACTCCGCGGTAATCAGGTCGAGGCTTGTGAGAATCTGCAAGTCACTCCTAAACGAAATATCCAGAGCCTATGCGGTGACCCTCTGCTGGGTACCAGGGCACATGGATATCAAGGGAAATGAAAAGGCTGATGAACTTGCTAGAAAAGGATCGGCGCTGCACTTATCGCGGGTCCTCCCTTTTGTAGTAAGCCCAATCAGTTCCTTACGGAAAAAGATAGAAGATGAAGCCATCGGTCGAGCAAACGGACGCTGGGTTCATCTGGAAACATGCGCAACGGCAAGTGTGCTATGGCCGGCCTTCAGCAAGGAGAGATCAACCTCCCTGGTAAAACTTAGTCGTTATAACGCATAGGTTGTTTCCGGCATAATTACTGGACATTGTGCTATTGGCGCTCGCGCAGGGCGACTCGGTGTGCTACATAACGACTTTTGCAGAAGTTGCAGGGACGAAGAAGAAATTGAATCTGTTCGTCATCTGCTGTGTGATTGTCCTGCCCTATCCGTCATAAGAATGAGGACTCTTGGGAGTTACTTCTTTTCGGAACTGGAGGAGTTAGGAAATGTAGAGCTGGCGGACCTCCTGAGATTCATATCATTATCTGGGTGGTTCTAACAGCGGTTTCACATGTTTCCAGGGTTAAAAAGATTGGGCACAATGGATCGACCTGGTCTAAGTGAGCAGTGACTCTATGTCACAAGGCACCCATCTACCTACCTACCTACCTACCTAAGAGAGTCATTTCAACTTCACTATTCAATTCGAGGCGTGTTTTGGTGAGACTGCTCAGTAAAGTAAAGTAAAGTAAAACCTAACACCGAGTACAACAACAAAAAACGACTGGCTACTACTTTAGCTTTTATCTTCAGTGAAAAGTGAGTTGGCATAAATAGCTTATAACACTCAATTTCAGATGGCGCTGAAAGGATTTTTTTTTAAGATTTTTGATTTTTAGAGTTTGGTACCCTTCTGTAAATTGACATTTTTTGTTTTGTTGAAAGGAAATGAACGGCAAGATTACTAATATAAATATTTTCATTTGTTTATAAAATACAAATTTCGTTCTTTATGGTGAACAAAAATTGGATTTTTTTTCACACCGCTAATATTTTGGCGTAATATCAGGCTGATAGCGAAGTGCAAAAGCTTTTAAACCAGATTTTCTGAGGATCGTCAGCTTTTACTTTTCTCTCCAAAACACGCCTAAAGTCGTTAATTTATACTACTATACTACTTTGAAAGTACGAGTATTGTCTCAGGAAGGCAAAAGCTGCATTCAGAATGTTATCCAAAATTAGGTGAAGTAATGCTTACATAATTAAAACCAGAGATGAAGTATAATCACATAGTCAACCTCCAATCCCAAGTCCGCTTAAAGACTCAAATAATTCTTTTAGACCTTTTCCAATTTTCGTACATATATGTAAGCTTCCATCCATACTCGCCAAGGTCGAAATTTTCAGTTCGTAGACTGAAAGAGAGAACACTTAGAAATATGCAGAGCTAAACCCAGGTGGAAAGGGGATCGAAGCATATGTATATGTATACGCGGGTCGAGTCGAAACCACTATTTTTACTGAGTTGAGTTGAAAATATTCGTATTTATTGGACTAATTTTTAACTTATTAGGAAAATATGGCAAAAAGAAATATGTGACAGCACGAAGAGAAGTAAATACGAAGAAGCATTTTGATTGAAAAATCGAAATCCGTTAATTCAACTATTACAGGTCAGGAACCCACCGATATCACAATCTGACAAAGAAAATGGAACTATAATTTATTAAATTGGTAATCTGTTCATTTGTTAATTAATTAATTTATTTAATTTTTATTTCTTTCTATTATTCACTAATTTTGTAGATTTTTTTTGTTTAATATAAGTTTTATTATATTTCCATACCTATAATTATTATTATTACTTTTTCTGTTATTTATTTATTTTTGTTTTTTTTTTAGAAAATATGCATACATATTTAAATTTTTTTTCTTTTCTTCGAATTTGAGGTTTTTTATGGTTGTTTCCTCAAGAATGTTTTTTTTTGTTATAGATTTTATTTGAAAATTTACATATAAGATTTCCGCGGAAATATGTAAATCACATCTCTGTACTCATAGTAAATTGTTCGATAGCTTGTTGTAACTTTTTTTAAACGAATTAAAATACTATTATTATTGAAATTCAAACGAGTTGCTTGAAATTATTCAGATAAACAAACCTATTAAAGACAAAAAGCATCCCGAACAAGAACCAGAGGGGCATTAATCTTTGATTTGACATCTGTCATCATAATGAGAAGTGACAGTAGTAATTCGTTTAAAGTTCGGTTTTTGGTTGGTTACGGATTTCTCTCGGGTACATGTGGGATCTTGTTTTGAATTCGCACAATATAATTAATTTCCATTTTAAGTAAGAGATTGAATTGATTAGAGTTGCAATATTCGTCAGAATTTTAATTGAAAAATACCAACCGCCGTTATGTCCGGTGTAAAATGTAAGAATTGTGGATCTACGGACATTGAAGTCGACAATGCTCGCGGAGATGCCGTCTGTACAAATTGTGGCTCCGTGCTCGAGGATAACTTAATCGTATCGGAGGTACAATTCGAGGAAGCCGGCCATGGTGCCGCTGCTATGGTTGGGCAGTTCGTTTCTGCCGATTCAACAGGCGGTGCTACGAACTATGGCTACGGTAAATTCCAAGTAGGCTCGGGAAATGAATCGCGTGAGGTTACTATCAAAAAGGCCAAGAAGGAGATCACACATTTGTGCCATCAACTGCAGTTGAATCAGCACTATATTGATACCTCATTAAATTTTTTTCGAATGGCTCTAATGCGGCATCTAACTCGTGGCCGAAAGAGTACGCATATTTATGCAGCATGTGTCTATATCACTTGTCGTACCGAAGGAACTTCACGTGAGTTTGAAGTAATAAGTATTTTGCATTTTTAGCACTTAATTGAAATAATTTTACTTAGATCTTCTTGTGGATATCAGTGATGTGCAGCAGATTTGCTCATATGAGTTGGGGCGAACCTACTTAAAGCTATCGAATGCACTTTGCATAAACATTCCATCGGTTGGTAAGTGGTTAAGATATTTCTTATGAACTAATATGCTTGGAGTTACCTACATGTGGGGGTTTTTGTTAATTTTTTTTTCTTTTGAGCCATTAATCATTCAATTTTAACCCGAAAGCGGCGCCACTATAATGGTGGGAGTGAAGAGTGTTTGTCAATCGACGCTGAAGAGCTGTGTTCAAATCCTACTAGCGCTAATCCTTAGCATTTTTTTTTTATTTTAACTTTTTGTTAATAAAAATTAAAATTAAACTAAATATAATTTCCTATCCTTATCTGCTATATCGAATGAATTTGCTTAAATGTTCACCTCGCTTTTTTTGAAAACGAATCTTGAGCACTAACTTGGTCGCGGTTGAATCTTTTCCTTTCTTGCAGGATGCTTTCATTTTTCAAACTAATATTTGTTCATCATATTTGTTCTAGCTAAAAACGCAAAGAATGGAAATCCTTTTGTTTTTATTGACGGCAAATATTTTTTTTTATAATCAGATTTGTTTTGGTTTTGGGATTTTCAACTCGGTACTCGCTTAATGTTTTTTGTGATATGGCGGAGGTGATTCGGTTTTAAACAGTTTACTAAGGTTCCCATTCACGTAGTTATGACGCCGTTGGCTTATTTCGATTTTGTGATATTGCAATTTGGTGAGTGCTGCTGGGCAGTCTACGCAGATCTAAAAAAACATACTCTAGCTGTCATTCGATACGACTTTATAGTATGTGGTGCGTGATTCTGACAATATTCCCGCTTCTTCTTTAAGCTAAGGGAAGCTTTTAATGACAACGGTTGATTTTACACAGTCTTGTTTGTTTGGTATAGTATTTAAAATTTGAATCGAAGTCATGCTAGGGTTTGTCATGATTTTTTTTTGTAGGTCAAGCCTTTTTGATCAAATATGTCCAGTATACATATATGTGTATACATATATAAGTCCATGATTTTGAGGCTTTCAATGATTGTTCCCTCTTAATTGGGTGCTAGGCCGTGCAGAAGTTGCAGATGTAGTATTGTTAGCAAACCAATTGTGATGTGGATTTTAAAATTCCTGGTATCCCTCCCTCGTAATTTGTCCAATTTACTATGATTTGATTTTAACCGCCATTAATTTACGAATAACTGATCAGTTTCTTGGTTCATTAGTGACTTCCTCACAAAAAGTGTAATGTATAGCTAAACTTTACCCTTGGGTTTAGGATCCGAGAATCGGGCCGGGGATAGGTTAGCCTATAATAAAATTTGATTTTTCTCTTTAAAATGTTCGCACTATTCATGAAGACGGTTGACTATCAGTTCCTAAATTAAAAAACTTGTTGCTAAAGTCCTTATATAGAACTGTGTTTCAAGTTAAAGAAACGCGATTATAATTGCCGATACCGAGTTGGTAAGTACATGTATGTGATTAAGATAAGGTCTGCCCCTTCACTGGATTTTATTTGAAGTTCTGGTCACCTATGAGCTCTTTAGTGATGTTTTAGACAGTGGCCCTTATTGCTAGTGTCGTTTTTCGATCGATAACGACTTTTGTGTGAATCTCTATTTTTCGTTTTGACAGTCGATCTTTTTCGTTTACATTTTCCCGATCGACTGTGTGCAAAGTGTAATTTTTTATTTCCAAAATAATAATTAATTTAATTACAAAAGGAGTAATAAAAAAAAATGGAAAAGCTGGTTTCATTAATAAAAGCGAATTCCTAGTTCGGGCAGTTCTTAACTGGTCATGGGAAAGAAATTCTTCTTCGGAATCGTAAAAAAAATGAAGTGGAAATCATTTTTATTTACTTATTTCACTGAAAGGTGTTTTATGTATATATTCTTAGACAATTACATTACTTATATATGTACATTAATTTATTGAAGTACATATTTTGTTTGTAACACGAAAGAAACAACACAAATGTCAAAGATATACGCTGTATTCACAATAATCACGTCGTTATTCACAGTAATAGTTATCTTTGTCGATTGAGGTACACAGTGCCAAAAAGGAAATTTGTCGATGCGATCGACTTTTATCGAATCGAACTCTGGTCGAGACTCGCAATAAGGGCTAAAGTTGCGAATGACTATTGCATAAGCTCTTGACAAGAAGAAATGTCGGTCTCTTTTGCTCGTAGAGCTCACGAGCAGCCCTCGTCCGTCTTTGCATGCAGCGCCGCTTTATATGCGTCTTGTTTATTTGCATGTACTTGTCGGCATTCTTCGCCAAACCAGGTGTTTCTTGGTGGTGATCGAGTGAAACCCAGCACATCAGTTGTAGCATATCTGATGGCATGTTGGCAGCGTTGCGACTGGTCTTTGGAAGTTTATAACGTAATTTTTGGATGAGGCGACGAAGGCCCCAGTGCAATTAAGTATCTGTCCAAAATTAGGACCTTATCGCGAGAGTCTATTCGAAATAGAATTAAAGTCGATTATCGGTATTGCGAGTTTCTACTGATTTCTCTGATCTTTCGTTGTTGAAAACTGTTGGTTACCAGTCTAGTTATGCTGTTCGATGATGTAAACCAAAGTGTGCATGGCAGTGACTGCTAACTAACTCTGGAAGTACGCATTCTATGCAGCGAATGGCATACACTTGTCAATATTGTTGCGAAGGATTATAAATGATTGTTGTGATACTAGTAGAACTACTTAATTTCTTGGCACTACTACAGACAAAGAAACTACTATTTTTCGAAGTTCTTAAATAAAACACAATTCGTTTAACTAGATAAATGTTTTAATGTTTAATGAATATTATAAAAGTAAAATGCTTAAACTGAACTAAAGATAACCTAAATATAACTCTTCCCCCTTTGCCCTTAACTTTTTTTTTAATTATCTGACCCAAATGGTTGAAATAAAAGAGTTACTTTTCCTTTAGTAACAAAGTCTGTATAAAAATGCAAAACTCATGGTAAATTAATTACGTATCATAAAGTTGTGATAAATAACCTACAAAAATTGTGCAATTGAATAAGTTACTGTATATATGGCATATTTTGTCTGGGCAATTGGTGTAAAAACATAGTTTCCGTGTTTTTTCTCTTTTTTCCTTTTGTTTTTGGTTGCATATTGAACATTTCAGCCAATTCAAACTGCCCAAACAGTACGTAAGACTGAAATTCTACGAATTTTCTAAAAAGAGAGGTTAATTATATAACTTTATTTTTTTTCGTATAAGATTTTGAATGCTTGTGTATCTTTAACAATTTCTTTTTCTTTTAAAATATTCGATTATTTTTTTTATATTTGTTTTACTGAGTAAATATTTTTTTTTTAATATATTTTTAACTTACAAAACTAGTGTTGAAATTATGTAATCCAAAATTTTTTTTTGTTTTTTCTTTAACATTATTTTTTCTGTTAACATTTTAGTATTGTATGTAATTGTAGATAGATAAATGTGTACGTTGTTGTCTAATTATCCTGTTTACTTTTTATTTTTGGTTTTTTTTAGAATTTGCTTTTGATTGCCTTTTCGAGTGTTTTTATAATGAAAAAAACTAAAAATATTGAAACCTCAATCATGAAAAGAACGATGACTGGCATAAATAAATTGTGCTTCTTGGAGAACATCCAAATCCACCTAGCAATTAACCATTTTTCTAATCGTTTTTCGTCACTTTCGTTCTTTGCATGATGGAAACTTAAGAAATAAATTCTGAAAAAAAAATAAATATACATATATATTTCCTTAGAATTTTATTCCTTAAAAATATCCACAGTATAATAGAACACCTTTTTGTTTGAAAGAAACAATCATAAAATAAAGTCGCGAGCTGCCTTTGCATAAGCTCTTGACAAATTACCTTTCAGGCAGAAATATCCAAACACGTATAAAATACATACAAAAAAGGAAAATGAAAATTATTCGAGTCTTTTTTGTTCATTTATAGTAAAAAATACCAAAATTCCTTCGTCTTTTTAAAAATAAAAATTATTCTGGTCGACTCAATTTGCAGCCAATGCACCTTCATCACAATTTCCTGATGGAGTTGTACAATGCGAATTAGTGGGACTATTCAAAGGTGAATTGGTTGTTGGTCCATAGAAAATTAATTCAGGTATTTGTCCACCTTGCACCCCAGTGCCATTTGTACTTTCCGATGAGCATTGAAACTGAAATGTAACATTACCCATGCACACTTCAGACATGCCCTCCTGCCCAAAGAAACTCAACTCGTTACCGTCGAGAATCACCGATGCTGTATAATAGCATTCCGGTTCAATTTGAATGGGATTCTCGAAGAATACATGGAAGGTATTACTCGAACCATCTGAGAAAAATTTCGTATCATTTTCGGCGAGAGTTCTTCCTAGGCGTTTGAGCTCAATCTTGACACTGTAATTTGCTGCACCAGTCGACGAACCGTATAATCCAAAGCCGACAATAAAAATCCTTCTGTCAACAGAAAATTGGATTGAATCGCAACGTCCACGATAGCGCCATTGATTGGAACGATAAGCACACGATTGGAAACGATGACAAACTTGTGTCTTCAATCCAGCACGACTTTTAGTCGGATAATTTAGAGTGGGTTTAGCCTTCGCGGTAAAGTGTAAAAATATATCGATCGTCTCTTGAGATGTAAGAATGCCAGTCTGTGCTACACCGTTGGCAAATTCTTCCAGAGTCATTGTGGGAATGCGAATTAAATGCAAAGCTGGTCCTAGGACACTTCTTTTGTTCTGAGAAGTCGTATCGATTTCCATCTTTTGACAGGCATTCAGTGCCCAATTAAGGGCTGCCTCAAACAGATGAATCTCTTTGCAGTTCAGAGTCTCTCGCGATAGAATCGATTCGAAAGTTTTTAAATCGATATCTACGAAGCCTTCGGATTTAATAGCCATTTCCGCCTGAAAAAATTAAAATATGTTGACTTGTAACCGATTGTATGATGTCCGAAATCGTATCATCACATTACCTGTGCGTCTATAACTTCCCAGCATCTCTGCATCAGTTCTGGCTCCTCGAATAGACGGGATTGACTGAGAAGTAGACAGGCGTTTTTTGCCGTTAAACTCACTTCTAAGTAATTAACGCACGCGCGTGCTAAATGTGGCACAATATATTTTTTGGCCGCGTATAACGTTGCCAGAATATTATCAGGTTCCAATTGAATTTCATCACAATACAAATATCTGGGAAAGGAAAAAAAAAAAAAAAGATTTTTTTTTTATTCGCAATAAATATATATGTATACATAAAAAAGAAAAAAAAATATATATAGGGACAAGGGGCCATTCGTGATATTTTGAATCAAGTGACGTAAGGTTTAAGAAGGAAATGAGAAGCTTCTTATTTGCGAGAGTTGGGACCATGGAAAAAACTTCTTGATTTTTTCTAGAGTTCGCACCTCTGAACTTGCAACTCACTATCGATTTATTTAGGTTTGTTTATTATTTGTATCCAGAGTTGGAGCTTCACTTCCACCCACAACGGGAAAAGTATTGTTTTTTTTTTTTTTTTTTTTGTTATTATCTCCTTAAATAATAGTTTATCCGCTCCTATGGTGAAACATTTCTCATCAAAATGACTACTACTATTCCTGAGAGTATTAAACTATTACAAAATTTGTTTTCGCTAAAGTAAAGTCATCTACTACATACATATGTTTTGCATGATTGTGTACATTAGTCGGAGATAAGTAGTACTAATAAATAATATCCGAATGTTAAGAAAGGATTCACAAAAGTGCTATGAGGAAATGAGAATTTTTTTTTTAAATTTTTATGCTAGTTACCATCCCAACTATTGGTGGTTTAATGTTGACATGTGGTAATGGATCTGCAGGTGGTACTGTTTCATTTTTAGGGGGCTTCTAAAAATTTTTAGTTTAGTTGCCAAAAAAAGGCTAAAATTCATAATACTGCTTTACTGAGTGGCGCCATTCTCAATTTCTAAGCAACGAGAGAAGTATATTTGCACGTTCAGTTGTCTGTGCAAACAGTAACAGTACGACGATTCGCCAATTGTAGAGTTTCTTGATTTAAATACAGAATCCTAATCGCACTATCTTAGTTTGAACTCGAGCTCTTCTAATATTGAATTTCTGAAGAATTGCAAGAGCAAAGCTCTGCGATTAACTTTACGTTGATTTACTAAGTAAATTTCAGTCATTGATAACACTCCCAGTTATCCGCATATTTTATTCGTTGCGTCCATTCGAGGAAAAAACGTGCACCCTTATTCACTTACCTTAACAATGTAAGAAATGCTGATGGTTCAACATCGGGCACTTTGATTTCCTGTTTATTTTCTGCTAGTCCTCCATAAAACATTGCATAAAATACAGAGCTTCCAGTTGCGAGGATATATTTATGTGCGGGAATTGTCTGAATATTATCTAAATAAACAAAAAGTAATAAAACAACTTGAGATTAACGTAAAAAAAAGAAGAAAAGAAAACTCACCATCAGATCCCACAACAAATTTAACATCAGACATTAACTCATTATTGAACATAGCAGCGTTACGCTCCAATACAGTAGCTTTGGTAGCCTGCCAATTCGGATCGGCGGTGTCAACTGCATTGGATGATCCACCACTAGACGGAAGGCAGAATGATGGTGAACTGCTTATGGCACCGGGCGATGCCAATGGTGATGAAGGGGCGCTAATTGGTTGGGTAATTTGAATATTATCCCGCTGATGATGCTGTTGTGGTTGTTGTTGTTGCTGCTGTTGTTGGTGTGTTGCGGAGTTGTGCGGAGGCGACAAAAGTATCCCTCCATTGTTGATTGTTTCCACTGAAAAAGGGTGTAAATAAATAAAGTACAGTAGCTGTTGAAATTATTAAATCACTTCTTAGAGTTGTTTCAAAAATTAGATGAAAAATTAAATACTCTCGACATATTGAAGGTTTATTAAAGGTTTTAATTCTATTCACCGTTAGCAATCTTGTAAGCATTCAATTTTGTATTCTTTTCTTTATAACTTATGAAGGCGGTCTCAGCCCCTAGCGTCTTAAACTGCTCTTGAAATTAATATTTATTTCCCCGATTTGTCTGTTTTTTTTCTAGGTCTGACTAATCCTTATATTTAGCTCTAATTACTTCAGATCGTGTACATATGTACAAACGTAGTTATGTTTAGAATGTAGTTCTCCGTAAATAGCATAGAGCCAACTGTCTTCTATCCATCAAAGTGAAAATAAAATATGAATAGGATCCAAGGAAGAAAGCATCCAGAGCAGAGATGAAGATGCATTACTTTTTGTCTTTGAACTCCTTCGATTTTCGTGACGATCGAAAAATTGAAAAGTAGATGCGTATGCATGCAGCGAATGTCTGACTAACGTCCGAGAATAATAAATGTCATGAGAAAGCTTCTCAATTTGTCTTTCGGATATGATTTTAAACTGTAGGTCCTTTCCATTTGTGTGAAAAAACACATTTGCTCGATGTGAATGTATACATACCAGTAAATATGAACTTTGTGCTACAGTGCACATTGTAGTTTTCTTTCTTTCAGTTGGCTATCATACTACTAGTAGTCTATGTACATCTTACATTGAATAATTGTAAGCGACAATTGTTTTTAGTTTTCCAAGAGATTTTTATAACTAGCAAGCAATATTGTGTTCGGTGGTAAACATTCTAAATAATAGAGTAGTCAAGACGGTAGCCATAAAACTTTGAAAAAGATTTTTTCTTCGTTTTGAGAGGCGAACATCAATATCTACGTGGAGTTAAGAATCGATTTTTGTACCAGTAGTTATAGTAGTTTTTTTAAGTCCTAAAAATATCAGAATGGAAGCCAGATTCCGTCATGATTGAGTTTCTCTGAGGGATACTTGCACTACACAAACTGCAAGAGAAATTTATTATGTCGACACAGTGGGTGATTTTCAACGGCACCACATTTCCGCATTACTCCAATAGGGGGCTAATATAATAGCTCACACAGTCATAGTTCAGCTGTAATTTAGCACTTGGATACTTACTGGCTGCATGTTAGGGCTTTGAACTCAAACCCAAAAAACTTGCAAATGCAATTCTAAGTAATTGAACACTCAGGTCTTATCGACAAGAACAAGGCGGGTGCTCAGTGAAGCTTTTATCAGCCCAGACCCAACAGACAGACAAATTTGTTTGCAAGAATTTTTTACTGTATTCACCTAAACTCATGGAAATAATACAAATTTAGTTTAATTTAATGTACCTAGAATAGATAGTATTTTTATTTCACTCATCATTGCTTTTAATAAAACATAATCATTTTGTTCTTTGCACTCGCATGACTTGGGTGCCGATAAACCTAGACTGCAGATTGCAAGCATACTTATCTTCTACAAGCTAATACGCAAAATAATAGACGTGACTGCGTTTTAGTTCAGTTTTACGACTTCGAGACCGTTTTTCATCAAAAACCTTTCCAATTGCTATTTCCCAAGACCATGATCGCAATCAACAAACGAATAGGTACTACTTTTAAACCAAACTGTTTCTCAATCAAACAATCGCTGCCTACAAATTAAATAATTAGATGGAAATATTCCTATTGCATTTGTGTATCTATAATTTCCCCACTGATAACGAGAGGTGGTGGTAAAGTGCCTTGCCGTTTCAAGGTTATCATTTGTTTGTTTATTATCTTTTTCGCTACCAACAATATACAAAATTACGACGCAGACAGACAAACCAATGATAGTTTGAATTGAACTTGAGAATTGATTACGTCGGCGTCGGCTTCCCCATGGTCTTCTTTTGTGCGAGCGGAAAATCGATAGTATTGCATTTTAGTATGTACTTTGCACTTTAGTACTCTTGAAGTTACGCCAATCGAAGTTATAATGGAGGCAAAGTCCAATTTCCAATATTAAAATATTTACATTGGATACCTTTTCATTTTCTTTTTACTCACCATTCATCCAAGCCTGGATTTGCGAATGCGACATGCTTTCCTGATTTCTTTTCACAGATTTTAATGGAAGTCTTGCACTAGAATTTGGTGTTGCCATTCTAATTTGCCGTCAAATGTTAACTAGTTGACACTTCTCACATAATAATTTCATAATTTTGACTGCGAAAAAGTGAAAATGAAAATTTTCTTTCTAATTAGAATCTCTCCAGACAGTAAAAGAAGCCATTTTACGGAGGAGATGTAACGCAGAAATGAAAATATTTTGACAATTAAAAATAAACACCCCCTACTTTAGTGACGCTGGGTGCATTAATGTTTTTAGCTGTCATTAAATGAAAACAATAGCGGGGCGTTGATTGTGTGGATAGATGTAAACAAATTGTGAATGAAATTGTACTAGATGTTCTAGTGGTCAATGGGTTTGTGTATATGTTTAAGGCGGTTATATACTTTTAACCAAATAAATATTTTTTAAATCGACTATTTTTACTAGATTGCATGTAGTTTTCGTATTGTGAAAAAGATCGATCTGAAGATTGTGACAAATCTTTGCGTTGCTGTTGTACAGGAGTTGTTTTTCGATTCTATTCGTCTCTCTGTTTGTGCAGACAGCTTAAACGAGTGGATTTTTTTTTCCAATTTCGCATGCGTGTTCTGTAGGGTCCAAACTGTAGCACACTGTGTAGCAGGTTCGCTTATTACCTGCCCGTTGGAAGAACAGCATCAGCAGAATGAACATGCAGAACAGATAACAAATAAAATCTTAGATTCTTAACTTACACATGCTATTGAATAGCGTTCCAAGTTTTCGGCAAAAAATCATATAATGGTACTCTACTCACTGATCAGCTTTTGAAAGCTATCTGTTTCTCGGTTAAGGCTACAGCGTACTAAACAAAACGCTATTGATTACATGTCGAGATGGTTAAAAGAGAGTTGGTAACATTTATGAATAAAATGAAATTCTAAACGTAACAGCTCTGAAGTTAATTTATCTTAAACTTTTCATGTTTAATCATCGCAATAATCGCAATTCGTATTAATTATCAAAACTTCGGCATTTTTAATAATGCAAAAACAGTATGACAATGCAAAATTCTTGCGCTACATCGCAACCTTATTGATATTACAGAATTGGTTCCCTAGGTTTCAAACATTCAATGTTGGATATATGTGAATTAAAACAGTGAAGCGTCTTGTACAAATTAATATACATTTATGTACATATGTGAACGGATGGTTCACATATAGTAATTGATTAGCCATTCACCTATTGTCCAACCCGTCGAACCATTGCAGTGTTTTCCAAATCGAAGTCGGCGCTATTCGGCAGACTATCACCTTGTTGTCAATGGGTTCGAATTCATTAAATGACATTGTAATCTAAATTGACAGCCAAGTAGCAATCAAATCAGTGAATTCTATGACGGTAAAAGACTACTATTAATAGTTTAAAGAAACACAGTGGAAAAGGAAAGTAGTCGTTATAAGCGACTTCCACCGTGTTTATATGCACCTAAAAAGTTTAACGTCATTGTTGAGTACACGGTCATTGCGAAATCGCGGAAAATTGTGAAGTTCGTGAATTAACTTGGTCATTTGGTACGAATAGCAATATTCGCCTATATCATTGTGCTTGTGACCACAATTAACTCATGTTGTTCTAGGTGCAACCTATCGAGCACAAATTTCTGTATGACTTTTTCTATCTTTGAACAGTTCAAGAGTGAATTTTATTTTTTTTTTTTCATTGAGGATTTCATAATAGATAAAGAGAGTTGAAAACAAGAAGGAAGTGTGGTAGTCTGGATCCGCCTGCATGCGGGTCATCAACAAATGTTTGCAATAGGTAATTTGCTTGAATACCCTGCAAAAAAAGGCAAGGTTGTGTATTATGAAATATCACACTCATAATGCAATGCATGTTAACAAGACCAAACCCCTTCCAACTGTTTCAAAGAACTGCAAGTCATCTCCTCTTTGCGTAATTATGCATATACACACACACACATGTATGTGCATATGTGCATATGTACAAAATAATTAACCACTTCAACTTTATTTGTCGTTATAAATCTTTCGTTGACTCATTTTTAATATTCCCTCTTCAATGGTAAAAGTGTTTCCAAACGAATTGTGATTGAGCTATAAAAGCCTATACAACAAAGCCCTCATGCGATGTGTCTACAATTCGAACCGATAATTGTATCTATAAGTATGGTTTTCAATTAGTGCCTCATAACTATGCTGAACTTGACCTTTTTTCCGCTTTATAGATACTCGTAATCGCTTTTGCCAAAAAATAAATAAAAAATAAATGAATAATGTCAATAACACGAAAATGTATCTGAAAATCTTTCTGTTTGTTGAACAAAATTATTATCTTTCAGGTCGACTTAATTATTACTCCCTGTAACTGACTGTTTAGTCTTAATGGAATGTTTTTTTTTAGAGTTTTTTACTGTCTGAAAGGGTTCAAAGCAATTCATCGCACGTACTCGTTCATTTTATGTATTCTTAAGCACACACTTAGAATGCCTAATGAGGAGGTTATTGCCTGCAGCGTCATCTTCTTATGACTATAACTAGTGGTAATCAAATCTAAAGAATCGATTCCGCATTTAGCCTTATTAGGTGATCACACTTTTAGACGGCAGTCTAAGATTTGACTTATTTGATGAGTAACGTCATATCGCACCAAGTTTGACTGTGTAGTTTGAAAGATCCACAAGAAAAAAATTTGAGATCATCTTTTTAAATAAAAAAACTTATCAAATCGAAAATAGATACTAAACTAAGTTATGAGAGGAGTCATGGATATCCCAAGTGGCTTCTGTATCTGGGAGTTCTTCTTTGATGACTCTAACGACCTGTCGATATCCGTAATATTAGCTAATTATTTTCGCTGAATACCGTGACCAGTAATTGAGGGTTGAGCTGTAGCGGTGGCGAGAATTTACGTTATGGGTGTATTGATAGAGATTATCCTTCTCCTCTCCTAAGAATTCACAAGAACTCACAAGTACTGGTAGTTTTTTTTTTTGTAATTGTGATATAACAAGAGAAGTGCACCAGATAAAGCATTTTTTTTTTTTCGAAAAAAGCCGGTCAGATATAAAGAAAATGGAGGATAGTTTCTTCTCCACTCGTCAAACCGAACCCTTTTGTGTGTAGGAACGTGCCCCGTGAGGGCAACCTTAACCCTTTGTATGGCGTTAGTTCCACCGTGGAATCACCGCCATAAAAATATTTTCTACCGCCCAGTGAGCGGTGGTTGTAAAGACTCAAATATTATCGGACTACCATTAGCTCCAATTTGGTGTAGATGACCATGCTCTTAACCAATGTACCTAGAATCCAGAAGTAAACCAATTGGTGTTCTTATAGAGAAGTCCTGAAAATATTTCTTCCCTCCAGCATTAGTAGAAAACTTTAGATAACCAGTTAAAGTGGTATAATAGTAGATTTTTTGATGTTCTTCTTCCTCTGCAGCCACGAAGAAACTGCCATGGTGAGTTGTCACTATTGGTACTTTGAGGAAAAAGTGGAGATAACTTTTGAACTAAGCCAAAGGAACTGGCAGATCTCTAGCTGCTAAAATGTGTTCTAATGTTTTTTTTAGATGTTTGGGCATAAACTCTATCATTCTGCTTATTTAATGATTCCTCAATAGTACATTTATTATTCTCCGTGAACAATATTGTCGTGCAAGTATTTCGTACACACTGCTCGCTTAGAGTTTTAGATCTCACTTTCCGTTTGTGCTTTAATTGTGCTGTGAGCGAGATATGTTTACATACATACATACACTGAGTTGCAGATTCTTTTCAGTGTATGCGATCCATGGATTTTTATGATATTTTCATTTCTCGTTACGATATTTCCTGCTTTCAAAACAGTTTTAACTGAATTCTGACAGTGCGAGGACGTCCAGAGCTTAACAGGGTGATATAGAAAATTTCGGGTAACTGCAAGAGTTGCAAAGTGGGAAAAACATCGCCCCAGATGATAGTGCCCGACGAGACAACACTGTCACTTTAGTGGAAGACGGACCCTAAATGTAGCATTCTTACATGCGACAAAGCTGGGCAATGACATAGGAGGTGAAGGATGATTTCCTCCTCTTCCTCGTCAGTACAGCTCCTGCAGAAATTTATAGAAATGAAGCCAAGCCTTCTGGCATGTTGGCCTATAAGACAGTGTCCAGTAAGAACGCCGACAACGCAGCTGATCTGTGATCGCTTTAGTTTGACCAACTCGGCACTACGTTTATGATCTACCCTAGGCCTGATCTGTCTCGAAATGTGATACGTTGAGCCGTTTTCCCATCTGAGGTTCGTCTTGGAAATAGCGTTTAGCTTTAGTAGATGTTTACATGTAGCTAGGGGCATACCTAGGGTTTGCCTATCAGGCAGAATCCTTAGAGTAGTACCCTGTCTGGCAAGTTGTCTGCCCTGCAGTTGCCTGGAATGTCTCTGTGGCCTGGCATTTAGCATAGGTGAATGTTGAACTGCTCTGTCATCTCCATAAGAGTTAAAGGCGGCCTTTGAGGTAAAGGAGCACGATTCCAGGGACCGCTTGGCTGTCAGTGAAAATCGTAATATCCCTGACAGATAGTACATCACACTTCAGTTAGGACAGGGCTTCCTTAATCGCCATGATTTCCGCCTGAAAAACGCTACAATGATCACGGAGGCGGAACGATATACTTATGTTGAGTTTTTCAGAGAAAACACCACAACCCACCTCGCTTTCGGTTTTTGAACCGTCGCGTCTGTTAAAATGTGAACCGAGCTGCCATTGAAAGGGGAGAGTTATCCCATTCATCCCGTTCAGGGATGCTCGTACGGAAGTTCCGGTCAAATCTCATTTTCGGCGGGGTGTAGTCCGTATTTTCATGTTTGAAGTTGAGGAGATATAGGATCGAGGAGTTGCCAGTGTGATAACTAGACCACTGAGAGGAGGCTTTCAGACGGATGGCCGCACAGGCAGCTATCTATTTACCGAAGATATTTAAGAGTAGCAGGTTGAACAAAATGTCCAGTGCAGCTAAGGGAATAGTTCTCAGTGCACCACTGATGTAGAGCTTTGTACCTTAGCTAGTTGAGTGAGGTGTACGGCCCTATCAAGAGCAGGCCACCATACGATCACGCCATACGCGTCATCCGCATAAGCGTTCAATCTGCATCCTGACCTATCTAGGTCCACCAGTAGCTCGTTTGCTACTACGTCCCACAGAAGAGGTGACAGGGCACCACCTTGGGGTGTACCGCAGCAGACATTTCTTCTGGCCAATACTCTTCCCAGCTGTGTGTTAATAATCCTGCATGTAAGCAATTGATTAATCAACACTCCGAGCGAATTATCCACTTTCAGATTTGCGAATGCGTCGGTGATCGCCTTTAATTTGACATTGTTAAATGCTCCCTCAATGTCAAGGAAAGCCACCATAGTGTATTCTATCATATTTTTCATGGAAATATGCCGTCATAAAGTTGGACCATAAACTCAATGTTTTGATCATGCTGTAAATTATTAGCACATGGTGTATAACATATTTTTCGGGAAGAAAACGTGAATATCTAATTAATTAATTAATTTGCATCTAATAGTGGATTTTTATTATGTTAACAACTTTTACTCCGCCGATAAGTTAGCTGATCTTACACGAAATCCATTTTCACTCTTTCATAACAAAGCTACGGATACGTGTACCTCTTGCGGGAAGATATTTACTCTTTAAGTAGTTTGTGAGTCAGACGATAATAATCTTTCACTACACCCGTGAATTGCAAGCGAAATGATTCTCCGAGAAATACAAATGTGTCTGGAATACTAATGTTTGTGGTTTTTTTTTTTCTGACTTTTGATTGACCGAAAGATGCCTCACGCGTACGTTCGTCATTACTAATAGCTCTCACAACCAAACGATTTTGCAAATACATTCTCAAAAGTCAAGAAATCCGAAAAAAATATAGAAACGCACGTCATGTTGCGTGATTCTCCAAACAAACATTTTATTTTTGCATTATCACAACAATGAATCGCTTGATGTGTTTTGAAATGCGAAATGATGATTGATCGATGACCACCAGGTGACATACTTACAATTAGACTTACTTCGACTATGATTAAGTTATGTCTGGCGATAGATAATTAATATTTCAAAATGCTTGGAGGCGACCGGAAAACACTTGTCGATTTGGAAATACCCACCTTGAGAATAAGATTATTCGTTATTTTTTGGCTTACTTCCTATAGTTTGTCTATTGAAATCTCAAAATTAATTATTGCATATTTTTTGTTTTGTATGTATTGGTGATTTATTTATTTTTTTGGATTTGATGGCTTCCCCGAGAAACGTATTCAACTTTGGGGTGAACAAACCAGTTGGGCGTGCATACAGGTCTTCTGTTTAAATTAAACTTGAACCTAAACAAAAAATTAATTCAATCTACGAAAGAGAAAGAAACAAAAATACTGTGGCCACATTTAAATATGCAGTGTTAGCAATTTTAAGAGGTTACGCCATTCTTGAGGTGTAGGTTGAGTATTGCTGGAATTGAAATAATAAAATGAGTTCGCACATACATATCCAATGTCGATGATGGCTGCGGTAGAGGCGGCGGGTGGGACAGACGGCAAACGTGATTTATAGCTTGCAATGGTTTTTGTAAAGCCATCAAGTATAAGTGTGAGTCGGCACTAAATTTTAGATGGACTTGTTTATTACTAGTTAAATTCAATCATAACGAGTGGTCAGAAATAACAAAAACTTAATTTTAGTTTTATCCAGCTGACGGGTGTACTGACATAACTCAAATATATCAAAAAAGAGCGTAAGGGAATCCAAGAAGTTGCGAGGAAATCTTCGCTTCACAGCGAAAAATGTTTTGAAAATGGATTAAGGAGGACAATTTTATCTGCATTGGAAACAATGAAGTAAAAGAAGTTTAGAGGAATTATATCGGCGAGCTACGAGGATCATGACGCAATATTGGAGTGTTGCAAAAAATGTGTAAGGAACTGGAGGAGGCGCAACACAAATGTCAAAGTATACCACGTAGCGCAAAAGTCAACGTATACTACGAAGTGCAGTCTGTCAGGGGTTATAGTATTCACTATACCATGGTATTCATACTATGGTATCAATACCAGCAGTCTGTCTCCCACATTATAGTATTCACTATACCATGGTATTAATACCAGCAGTCTGTCTCCCACATTATAGGGAACGAATGACATGCTACTGTTTTTCCCTAGGTTATTAATTCGGTAAGTTGTTATGAGACTTATCGTTTCGTCCAGTTACCATCCTTTGTACAAATGGCTTTGGCCAGTCTCGTAGATTTCGTGATCACATAATGCCATCATAGAAGTGTTGCAACGTCTCGCTATCTGTACTTACAAAGTAAAACATATAGAAAGTTACAATCTGTCTATAGCGGATTGTACCTCTCATCTTGTTAATCAGCTATAAAATAGTTGTGTTGTAATTGTTCATTAAAGCACAATAATACCTTGTTGCTTAGAGGCTACTGACTCTTCTCGCGAATGTCTGACAAACCTCACGGAGTATAATTGCTTATAAGTTCCCATTTTGGATGGTAATGTCTCCATTGTTTAAATTGTGTAACTGACGCATGCGTTACAAAATTTAGTTTTTCCTTTTGTCGCAACTCTATCATTATCGTAATTTTAGTTTAAAAAAAAACCCTGGTCGAGTGCTAAATTTAAATTCTATTCATTTGTTTAAACTTTGCCTTGAACTCAATTTAGGAATTCGTTGGCTTTTGACTCATTTTTATTCAAAATAGAGCACTTTGCAAATGACACATAAAATATGTACATAAGTTGTGACTTACATGTTTCCATTTTGATAATTTTCTTTTAAAATCTCAACCTTTTCTTATTTCCCATCTGACTTAAGTTACTTGTGATATGTATTTTTGAATCACTGGACTTTTAGATAACATTTTAAACATGAGCGCTAATTTTATTTGTATGCTTATTGCGATTAAGGAGTTTCACGCCAGCTTTGTGACTTTCTTTTATTTGTACACATGAACCTCGCAAAACTGTATTGTAATGCTAGCTGAAACGATATCAACTTAACTACACTTTAAAAAAAATAAATAAAGTATGCTTCAATCGCATATTGTAAATTTGTACATTCATAATAAAGATACATTTAAATTGATCTTGCAGACCTTCCTTTGTTGTATAAGATTTGAAAATAATTTTTGTTCGAAATTCAGCCTCTTCAGTGGCTAATCTTATGAAGTTCAAAGTTCGTAAAACTATGGCATTCTTATGGATAACACAATGTATTGTTTTGGTGAACATAAGTGAACAAATTAATGCTGCTGCAGTAAAACTTTTAAACTTCGTGTAAAAACTCAACTTGTCTTAGAGGTCAACATAAGTCGCACTTCACTAAGGTGGATATTGCACAAAGACCACACTATTTGCTTACGAGATTCAATTCACTCAGAAGTTGCAGCGAAATGAATCAGGTTCATTATGTTTATTTTATTTTCGGAACAAGCTCATTTGCATATCAAAGGCTATGTCAAGACGCAAACCTGTATGATTGGTTCCGAAAACCTATACGCAGTCTTAGAGAAGCCAATGCATCCTCAAAGAGTGGCTATTTGGTGTAGGTTTTGTAGTAATGGAAGCATTGGTCCCTACTTCCTTGAAATTAAAGCTGGCAAGAAATGCATACATGACAACTAATTGTGCCCGCTATTGGACGAATTGTAGTTTTGTCAATTGATCTTTTAGATGTGCCTAAGACACTGCGCAGCTGCGATTTGATGCCCTTAGACTTTATTTTTAATGGGAAACTGTTGTTACTCCAAAGATCCAGAATCATTTAAAAATGTTGAGCGGGCGCAGTTTTAATAGCAAGTTAAAAAAAAAACGACAACTCTTTATGTGCCTGTTCAGACTTTTAAAATAAAGCATATCATATTGGATAAAGTTCTTGGCTCATAGTATTTTGAAGCCAAATATGGATGTTGAGATATTATTGGTAACTAAAGTTAGCATCAAAACACCACACAGCTGATAGGGTGACAAAGCATAAATATCTTTTCGACAGCTCCACTCTATTCACCTAAGAAAAATTTATGATGAAAAGCCAAAACATGGCGATCACAGGTTTGAAAAAAAAAACCTGATTGATACCTTTTTAAAATATGTTATTCAAGATTGTGTCTATGCTTATGCATATAAACCTATTTCAAATGTTCCAACATCACCGTTGACTTCTCCTGCTACTGTAATTCAAGGTTACCTCCATTATTGCATTTTTACAGACCTTATGTTGAGCTAATATTAACTTAAATTAATTGGCAATTCGTACTTACTATTGTTGTAACTGTTTTGTATGCCTCTGGCGTCGTTGTTGCTGTTTCTATTGCTTCCACCACTATTACTATTCCTTTGACCACTGGTAATATTATGATTGTTTGCACGTATCATTTGTAGATCTTCATGATTCCCATCACCGTTTGGTTCATTTGACACATAATTGTGGGCATACGCACTGCCCCAGTGCACATTGAAGTCCTCCTCCTCCAGCGTTAAAAAATGATCGAGTACTTGAACTCCTCGTTCAAGTGGTCCATGGAATTTGTTTATTAAATCTACACACTGCCGGCCAAACTGTGAAATATCAGATTGACCGGTGGCCCAATAGAATAAGTGACGTCCCAAGTGACTGCCTAAATGATTTGCGAATGCTTCAATCATTTTGTTTGGTCCACCATCATCTTGACTTCATCAAAACAGAGTTCTGTCCATTCGATTTTCAATACTATTTCTTGTTGTCCTTAATTTGTTCATCCAAAATTTTGTGATCAACTTTATACGTAGACAGAGAGTGAGAGTATGCGCGCACTGTTATTTAAAATAAGACAACAAATAAAAACAAAGAAAAAAAATTATAATTTGAGATTTACAACTGAACAACCGGCGACTTTCACTTTAATTTTTAGATTAAAAATAAATAAATAAGGAAACAAAAGATAAGGAAAAGAAAACCATCAAACGCTACAAGCGTACCACCAACACCAGTCCATGTAAGAGCTCTGAGAGCGCCTTCTGTAAGAGTTATGCAAGGCTTGTTCGAACGGAGCGCACTTGCAGACGATGTGCTCCCACAGTCTTTTTCTTCTACTTTTTTTCTTACTTTTTCGGTCTTGGTTGCGGTTTGCTTTTTTTGTTTGTTTTTATTTTCTTTTGGAGCTTCTTATTAAACATTTTTATTACTGTCCATTATAATGAATTGGACAAAAATTAGTTTCGGTAATATAATCACGTTTTCCGTTCCGTTGCGTTGCGTAATTTATTTTTGTAGAGTAAAAGTAGTGTGAAATTAGCACATGCACCGTAACACTAATAAAGTTTCATTTGTTTCGAATTTGTTTTTTCTTTGTCAATTAATTTTGACAGTTTATTCCCTAATGCAATTTGGGTTTATGCACATATGTATGTATGTATGTCATTTTCATTGGAGCAGCGGGTTTTCGATGGTAGGGATTTTATACTACAAACATTTTACTTAGCTTTGGCATGTACGCTTCTACTTTCTTTGGTAATATTTTCATTTAATCCTTTTTGGGTGGTTGGGAGGGTAGAAAAAATGTTGGAAAATAAATCTTGCCAGGCAATTCGATTTAATAACAACGTCTACACATATCACATACATATGTACATACATACATATGTACATACATACATATGTTAGGTTTCTTTGGAATGGCTGACTAAATTCAGAGCGCAGACATACATACTTGGGTTAAGGATATGTCAAGTCATAGCGATATAGGTTTTTAGTAAGAGCTAACATGTAAAGCCAATTGGAGCTCTTTATGAATGATTGGGAACATCTGATTACTACAGCAGCCAGGTCGCCTAAGTTGCGAAAGAAGGATACTCCAAAGTGGAGCTTCCAATGAACCAAGAAGATTGAATAAATGTACAGAGACTAACGGGGAGACGTCTCTTTCTCCTCGTCTTTACAGTTCCTGCAGAAGTCATTGTCCTCGGTAATGGTGGGTATGGTAATTGTGCTGTTAGGCAATCTTTTCAGTGATACTGAGTTACCAGAGCGCTTTAGATTTGTCTTAGGTCTGGTCTATTTAATAACCTGACACTCATCTCCGGTTGGTATTATTGATCGCATCTAGCTTAAGCAGCAGTTTATATCTAGCGAGAGACATGCCAAGATTCTCCTCTGGTAGGATTGGTTGATAGAATCGGTGTACTATATCGGGGGAGTTCATGGACCATGCAATTACCCGGAGTGTCCTTACGTTTCAACACACAGAGAAGGTGAATGTTAAACTGCTCATACCCGTCTCGATCGGAACTGAAGGAGACCGATTGCAGATCTTCAGAGAAGACCTGTTTTTATCCCACCTTCCGCCTTAGAACTATCAGTTGTAATGGTAAATTTACTCTTCATCCAGAGATTTCTTGGTAGGGAGTAGTCGGTATTATTCAAGAGAAATTCTAGCCATTTTAAAACAGTGAAGTATCTAGAATGCAGGCTAGACTACTGTGAGCGGACATTAAATCCAGTGGTTTACCATTTATTTCATTTATCGGTAACAGGAAAAAAGAAGCATTTACCTTGCCTAATTGATTGCGGTGATTGGTTTATATTTTATTGGGGGCTACAAGCCCCATTTGCTTTCAATAGCTTGTAAGGGAGAGCAAAGATTTATCATAGCTTTCATAACGCGTTTCTAGGGTGTTTAGTTTCCAGCTACGTTTTCTGTCCAATGTAAGACCCAGACATTTTGCGCGGGTTTACGCCTAATCCACAATTATCAGTCCATGAAGCGCATTCTGTAAGAATTCTCTAAACGTAGTTGGGTGCTTTCTAAAGACAGCTACTAGAAACACTTCATATGTTTAGGAAATCTCCGTGCAATATTCCCCTTTGAGGCTAGGTAGTAGCATGATTACAACTTAGTTCCAGAAGAGGAAATAAGACCCTTCTCTGCGGCGTACCTCTACAAATTTTCATGCAGAGACCCTACTCAGTTTTGTATTTATGATCCTGTCCGTGAGCAATTGGTTGATCAGTACGTCAAGTGCAATATTTACGCCAAGGTTCGAGAGTGAGCGATTGTCTCCGGTTAAACGTTGTTGAAACCTCCTACAATATCAAGGGGTGTCATTATTGGATCGAGTCTTACATGTCGTCTAGATATAATGTGAGATGGTCTAGCTTAATTACTTTCGAAACCACTAAAGATTTTATGAAAGGGCCTGATAGTAGCATTACAAAAATTTTTCTCAATCTGGGTAGGAAGAGATACAGAATTATAGTTGAACTAATGACAAACATCTGAGAAACATCGTCAAAAACAACACACAGTGGCGCGTAGGAGACGTGGAAAGTACCACAAGACTCGCAAAGAGACACAAATTTGTTATTTTCAAAAGAAATGTGGGTCTTTTAAAGTTGCGCATCGGAGAAAATCAGATAATGAACCCTTTTCGGAGATTGAAAGTCAACTACTTCAGAGCAACATTACAACAAGCGCTATGATAACATGATCAAATATTCACTTTGATGTTACAATGGCAGGATGTGACGACAAATGAACTCCGTCTGCAGGTCTAGACCGTTTGTGACTGTGTTATGCCGCTTAAGCATAATCAGGCAAGGAAGGTAGCAACAGATGTATCTTTTAAGCCCCTGAATGGGTTGGCAAATCTTGAGCCACAAACAAAAAAACAAAACAAAGAAACAAAACAAAACGAAAGGGAGAGAATAGTTGCGTGTAAGATGTAGTTTAAGGTAGTTTTAAGAAAGATAAGGTATAGTTTAGGATTTATGTAGCTAGGTTTTAGTTAGAATAGCCTAGTTAATTCTAGCCCGTGATTTTCGTTCCCGTATTTGTCCCTGGTATGGGCATCATCATTTAATTTTCTGTACTCCTATCTTCTGCCCTATTTTTTTTAAGTCGGTTCGCGGTCAAACTAGAGTATCTTTCTTCTGTTCTTATCTTTTTTATTTTTGCTTTTTTTATGTATTCCAAATTAAGTTAACAGCCTAAGATGTGATTTGAGAAGCGTTGTTTTGTTCATGCAACTGTCATGACGTTATATTATTTGTTTACATGGTTATATCATGGTTTTTATTTCCACAAAGTAGACTAAATGCCTGGTTGTTGTCTTGAGTAAATATAAGAAGTGTATCACTCAGATATGTATGTACATATCCATTTCGGAGATCGCATTTTAATTCACTATTGCACAGTTGCACAATTTCAGAAATTCGTATTTTTAACTTTCGATTCATTAGCAACGAATCTTTTAAAACTGAAAATTGTAAACACTTATCGTCACTTATATTCATTATTACGTTTATTAATAAATCGCAAAAAAAAAAAATAATATAAACAAAATTTCAAAAACTAAGACCGTGTTAAATTCATAATTAACAACTGCTTCACAATCGATATAAACTCACGAAACATGAACAGATTCTCACATGTAAACAATTTTGACAACCGGTTTTTTGTTTTCCTAAACAAAAAAAGAACAAAACAAATCGGAGCGTCTCCCGGAAGCTAGAATATAAGCGTTGGTGAATCTCTTACCAGCCGGTTATATAAGCCTAGATTTAATCAAACTTTTTTTTTTATACACAAATGCACACACACACTACCCACTTTCACTTTCATACACACTCCGCGGCTTTGATCAAGCAAGTAACTTTGAACTTCAAAGCGCAATAGGAAGCGAAAAAGGCTGCATTGCGGCGACAAGGCTAATTTTTTTTTGTTACCTTTTCGAATAGAAGCTGTCACAGTGACACTTAAGGAATTCAACGACCGGTAAATTTTTCGAGTTCAATTTTTCAGTTGATGACTTGCAACCGAATCGAACAGCGATACACGTCAAAGCCGAGGCAAAAAGCTGAGATGTTTACACGCCAGACGACAATTTGGTAATGAGCCTCATAGCACTGGTATCGCAGCGATTTTTCTCCATTCCCATACATATGGAGACCAGTGTCGTGTGGTGTGTTGTGTGCTGGTCGATCGGTACCTGAGGTTTTGGCGGTTGCGGTCGCAGGTATCGTGGCGAATAATGGGTATACCTGTTGCGCTTGCGGCGACATCCAACGAAAAGCCACAACATACACCATTCGCGAGTAGTATCGAATCTAAATGCTGATAGTAAGCGATTTTTGCGAATTGTTTTGCTATTTTCAGTTGGTATGTTAATGTTGACACAATCTGAGGGTTTTTATTTGGTGAGAGAACACAAAACGTGTGTATGTTTAAATATTTTCTGCTTTGGTCAGCAGAATTCTGAGGCTTAGATCAATGACAGCGCGGTGGTTTGACATTGAGATACTTTTTTTTTTGCGAGGATAAAATGAAGATACACAAACAACAAGTGGCTAAGTGAAGTCGTCATTTTATTGAAGTACGAATTAAAAACGAAGGAATGCTTGATCAGGAGCTGGTAGGCGATCTATTTTTAACTGAACATATGTACATACATACATGTATTGTGTGGCTTTTAAAAAAGGTGAACCAATGCACTTAGTATTGAATAAGTAAAAATACGAGTGTGTGCGTGTATAACTCGGAATGTTTGAATGAAGGAAACCGCTTGCTATTCCAAATAAAAGGAAAGATATTCGTACCTACTGAATGTGACACAATGATGATACAGAGTAGCTAAATTGAAGTTTTATAATTTTTAATAAGTTATAGAAATTTCATTTTTTAAAAGCAGTCTACAGAAGTTATAAGCATTATATTATTTTATATTTCGATAAAATAACCTTGATAATTTGAACGAGTCCAGTATACCAGTATCACTATGGCAAACGCAAAGGGGTTCGGTACGATATCCCGAGTTTAAAATCCCGCTTTTTATTATCCTGTTACCGAATTGTTACTCTTATCTCAAAAATGGAACAGTGGGAAAGTGACGCGCCGCGCGCGGTTATTTTAATAAACTCCGCTTTCCGGGAGGGTTGAGTACATTTTTTCTCTAGATATTTTTCTAGATAAGGTTTTTCGAAATTTTTGTACTTTCCAGGTTTTATCTCATTTGAGATTGTTTCGTTCTTGATTTTAGCCGTTCTAGCTAACGTCAAGTGGGATTCTGAGAAACGGGCAAAGCGGGATTAAACTTCATTTTAAAAAGCGGGATTATAATATCGGGATTTTGAATAAGTGGGATTTTAAGAGACAGTATTTTAAAAAACCGGGATTCTAGCAGACGGTATTTTAAAACTTTTTTGACCCGCATCTTAAAAAAACGGTATTTTAAAAAGCGGGATTCCGATACACTCCGACGCAATAGGCATTTAGCTTGCACAGGCTTTTAAACAAAAATTATACTGTCAGTGTGTCAAATTTGAGTGCGATAACACACATTTTTTGACACTTCGAAAGAGTTGAATTTAGTTGGCTACAGTCAGGCACCCTATATTTAGGAAGAAAATGTTAACGTAATACAAGTCATAAGTCCTGGTACATAGTTAAACGTATTCATCATGAAATTAATATTGAACTCATCCAGTCAGAAGTAAGTGAGTAAAGCTAAGGCGTAGAGCGTAACCTCTCTGATAACGGGGAGGGACTAAACCTGGATTGTACGAAAACTAGGAGACATTTCCACTAGTAGAAAACATTTAAGAAATACAATAGGAGCACTCGGAGCATCGTCCTATTGGTTTAGTGCCTGATCGGCGAATCTCCCTATGACATGTTTTCATACCGAAACTGATGACCCTGCCTTTTGTCCCATATGGTACAAAATCACAATGAATCCCATATGTGGTATCACAATGAACCTTCTTTCTGGTCTAAGTGCGTCTCTGCCTGAGCGGTAACAAGCATTCAACCCAACCAATCACGTAAAGAGTTTTACACATATGCATGTATGTTATTTGTGAACATAGAATTAGGTGTCATCGAAAAGTTTGTTGTTGCGATATTTTCCGAAACTTTCCAGGCGATAATAACTTTTCAAGCCAGAATTCGGCGAAACCCGCAGGATATATCAAGGAAATTCATCTTTAGCATTTTCGATAAAAAGATATGGGACTTAGTGCACACAAAAGTTACAAAAAGCCCATTTGAAATAAAAGGTGAAGGTAAGATCGAAAGCGGGCACGCATGAAATGCTTTCAGGAGATTTACTATCACAGATGATCAAATTTGCGCGCTAAGAGACAGAGACATACTTAAACAAAAAACAGTTATGATACCAACGTTTCTAGATTTTTCCCAGAAGGGGGTTTGAAGTACCTGACTACTGATTTTTATTTGAGGTTTGTACACCCTAACATTTTTTTTAATTGTGGTACATCTCGGGATCTATGTATGTAAGTCCGATCAAAAATTGTGTTCTTTAGCGACTTATGTTTTGCTCTCACATTGGAAGCTGAACCCATGCAATCTTCGTGTTTTATAAAGTAGAAACTAAATCCGAGGCAGCCGTAGGAATATTTCGTTTTACAACAAATGCAACCTTATTTTGATCATTTTCTTGTTCGTCGTTTTATATGTATGATTGTAATCTTATGTCTGCGTGATTATCAGATAAAGTTGTCTAAATCAACCTGTCAAAGAAAACTGCAGGTTATATGAGGAAACAATGTCAGCGTGGTTATTCCCTTCTCCTGATGAAATCTGCTTACGAAGTACATGACTGATTTTTGTGACGAAATGAGATCAGTTGCCGTTCACCTTTTATCTTTTTAGTCGCACTCAATTCGATTAAACGAACCATGGCTTGTGACCACGATTATACTCGACTGAATTAACACAGTAAATCTCAACATGACACATTGGAAGTATAGTTTCCCCATACAGCATTCCAAATTAAAAGTTATATCACTAAATTGGTCAAGAAGTCGTTTGCATCATGATGTCAGAGTTGAAGTGACAACAAATTCATAAAGTTTCCCCCCAAAAAGAAGAAAAAGATGGCAATTCCATGCCGGATTATTTGAAATCATCTAATTGAGGTTGCGTGTAGGCTGTGTAGTAGTGTAGTAGGTGCCAACGGCACAAACTATTACCCAGCATTTTATAAGATACACGTACATATATTCAAACGTTGACTTCTCCAAACAGATGAAATTAGTATTAGGAAATAGAAAGTGTCGGTTGAAATGTGACTTGAGTTCACCTAGAGGCTTGGAAAAGTCTCATCCGTGTCATTACAAGCCTGATTATAGATGATTTTGAAAATCATTAAAACCAAATTACAACTTTCCAGTCTGTAATTAACGAAAACAACTCGCAGTTGCTTAATTTAATATTAAAGCATTGGTCACATTATAGAGATTGATACCTTCGAAGTCTATAGACTAGTTAATACCGAACCTTTCTTAAAGGTAATTACACAATTGCTTAATAATAAGGCACTCTAATGTAGTGTATACATATGGAAACTACGAGTACATATGTACATACATATATGTTAATACAACATTCCAACACAAATTATTTTTAATATTATAAATTCACTGTGAAGGGTATGTTATAATTACGAGTACGTAGTATAGTTGAAGATACTGTCACAAAATATACAAACTCTTCTAAACGGTGATTTTTTTTTAGAGTGATAGAACTTTAAATTGAAATGGAACACATATTAATTAAGATTGAATCCACTTTTTTTTTGTTATTTAAAACATGATTATTTTATGACATTTATTGTTGAAAAATATTTTCCCGCATTTGTCTACCATACCGTCGAGTAGAGTAAATATTGTTCTAAATTTATCAATAATTCGAGGAGTTGCGGTGCTAATTTATCAAACCTTACTAAACACAAATGTCAGAACGGATATTATTCAGTATCTGTCAAATAACACCTATCTCTATTGAAAGTTATGTACATATATCACTGTAAAAAAAAACACCCTTAGGAAAGGGTGAAACAAAGTAGAAAGTACAAAGTGTTACAGGTGATGATGTTGCTTCTAGTTTGACGTCTATTTCATTGCTTTCATTTGATAGATTAGGTTAGAGTGACTGCTAGCAAGAAGCCCCAGTTTACTTTGCACTGGTACAGTAAGAGTTCCATTGTGGTAGGTACATTAAGGAATCTGGAAGATTTTCCTACCAGCTCCTTAAACCATTTCGAGCTTTTAATAAAGCTTGAGACACATGTACATATATATGTACATACAAATGTATCCATAACAAGTAAATTGCGAACGTCCGTTGCATTAGGTCTCGTTCGTCATGATTTTCTTATCGGAGCTTATAGAGATCCGAGGCATTAAACATAAAACCCTAGCTCTCCATCGCTGCACGACAAAAATATCAGCAACAACAGGCAGCAAACTGCAGGGAATCGTAAAAAAATTGTAAAAATGGTTTAAGGCCTGGTGCCGACGCAGATAATGGCTTGTGAAAAATTGTGCTTACCATTAGTGGAATACATTCATGAAAATATGAATGTATCGTATTACGGCGCATATTCGATTTACATATGTACATATGTTTAGAGTTGCATAACATTTTTGTAATATTTAATCTTTGCGGTCCACCCAAATTGGTGAGCCATAAAGGATACTCTGGATAATACGAGTAGCAGTCGTCTCTCGGTTTGATGCGTGCATGGACAGCAACTAGACAGCAACCCTCCTTAAAGGACAACCTCGTATCTATCATGATCCCTAGCTACTTAATTTGGTAATTGGATCTAATTTCACATCCCCCTCTTGTAAAAGTGATTTTTTTTTTGTTCTGGTTATGAGTACTTGTCTAACCGAACTGAGTCATCGACGTACGTTAGTTTTTGTTTTATTCCCAATTTGCTATACCTCTTCGTGTATTATAGTTTGGCAGTAATCACGGTAGCTTGTACATATATCGTCTGTATGTAAAACACAACGTTTCTTTCCTTGTCGTCACACATTATATTCCACAGCAGTAGGCCCAACACGGATCCCTGCATTAACCCGTGACAATCTTAGTAATCCGCATGTTTTCAATTAGCTTAAGAATACGATTCTAGATGGAACTGTTGAATGCATAGTTTAGACTGGGAGTTATAACTGCACGGTATATTTTTAGAGACCCCTCTACCGTTTCAACTATGACTTATGCTACGTTTTTTATCAAACGTGACTTACTTAAGCCGTATTATTGTTCCGAAAGGCCTCCCGCTACTTTTATTGTTGGTTCAAGTCTCTTGAAGATTATTCATATGTATGCTCCAGGCCTTTTTTAGTTGTATTTGAGTTGTATATAGCACACAAAGTGGTAGATACCACAAGCCTTTGGAAGCACAAGTGTTTGCCGCTTCCACTGTTTTTGGAAGGTTCGTGATTATGTTGGTTTAGGGATGATGAGTGTTTCTGGTACCCTATGGGAAATTTCGATTACTCCGCCGGTTCACAGCGCGCACCAAACTGTCAACTGTGGATGATTGCCCTCTCAACGATCACATTTGTATTCTCAAAACCCTAAATTATGCATTTTTGTTTGTTGAAGTAGCCGCCAAGCGAGAAATTGGCCTCAACGCTGAAGAAAATTTTGTTGGAAAAATGGGCATGAACTTGTTGATTTTCCAGCATGTTGTGCATACAGGACCTTAAATTAGACTGAGGGTAGAAGAGGCGGGGGCATGTCACCTTATCATTCAGCCACAGATGCGCCTATTATCATTTCCTCCAATTAGAGTCACTTATGATATCTGAATTCGCGTTGAATCCAAGAATATCTTTGGGCCAACTGGTATACATATAACACGCATAACACGAATGGCTGCTAGAAGCTAGGACGTTTGTCCCATACGATTTGTTTCGCCAATTTTTTTTAATTTTCTTTTAAGCGGTGTCTCAGATTTAATCTTCTTATGATTTCTAATCTAGACGAAAACAGTCTGCCGTGCGATTTATAAGCGCTTCAGACTTAGTTTCTAGACCAAGTTAGTCTTATTTGGCAGCGAACGGTATTCTCGATGTGCGACTGACTGTATTCATTATTTCTTCCCAACCCAACCCATCAGGAAATAAAGTACATATCTTTAGATATACAGTGAATCTCTATCTTAAGAGATTATCATTACTTGTGGTTTTAAAATTATGAGCTTTTAAATGTATGTACATACAATCGCTTATAAACTAATTTATGACTTCATTAAAATTATATTGCTTAATTTATTAACTTTGGTCGAGATTATTTGGAGACTGGTTTTATAAAATGTTTAAACTTGTGTTTCCAAAAGCAGGAAATATAAATAACAGAAAAACAGTTTTCTAGTGACCTTGTTCTTTTTATGCGCTTTTAGCTTTGATAGATTTTAAAAAAGAGGGAGAAACTCAAAAAATTTCTTATTTGATTAGTAGTCTAATAATAATTTATATAATGCACCAATATTTCATTGCTACTGTCTGTGAGATCTCTTTTCGGCTTTTTTTTACGAAGTTAGGTGCAAATCTCCATGATACGCTGAAGGACAGCATTGTTTCAATAAGCGTGTAGTCGTCATTTTCAATACAATTTTTTCTTTGTGTGTTATAAGTTGTTACTATTTACTGGTGCACTTAGACTGATCCATTGTACCAACCTTGGAGACACCTTAATTTAGGAAGTGCAGTTTGCAACTTTCTATCCACTTTTTCATCACATCAAGCAGCTGACATTCCAGCTGTCAACTTCTTAGACAAGGCCCATCTGCTTGCTGCACAATTTGCAGCCAACTTTACACTGCAAGATAGTACTTTGTGTCACTGCGCTTGAGATCGTCGAATTCTCTATGGGAAAAGTTCACTTTCGCACTCGCACAGTTGCAGGAGTTCTCAAACGTCTAAATATACACAAATCCGCTGGTCCAGATGGTATCCTACCAATAGTTCAGAAGAGGTGTTTTTGTTACGCTGGAAAAACCTCTGCGTAAGCTTTTCTGTCTGTCCTTTCTTTCTTCACAATGACCGGCAGTACGGTTTTCGAAGGAAGCAACAGATCCACTGGTGATTTTATAGCATATCTCACCGAGAATGTGGAACCAATCTCTCCATCACTTTGATGAAACAAAAATGGTTGCGCTTGATATTTCATTTGACAGAGTTTGGCATCAGGCTCTTTTGTCGAAAATGCGTGCATATGGTGTCGATGAGTCTCTTCTTAAGTGGATTAGAAATTACCTTTCGGGGCATTCAATACATTAAAATTTTCACTTAATATACTTTGAAATTCTGGTCTTTCACTCCTCTTGTGATTATATGAACAACTATAGCATCTACCAGCTTATTCGTCAACTTATGAAGCAAAGGTCTTGATACTTTTACTTTTGTCAAGCCCTACGCCACCCTGAAACTATATTTCCTTCATGCGGTACTAGGATTCCAACTCAGCTTTCTCTACTCCTGTGACCTTTGCGATTTTAGGAAATAGAGAAATATTTTCTTCGATCCGTTTCCAGATCCCAGGCAAGTGCTGCAGTGTATCTGGATTCTACCATCTACCATCACCATTTCACTCAGTCGCAAAATGTAAGTCTCCATTTAAGTGGAAGGAATCTTGAATCTTGCACGTTCCCAAATCTTATCACTATCCGTTGTCCATATCAAAAGGTCCCCATAGTCATTCATATTATTATGCTATACCGTTTCCAAAAGGTGGGATTAAGAATCATTTTCGGACATTTAAAAGACATTAGTGAGAGTAGGGACCGAGAAAAAACACGTAAACGTAAATCATATTTGAATTAAAAGTTCATTATATTTTATTTGTGTCCTCATTGTGTCAGCCCATCCTGGTCTTTATTTTAATTAATTTTGAAAGAGCAGTAATCATTGGCAACATATTGTTGCGCTCCAATCTTGATGATAACTTCACGCCACGTGAACATCATTAACGTGTACTACATTCATGACTGAATCATATGTATGGTACTTACTGATATATGATGTTAAAAAGTAAATTTGATAAATCATTAAGAAGCTAAAAATACTCAATTCCAAATAAATAAAATTACCAATTTTCGAATTAATTTACCTTCATGGGTAAATGCCTTTTCCGATGTGATAACAAAGTTGTTTTCATTTTTAAACCAGGAAGAGAAAACTATACTTTGGCGAAAAAGTCTTAGATTTTTCTGGGTGTCACCCTTCTTGTTGTAAAGTGTAGAAGCGCATTTGGGTTTTTCGAAACAAAGTACTGTCATCTATCTTTATTGACCGTCAGATTGCTATTAAAGCACTTAAGTTAGCTATGTCAATGTCAAAACAGGTAAATCACAGCAAACAGAACTACCCCAGCTAAGCCCTCGATTCGAAAGAACTCTTATCTTAGTTCCAGGAAATTGCAACGTGGAGGGGAAAAATCTGCCATACTGTGTGAACGCTTGAAACCCTTCGTCAACAATCAGTGTAGTTTCAGGCCAGGAAAGTACAGTCACACTCCGGCAGATCCTGGAAAACACCCAAGTAGTCCAAATCGGCAACTGGAGGCAGTTAGCTAAGGAACGGGCTAACTGGAGAGGCTTATTGGTTGAGGCCCAGGTTCACCCCGAACTGTAGCGCCACCTAAGTAAGTAAGTAAGTAAGTAACTGTGTCGAATACAAGAAAATATGGCCCATGTATGATAGAGTACCGTCGCAGGAACTCTTAAATAGGTCTTATGGTGATAATCCCTCTTGGACAGGCCAGTGGGGACACATTAGCAGCCAGATTAGGCATTCAACTTTACATATACTATCGCAGCTTTAATGTCTATTTCCCCTTCCTCTGCGGATATCTGGCACCGGCTGGACCCATACACCGCACGCTACACAACCTCGTCTTCGATAACCTCGCAAACGTTTAAAGGAAAAAAAGATCTTATCAGGGTCTTGAACGTTACGAGGTATTTCATAATTTCACGTCGGCTTTGTTGGAGTGTTGTGAGGTATAGGGTATCATATGACGAGTTATAATTTTTCTGTACGTTAGAACCATATTTTTCTTCACATTTTGAATAGATTCCCAAGCGATTAGTGCATTTATACTCCTAGTAGATTAGCAAACTTTTCAAAATTATTGTGGTTAATAAATTAAGACCATGCGATTATTTCTCAACTCAAAGCTCTTAACATTAAGCACCTGATCACAATATATTGAAGTTATCAATTAGAATATTATTGTCTAAGCAAAGGTGCTACTAAATGTTTACCTTTATCATGTACTAGAAAAAATAAACAAAACCAAGAAATATAAATGGGCTAGGGGAAATGCATTAGATCAGGGACTTTTTTATGTGTTCGTTAACCCTTTTGTATATTTATTATTTAGCAACAAATGTCACATGTAATTTCAAATTTTGAACTTTTCGTTCTGACTGAATGTTTGTTTTTGTTATATGTAGCTTTTCATATAGGGTGTCATAGTAAGAGCGTTTAGGGTTGAATTGAAAACATTATAGCGATAGCACTTTTATTTTATTGTAAAGTTGAAGTAAGACGTTGGGTCTATGCCTGAAACTTAGGAATTTTAATGGTTTATTTGCATCCAAAGAAAGAAGTCACATGGTGCCTAATCACCCGGCATCCACAACGCTTGCGTATCACCTTTTTCGAAGTTCTTTAACGCGTTATAGCTTTCTCCAACTCATCCCAAGTCACTTTTGCTTAGGGCAGCAAGTACATCATCCTTATAGAGGTACTCAGTCTTTGGAGTATTGCTTTGCTTTTCTAGACTTTGAAACGCATACCAAACGCAACTTTTACTTTCCCGATTCTGCTGCCAGCATCAATTTCGATGCCACCGTCAGCCAAGATGATGTTTGTACCTGAGAAAGGCTATTCGTTTTCTCGGCATACTGTACAGAAATGTTAAGTTGAGTGAACGGCTTTGAAAGGCTGAGGGCTTTCATTTATTTCGTTGTCATTGTCCATTTCTTTCCGATATTGCTGCTCGGATAGCATCACTAATTTTTATAGAAATAGCAGCTGTGATAAAACGCAGTCCTGCTATACTCCGTTTTGGATTGATTGAGGACTGTCGACAAAAAGTTACTATAGACAGCTTGAGTGGTGGCGCTGTGAAGTAAGTAGGTAGCGTTTGTTTCTGACTTGGCCGGTGTAGGGTCAAGTCCGGTTAAACCTGGTAGAGTCTGAGTCCTTTTAGGAATTGATTCCCATTCCGTTTTTTAAAAAGCCAAGTCTAAATTGTAGTTTGCCTTTGAGTAAACATAAACCCTGAAAACCGTTTCAAAGAATGAAACTGATGCTTTATTTCTGCCATATAATACGGTTCTTAAAAATCCTCTACCCACTAATAAGAACTCATACCTGAGTAAGGATAATAAAGTTTTGATATATAAGGTCGTTATATTGCCAACCTTACTCTATGTTGCTCCTTGCTGGGCCAAATGTGCCAAATCTACAAATTTGTAAAAACAAAATATTAAAAACTATACTTGGGCTCCCGTGGCATTTCTCAACGTTAGCACTACATGACATAACCAAAATGCAAAAAATAAAAGATAAAATTATGTCAATCTCTAGTATATTCGGAGATAAATGTTCTATCCATGAAAGCCAACTAATTAATAGCCTCATGCATTAGCATATTCTTGTTAGTTTAAGTCAGTTTTAAGATAATTTAGGTTTTTATTTAAAATCAAAAGAGTTTTTTTTTTCTATTAATTTTTCTCTTACAGCTGCTAATCACTGCTCTAAAAACCCCTACCTTATTAACCTTAGATGCTAAGAATTCAATATTAATATTCTAATCTCTATAGTTAATATAAGAAGATCCACTATAATGTGACAATTATGTATACTGGGAATAATAAATTTGAATTGAATTGAATAAATAAAAGGGTTCCGAGTGCTGGACTATAAGCACGAAGACTCATCCGATTTGGGTTCTTTTATTCTCTGCATGAGGAGGAAATGTAGGAGATAACTCTACTACCCGTACGAAGACGTATTCAAATTAAGCCAAGGCCCTAGAACTACATTAGCTCGGTCACATCGAGTAAATAGACAACAACGCTCTAGCCAAGTTATATTCGATTTCTAAAACCCAGGCTTATTACCTCCAGGAAGACCGGACTTTCATTTCAAAGTCCGAACGATTGCGGATGCTAGCCAGCTTGGTCTTGAGAGAACTGTTAGAAAAATTTGCACGGGAATAAAGAGCTTTGTTTCAGGCAGAGATTCTACAAGAGTCAGGAGTTCGTTAAGTAAATAAAGTGACTCTAATAACCAATATTTCTCGGTTTCTTGAATGTTTTTATAACCGATTTTGCCTGCTATGTCTTCGGCAGAATCAGATACTAAAAATTTAAGCACATCAATGTTGCCATTTAAATGAAGTTTAAATTTAAATTCATTCGCTAGCTCAAAATGTTAAACAAATGGGGCAAACGGCTTCAAGTCACGCAAATCACTATTTAAATCAGTATATCTCTTAAATGTTAAATTTTTTTCTATTCTGATTAAAAAAAACTGTGCATAGTTAATTTGTAAAAATTTTAATCGACACGTTTTTAGCTGATTCCAGTCCTTCTTGGTCTCTGTGTGTATGCAGCACTAATGCCCACCAATTGATCTTTCAGTACCCAGAAAATCTATGTCAAGTGCTACATGTACACCTATTCAATTCGGATTCTCTCGGTAATTATTATGTCACGCTCACTGCGAGAAGCCAATAGACTTTTGCGTCGCAGCATCATCTCAATGTCATAGACTTAAAATTTTCCAAGCCGGTTAGCATTATGGTTGGCTCTAGTCACTTACACACGTATGTGCATACATATGTATAGACGATAGCCGAACTGCTGAGAAAGACATCCAAGGTTATTCATCTTCTGTGTTTGTTTGTGAGTTTTTTTTTTCTTGAGATTGTGTATACATATATTTCAATTTCTCACAACCAACAGGTGGCCATTTGAACGTACTTGTAACGTATCTATGGAATTGACTTTGGTCCATTAACCAATTGGCTTTGCTGGTTCAATATCGCCGATACCATAATTATTCATCCATACATTAGCACTGAACAGTTTTAGTGGCGTTTTGCATGCGGTTGAATAACTCATTGCTTGACCCTAGCATGAAGTTCTGTTTGGAATTGTACCGCAAATTAGGCATACAGTCAGTAAAGAAGAGAAACTAGTTACACTGGAACTTAACTTGATTGCCCTACGGGATGCATTCGTCGAGTTCAATGTCAGTTCCAAGGCTAAAGTTGTTTTTAATCAGACTAGTTAATTTCCGGAAAGAGTTCCTTTTTTTACTGACTTGAATGACTTTTTCGTAACTACGGTAGCTAGCAAAAACACTATCTCTGGGATTTTTGTTCAATATTTTATAGATATTTTTTTTGTGGCATATTAATACTTCAAATTTTTATTTTCCAGCATTCTAAGAATGATTCTATGAAATTTTATTTCTGTTCCGTTTATTCAATTAATGAAGTGAATCAAAGTAAAGTATTTTTTTTTAAATTGAAAAAATCAAACAACGTTTTATGTTTATAAAGTACCTGTATTCCCAATCAGATCTATGACGATATGATGGCAACTGTCCCATTGAAAACGGCAGTTGGAAAATGGGTAGCGGGAATCAAATGTGGAAGGCCATAAACCTTACCTACAGAGAATAACATCGAAAAAAAATGTGTGATTTGAGAAACCACATATCGATAGCGGCATCTTGTATGAACAAACCCGAATCATTCTCCAAGTTGTACAAAAGCACAATCAACTGACAATGTCTCGCAAGTTTTTTGAGCTGTTTCAAATCGATCCAGAGGGCCTTTGAGTAGATTTGTGAAGTAAAATGAAACTTATTTTCATCACTATGCCCTTCAGAGCAAACGTTTCCGAAGAAAGTTAAATTATCTGCATATAAGGTAATGAGAATCATCATGATTTTTGTGTTGTCGAATAATTACCACCGATGGCTACTGTGTCTTTTGCATCGACTGTGAAAGAGAGAGAGAGATAGATACACATTTCCTGTGAGAGGAAATGATGAAAAAACGTGCAGGTATATGGAAAAAAAGTTTTGTTTCACTAGGACAATGCGCTCCCAAGCGTCAAAACACAGCTTAAAACGATACGTCTTGTTCCGTGTGACTTTCATCTGTTCTCCAAAAAAATATTTGGGAGGACAAAATTTCAATTAAATATTAGGTTGAAGCTGCAATAAACGCTTCAGAGACCAGAAGGAAGAAGTGCATTGAGCAGATTACATTTAAAAATAAAAGCAATTTGCAAACTTCCGAGTTTGTTTTTTTCAATCCACTCTCTTAGTATAAGTATGTCAAACTAAATTGTACCTGCCTACGGAAGCAATCCCTTCTTTGTACTTCTCGTCAACACAAGTCGACCAAAAGGAGGCCCGTCATTTTTCCATTTAATCTTCATCACGTCATGGCGGGATCAACAATGATGTTTAGATGCTTTGTGTTATTGCTGCTGAAGGTTCGACGTTCCATTCGCAAAAAACATGAAACATTTTTTTACGGTTCCACCCCGTTTTTGGAAACGGGTTATCTACGAGTTGCATGAACGAAAACTGATATTGCGGATATAAAGGGAAAACGAATAGATGGAAGTGAAGTCCTTAAGATCGGTCAGCTTTCATTAAAAATAATGGAAATGATTAAAGTGTATCGTTTATACTAGTTCAAGGCGGTTCTTAGACCGCTGGAGTTCATTGTAGCCATGGTGATGAAATTTGACTTGAACAATCTTGACTGTAAGAGGAAACTTTACAATAGTAGGTCTTTTTAAGTCTCAATCTCTGGACTGTTACTATTTTGGCCAGCTTCGGCGGCATCTATGGGCGGTCTGACAGACCCTTCAAAAAAGGAAAATCTAAGAAATGTTAGAAAAAACTACGAAATCCTGTTCCCGTACATCAAAATTTCGTAGTTTTTTAGTCTTTCGGAGAAGAGAGAAGAGAGCTCACGAGTGAGTAAGAAATTTCCAGGAAATTTCTTACTCTCTCGTGAGCCCTCTCTTCTGCGAAAAACTACGAAATTTTGTCGTACGGGAACAGGATTTCGTAATTTTTCGTAACATTTCGTAGATTTTCGTTGTTTTGAACAGGTACGGGAACAGACCTAATATGTCCTATCGCGAGCCGCTTCTCAAAATTTGGCTGAATTCCAAACTCCCTTATGATGCAAAGTAAGTGATGCTTTCGCACACCAACGAAAGCAACGAATTGCAACATGACAATTGTCGATGCTCTGTTTGCTTTTGTTTGCGCAGTGGATCTGTTCACAATACGTTTTGGAGCAGTTTGCATTGGCTGTACCTTTTTTGTTTGCGTTTTGGAATGGTTGCCATTGCAGTATTATGGCAATGATGCGTTTTGGAAGGCAGCCTTTATCTTATTGCGTGAGGTAACTGTTTTGACATTTGAACCTACAATATGACTTATCCTTTTTGTGACCTGTCGCGCGTGTGTTTCGGCACCAACTGCAACAGCGAACTTTCGGGTTCCCACGTGAAGAACGTTCAGTCAACAGAACAATAGAAAAGCGATTTGACAGCTTTCTTTGGCAACTGTATTTGTTGGGGTTCGGGGTGTTGGATAGTTGAATGTAGGTATTATTTTTAATCCTGAACTTCTAGTTCAAGTGATTCTAGGTCATACTGTACAGTCGGTTAACCGAATGAGTTAAAACTCAGTATGTCTCCTTCGGTCAACGTACTTCCCATTTCCTGTAACAGAATCGTCGATCTGTCTGATACAGGATGGGATAGAGCCACGCATGAATAGATGAAACCGGCTATTAGATTATTTTTTAATAGGGTCTCAATCTAGTAGACTATTGGCACGGTTCGATTGACCTTATTAACCCATTCCCCTGTAAAGATGAGAGGAATATGGAAGGAAAAAGGAGTATGCAGTGACCAGGTGCTCGTAGCCCCTTAGTACACAGGTACTTAGGCTAGGGCTTGGGTAAATGAATTGTTTTCAATAATTTGTCATCCACCCTGATCCTCATCATCATCTAACGCAATATATTTATAACGTTCATCATACACTACGGTATACATTGTCATCTCATTGTCACGTGCGATAAACTAGGGAAATCGCTTTGTCAAAGTCATGATGATGTTAAATAGTGTCCATGTTTTTTTTTATATAAATTTGATTAATAAATACTAAAGTACTAACATATTTCCCTTTCCTTTATTACAGATCCTTGCATATATATCATGAGATTCGCTAACAGATTACAATTTGCCAATAAAACCCACGAAGTTTCAAATACTGCACTTCGAATAGTACAAAGAATGAAGAAAGACTCAATACATTCAGGACGCAGACCTACAGGATTGTGTGGAGCAGGTAAAATTGTAAAATTGTGAAAAGTTTCTGAATCCATTCCTATTTACATATTTTTACTTGCAGCCCTCCTAATAGCGGCACGAATGCATGAATTTAGTCGAACAATAAACGATATTGTCCGCATTGTCAAAATCCATGAATCTACAGTCCGCAAAAGACTAGTCGAGTTTGCTGACACTCCAAGTTCTGCTCTAACACTGGACGAATTTATGTCAGTGGATCTGGAAGCCGAACAAGATCCACCAGCATTCAAAGCCGCCCGTAAAAAGGATCGTGAGCGAATTAAGGATGTAAGTATTATATAATGCCGATATTTTTTTTTTTTTTTTTAATATTTATCTTCCTTCAGATTGGAGAACATGAGCTTACGCATCTACAAAAAGAAATCGATATACAGTTAGAGAAAGATATGAAAAAAATTGCGAAAGGTCGAATGAGAAATCTATGTGGTGATGAATTTGAAGAGATGGATGCAACAAAGTTCATTAGTGAAGCAAATATGGAAGTTCTTAGTGAATGCTTAGCCGATGATCCGGAAGTAGTAGATGATAAAATTACGACAAATAAAAAGATTGTGATAGAAGGTCTAAAGCCGGATATTGTGTCAATGTGTACACCCTCATCGAATGAATTACAGGAGAAAGATCCGGAAGGTAACCCCGATGAAACCGGTGAACTTGATCTCGAGGGTTTAGATGATGAAGAAATTAATAAATACATTTTAACACATGAAGAAGCAAAGTGTAAGAATGATATGTGGATTAAATTGAATGCTGAGTATTTGGAGGAAATGAAGGCAAAGGAAGAAAGACTGGCAAAAGAACGAGAGGAAGGTAAACCTGAAAAGAAGAAGCGACCTCCTCGGAAGAAGCATATTGGCCCATCCAGTACTCCAGGGGAGGCTATCAAGAAAATGCTTCAAGAGAAGAAGATTTCCACTAAAATTAATTACGATATTCTAAGAACTTTAACTGCTGGAACAAAAGGCGATGAAGAAACTGTGGAAAATGTGATTGCGGAGGTAGTAGAGGAGACTAATAAAGTAGCTCCAGTCGTACAGGCTGCTAGGTAAATATGTTCTCTATATTCAAAGTACATACGTAATCATATTAATGAGAGATTTAATTTGAGATGCCTAAGTCCGTGGCAGCAAATTACCAATGCACGCAGTGCAAGTGAAGATCTGCAGATGTAGGATGAATCTGTGCAGCGAAGTAGAAAATGTTACAGTTTAACTAGAAAATGCTTATAATAATAGTCATTTTTATAAAAAGCAAAACCAAAGAACTCTTGATAATTATCCAGACGCTTTTCGTTCTGAGACCTTCTACATTAACCAAAGTAGCAACAATTTATTATGGAATAATGCATCAAGTAGAGATTTTCACCTGTTTTTTTTTTTTAGAAGGCATTCGATAGTACAGATAGTGAAGATATACATACTTCGGAGAAACTAAAATCCTTACTTACTGAAAAATTATAAATTCCAGAGATAAGCGTTGCAGGGTAACTGAAAAAACTATCGATTAGCAATAGCTAAAGCTGCGTTCGCTATGTGGTCCAAGATATAAACAAGCAGTGCAATCAGCTTGAACAACAAGCTCCGACTGTTCCGGAAATAGGATGTTGTTTTTTGAAAAGTGACTGTAAACTTTTTTTTAAATGGTGTCTAATAAACATGTGTATTGCGAGTTTTAATGACGTATTGGTGGATGTAACCGCTTGGAAATCGAATTTAACAATAGATCAGAAATCTCATATCTGCAAGTGTGTTTCACATTTAGTCAAGATGAAAGAGGGTGAGTCACTTTTATAAGACTTGGTGCAGGGTAGAAAAACTACGAAATTTAGGAAATAGTTGAATGAAGTTCAGACACATCGCTAAGAACCGAACATATCTCGTTTATACAAAACATGTTCGGTTTTTTTTTCTCGGAGTTTTTTTTTCTAATTTTCTTTTAGGTATGCATCTTTTGTTTCACTTCTTTATAAAATTGTCTAAAATTTATTAATAATAAAACTAATTGAAATCAAAAATTTTGCTATAAAAATCTGAGCATTGAAATTCCTGTTGTCCCGCTGAAACATCGTTAGTTAGCCATTTTTTAAGAATTTGTGTCGAGGCGTAGTCTTAAGGCTCAATTACTATTTCATACAGATTCGCTTTTATTCGTTCTAGCCTAGGCCCTAGTCCCCACAACTGCAGTTAGCAGTCTATTGAATTCGTTTAAGTAGAATCAGGTCATTGATGAACAGAATGGGTTTAACTTAGACGAAATAACGGCATTATCGATACACATATGTATGTGCATAGGTCAGCGACTGGAAATATTTATCTTTCAGGGCAAACAGGATATTTTTTACTATCAATGAACAGTGAAGGGTGATATCATTCCGGTTTAAGGGGTACTTTTATTTATAATTATTTGTTTTTATTCAGGTTTACAATAATTCGTTTGCTAATGAGAAAATATAATAAAACTATATTTTTTTTTTAAACATGCCTCGCGGATAGTCATAAATTAAGAAAAAAAATTGGAAAAAAAAACAAATTTTCAATATTTTTTTGTACCTTCTTCTTAGGAGCAAACCAGTCTATACAATTGGTCAGCCATTAAACAAGAAGCCAAAACTAGAAATGGGTCTACCAGTTGCAACTGAAACCAAACCTAAGCAGGAGCCCGTTATTGTTGAAAATGGTAGACAAATTCATATTTTAATATAAATAAATGTGTTTTTTTAAAATGTATTTCAATTCAATTTATCAACAGACGACTTAGACGATGAAGAGGATATTGAGGCTGAACCGGAACCAGAACCAGAGAAGGAATACTCATCACTAAAGGATATGCTTAACAATGGCGAAGACGACGATTACTACGGATATGATGAGGATAATTACTAGAATCAAAGATCTTTTTAGTTTATAAATATTTTTTTATAATTATTTAGCATTCATATAACTTACATATATGTGCATTTTAACTCATGCTCCATTTAAGAAAACTTTTTGTATTAGATATGTTAATGGATTATTTTATAGTGTTACTCTTTATGTCTATGAAGAACAGTGGATAAAACTGTTTGTGTGATTATTTAATAAATAATAAAAATTTGAATTATTTATAAAGTAACAAAAAAAAAATATATTTTTGAGCTAGAGTTGAAATTGAACAAAATATTCGCTGGATGCGAATAAAATGTAGGTCATTTTATAAAATGGAAAAAAAACCATCTGCCAAACTGATGTCGCTGCAGTAACCGCATTTTGTTTTATTATTATTTAAATATTAAAAAATTTTATCCCGAATTATTATTGTTAATAACAATAACACTATAATTAGTGTTTTATTTATCTGCAAAGGCAGTAACTCGTTAAGTAGAAGACCATATAAACCTCCAATTCCTGTTTCTGGTAACTCTAAAAAATATTTGCTTGTAAGGCCCACAGGTGGACCAGTAGTGACGCAGTAAAGTGGGAGGGTTATGATTCCTATAATCCTTATCATAACCTCGCCGAACAAAAAGGAAGAAGAAGGTTCCAAGAAGATTTCTTTACCTGTCAAAGCCGCGTGTTTCAATTTTACGTGCCCAGCTAGTGATAAAATATAAAAGCATGGCCCCAGGGACAAATAAAACAAAACCCGGAACCGCTTTAGTGAGCTTGCTGATATGCAAACCACTGAATCCCTACCAAAAAGAAATACATCCATTATCCGGAAAACTTTCCAAGGCTTCCCCGTCCCCCATCTTTAAAAACCCCATATTCGTTCTGATTTCTGCAAAGGAAACTGATAAGCCACTCACGTCAATTAGCATTTTTGTGTAAAGGAAAGTAATAAATGCGATTATCACTGAATATCAAAGCATATCGCAGCTAAGATACGGCAGCATACTCATCTTAACGAAATCGCAAATGGTTGCCGACAAATTTCTGCGTATTACCAATTTAGCTAACCAGTGCCTAGTCACTGTGAATTTGCACTCAAGCCTTAATTCCTACAACGTGAAGTCAAAATAACTCAAAAACCTCAGAATCCTCTACCATACCCGGTCAAATCTGTCAAGGGATGTAAACTTCCACCCCAATTTCATCAGCAAGAAAAATGTTACGCTTGGCACTGCCCTCCACAATCTTCCTATCTCCTCATCAGCAAGACACATTGAAGGTAAAAGCACAATATTGAATTTAGACTGCTGTCTTAACAACCATAAAGGCAAAATTCCAAGTAGAGACAGAATTTCATACCCTATGCCAAAAAATCTCCCATCTTCAACAATCTCTAGGCTTTTGCCGCTATATAACAATATCCTCAATATAGGATTCATACCCCAAAACTGGAAAATGGCAATCATATTTCCTCTACGAAAACCTAAGAAAAGTATTAACACTGTCAACGGGTATCGACCAATTGCTAAACCACTACTGTGGCTCATTCTATATAAAAACCTCATAAGCCCAAAGCAAGTAGCATTTAAACCAGGCAAAGGTTGTGCGGATGCATTACTACACATCGACTTTTACATTTCCAATGTCTTATCCGCTCGCAATCATGTCACAATCATTGGACTTTGAAAAAGCGGTCGACAAAATAGGCATACACCTAGTATGCACCTAGTATGCACTAAAGATATGGGGCATCGGTCATAAAATATTTAACTTTGGCTACTAGTTTCTTACAAACAGAAGAATCTGTAGGAAATCAAACAATTTTTCTTCACCTTCTTTTCCACTTTTTAATGGCATTCCGCAAGGCTCGCCATTATCGGTGGTATTATTTATTATTTCTTTTGACGATATTAAGTTATAGCTAAACATACAACCCTAGATCACTGTGTTTATGCGGATGACATTCTGAGTAAACATAGTGACCTTGTTAAAACAAAAAAAATTATTATCGAATGTAATGAAAGACATATCAATATGGTCTACATATTCAGGTGCTAAGCTCGCAGTAGATAAAGGCAAAACCTTACACATCTGTCGTAAGACCTCTTTCAGTAATTTTACACTTAATTATAACTTAATTATGTAAATATTGAAAATGTTACAAATTTAAGTACACTTGGTACAGTATTTTATAATAAACCCTTACGTGACTGCGCACCTCGTCGTGGTGTAAGGGCCTAGTAGAGGTCAATTACTCTCGGGATTTATTCTCTACAGGAAATTCGAAACCAAGATGCAGTCAAACCCAATCCTTCCGTTCTCATCCTTTCCTTTCCCCTTTCCCCTTCGGTGGGCAGGATCAAGGTTTCATACGACCCGTGCCGAGGATCAACCTGGCTGGGAGCCCATCCGAAAAAAAGCTCAGTTGCGAACGGAGTATTCGGATACCTGGCGACCTCCGTATTAGCTAGCCTTATCTGTGTACTGCGGATCTCTGCACAGACTGACATTCCTTTGTCCGCTACTCGTGGGAACACAGAATGAACAGAAATTCAAAAAAGGCAACAAAAAAACAAAAAGCATCTATTAAGACCGGTTCTCCTTTAAGACCGGACGGTAGCACGGCGCTTAAGCTGTCTATCGAGAAATCTACTGAAGAGCTGCTCAGTAGGAAGACTGTTGCTTCACATACACAACACCAGTACCTCTTCCAAACCAACCAACGCCATAACGAAGTCCTACAGCGACGTCTTTAAGGACAAATTAGTGCTGGCGGTCATCGATAAAGCCGACCAAGACGGATCTATCGACCCTCCAACACGGATACGATCCTAGTGATCTAAAAAATAAGCAACCCCGATCTTCCGACGCACAACTGGAAAATCGCTAAGCTGGATGAGCCAAAAGGTCTTTATAGATGCGCAATCATCGTTATAAATAAAGAACCTCTTGCTCCTTTGGCGAAGACTAACGGTGTCGTCTACTATGGCTTTGACCCCATCACAATCAAGGTCTACAAAAAAGATGAGGAATGAGGAATAAGCAGAATCCGTCTTTAGTCGATGAAGACAAATTGTCGGACATGAAGACGGATGACTGGTTCAATAAACTTCATCCACTGCTTTTGAGTGATGACGAAATTCTGAAATCGTCCTCGGACTCGAAAGCTCTAAATACCACTGTGGTGGAGGCTTCTCTGCCTAATTGTAGCACCAATGCTGCAGTTAGTCTAGATTAACCTACACCACTTCATAACGGCTTTTGCCGTCCTTCTTCTCCGTCTCTCAAAGGACAGGGAAGATATAGTCTTGGTCCAGGAACCTTGGGTAGTGGACAATATGGTATGTGGACTCAAGACTCCAAACTACTACACCCTGTATGTGCGTAACAAAGGTAAACCCAGATACAGTGTATACTGGTGAAAAGTAGATCGAGATACTACCGCAGTAAAAATAGAAACAACCGGCGGTCTTACTACTTGGTTGCGGCGTATCTCGCCCATGATAACATGTACTCTCTTTTGGGGATGATAACCTGGAAAGACTGATCGCAGATGCGGGGAGACAAAAAACTTGTCTCATTATTGGCTGTGATGCTAACGCCCATCATACAGTATGGGGCAGTTCCGATATCAACAAAAGAGGTGAGCTGCTTTTCGATGTCATTCTAAGTAGAAATCTTATTTTGTGCCACATATGTAACGAGCCTACTTTCGTCACCAGAAACAGGTAAGAAGTATTGGATATCACTCTTGCCCGCATTTCTCTTTATATGTAGACTCTATTAGCCCGCCAGTTTCAAGAACAGGTCAACTTTAAGTAGCTTAGTTACCTTAGATCACCTTAATCCCCCTTGCAGCCCCCACTAACTTGATCGCATGGTTGAAAAGTTAACATCAGCCTTAAATACAGCGATGTCTTCTTCTTGCCCTTTGATTAAACCCAAGGGCAAAAAGAAGCCGCATTGGTGGCTTGCAGGTTAAGGCCCTTTAAGAATTAATTGTAGAAAACTTTTCAATAATGCCAAAAGTACGAGACACACGCTAGACTAGGACTTGCAAAAGACATCCCTAAACATATGCAAAAAAGAATTAAAAAAGGCAAACGTAATTCTTGGAGGTTCTTCTGTAATAAAATAGAAAAAGTTTCTGAGGCATTTGGGCTAAGGAAAATTCTCTCTTCAAATCTAATTACACCCAGTTATCTTAAAAAAACGGATGGAACTTGGACGACTTAAAGCGAAGATTCGCTAAAATTACTGCTTGACACTCACTTCCCAGACAGTTCCCAAGTTGTTTGTAATATGGTTTCCAGCAGACCATTTCTACAAATAACCAACTCTTCTAACTTCATTACACAGAGCAAACTCTACTGGGCACTACGCAGCTTCAAACCATATAGACCAGACAGAATAATTCCTGCCGAGTTGCAGAAGTCATCGGACATAATCTTGCCGGTAATGGAGATAATTTTAAAAAGTTGTCTAGATAAGGTTTATATCCCAAAGCTATGGAGAGAAGTTAAAGTTGTCGTCATACCCAAAGCGGGTAAATGCTCTCCTACAGATCCAAAAGATTTCAGACCTATAAGTCTATCATCATTCCTCTTAAAAACATTGGAACGATTGATTGATATCCGTTAATGGATGCATATTGCAAAGGCAAATCAGTAGAGACGGCATTACACTCACTGGTACCCAAAATTGAATATTTCCTGTTTCACAGGGAGTATACAATGGTTGCCTTCCTGGATATAAAAGGCGCTTTCAACAATTTCAATACATCAGCAATAGCAGATGCACTATCAGACCTGAAAGTTGACAGCTCACTTTGCGAATTGATTAATCTACTGCTCAATGGTCGGATTATCAACTCCAAGCTGGGTGGGACGTCTACAAGAAGATCTGTTAGTAGAAGTACTCCGCAAGGAGGTGTTCTATTCCCGTTTCTGTGGAATTTGGTGGTCAACGAGCTACTGATAATCATGGAAGGCGAGTAATGCATGGCGATCGCTTATACAGATAATGTTGCTTTGGCCGTCTCGGGAAAGCACCTAAATACTCTAAAGGAACTTCTACAAAACGCTTTAGGAAAGCTCACGAGATAGGCAGTTCGGTGTAAACCCCCACAAAACTGAACTAGTACTCTTCTCAAGGAAATATAAAATTCCGCTAGTCGACCCTACCTTTCTTAATGGTACAATCGTACCAACTTTCTCTGACAAAGCAAAATATCTGTGTCTTATCCTGGATAGGAAGCTAATTTGGAAACCTAATATTCAAGAAAGAATAAAGAAAGCTACAGTAGCACTTCTCTCTTGCAAGAAATCCATTGGGAATAAACTGGGTTTACAACCTCGCATTATTTACTGGCTCTACATCTCGGCCATTAGACCGTAAGGTCCAACGTACAGCTTGTCTGTGCGTAAGCGTACAACTCCCTCTGCGGCACTGGGCATTATGTTCCATCTGATACCCCTCGATATATTTAGCAAGCAAATGGCAGCGATTGCGGCCGTTCGCCTTGAAGCTACCCAAAAGTGGTCAAAAAAGAATTCGGTCAACCTTCCATTCTGAATAACTTCAAAATCTCTCCCGAAAACACGAACTACACCATCCCACGTCTAAATTTTGAAAAGAACTTCCTTCCAGATAGCTCTGAGAGGAGATGCATTTTGTATTAGGCAAGCATGCTACAAGGCTAGGCTTCTTTTCGAACGACTTTTGTAGAAACTGCATGGATGAAGAAGAGGAGGAAACTATTGCTCAACTTCTTTGTTTCTGCCCAGCTCTCCCCCGCAGAAGGAAGATTCATTTTGGAGCTCCGGTATAAGCGACTTGATGAATATTGACATTAAGACCCTCCTACGCTTCATAAGAAGCTCAGATTGGTTTTAACAGGTAGAGAGAAACTTTCTCCCATGATCCAAGTGTTATCGCAATGAACCTACCATTGGTCTAAGTGTACTGGCGACTCCTAGCTGGCAGCCACTTCAACCTAACCTAACATATTTAATAATAAATATAATTGGAAATATCATTCTCTAGAATTAAAAAAAAGGCTTGCTGCGAGGACTAACATTGTCAATTACTTAGCGAGCAAAAAATGTAACGCGCGCATAAACACACTCCGTGCAATCTCGTGACCTACAGTACTAAGCAAAATTGATTACGATTTATTCCTCTATAGCAACAGCCCAAAATCTACAATCAACGTTATATAGGCATCCTACCATCAAGCCGCCCGTAGGAGTATAAATGCGTTCCCCACAAGCATCGTGAAGAACATATTGGTGGAAGCTGCACTCCTTAATATAGAAGGGCGGATCATAGCTGCAAAAACTAAACTGTCTATAAAACTTGCCTTCTCAAATGGCTAATTATTAACAAGAATGTTATTTCTTGTATGAATAGGAAAAAATCCCAAGCGCCTTTAATCTGGTATTTCGTCGTCTTTAACAGCCGCAAAATAGATGGAAATTCCTATTGGCTGCTTTGGTAAATATGCCCAATCGTATCCACCATGGAACATCAGGCCCACATCTCTCATCAAGGAACTAGCACAATATTCCAAAATAAACGCGCGTTTGCCTCTATTACCTCAGATCTAAAATCGAGAGGTTGGATATTGGTTTTCACAGATGGATCAAAAACTAAGAACAGTACATCGTTTTCTGCCACAAACGAAAATACGGACATACTGACCATAGGGATACTATCCAATAATGCATCAATCTTTACCGCCGAGGCACTAGCTATCCTAAAAACTATAGAAGTCTTTACAAAGACACGCAACAAATTTGTAATAGGAACAGATAGTTTAGCAGTAATAAACACGGTAGAAAATCCTAATAACAATGCTCTAATTGTCATCAAAATCAGAGACTGTTTCATTAGAATGCCTAACAAGTTGAAGCTAAGGTGAGTTCCGAGCCACGTAGGAATAACAAAAAATTATACCGAGCCAATCTTGCACACCGCGCTCCAGTTTTTAAATTGACCAACTACACCAAACTCGACCTATTGCGACTAATCAAAAACAAATTTAAGTCTAAACAACACCTCCTTAAGAAGGATGATCCACCTACGTGCCAAGTTTGCAACAACCCCATCGACATAAATCATATTCTAGGCATAAGGGAATGTCCATTCTGCAGAAAATCAAAACAACGGACAGACCTCTCACAACACTCAGTTTATGAAATCTTAAGAGTCCCAATCACGCGATTAAATCTAAGATCTTTAACTTTATAAAAACCTCTAAATTTAATATCTAACGTACGTATCAGACCAATATAGCCGTAAGCCTCTGCAGCTAGTGCTCTTTCCCTATTAGCATTGTAATTTTATTATATGTTAATAAATTATAATAATAATAATAAATTATGTTGTATTTTATATTTTTTGTTTCAAAGAACTTCAATCTTTTACATCGACTCCGCATAGATCTCACTTCCTGGGGAACCAAATGATAAAAGGGCAATGGTACGAGTACTATGAGCGGTGGGAATGTGTCTGTAACAATATAAAGCCTTAATGCTTTTAAAGGGAACCTATACATCGTAAGCGTTGATGTGTCCGCTACTATGGGCTATTAGTATGTTTGCAAATTAAGAGGGGCTCCTGCGATATCAGTATAGTTCACCACAGACTGTGTAGAAACTAATTAATTATAATTTTCCTGATCTGTAGCAACAGGTATTAGGCCTCGTAGAAATAGTATCTACCGATGAGTGTTAGTTAGCGCGAAGTTCTTCCTTAAATCAAGAGGAGCAGAAGGTCCACAAAATGCTAGATTCCTCCTACCACTTGAAGTGGTACAAGACAGACATCTTGGGATGAGTGAGACGCTGGTGAGTGCACGTCGCTGACTGGGAACGCCCTATAATTGTATTCACTTGGCAAAACATCTCCTAGTACTTTTCTCGTTTTAATTTCAGAAATTTGTTCTTATAGCTTTTTTTTAATCTACATTCTTTTGCTATTTTGGTGCCAAATGATATAATTGTTTTTTTTTTTAATGTTGTAAACCTTCTGTGTTCCAAACAAAGTCCGTCACAATAGAGACTTTTCTGTAGTTATATCTGTTACAAATTGTGATATTGGGTGGTGTGAATAAAAACTAAGGGAACACTCTGAGTGAACACTCAAGAGTGAAGTGTTTTCGTTGAAGGGAACACTCAATTTGGTGTGAATAAAAAATTTCCTCTAACTAGGTTCATCCCCTCAAGTTGAAGTTTGAAAACTAGAGTTGAGAGCTGTCAAATCCAGCAGCTGCTTGTCATGGGCTTTTAAAATCATGGCAAAATTGCCCGTCTTTGTTTCTATCCCCTTTTTGTTCAAATCAATGCCATGGAATTTTTTCTTCCATAGCTTCCAACGAAATTTGCTTTTTAAATTTCATGTCTGGAGTTGGGCTTCTTTCCATCAAGGAAGAATAAAATTGTAGAATTTTTATGAACTATTCTTCGTCCATTCCAGATATCTTTTTTTTAAGGTTTTTCACTTATTCCGTCAAGGTATTCATTTTCCGAAATAGTATTATCCATTTTTTTATCTCCTGAAGTTACCTCCAATGCACACTCAACTTCTTAAAGTGTTCACTCGATTGATTCCATCTTTATTCACACCAAAATGGAGGGAACACTCAACTGTCAAAATATGTGAGTGGAGGGTTTTCGTTAAACTTAACGAACCCTACTCTTATTCACACCAAATGGAGTGTTCCCTCCAAAATGCTGAGGGAACACTCACACTCAATTTTTATTCACACCACCCATTGTAGCTAAAATTATGCCGCTTTCCATTTAAACAGGATACATTTTCTTGAAACGTACCAATTATTGAGAATGCGCACCAAAATAGTTAGAAGTCTTTTTACAGCTGATCTTGTTATCAGCTCTGTTCCCACTTCAAGCAAAAATTAAACAATTGTAAATATATTTAAACGCCATCTAATGGACGTAATCGTTTCAAGATTTCGGGACACCGCCATCTTCTATTTGTTAGCTTAACTAAGAATACATCACTCAACTACGGAGTAGCAAACAGAAATGCATATGTATATATGTATATATCAAACGCCAAGGAAGAACCAACCAAATAATTGAAAATCTAAATATAAAACGTAAGAGATTGGTGCTTTTACTTTAATTCTCTCAAGATTGACCAATTGTTCTTGTATAATTTGTTCTGTTAATTTCTGTAAATGAATAAGGTACCGGAAACAGAAATTTTGTTCTACTACATCTGTTGTCCACCACAGCATATAAGATGGTTCTCAGATTGGGTGCACTTACTATATTTCACCACCAGTCTATCCAGAACTAGATGGAGTTTGTTGCGCATAGGACTGTATTGTATTAAAATATTTTTTTCTTTAACCAGTCCATCTCAATCTGTTAAGATAATGATTGAATCTATGGTTGAATACCGATTGAAATCAAAAATGCAATCTAAACATTTTTAGGTTGGTTTATTTTATAACATAACTAGCTGACCCGTGCACGCCTTGCTTCGCCCCCTGAAAGTTTTAAGACAGAAATGTATTCAGCTTCTGAGTTCCCCGTGAAATAGATTTGTAGGAAATTGGGATTAGTGTTACTGTCAGGCATTAATGTTCCGATAAGGTGGTAAACTTGACCCTAAATCTTAAAAGTGGGAGTTAAGTTGCCTTCTGTTATGCGTTTACTACGAAAGGAGGTCATTTGAAAGGCTGAGTTAAACTTTCTCGGGTTAAACTTCCTCGGCAAAAGTTTTTGACTAAAGATGGTCACCCAGTAGAATGCTCTTTGGTGGTTCCGGCGGTGCACCTATTTCTTTGAACATTACTTTTCCGCTTGAACAACACAATCCAGCAGATTCTTTTTCCTACTTTAGTGCACCATAAAAGCTACAAACCTCAGATATTGTACCTATGTACATGCGACTCCTTTTCGTATGAAATAAAACGTTCATATTGAAAACATGAATTTTTCTTTAGGCTCCACGGTCGGACAATATTTTCACCGATAACAATAAACCGTTCACTAACAGAACCAAGTCTATTAACAGTGGAACTTTGCACATTTCTCAGCCGAGACATCCGCCTAATTATTGTATCTTTACTCCTTCGCCCAGTATCAGAATATTAAAATATCTCTTACTCATTTTAGCTGACGTCACACACTCGTTGAAATACAATTACCAACTCAACTATAGCATCCCCAGTGGGAATTGCTACCACAGCACACACAGACACAACATGCACACAACCCATCCAGTATGCATGTATAACAGAAAAATATATAAGAATAAGGAAACACATATGTATTCTCCTATCGCCAGCTATTCGCCTCTGCTCATAAATTAGCAAAGAGCGAAAGGAGAATAAATTGATATTGCTCAGCTTCTAGATGACGTAGAATCATGATTTTGAACTTAAAATTTGCGTCTTTAAAAACTCTAAACGACAAAACTAATTTGATTAAAATCGACAAAGGCAAAGTTGATGTTACTTGTTTTTCTAAGATATTTTGAAATATTGATTTGAGTGTGCTTCGAGGACCTATGTATACTTGGTCTTTTATTATTTTTGTTGTTTTCCGCACACCCCAAGGAAATCCGTCTTAATACAAAATTTATTTGTATACATGCTCAATATTTAATCGAGTTGTAAATCAAAAATGCTCAATTTAAAATACTGCTTCAACATTCATTTCTGTTCACTTTGTGGTGCCGCACCGTCATAGTATAGCCAAATCAACTAAACATCGCAGTCACAACCGCAACCCCAAAACTTCGTGTATAAACCATCGAACACAAATTGAAGTCGAACATAATGTTCTCCTGAAAACTGAAACGGCTGCGCGCGCCGTCATCTGAGCCAAGCAACCTATCCACACCAACTTGTTATTTAATTAAGTTGTTCTCCAGTTACGAGCACCAACTCAAAGGAAGCCTCTATATAAAAAAAAAAGTTTTACCACATTCAAAGTCGCAACAACCGCCTGTAAAAACATATGAATTTCTGTTCTCTAGAACATGCTGCATATCAGTTGCTTGTGAGAATGAAAAAGGTTCGTTTGGTTGGATTTTGTTCGATTCTCTTCCCTAAATACATATTAGTTATATATATTTGTAGAACCGCACATCGACTGAAGCGAAAGCAAACAGCAACACAAGACTATTCATTAAATTGATAGATTGGACTGGAAAGCTAGTAGCTCGAACCCACGATGGTGCAGCAGTTATGTCCAGTGATTTAAATGGAACACAAGCTAGGGTTAAAGAGCAAATGCAATTTTCGTACACTGTAATGCTTATATTTTAAATCTTGTCTTATTATAATCTATTGATTTCCTTCACAAAGTTAAGATACTCTTCATTAGTTTGTCCGGACCATCGGCTTTTTTCTCCCAATCAACTAAAATAACTTTTTTTTGGAACAAATTGTTAAGCGCAGACTTCCTACCGTCGTCCCCACGAGATGAAACTATTCATCTGGACTTGTTAATTGGTTCATACTTACATATTTGTATTTATGATTTGACCATATTAATTAAAGAAATGATTGATGATGCAATTTGACAGATTTAAAAGATACATTTTCACTGAACTGAACTCTTTAATGCTAACAATACCAAGAACAAGCAGTTCAGTTAAAAATAGACGTTATTATCTAACAAAACAAAAGTGTAGAACTGCTGAGAACATCACGGCACTTCCATGACGTATATACATATATTAAAGAAATGCGGAAAGTAGTTGAGCATGGTTATGACAGTAAGAGCTGCAAGTATCTTCGCTTCTATGTGCACTGGTAAGATGCACATGACATGGTCGCGGTTGGTTGATTGTGGTGCTATGACTCCCAGGCAAATCATACGTTCTACATTTATTAGCAAGTCTCTTGCTTGCTTTTTATCAGTGGCCACCATACAACTACACCAAAATAATAATAGACCTGTTTTGGTTTCAAACAGCATGACTTCCTGATGGCCCTCCTGCATATCCAGCACGGTCTTTCAGCTTTTCTTTTATGTTTTTTTCTCTTGAAGCTACTTTTTTGAACCTTTTTATTAAAGAAAGATATAATTTCTTACAACGTTATCAATTATTGAGCATGCACTCCGAAATAGTTTCACCAATTTTGTCAGTTGATCTCGTTTTCATTTTTTTCAAACAAAAAACGATTCCATGAAAATGAAATCTATCGATAATTTAAGAATAGGAAATGGAAATTTTGTGCTGCCCAATCAGTTGTCCAGTACAGCATACAAACGGGTTCTCAGATTTGAATTTGTTTAGTAAATTTCATCACCAATTTTTCTGCTACCGGTTGGATTTGGGACTTGGGTTGTTTATTATATTTCCCAACCAATTATTCTACCGGTTTAATTCTGTTGCGCCCAAGTCTATGCTGTATTTAAATAATTTTTCTTTAACCAGTACATCTCAATCTGTTTAGATGATGATTAAATCTATGCTTGAGTAAATTAAAAAAACAATTTAGAAATTTTTAGCTTCGTTAAGTACATTAAAACTCAACTTGCTAAGTGTCGTTGATTTTTATAGCGACAACAGTTTGTGCAGGCTAGCAGGTTATGAGTACGAACAAAGACAAAACTAGATGCTTAAGGGCAAAAGTACGCATGGACAACGAATTTGAAGCACCAGGTTCTTTGTATTTATGTACATTTCTGATATCTGTATGCCTTCAGTATCAGGATGTCAGATTCACGCGGATATTGAAGGTAAAACTTAAGTCAAATGATGTAGGAGAAAGTGAAGTATTAAAATGTTCAAGGAGCAAGTTTACTTTACATAGGGATAGGTTAAGGTGAACATATTTGCATGACGAGTACATTCGTCGGAGATACAGTTCTAATGGATAGAATTCATAGTGCGCGCTCTAGCACTAGACCACTTAACCTTTGTTAGCATTCTGCATCATCGAAAATAGCCGCTTCGAAGCCAAAGCTATACCTGAGATAAGGATTGATTACGATTTGACAGATATTCTATTTATCGTATATTGATAAGGATTGATTTTTGGAATATGAAAATTCTCCCTGACTCTTGAAATGAATATATCCACATAATGCCAGATTCTTTATAATCCAAGCGATATGGCTTAGGTGACCGCGGTCTAATCGAAATAATATTTGCTGAGTTCATAATAAATCGTTAACATTTGCGGTGTGTAATCCACACCATCTTCAGCCCAATGGAGTCATTCATTCAATGGCATATCCATGATAAGCTTCTACTTCTTACTAACAGAATGAGCAAAGAGCTAATATGCGGTCACAACTACAACCAATGTTCGGTGAAATACTTTAAACGAATCCTTGCATACTTCAAAAGAGGTCATGGACTTCCATCTAATAGAAGGAGCATTTCTTAACAATTTTAAACCTTGCATTCCGTG